>OY728161.1:2115638406-2116997334 GCA_963277665.1 Viscum album | reverse complement strand
GTTTTGTGACTACCCACCATCCATAGGGGTTAAAACCTATCCCAGACTCATCCTGGATTGACCCATATCAATCATAGTTTGTCTAAATCCTAGTAGATGTCATAATTTCTAGCCAAAAACCATCATTTTTGAGACTATCAGTATTTTTTAATGGCAACCCCTAGTTGTAGGCTCTTCTCTAACTAAATATATTTTTCTCATATTACCATTTTCAGTAATAAAATTACTTTATCTTGGAAGATATCATGACTATCATCCAATAATAAAAACATAACTCATCTGGGTCACACAAGAACCTTCTGATTATACAGAATTATATATATAACACCATAATTCCTCATAGAGTAGTTCTATATCCCTATTATAACTCTCATAACATAACAATAGTTATTGAAAATTTTTCTGAAAATTATCATCCTCATTCTAAATACAAATTTAAAAATTATATTAGAACACACTAACCTATACTAATATAGTTTATTACCCCATCCCCAAATTAAAAAATATCATCACTATGAATGTCCCCAAAATTTAATTCAATTATGTTATTTATAAAACAAGGGAAAATTTAAGAGAACGTTTTCCATATCAAAACATAAAAAATATCAGAACATCATACATAGTTTGGGTTACCCCCACCATTGAAAAATAAAACTAATTTAATATAAAATAAAATATGATCAAAAGGATAACCAAAACTAATAAAAACTCCATAAAAAAAAGAAACCAATTCTATTATAATAAAATCAAAAAAACCAATTCCTCTGAAACCCAATTATGGTAAACTGTTGTGGTAGTATACTTGTCTATATGAATATAATTATAGAAATATTTTAATGATTATTTATCATAAAAATTAAAATATTTTTATTTATAATACTTTATAAAATGGAATTATCACCCCATGGTATTGATTTATATTTTTTGGATAATTCTATTTTAATTTATTATATTTTATAATAATAATAAATATAAATTTTTTTTGTTAAAAATATTTTTAAATTAATAATTTTTAAAATTCCAAAATACGATTGACTGTATTATTGAATTGAAAACATGAAAACTTCCATTTTATGAAATTTGTGGAAGTTTTAGTGATGGTATAAATTATTTTGTAATGCATCATATTTTGAGAATTTATCTTATTTTTTATTTTAGTACCTAATAGTTAAGTTATTTTTATGAATATAAAATATGTGTGATTCTATGATATAGAAAATAGATAATATGATGGGTTTCTTGGAGAAAAAAATTATTTGGGTGAATGTGGTGACATGCAGTATGGTAGTGGAATAATGGTTAAATGAATGATATATTGAATAGTGGGATTTATTGGTTTCTTGGTAAATTTGTTAGTGTTTATATTAGATTATTTTAATAGGTGGTGGATATTTATGACCAATAACAATAACTATTTGATATATCAACTTTTTAATAATAAGATATTCTGTATTCTTCCCTTATATAGAAAATATATCAAGTACATAATTTTATGGTGAAACAATGGTGGGGGAATGCGACCAAATATATTCAAAAAAATTTATATAAATTGTGGAATAATTAATCAAAGTTAGATCATGAATGGTGAAAAGTAATTCTCCCCATTTAAGTCATATTTAATATAGCAGGAATTTAATTTTCCATAGAAATTATATATTTCATTATAAATTTGAAATAATTTCTAATTTATAATTTTAACAATAGATATATCAAAATATAGGCAACTATTATTTAATTAATGTGAAAATTATTATTTGGTTCTTTGAGAATATTTAATGTTGGTGATTCAGGATTTACATTTCTATGAAAAAAATTCAATTATATTATTTTGGAAGATGATTTTGGGATATTATGTTCATCCCATAATTTTGTTTTTAGAATGTCTCGATGAATTCATTACATTTTTTATTAAAAGTGTTAATCTATATGTTATAAAACCATGGAACGTGATTATTTCAATAAGAATAATGAGTACATGAATTTTTTTTAGGTATTTTATATGATGATTTCCTTTAATTATGGTGAGACATTAACATACAAGGGTGGTCATGAAAAAAATCGTGGAGGTCATGAAACATAATGTTGAATATGTGCTTTAAAAAATTATATTATATATGGTTTTTATTAAAAAAATACATGTACTTACAAATTGAAACTGTATAATTCTTAAACAAAAGATGCTCCATACTATCCAAAACTACTCTCCCTATAATACCATTATATTATATAAGGGAATGATAAAATATGTGTGTGGAATCTGAAAAGATATTATGACATTTAAAAATATTTAAACCATAACATTAATCCCCCTTAGTATTGGTATATTGTATTTTGAATGAGTTATGGATAGATAATGATGGTTTTTGCTGAGAGGATGTTATTAAATATAATAATAAACATTTATAAAACTATTATTGGATTTTATATTTATTTACAAACATGGAATGAGGAATGTGTATAAGATTAATACTATATGAACTACATTAAGACTATTCAAAACTAGTGGGTAGTATTTTATGATGTCTTTCTATATTGGGATTGTATTATTATTTCCTTACACGATATAATAATAAAAATACTATCATGGGGTTATTGACATTGTAAGATGTATATTATGGTTAAACTAATAATGTGATAAAATCAAGAATGTGGGTTTAAATAAATTCATAACATGATGATAAGGAACATTAGATAGGATTATAATATTTTCCTAAAATATGGAAATTTGCATTATTATTTTCTTGTAATTTTTTCATTTAAATTATGTTATATTCTAGAATGTGTATGTTCCCTTTAAATAATTCCATGGATAATTTATATTACTAGACAATTAATAAATTTACATGTCCCACTATTCCATATCAAGATGATACTTTGGATTGATTAATTCTGGGCCCCCAAAAATTTATTAGAAAAAAGACACATAACACAAGGGATGGGTGGGGTCAAACGATCCACACACAAAACCCTTAACCACCCCAAACCCAGAAAACCCCAAAACCCAAAAACACACACAAAATATAAACAAAGGAGACATTCACCATCATCTCCATCAGCACCTCCCTACCACTCAGCAACCAACATCTCGTAGCACATAGTCCACCATCTATCACCATTCGCATCAACATCTCCTTCAACTCCTTTAAGGGAGAGGGTATTCCTCCCAGCTAGTTTTCGATTGTTAATTATTTTTACATATTATTGATGATGAAGAAGTTTACAGTTCAAACTATATAAGGGATGTGATCCCCAATATGTTAGTCATTATGACTAGTTGTGATGGTATTTTTTAGTGAATGGAAAATGGGGGAATTATGTGTTGAAGGGATACCCAATGCTAGAGTACCAAAAATAGTATGACCCATTTTTTGTAAAACTAACAGTTATAATATATTTTAAATACTAATAGATCAATACTTGTGAGATTAATGTACAAAACATGTTATTTTGGGTGTATACATGCTATTTGAAATGTCATAGATATAATATTTAAAATTATGTAAGGATATACAATTTGTTTTGAAATAATATATATTTGTTTCATTGATTCATTATTGTGTTTCTTTCACACACAAAAATAGTTATGAGAGGAAAACACCGAGTATATTTTCATTTCCACGGAATGTTTATGTAATTTTTTTGAAAGATTTTGATCATAGTGTTGGATGTGATGAAGGGAGACCATTGTCAATGCTTATCAGTTGTTTCATTATTTGAATACTATATTTCATTGATTTATCTTAATGTATTTAATATTATGGGTTGAAATATTTCTATAAATTTTGGCATGGAATTTGTTATATTTTTTACAATGAATTTATTAATTATACATTTATCCATTGATTAGTTTTTTTGTTATACATGTATTATATATTATGGATTTTTAATTTTTCAAATTAAAAGTATGTTATATATATTAATGTTCTTATTCCGTTGAAATTTTATTTAGCCCCTAGATTATTTATTTTGGGTATATATTATCATATATCGGTCTTATCATTTGACAATGTGGGTTCTTGTGGGGTTGATTAATTAAACATTAGCCAATTAATATTATCAGTTTTTTCTATACTATGCATTACATTTTATCATATATGTTCTCCTCAAAAAAAATATTTTTTTTGAAAAAAAAACATAATCATTGGAATTGTAAATAAATACATGTTCACTGGTCATAGGAGAAGAAAATAGGAATTTTATGAATATATTTTGTTCTACGATGGGGTTAAAATTGTGTATAAACCAAATTAATTTAGTAATGTTAGATTTTTATTAATTTTTCAAATGTGAATCTAATAATTCTCTTATATTGGTTCCTTGAATATAAAATTTTAAAAAAAATTTATTTTGTGTGGTTTTGTAACATTTTGAGTCATACTATGCTCTATATAACATAGGAATTATTTTTCAAATTTCGGTACATATCAACATATTTTGATGAAATTAGATGTTATAAATTTTCAGTGTAGGCAATGGTGGATGAACTAATATTTTTCCCACGATTGGTTTACCATGTAATAAATTATTCTTCTATCTTGATTAATAATTAAATATTAATTTATTCTGTATAATTATATTTTCATAATGTTATTTTTTGACAAATTAGTGTTATAGAACATGTTATATTGGCCTAAAAATAACATACATGGATATTAAAAAATTTAAAATGAATATTCATCCCATTACAAAAGTACATGCCTGACGAATCTAAAAGTTTATTATCTTCAGAAACATGAAACACAATATTCCAACTTGATGAAATATCATCAAGGTTTACCACAATGATATTCCTATTTTATACTCTTACAAAAGAACCTTATTTATAACATGGATAAAGGCAATAATAGAAAGTGTGATATCAGATTCTCATAAAGGTTAAATAATGGAGATATATAATCATAACATGTGTATAAAGATAGGAGAACAAGATCATAACATTTTTAAACCATACATTACATACCAACAGTCTTATATGTACTGGAATTTCATAATACATAAATCACGTGATAACCAAATAACATGATTCATCAAAACATAAAATTGGATTAATAAAAAGTCTTTTTCTATACAAATGAACAAATATTATATTAGGTTTATGGGGGAATAATTAAAACCAAGCACACCCACACTCTATATACACAGAGGCTGGAAAGCTAATTCATATCCCCTAGGTATAACCCCAACAACCAGCAGTTAATTTATTAGATTTTTCATTGATGGACCATTGTGGATGAATACCATTACATGTCTCATAGGTCCACCATTGGATTGATCAATATCCCCTCTTCCATCATGCCTATATAACTACATGCCCTTAATTCATAGTTACTACTCCCTTTGATGGCCCTAAGGCCTTTATAGCCCGTAGGGTATGACTTATGGCCCGATGGCCCGATAAGAAGAATATATTTCGTTGATAAATTAATTTATTAGTACCCTACAAATCCTAATCCACTTATATTCAATTCTATGATTCATGTTAGTGTTCATAATTTGTTAATAGAGTTAGATTAAGTAAATAAGTTATAGATATGAAATCCTTCACATGAATAACCTTGTGGACATTCAACTTGGTCCACACATAATATTTTGAACATGTAATTAGGTATAAATGTAACGTTTTGTCATTTAATCAGGCTCACACATAAGATAGTGATGATAAAATAAAGTTCTTATATATATAGTTATACCTCATGGACATGACAGACAACCATCTCTATTGGAAACTATTTCATTATAGTGGAACATGTTTCCCATTATTATCATAGCTCATCAAGCCTATAAAAATATTCCCCTCATTATCTAATGAGTTACAAATTATTACCCAATGCATTATAGTGAGATATAGTTCCCATCCTTTAGATAATTACATCGTATATATGAGTTCCATAATATCAAAAAACATTAAACATACCATAACCCATGAGATTAGATGGGTATCATAATAACATCATCATATCATAACCTATGTAAAAGAGATTGGGTTAATAATCATTCCATTATAGAATAACCCCTGAAAAGAAATATAATTTCTAAAAATTTCATTATGGAATAACCTGTAGGAGAAAATAGGGATCACAAAAAGGTTTTCATCATAAACATAAAACCATAAAATAATGAAGAAGAATGTTCTTTTAGAAAAAAATACATAGTAAGGAATAAAATATATCAAAAGATGTCATCTTAGATGGATTTTAATTTAGAAAGATCATTTAAAACATTTATCAAGGAAAGTATCATTTCGAATATGAGAATTTTAATAACTATTGAAATATATTTTCATAGTTAAAGAAAATAAAGTGAAATCATTTCCTGAATATTATTTAAAATATTCATTAAAAGTATTCTAAAAATCATGCATAAGAAGTTTTAGATAATAGATGGTCATGACAACTGTTAAATATATATGTGATAGAAATTCCTTTTTCATTATAAAAAGTTTAGAAATATGCCTTAATAAATAACGATAAGAATGTTTTTTAAAAAAAAAATAAAAAACAAAATCATGTAAATATGTGCCTTAAATATCAAAATTGATTAGTCTAACATTTCTCAAAACTTTTCAATTAATCATTATAATGAAAGAACATAGATTTTCGGTAGAAAATTAAAATAATATTATATATTCAAAAAAAGTCATTAATTATATTATGTAAAACAAAAACAAAAAATTGTACCAATACTTGATGATATAATTAATGTCTATTAGAGAATGAAATTAATGATAATTTGTGAGAGATGGATCATAATTTTTCATTAACAAAAGAATAATCATAAACCTTCTTGTTAACAAAGGTGACTCTAGTAATAAAATATTACAACATTTGTAACATTGGATCATAATACACATTAAATAATTGAAATAAATAAATCATAGAACATAATTAAATATATATGGATCATAATGTCACTTGTCAAATTGGAGGTATATAATGCTCAGAAAATAATATATTTTTCTGACGTAACATATCTCACAAAGAATGAAAGATAAGACTAAAATACTTTACCAATATAGTAACTTCTGAACTATAAACCCAAATAATGATAGACAATAAAAGTAATATGTAAATAGAAACAAAATGTATTATAATAATCATTAAATATACTCAAGTAAAGTATACACAGAACAAAGATGAAAGAGGTGGTGAAAATACTTTGTGTCTCAAAAGAGTTATCTGTGAGATAAAAATCCCTTACAACTTGGATAACCCTTTAATCGTGAGATCTATGAAATAATAACATCAATTGAAAATATTAATAAGTTAAAATAAATAGAATTAATTATATAACATTCTATTGGGAATTATATACACCATAAAAAATAAACATTTCTTGAATATGTCATAAGTCTTGCATAAATAAATGTGAGACAAGAAATCTCATTACCTAAAGACTTGAAAATATTAGTAAACATTAAAACCCAATTTATCTTAAATATATGTTTATTATAATTATAATAAATAAATATATTATTTTATATCATTCCATATATAATTTTAATATGTCATTTTATAAACAATTATTTATAATTTCATTTTAAAAACATTTTTCAGGTAATAATATCTTAGATTTTCGTATAGGTTTTGACTTTTTATTATTGATCATATTAATTTGTTAATTATTTAAATATTAAAAAAATAAGAAAAATTTTGTTTACATATATTATATTTTTAGAGTATCTAGGTTTATAATAATCTATAAAATATATAAATAAGAAATGAAATACCACATTAATGGAGATGAAATGATCTACGTACGCATGAACAATGTGTCCATTTTCAAATGCTATAATTTATAAATTTAATGTAAATTATATATATATATACTAGAATTAGTATTTTATATTTTTCACATATTTTTATTAAACTCAGCATTTTTACATTCCATATACATAGTGAATGAATCACATTGCTTGAAGGATAAGGTAGTCCACACATGCAAAATGGAAGTTATCAAATTCCCTAAAAATTTATAGAATGATGGTATGTGTTATATCATAATTAAATAAATGAATCATAAAAAACATAAATATTATAAAAATGATAACTCAATTATTATTCTCAAATTTGAGTGGAAGAAATTGAATAAAAAAAGGACATCAGTTCGTATAGTTGTAGTTTATCATACACAAGAACGATGATTGTGTATACAAATTAATGGATGTTTTGGAAGGTTTAGTTCATTATATTTAAAAATATGCATCTTCATATATTTATTTTAAATTTTTAAATAAATTTCCTATTTAAAAATTATTTATGGGGTTTATTAATAAATAAAACAAATTTCTTCATTGAAGAACGTTACCACTTCGTCGGGTAACACCCTTTGATTTTCAACATATTACCACATTGGTTTGATTTGATCCAAAAGTGAGGATTATACAGTGTGAGGAAGGATTATGGAAGATTATTTTTTTCCTTTTTGACTAAGGAAAATGTATTTACAAGTTTTAAATATTGAGGGGATGAGTTCCCATTTATAGTAGGGGAGGAGTGTCATTCTTGTAAATTAAAAAACGTCAATAATATTGGGAGGTCTCCCATACATCATTTCACTCCAATAATGATACATTGTTGATCCAATAGGGTTAATGGTATAAATATATACATAAAATGGATTTGGTACAACTATAAAATGATTTTTACACCTTATTTTTTATGTTTCACAACTATGTAATCATGTTTTTACCTAAATCACTATATTTAATTATAAATTAATTCACTAATATTTTTTGGTAAAAAACTAATATGATAATAATATAAATTACATATTACCATGATTAATAATATTTAATAAATATTATAAAATTATATTAACATATTTGGTATAATTTTATTTAAAATTAATAATGCTGATGGGATGTAACAATTGGATTTAAAAGTAAAATTTTAAAAATATTGAAATATTTTCATATCTGAATTAAGGAAAAATTTATTTAAATTAACAAAATTATTATTATTTTTTTATAATTTAACTACTTATAATTTAAACCTACTTTAATATATAATTTATCAATATTAATAAATTGGGGGACATTTTGATTTCAATTAAAATTCAATGTTTGACACTATTCATCAAAAGTCAAATTTCCTAGAATGATACATAAAATTTACCAACATTAAATTTTGTTACTCCACAATCTTATAATAAAATAATTTTCTTTGAAATATAAATTATAAATGTGTGAAAAAGTTGTTTTGAAACATGTTTTCAATTAAAAGGCTACAAAATATCCTCTTAGAAATATACATCATTTATGCATTAAATTGGATTTTTTCTTATCTCTTGTCTAGATAATATATAAAAGGATTGTAAAATATGTTATTTAAAAAAATAATATATTCATTCATATTAAATAATTAATCCTATTTGGTTTTTTTTGTTTTTGTGAAATCAGGTTTTTACTTAGAAAATAGTGTTTCAAGAAAAATATTTTTTTTGTATCCAAATATTTTCCTCTCTTTAATGATTATCTAGTTTCCAATGAATATAGTTTATTAATATGACAAAGAATATTTTCATAATTATGTTATTACCTTTTGTACAATCCATCCAAGTGGATAGGTGATTATTTTATTGATATTATAATAATAATAATATAAATATTAAATTATAGTTTGGTAAAACCATGTCTTGAGTATAATGTAAGCTATCAAAGGAACCTAGAATTTTCTTTAACAGAAGAAATTTTTTTGTTTAATGTACCTCTAGTTAATAGATTTTTTTACAGTTCAAGTTTATCTTACTGTTTTGTATATATAAACCATTAATATGTATATATTGAAATGAAAACCCTGAATGAAATTAAATTTATTTGTAAAAAATTAATTCCAAAAAAACTATGGTGTTACATTCTACCCCCATAAAATTAAAATTCACCCTCAAATATCATCTATGATATCAATGGTTTAATAATATAAAGATACTTTTTTATAATCCTTCGTCATTTAAATGAATACTAAAACATCCTTTTAAAGTGGAATGTTGGAAACATTACGGTTACACAATGTAACTTATAACAAATATTCCACATAAGATAATATAGGTGCAAGTGAATACATGGACATGGAAAAGAATTATAAGTATCGTTTATTTATTTACAATTACAAAAAACGTGATCATGATAATCTTAATGATAAAAAATCTATAAACCCATGTGGCCTAGAAAATCTCATTTCTGTCATAAAAATGAAGATAGAGGGACAATATATTATTTCAAAAACGTTTTCCTAAAGTTTAAAATTTTTCATAAGAAGAAATGAAAACATTATCTATTTCCCTTTCATAAGAACAATCTAATCATTTGTTTGTGCTTTGATAATTTTAAACATCATCACTTACTCCTTTAAATAATGTTTCATTTTTAATCCCCAAAGAACAAATGGATCATAAGACCCTTATATTGTCTGATATTTTATTATATCTATCGTAAAGTATCATTAAAAATAGCCATAATAGATTAATCAATTTATATAAATCCTCATATGATCAATTAATAGGATAGCCTCCAAAAATGCATCGAATGTTCAACTCAATCCATACAATAAATGGTGTTACATATAACCCATCGAAACTAAAATTCACACATTTTTCCTTAAATAACATTTAATATTATACATGAAAACATTTCATTGGAAACATGGGTCTATCCATATACTGGGACAATATAAAATGTAATTTTATAAACCCATAATCCATATAGACAGAGGTAATAAAAGATAATTTATCTAAAGAATGAATAATGGTATTTTTTTTGTTCATATTGATAAAAAATAAAATCTGAAATCCTAAACTATGGAGGGGAGGGTATGTTTGAACTAATTATCAATATATTTATCATCTATTTTGATTTTATAATATTACCCATTTTTCAATTATCCTCATAAGTTTATGTGGGGTTTCATCCATATTATCCCTTGACTTGTGGAATTCAATCTCATAATTCCCAAAATACATTCACTTGAAACACTAAAGTGTGAGGGTTGAAATTAGTTGAGTTCTCTTCCTAATAATTTCAATCATTATCCTCTTTAAATAGATTTTAAATTATTTTTATTAATTTCTAGTCTTTACAAACTTGAAAAACATCTATGTTCTTTTTGGAAACTCACATATGTTTTATTTGTGATAGTTTTTGAAATTAAGAGTTTGAACATTTTTATTCCTTATATATGAAATATCATTGGATTTTCTATGGATCCCCATTTTCCATTTTGTATCACCGGATTTGTGTTAATTCCCATTATCCATTTATAGTTTTATTCACATCGATTGATTTTATCATAGCATTCAATATCCCTTTTGTATAAAACTTTTAATACATTATTTAAGACATAGAAAAATAGCTCAAAAATATTTATTGGATGATTTATATTACCTATAGTGTACCTGGAATGTCTTCTAATATTTTCTTCATAGGAACCAATGTATTAAACATCTATCTTCTTAATCAATAATAATTCATTATCCACTTTTTATATTAATAAAAAGAGTAAGGAACATATAAAAAATAATAATTTAAACTCATCCCACTTCATGGAATTAATTTCTTATTATTTCATCATATTCTTTAATAGATAATTACCATTGATCTACCTCACCTTACATACAGTAGATATCTAGAGTTAATTTTTGATTATCTAAACACTATAATATAGGAAAAAACCTTTTCTAGGTACTATTACACTTCATTCTATATAACAGGTTTTTAAAAACATTTAAATATGGTTTGTGTTTCCTCAAGAAGGACTGAAAAGAATGCTTTCCCTCAATTTCTAATTTTTATGTTAACAATGATTCCTAGATTGAGGAATTTTTTTGATCATAGAAATGAAGTTTTTTATTCTATATCCCATAACATTCAATTACTTGGGAGAAAAATAAATTCATTTTTCATTTCATTCCACATTAATATGTCTCCTTCATGTTTGAAAAATTGATTAAATCTAAAAAATATTGTGAGAAAAAAAATAATATCATGAATAAAAAATCATGAAAAATAACTTATATGGTGTATAAATCATGAAACCATATTATTTAATCTTTAAAAACATATATTAATCATATGTTATACATTGTAACCTTATATTTATATCCATCAATATGGTAGGTAAATAATTTTCGAAATTACAAGGAATATCCCCCAAAAGTTTCAAACCAGGTGTGCAACAAGGAACCTTTTTTCACCATTTCTAAATCAAGTCTAGCACAATAAAATGTTTTTAGGGTTGTTACCCAAATATAAAACTATTGAAAATATATATAATCTTATAATATATAGACGTGGAAGTATTTCAATTAACCCACTCACTCTAAACAATACAAACATTCCAGTAAATTTTCCTATACATTCACTCATCCTTAGAATTATTATTATATACATCCGTAGACATGAATATAGTATCATAGATAGTCATCTCAATAATTTTTTCACAACCTAGTTTAAATTTTTTAATAAAATATTCTTTTAAAACCAAATATATATATATACCTAATCATTATATATATGGATATTTCATAGTTTTAGATGAATATCTATCGAATTAAAAACACATTTATGATTGAGGACTATAACATTTTAGTTTCATTAGAAGCATAGAACATATTCATATAACAAGATGAATGATCTTAAATGATTCCCACACATATATTCATATTTAGTACTCCTTCTTGAGACCTTTCTTTATTACATGGTGAAAGGAAATATTGTAATGTGTGAGATATGATGGTCATTAATTATAAATAATGTAGATACCTAAGGAATACAAGAGTACAAGGGTAAGACAACATGATCCTAACATTTGAAGATCATAACCAACATATAAAAGATCATATTCTTAAGACACGTAATATGTACTGAAATATCATCAAACATTAATCATAATATAATCAAAGATCCATGTAATGAGAACATAAAATAGAAATAATACATTGGATTTTTAATAAAAATCAACTATAACATTGGGAACGCATGTAAATAAAGATACATTCACTCGTTTTTTCAAGAAAATGAAATTATGATGTCAAATAATATTGTTGAAATTAATATAGGTCCATATATTTCATTGTAAACATGTAATCAGGTTCACATATAACATTTTGAACACGTACTTAGGTTAATGAAAAACATTTTAAACATGAAATCAGGTTCATATATATGTAACTATACTTTCATGTTAGGACACACGACCATCCCCAGTGGAATAACTTTCTTCATTGTGGACTAGGTTAAACCTTCTTCCCATATTGAATCAGACCTTTCAAATTTTTTCCTTTCATTATATCCTAGGTTATAAATCATATCCTAATTCATCAGAGGGAGATATTGGTACCACCCATCACATTATGAAATCATACATATGAGTGACATAATATCAAAAATCATCCAATATATAATAACCCATAAAACGAAATGTGTATCACAATAATTTAATCTAATCATATCCGATGAAAAATATAGAGGTTTACTAAACATTTCATAATAGAATATCCCATGAAAAGAAGATGGTTTCAATTTAATTTTGTCATGGGATAACCCATGAATATTAAACAGGTTTATAAATAATTTTTCATAATAAAAATACACCACTAAAAGAAAGAACAAGAATGGATTCCTTATATCAAATCTAACATAAATCATAAAATATATAAAAACCATGTCATAATAGATGGAAAATAATTTAAAAAGATCTTTTAAATAATTTTTGGTTGAAATATATTTTCTTCTTTGAAAAACACATTTTAATAAATATATGAAAAATATTTATTTGTAAAATATTTTAAAAATAATAAATTTACTGAAATGTAAGGAAAAAATTTTCCTTATTTTTTTCTTTGAACACTTTTAAGGAAATATTTAAATATGTTGTGGTCATGATGTTTTATAAATCTATATATTACTATCATTCCTTTGGCATCATAATATTTTTAGAATGGTGACTCGTTCAGAAAACCAGATGAAAATTAGATTTTAAAAAGTAATTTGGATCAAAAGGAAAAAATATGGTTAAGATAAAAATTAAATATAATTTTTTAGTAGTATTAAATAATTTATTTTCTAAATAAACATTGTTTTAATAAAACACTTATTTCCGAGTGAAATGAGAAATAATGTTGGGTTTCCCTTAAACATTTTCTTAATTATCTTCACCACCAAAGAGATCAAAAACGGTAACATTACATAATGATATAATTAATAAACTAAGTAGAATAAAACTATTGAGATTTTTTTATATATGTATCTTAATATTTCATCAATAGAAGCATAATAATAAACATTCTCGATAAATTAATAGACAATAGAAACAAACTGTAAATACATTAGGATCTTTGGATCATAATCCCCATAAAATAATAGCAATACATAAATCATAAGACATATTGAAATTGAGGATAATTGTTATTTAATATGTAACGGTGTAATTATATACAAATCATAAGATAATATACATGCACAATGTATCATATATCTCAAAGAAGTCAAGTTGAGACAAAAATAAATTACTGATTTAGAAACTTATGAACCGTAAAATCCATTGATGAGAGATACCAAAATTGATATGCATGTACAAAAATATTTGATTGGAATATTCATAAAATATTTTTATGAGATATAAATACACCAAATACATGTAAGAGGTAGTGAATATAGATTATGTCTCATAAGAGTAAAATGTGAGATTGAAGTTCCTTACTAATATAGGGACCTTTGAATCATGACTTCTGTAAAATAACAATATAAATTTAAAAATTTAATATAATTTAATAAATTCAATTCATGATATAATTTTTCATAGTTATGTATGTAAATACCTCAATATAAAATATTTTTTAATATGGAATAAGTCTAACCTTAATAAAATTGAGACTTTAATTTCCCATACCATAAGTCAAGAAATTATTCTAACACATTAAAAACTCATGTATAATAAACATATGATTATTATACATCTACCATAGAACATTATTGTTATATATAATATCATATATTAGTTTATTATGACTCTATATAAACCATTTATTATTAATTTCATGTTAAATTTACATTTTATGTAATAACTGCTTTTGCATATATGTTTGGATATATTATTCATGCTACACTTAGATAGTTCATGGTATAATTATTTCATGAATGTAGAGCATTTAAATATCATATAAATTCACCATATATTCATTTACAATAATTTATAAATGATTGAAATGTGAAGTGAAATATATTGTTCATAGAGATGGTAGTTCATAAGCAGGCATGAAGGTTGCTTCCATTTTCTCGTCTAATTGAAAAGAATGAAAACCATATGACACATATATATATAGTATCACTAAAATTTCTTATTTATTACCAAGTTTAAATATAAACATCTTTAATAAATAATATCTAAATCATTATTAAATCTCGTCTCATTGAGGAAGCGGTAGTCCACACGTCCATAATCAATGTTATCATATTCCACAACAAGAACAGAAAAAAGTTACGTGTTATATAATAATTAATGAATCATAAATTTATCTTAAATATAATATATATAATATAAAAATAGTAAAAAAATTATTATTCTCCACCTTTATAGAAGGTAATGGAAGATCGAATGACATCGGTTCGCAAGGTGGTAGTATATCGTACACACAACCGAAGATTCTGTATCCCATTTGATGGAAGTATTTTAAGGTGTGATTTTTTAAAAAAAATGAAGCATATAATTATATTTATTATATCGTGGTAATTTTATAATATTAATATATTAATAATTTATTGTATAAAGAGTGAAATAAATAAAATTGATCATTGAAGAATGTTACAACTTTTTCAGGTAATTCTTTTTGTTTTGCATCAAAGGATCACTATAGATTTCTTTCTGACCAATGTGAGGATTCAAGTATTATTTGAGGTATTTTGGAAGACTATTTTGGTAGTTTTTATCTGATAAAAATTTATTTAGAGGTGTGAATATTTTAGGGGGTGATTTCCCTTTTATAGTGGGGGAGTTGCCGCATTATTTTAAATTAAAAAATGTCAAAGCTGTTGAGAGGTCTCACATACATGATGTACCTAAAATAATTGATAATTCTGAATTAAATATGATTAATGAACATAATATTTCCATCCAATTTTTAGTGGACAAATTTTTCGTAATTTTTACAAAAATATTTTTTATATTTAACAATAATTAATCTTGTGTTACGTTAATCATAGTAAATAATGTTATTTATTTCAAAAAAAAATATTAGTTAAAAAAATGTTTAAAAAAATATAAATTATTTTTTATAATTATTATAAATATGGAATACTTTTTTTATATTATAATCACACAATTTGATTAATTTAATTTAAAACTAGTCCCACATATGAGATGTGACAATGGGTGTTTAATTTAAAAAGATCAAAACATAAAAAAAAGTATATATAACCAATTTCAATGTGAAATTGATTCCAATGAAATAAATTGGATTGAATTTTATATAATTGGAATAAAAATTATGTAAAACTAATTGAAAATACAAATTATATATAAAAATAATTTTAAAAAAATGTAGTTTTAAATAAAAATTTGGAGATTTTTCACTATTCATCGTATTTAGAAAATTCTAAAAATAGTACCGAAATAACACCCAAATAAATTTTTATACCATGAATTTAAAAAATAAAGATTATTTTTTCAATTATAAATTATAATGTGGTCAAAATAGTTTTAAATCAATTCCCCTATTAGAATTCAGTAATCTTTCCTCTTAGGAAAATTCATACTTTTATGCATGAAAATTGATTTATTATTATCTATATTCTAGAAAATATTTAAGATGAATTTTAAAAATATTATTGAATATAATATATATATATATACTACATTAAAATAATTCATAAGAATTTATTTAATTAATTTGTAGTGATAAAACATGTTTAGTCATAGAAAATTGTCTTTTATAAAAGGAATTTCTTTATTTTAAAATAGCCCCTATAATCATTCAAAAATCATTCATGACCATGGTATTCATTTTATAAACATGTTTTTTATATATTCTCCTAATTGAGTTATTTCCTTTAGTACCTGTTATCCTAGCATCTTTTTTATAACAATAATAATTTTTCAAGAATAATATAAGTAGTTTATTATTGTTTGTTAAAACTCAATATTGCATATAATGCATGATTTTAAAGGAACATAGAATTAAATTTAACACAATCCAAACATATATTTATGTATAACAAAAAATAAAATATGTGTTTTTATAGCATACTATTAATTTTTTTTGGTTAAATAATGAATAAATTGGGGTAGTATTTAATGTAATCCACCAAAGAAATTTAATACATTAAAAAAATAATACATAAAAACAAGGGGTGTTATAGATGGATGAAAAAAAATTCCCTATAATAATAAAATTTCCATGTTAACTATATGAAATTATTATTTTGAAAAATTCATTTTGTTAACTAAATGGCCTAAAGACCTTATTTATTTTTTTATTCTGGGTAATACCTATAATATTGGTTGAAGGGGAACCCATAAATGATGCCTAGGTCTAAGGCACAGGTCTCATACCCAACCTAATACATGACATTCAAATCCGAAGACCAGAAACACTTAAAATTTCCCGACCTAGAATTTTCATCTTGATGGCTCATAGCTCCCCACCTCGCATGGTTGATCAGCTAGCATTACCCCATATAGAGATGCACGGTGCCTGGTCTTGATTATAGTTTCTATACCCTCTCATTCATTCAATATTTTTAGATTTGACCTTATAATTGCTATTTTTTTAAATCCACATATAGGTAATCTAAACTGTGGTCTGCCCGTGTTGATTCTTCATATTTTATGTGGCCTAAAAACCCTACATCCTGAAAGCCATTGGTGTCCGGAAGGCCCTATGTTCCAATGGCCTTTTGTGGTCCAATGGCCCTGATACCCATTGTCCCAAACAGGTACGTCGAATGCCTAATTCAGTTTAATAGTTACAACTACTATAATATTGAATAATACATAATATAGTAAATGATTTAGTACTTCTATGGTACCTCTAAAATTTACCCCCAACCATATTTGATCTTAGGTCTCTTAGATGCCACAGAGGAGCCTCTATAGTTGTTTTTATATTTTTCCTAATAGTAAAATTTCATTCATATTATATTTTTTAAATAAATATCATAATTTTAATGGGTCATCTTAGAAATTGAAATAATTTAAATTTTTCATAATGTTAACACATATAACATCGTAACTTAAACCACATTTGTTTTCAACATATAATGGAAATAATAACTTATATATAAAAATTTCATATTACAGAAAAAAATCATAGTAATGGCTTATTAAAGGTGAGAACCATGATTTCCAAACAACGATTCATGTCACATTTACAATCTCACCGTCAATCATTATAAATGGTTCAATGGAAATAATACCTATTTTTAGAATCCTTAAATCATTTACCATTGTATTACCATAATCTTCAACCATGGGAGAATCACAATGAATTAAAAAAATATGTGAATAATAAATATTCAAATTTGGATAAAAATCCTCCTCCCAATTAAAGATAAATAAGCAAACTATAAATACTAGATCTTTAGGACCTATACAGTGAATAACAAATGATTACTAAGCTAGATTTCATTTCAATCATATCCACCACCAAATTAACAAACAACCCTAACAATCCAACACACAAGAATGATGTGGGGTCATCTTTTTTGCAATAAGACATCAATGTATAGGGTAATAGATATAGATAGTGTATAGTCTAATCTAATATAGAAAATTGTTTAAAAAATAAATGATGTTTCATTAAATAGGAACACAAATCCACTAACACCAATCCAAAAAAAAACGCCTTAGAATCCATTTATGTATCATGACATCGTTGTAGTGGAAATAAATAACAATAAAAGACTAGTATTTCGAAAAAAAATAACATTAAATTAGGGAAAATTTCATGGAACATGTTGAAATTTACTGTATATAATACATATTAATCGTTAAGGATAACACTAACACATTGGTGAAAAAATGAAGATTCATAAAAATTAAAATTAATTTTTTTTATCAATGCATAATATCACATGTTTTTATGAAATAAACAATATATTTGACAACGTACAAGATACACCACGTCGATTTTAAACTAACAAAAATATATTATTCATATGTTACCATTATAACCTAGCCTTTAGAATGGTGGGTCTAAATTGGATTAACTGAATTATGAAAATATGGTTTACACATATATATATATATATTATTAATTCTATGACCAAATAATTATAAATGAAAATAAAACCATTTTTAAAATAAAATAAAGTGATTCTATGAAAAAATATTGAAATGTATAGTATTGTGTTCTGTGCCTAAAAATAAGAAAATCATAGTTGTTGGATTATATTAACAAAATTTATTATATATAAATAATAATTTTAATCATTCATCTTAAGTGTTTATCTAGACATGATATAAGAACATATCAAATTTTCCTTCTAAACGATGAATATTTCTAGAAATGTAGTTTTTCTATCATATGATTGTGAACCTGTTTCAAATCCATTAGATGACAATTTTTATAAATTATATGTGATAAAATAAATATCTTATTTGAAATAAAAATAAAAATATTAATTTTTTGAATATTTTCTTTTGTTGAATGATTCATGTGTTGATAAATTGTTAAAAATACTGAATTATTATTCAAAATAAGTTTTTCATATAAATAATCTTTAGTGTAAAATTATATTTTTTATTAGAATTAAATTATAATTATAGAACTTGGATAAACTAATTTTTTTTATAGTAAAATATATTAATTATATCTTAATTTGAAAAAATATAATTTTTTAAATTATGAAAATGGATTCTATATTTGGAATCTGATGGTCCAAATTTAGTAAATATTTCACTTTTTTATACAATATGAATACCAAATTTAATATTTTTGTTTACCACGGTTTGGGATAAATCAAGTAATTAATGGTAAAAATAATTTTATACATATTTCAAAATTACTCTTATAGTTGACCTATATTCATTGGATGAGATATTATCGATAGAAAGCATCTTTGGGTTGATTTTATGACATATTGGGGACTCCGTAATGAAATTAATCCTTTTTTGATATTTTATTTTAAAGAAGCATGAATTATCTAATAGATACGTTTTAATAACTATAACATTTTGATATTGGGTAATTTGAAAGTTATATTTAATTGTAAATAGTAATTTGAAATATAAAATATTTATCAGCATCATGGTAATTTGTTTTTAATTTTAATGTAATAAAATATTAAAATTAATTCTTACACAATGATGATGTAGTAATTGTTTACTCAATGGTAATATAAAATAAATGATATTGAAAATAATAAAATATACATAATTATAATCAATTAATTATATAAGAATTATATAGGTGAATTTGATATTTTAGGGATGTTTTAGAATAATTTTTTAGATTCTACCATGCTTTCATGATGTTTTTAAAATCTAATGTAATGAATAGTGTCCATATAGACATTTATGATATATTTAAAATATATAATATGGTATTAAATGATATAAATTTTATAAAAATATAAAATTATTCAAAATTATTAGGAAAATATTGATAAAGTAATAAATAATTCATTTATTAATATTTTCTAATTTTATAGTTACTATAATAACCTTTAATATGTAAAAACACATGTATAGAAGGTAAGAATTTAAGAGGATTAATATTAGTGGATACTAAAATAAACAGATTATAAAATAGAAAAAAAATATAACTGTTATTTGATAAAAACATTATACCAAAAATAGCCCAATATTTTAAATAACTAATTTTTGATCCATTTTTAAAAGTAACTAAATTTATATTTATTTATTATTTTAAGAAATTCCCATAGTGCCCCCATCTGTTATAAAAGGGATCTCATAATCTCTTTTCATAATATATAATAATGTTGTTGGATCATCAAGTATATACCAAAATCCTTTAAAATAATCCCACCCCACATTAAAAATATCTTAGTTTACTCATGACACCATCCATAGAGGTCTTAAAGTGTTTGGAATAGGAATTTTCCAATGAAAAGGTGTCGTTTGTAATCAAGTATTTATGTATTATTTCTTCATACCCAACCATAAATCTTAGAGAACATTATGAAATAATATAATTGTATCCTAAATATACTGAGATGTTTTTAGGTTTACATTATCACCTAAATCTGTATCCACATCAATCAAATTTTGAAATAATTAACCGTTCATGTGTACAATGGACTACCACCTCACAAACCGATATAATTCATTTTCTATAACTATTTCAAAAGGATAGATATAACAATGTATGTAATGTTTAAATATGTTATTCATGATAAATATATCATTATGAAATAATATTTTATCATTTATGTTCTTACCTTTCCATGGAAATTAAAATGATTCAATCCGTAATGAATATATGTGAATTAACACCTCCACGAAGAAATTTGATTCATTTTTCATCACGATATCACATGGATGATATATAACAGTTTATATAAATGATAAATATGATATTATTTATATTAAAATATATATTTTAAAATAATCTTCCATATACCTTCCTTCCATAATGATCATTGAAAAAATTGGTAACATTACTCATTAGTAAACATGGATTACCATGTCAATGAGTATAACCTATTTCATTTTCCAAATCCATATATAATGAATGGATTTAAAATTATAATAGATATATATATATATATATTTATTTATGTGATAAATATTTCATGATTATTATTCAAATATTTTAACGTTGTCTAGGATATTTTTATTAAAAAATATCTTTAAATGTTCAAATATTTAATTTCATAATATTTTCCCCTTTTCAATATTCTTGATATTATTTAATATGCTCATTTATATTGATTACAAAGTATTGTAAAGTAAATTTTAGGTCTATTTAGAATTTGCATAAATGGTATTAAAAATGAATCTTTTTACATGTTTTATATGGAACATTTTTCAAAATTAAATATTGAATGTTCTATTCTAAATGAAAACAATGAGAATAAAATTTCTTTTATCATTACTATTATTTAATTAACATATTCCAATGAAATGTTAAATATATTATTCTATTTTTAGTTATTTTTTAATTGAAATTAGTTTTTAAATGAAAAGGGTATTTTTGTATTGGAAATGGGGTTTTTAAATTAAAATTTAGTTTTTATGAACCTTTTTTCATATAGGATTAAATGTGTTTTAAAAAGGTGTTTATGATGATTCTTATTTACTATTAAATAGATCTCAATAATTATATAAATATGGTGATATTGATAATTCTTATGGAAAGGGTTGAGTGTCATTATAGACGACTTACCCTGATATAGCTTATAGGATGGTTTGATCCCCATTATAGCTCACAGGTGAGCCCAATATAGAATTTATAAATTGAAAAGCACCATTATAGATCATGTGAATTGGATAATCCTGGTGTCAATTATATTTTCAGTTGATAACAATTATATTTCAAGGTTTACCATGATATAGATTACATGTAAGGAGATTCCCATTATGGATCTCAAATGCATTGGGTAATAATGATATTAGAAGTTGATTGAATGGTTATACCAATAGAATGACTTTTAAAAGATTTTTTATATATGTTCATATATGTCAAAAAAAATTTATATAATTATATTATATTCTTTTTAATTATTTTCTTTGAGTTAAATTTTTGTATGCTTCTTATTTGAAAACATTTTATTCTCAAAGAAATTTAAAGATAATGGTAAAAGTCCTTTTAGTGTTCATGATTTTACTAAAATAAAATTTTCCTTTATTTTATATCGCTATCGATATATTTTTCTCATCCCAATTATTTAAAATGATTCATAGTGTTTAAGGATGTGTATGGGAATGGAAGTATTCAATTTGAAAGTAATAGAGTTTTTCTATGGGAACATTCCATTCTTAATTTAAATGTTTTATTTGATGACAAAAATGGATATCGATTGAAGGTATCTATATTAAATTTAATGTTTTTAATATGTAGGAATTGTGGCATAATTATCTAAATCTTTAAATCCCATGAAATCCTAAATGTCAAAAAAAGTAAAATAATGGAATTAATATGCATATTATCTTATTGTTAAGGTGGAGGCCAAGTAGATAGTACCAAAGGCTGGTTTATAAAACAATAATGTTTAGGATATTTTTAATTGCATTCCTCTAGAAGATTTTTCCTTATGGTTAAGGTGAAATGAGGTATCATTATACATTACCAAGTTTCATCATATAAAATATTCTTTTTCATAATATTTTTACATAGAAGAAATTAGGAAGATGTAGTCAGAAGGAACCATGATAAAAATATCCCTCTAAATTAGTTTCCCCTGATAGTTGTAATTTGAACAAAATAGTCAACTGTTGTGATGTAAAAGTTGACATGTGATATAAATGGAGGAGATATCCATTATTGAGAGGAACATGATCTATTACAAAGGAATATATCAATAGTGGTGAATTTCATGAGGAAATATCGCCTATAATTCAACGAATCATCTGAACCAGTTGTAGTAAATGTATTTATGAATATCTTAAATAATATATATGAAGTCATGGGTTGTTCAGATTGTCAAAACCCAACTTTTTCCATTTATCGTTTTGAAGGTGAAGCTAACCACAGGTGCTATTTGATTAATAATAATTAAGAGAAATGAGATATTGATATAATATAATGGGAAATATTTCTACATATATTCCTTGAGAAATATTTCCCTATGGTTTTTCAACTAAGGATTAAATATATTATTGGAATTTATGTAAAATAATGATGATACATTGGCTCCCTGGGATGAAAATATATTAAGATTGGAAAGGTATATTCTAATTATTATTCAGGAAATTGATAGTAAAATTTATAGATTTACTCATTATTGAGAATAATCCAACCCAGATAATTTTCCTAAAAAGACTTTAAATTTTATAAGAATGTTATTGATTATGCTGAAAAAGATTTTACGGTGTTTTACATCACATAGCATCCATGATATGGAATAAATAAGAAATGGTCAAGGTGGAAGGAAATGGAGAAGCAACCCGCTAATGATTCAAGATTGTAGCTTTAAACATTATTCAAGTGTGGTAAAATAATTTTTTCTGACAATATGTTAGGATATAGAATCTGTTACTAATGCGGTACGATTAGTTAAAAGAATTTTTTTCTAAAAATTGTGGAGTCCCGATGAAACTATGAATTCGATGACATATTTCTAGTTGATAGTGACTTTTTCTAGGTAATGAGTTTAGGGATTATGATAACATGTATACAATGATACTTAATTAGGTTGTAAATCATCATGATAAAAATGAATAGGAATGGAAATATCATTTTATAAGATAACATTTGATTTTGAGGCATCTGTTTATGTGATAGATTCTCCATGGAGCCTGATATTTTTCAATAGATTACCAAATGATAAATATTTTCAACACTCCTTTTGAGGTTTTAATTGATTTGGTCTTAACTAATTAATGTATTTTGGGATATTTTTTTTGTTTATGTTCATTTATGTTGTTTGTTTAATAATATGTATGCTATCAATTTTGGATATGTCTGTTAAGGTAATGATAAATTTGAGGTTTTATGTGATATTTGAATATAGGATTAGTTTTAGGAATGTACATCATAATTATAGGAATGTAATGTGGGTAAAATTTTTCTTATGTAAAATAAATATTCCGAGTAAGAATATTTCCTTATGTTATTAGATTGTAAATGATTCCTAAACTCTTAGGAAAATTATTTGAATAAAAATATTATTCATTTAATTTTCCAAAAATGAAATAAATTGACATTTATCCCATTATAGATTTATGGTTTTTACAGTTATAACTATAATGACAATTTTCTATATCAATATCCATCATAATTACGTACTTAATTTCTTTTCTATTTCCTTGTTATCATACTTGGAATGCCAGAATGTTTTATCTTAGATAACATTCTTACTGTTATTTCTTTACTTTAATGTGGATGTTTTGTTTATTAATTATCTGAAATTTAATTTAAATAAAGATAATATGAGTATTTTAACCCCAGTTACTGTGATAGAGTTCATCTTCGAGGGATTTAATTTATTAATGTGAGTATAAGAAACCAAATAGAGTTTTTATGATAGATACACGATGTTCTATAGCATACCTGAGACGCCTCATTGAGCAAAAATGAAAACCAAAAAATAATAATTTAAATGAAACCAATTTAAAATATCCTTTATAATAGAGGGTATGAAATTTAACAATAGAATAATGAAACTTTTTTACACATGTATATTTTATTAATTTTTTGAACAAATTACGTATAAATGAAAATAAAACCCATTTAAAATAAAAGAGGAAGTTTTTTTGGAAAATCTATTTAAATTTTCCAAAGTGTGTTCATAAATTTAAATAAAATATAACTCTTATTTATATTTATTAATAAAATTTATAATATTAAATATAATTGTTAAAACTAAAGCTAGGATTTTTCTATACATGATATAAGAACATATCCAATTTTACTCATAAAAGATTTATTTTTTAAAAAAGTTATTTTTTTGTCCTTTTGATGGTGAGATTTTTTTCAATAAATATTTTTGAAACATTTTTAAAAATATATTTGAGAATACAATTATTCTTCTAAATTGGAATATCAATAATATACTATGGGTTTATTTTTGGTACTTTTTATACATGTTTAATGTTTTAATGAATATTAAAAAATACAAAACATTAGTAGAAAAAATATTTTTCAAAAAAATTAACAATTATTTTATATTATAATTTTATATTTGTCTTAATATATAATGTAAAAATTTTATATCAATTAATCCAATGTATGTATTTTGAATTTTTCCATTTTACATTTTTCTTGAAAAACATTTCAATCTTTTTATTGTTTTCACTTCAAAACCTAATTTTTTTCACTCCCTCAATGGGATTAATTTTCAATTATTTTTATCCAATTATGTATTTTATAATTTGAAAAATATATTACGTATTTGTAATAATATATTAAAAATTTATTAGATCATCACCTTTTATCTTTGAATAATATTTATACTAAGAGAAATAATATGTATTACCATGTTTTAGGGTAAATCAAGTAATTATTGGTAAAAATAATATTATATATGCTATAAACCTACCATTACATTTGTAATAATATTATTTTCTAGTTATTATCACCCATAATCATTCATTTTATGATTTTATGACCACTTGGAGTCTTTTAAGTCTTTATCCTCTTTCTAGTAATTTATTTTAAGGAAAAGTAAATGGTATCATACATATGTTTCAATAAATATGACGTTTTTTACTATATTGTTATATAGAATATATCAATCACTATAAATAGTAATTTTAAATTAGAAATAATTATCTACATCATTTAATTTACTTTTATTTTTATGTGACAATATAATTACCTTACATAATGACACAATGATGATGAAGTAATTGATTTATATATTGAATCATAAAATAAATGATATCAAAAAATTTAAAATAAATAAAATTTAAAATAATTAATGTCCTCCACATGTTCATAGATAACTATATCGAATTAGTGATGTGTTATAGGATGTTTTTGTAATTTTTATTATCTGTTATGGTATTTACTGAATTTCATGTAATGAATTGTGTCAAAATAGACATTAATGATTTTTTAAAACAAATAATATTTTATTAAATGAAATGAAATTCATAAAAATACAATATTAATCCAAATGCTTGTATAAGGAAAATAATTTCAGAAATGATTCATTTATGGTTATCTAGTTATTTTATTCTATCTATATTAACCATCAATGAGTAAAAAACATGTAGTCGTAGTAAAAAATAAAGATGTTAAATAAGGGTTACACAAGAAAGACAAGGATTAAAAAATATTAAGACAAGAATAATTTTCCTTCTATTAATTTATTTAAACCAAAGAGAATCCTATATTAGAAATAAATTCTTTTGGAGTCATATATATTAAAAATGGAATTTGTCTTAATTTAGTATTATGAGAAATTCACAGCATTCCTATCCCCTCTCTTATAATTAAGATCCTATTATTATATTTTAATAGTACTTAAAATCCAATATATAAAGGAAAAAATATGAAAAATTATATTATTATAATAAAAAAATATTTTAGAGCTCTAATGTTAGGCATAAAACCAACCCTACTATTATTATGTTTTGAAGAAAATGGGATGCTTGAAGGAAATATATCATTTTTAATAATGTATTTATGTTTATTTATTATTCCATATAAATTAATATTATTAGAAAATATTTAATTAATAAATAAATTATTCTAAATATATATAAATTTTATTATGTTAATTTATTCTCCTAATTCCATATCCACTTCCATCAAATGGAAAAATAATTTATCATTCCGGTTTAAAATGGACTACCATCATGAGTACCGATATGATTCATTTTCAATCACCACATCTCACAAATAGTTATATTGAAGTAATTAATGTGTATATATGATATCAAGTAAATATTAATCATTATGAAAAATATTATATGATTTTCATTCTTACCTTTACATTCTCATTAAAATGATTATGATGTTCATGTGTTTGTGTGAATTATCACCTTCAGGAAGCAATATGATTTGTTTTTCATCACAACATCATGTGATTGACATAGATAAGTATATATAAATGAAAAAAATATTATATTAATAATATTATTATCATTTTATTAATATTAAATTATACTTTCCTTCCTTCCATAATTCTCATTGAAATATAGAAACCTCACTCGTTTCTAAGTACTCCTTAGTGTCTCCAGGATTGTAACATAGTTTTTTTCTATCCATTTTTAATGGATTTATATAAAATTATAATTCATGCATACAACTTAAAATTATATCATGATTATTTTTAATTACCACCATGATTAGTGACATCATAGTAAAATTGTTTTAAGTCATGTACCAAATATAATGAAAACATCATATGTTAACTATATAATCATATAATGACATAAAATGGTAATTAATGATGTAATAGGGAAAATAAATGTTAATATTTTTAAGACCTGAAAATTCCATGTAATTTTTGAATATTATTTGGGATTATTATGAGTTTGCTAAAATTAATGACCCTTCATTCCAAGGCCAAGTGTGCCCTGAATAAAATTTTCAACTTTTTTATGGTACGTTCATTAAATGGGTAGGTGACATTTTCTGTATTTTTAACCGGTGCTCGGATTAAAAATCTATGGGCACCGATGAATCCACATTACCGAGATTTGCTTAAGGGATGCTTCACTCCGAATACAGTAGGTCGAGAGAAAAAGTTAGTTTAGGAGTTTTTAATGAAAAGTAAAATAATATGTAAGTATTATTTTATTTTATTTTTCTCTAAGGGATGATCTACAGTTGAAGGACCAGTGACTTGTCAAGACAGTTAGTGGCTTGACTCATCAATCGTGTTACTCTAACATTGTTAATTAAAAGTTTTTAATTAATTAATTTAATGAACCTCATTAATTACTCAATGTGTTACCCAATTTTCCACCTCCTATATAAATGGAGCTCGGGGTGGGGTTTTCAGATGGTTTCTTCATGTAAGGTAACGTTGGTGATGTTCTACAGAAAAATCCACTAACAGAGGATGGAAGATCGGGTGGCAACGATTCAGGATCAACGAACGCCGAAAACTCCATCTAATTTGGACGCTCCTCCTGCCACAACCGTGACACCTCCAATAGATCTCGAGG
This sequence comes from Viscum album, assembly GCA_963277665.1. Lineage (NCBI taxonomy): Eukaryota > Viridiplantae > Streptophyta > Magnoliopsida > Santalales > Viscaceae > Viscum > Viscum album. Next base: position 2,116,968,604 of record OY728161.1, on the reverse strand, counting down.
TGGAGGGATTATTTTAATAAAGATTAAACATGATGAATTCTTCTCCCGAATTTAATCCTGTTAATGCGGAGGTCACGGGAAAAACGAACAAGGCCCAGAATCTTTGCCGATTCATTTAACAATGCGTTCTTTGGGGATGGTTTTCCCAATTTGACAGCAACACGAGACAGAGGGTCACGCTGTGACAGTGGCAGTCCGGAAGGCCTGTAGGCATAGAAGGGGGTGGAAATGGAGATTTGGAGCATCGCCGACACCCCACAGAAGATCTACCGGCGCCAGTGAGTGATGTTGGAGGAAGTATGTGGCGCACCTTCTCGTGCTGCGGAGGGGAGTTGCATCATCATTTCATGATGACTGCAGAAGGTGGTCTTCCCTCAGCCAGTTGTGGAGGTGGATGAGGCGTACCATCTTGTGATGTGTTGAAGGGCCATGACATTGAAGTCATGGTAGTGGAAAAGACCGGGACCTACACCTTGCGGGTCCTGCGAGTGACAAGGCGGTGATACCTGGCATCGCCCTTAATGGAGCTGAACAACTCTTTTGAGTCGTTCGGGAGCAGTGGACCGCCTGACCTCGCGGGTCATGCCAGCCAGAGGGCCGGACCGCCAAGCCCACTACGACCCAAGCCCGTTTGGGTCGGGCCGGGTCTCGTCGACCAAAACTAGGTCAGGTCGACCATCACTGGCTTGGTTTGGCCAAGACCGAGTCTTCTTGGCCATGACCGGGTAGGACCAGTCTTGAACCCCTCTCGGGCCCAGATACGAATAAGTGACTATATCATGCGAACCTCATGTTCGTTTAATGAATTGTCTATGACGCTGGGATCATTGGAGCGAGACGGTCCTTTTGAGATAATCCAAGAGAGTTTTGGAGTAACATGGAGTGTGTTCGGGTTGGGTCGACTCTATATCCAATCAGGCACTCGACACTAAAATGTTTGTAACTTATAGACCGGGCGTCTGGTTGACGTGGCGTCTATTGCGTTTGAACCCATATGAAATGCATATCATCAGGTTACTTCTTCATGAGACATTGTGTCTATTTAATTATGACCGATGGCTTGAGTATTGGTTCTCCAAGAAACAAGCATACATTGAGTGGGAATCTAATGGTTGTCAGTGGGGTGTAGATTGGAGATAGATCATAAGGAGGATAGTACCAAGTGATCCAAAGTGGATCAGCACCAATCCTGTGAGGATCATATCCCTTATGGGTCACCGCTTAGCGATCCTTTTTGGGTCTGCTCATACCAATCTTGTGTGGGTCAGATACTGTGTGGGTCACTGCTCAGTGACCCTATGTGGGTCAGTGCATACCGATCCTTTATGGGTGAGATTCAGTATGGGTCTTGTGAGGGTTAGTACCTATCGATACCTAGATGGTCGGATCCTTTGTGGTTATTTCAGGGTTTATTACCTACCGATCATGTGTGGGTCATACTCTATATGGTTAGTTGTGGTTCGTCTCAATAGAATATGATGATCTAGCTTCTCGAAGAATCATTTTTACTTTTTTGCTTTATTTATACCTTTTTTGGCCGGAGTCTTTCCTTGTGTTTTGTTATTGAGATTATGCTTCCTATTTTTTTCCTTTTGTAATTCAAGGAGACCTAAGGGGTTCTCAGTGTCCATACTAGGTATTTTTATAATCACCCCTACATGGGATTCACTCGCACCTTGTTGTGTCTTGTGTAGACGACGACCAGCTTAGTTGAGTCTTGAGGGATCTAGAACCAGGTGGCACCCATATTAGATTTGCTGATGTGGAGATATTTGAAGATTATCTATACCTACCCTTCATGTAGGATCCTCGTTGGAAGATTCCATGAGTTTTTTTATGTTTTTATTTGAAGTTATACCTTTTAGTTGGGCTTGTATTCCGTCCCCATTACTTTCAGTACACACCTTTACTACTACAGCATTACTTCTTGATTGCAACTTGTTGTGTTCTTGGATTTTGGGTTTGTATAATTTTAAAGGAAATGACTTCCCATTTTAGTGATATATCATTCTGATGCTAGTCTCCAACCCTTGGCCTATGGAAAGCGGGCTTGGGGTAGTCACCACACATGCCCTGGGGGACGGGTCATCACAAAGTGGTATCAGAGGAGTCTGTTCAACCAAATAACTATGAATTTGATATTTTTAATGGAGCAATATCGTTAAGAGTTTTGAGTGTGGTTTTCAGTTTGGGGTTCCAGTGATGGTGCAGTGGCCGACGTATCCGTACACCAGGACCATAAACTCTGATTTCTAACTCAGTGCATGAAAACAATAATTACATGTGTTTTGGAAATGTTTTTACTTTGATCTCTTTTAAGTCAAATCACAAGGTATAACTTTTTGACCATGGCTCACCTGTTTATTTTTAGGATGTCACAGTGTAGACAGCTAGCAAGTATTCTTGAGAGAGTACAGGATGACGAACCACCAAGCGATGAGGCTTCCCGTGCATGGCACACATACTATGGTAGCACCTTCGAGTGGTGCACCAGAAGCACCACCACTCGTTGGGTAGCATATACCACCATCCCCACTAGTAGATTGTGCACACTAACTGAGTGTGTTTCACCTATTCCAGTGATAGAGGCCTCTAAGGATTTGATGCGAGACTGATCCCCAAGAAGTTGAGGAATGGCTGGAGGCTATGGCTAGAGTTTTTCTCTTTTTTGAGACACTAGAAAACCATATGGTTATCCAAACTACTATCCTTTTCCAAGGAACAACATGGAGATGGTGTATTGTGACCCTCAAGACACATGATGAGGTGGCCCTCACCTGGACGTACAATGAGAACCGCCTAAGGGTAAAATATTTTCCAGTGACTCTATGCATTGTGAGTATCCAGGAGCTGATACACCTATAGTCGTTCATAGTTTGACAAGTTCCCCCATCTTGAGGATACTAGAATATGGCATTGGGTACATAGTTTATTGCGACACATCAGAGACCAGACTGGGTTGTGTGCTAATGCAAGAGTGTGTGGTGATCGCCTATGGCTCACGATATTTTAGATAGCAAAAGAAAAACTAAACTACACATGACCTGGAGTTAGCAGCAATGGTCTTTCCATTGAAGATGTGGCGACACATGATGAGTGAATGGTTTTCTATTTAATATAATCAAAATAGTCTTCGGTATATCTTCTCCCAACAATACATGAACCCAAGACATTAATGATGGTTAGAGTTCCTCTATGACTATGATTTTGAGATTTTTCATACTCATGGGTTGGGGAATGTAATGGAAGATGCACTTAGCAGGAGTTCTGGTCCAAAGCTGTTAGGTGAGGCGATAGAGCATCTAGCCACATTATATATATAATTATTGGATAGAGATGGAGTAACATACATCTATTATATCACTGACACTCCCAAACTTCTATGGTGAGTTATGGAGGCACAACATGGGGACATAGACTACGAGGCCTGACGTGCTCAGATATCCTCAGGACAGGCTCCTGATGGATTTTCTAAAGGGGGAGCACATTATCCTCTTTATAGGACGTGCTATAGTTCCAGTGGCGCTACAGAATGATGTGTTGATGGAGTTTCGTACATCCCATTTAGCGATACTTCTTGGAGTGGGGAATATGTATCAGGACCTCTAGCATCAGTACTGGTGGCTAGGGATGAAGAAATTAGTGGCAATGTTTGTATCCCGATGTGTAATATTTCTACAAACAAAGGTCGAGTATCATGTACCAACGAGCTTATCTGAGCCACAATAGGTACCAGAATGGAAGCGAGATGGTATCTCTATGTGCTTCGTGACATGGATACCACATATGTCCAGGGGACATGATTCTATCTGGGTGATCATTGAAAGACTCACCATGTCAGCCCAACTCTTACCCATCAAAGATCAAGGATTAGTAGATGAATTGGGATGCCTATACATGCAAGAGATTGTGTGAATTCATGGAGTGAAATCAACAATATTCTCAGATCGTGATGCACATTTTACGTCCCACTTGAGGAAGGGATTTTAAGAGGCATTCAAGACTCAGTAACGCTTGAGCACTGCCTTTCACCCTTAAACAAATGGTCAGACGGTGCAATCTATACTGACACTCAAAAACATGTTTCATACTTGTGTCCTTGATTTTGGCCGTAGTTGGGAGGACCACCTACCACTGATGGAGTTTTCATAAAACAACATTTATCAATCCACCATTGGTAAGGAACCGTTTGAGGCCTTGTATGAGTGACCATTAAGATCACCTCTTTTCTAGAAATACCCAAGGGAGTTAGCACTTATGGGTCCAAAGTTTGTACAGGATACCACAATGAATGTTCAAATCATCCAGGAGAAGATGAAGACTACATAGATCCGGTAGATTTTTTATGCTGATAGGAGAAGGAAACCCTTGGAGTTTGACAACAGAGACCTTCTCTTCATTTGGGTCTCACCCCAATGAGGATGATAGAGGTTTGGTCGGGGAAACAAGCTATATCTGAGGTTCGTCAAACCATTGTCAATCCTCTGTTGAGTAGGATAGGTGGTGTACCTTCTAGATCTTCCCCCACAGATGAACCAGGTGTATAATATTTTCCACGTGTCATAGATGAGGAGATACTTTCATGATCTATCACAGGTTATCGACTGGGGCGAGATGGACATCGATGATGGGGCAACGTTTGTGGAGTTTCGGTGGAGAGAGAGTATCCACAGGAGTGGGTCCTTTGTGGGTAGTCGACTCCTCTTGTGCGAGTTCATTGGCAGCATGAGAATCTCCAGGAGAGAACATTGGAGTGGGAGGCTTATATATGTGATCAGTATCCCCATTTTTTACCCTAGTTTCGTTGTATCTTTCAAAGATGAAAATCTCTAAGGTAGGGAGAATGAAAAGGGCCGAAAATTAGATGTAATTTTTTTATTATATGTGATTGTTACGAGTCATTGAAAATTGACAGCACATGATTCCGAGGCACGATAGGCATGGATAGAATTTGTGAACTTTTTAAGGTACATCATGTAAACATGAGGGCGATGTTTTCTTTCTTTTGAACCGGTGCTCGGATTAAAAAACTTAGGGTACCATTGATTCCATAGAGTCGAGATTCATTTAAGGGAGGGTTCAATTTTACTACATTAGGATAGGAGAAAAAGTTAGTTTTTGGACTTTTTAATGAAAAGTAAAATAACATGAAAGTTTTATATTATTTTCTTTTTCTCCAATGGATGAGCTGTGGTGGCGGGACCAGTGACTTTTCAAGCCAATTAGTGTCCTGACTCATCAACTATGTAACACCGCCATTGTGAATTAAAAGAGGTTCATTAATTCATTTAATGAACCTCATTAATTCTTCAATGTGTTACTCGCATTTCCCCTCCTATTTAAATAGAGCTCACGGTGGGATTTTGGGATGGATTCATCAAACAACGAAACTCTGGAATGTTTATGCGGCAACATCCACTTACAGAGGACGGAATAACGGGGGACAATGATCCGTGAACGACAAGCACCGATGACTCCATCCAAAGTGGGCACTCCTCCCTCCGCAACTGTGAAAACTCCAATAGATCTTGAGGTACAATGATTATATTAATAAATCTTATCTTTGATTAATTATTCTCCCTATTGTTATCATGTTAACTTGGAGGGAGCAGTCCAAACGAACAATGCCAGGAGTCACCACCACTTTTTTTCATTGTGTTCTTAGGGGACGGTTTTTCCAATTTGACGGAAACATGAGACATAGGGTCACCCTATTACCAATGTTCTCTTAAAGGACCATAGGTTCATTCTGGAGTGGAGATGGAGCTCTAGATCATCTTTGGAGACTCAAGGAAGATCTTTCGGTGTCGGTGACCGACATCGGTGATAGATGGCGGCGGTCGACATTGGATGGCGATGGCAGCATCAGGCAGTGTGTGGTCGTGCGCCATGGGGGAGAGCCACAACATCTTATTGTGACGATTGTAGATGGAGATCGGCCATCGGCTGGCTATGGAGGCACATGTAGGTAGCCATCTTGCATTTCATTGAAGGGTTGCGTCTTTGATGCTACGGTGGGGGTGAAGGTCTGGACCAACTCCCTCTGGGTCCCACAGGTTATAAGGCGGTGCCACCTAGCGCAACCATTAATGGAGTCGAACCGATTCTTTGATCCATTTAGTAGAAGTAGAAGGCACAACCCAATAAGTCTCACCGACTAACGGGCCAGACCGATAGGATTTGAGCATGGACATGTCAGACCTGGACAGGGTCGGGTGGACCTAAACCCCTCTCAGGCCCAGCTACACACATGTGAACGTATCTTATGAACCAAAAGTCTGTTTCATGAACCATATGTGGAACTAGAATCCATGGAGTGATATGGTCCTTTTGGGATACTCCAAGAGTGTTTTGGAGGAATATGGAGTATGGTTGGGTTGAAACGACTCTGAATCCAACTGGGCACCCTGTACTAAAATGAAAATAACTTACAGACCAGATGTCTAGTTGATAGGCTGTATATGGCGTTCGAACTCATATGATGTGACAGTTCATCGAGTTACATATTCGTGGTATGTCGTTCTAGTTGAATTACAACCAATGTCTTGAGAAGCAGTTCTCCCATAATCAAGCATACTATGAGTGGGAATCTAGTAGTTGGTAGTGAGGCAAAGGTAAGAGATAGATCATACAGAGGTTAGTACCTAGAAATACTGTGTGGATCAGCACTGATCCTATATGGATCATATCATACGTGTTTCTGTGCTCGGTGATCCTCTGTGGGTCAGTGCAAACTGATCTTGTGTGGGTTAGATCCTATGTGATTCAGCCCTCAGCAATCCTGTGTGGGTCAGTACAAACCGATCTTGTGTGGGTTAGATCATGTGTTGGTCTTACGGGGGTTAAAACCTATTGACTTCAGGCAGGTCAGATCCTATGTGGGTCTTGTTGGGATTAGTACCTATCTATCATTTGTGGGATAGACTTCGTATAGTCCATAGTAGTTCCTCTCGATAGAGTAAGATGATCTAGAATCTTAAATAATCATTTGTACTTCAGTTCTTTTCTTACACCTGGTTTGAGCTGAGTTTTACCTTCTGTTTTTTTATTGAGACCATGCTTTGGGATTTTTCCTTTGCTGAATTCTGGGAGACATTCGGGGGTCTCGGGGTCTCTACTGTGTATTGTTATACACACCCCTTCAAGGGCTTCACCTGCACCTTTTTGTGTCTTGTAAAGACGAAGAGTGGCTTGGATGAGTATTGAGGGTGCCCGGACCAAGCCATACAATGAGGAGATTGGATAACGAGCAGTGTAGTGGACATGAGCTATACCAACCCTTTAGGTAGGATCCTCAGTGGAGATTCTAGGAGTTGTTTTTTCAGTTGTAGTTTTACCTTTCAGTTGAGTTTATATTCCGACCCCTTTAAATTCAGTACAAATCTTTACTACTGTAATATTACTTCATGATTGCATCTTGTTGGGTTCTTTGATTGTGTGTTTATATAGGTTTAAATTCAGTGCCTTCCCATTTTAGGGATATGGCTTTTCAGTGCTAGTCACCAACCCCTGGCCTATGGAAGGGAGTCTTTGGGTAGTCACAGCACGAGCCCTAGGGGATGGGTCGTGACAAAAATTATTCTCATGATGGTAAATAATTAAAATATTTATATTATTCTAGAACATAATAGACATATGTGATAAGTCGGACAATGGGTAAGAGACTTCATCTGAATTCCCTTTCATTGAGGCATATTTCGATCTTATACACCCACCAAATATTATATGGTGTATATAAAACCCTTTTTAAATAACATATCATGTATTTATTAATTATAATTATAATTAATGTTTGTTTAATATTTCGTTCCTTCATAGGGACTATGGTTAAAATATTTAACATTGTAATGGGACACCATGATTTAAAACCCTTTTTTTAAATATGTAATTATTTAATTTCATAAACTTTTCTTCTATGTCAATATTTTGGATATTATTTCATATTTCATTTAAATTGATTTTGAATTATTATAATGGAAATTCTTTTAAATTTTTTAATTTATTTGAATGGGTTTTCAATAGAATTGTTCTATGTGTTTTATATGGAATATTTTCAAAAAATAAAAAATGAATTTACGATTCTTAATTTATATAGTGAGTTAAATTTTCTACCAATATGAGAAGTATTTAAAATAAAGATTCTACTATGAGGTTACATGTTTTGTTAAATGAAAATCATTATATCCTTTATTTGCCTATTTTGTAATTTAATATTGGTTTTCAATGAAATGTGTCTCTTTTTAATGAAAATTGTATTTTTTATAACACATGGATATTTTTTATGATTTTTTTCATATATGGATTAGTTATTTTTTAAAATATTTTTATGATAAATTTGTTTTATTCTTGAAATTTTACAAGATAACTATAAGAAAGGGGTGAGAAAAATATATCCTATACGCAGGGTTGGGCCTATTATATCTCCTATTGGAGCCTGACATAGATTATATGAAGGGTTTAACCCCATTATAGATCATGAGAAATGGTTGTGACCAATATAGAGTATATGATGGTATAAGACCCATTATATCTTACGGGTGATCATGATATAGCATATTATAATGGTGATACCCATTATAGATTTCCAATTCATTGGGTAACAATGATATTAGAAGTCAACAATATAATTCATCCAATTGAAATAGTATTGAAATTGTTTTAGGAATATGATTATCTATGTCACAAAAATACTATATATTGGGATTTTATGGGTTTTAATGATTTTATTTGAGAAAAACATGTGTTTGTTTTTATGTCAAAACATTGTAATCTCAATGAAATTTTAATAGAATAGTAAACCATATAAGTGTTTTCAATTATTTTTCTAAAATATTGGTTTCTATTTTTTATAATTCATACTAATATTTTGGTCCAATCCCTTATTTTTAAAAAGTATTCACTTGGTTTATGGATGGGAATTGGAATGGATAATGTAATGTCGAATGTTTTTGAGTTTTTCTTCAAAAATATTTCATTATGTTTTTCAAAAATTTTATATTATGAGAAAAATAGATACTGATCAAAATTGTCTAAATTGTATTTTTTTGGTTTTTATATGAAATATGGACTAATTATAGATTACTCTAAACCTAAAAAGACCCTCAGTGTTATGGAAAATTAAATTATAGACTTGATCTATACATTATGTAATGATTATGTCCAAGGAAATATATAATGCATCACAATTCATAATGTTATGATAATTAAAAGTCTGTCATGCATGAATACAAGTAGGGTCATGTACGATGATATATAATGATTATTTTGAGTAAGAAATATGGTGAAAATATAAAAAATAATATTATACCACCAAAAGATACTATCACTAATTAACTCAACTATCACAGTCCTAAAACTACCTAAAAAAAGATGAGACTGATAAAGAATTTTGTATCATCAAATCAGTTCAGAGAAAAGTTAAAAATATTATATTAATGTGCTTCATGGAGATATATATTAATCACATAGAAAAAATCACACCAAATCATGTTAAGTGAGGTCTCATGGATGTATAACGGTCATTTAATCATAGAATTGGTTGACCTAAAAATTAGTCATAGAATAAATTGGGAGGAAGAACACGATTGTTATGTAAGAAAAGAAACCCCAAAACTTTGATGATGGATGGGAGATGGGACATGGAGTAAACTCAATCATTTGTGAATATTATAATTTTATCCTACTCTTATTTTATGAAACTCATGGTATTTCAAAATTTACCTTGATCGTGTAAATTTATTTATTAGAGTTTATCATTGTATCAAAAATGAATTTTTTATACTACTAAACAAAAACTGCGGCCACCTAAAAAATATATTGATGGAATAGTTACATAATAGAGATTGTATTATCTAAAAAATTTGGTTATTTTGAATTCCTAAATGTATTAGATATTTATAAACATAATCTATTTTAAACATCAATTATAATATTACATTATAATGTATTATTAAAGTAATATGTGTAGTGATGAATTAAATGCTAGATTTTAATTTGAAAAATTTCAATGGAGACATATAAATCTTACATAAATATTAATATCAATGTATTAATTCTATTTGGGAGAAATAAGTATATGATTTTTCAATACATTAACGTTTTGGTAAAATTTATAGATCTTATTGGTTGTCTAATATAGAAAATAATTTTTAAAAAAAGATAGAGTAGTTTTAAATTTCAATGTATAATGAAAAATATGGATATTTGTTTACATTTTATTGTAAATTTTGAGATTAAAATATGGTAATATCATGGGATATTATAAAAACACTACATTTTTTATTATTTATTTGAATGTGTTTATATCATTTTATGAATGAAGTGTTATTGTTGTTGTTGTTGTGATTATTATTTGGTACACATGATAAGAGTTATCCTTTTATATAATATATCACCTTTATTTTGTTTGGGGTTCAAAACCCCTAAGGAATTATATTTTATATGGTATTTAATATAATAATTTTTTTGGGGAATTCATTCATTGAGTATGGTGGAAAGTGTCCACATTCATGCCGGGATAGTCAATGTGGAATGTGAATTGATCAATTAATGGGGTAGGGAGGGATGATCCAAAATGTGGATAATTCAAAAATAAAATTTAATTGAGTTGGATATCCTTCTCCATATAAAAAGAATTAATTTAAAAATTATTTATTACACTAACCACATAGGACTCACAGACTCACTAATTAGCTATAATACCTAATAAAATTATATTAATAATAAATTTTTTAATTTTCACCCTTATAACTGCTAATGTAAAATATTTCTTACAGTAGAATTAATACAATTATATTAGATGATAAATTCAATAAAAATATTTTTTGTAAATATATATAAATATATTTATTTATTTATTTATTTATTTATTTATGAATAGGTTCGACACGTTTAATTTGTTTGTAAGAGTACAGTAAATGTAAATCTAGTTTTATATTACATAATTTTATTTATAGGGAGTCACATTAATTAATTTTAAAAAATGAAATTTTTATAATATATATCTATGTGTCGTTTTCATAATGTTAAGAGTTAAATTAATGTTATTATAGAATTATTTTTAAATTGGATACGTAAATTAACAAATTCTTTTATATCTATATATTATAAATTTATTATAATTATAGTCTTCCTAGGATCTGTTGACTCCAAACATGCTTATACAGGAAGGTTGCATGTTTTTTAAAACTAGATATTTTATAGTCTGCAATTATATAGGCTTAAATATATTATGCACTATGAGAGTAAAATCCATATGTTAATCAATCAGAAAAGGTTGTTGTCGGTTTTTTGGTAACACTAAAAGATACCAAAATATGAGGATACCATATTACAGGATATATGACACATGTATAATGTTTTATTTTGTTGATGTCGAACAAATGGTTATATGGTGGTACAACACCGTATAAGCTATGTGATTAATTAAATTAATATCTAATGAATGGAAATTCTATATTTTTCAAAAAATAGGCTTAGGTACATACGATGACAGTCCTGGTTGATTTGATGGAAATAATGAAATAAATAAAAATTGAAAATATATATTTATGTTCATCATGATTTGTAATTAATGAGGAATTTGTGAAATAAAATGTAATAAATATTGAAAATAATGATTTTGGTAAATTATAACATGGGGATTGTTTTATAGTGTTTTTAATCAATTTGTGTTTCTGTTGAAATATTTTTGATAACCCACACTGTATACATAGTGTATTTATACTACAAATTGGATATAATGTATAATTGTTTTGGAATAATTTTTCCCATGTCATAAATGTAAAATCTAAGTAATACACAATTACTGAATTTTATAACAGAATAAACCATGAATCATATATATATATATATATATATTATTTATTATATATAAATACTAATGTAAAAAGACCAATAAAATTTATAAAATTCATATATGTTATACTAGTTGTATTATAATGTGTAATATAATGAATAAAATACAAAACACAATGATGAAATGAATCATTTGTAGTAGTTTAGTATTAATTAAATAAACTTATGAATATTGAGTGCATTATTTAAAAAAGGTAGACAATGTTTGGTGAAAATTTATATATTTTTCTATATAATAATTTTAGTGGAACTATTCACATTTTTATGTGTCACATGTCATGTATTTTTCTATTTCTATAAGGTGGTCATTCATATTTTTCACATTGTTACATCACCACAAAAGTCGGTCCATTCATTTTTATAAAATGTCATTTTGTAATGAATGTAGGAAAAACTATTTCATTGAATAAATGGAAAATGTTTATCACACTAATACTCAATTAAATATGAATAACTTCTTAATTTGGGGAATACTCTCAATGTTTCCAATTATGGGTCTTCTCAAATATTTTTCTTTTTTTATTCGCTGATCTTATTAAATTCGGAGTCATTTATAGATATTTATATGAATAACATATTTATTAAGGTTTTATCATACCAATATATTTTGTAATATGTTTTCCCTAACATTTCTCACATTTTCATGAGTCTCTATCAGCTTTTTCATTTGAAAGCTCTCCATTAACAACGCCAAAAAATAATTTACTATAAAATTATCATAGATTGAACACATATTTTGAGTTATTATTTAAAGTAATGGTCTATTAATCAGTAATTAAATAATGTTTAATTATTATTATATATATGTACATATCATGATCAAAAATTAGCAAATATTTCTCTACGAATTATAACATTATTTTTATAAGGCCCCAGCCTTAAACCTTACTTAATCTTGAGTTATTACAAGATTACACATTGAGGATCTTTTCGGGTTTAGAGTTTTAGAAAATTAGATCATAAAACGTGTATTACATTCCACATATAAACAAAGTGGTTATATAAAGATAGTATTATTTTTTCCCATCAATGGAAACATATTTAAAATAAAACATGGATTCATTCTTGACACTTCCTTGACACTATCATCAAATCATGTACCTTTCCCTTGACCTGTGAAAAACATTTCAAAAATACTTGGGATGAGCATAAAAAGCTCAGTATGGGTTATAAAAATATGGAAAGGAAACATAAGTTCATATATACATAAGAATAAAATCATACTTTACCCATAAAACATAAGCACTTTAACATACCTCATCAAATCATGAATAAATCATAAAAATCATAAGACATAAAGGTAACTTGAGGCATTCATAACATTCTTACGTAGGGAGTAACCCTCTTGGTTACGTTTGGAATACCAATCACAGTATATTCCCTAAATATCTTCAGAGAAACCATAACATTTCACTCCATCATGTTACACAATGAATTGGAGAGCTATATCAGGCTCACCCGCCCTTAGTTTATCACGGAACCACCCGTCTTCATAATAATGCCCAAGAACCTCAATATAATCGTATCACATAAAACATACATAAAGGAAACATAACATTTCCACCTTTCAATCACAAGATATCAGTACAACACATTGATATAAAAACATTATAAAAACCATTTTCAATACAAAAAAAAAGAAAAGTAAAACATGGTATTTATTTTTCTTTAAAAAAAGGTATGGCTTGTAGAGGAAGCTGAAACTCAAATAATGGTCACGGTAGTGGAGAAGTAGTTATCTATGCATAAGTATGACAAAAACATTCAATTTATTCGTTTAGTAAAACACTTCGTATAAAAAAGATTCCTGTTGGATAAATGTAAAATTCAAAGGGGTTTATACACCGTATAAAAGAAGGTTTTGTATAAAACAAAATATTCCTCAATGAAAGGAGATTGAGACGAAGTCCCATACCTCGGGTCCGACTTGAATCAGTCGTTCTTTAATCTCCTAAATAATAAACTTGAGTTAATTTCTACTTGTTTAAGAACCTTTTTCAAGTTCATTATTCCTTTTATATCACTTATTTCCATGTCATGAACACAATGTAATTATTTAAGTTAATAACGGTCGTTTTAACGATCATTGGTACTTGAGTCAAAAATAAACCCTTTATAATTACAATTTGTTAATGTATACATTATATCCAGAATGTTATTCATGATGTATATATCATATATATCATATATATCCAGTACATGCATTCATTTATAATATTATATAACATTTAGATGTAAGAAATGAAATGCACCGTTCATGGAGACGGTAAGCCGTACGTACGCATGAACGCTGCTTCCAATTCTATTTCCTATTTTATGAAATGGAATCATAATGATATAAAGGTATATTATAATTCTAGTGTAATATCATATATAATATCATAACTCCATCCTTTATACGTCCTACATATGGTATTAACGAATCAAAGCACTTTGAGGGGGCGGTAGTCCGCACTTCCTTAAATTAATATATCGCGTTTACACATAATGGAAACCATAAAGGTATGCCCAAAATGAAAAATAAAGAAGCTTAAGGAAAACATAAAAATATTATATATCATATATAAATATAGTGTCATCTTAATGGCCACCTTTTAAGGTGTTAAAAGAATGTTGAACAATCATCGTTTCGGGAGGCATAAATTCACCATCCACGGAAACAGTATGTTCTTTAACCATTAGATGTAGGTGTGTGTAAGTTTAGCTCAAATCCTTATTATAACAACATCCTAGTATATTGAATATACTGTATTTGTTACAAAAGAAATGAATAAAAAGATTTTAGGGGGTTGGAGAAGTAAAATAAAACAAAAGGACTCAAGTGAAGACATTACCTTAAAATCGGGTAACTCCCTTTGGTTTGAGTTAAAAGGCTTCCTTGGGAAGACTTCTGCCCAAAGTGAGGCTTCAAGGAGTAAGAGAGGGAAGTGTAGAGACAAAATGGGTAGGGCTTGGCCGAGCCAAAAGATTTGGAATTGTGGGTAAGGAGGTAGAGGTGGGGGCCTTTTATAAGAGGAGAGGAGGGGCACTCTTGGAAAGTAAAGAAATGTTAGTTTATTTTAAAATGAGTTTCTGATTAAAAAGGTCCCACATTGATATACTTCGAGGGTAAGGTAATAAGGGTTCGAAATATACCAATCCAATAGGTTTTGGACATGTGTAGGTCATATATTTTACATTATCTTTTCATTTTATTTAAATCCTTTATTAATGAGGTAATCGCTACATCATCATAATGTCATAACTATTTTAATATATTTAATGTATAAAAATTATAAAACAAATATCATGATGTAGTAAATCATATTATCTTTCTAATTAATATTTATAGTCAAAAATATGACTTGTATAGCCCCACGTAAAAATTGTTTTAGTAAAACATCTCATGTTTGTGTCATTTTTACTTTAACATTAAATAAAAAGTTATTTATGTAATATCCCAACCAAAGTGGCTCCATGGGGTCCCCATGTTGACCCATGGATTTTCTTGGTCGGCCATGACACATCCAATGAGGGTAGGACATGTGTGAAGCTCATCTCATATTATTAAAACATCATTTTTACTTTAAACTACACTAATTACCTCTAATCGCGATTAAGAACCTAAAAGTTACTATTCACCAAAAAATTATTTTAATCTCATTGAACCACATTTTACTTCTTGATTACAACCATGTATATCGGATTTTTGATAGTCAAATCACAGAAGTGGAAAAGTTTCATTTAAACGAAAAATCAGTTTCTTTAACTACAACTTAGTGGTTTTACTATTCATCAAAAATTGAAGTTTTTCAGAAAAATACCAAAACATCACCCTAAGCTATATTTGTTATTCTGAATTACAAAATTATGTCTATTTTACAAAATTCAAATCATATAAGTTACATTAATTAATTTAATAATTAATTCCCGCTGTCATGACAAATAGCGTGTTTTTATAAAACAATAAGTATCAAAAGATTGACACCAGTTTAAGTCCAATTTCAAAGTAAAATTGATTACAATTACCAACATTGGATTAAATGGTAAAAATATATTCTAATTCCGCTTCAAAACCAATTCAAAAGATAATATAATCATATAAATAAATTAGATTAAAAAGAGGTTTTGAATTAAAATACAACATTTTCACTATTCATTAAAAATTGAACTTTATCGGAAAAATACCAAAAATTCACACAAAGTAAATTTTGATGTCCCAATCATAAATAATATTTTTATTTTGACAAACATAGCTTATAAAATTGTCAAAATATATATTTAAAAATGGTTTTCCACCAAAAGGCAGTAAAACAATCTTTTAAAAATATTAGTGTATTTCATGCTTAAGATTGGATTTATTTTCATTTTAAGCCTCTAAAACACTATCTAATTCATTAATAGACATAGATAAAAATATCTATTATTCATTACTTAATTGGGATGTTACATCCTTCCCCCCTTTAGAAAGTTGTGTCCCCGCAATTTATTTATTTATCGAATAAATGGGGGTACTTATCGCTCATTGCATTTTCAGATTCCCATGTTGCCTCTTCCATCATGTGGTTTTTCCAAAAAACCTTTACCTGATTAATCACCTTATTCTATAACACTTGCTCCCTGTGGTCAAGAATATGGACCAGTTGTTCCTCATAAGATAGGTTCTCTTGCAACTGAACTACCTCTGGACTCAAAACATGAGATGGACCTGGCATATACTTTCTCAACATCGAAATGTGAAGAACATTGTGTACCTGAGATAAACTCGGAGGTAAAGACACCCGGTATGAAACCGATCCAACTCTCTTCAGAATTTCATATGGTCCAATGAACCTTGGACTCAGCTTTCCTTTCTTACCAAATCGCATCACACTTTTCCATGGTGATACTTTGAGAAAAACATGATCACCTACCTCAAAAGATAGATCCTTCCTCATGTTGTCCGCATAACTCTTCTGCCTGCTCTGAGCTGTTCTCATGTGTTTCTATATCAACTGAACTTTTTCTGCCAACTCTTCTACCAATTCTGGTCCTGTCAACTTCCTTTCAGCCACTTCATCCCAGAAAGTTGGAGTTCGACACCACTTCCCATATAACGCCTCAAATGGTGCCATCTGTATACTAGAATGAAAACTATTATTATATGAAAATTCCACCAAAGAAAGATGTTAGTCCCAACTTCCCTGATAATCCATAGATTAAGAACGTAGCATATCCTCCAATGTCTGAATTGTTCGTTCTGACAGTCCATCTGATTGAGGATGAAAAGTTGTACTAAAATTTAATTCAATACCCAACAACTTCTGAAGGCCCTTCCAAAAGTTAGAAGTAAACCTGGGATCACAATCGGATACAATTGATAGAGTAACTCCATGCAACCTGACTATATCATTAATTTACAATCGAGAAAGTTGATCTAGAGAGAAAGTATCTCGAATAGGAAGGAAATGAGCAGATTTAGTCAAGCGATCAACAATAACCTAGATTGCATTATTAACTCGAGATGTCTTCAGTAATCCCACAACAATGTCCATGGATATATTCTCCCATTTCCACTCTGGCACTGGTAAAGGATGAAGCATCCCTTTCGGTAACTACCACTCTGCTTTAACCTATTGACATGCCAAACACTTCACAGTAAAATCAGCAATATCTCTTTTCATTCCATCCCACCAGTAATACTATCGCAGATCCTTGTACATCTTAGTATTTCCAGGATGAACTGAAAATGGAGAACTATGAGCTTCACATAAAAACTCTCTCTTCAACTGTGAATCACAAGGCACACACAATCTCTTCCCAAATCTCAAAACACAATCACTATAAATGTTGAATTCAGGAAACTTACCTTTCTGATCCAGCTCTACCTTTTTCTGTAACTCACTGTCTTGCTTCTTTGCTTGCTTGATTCTGTCTTGTAGAGACGATCTCGCTGATACCTAAAACAAAACAGAAGAACATCCTGCACCAACAACTTATATGCCAAAGTTCATCAAATCCTTAACCAAAGGATCACGTTCCAAATGCAACATTTTTAATGAAGCATTACTTTTTCGACTCAAAGCGTCAGCCACTTTATTTTCTTTTCCTAGATGGCAATGAATTGTACAATCATAATCCTTGATTAATTCTAGCCATCTCCTCTGTCTCATGTTCAATTCTTTCTGAGTGAATATATACTTTAAACTTTTGTGATCAGTATATATTTCACACTTTACTCCATACAAATGATGCCTCCAAATTTTTAAAGCGAAAACAACAGTAGCTAATCCCAAATCATGTGTAGGGTAATTTACCTCATGATTTTTCAACTTTTGTGAAGCATAAGCAATTACCTGATCATTCTGCATTAGGACACAACCAAGTCCTTTCAATGAAGCATCACTGTAGATAACAAACACACCATTCCTGGTAGGACGTGCCAAAACCAGAGCATTCACCAATCTTCTTTTCAACTCCTAAAAACAATCATCACATTATTTTGTCCAGATAAACTTAACACCCTTCCGAGTTAGCTTAGTCATTGGAATAGATAACTGTGAAAAATTTCTAACAAACCTTCGATAATATCCTACCAAACCAAGGAAACTACGAATCTCTGTTACATTTGTGGGTCTTGGCCATTCTTCAACGACCTTTGTTTTTGTAGGATCAACAGTTATCCCATCTTTAGAAACAATATGACCAAGGAAAAAAATTTGTTGCAACCAAAACTCACACTTGCTGAATTTCCCATACAATTTATTTTCTTTTAAGGTTTGAAAAATAACCCTTAAATGTCTTTCATGCTCCTCTTTACTTTTAGAAAACACCAAAATATCATCAATGAAAACCACCAAAAACTTATCCAAGAACTCATGGAAAATTCTATTCATTAAGTCCATGAATACAGCAGGTGGATTGGTTAGCCCAAAAGGCATTACTACAAATTCATAATGGCCATATCGTGTAGGAAACACAGTATTTGGAACATCTGCTTCCTTTACCTTCAGCTGATGGTACCCCGAACTCAGGTCAATCTTGGAAAAATACTGAGCTCCCTGGAGCTGATCAAACAAATCATCGATATGAGGCAAAGGATATTTCTTCTTAACAATGATGTTATTCAAGGCTCTATAATCAATGCAAAGTCTCATAGAACCATATTTCTTTTTAACAAATAAAATAGGAGCACCACATGGTGACATGCTAGGTTGAATGAAACATTTCTCTAATAAATCATGAAATTTCTCCTTCAACTCTAAAAGTTCAATTTGATCCATTCGATAAGGTGGTTTTGAAATTGGCTTAGCATCAGGAACTAAGTCAACAGTAAACTCAACTTCCCGATCTGGTATTATTCCAGGCAACTCATCAGGAAAAACATCAGGATACTCATTTACCACTGGCACATCATTAATCTGAACAGTTCCTTTATTTTAAACGATGTGTGCAAGGTAACATTCATTTCCATCTTTTACAAGTTTCTCGGCCTCTTGATATGTTATCAACAGTAAGGGTTCATTCTTGTACACAAACTGAAAGTCTTTCTGAAAAGAAACTTCTTTAGCTCTACAGTCAATCTCAGCATGGTAAATAGAGAGCCAATCCATACCCAGGATAAAATAAAACTCTACTAGAGGTAGAACAATAAGGTTTGAAAGTAGGTTCTTTCCACAGATAAGGATAAGAAGATTCTTATAAATTCTTTTCACCTCAACATTTCCCATATGTGTTTTTACCAAAAGTTCAGGAGTCATTTCTTGAGATGGTATTCCCATTTTACTAGAAATGTTTTCAGATATGAAAGAATGTGTAGACCCCGAATCAAACAACACACTGGCATAATCTGAAAAAACAAACAAAGTACCTGATACAACTTCATTTGATGGCTCGACATCTGCTGAAGTAGTTGCAAATTATTTCACCACCCCTTTCTGCTTGTAGTCTAACTGCTTCCCATCACTCGAGATCTGTGTCGGACACTCGTTTTCATAGTGACCCATCTCATTGCACTTAAAACATTTCACTAACTGTAAATCAAATTTGATCTTAACATCACCTTGATCTTTTTCAGTGCAATCACGAGCCTTATGTCCCATCTTACCACATCGGTAGCACTTTCCAGAATTCAGAAGACATTCCCCAGCATGGCTTTTACAACATTTATCACAAACTGAAAACTTAGTTTTGTTTCCATCAGACTTTTTTGAATAATTCTTCCCTTTCTCCTGCCACCTCGGTCTCTTCTTCTGCTGTTTGTTATAGAACACTTGGTCATCGGAAAACTCCATTTACACCTTCTCAACACATCGAACAAGATTTTCATAACATTTAAACTCGCGAGAAGATAATTCCCTTCGATATTTTGGCTTTAATCCTTAGTAAAAATGATTGATTTTACTATCAAGGTCTCAGATAAAATTTAGAGCATACCTTTCCAATCGAGTGAACCTTTCTTAATAGGCAGCCACTGAGTCTTCCACTTGCCTCAATTCCAAGAATTGATTTTCCATCCTAAGTCAAACAGCCTTAGGAAAATACTTTTCAAGAAACATACCTTTGAATTCATCCCAGTCGAGAGCATCAATCTCATCAGCATCCTTGATTTTTTTAACCATCGACCACCACTGATCTGCCTCACACTCCAAACGGTAAATATCAAGACTAACCTTTTGATTGTGTGAACACCCCATGACATCGAAAATCTTCTCCAGTTCTTTAATCCACCCTTCAGCTAACATAGGGTCAGATGATCCTCTGAATGATGGGGGATGTTGCCTCATGAAATGTTCCACCACTGACATGTTCCTCTGCGGTTGATCTGGCTGATCTCGTGCATGGATACCACCACCATTTATTGCTTGAGTCAACTATGACATTACTGCAACAAACTATTCAGTTCCAATTACAACCATCTCAGGATGCTGATTCAGAAGGTTACTTCCTTCTGTATGCCTTCCTAACACTGCTTCCCTGTTTCCTCTGCGGAAAACTATTCAGAACAAACATGTCTTAGATAAAGCAACATGGTAAACTTCAAATGTTATATAATTTCAAAAAAAAAATTGGATAATAATATAATAGAATTATAACTCCTAAAGTTATCTAAACTGACCTATGATACCAACTATAAGGCCCCAACCTTAAACCTTACTTAATCTTGAGTTATTACAAGATTACACATTGAGGATCTTTTTGGTTTTAGAGTTTTAGAGAATTAGATCATAAAACTTGCATTACATTCCACATATAAACAAATTGGTTACATAAAGATAGTATTCTTTCTTCCCATCAATGGAAACATATTTAAAATAAAACATGGATTCATTCTTGAAACATCCTTGACACTATCATCATATCATGTACCTTTCCCTTGACCTGTGAAAAACATTTCAAAAAAACATGAGATGAGCATAAAAAGCTCATTATGGGTTATAAAAATATGGAAAGGAAACATAAGTTCATATATACATAAGAATAAAATCATACTTTACCCATAAAACATAAGCACTTTAACATACCTCATCAAATCATGAATAAATCATAGAAATCATAAGACATAAAGGTAACTTGAGGCATTCATAACATTCTTACGTAGGGAGCAACCCTCTTGGTTACGTTTGGAATACGCATCACAGTATATTCCTTAAATCTCTTCGTAGAAACCTTAACGTTTCACTCC
This sequence comes from Viscum album, assembly GCA_963277665.1. NCBI lineage: Eukaryota > Viridiplantae > Streptophyta > Magnoliopsida > Santalales > Viscaceae > Viscum > Viscum album. Next base: position 2,116,947,105 of record OY728161.1, on the reverse strand, counting down.
TTCGCGTTACCCAATGCATTGGAGAGCTATATCGGGCTCACCCACCCTTATTTTATCACAGAACTACCCGTCTTCATAATAATGCCCAAGAACCTCAATATAATTGTATCACATAAAACATGCATAAAGGAAACATAACATTTCCACCTTTCAATCACAAGATATCAATACAACACATTGATATAAAAACATTATGAAAACCATTTTCAATACCAAAACAAAAGAAAAGTAAAACATGGTATTTATTTTTCTTTTAAAAAAATGTATGGCTTTTAGAGGAAGCTGAAACTCAAATAATGGTCACAGTGGCGGAGAAGTCGTTGTCTCCACATACGTACGACAAAAACATTCCCTTTTTTTTAGTAGAACGCTTCGTATAAAAAAGATTCCTTTTGGATAAATGTAAAAGTCAAAGGGATTTATACACCATATAAAAGAAGGTTTTGTATAAAACAAAATATGCCTCAATGAAAGAAGATTGAGATGAAGTCCCATACCTCGGGTCTGACTTGACTCAGTCGTTATTTAATATCCTGAATAATAAACTTGAGTTAATTTCTACTTGTTTAAGAAAATTTTTCAAGTTAATTATTCATTTTATATCACTTATTTCAATGTCATGAACACTATATAATTATTTAAGTTAATAACGGTCGTTTTAACGATCATTGGTACATGAGTCAAAAATAAACCCTTTATAATTACAAGTTGTTCATGTATCCATTATATCCAGAATGGTTTTCATGATGTAGATATCATATATATCATATATATCCATTATATTCATGCATTTATAATATTATATAACATTTAGAGGTAATAAATGAAATGCACCGTTCATGGAGACGACAAGCCGTATGTACGCATGGACGCTGCTTCCATTTCTATTTCATATTTTATGAAATGGAATCATAATTATATAAAGGTATATTATAATTCCAGTGTAAAAACATATATAATATCATAACTCCATCCTTTATGCGTCCTACATATGGTATTAATGAATCAAATCTCTTTGAGGGGGCGGTAGTCCACACTTCCTTAAATGAAGATATCGCGTTTACCCATAATGGAAACCATAAAGGTATACCCCAAATGAAAAATTCAGAAGCTTAAGGAAAACATAAACATATTATATATCATATATAAATATAGTGTCATCTTAATGGCCACCTTTGAAGGCGTTAAAAAAATGTTGAACAATCATCGTTTCGGGAGGCATAAATTCACCATCCACGGAAACAGTATGTTCTTTAACCATTAGATGTAGGTGTGTGTGAGTGTAGCTCAAATCCTTCTTATAAAAACATCTTAGTATATTAAAGATACTGGAGTTGTTACAAAAGAAATTAATAAATAGAGTTTAGGGGGTTGGAGAAGTAAAATAAAAAAAAGGACTCGAGTGAAGACATTTCCTTAAAATCGGGTAACTCCCTTTGGTTTGAGCTCAAAGGCTTCCTTGGGAAGACTTCTGCCCAAAGTGAGGCTTCAAGGAGTAAGAGAGGAAAGTGGAGAGACAAAATGGGCAGGGTTTGGACGAGCCAATGGCTTTGGAAGTGTGGGTAAAGAGGTAGAGGTGGGGGCCTTTTATAAGAGGAGAGGAGGAGAACTCTTGGAAAGTAAAAAAATGTTACTTTATTTTAAAATGAGTTTCGGATTCAAAAGGTCCCACCTTGAAATATTTCTAGGGTAAGGTGATAAGGGTTCGAAATATACCCATCCAATAGGTTTTGGACATGTGTAGGTCATAGATTTTACATTATATTTTCATTTTATTTAATCCTTTATTAATGAGGTAATCGCTGCATCATCATGATGTCATAAATAATTTAATATATTTAATGTCTAAAAATTATAAAAAAATATTATGATGTATGAAAGAGTTTTAGCATTCTAATGAATATTTATAGTCAAAAATCTGACTTGTATAACACCATGTAAATTTTTTTTTTAGAAAAAAATTTCATGTTTGTGTCATTTTTACTTTAACATTAAATAAAAAGTTATTTATGTCATTTCACAACCAAAGTGGCTCCATGGGGTCCCCAAGTTGACCCATGGATTTTCTTGGTCGGCCATGACACATCCAATGAGGGTAGGACATGTTTCAATCTCATCTCATATTATTAAAACATCATTTTTACCTTAAACTACTCTAATTACCTCTAATCGCGATTTAGAACTTAAAAGTTACTAGTCACCAAAAAATTATTTTAATCTCATTGAACCACATTTTACTTATTGATGACAACCATGTATGTCGGATTTTTGAAAATCAAATCACAGAAGTGGCAAAGTATCATTTGAACGAAAAATCTGTTTCTTTAACTACCACTTAGTGGTTTCACTATTCATCAAAAATTGAAGTTTTTCAGAAAAATACCAAAACATCACCCTAAGATAAATTTGATATTATGAATTCAAAAATGATGTCTATTTTAAAAAATTCAAATAATATAAGTTACATTAATTAATTTAATAATTATTTCCCGATGCCATGAAAAATAGTGTGTTTTTATGAAATAATAAATAACAAAAGATTGACACCAGTTTAAGTCCAATTTCAAAGTAAAATTGATTCCAATGACCACCATTGGATTAAATGGTAAAAATATATTGTAATTACACTTCAAAACCAATTTAAAAGATAATATAATAATATAAATAAATTAGATTAAAAAGAGTTTTTGAATTAAAATACAACATTTTCACTATTCATTAAAAATTGAACTTTATCGGAAAAATACCAAAAATTCACAAAAAGTAAATTTTGATGTCCCAATCATAAATAATAAGTTTATTTTGACAAAAATATCTTATAAAATTTTCAAAATATTGATTTAAAAATGGTTTTCCATCAAAAGGCAGTAAAACAATCTTTTAAAAATATTAGTGTATTCCATGCTTAAGATTGGATTTATTTTCATTTTGAAGCCTCTAAAACACTATCTAATTCATTAATAGACATAGATAAAAATATCTATTATTCATTACTTACTTGGGATGTTACAATTTTAGCTACATGACATGAATTTTCATATACAACAAATATCACATCAATAAATTATTTTGTCCTTGTTTTGTAAGGTTCCACGAAATTAATCTATTGATATTAACACTTCAAAATTATATATATATATATATATATATATATATATTTCATTTATTCTATTAGAAATAGATATCTCTTAATGAAAACCAAGAATATGTACTTTCTATGGTATAAAACCATTTACTTATTATTTAATTTTTTTAAGTCGGGTTTTATCAACTATTTTTATCATAATAATTTTTAAATTATATTTAAACTATGTTATATCATACACATGGTCATATTCATTGTTTTATTTTAATTTTATCACACAACTAATTTTTGGATCATTAATGTGTAGTAATATTCTATTTTTTTGGAATTTAATCTTTTTGAAATATTTTTTCTTTAATTAAAAATAAATAAATTGCATGTTCTTCTTCAACATGTCACTGAATATGAATTATTATTTTTGGAAACATTAAAATTAATTATTCAAATTAACTTATATTTTTATTCAAATGTATTTTTACACATAGGAATAATATATCCATAAATGATATGAATCTATCTCTAATATAATTCATCTTCTCAATATTATAACTAAATTATATATTCACAATCACCTTTATGGATTTATTATTTTATCTATGAATTATCTACACTTCTGAATTTACCCTCATATTATAATATACCAGTATACCATATAGACCATTTTTGATAATTTAATATGATTATGTTTTATAAGAATATAGTCCATTTCAGTTTAAAATTGTATAGTTCTATAAGGTATATCACATATATATATATATATATCATTGATATACTAATCATTCCCTATCATTTAAGTAAATATAATTATGAATAAATAAAGTAATAAATGTTTCATTCATTGGGTTTTTTGATGAACTATTTGAAATTTTTATTTCTGAATTGATTCATGGTATCATGAACATTGATTTATCATTCATTAATATTTTATATTTTCTATCATAAATCATTAGATGATGTCAACATATTTTGTTTCATGAATATAATATTATAGAATATTAAGGGTGATGGATTTTAACACAATTCATTAAAATTTATTAGCATATTATTATATTGATTAAATGTCATATTTATAGGAATTTTAATCTAAATTCAAATAATAATGGTGAAAAACATCAATATTGAGTGATTTTAGGTGAGATCTAATTAACTTCATATATATAAAATAGTTTCCCTTTTTGATAATTGGAACATTGTTTTCAAAGGAATCATATAATTCTCAAATATTTAATAAAAATATTTACAATATATGGAAATTTTGTATTAGATTAATTTTTATTACAATAATGTTCTCAAACACCCATATAGGGGAGGGGTAAATTATATAGTAATTCATATCATCAACAGTTTTTATTCATTTTTTGAAGGAAATTATCAATCCATCATAAAAAAACATAAATATAATAAAATTAATGAAAAATTACTCAAATAATATATAATTTTTATTAAATGGTCTATATCTAATTACAATAAACTAAGAAGGGTTGAAATTTACCAACAATTTGTATTCCTGCTTCAATTGATTGTAATGTTTTATCATATTTCCATTAATAATTTAAAATATCAATACCTAATATGTTATCATAAAATAGTTATTTAATAAATTATTAGTCAAATGTGGTCTCAGGGACCATTAAATTAGTTGAAAATATGTGAAACAATTATCCAAAAAAACATTATATGTTTCACATTAGATCTCTGATTTCAGTTGTTATCTCAAACATTTCCTCAAATTATTCATATTGATGCAGCATAACTAGATATAAATCACATCATTTTTTTTATTTTTATACTCTTATATCTCTATTTTATCTTCATCGATTCGTCAAATTTTCTTCTATGGGTTGTCTATATTTTATCAACATCGTTGTTCTATTAATTATTCAATTATTGGGTAATATTTTTGTAACACCCTGATTTTTTATGAGAAGTATATTTTTTTATGTCTTATGTTATACGCAACATCAAAGGAATCTTTCACTGCACACAACACTAGCTTGGCTTGTGTTACATGCAATCATAACCTTCTTTGATAGCGTGTGTAGTACGCAATACCGAGTTTCACTAAACAACGATATATTATTATAATATTATAAACTAGCCATTATAAATAATATTAACTGAATTTTTAATTTTATAACATTATTATTCATCATACATATTTTCTAGAAAATGGTATGAGAACAAAATAATTTTTTCGGGCAAAATAAGTATTTTTCGAAAAATGTTGTTTTGCCGCCTTTTGATGGTGCATCCATTTAAATATAGTTTTTGAGAAGATTATATGTTCAATTTAACAAAATAAAATTCTTCTTTGGAATCGGGATATAAAAATTAACTTTGGATAAAATTTTCATATTATTCTGATAACTTTCATATTTTAATGAATAGTAAAAACACGCTGTATTTTAATTAAAAACAACTTTTTCATCATAATAATTTATATTGTTAATTATAAAATTGAATGGTTTTAAAGTATAAATATAATATATTTTTACCATTTAATATAATTTATGTCATTAGCATTAATTTTACACTGAATTCATAGGTAAAAACATTGCAATCTTTGGCAGTGTTTTAACTTTTAAAACTCGTTTTCTTAACAACCGGGATTAATTTTAAATTAATTACTGAAACTTCTGTGTTTTGAATTTTGAAAAATGGATTCCATATTTGGATCTAGTGGGTCCAAATTATGTTAATTGGTTACTTTTATTTTTTTGATATTATGAATAGAAATTACGGTAATTTTTATTTACTTGAGTGAAAGGTAAATATGGTAATAAAGGGTAACAATAAGATTATAAAATTACCCTAAAAATTTACAAAATCCTATTGGATGAATAAAAGTATACCCATATCACCTAAGGGTCGGAATAGATTCATTTCATGGACTTTTCACCTTGAAATAATGTAATTATTATTAAAACCAAAGAATGTGACAACATGTCACTCTCTTAAATCATATAAGTGTAATAATTTTAATTTAGTGATAACATCATAAAACATAGAATATAAATATTCCCTAGAAATATAATAAGATTTTATACATCATATGAATTTATTTATAATTTTTAAGGATTAAATAATTAACATTAATTGTGACACAATAGTGATGTTGAAATTATTTTATTGATTGAAATATCAAATAAATGAATTTAAAAGTATTTAAATAAATATTATATGAACTATTTAATGTGCTCAACTAATTTTATTCACAAATAGGACATGTTATGAATCTATTAAATTATTTAGTTCAAACATATCATATGTTTATATTTTATTTAAATTCAAATATACGAATAGTGTCAAAATTGGCCCTATTGTTATTCTACAAAAATTACATATTATAATATCGTTTAAAAATCACAAAAATATTTAAAAATTATAAATTAAAATTTATATGGTCGAAAATGATATAAATTATACAATTATATACAATTCAAAACATATAAGTAATTATTTATAATGATTTAAAATTTAGAATATTTTTACCACAAATAAAATTAAATAGAATATATAAGGATAAATCATGTTGATAATGTTTATAATAAATTCCCAACATGTCTAAATTTTATTGGTTTATGATATTACAACCGTATATCATCTTATATTTTGATTTGAGTCATTTTTGAGGTTTTTAAGTGGGGTTGGAATTTATTATAAATTAATATTTCTTATAATTCCAAAGGTGCCCCTCTCCCCCCTTATAAAAGGGCACCTCCTCCCTCTCCTCCTCTCCCAAATTGAGCCTTCAAAATCTTCCAAAATCTGCCGATTTATCTTCTCCACTTCCATAGAAACATCCTAGAGGTCATGTTCTTCTTCAAAGACCAATTTTAGTGCCCTAAGTGGAGGTTTTAAAGAGGCGTGTCGAAGAAGAGGTAATATCCGTTACTTATTATTTCAAATTTTCTTCTTCTTCTAATTATTCTTATTTAGTTGTTTAATTATGAATTAATAACATCAGTATCAATAATATACTGATATGTTATTATAAATATTAAACCACCATATTTCACATTCTATCCATCCTACGGAAAATAAAATCACTACGCGTGCGTACGTACGGAATACCGTCTCCACGCTGTGGTATAATCTGTTTTCCACAACCACCATACTTGGATTGATATAATTGTGTAAAGAATACATATAAGATTATTTTAAAGTGATATTTATTCTGAAATAGTATACATACACTTCAATACAATTCCATGATCATGGGAACGATATCATCGCTCGTGCGTACGTACAGCCTACCATCTCCACGATGTGATGCGACTTGTTCTACATGATCTTAATTGAATAATGTTTATATAAATGAATTAAATGATTAAATATGATATATATTACACTAATACCATTCTGGAAATGATTTGTCTATAACCAAAAAATAATAATAATAATTTATTCGACAAAACACGCATAAGAACATAAAGCAATAAACACCCGAATAACAAGTAGCAATGTAATATTACAAATAAGAAGCTAAGAATATGACCATATATGATATCATAACAATGAGTATGATTCTGTAATAAGTCAATGACATTATTTAAATCATTATATAGGTGGTTCGGACACGTACAAAGCATATCGGACCTAAGGTAAGGGAAAATCTCACAATCACATTTTTATCCGAGATTGTTTATACTTCATAATTTACTGGGGAATATTTGTGATCCACATCCATGTTTCCTTAATATTTAATATTATTTATATATTCCGAAAATTGATTAAATCAAATTTTACCTATTTATTAATTTTTAGTAAAAGATATTAAAGGAATCTTTTTTCGTTTTCAGTACGAGATACTTTTTGACTTTTCTGGCCAAAGTACGAGAAGAATGTTTTTTTTAACTTATACGACATTAATAGTTTTTTATGATTTCATAAAACATTATTTCCATGAAGCTTCCTTTACATGTTTTCAAGTTTATTTTTAATCAAATTCTTATAGTTTAAAATTGTATTACATGTTAAAAAAGGAAAAATGTTTTTGAAGTAGAAAGGATATTTTCCTCAAGAATGGAGTTCAAGTGTTTTATCAAAATTATTTTCCGTATATGATAATATAGGGTTATTTTTCTATCCCTATTATTACATTTATTTGATTATGTTGTGATGGAATTATTTTCATGAAGTCCTTTATCTTATATGAATTGTTTTATAATGTCATGATGTTTAAGAATCCCATTTTTTATTTCATGGGTTATGCTATGATGTGTGAATTGTGATTTTGTGGCACACATAAGAATGGTTTCATTATGATATGGGTGGGACCTATATCTCCATTAAATTCATTGTATAAAGATTTATATCTCAGGATATCGACATGGCTGGAACGACAAGTTAATCTGGTTCAGTGATACATGACTGGAACAAGGAGTGAACTCAGTTCAGTAATGTACTTTGTCCTCTATGATTTTCTTGGCAATGAGCCTTGTCTAATATGAAATGATTTTCTATTATTATGTGTGTATGCCACAAAGTTTCATGTTTTAAGTTATCATTATTTGGGATTACGTTTCACCGCTATGATTTATCCCATGTTATGATATTATGATCTCTCACTAGTGAAGAAATCGTTTTTTATGTCACCATTTTTTACGTCGGTTATATATAACCGACGTAAAAATGAGGCGAGTAGATTTTTCACGTCGGTTATTTTAATAACCGATGTTACAAATCGCGCATGTTGGGTTTTTACGTCGGTTATCTTATAACGGACGTAAAAAACCAATGCGCGGGGGGTTTTTTATGTCGGTTATTTGGTAACCGACGTTAAAAACCCGATATCGACGCATTTTTTACGTCGGTTATCAAATAACCGACGTAAAAAACCAAAGAGCGGGGTTTTTTACGTCGCTTATTTGGAAACCGACGTAAAAAACCCCCCGAGGCTTTGGTTTTTTACGTCAGTTATTTGATAACCGACGTAAAAAACGCGTCGATATCGGGTTTTTTTACGTCGATTATTTGGAAACCGACGTAAAAAACCCCCGCGCATTGGTTTTTTACGTTGGTTATCTTATAACCGACGTAAATAACCAAAGCCCCGGGGGGTTTTTTACGTCGGTTTCCAAATAAGCGACGTAAAAAAACCCGATATCTATGCCTTTTTTACGTCGGTTTTAAGATAATCGACGTAAAAAAGATTAAAAATAGTTTATAACGTCGGTTATATAATAACCGACGTTATAAAACATTTAAAAAATTTAAAGCCCATGTTTTGTCATTTACGATTTTTCGATTGACAGTCGCCGTCTCGTCTCTCTCTCGCGCGGTAAACCCTAATCGGCTCATCGATCGCCTGCATTAAACTCATTTTGGCTTCATTGTTTATCTTCTTCACTCCTCTCGGATCTATCATCTCAACTCGCGACATTCAAGTAAGCCTTCCACGAATTTATTTCGTTCGTTTTTGTTTCGATTCTTGTTGTGCTTTTCGTTCGTTTTTGAATCTCGTGGAATTTTTTGTTATTGCAAATGGTTATTATGTCCATTCAAATCGCAACATTCAACTCGAAAAATCTGAAAAATAATGGGTGGTACTGTAACGTTTCATTCTTCCAGCAACATTATTATTTCCTACTTAGCTGGAATGTGTCTTTCTGGATAAAGATTGGTAGTACTTATTTTCTTAAAATCATATTTTCAATATGATTGTCCAGAAAATGATTTTCATGAATGAAATTGGACCAGGTACAATCGGTAATACCTATCCTTAAAATTTCATTCAACATTCTTACATCATAATATTTTTTCAAAAAAAATATGATTTTTAGAACTCCTAGATCAGAAAACCATCATCTGTTTTCATCTGCATTCATAAAAATATCAATTCATACCTATTACAATCAAATATTTCATTCTGGACTCATGGTGAGTCTGATAATACATTTCTTCTTTCAGTCATCTCCTAAAAATGATGGACCTTTTCATGCAAAGTGTATCTGATTTCTTGAATACGATGGTATGTCCGATTTTCAACAAAACCAAGTGAGGTGATTTATTTTATTATTAATAATTCATAAAAAAATTATAATACCTAAATATTATTATCATCCTTTTCAGATTTTTCATTATAAAAAAGGTAAAGGGTACTTTCTTTTCATTCTCAAGTTAAATTATATTTTTTATAAAGGTCTTTTCTATCTAGGTAGAAATAATTTAACGATAATTAGATTGAATTAGGTATATTATCTTATCTTACCATCCAAACACATTTTTATGTATTAATAATTATTATGTTTTGTAAAAACAATTATGACCCCCATTTAATTTTTGTTAGTTAATTGATCTTCGAAAGTGTTATAAATGATTTGATGATCACGATTCACCCATATATATGGTTAGTCATTATGTGACATTTGGGTCCATAATATCCTTCTAATGCATTCGACAATGCATTATATATCATAGATCAATATGGGATACAGATGGTTATACCATGTCTAATGTGTTATGTGATGTGCCTCGTAAGAAATATTAAAATAAATTATAGGAAAGGTGATTAACATATCCCAATATGAGGTGAATGAAACTATGTTTTCCCTTGACATATGTTATGACTTATATGATTATGTTTGTGCCACACTCTTATGTTATTCCACATACCAATGTTGTGATCTTGTGAATAAGGTTTTTAAAATCATGTTCCCACTATCATATAAATCATGTCTTATGTTATGCTAAAATTGTTATACTTGGACTCAGGTTTTATGATCTATGATTATATAGAACTGTTTCACTTATCTTTTTGATCATGTGCTTTGTGTATGCTCTTATACCCCCATGGATATCTTTTTATGAGATTAGATATTATATTTATATATATCATGTTTACCCATAATGAGTATCGTAAATAAAAACTTTTATTGTTTTCATTCCCTAAGTTATAAAAATAAGTATTATGTAGGATGATTCAAAAATTTAATCTGTGAGATGAGTTGTTTTATGTGTGAAACCCAGGCCAAACACAAATGTATTTTTTTATTGGTATTACATATATATAGTTCAACATATACTTTTTTTTACATTACCATGATATTAACATTACTTTTTCTAAAGAAATATTAATGTCCTTAGATTATATATCGGATCAAAAGGATATAGTAATTCTAATATATAATCAGAATGATCAGATAATATGACAATATTATTAAACATAAAAAAATGGTCTATATTCATATTTATAACATGACACTTACGATGTATAGCTATTTGGTGTTGGGTACTTATGAAAACTACTACTACTTTCAAGATTTTGGCACTTCAAAGTGTTGAGTACTTTAGATCATAATGATTGAACAACAAGCATGAATAACACATGTTATATGCTCCATTAGGTATTCCTATATTTTAACATGTTTAATAGTATATTGGCATGAGATTATTATAATTGTGTATCATCTGATCATATTCACTTATTCCAGATAAAAATCATTTTGTTTATGTTTTATTGATGTATATTTTATTTGGAGAATCATTAGGCGTCATGGTTTTCTTTGATTCAATGAAATTTAAAACTGTTACATCTAACTATATTTTGTTTTAAAAATAATATTCAAGCATATTTTTTTAAATACCTATATATTTGTTTTATATTTTAAATTGTTTTACATTCAAATTATGATTTTTTTATATAAACATGTATTTGTCTTATCTTAAAAATATTTATTATTTGTTGATATTTGTTATAAGTAATAATGAGTCGAAGATGGATTACGGCACATCGAATGAGCAATGAATTTGAGGAAGGTGTTGATGCCTTTTTGGAATTTGCAAAACGAAATGTTCCAAGTAGTGACATTTTTTTCTGTCCATGCCTGAAATGTTTGAATATGAAGAAGTTGAAAAGTAGAGAGACAAAAGATCATCTGATATGTCATGGTTTTAATCCGAGTTACAGCCCTTGGATTTGGCATGGCGAAACTGGACGGAATGTCACTGATGATGATGATTCGCAAGATGGTAACTCCGATGGAATTGAAGAAATGATTCGCGATATTGTAGCAGAACACATTGAGATAGAACCGACAGTTGCACGTCTATATGGTGATGCTGAAAAACCATTATATCCTGGTTGTACAGATTTTACGGTTCTGTCGGTGGTGTTAAGATTGATTAACCTGAAGGCGAAGCATGGATGGAGTGACAGAAGTTTTACATAGCTGCTACAATTGATGAAAGACATTCTTCCAAAAGATAACGATCTTCCAGATTCACATTACAAAGCCAAGAAAATATTATGCCCGATGGGATTGGGATACAAGAAAATACATGCCTGTCCGAATGACTGCATTATATATAAGAAGGAATATGAATTTCTCTCAGAGTGTCCAAATGTGGGACATCACGGTATAAGGTGAAAGAAAAATCACAGGGTGATGTAGAGATTACAAAGCTCCCTTCAAAGGTATTTTGGTATCTTCCTATACTTAATCGTTTCAAACGTTTATTTTCTAATTCACATGATGCAAAAAGGTTAAGATGGCATGCTGAAGAGCGGGTATGTGATGGAAAAATACGTCATCCAGCTGATTGTCCACAATGGAAGAAAATTGATGCGCAGTATTCTACATTTGGAAATGAAATAAGAAATCCCAGACTAAGGTTGTGCATAGATGGAATGAATCCATACCGAACACTCAGTAGCACACATAGTTCATGGCCTGTTTTATTGGTAATTTACAACCTCTCTCCTGAAGTTTGTATGAAGCGCAAATATGTCATGTTGAGTACAATGATCTCTGGTCCAAAGCAACCCGGTAATGATATTGATGTTTACTTGTCACCGTTGATTGATGATTTGAAACTGTTATGGGCTGATGGTATTAGGGTGTATGATTCTTATAAAATGGAATATTTTCAACTGCATGCAGTGCTTCTGTTCACTATAAATGACTTCCCAGCATATGGAAATTTGTCTGGATACAGTGTTAAAGGGCATAAAGCATGTCCAATTTGCGAACAACAGACGTCCTATTGTCAATTGCATCATGGGAGGAAAACAGTGTACATGGGTCATCGAAAGTTTTTGCCTATGGAACACCCTTAAAGAAGACTAAAAAAGGCATTTAATGGCTCACAAGAATTTGATACTGCTCCAAAACCTTTATCCCCTGATCTGTATTTTGAGAGGGTGAAAAACCATGACGTGACATTGGGAAAGACACATAAATCTGGTAATGATAGACATATTTGGAAGAAAAGGTCAATTTTTTTTGAGCTACCATATTGGAGGTATCATGAAGTTAAACATAATATTGATGTCATGCACGTGGAGAAGAATATCTGTGATTCTTTGATTAGAACATTGTTAGATATTAAAGGAAAGACTAAAGATGGGTTGAATGCAAGATTAGACTTACTATCAATGGGAATACGTTTGGAGTTAGCTCCCACTCCTAAAGGAAGACGAACATTTCTTCCCCCGGCTTGTCATACATTATCGAAGAGGGAGAAAATTAGCTTCTGTCAGTGTCTCCATGATACCAAAGTGCCTCAAGGTTATTCTTCTAATGTAAAAAATTTTGTCTCATTGAAGGACTTGAAGTTTATAGGTATGAAATCACATGACTGTCACGTCATGATGCAACAAATTCTACCAGTTGCATTGCGTGGAATATTTCCCATTCGTGTCAGAAAGACTATAATGAAGTTGTGTTATTTTTTCAATTCAATTTGTAACAAGGCGATTGATGTGAATGCTTTGAACATTTTGGAAAAGGATGCAATTTTTATACTTTGTCAATTGGAAATGTATATTCCTCCAACTTTTTTTGATATAATGGTGCATTTAATGATTCATCTGGTTCGAGAAATAAAACTTTGTGGACCTGTATATCTACATTGGATGTATCCTTTTGAAAGGTATATGAAAATATTAAAGTGGTATGTTAAAAATCTATATCGACCTGAAGCCTCCATTATTGAAAATTATATTTCTGAGGAGGTAGCAGAGTTTTGTACGAGCTAGTTGGCTGCGGCGCAACACATAGGTTTGCCTCCATCACGCCATGAACGAGTTAATAATGTGGGAAAGGGGATTCGCGGCTTGAAAGTCAAATCATTGTCAGCTGAATAGATGAAGAAGTTAGAATCATACATCTTGAATAACATAGCTGATGCTCAACCATATATCACGTTGCATATTAATGAGTTGAAACAATGTCATCCAAAGAAGAAAGAAATGTGGATTTTGAATGAGCACAACAAAACTTTTTTGTCATGGATTAAAAAGACTTTGCTTGGTAGACCAGATGTATCAGAGACATTAAAATGGATAGTGGGTGGTCCATGTTTAAATGTGATAACATGGTCTGGTTATGACATTAATGGTTATACATTTCATACAAAAGCTCAGGACAACAGAAGTGCAGTTCAGAATAGTGGTGTATTGGTGTTTGCAGAAGCAATGCATTTTTCGAGTGCTAAGGACAAAAACCCAATTTTTGCATCAAATGAATATTATGGAGTGATTGAAGACATATGGGAGGTTGATTACTTTAAAATTAAAGTTCCCATTTTAAACTGTAAATGGTTTAACGGTAACAACAGTGTCAGACACGATGAATTTGGAATGACACTTGTTAATCTGAATATATTGGAAGACACAGCTGATTCTTTTATAATGGCAACACATGCAAAACAAATTTTTTATGTAGTAGATCAATCAGATATGCAGCGGGCTGTTGTTTTACAAGGGAAAAAACAATATGTTGGTGAGGATGAACTTGATGAATATGCTGATTTATGTGAGATCCCTACTTCAATGGAAATATTAACAGAACATAATGATGATCATGTTGAAGACATAGTTTGTGACATAAGGAACGATCACGATGAAGGAATTTGGGAAAACAATCCATCTGTACATTCCTAAAATTACAGGTAACATATGTTTATTTCTTGTTTACAATTATTTTTTCCATAAATGTTATATATTGTAAGTTTTTATTTATTAAAACATGTTTTAAAATAAAATAAGTATATGTTTTTTTGTTTTAAGTTTGTTTAGTTTACATTATCATGTTTATAACCATTACATGAATTTTAAAATGCTTATTTTTGTTCACTGACAATTACTTTACCATGTTTACAATGTTTACCAGGTTTACCATTTTTACCATTTTTAACATTTGACCATCTTGACCATCTTTTCCATCTTTAACATTGTTTAACATGCTTACCATATTACCAATGTTTACTATTATGTAACTTAGTAAACTTTTCTATTTTCTGATTACAGTAGTATTAAAATATTTGAATTTTTATATTTGTTCACTGACAATTACTTTACCATGATTACAATGTTTACCAGGATTACCATTTTTCCATTTTTTTCCATCTTGACCATCTTGACCATCTTGAACATCTTTGCCATCTTTACCATTGTTTAACATGCTTACCATATTACCAATGTTTACTATTATGTAACCTAGTACACTTTTTTATTTTCTGATTACAGTAGTATTAAAATATTTGAATTTGTATATTTGTGAACTGACGTTTGTTTTTTTGATTTGAAGGATAATGACAGATCATTCAGATGATCAACCACATGATTCTGGAGAGGAGCATATTGCTAGTCATACCTCTAGGGATGAACATTCACATGATCCTATTATGACAAAGAGTTCAAAGGTTGGTAAATGTGGTTTCACACGTTTACCAAAATTATCACTTGCCCGTACGCAGGATCAGAGGATAGTAGTTGAGTTTGATGATGATGATATTCCTAGAGGTCCGAATGCCAAAGATTTTAAGAGTTTTGTTGCAACTCAGGATAAGACCAAAGTAAGCATTATGTATGATGATTGGAGAGGTGTGGATAAAACAATTATCTAACGGTTGTGGGAGACGATTTTGGTAAGATCTTTTGTCATTGTTTGACCATTATTTTAATGTTTCTAGTATATATAATATGTTTAACCTCTTCTTTATCAGATGACATTTGATATTCCTGACACTGGAGGAGTCAGGAAGAAATGCTTATCGTTGGCTGCTAGGAGATGGAGGGATTTCAAATCAACCCTCTCATCTGATTTCATTTATGGTCATAGGAGTCATGACAATCCATGTCATATATATCCTTTTATAGATGAAGACACATGGAGACAGTTTTTTGAAAGTAGAAAAAAAGAGTCATTTCTGGTAAGGGCAATGTAAACTTTTATAAACTTTCTTATATAAATGATTTTATTAATGTTTTGATAATGATTTCTTATTCTTAAATTACAGCAAACAAGGAAAGCTCATCAGGAGATCCAATCTAAAAATGTATACCCTCATAGTTCATCTCGAAGAGGGTATACATTATTGGAAGAAAAAATGATAGCGGAAAAATTTCAACAACTAAGAGCTGAGTCTTCATGCTCTGGAGAGGTGTCCCCTCCATCCCCTCCATCTAGACATGAAAAATGGAAGAGAGCTCGGAAGGGAAAAAAAGGGAAATATCTTTCGGAAGAATTGATAATCGTAGTTGAGAGGATTGTAAGATATCTATTTAATTTATTTAAGTTAACTTTTTTCTTCATATAAGTTTCAATCATTACATAAATGTTCAGTTAATTAATACAGGACTCTCTTGAGGAGCAGAGTTCAGAGGGGAAATTTACAGCTACTGGGAGGGAAGATATTTTATTTGCAGCATTGGGAAGGCCCGAACATCCTGGTCGTGTAAGAGGATATCCGGCAGGTGTATCGGTAAGAAAAGTGTTTCCACGTTCTTCAACTTCTAACATTGACGGGGTTTATAAAAAAATAGAATCCTTGGAGGCTGAAGTTCAAAATATTAATGCGACGATGGAAGACAAGATTAGAGATTCGGTGCAGTCTATGTTTGTAGAAATGCAAAGACAATTTCAGACTGCATCTCCCACTCCACCTCCCCCTGCAGACCCCATTATTTATCCTCCACCTCCGCCAGTAGCTCCCACTCCCCCACCTCAGCCTGCGGACCCCATTTTTTATCATACGCCTCCGCCGCAGCTTCCTACATATTGCGAGTTGTATGTTGATGATTCTCAACATCATATAGTAGCATACGGGTTGGTATATTGTATAGGAGATACATTTCATCATCAACAATTAGAGGTATAGAATCAGAGGGTCACTGTACAGGATATTATAGATAGATCAGCTAGGGTACCAATACCTACAGATGAGGTGGCAACAGTTGGACAGAGTATCGGCCATTTTTTAGTTTGTCCATCCAGACTTCTTCGAATCATTACCATAGAGGTATGAATGTTATATCTTTTATTTTATTTTTTTATTAAAGTTGTTTTATCATTTGAAAACTACTATAATTCTCAATTTTTTTCACATGAATACTTCAAAGGTAAAGAAATACTGTATAGACAACAACAAAGACAACAGGCTATGACATCAGATACAGATTCCAGTGGTCTTGATAGATTGTCAAGATATTCACATTTGTTGTTGGGTTTTTATGAGTTTCCAATGAATCTCATGTTTGTGGACGTGAAATAAGTGTGGGGATTACAAAATCTGATATCATGGAGCTTGTTACTGGGGATAATTTGGGCATCAACGTGGTTCAAATTTTTTCCATGTAAGTCTTAACACCTTTTCCTTGCGTTATATTTATTAAAAATGTATACTTATATATGTTTTGTATTAGGTATCTTTATAAAATTTGTGAGAGGAATGAACTGACAGAAGTATATGGATTCATGGACCCACAATTGATTTCCCCTGAAGCATGTGCATTGACTGAGGAACAAAGAATGGTTTATATTGCTGAAAGATTTGAAAAGAATATAATCCAACAATGTTGAATGATGCCTTTTTGTGAGAGGTATGAAACACATTTCTCTCAAAGATTTAATTATCTTTTAACATAAAAAACCACTAACATTAAATTTCCTTTTATCAGTAATCATTGGATGTTAGGGATTTTTTGCCCAAGGGAGAAATCTCTTTATTGGATATGCTCTATCCATGGTGATGTGCGGGCAAGTTTTAAGAATATATTGGAAAAGTATGTTTCAATTTCTCAATAGTTTTATATATTATAATGAATTTTAAATTTACCCCATTCGTATTATTTTCTAACAGTGCATGGGTCTAATTTCGAAAAAACACAAAGAAATGAAATGTAAAGATCAAATATGTAACGGTGAAGGTAAATTTCCATTTATAATTTGTACTTTTTGATTTATTACATAAAAATAATATATTGAATTTACACTCATTCAAAACAGAATTTTCATGAACAACAAGGCCTCATCGAATGCGGATATTATATGTTAAGATTTATGTATGAAATAATAACAACTGGGACAGTTGTGAATTTTGACCGGGTACGATTTCCTCTTAAACTTTGACATCATATTTCAATTTGATTTATTCATTATACACGTTAACTATCTTCTTTTTCATTTGTAGCTTTTTGATGACCCTCAACCCTATACTGCTGAAGACATCAAACACATACAAGTGGAGTGGTCAAATTATTTTACAGGTTTGATTGAATTTTAGTTGTTTGTAATGTAAAATGTAATTTGGAATATTGTCGTTTTAATTGTGTATTTGGTAGTTGTTTAGGTTTGATTTAGTTTTTTTTTTGAAGTTGACAGTGTAAGTTTTGAATGTTATATAAGTGAATGTTTAATTTTGCTCTACTTCTTATTTTGGTCTAATTTTGATGGTTCTTCTGGTATAGATTTGGGTCTATGGGGGAGGTGTTCCAAGGGTGTGGGGTGTGTTCAGTGGGGTTGGGGGTGTCCAGCAGTCTGGGAGGGCTGTCCGGTGGGGTGGGGGGATAGTCTTGGGGGGTGGCAGGGATGTCCAGGGGTGTGGGAAGCCGGTCCAGGGGTGTGGGAGTGCTGTCCAGGGGTGGGGGGTTGTCCAGGGGTGTGGTGGGGGCTGTCAAGTGGGGTGAGGGGTGAGGAGGTGCTGTTCAGGCGGGTGGGGGTTGTCGAGGGGTGTTTGGGGGTGTCCGGGGGTCGGGGGGCAGTCCAGGAGTGTGGTGGGGGCTCCAATGGGGGTGGGGGATGGTTTTCCAAGGGGTATACATGAGGGTGGGAGCTCCAACGGGGTGGGAGAGGGTTGTCCAGGGGGTATACATGAGGGTGAGGGCTCCAACGGGGTGGGGGAGGGCAGTCCATGGGGTATAAATGAGGGTGGATGCTATCTAGTGGGTAAGTTTTATATGTTATCTATGTACATGCTTAATTTTGATGTACTTATGTTTTTGTGGTACGATTTCTTGATTTATTTTCTGGTTGATTCTGGTGGAGAGAAGATCACTGCATTCTGTTTAAAAAAAATTGGGTTTATCACGTCGGTTATTTAATAACCGACGTGATAAAATGCCTGGAAAATAGTTTATCACATCAGTTATTTAATAACCGACGTGATAAAAGGCCTGGAAAATGGTTCATCACATCGGTTATTTAATAACCGACGTGATCAAAGGCCTGGAGAATGGTTTATCACGTCAGTTATTTAATAACTGACGTGATAAAGGGCCTGGAGAATGGTTTAGCACGTCGGGTATTGAATAACCGACGTGCTAAACGGCCTGGACAGTGGTTTATCACGTTGGTTATTGACTAACCGATGTGATAAACCCCCTCCCACCGGTTTATCACGGCGGTTATACAATAAACGACGTGATAAACCCCCCTCCCCCCGGTTTTTCACTTCGGTTTTATATGAACCGACGTGATAAACCACGCTCAACTCGGTTTATCACGTCGGTTCTTATAGAAAGGACGTGATAAACCACCCTCACCCCAGTTTATCACGTCGGTTCTATATGAACTGACGTGATAAACCCCCTCACCCCTGTTTATCACGTCGGTTGTTTAAGAACAGACGTGATAAACCATTGTCCAGGCCGTTTATCACGTCATTTCTTCGATAACCGACGTGATAAACCATTCTCCAGGCCCTTTATCACGTCGGTTCTAAAATAACCGACGTGATAAACATCGCGATTTTATGTTTTTGACATCGGTTTTTAAATAACTGACGTCAAAAACCTTATTTATAACGTCGCACGTATTAACGTCGGCTCAAAACCGACGTAAAAAATTAAAAATAACCGACGTAAAAAACGTTTTCTGCACTAGTGTCTTTTGCAGGTTAAGATATTCAAAATGTTGTGTTCTTATGAATATGATATGATTGATATTTTTTGTTTACCATTACTGAGCATTTGAGCTCACCCTTTTGTATGTTTTCTTTTCCCCAGGTCTGGATGAAGGGTATTAAGTAGAATATGCCAAAAGGGACTCTAGATATGATGAAATAAATGGGAGACAACATAGATGATTTGTGAACCAGTTGTTTATGTTTCCCAGTTTCTAAAGACAATATACCTATACATTCCATTCATGGTTTTGTTATATGTTGTAATAAGTATGCTTCAATTTTGAAGTAATAACAATGTATGTAGAGTATGGGTCGTTATAGTTTGTATTAGAGGAAAGGTATAGTCAACCTTTGGAAACTAGGATGTGAAAGACTTAGTAAGAACCCTAAGGATATGTATAAGAATAGAACACAATCTTAGTTATGGTCATGAATAACCTATAATAAGACCTTAAGGGTAAAATTTTATTCTTGATTATGTGGTTATCCTATTATGATTACTGTTTCTCACATAATTCTTATTGGGTTTATTCAATGGATGGAACCCAAAGCAACCATGTTAATGATGAATGTGACAGGCAATGAAATGATTGTCCCACTAAGAGACCAAACGTTATGGGAGTTGGAATGAAAAATCTTGTAGCCATGCCCACACAACTTTCTCAGCATATGAATCATGAAGGACTTCTAAACGAGCAAAGGAAGGAGCAAAATTCTGTCGAATCCTTCATGAGGCAGCGTCCACCTTCATTCAGCGGGTCTTCTGATCCATTAGTGGATGAAAAATGGATCAGTACAACTGAAAAGATATTTTCAGTTCTACAATGTTCTGAACATGATAAAGTCATCTTTGCAGTATATCATTTGTAAGGTTAAGCTAATCAATGGTGGAATCTTATTAAGAATATGAGGCATAGGGATGAAATTGAGTCCATGGAATGGGACGAGTTCAAAATCTTATTTTTCAATAATTACTTCCCTCATATTCTTTGAACAAGGATGGAGAAGGAGTTTCTTGAACAGAAGCAAAAGGATGATGAATCTGTTGGTACCTACGAAGAAAATTTTACAAGACATGCAAGGTATGATTTCAGAATTATTATCCAACCTGAGAGTAAAATCAATCGATTCTTTTGTGGCTTAAAACCAAGTCTTAAAAGGGGGTTAGCCATAAGGGACTTCAATAGCTACGAGGAAATTTTTCGATCTTCTCTCAAGGTTGAGATGGAGATTAGAGTAAGCCATCAGTCATATGAGTTTGATAAGAAGAGTAAAATAGAATTCAAATGAAAATCTAAAGACTACACTGAAAAGAATATCAGTTTTCCTTTATGCTCAAATTGTGGAAAGAAACATGGAGATAATGGTCTTAAAGGGACACGAAAATGTTTTAAGTGTCGAAAATAAGGTCATCGGGCAATTGAATGTCGAAATAATGGGAAGAAGATGTCTAATGATGTGAACAAAGAAAGGGATACACAGAATTCCCCTCCAATGTTTCAATTTTTCATGTGCCAGGAAATGGGGCACTATGCTAATCAATGCCCTAATCCAAGGGTTGTTGATGATGATCGACGTCAAAAAACTCTTAAGCCCAAAGACAAAGGAAAGTCACATGCTATTACTATCAGCGATGTGGAGTACGATAACGATGTGGTGAAAGGTACACATACCATCCACTCTAAAGTGGAAAATGTTTTATTTGATTCTGGATCCAACATCTCTTTTATTTTTGAAGAATTTTCAAAGGGTATCACTGTACTACCTCAAAAATTAGATATTGAGTAAGCTGTGACAACTCCTAATGGGACATGAATCGCAGCAAAAGTTTACAATTCTTCTTCGATTGACGTTTGTGGGAAAGTTCTTCCTGAAAATCTTGTGATCCTTCCTATAGTGCAATTTTATGTGATTCTTGGCATGTAATGGATTTCTTTATATGGAGCTCATATCAATTTCAAAACAAGGGAAATCACATTTAATATTCTTGATCAATATACTATCATCTATCGATGCAAAGATGAATATAACCTTCCAGTGTAAATTTCTTCCATATTATGGGTATTGATTCTAATAAATGATGGTTATTTATCTCAAATGGTTGGAGAGAAACTCATGATTAAGAATAAACCCATTTTACGGGAGTTTTATGATGTCTTTCCGAAGGAATTACGATGTCTTCCACCAAATCGTGAAGATGAGTTTTCAATAGAACTCATACCGGGTGCTATGCCCATTTCAAAGACACCTTATAGAATGACCCTAATTGAGTTGTAGGAATTAAAGAAGCAACTCCATGAGATTCTTGATAATGTATTCATACTCCCAAGTGTGTCACCTTGGGGAGAAACTATTCTGTTTTTTAAGAAGAAAGATGGATCAATGAGACTCTGCATTGATTATCGAGAACTTAATAAGATCACTATCAAGAAAAAATATACACTCCCACACATTGATGACTTATTTGACCAACTACGCGGAGCTCAATACTTTTCCAAGATTAATCTTCATTCAGGGTATCATCAATTAAGGGTCAAAAAAGAGGATATAACAAAGATGACTTTTCGTACAAGGTTTGGACACTATGAATTTATAGTGTTGCCATTTGGTCTTACTAATGCCCATGCTATCTTCATGGATCTAATGAATAGAGCCTTTAGAGACTATCTTGATCAGGTTGTGGTAGTCCTTATAGATGATATTCTTGCCTATTCAAAGAACAAGGAAGAACATGAAGATCACTTGAGAATTGTATTAAATACCCTAATAAAGGAGAAGCTTTATGCCAAATTTACCGAGTGTGAATTTTGGCATAAAAAAGTTTCATTTTTGGGATACATAATCTCAAACGAGGGGATATCTGTGGATCCAATAAAGACAAAGATTATCGAAAGATGGTCGAGACCAACAACAGTAACTGAGATTCAAAGTTTTTCTGGTTTGGATGGATATTATCGATGTTTTGTGAAATATTTTTCATGATTATCTAATCCAATCACCAGATTGACTCATAAAAGAGTTAACTTCGTGTGGGCAGAGGAGTGTGAAAAGAATTTCAAGGAGTTGAAAATAAGGTTATCCAGTGCACCTGTGCTCACACTGCCTTGTAGTAGAGAAAAGTTTTTGATCTACAGTGATGCATCCAATAAGGGATTGGGGTGTGTTCTCGTGCAAAACGATATGGTGATAGATTATGCCTCATGACAGTTGAAAATCAATGAGCACAATTAAACAACAAATGATTTGGAGTTAGTTGCGGTAATATTTGCATTAACTATTTGGAGGCATCATATTTATGGTGAAAGGTGTGATATTTATACTGATCATAAAAGTTTAAAGTATATTTTCACACAAAAGGAGATGAATATGTGCCAAAGAAGTCGGTTGGAGCTGATTAATGATTACGACTGCTCAATTCATTACCATCTTGGGAAAGAAAACAAGGTGGCAGACTCATTAAGTCGATAAGACCATGCTAGCTTATCCATGATGATGATCTCAAAAGATCCAATATTTATGGATTTAAAAAGGATGGATCTTGGAATTATAATAGAAGAGGAAAAATCTTATCTTTCGAATATGAATGTTCAACCATCTATGCATGTGAAGATTAACGAGGCACAAAAAGAAGATATGGAGTTATAAAAGAAGGTGAGAAATGTTCCTGAATTCAACCTTGATTGTGATGGGATAATAAGGTTCAGGGATCGGGTTTGTGTTCCTCCCATCCCAGAATTAAAGAAGGAGCTACTGGATGAGGCTCATAGTTCTTCATTCCCTATTCATCCTGGAAGCATGAAGATGTATAGGGGCCTGAAAGAGTATTTCAGGTGGGATAGCATGAAAAGAGATGTTGTTGAATATGTCTCTCGATGCTTGGTTTTTTCAGCAAGTCAAAGCTGAGAGATAGAAGTATACGGGGATGTTATAACCATGACCCATACCTGAATGGAAATAGTAAAACATTACTATGGACTTTGTCACTGGACTTCCTAAAACATCCAAAGGCAATAATGCTATCTGGGTCATAGTTGATCGTCTTACGAAGTTGGCACACTTCATTGCTATTAGAGATGATTTCTCTATAGATCAACTTTCCAGGATATATGTAAAGGAAGTGGTAAGATTTCATGGAGTACTACTTTACATTATATCTGATAGGGATCTTACGTTTACCTCGATGTTCTGGCGATGTCTTCATCATACTCTAGATACAAAGTTGAGTTTCAGCACTGCTTTTAATCCTGAGACAGATGGTCAGTTTGAGAGAAATATTCAAACTCTAGAAGTCATGTTGAGAGCTTGCTCTATGGATTTCAAAGGTGGTTGGGATCAACAAATTCCTTTGGTGGAATTTTCTTATAATAATAGATTTCACTCCAGTTTTCAAATGGCTCCTTATCAAGCACTCTATAGAAAGAAATTCCGAACTCCAACTTGCTGGGATAAAGTTGGGGAAAGAAAGCTATTAGGACCTGATCATGTTGATGAGATGGCAGAAAAGGTCTGATCTATTCAACAACACATAAGAGCAGATCATAGTCGACAAAATATTTATACCGATAACCGAAGAAAATACATATAGTTCGAAGTGGGTGATAAAGTGTTCTTATTAATATCTCCTTGGAAGAGAGTAATGACATTTGGAATGAAGGGAAAGCTGGGCCCTATGTATATCGGTCCTTTCAAAATAATAGATCGTGTTGGGAAGGTAGCTTAATGATTGGTGCTTCCACCAAATCTCTCTCAAGTTCATGATGTGTTCCAGGTAAATCTCTTGAGAAATTACATACCCGATCCTTCACATGTACTCAGCTCAGAAGTTGTACCGCTGGAGCAAGATATTTCTGATGAATAGTAGAAGATAGAGATTCTGTATCGTAGCGAAAAAGTTCTACAGAACAAGACCACTCCCCTGGTGAAAGTTTTATGGAGGAACCACCAATTAGAAAAATCTACATGGGAGCTTGAGGATATGATGAGGGAGAGGTATCCCCATCTGTTTGTTACGAAGTGACAAATTTTGAGGGCGAAATTCATTTTAAGGGGGGTAGAATGTAACAACCTGATATTTTATGAGATATATATTTTTTTATGGCTTATGTTATACGCAACCTCAAAGGAATCTTTCACTACACACAACATTAGCTTGGCTTGTGTTACACGCAATCACGACCTTCCTCGATAGCGTGTGTAGTACGCAATACCGAGTTTCACTAAACAACGATTTATTATAATAATATTATAAACTATCCGTTATGAATAGTATTAACTGAATTTTGAATTTTATAACATTATTATTTGTCTTACATATTTTCTAGAACATGGTATGAGAACAAAATAAATTTATCAGGTAAAATAAGTATTTTTCAAAAAAAATGCAGTTTTGCCGCCTTTTGATGGCGCACCCACTTTAAGTATATTTTTTGACAATATTATAAGTTCAATTTAACAAAATAAGATTCTTATTTGGAAACAGGATATAAGAATTAACTTTGGATAAATTTTTCATATTATTCTGATAACTTTCATATTTTAATGAATAGTAAAAACACACTATATTTTTATTAAAAACAACTTTTTTCATCGTAATAATTTATATGGTATAATTATAAAATTGAATGGTTATAAAAAATAAATAGAATATATTTCTACCATTTAATATAATGTATTTCATTATCATTAATTTTACATTGAATTCATAGGTAAAAACATTTCAATCTTTGGCTATGTTTTAACTTTTAAAACCCATTTTCATAACAATGGGATTAATTTCAAATTAATTACTGCAACTTCTATGTTTTGAATTTTGAAAAATGGATTCCATATTTGGATTTAGTGGGTCAAAATTATGTTAATAGGTTACTTTTATTTTTTTGATATTATGAATAGTAACTATGGTAATTTTTATTTACTGGAGTTAAACGTAAATCTGGTAATTAAGGGTAAAAATAAGATTATAAAATTACCCTAACACTTTCTAAAATCATATTGGATGAATAAAAGATGACCCATGTCACCTAAGGGTCGGACTAGATTTATTTCATGGACTTTTGACAATGAAATAATATAATTATTATTTAAACCAAAGAAAGTGACTTTATGTCACTCTCTTAAAACTTATAAGTGTAATAATTTTAATTTGGTGATAAACATCATAAAACTTTGGATATAAATAGTCCCTAGAAATGTAATAAAACTATATACATCATATGAATTTATTTATAATTTCTATGGATTAAATAATTATCATTAATTATGACACAATAGTGATGTTTAAATTATTTTATTGATTTAAATATCAAATAAATGATTTTAAAAGTATTAAAATAAATATTATATGAACTATTTAAACTGCTCCACTAATTTTCTAGATAAATATGACATTTTATGAATCTATTAAATCTTTTAATTCGAACATATCTTCTGGTTATATTTTATTTAAATTCAAATAAATGAATAGTTTCAAAATTGACACTATTGTTATTTTATAAAAATTACATATTATAAAATCGTTTAAAAATCACAAAAATATTAAAAAATTAAAAATTAAAATTTGTATGGTGTAAAATTAAATAACGTATAAAATTATGGAAAATTCACCACATATAAGTAATTATTTATAATGATTTAAAATTTATAATATTATTACCACAAATAAAGATAAATAGATTATATAAGGATAAATCATGTTGATAATGTTAAAAAAAAATCCCAACTTGTCTAAATTTTACCATATGATGTGATTACAACCCTATGTCATCTAATATTCAAATTTAAGTCATTTTTTGTGGTTTTTACGTGGGGTTTGAATTTATTATAAATTAATATTTCTTATAATTCCAAAGGTGCCCCTCTCCTCCCTTATAAAAGGGCGTCTCCTCCCTCTCCTCCTAACACCACTTTGAGCCTTCAAGCTCGGCCAAACCCTGATAATTTCTCTTCTAAACTTCCATAGACACATACTATAGGTCCTAGTCTTCTTCAATGACAAATTTTAGTGCCCTAAGAGGAGGTTTCAAAGTGGCGTGTCGAAGAAGAGGTAATATCCGTTACCGATTCTTTCAAATTTATTTCATCTTATACATCTTCTTCTTTAGATGTTTCATTATGAAGTAATAAAATCGTTATCACTCATATAATGATATTTTATTATAAATATGAAAAACCAATATTTTACCTTATATCTATTCTATGGAAAACGAAATCACCGTGCGTGCGTACGTATGGAATACCGTTTCCACGCCATGGTGTAATCTGTTTTCCACCACCACCTTACTTGGATGGATATAATTGTGTAAATAATAAATATATATGATAATTGTAAAGTGATATTGATTCTGAAATAGTATACATACCCTTTAATACAATTCCATGATAATGGGAACGATATCATCGCTCGTGCGTACGTACGGCCTACCGTCTCTACAATGTGATGCGACATGTTATAAAGGATCTTCATTGAATAATGATTATATAAATGAATTTAATGAGTAAATATGATATATATTACACTAATAAAATTCTTAAAATGAGGTATCTATAACCTAAAAAGAAGAATAATAATTTATTTGACCCAACACGCATAAGAACATAAAGCAATAAACACCTGAATAACAAGTAGCAAGGAAATATTACAAATACAAAGCAACGAATATGACCATATATGATATCATAACAATGATTATGCTTCTGGAATATGTCAATGACATTATTTAAATCATTATACAGGAGGTTCTATCAGGTATAAATCATATTAGACCTAAGGTAAGGGAAAATCTGGCAATCTCATTTTTATCCGAGATTGTATATACATCAGAATTTAATGGGGAATATTTATCTTCAACATCCATGTTTTCATAATATATAATATTATTTCTATCCTCCTATAATTTTTTAAATCCAATTTTACCTATTGGTGAATTTTTATTAAAATATATGAAAGGAATCTTATGTCATTTTCAGTATGAGATACTTTTTGACTTTTCCAGCCAAAGTACGAGAAGAATGTTTTTTTAACTTATACGAAATGAATGGATTTTTATGATTTCATAGAACATTATTTCCATGAAGATTAATTTAAAAGTTTTCAAGTTTATTTTTAATCAACTTCTTTTCGTTTAAAATTGTATGTCATTTTAAGAAAGGAAAAAAGTTTTTGAAGTAGAAAGTATATTTTCCTCAAGAATGGAGTTCAAGTGTTTTATCAAAATTCTTTTCCATATAACATAATATAGGGTTTTGTTTCTATCCCTATTATTACATTGATTTGATTATGTTGTGACGGAATTATTTTTATGAATTCCTTTATCTTATATGAACTGTTTTATGATGTAACGATGTTTAAGAATCCCATTTTTATTTCATGGGTTATGCTATAATGTATGAATTATGATTTTGTGGAACACATAAGAATGGTTTCATTATGATATGGGTGGGACCTATATCTCCCTCCAATGAATTAGGTAAAGATTTATATCTTATGAGATAGACATGGATGGAATGAAAAGTTATTCTGGTTCAATGATACAGGACTGAAACGAGGAGTGAACTCGGTTCAGTAATGGACTTTATCCTCTATAATGGTCTTGGAAATGAGCCTTGACTAATATGAAATGATTTTATATGATTATGTGTGTATGCCACAAATATTCATGTTTTATGTTATTATTATTTGGGATTACATTCACCACTATGATTTATCCCATGTTATGATATTATGATCTCTTTTTTAGGTTAAGATATTCAAAATGTTATGTTCTTATGAATATAATATGATTGATATTTTTTTGTTTACCCTTAATGAGAATTTGAGATCACCGTTTTGTATGTTTTCTTTTCCCCAGGTCTAGATGAAGGGTATTAAGTAGAATATGCCAAAAGAAACTCAAGATATGATGAAATAAATGGGAGACAATGTAGATGATTTATTAACCAGTTGTTTATGTTTCCCAGTTTCTAAAGACACTATACCTATACGGTCCTTTCATGGTTTTTTTATATGATGTAATAATTATGCTTCAATTTTGAAGTAATAACAATTTATGTAGATTATGGGTCATTATAATTTTTTCCCTAACATATTTTCATTGTCATATCAATTTAATGGTAAAAAACAATGTTAAAAATGGAACATTCAAATCTCTTAATGTTTATTCATAATCATATAAAAACAAAACACAATATATGAAATGGATTTAATAAATACATACTATACCTTGACATGTAATTATACTTAATGGTTTCATTTTTGAACACAATAACTTAATTTTAATTTAAATTTTAGCATTATCATTATTACATAAATATATATGATTCTAATTTCTAGGATTTTTAATGAACTATTCCATGAATATTATTTTTATGTATTCTGTGGTTTCTTATGACCTCATATATGGCCTTTAGATCACAAAAAGTTATTAATAAATCAGTATATTCATTAAAAGTTTCATTTTATATTTAGAATAATTTTTATATAAATTATTTAAGGAATAACATTGTTTAATACTCTAATACAATTTTCTATAAATTCAAAACACCATCCAAAAACAATGATTTAATTTTATATTCATTATTTTTTGAATTTGGAAAATTTATGAAATTTATCTCTGTGTTTTTTTACTAGTAATTGAATTTTTTTTACGAGCCTCCTTTATATATATACTTTTCTTTCTTTTATATTCAACCATAACTAGATTCAAAGTGGATTATCAAAATAATTATAGATATTAACGATTTAATTCTACCACAATTTCATTATCATGTGAACACATTGTTTCCCTATCCAGTATATATAAAAATAACCCACTTCTTTGAGAGTCATTTTACTATGTTCACAAAAATATAAATTAATTATGCAATTGTGTGTTTTGACAATAGTCAAAAAATTATTTTAATTTTTATACAAAAATTAATATGATATCATATATTCAATGTTTAAAAACATTAAAATAATTAAATGTACCAAAATGTGCCACAAAATTCAATCAAATACAATATTAGATGAACATCCATTTTTGGTAAGCCTATAACTCTAAATATTTTGTAACATTTTTCATTGATATCTCTTTACATTATAAAGAGTTTCGAAATGATTGTATCATTTAAAATTTTTGTGTCATTATTTTTTGAATAATTAATATTATTTTATTTATTATTTCATTTTCATTAATAATATTCCACATGATTCTATATTAACACATGAATTTTTTGTCAATTTCTCTAATAAATTATCTATTAAGTAAATTCTAAAATATTTTAAGCATCTATAGAGATAAAATAAAAAGTTTTTTTGAATAATAATTAATTGAATCTATGATTAATAAAATTTTCCAAAGAGTGAATATATTTCATTAATCCTTATAGTTGTTAACATCATTTTGTTCCCCATAAATTAATGAGCTAAAGGAAAAATACAAATAAAGCCAGTATAAGGGATGGATCATGATATTTTTAAAAAATATCCTTTCTAACACACTTTTAATCATTATAATAAATATTATATATCTTATTTAACTAATATAATGGTCTAATAAATATCCAAATCCAAATTAGGATTTCATACTAAACTATTTTAAATTTATTATCCTTAACAAACCACTAAATTTAACATTTAAGACCATGGGAACCCAATACACCCTCATTCCTATAAAATTAAATTTCATTTGAATATTACTATAATAATAATTTCTTATAAAATCAATTTTAGGAAAAAATTAAAAATTAAAAAAATTAATTATTTACTCAAACATAAATATTATCTAATTTTCAATAGTCACATATCTAACAAAAAATATACCAAAGATAAAACTCTCAAATTCTAGTTGAATAAATCAACCAAATGATTTTCACTAGAAAATGAACATTGTTATCTTAACCATCTCATGTAATAAAATGAATATTATATTTATAATTATATAATCACAAATAAGTGAATTTTTTGGACAAAATTCTAGATAAATAATTAAAATTATTCTACATTAAAAGGAATAAACTATTATCAAGGTAAATAATATCAAAACACAAAATATGTACAATCATTTTTTTAAATGAATCATATAACACAACATTAACAGGTATTTATGATCTATAATCAATACTAGATATTCGAAAAAAATTATATCCATTTAAATAACATGATTACCACATTAGGTTGTATGGGATGAATCATAGTGAAATTTTGTTAATTTATAACCACAAAAACATTCATGAATAAACTAAAAATATTCTAGATGAAGCAATTGATAATTATCTTCTCTAACATACTCAAGAACCTCAAATATCTCCATTAATAATAGATTTTTTTTCAAATTTTAAATACTAAAACCAGAAATAGATAAATAATAATTAATACATATTCTCTAACAAAAAAACACACATATCAATATGAATATATTTATTTGTGATTTTAGTTGGCTCATAGTAGTGTTTATCACATCCTAAAAATCCATAGATTCACTATCAAACTCAATACCATTGCTTGACTAATAATTGATTATTTAGAAATATAAATGATATTTGATGTTAATTAACTAGTTTGAAAATATGTTAAAATAAATTGTTCTATGAAAAGAGTAGGGTAATAACTGTTATAATATGAAATCCAAATTTAACAAAACAAATGATGAACCAAACTTTAGATTACAAGGGCACTACATATATTTCATTATATAAATCATTACATTAGTTTTAATAATACTATAATAGTGTTACATTAAACCATTCTATGAAAGGTTATAAAAATTACAATCCATCTCCTTAGAATTCATAGACATAAATGGAGGGGAATTATTGGAAATTATATATTAAAAAACTATATACATCCTTACTAAAATAGTAACCTTGTCTTGTCCCAAAATCTTGTAGAATAAAATCCCTAATAAATTATATATGTAAAAATGTCATTAACAAATAAAAACACATACATATAATGTCATAACCTCTCAACACATGGGACAATATGAGTAAAAACTGCATAGAAATTTCATCAAATATTAATATACAAATATATAACAGTCTAAGAAAAAAATAGAACTACAAATAGAACATCAATATTTTCAATGATTTAAAATTATTTTACTAATAAATAATATTTTCCATGGAAAAACATATCCATTAAAAGAAACACAAATTTTCAAAAAATAGAACATCAATATTTTCAATGATGATGAATAAGTCCCAATATAATCCTCAAAGATATGGAATTATCCTCCCCATATCCTACAAAATTTGAGATATCAACAAATTTAACTATCAAATAAAACCAAGCTATGTGAATAAAATAAAATTTATTAATAATATAAAATAAATTTATTATTCATTACATTATATAAAATAATAAAACATAAAATTAATATGGAATAATAAAATGTAATTTACATAATGTTCATATTGTTTTACATTAAGAAATATATCTTAATTTTTAATTTTAAAAATAAATCATCTATAATAAGATAATTTAAATGTATATTAATAATTTAATGGTAAAATACTTAACAGTCAATGCATAACATTAAATTAAAATAAAAAATAAATGACAATTATAATTGGGAACTAATTATAGAAAAGCTATGATGAATAAAACCACTCTTCATTATATATCCAGTTTGAATCTACAACTCATGAAGTACCCTCGATGTGCTCTAAAATGAATACTTGATAACATAGATCATACATGTATAAGAAACATTTTCAAAATCATTCTTTAATTATGAATTTAATTTTAATTCCATTTAAATAATGATATCTAGAAAATATATTATAACATTATAAAGATATATTAAATATATCTAAATGGTCAAGAAAGTCAACAATCTGATTGGGGTGAAATAATACTGAATTTAACTTTTCAATGACTCGCATGTTTTTCCCTATAATCCAGAAAACCTATACAACTACCTCCAAAAATGGTAATTATAAATTCATAGGAAGAAATATAGATGTTTCATGACCAGACCCATTTGAAAACTCTTCTTAGGTGTATAGTGAATGAATGAGTGACACCTAAGGATCACCTCAAATATTCCCTCTGATAGTGACTAGAATGTAGCGTATAATATCATAAATAGGAGGATTCATTATCATAAATACTGGTTAAAAATTATGAAAAACAAAAAAATCATAATAAAAATTACACAAAGTTTTCATATATCCACCAACATGGAAAATTTATACCAATTCATGTCTCAAGTTAATAATTAAATAATAATAAAAAACACCTATTATATCATATCAATTCATAGGTATAATTAGTGGGAACATAATTTCGATCAAAATATACAAATCCAACCAAAAAGGATGTAATTTTTTATTTATATGATTGATCATACATTTACTATCAATAGGATCCTCTTTAAGACCCCATATGAAAGTGGGGAACAATCGTACTAATGCCTTAATGGATTATTAGACAAACCAACACACTCCCATTTCAGCTAATAAACCCTAAAACCTCTCCAAGAATCACTCACCCAATATATATAAGATATATAATAATGTATATGTCAAATAATATATAAATAATTCCACATACACAAATTCACCCACTTTTTCTCCCTTGTTCCCCAAAAAAATGTAATTTTTTTCCAACTCTTTCACACTCAATAAATATGAAATTATTAATATCATATCATAAATAACATGCTAAGGAGCACAATTATAACTTGATAAATAGTCATAGGGTCCTATGTTTTCATTAACCTATATTAAGAAAAAATACCCCTATTTTCTTCATAATCATGTATAGTTTTGTGTCATGAATATAGACACCATCCTCATGCACTCTTTTTATCATACATGGTCCCAAAAAATATGATAATATCATGGAAAATTACTTACAATAAAATTAATCAACTATAAAACATATTACTATACATAACATTATCCATCATGAACCTTAATTTTTTAAGGGAGATCATGTATGATGTAGTAGTTAACAATTCATTCCCTTAAAAAACTATAAGTTATTAAAAACACCAAAAATCCAAAACAATTGACTATCTACAAAATTCAACATGGGTAAGGTGATTAAGATATCAGATAGAAAATATAATTATATGTGAAGCCTAGTGGTTAATATAAACACATCCACATATACTAAAAGTAACTGATTTTGTATCGCCACTAACTCAACATAAAATCATTTTTGACATTAATACACAATACATGCCCCATTTCATATTTAAAATAGCTAAATATATAGTGAAATTTTACCATATATTGACAAACATATTTTTTCGATTTATACTATTATACCATCCACATTGTAGTCAAAATTTAATTCATTAACCATGATTAATTACAATGAATCATTTAGTCATAACCTGTTTGTTTATTTAGGATCCAATTCATTCGATTCAGTTATAAACATTAGAATAACATGTGATTAATCAATAAAATCATGATACCAATTTTCCAAAATATTATTACCAAAAATATAAATTAAACCAATTAACTACATTTTATCCATCAAACAATCATGAAAACATCTCACCAATAACCACAAATAATAATAACAACATTAACAACAAATTTCAAACAAAAACCCATAACACCCTCTTACAAAATTCCACATCTATCATATGAATTTTTCTATAACATCATTCTATCATTTGTAATCATAATTAAAGTATGTTACATATTCTCTACAATTTTCAGATTTACACATAATTAAATCATTTCCATATTTTCAAGGGTTAAAAAATTATTAATCATAAAACAAAATCCATATAGGCTTTTACAATTTTAAATCTACCATGTATAAATTAAATATTATTTAAAAAATTAATATCGAACACATATATGTCCACATAATTCAATATCCCATTCATTATAATTTCAATATTTATTATAGAAGGCCATAATTAAATTTTGTACAATTTCAATATCTTCCATGTCGCCCATTCAGTGAAATCATTATATAATAATTTATTTTGAAATTAAAGTCCAGAATATTAATCACAATAGTCTTAAATATGTTTTCATGAGTCAAATAAGCATATAATTATAATGAAAACTATGGAAACAATATTTTAAATATCATTAATTCATTAAAAATGTTGTATAAATATTTATGTCTAAATAACCATTGAAATAGATAAACTATATAATTATTATGGGATTATTGTTTTCCCTTCACCAAAATATTTTAAATTTTATCATTATTGTGATATTTTTCAGAATTTATTTAATTGATCAAATGAATTGGAAATTCAAATTTTTAATGAAAATAATGATATACTCAAATTTGTAAATCAACTTGTTCATTGAAATTTTTTATACAAGATCTTGAAGAATAATATTAACATAATACCATATTCTTTACAGTGAAATAAAAATAAAAAAACACTAATATTCTCCAATGAAATTGAAAACACAAAGAAAAATAGATATGGATTTACCACTACTTCATACCCCATGAAATATAAGAAGATATACACCAACTAATTGAGGTGAATATTGCTATAATTTATTAATGAAGAATCAGTTGATAATTAAAAAATATGAGGAAATGGGAAATATAAGGTCTCTAAAAAATTTAATTAAGTTCACCCATTATTGAATAAAAAATGTGACATGGAATGGAAAACAATGGTGATTTGTAATTTATACAAATATAAGACCAATATGGTGTTGCAACCTAGTAGATTATTTTTTATCAATGAAAAGAATGATTCCACTAATCCCAAATAAATCTTACCAAAATCCAAAATGTATACACTATATCATACACATTTAATTCTAGTAAATATTCTTCAATCATATATGACTGGGGATGGGTTGCGTAATGGTAGAGGCGCCATTTTGGGATGTCCCCTAAAACGAACCAATATTTTCAATGGAAATTTCCATCTTATAAATATGTCATACCATCACATAAAATCAAAACATAATGAACAAATTAGTACTATATTAACTTCTAACATAATTTTGACACTATGGTGTTTAGAATTTTGAAAATCCGACAGACACAATTACGATCATTAAGTTATTTGGAGCCTAATATGACCAACTTAATTTTTTGGCCATTAGTAACATACACTTATGAATATTAATGTTTCCCATATTAATAGTGATATACCCTAATGAATAATAATTTTATCTATGATAGTATATAAATAATATTTATGTGAAAGTATGATGTACCTATATTTTGGAATAAGTAAATAAATGATTTAAAACTGGTTTTTTTAATAAATTATGATTTTATTTAAATATTAATTTAATAATATTTAGAAAATTATTTTTTAATAATGGATTTCATTTTTGGATTATAAATTTATAAAAATTATTAGGCTGAATTTTTTGAATTTTTTGGAAGTACATGAATTTTTTGGTGAATAGCGAAATACATTAATTTACCATATAAATACATTAGAATTTAAATAAACTATTCCATAAATATTAAGTGATAAAAATACCCAAAACTATAACTCACATCAATTTATTACTATTATTGGTCATGGAATCATCACTATTTCTTGACATATGGTTAAATAATAAACAAATGATTATCATATTATGAAATCCCTCCTCTCATCCATTAAACATACCACCCCTCCTTTCCACTTGTATTCAGTCCTCTCGAACCTTGTTCAATCCCTAAATTGTTACCAAATCTCTCCAAATGAACCTACATAATTTCTAACATCCCTTAGTTTCCAAAAAAGGCCAATTACTCTTCCCTTAAGAGGCTCTCAAGGAAAATTTATTCAAGAGGTAAATTCATCTTTTCAATTCTTTTACTTTCTTTTCATGTTTTTTTGTATAATTTTCTATCCATACCTATGCTCATCCAAATGTTATGAATTATCCAATACCTTACATGTACTAGAATTTTTTTATGATAGTGGATTATGTTTTTATCATCTATTCTTTACCCTTCTTTTCTTTTAGTAGTAAATACACCATCTGAGATGTGTTAAATTTCCACATTCTCTGGTGATGGGTTTTCAATTACCATTACCATATACAATTCTACGCATGAAACCATTTTAAATCTTAAACCAGACCATAATATATGTATAATTTATCATATAATGTTCAGTAATCCTTTTTGAAACATGGTTATTATTTATAAAACAAAACTTATTTATTGTGGGAAAAAACATCCAATTATCCCAAAAGGTTATCACAAATGTTTTATATAATGAGTTGACTTCACTCCGAGTAACAAAATTAAATTTACAACCATGTAACATTATGGATTTTAAATTATAAAATATGTCTCCAATTCTGTACAACCAGATTAATCTTACATGTTTATCCTTTCATTAAAATATGTAAACTGATTATAAAAACCAAGAAAACAAATAGACTAGAACAATGAAATTGAAACACTTAACTCATCAAAAAAACATGTATGAACATAAAAAGGTTATCCTAATTAATTTAAAAATATAAGAGGTTCAGTAATTAATAATTAATGAACCTAATTTTATTATTCATGTCATTAATATCAACTGGATTACACTATCAGAATTAAGGTAAGGAATCCTCTCTATTTCAATTTTATTAAAGATTGTCCTCTATGTTATATCCTTTTATGTGTAATTCCTAGTGATGGGGTATGATTACGAACCTCCGGAATATTGTCCTCGTGATTTTTAAATGATGATAAATCCCATTCTATCTCATTAATCCCTCTTAAGTATACATGATACCATGCCGATATTCCTTAAGGTATTCGACCCTAACCTCCTTTATTCCTTCGGGTTTCATTACCTATCTTTTTACCTAAATGTGGTTGTCTATTGTTATTATGTTAATCATATAAATTCTCTCTCAATTTTCCAAACTCATTTATCATTCTCCATTCATCCTTATCTTTTGGGGATATACATGTTTTTAAGTGATTCCCTCATCAATACTTTCAGATAAGCAATGTCACGCCCGGACTTCGCCTTGAGGTATGACCTTAATTTTAAATTTTTATTTCATAAGTTGAATCGCTCGCTTATTTAATTACTGGTGTTAAGTTCGGGCTGAACCTGAAATGAGACCTTTGATGTGGTGCTGATAAATGCGTATTTGCTCTACACCGCTTGGTGCGTGGGCAGAGCACGAGCGTAGCCGTGTGACCTTGCCTTTTTAGCGTGCGGCGCTCGCTATGTGAATGTTCTTTTGCCAGACAATTAACTTCGACTTCAGAGTATTATTATTATTATTATTATTATTATATTATTATTATATGGATATTATTATTAATTTTTATTATGATTATGTTGTTATTATTATTATTATTTTTATTATTATTATGATAATATCATTATTATTATTATTGCTAATAATATAATTGTTTTTATTTATTATTATGTTATTAGTTGTATTATTACTATTGATATTATTATTATTATTATTACTATTATTATTATTATTATTATGACATTAAATATCATTAAATTTATTTCATTTTGTTAATCCCCCCTAGAAACCCTAGCCGCCACCCTCCACTCCCTTTTATTTTTTTTTCTTTTTTTCTTTTTTTCCCTTATTTTTTTCTTTTCCTTTTTCCCCACGTTTTTCTTCTCTCCCTCTTTTCTCTCCTTCTTCCGCCGCACCCTCTCCCTGGTTCCCCCTCCCTCACCCGCCGCGCCTCCCTCCCTCTCCCTTATTTCCCTTCTTCTCTTCTTCTCCTTCCTTTTTTTCCTCCTCTGTTTTGCTGGACAGCGTTGCTGCGCCCCCTCCCTGATCACCACGCCCTCTTAGCAGACCGCCGGAACCGCGTCAGCCATGCCTCCTTCCTCATCCGACCCCGCTACTCCCTTGCTGCACTCACGACGGACCCGCGTCGGCTACGCCTCCGCCTCGGGCTGACCCCGCTGCTCCCTTGCTGCACCCACGCCGAACCCGCGTCGGACCAACCCCCTCTCTTCCATGCCGCCCCCCTCTCATTCTCTTCTTCATCTTCTCTTCTTCTTCTCTTCATCTTTTCTTCTTCTTCTTCTCTTCTTCTTCTCTTCTTCTTCTTCTTCTCTTCTTCTTCTTCTTTTTCTTTCTCCTTCCTCCACTCTACCACACAGGTTAGTTTTCTTTTTATTTATTTTAATTTATTCTATTATTCTATTATATTTAATATGTTATTAACATTTTATTATAAAATTATAATTATGTGATTATTATTATTATAGCTTTGTTATTATTAATATGTTAATATTATTAATATATCATTAATATAATTATTATTATGTTATTATTATTATTATGTCAATAACAATATTATTATCATTACATTATTATCGTTACTATTATTACATTATTACTATGTTATTGTTATTCGTATTATTATTATCATGTTAATATTACTATGTTACTATTTTTATTAATATTATTATGATTATGCTATTATTATTATTATTATATTATTGTATTATTATTGTGTAATATTATTATTAAGATTGCTATGATTATCATTATGTTATTATTATTATTAGGTTATTGATATTACTATTATCATCTTTACGTTATTATTATTATTGTTATTATTATTATTATTATGTTAACATCATTATTGAACCTGTTTAACGGTCTGCTGTTTTAGGACCTGTTTGACAGCTCAATACGGTGCGATCGTTGCGCAACTGTAATCTTGCACCGTGTCACTTTTCCTTTCCTATTTGAGGTAGGTGGTTCCATGTCATTACTTCATTTAGATAATTTAATTTGTTTGTTTATTTTAACTTAATATGTGCTATGTTTTAGTTGCAAAATGGGAATTATGTTTATAATGTTTTGGTAGAGCTGTAGAGGTTTTGCGAAAATGCATTTTAAAAATTGTGTAACATGCGTGCGTGATGAATGTTGCACTTTTCTTTAGAAATTGTCATTTTTATTCCTTTCGATTCGGTTGTGGTAAATTCTAGAAATGTCTAATAATTGTTTATAGTGTGCCAAAGAGGGTTTGAAAGGGGTGATTTGTGAAATTGATTTTTTAATGGTTTCTTTTTCATGCAATATGTTTCACAAGTTGAGGAATTGTTTATTTAAGTGGCGTTTTTAGTGCGAAACATGGTTGAAAGGATTTTGAGGGTTGTTTGGCAGGTGCGAAAGGTGTTTTCAAGTCACTTTAGGTGTTTGTATATTTAAATAGATATTTTCAAAGTATATGAATCACTTTTGGTGTGTTTTCCTTGTTGTGTACCTTTGAAGTTGAATATGCTTTCACTTTTAAAGTGGTGTATTTTTATAAAAAGAGACATGTCGTGTGCGTGCGTCTTTGAAATAGTGCTTTGGTATGAAAATGGTGAATTTTGTGTGCAATATCTTGTTTGGTCTGCGAAATGAGAAATAAATATATTATGTGAATGTGAAACTTTTTTGGGCACAAGGGAAAACCCTGGGTATCTAGGTGGGCGGACTAGAACTAGTGCGCTAGTGAACCGGATGGGTGTCGTCCCTATTTCACTTAGCTGGATTGACGATTGCAACACTAAAAAAACATGATATCTGAGGGTCGTGGCCTTCTAAGCCACGTTTCACCGAGACACGAGGTTCTAGGGTCCCACTCGAGCTAGATGCACCTTAGGGGATTTACCCACAGTGCTCTACCATCAATGTCGTGGTGCCTTCCGTCGGTATATGGAGGACCACTTTGGTGTTAGCGTGTGTGTGTGTGAGAGTGTGTGTGTGTGTGTGTGTGAGTATGTGTGTGTGCGTGTGCGTGTGTGAGAGTGTGTGTGTGTGTGCCCATAATGAACTTTTCTTATCCTCTTTAAAATTGTGTCTGTGAAATGAGTTCTTTTTAGTGTTTTTCTTTAGCATTTATCTTGTAAATGTTTTCTTTAAAAGCATTTTTTTAAGTATAATTTTGAATAAGCACTTTAAATTGTCTTTTGATGTTGTGGCGTGGAACCATTTCTCGGTGGCATCCTACTGAGCTTTTATCTCACACCCTACATACACCCTTGGGTGTATGTAGATTCTGTTTCTTCTGTATTCCAGGTTGTGACTTCGTGCTCAGTGATGGTGGTTCAGGTTGCAGTTGGTCTTCTCATGCAGAATGGTGTTGATGTGGTCTCACTGCTGTCGGGAGGTTGAGTATGAGTTTTAGTTTCCGTTGTCGTCTTTTCTTTTTAGTTATTGTTTTGAGTTGTAGACCTTAAATGTGTTCATAGTTTAAAGGCACATTTCGTTGTCTATTTCTAATTTTAGTTTATCTATCTTGTTATTTGGTTTTTCTCTCTTTTATTTTGGGTAAAACTGTTCCCACTTGTTAAACTTGATACCCGGGCACTTATGCCAGCCCGTGGGGATTGGGAACGCCCTTCGGGCCTTGCCGCGGACCGGGTCGGGCGCCGGGTCGGATGGCGACCCGGCCTGGTTCGTGACAAAATGGTATCAGAGAGAGGTTTTCTCTCTTGGGTCGTTTTCTTTTGGGATAGAGTCACGGTAGACTTGAGTAAAATTTGTCGGGACTCGACATCCTGGCTATGAGTAAGGTGTCTGGCCAGCACACCTCATGGCAGGACTCGAGTTACCAAAGTATGTTGAGGTTTGTCTGCGTTTTTAGTTCTTACAGATGGTCGTGTCTAAGGGGAAATGAAAAGGGATTAAGGTCAGTGGTCTTAGTGAGCTCGCAGGGTCTGGCAAGCCTTGTGGAGCCAGGGACACTGTCCTAAAATACTCTCTGTGGCCAGTGGCGTGATTGGCGTATGGCCGCCAACCATACTTTCCAATCAACCACTGTACCTAGTTTCTTCCTACTTTGTTTATCGTCTCTTTGTTCTGGATTCATGGAGATTTGGTTTTTAAGTAAAAATGCTTTGGTCTTGGAAAATGTTTTCAAATGAAGCGTTTTAAAGATGAAATAGTGTGTGAGGTTTGAAAAGTGTGGGTTGGATGTTTTGGTTTTGAAAAGATGAAAGGTTTGGTTTTGACCCTTGGTGTTCTCGTGGGTAACCACATGCATGAGCGTATATGGGAAAAAGAAATGGTTAATGGCACGAGTGGATGAGTGCCTGGATGGACATGAGGGGGTTCCGGTGCAGCACGAGAACATGCATGTGTGAGGCTCATGGGAAAACATTGGTGTTTGTGCAACCCATTGGGTTTGCTTATTTTCAAAATGTTTTGTTAAAGGAAAAAAATGGGGTTTTCATAAATGGTGTTTGTGTGGCACGTCCTTGTGTTTTTGAGGTGTTGGATGTGTGGCATTTTGAGCTGAGTATTCTTTCTAAATGGTTTGTGTCCCGAGTTTGAGTTCTTATTTGTAGGTTGGTATGTAAGTATGTACCTAGTTAGTTTCTTTTCAAAAGTGCATCGGGGAGCCTTGCAGTGGTTTCCCCTGCACGTTTGTTGTTTACTTGTGGTATGTCTTGACCGTTGGACTAGTTTGGTTGGGTCCATAGTTTTCTTTCGTGACTAGTGTATGCCCCCCCCCCATAATGCATTGACATGTGATTGAAGTACGAATACAGGGAATTCCCCGTTGGCCGACCCTCCAGTTGATCAGAGGAATATCTTCTTGAACTATAGAATTGAACCCACCTCCCCTTTTTACAACAAAGTGGATTCTCCCGTAGCGGGATGACAGATGCGAGGGGAGTTTAACAGAGTTTTGGTTTCTTTATGTTGTCTGAGTCGTCGGATATGAAATTTTACTTTGTTGCATTTGAAGGTTCCCCCTAGAAATAAAGAAAGGAATTCCAGCGGGGAAGGGTGAAGGCGGTTCAGAATTTCCAGTGTTGACCAGTGTCTTAATGGACTTTGTAGTACTTTCATCGGCTGCAAGGGTCATGTTTGGTGATGTCTTGCAGCATGAGGTCCCTTTGATAGTCAACGGTTGTTTGGAAGCGGTAAAGAAGACTCCAGTGGGGAAAAGGTGGAAGCAACTCAAAGTTGTTGGTGTGGTCTATCGTTCTAAATGACCCCTAGTCTTTGGTTTGTTTCGTTTAAAGAAAGTTTTGTGTTAGGTTACTAGTTTGGTAGACCCAGTCGTATGAGGCTGCTACGGTCGTTCGCAGGAATCACATGTCGTTTAAGACGTGGTTTAAGGTCTTTCTCAGCGTAACATTCCTTTGAATAGCAATGGTAATGTTCAGGTGACGATTGGTGGTGTCGTGTTCTCATTTAGTGTGAAAAAGGGTGATGCGCATGCACCATTTCAACTCTGGTGTTGGTGAATGTTCCGCGTATGATCAGTCAGATGCTGTAATGTGTTGTGTTTGATGGTGTTTCCTCGGGTGCAATATGATTACGTGTGACACCAAAAAGAGAAGCTTCGCACTGGAGTCCTCAATACCTGACTGCGAGGCAGGGGATGCTTCAAACATCAGGGCTCCAGCCATAGGCTTCAGAGTGAAGCTGGCGCGTGGTCAGGAACCCCAAGAGTATATGAGACTCCGACCTTATTTCTGTCATCGGTGTGGAAATTAGAAGCAGATTATATTGTTTCTATGGTTGTTCCGTTCCAAACGAACAATCTGGCTGTGTAAGGTTTCCA
Source organism: Viscum album (assembly GCA_963277665.1). Lineage (NCBI taxonomy): Eukaryota > Viridiplantae > Streptophyta > Magnoliopsida > Santalales > Viscaceae > Viscum > Viscum album. The sequence goes on along the minus strand of OY728161.1, from coordinate 2,116,903,453 downwards.
TGACTAGGTGGAGGCGTGTTCGTCATGTTGCCTTAAAGTCTTGGGGGTTGCGTCCCACTGGATGTAATCGATTTAGGGGTCTTTATGGGGTATGTTGGTTAAGTAAGTATCAAAGTTGAATGGGGCTCATCCAGGGATGTGGAGATGTCAGTTTGTCTTGGGTCATGCTTTTGACGCCCGGTAGTCGGGCCCCTCCCTCCCCGCCCCTTGTGGTGGGGTGTTTGGTCACCATCGAGGATTTTTCAATGTTCAATATCCTCTGTTAGTTCTAGTGGCGGCAAGACCCACTATGGGTCTTGCACAAAGGTCTCTAGAATAAATCAGTGTTGGCATTTCCTTTAGGGTGGGGAGTCCGCCCAGACCTCCCCATATTGGTTTTCCAGTCTCTTCCTGGGCGTTGGTAGGTTCTTAATGGTGGGGAGACCCACATTGGGTCTCGCACGAATTCCTCTAGAATGAATCAGTGTTGGACTTTTCTTTAATGGTGGAGAGTTCGCTTGAACCTCCCCGTGTTGGTTTTCCAGTCTTGTTTCGAGCGTCAGTGAGTTCCTTATGGTGGGGAGCCCCTTGGGCCTCCCCATGTTGATATTTTGCTTCTGTTTTTAAATGCGGCTTGGTGATAAGTGATAAGAGTGTTCCATGGACGTGGTTTAACCTTGTTTGTTCATTCTATCCAAACGGTGTGGTTTCGATTTAATAGTGCTTGAGGTGTTGCGGATTGTGAAGTTGGTTTCTATGGGTGCGAGAGTTCCCTTCCTTGATCAGTCAACTGGAGGTGTTCTAGCTCTTCGGGGCGGGCAACACATATCGGAAAGTCTTTTTATGAGTTTCATGAGCTTGTCTTTAAGTCACTTATTCTGAGCACGTTACTTTTGCTGCTTTCCGCTTGTTGGTTGTAGAGATCCTTTTTGATCTTTAGTGGGGTGTCAGTTTCCTCTTTGTGCCTGAACCCTAGCTTTGGCTTTCCGGGGACAGAAAGTTTTCATGGTGGGGAGAATTGTCAAGCCCGAACTTCGCCTTGAGGTATGACCTTAATTATAAATTTTTATTTCATAAGTTGAATCGCTCGCTTATTTAATTACTGGTGTTAAGTGCGGGATGAACCTGAAATGAGACCTTTGCTGTGGCGCTGATAAATGCGTATTTGCTCTACACCGCTTGGTGCGCGGGAAGAGCACGAGCGTAGCCGCGTGACTTTGCCTTTTTAGCGTGCGGCGCTCGCTACGCGAATGTTCTTTTGCCAGACGATTAACTTCGGCTTCAGAGTATTATTATTATTAGTATTATTATTATTATATTATTATTGTATTGCTATTATTATTAATTTTTATTATGATTATGTTGTTATTATTATTATTATTATGATAATATCATTACTATTATTATTGCTAATAATATTATTGTTTGTATTGATTATTATGTTATTAGTATAATTATTACTATTGATGTTATTATTATTATTATTACTACTACTACTATTATTATTATTATTATTATTATGACATTAAATGTCATTAATTTTATTTCATTTCGTTAATCCCCCTAGAAACCCTAGCCGCCACCCTCCACTCCCTTTTATTTTATTTTCTTTTTTTCTTTTCTTTTTTTCCTTCTTTTTCTCCTTTCCTTCTTCCCCGCGTTTTTCTTCTCTCCCTCTTTTCTCTCTTTCTTCCGCCGCACCCTCTCCCCGGTTCCCCCTCCCTCACCCGCCGCGCCTCCCTCCCTCTCCCTTCTTTCCCTTCTTCTCTTCTTCTCCTTCTTTTTTTTTCCTCCTCCTCTGTTTTGCTGGACAGCGTTGTTGCGCCCCCTCCCTATTCGCCACACCCTCCTAGCAGACCGCTGGAACCGCGTCGGCCATGCCTCCTTCCTCCTCCGACCGCGCTGCTCCCTTGCTGCACCCACGACAGACCCGCGTCGGCCACGCCTCCGCCTCGGGCCGACCCCGCTGCTCCCCTGCTGCACCCACGCCGAACCCGCGTCGGACCAGTCCCCTCTCTTCCATGCCGCACCCCCCTCTCCTTCTCTTCTTCATCTTCTCTCCTTCATCTTCTCTTCTTCTTTTCTTCTTCTTCTCTTCTTCTTCTTCTCTTCTTCTTCTTCTTCTCTTCTTCTTCTTCTTTTTCTTTCTCCTTCCTCCACTCCGCCACACAGGTTAGTTTTCTTTTTATTTATTTTAATTTATTCTGTTATTCTATTATATTTAATATGTTATTAACATTTTATTATAAAATTATAATTATGTGATTATTATTATTATAGCTTTGTTATTATTAATATGTTAATATTATTAATATATCATTAATATAATTATTATTATGTTATTATTATTATTATGTCAATAACAATATTATTATCATTACATTATTATCGTTACTATTATTACATTATTACTATGTTATTGTTATTCGTATTATTATTATCATGTTAATATTACTATGTTACTATTTTTATTAATATTATTATGATTATGCTATTATTATTATTATATTATTGTATTATTATTGTGTAATATTATTATTAAGATTGCTATGATTATCATTATGTTATTATTATTATTATTAGGTTATTGATATTACTATTATCATCTTTACGTTATTATTATTATTATTTTTTATTATTATTATGTTAACATCATTATTGAACCTGTTTAACGGTCTGCTGTTTTAGGACCTGTTTGACAGCTCGATACGGTGCGATCGTTGCGCAACTGGAATCTTGCGCCGTGTCACTTTTCCGTTCCTATTTGAGGTAGGTGGTTCCATGTCATTACTTCATTTAGATAATTTAATTTGTTTGTTTAGTTTAACTTAATATGTGCTATGGTTTAGTTGAAAAATGAGAATTATGTTTATAATGTTTTGGTAGAGCTGTAGAGGTTTTGCGAAAATGCATTTTAAATATGGTGTAACATGCGTGTGTGATGAATGTTGCACATTTCTTTAGAAATTTTTATTTTTATTCCTTTCGATTCAGTTGTGGTAAATTCTAGAAATGTCTAATAATTGTTTATAGTGTGCCAAAGAGGTTTTGAAAGGGGTGATTTGTGAAATTGATTTTGTAATGGTTTCTTTTTCATGCAATATGTTTCATAAGTTGAGGAATTGTTTATTTAAGTGGCGTTTTTAGTGTAAAACATGGTTGAAAGGTTTTTGAGGGTTGTTTGGCAGGTGCGAAAGGTGTTTTCAAGTCACTTTAGGTGTTTGTATATTTAAATAGATATTTTCAAAGTATATGAATCTTTTTTGGTGTGTTTTCCTTGTTGTGTACCTTTGAAGTTGAATATGCTTTCACTTTTAAAGTGGTGTATTTTTATAAAAAGAGACATGTCGTGTGCGTGTGTCTTTGAAATAGTGCTTTGGTATGAAAATGGTGACTTTTGTGTGCAATATCTTGTTTGGTCTGCGAAATGAAAAATAAATATATTATGTGAATGTGAAACTTGTTTGAGCACAAGGGAAAACCCTGGGTATCTAGGTGGGCGGACTAGAACTAGTGCGCTAGTGAACCAGATGGGTGTGGTCCCTGTTTCACTTAGCTGGATTGACGATTGCAACACTAACAAAACATGATATCTGAGGGTCGTGGCCTTCTAAGCCATGTTTCACCGAGACACGAGGTTCTAGGGTCCCACTCGAGCTAGATGAACCTTAGGGGATTTACCCACAGTGCTCTACCATCAATGTCATGGTGCCTTCCGTCGGTATATGGAGGACCACTTGGGTGTTAGCGTGCGCGCGCGCGCGTGTGTGTGTGTGTGAGTATGTGTGTGTGCGTTTGTGAGAGAGTGTGTGTGTGTGCCCATAATGAACTTTTCTTATCCTCTTTAAAATTGTGTCTGTGAAATGAATTCTTTTTAGTGTTTTTCTTTATCATTTAGCTTGTAAATGTTTTCTTTAAAAGCATTTTTTTAAAGTATAATTTTGAATAAGCACTATAAATTGTCTTTTGATGTTGTGGTGTGGAACCATTTCTCGGTGGCATCCTATTGGGATTTTAGCTCACACCCTACATACATCCTTGGGTGTATGTAGATTCTGTTTCTTCTATATTCCAGGTTGCAACTTCGTGCTCAGTGATGGTGGTTCAGGTTGCAGTTGGTCTTTTCATGCAGAATGGTGTTGGTGTGGTGTCACTTCTGCCGGGACATTGAGTATGAGTTTTAGTTTCCGTTGTCGTCTTTTCTTTTTAGTTATTGTTTCGAGTTTTAGACCTTCAATGTGTTCATAGTTTAAAGGCACGTTTCGTTGTTTATTTCTAATTTTAGTTTATCTATCTTGTTAGTTGGTTTTTCTATCTTTTATTTTGGGTAAAACCGTTCCCACTTGTTAAACTTGATACCCGGGCACTTGTGCCAGCCCGTGGGGATTTCGAACGCCCTTCGGGCCTTGTCGCGGACCGGGTCGGGCGCCGGGTCGGATGGTGACCCGGCCTGGTTCGTGACAAGCAAAGTTGTTTTTAGGGAGATTCCTGAATTCTAAACCATTTTAAAGTGCACTCTATATTCTATTTTAATAGAAAATTTAAATTATAAAATAAGTGTTCTTATATTTAAAACCATACTCATTCACTTCTGGTTTTGTATAAAGGATAGTTTGATTTTCTATATTAAAGGCTCTGTAGTATTTTCCTTAAAACCGCTCAAAAAAATTTAAGCTAAAATATCATGAATAATTTTATTACATGGGTCACTTATAACTGAAATCACTCACCACTATATATATATACTTTACCTTATGACTGTACATGTATACATTATTTCCCCATTTTTTGGACACTTTTGTGTTACACCCATCTGTTAGGATTTGTGTCATGATTATGATAACCATTTCATTCATGGGTAATAATTATGTTTATGTAAGATTGATTATTTATGATTATTTATGTGGAAAACATATTCATGAATAGTTATGATGGGTTCTCCCAAATAGAGCTACAATGCATTGGGTAATTTTATGTCACATTAAATGTTATGTGATACTGTCTTTTTGGTTAGCCTTGGCTTAAACTACAATGGGAAATGATCTTGTTAGTTAGTGTTGACTCGTAATAAAGTCATGTTTTATGTTGGTTTAACATTTCTATGACTCTATGTTTATATTATTAAATATATATTCGTTAAGGTTCTATTTGTTACACGACTTTTTATATCATCATGTAATTCCTTCTGTTACTTGTTTTAATGATTTGTTCTCATGGTTATTCTCTTACTAGGATATTTAACTCATCCCTTTGTTCTTGTGTTCCCTAGGGTACCCTATGAAGATGTTTGAGCACAATGGAATTTAGGGTATCAATTTGAAGATTTAATAAAGAATTGATTTTTTCCCATGTTTTTAGTTTTATGTGCCTAGTCTTCAAAGACACTAGACATCATGATCTCTATCTTGAACTATGATGTATAATAATTCTTAATAACATGTTATGTTATGTGAAATGTCTAGGATCACTATAGTTGGTATTATAGGATGGTGTTTTTATTTTTGGAGATTAGGAATAGATAAATTAAGTAAGAACCTTAAGGATGAGATGAAGTATAAGAAAACATTCCTTAATTTTGGTAAATATATATTAAGTGGTTTATAAAGAAAATACATCCCTGACTTTATACAAATAGGTAGAGGAATATCTATCATAGATATACCCAAGAGTGAAAACTATGACATGGACTTTCGGGCATGACACGAGGTATCCAGTACACTAAAATGGGCCTTGATGTACTCTTGGTTTGACACTCCTAGGGGATATGCATTGTTAAATTCATGAGCAGAGAAAAACCCATTATTAAAGGAATAAAAAAATCCCATAAGAATATATGTTTCAAACTATATCAAGGATAACAATGATCAAAACATAAAGAATCATATGTTTGGATATACTTGTCCATTACAATTTTATCCTCTTATGGTTGAAGTTTATTTTTTTTTGCTCAATAGATAATTATTCAATCCCTATAATTTTACATTATTTTTCACAGTTAATAGAGGGAAATAAAATAACATATGACAATAATTAATATGATAGGGAATTTGATGATTTCCCTAATGATATGTTTGATATGATGGGAAATGGTGCTCAAAACATCATGATAGTACTTTATAAGCATGCTCGTTTTATGAATACTGAATTGAATCATGTTTAATGTCCTACTCCAAGAAGGAAAGAGCATGTTTTTGTTGAATACTTCATACATAAATGGCCTCCCATGTTTATTGGATTTCTTGATCCACTCCTCGCATAATATTGGATTAAATCTATTGAAAAGATATTCTCCGTCCTCCATTTCATAGATAATGATAATTTTTTTCTAGCGGTCTATCATTTTGATGGGTAATATGATCATAGGTGGACACCGATCAAGAATACAAAATACCAAGAAGAAATTGATTCCATGGATTGGTAGGAAATCATTAAGATGTTTTTCAATAATTATTTTCCTCGAACACCTCATCTCAAGATGGAATGTGTGTTCCTCAGACTCAAGAAAAAATAAGATGAGTCCATCGGGGCATATGAAGAAAACTTTGCAAGGCATGAAATGTACGCCTCTGGCTTTTTCATGAACACTAAAAGAAAGGTGGATTGCTTCTTTAGTAGACTAAAGCTGAGTCTTGGAAAAGTGTTGGTGATTTGAGACATTAACAAGAATGAGGAGATTGTATCTTGTTCCCTCAAGGATGAAATTGAGGTTTTAGAATTTTAGTGGTCTCCTGGGCCTATTGACAATATGTTGAAAATGAATAACAACATGGGTGGTTTAGAAAACAAATACCATGATGGAAATAAGCCTTCCTATCTAACTTGTAAAATTTATGGGAAGAAGAGTCTTGGAACATTCCTAATGGAAACAAATAATTGATTCAAATGTGGAAGATTAATACATATGGACACGTACACCCAAAGGGATATTAAGAATCACACTAATGTAGAAGAATAAAGGATGGTTCAGGTCAACACTATGCCTGCTGTGTAGTCTTACAACTATAAGGAGCATGTGTATTATGAAAACAATTTCACTAAAAAGGGTGTTGTTGGAGGCAATCAACAACAACATCCAAGGAAATAAAAAAGGGATTATGCCATCACTACTACTTAGGTATATCCGGACAATGATGTGGTAAAAGGTCTAGATTTTATTTATTCAAGAATAGCCAATATACTATTTGATTATGTTTCTATGTATTATTTCATATCAATCAAGTTTCATAGAACTATTCCAACACCTTTCCAAAATTTGGATAATAAGTTATTAGTGAGAACCAAAAACGAAAAAAATATTATATCTATGCTTTATAACTCCTCTCTAGTTTACATTTGAAGACTGAACATCCTGTTTAATCCCATCATACATCCTTTATTAATGTTTGATGCTATCTTGGTCATGGATTCGCTATCTTTATAGGACACCAACATCAACAATTAGAAAAGGGTGATCACTCTTCACATCCCAAAGTATCCCCTACTTATTTACATGTGTATGGAGAAAGATGAATCTATTTTAGAATCATTGTCTCAAGTGTAGATATTGTTTCCATATGTGCAAGAATATATAGATAAATGATTGAGACAAAGGGAAGCAACATTATTTAGGTCATTCCCATCATTAGGGATGAAACTAATGTATTCCCTAAAGAGTTTCATGGTCTTCCTCCAAATCAATAGGTTGAGTTCTCAATTGAAATTATTTCTAGATGTCTACCTATACCAATAAAACTTTATGGAATGGCCACCGTATAGCTAGAAGAGCTAAAGAAGCAGTTTCGGGAGAATCTGGAGAATGGTCTTATATGACTGAGTGCTTCACCAAGGGGTGCTCTTGTCATCTTCATAAAAAATAAGGATGGATCAATGGGCCTTTATTTTGATGATCATAAGCTCAATAAAATAATGGAAATGAAAATGTATCACCTTCCAGGGATATATGACTTATTCGATCATCGTTGTGGGGCAATTTAATTATCTAAGGCTATCCTTCGATCGATATATCACTAATTAAAGGTGAGGAAGTATGAAATTCCCAAGACTACCTTTCTAACAATTTATAGACACTATGAGTTCATAGTGATGCCCTTCGACATCATTAATGCTCTAGAAATTTTCAAGTATTTAATAAATAGATTCTTCAAAGACTATGTCAAAAAATTTGTTTTAGTCTTTATTGATGTTATTATGATATACTCTAATAGCACAGGGGAAAAAGTGGATCATTTTAATACTACGATAAATAGTATGAGAAGATATAGGATATATGAAAAGTATAGAAAATATGAATTCTATATGAAGTATGTATCATTCTTGGGGCATGTTATCATGACCAAAGGGATATCTGTGCACCTTTCAAAGGAAAAGATGATTAAAGAGTGGCCTAAGAAAGCACTTGTAATGGAGATTCATAGATTTTTTGGTCTAGATGGGTATTATTGATGATTGTGATGAAATTTTCACGATTTTAAAACCCAATGACAAAGCTGATATGGAAGGGAGAAATGTTTTCCTAGACTCATGAATATGATGACTATTTTATGGAGTTGAAAAATTGTCTTATCATAACTCTATTACTCACATTCCTAATAAGAGGAGAACTTTTTGTGGTGTACAATGATGCGTCAAAGAAGGGATTAGGTTTTTTCTGAAGAAAAATGATAAATTGAAATCCTATTACTCAAGGAAGATGAAAATTCATGTGAAAAACAATCCTAGATATGATATGGAGTTGGATGCTATGATATTTTCATTAAACATCTAGCGGAATTATCTCTATGGGGAGAAGTGTGAGATATATACTGATCACAATAGTCCTAAATATGTATTCACACAAAAATCAAAATATGCGCCAGTGAAGATTTATAGATCTCATCAAATTGTGATTGCAAAACCCACTACCATCCTGGTAAGGTGAATAAGGTGGAAGATTCTCTAATTTAAAGGGATCCTAAATCATTATCAGTGATGAGAATTGAAAAGGATATGATCTTATTATATTTGTAGAGGGTGGACATGGGAATCATTAAGGGAGTAAAATCATCAATAATTTCCCAAACGATTGCTCAACCATCCCTCAAGAAGAAAATAAAGGATTATCAATGAAAAAATGTGGAAATTCATAAAATGGTGGAAGATTTCAGAAATGGGAAATCCTCCGATTAAAAAATGGAAAATGAAAAAGTTGAAATATTTGGGTCACGATTATGTGTTCAATCTGATCTAGAGATAAATAAGGAGAGTTTGAATGACGGACATAGGTCTTCCTTCTCTATCCACACATAGAGCACCATGATGTATCAATAACTCTAAAAGAAATTTTGGTGGGGAAATATGAAGAAAGTGAAAGCTGAATATACATCAAAGTTTCTAGTATGTCAACAAGTGAATGTTGGAAGACAATAGTCTAATGGGATGATGAGACCACTACCCATACAAACATGGATGTGGAAGAATGTCACCATGGACTTTGTCAATGGAAATCCAAGGACATCCAAAAGAAACAATGCTATATGGGTCATTATGGATCATCTTACAATGATAACTCACTTTATCGAAATTTGAGAGGACTTCTCATTGAATAAAACATGCAAGGATATATATCAAATAAGTGGTAAGGATGAATTGAGTACCACTCTCTATACTGTCTGATCAAGATCCGGCATTCACCTCCATGTTCTGGAAAATTCTCCAACATGCTATAAGCACTGAACTGAAAATAAGTACGACCTATCATCCTCAAAATGATGTCCAATATGAGTGGACTATTCAGACATTGTAAGATATGTTAATTGTGTGTTCTATGGACTCCAAATTAGGAGGATACCTACATCTTCAACTGGTCTAATTCTCTTAAAATAATAGTTTCCACTCAAGCATCTGAATGGGACCACATGAATCCCTTTATGGGAAAAGGTGAAGAACGTTGGCGTGTTGTGGTGAATTCAGTGAGTGTAAGCTAAAAGAACCTAAAATGGTCAAAGAAAAGGTGGGGAAGGTGAAATCCATTCAGCAGCACATCACGGAAGCCCAATGTCAATGGAAGAGTTATGCAGAAAATCGTCAACGAGGCCTTGAGTTCAAAGCTGGAGACATTGTATTTCTATGCATATCACCATAGAATATGGTCATGAGGTTTGGGAAGAATGGAAAGTAAAATCCAAGGTACATTGGCCCCTTTAAGATTCATGATCATATTGGGACAGTGGACTATCGATTGACACTTCCACCTACCATGTCCAATGTACATGATGTCTTTAATGTGTCCCTCTTATGGACGTATATAGAATATCCTTCACATGTACTCTCATCAGAGGTGGTAGAGTAAGAGAATGATCTTTTCTACGAGAAGTAGCTAGTTAAGATCTTGGATCATAGAGATAAATTTCAACATAGCAAGACTACTAACCTGGTAAAATTATTTTGGCGGAACCATAAGTACGAAAATGTGACATGGGAACATGAGGTGGAAATGAAGTAAAAGTACATGCATGTTTTTATATCTTAGAATATAAAACGAAATTTTGGGGGAGAAATTTACTAATGGTGTGATAATGTAATGACTCAATGTTTTCAATATAAATTTTCTTATTAAAATTATGTCCTATAATCACATGAAATCACAACACAATTTATAACTATATATTATGTGACCTTTCAACATAATTTTGAAATTCTGTGTTTCGAATTTAAAAAATCCGGCATACATAGTTGTGATCTGTATATTATTTGGAGTCCAATATGACCGACCAAATTTTTGGTGAATAGTAACATACCCTTATAAATAGTAATGTTAAACTTATGAATAGTAATACACCTTAATTAATAGTAACATTAACTATGGTAGTATATAAATTAGATTTATGTTAAAGTATGATTTACCTATATTTTGAAAGATCTAAATAAATGTTTTAAAACTGGTTTTTTTTTAAATAAATTATGATTTTAATTAACTATTAAATTAATCATTTTTAGAAAATTATTTTTGAAACATGGATTTCGTTTTTGGATTCTATATGTTGATAAACGGTTTGGATTAATTTTTGGGATTTGTCTTAAATACTTGAACTTTTTGTGAATAATAAAATACATTAATTAACCGTATAAATACATTCAAATTTAATTCCACTATTCAAGACCTCATTAGTGATGTAAGCATCCAAATCATGAACTCAAATGAATTTATTAATATTCATGTTTAGGGAATCATCACTATATCTTGTCTTATGGGATAATGTTAAACTAATTATTATAATCTTATGAAAACCATCCTCTTCTCCACTATAAATACCGGCCCTCGTTACCTCTTCTCTTCACTCCTCTAAAGCTCTATGCCATCCCGTAAATCTTCCAAAATAACTCCCCAAGGTCCCTCCCCATTTCTAACATCTGTTGGTCTCCTAAAATTCCCAAATCCTCTCCCCATTATAGGCTCTCAAGGATGATTTATTCAAGAGGTAAATTATATTTTTCAATTCATTTACTTTTTTTTCTAGTTCTTTTGTTTACTTTTCTATCCATACATATCCTAATCCAAATTTTATGAAATATATAGTTCCTTAAATGTAATGGAATGTTTTTATGATAATAGGATAAGTTATTGTAATATCTAATTTACCATTATTTTATTTTAGTAGTTAATATGCCATCCAAGATGTGTTAAATTACCAAATTCAAGGATGATGAGTTTTCAATTTCTAATACTATCATTAATTCTGGATGTGAAAACATTTTCATGTTTAAACCATACAGAAATATATGAATTATGTCTCAAATATGGTTCTAGAATGCCTTTGTACACATGGTTTTGATTTCTAAAACAAAACATGGTCATTGTTTCCAAAAAACGCCAATTAAACAAAAAGGTTATCCCTAGAGTATTATATATTGATTCGACTTCACTCCAAGTAACCAAAATAAATTTACAACCATGTAACATTCATTATGTTCAAAAATAAAATATAACTCCAATTCTAGAAAACCACTTTCATTTTACATGTTTAACCATTCATGAAAATAATTAAACCCATCATAAAAACCAAGAAAACAATCATACCGAAACAATGAAATTGAAACACTTAACTAATCAAAAAGGCCTTGAATCAACATTAAATGGTTATAATAAAATATTTACATATATAATATGTTCTTTAATTATTAATTAATGAACCTAATTTTATTATATAGGTCATTAATATCAATTAGAGGACACTATTGGAGTAAAGATATGGGATTCTCTCTATTTCTCATTTATTCAAGATTTTCCTCTAGGTTATGTCCTTTTATGTGGAATTCCTAGTGATTGTGTATGATTAAACTCCTCAAAAATAATTTCCTCATTATGTTTAAATGATGAGAAACTCCTTTCTCTCTTATTGTGCCCTCTTAAGTACACATGATACCATGCAAATATTCCATAATGGATTCAACCCGAACCTCCATTATTCCTTTGAGTTTATTTATCTTCATTTTTAGCTAATTGAGGTTATATATTTGTCTTAATTTAATATTTTAAATTCTATATCAATGTTCCAAACTCATTTAACATGTTCCATTTGTCATTCTATTTTGGGGATATACATGTTCTTAAGTGATTCCCTCCTCAATACTTCCCGATAAGAAATCCGGTTTTGAGGGGGCTTCTGGAATTCTTAACCATTTCAAGTGCACTCTATCTTCTATTTCAAGACACCAATGTATGTATTAAATAAGCATTTTTATTTTAAAAACCTTCATGTACACATCTGGTTTTTTATAAATTATGGTTCCATTTTCAATTTTAAAGGTTGTATAGTATTTTTCTTAAAACCTCTCAAAAATGTTTTTATGATAAAATTTATTGAATAATTTTCATACATGTTGTCACTTTTACATTAAATAGCTCACAATGATACCTATATATTTTCCATTATGAATTTCCTTGTATAGTTTAGTTCCCTTCTATCATGGACACATTTGGGTTATGCCCATCTTTTATGCTTTGTGTCGTGATTATGGTACCCAATTCACTGCATTGGTAATCCTTATGTTTATGTAAGATTGATTATGTATTTTTCTTTATGTGGAAAACATATTCATTGAAATTTAATATGGGTTCACCCAGATATAGCTCCAATTCATCAGGTAATCTTATGTCTCATGAGATGTTATGTGTGATGGTCTGGGTGTTTAGCCAAGGCTTTTGATACTTTGTGAAATGATCTTTTCAATTAGCTTTGACTCATACCAATGTAATGTTTTATGTTTTGGCCAAATTTCTAGGACTCTAGGATTAAACCCCCCCACCCACCCACCAAATATATGTTTTTATTATCAATCCACTTTAAGGAAAAGTAGGCAACAATAGTTCACAAAATGTTGATACCATAATGTGGTGAAGGAACTCACAAATTTATTAAACACAAGACTAAGATTATTAGAATTAGATACTATATAATTCCCCATGAAAATTACAAACCTTGGTGTCTGGATCCTTGCTGAAAATCCCTTCAAGGTGGGTAGACATTCTATCCATTGAATAAATGAATTTCTCTGATTTTATTTTACATTGGTTGAAGCCTTAATCAGAGATTCAGTATTGTTTTTCTAACCAGGATTATTAATCATCCTTGTAATTAACTATTATCATTCATTTATATATTCTTTCAATCTCCAATTTTGAAATATAGACCCAGATCTCACTTTCAATCATTTCTTCCTTGGAATGGAGGATGTGTTTTAAGAACTCCCATTTTTCTTCTTCATCTATTCCTATTTTCCCACTTTGTTCTCAATATTCATCATTCTGTAATGCTTGGATTTCTTTTTTTCCACCCTTCTTAGATGACCTAGTATCCATTACCTTAGGAAACTGGGAATAGTCTTTTTGTCCCTTGGAATTTTTTCCCTTGACCACAATGCATTTTTTTGAGTCTTGATTTCTTTTCTTCCCATTATTACTTCTAAGAATATGAAGACATTTTCCTTGAATTAATTACAAATTATCCATTCAGAATTTTCTATAACTATCGTCACCTGAATCATACTTTTATTGAGCTATTGTTGGATCTTGGACATCCAGACCATCAAATAGGTTACCGAGCACAACCAATGGGCCTTCATTGAGGGGACTCTGCCTGCATAGAGTCTTCAACATTCCTATATTAAACTAAAAGGTAGTATTCTTCACTACAGTCACTACCTTCGGATGAGCTGGAGGTTTTGAAGTGAGAGTGTTTGGGTCCAATGGAGCCAAGAAACTCACCTCATTCATCCTCCCTTTTCCAATCTATGATACTTCATTTTACTCCTCCAACAATTTTTTCAGAGATAGATCAACATCCACACTGATTCCATCCCCTATGGTAGAATAGATTGAGGTCCCCATAATGATTAAGGACATTCCCTTTTCCCATGGAGGCCCACTTTCTTGGACAATACTGAATCAAATAGGTTGTCCCGGAGATTGTGCCTCCTTAGCAGCTGAATCATGTAATTGATTAAGGATATATAGGTCATGTTTGAGAAGAATAAACACCTCATCCACCATCATATTTTCACTCGAACGACTATCTTTGCACATGATAGAATGAGATGGGATGATTGTCCCCCTGGTTCACCCCCATTAGAGATGCAATTGCATCCCCTTTGGGTTGTGGACCAACGATTTCTTATCCCTTATTCGATTGATTAACAACTTTCCTTTCAAACTGGGACCATTCCAACCTCCATAAGGTGGGGAAGCTCAGTTCGGGTATATATATGGAATCTATGAAGCCATTTAGAATCATCATGACCGAAACGATGGCAACCAGTATAAAAGGGGATCTAGGAATAATAACATGCAGTCTGATTCCAAAAGAGCTCCCCCTCAATCTCGATGGTGATGGATTCTAGTGGGCCTGTTGATATATCATCTTAAAAAAATCCTAGGTGCAGCAGGATGGAAAATGACACTAGTACGGGAGTCAGAACATAGATAATAGCCTAATATATTACCTATCAACTGGAGGATCTCCGAGATCCGGATCGGAAAAGGATGTCCATGTAGGTAAATATAGATTATTTTGGTCCTTTCATAGGTTACATGTCCATTTATATCATCATTCCATGCCTTCTATTCATTGTATAGTTTCCTTGTTCTTATAGTTATTCCTTTACTGCACTATTTTTCGCATCCCATTGTTCATTTGTTCCTCAGGTTAACCTTTTCAGATGTTTGAGCATAATGTTTGTTATGATCTCAATTGGAAGATTAAATAATGAATTGTTTTTGTCCCATTTTTTTAGTTTTATGTACCTAGTCTTCAAATACAATAGACATCACGATCCATGGCGTGTACTATGATATTTAATTATTCTTAGAAACTGGTAATGTTAAGTTAAAATCCTAGGGTATTTATATCCCCTACATAAAACCTCCCAAAAATCATTTGATGATCCACATCTTGGTTTCCATGGTCACACCTCAATGTTCATTTATGGGAAATATAAATAATTATCCAAGGCATGTGATTCGAAAAAATAAACATTAACACCACCAAGATGAATTCAATGATGGTAAAACCATATGATATGAAGAATTTATAAAAGATTCATTGTTATTTTTAAAACATTCATTAATTAAAAACAAAAGACATAACAATTGTCAAAAAAATATCCTTCAATCCCACACACCATGATTCCTTCCCTACACCCAAATTTCTAATCTTCTAAAAAATCATGCACTACATCCAATTTTTTCAGATAGGAATCCAAAGGATACACTCTGAACTCTTCCTTCTATCTCAAATATATACTTCCCCAATATATCTATCCCTAAAGTCATCTCATGAATCCTTCAATAACTGAATCAAAAAAATTAAATGCATGTCAATTCCCGTCTCATTATATTATTACCCACTCAAATATTTTTTGTCCTAAAAAAATAAAAAATAATGATAGGAGGAGAATAAAAAGAACCCACCTACTGACTCTTAAATAATATTTGTCTTAAAAAGAGGAAACACAATTAATGAATCAAATAATTAACACAGTTAATGATATCCCACAACAATATCATTAAAATTTTAATCATTTAATAACATCATGTAGATTGGAAGGAACATCCTATAATGTTATTTACAAGATAAAACATAGATTAAAAGGTCGATACAACATACAAATCTACAAAATCACCCATTATAGTGTTTGACCACTCATGGAAATCACCTTTTAATCATTTGGGATCAGTAAAGTCAATTTAAATGAATGAATCACATAGAATCTATATACTATAGAACTCCATAGTAGTACCACCCAATAAATGACTAAGGTCAATAACATAAAAAAATACATCTTATATTCTAAAAAGAAACTCACTACATCTTAATATACTATCAATTAAATCATAACTATCCGCCAAAAAATCAACATCCATATTTAAAGGTAACATCCCAATGATTAAGACTTCATTAAAACCAGTATTCTCCACCACCAAACAATAACAACATGTTATATTACTCAATATAATATTAATAGTTTAATCACAATCATTGTATTAATGCACTGACTGAACATTAAAATATTGCTAAAATCCAAATTTATCTTTCTATAAGATTCAAAACCCATGTAACCTCCTCATAAAACTAAAAAACCTATGTAATATTAGTCTAGATGACTATATGATGAAACATTACATTAATATATGACTATGACCACAATACCAACTTCCTTTATGAAGTGTTCAATATAAATTTAGAATAAAAATTACACTACCACATGTCATATTCATATAAAATTCCAGAATACTAGTTAATAACTGAGAAAATTATTATCCCAAATTTATATATATTTGAATCCCTTTGCTGGATTTCCAATAGATATTCTATATTTTTGGTCTCCGGCATCTAGTATAAAAACTCCTCCTCAACCACGTTAAATAAATATTCCATTGAATCCTCTTCAAGATGGCCATGTGTCATCCTGTATAATACATGAGCCAGAACTCAGAGCAAACTAATTTTTTGAGAAATTGAAAAATAATATGGTATATCAACCCTAACCATTTACACATATCATTACATGATTGGAAGCATAATAAATCATCACATTACAGTATAAGGATCGTAAAATCTAGTGTCTTGGAAGACTAGGTTTATAAAACTGAAAACATGGGAATAAATAAAAAATTTCATTATTTAATATTCATAAAGGATTAAAAACATCCATGTTTCTCATAAAACATCATAGAATCTTCTAACAATAAAATGGAAAAATTTTATGAGCTAAAAAACCCAGAAATGGAATAAGCATAAGAATGAATCTTTAACATATGGCTTATAAGGAATGACATAATGATATAAAAAGTTATGGAACATATGGAATCATAAGATATGAACTTGGTATCAAATAAACATGGAGTCATAGAAATGTGGCAGTAACAAAAATTATGGCATTATCATAAGTCAAGGCTTATTGCACATAGAGAATCACAAGTCAAGGTTAGCCACCAAGACTGTTGCACATGGTAGCATGAATCAAGACTAACTGTCAAGACCATTTCACATAACATCACATGACACTATACATTATCAAATGAATTGGATAAATATATAGGCACACCCATAATAAAAATTTCATTAATTTTATTTCCACATATAGATTCATAGATAATAAATCATACATAAACATTAGTGTTACCCTTGGAGGTCATTTGGTATAGTAATCAAGCCACAAAGCATAAAAAATGGGAGTATCATAAAAATGTCCCGGAAGGAAAGGAATTAGATAATTCAAGTAAAATAATAGGGTGGAATATGAAATTATCATGATAAGTGAAGTCAACATTAAGTAATAATATTTAGCAAGAGTATGTATGAAGTAATAGATTTAAAAAAATTAGTACAGTTAAAGGAAAATATCAAAGGTCATTTTAAACATAAAAGGGACTAATATTTTATATAAAACCAGAAGTGAACCAAAAATGATTTCATAATAAAAAATGGGTATTTATAAAAATAATGGTGGATTGAAAACATAATATATAGTGTACATGAAAATGGGTAAGAATTCAGGAAGTTCCCTTAAAACGAGCTTTTGTATCGGGAAGAATTATGGGGGAATCATTTAAAAATATATATATCCCCAAAAGAGAATAATGATTGGAACGTGATACATTATTTTGGAATATATAAAAATCATTTATAAGATTTAAATAATTATAACTTATAACTTCATTTTGGTAAAAAGAAGGATAGAGAAACCCAAAGGAATAATAGAGATTCTGTTAGAATCCCTTACCTTAATTCTGGTGGTGTCCTTCACTTGATCATAATATACCGAATAACAAAATTAAATTTATTAATTTGTATTTAACTAAAATATTCTCAATTTTATTTATTTTTCAGAACCTTATTATGTTAAATCAGGACCTTTTTGATGGTCTAAGAAGATCAATTTCATTGTTTTGGAGCATTTGGTTCCTTGGTTTTCATGGTTGGTTTACTTGTATATATGTATGAATAAGGATTCAAGATGATAATGGTTGTACATAATTGGTATTATATGTTATTATTAAAAATAAGGATTAATACATGGTTATAAAATTAATTAGGTTATTTTGAGAGAATATGAATCGTTATGTAAATTTTTTAATGACAACAGTTTTGGTTAATTTTCATTTTTTGATAACATTGAAAATATTTTTCTTTATAAGTATCATGTGTATAAATGACTATAGAACATTAAATAAGATATAATAAATATATTAAAGTATTTTAAATTATATAAATGGTTTAACTTCCACAATGAAAGATGTTAATAAAAATTGAAAAGTCGCCATCCTTGAATGTGATAAGTTATCACATCTCAAGTAGTGTTTTCATTTCTAGTATAAAAGGTGGGGAAATAAGAGATTATGATTAATTATTCCATTATCAAAAAAAATTATATTACATGTAAGGATATATAGTTATCACAACATTTTGATGATTATAGGTGAGGATTGAAATTAATATAAATGAACATGGATATAAAATAAAAGAAAAGAAATGTGGAATTTACCTCTTGAATATATCTCTTTTTAGAGCCTCTTAGGGGAGAGGTTTGGTATTTTTATAAGACCAATATCTCTTGGATGTGGGAGAGGGTATTAGAGACTGATTTTAGAATATTTTTTACTTGAAAAAAATGCCTAATACATTTGATAATAGGAGGAATAGAGGGGTGGTATTTATAGTGGAGGCGAAGAGAGGATTCCTGTTATTTTAATCATCAGTGTAATAATATGCTCAAGACTATGAATAGTATTATTATTTTGTTGATAAATAGTATATAGAGCAGTTTATTTCTAACCAATGAACATTTACATCATCCATGACTCAACCATGATGCTGAAATTCATTTATTTAGCATTTATTGTAAATTATCATATTTTACTATCCACAAAAAAGTCATGAATTTTATAAAAAACCCAAAAAATAACACAGTGATTTTTCAAAGAGTAGAAATAAATAATCAAATAGATTTTATGAAAATAATTTTCTAAATATATGAAATTTTAATTTTAATAAATATCTTTATTTACTTGAAAAATATAAATTTTAAAATTAAAACTTCTTCACTAATCATTTGAGAAATTAATTAAGGTCTCCTATAATTATCATATAATAATAATATCTCAAAAAAAATAATGAATATATTTTATGAAAAAAGTTTTTTAATTTATTATATTATTTATACAGTTTTATTTAACCATAAATGACTTACAAAAAAACCAACACTTCTTCAATAATTGTGAAATTATTTATTTACTTATACTAAGATATAATTATACCATACTGTCACATAAAAGATGGATAAATTTTATTTATTTATTCATTGGTAAGGTTGATATTAAATTAGTTGTTTTACTATTCAGAGGGGTCACCTTACTATACCATTGGTCAAGTTAATATTCCTTAGGTATATGTTCATTAACATCAAGAGATACATTTTATTTCAGTCATTCATTACTAGGAAAGCATAGCCAAAGGTAGAACCCCTGACCATTTATTGAAATAATAGAAAAGAATAGGAAACAAGCATTACAAACCCAACATGGTCACTGCAAATCCTCAAAATTACATTCCTCACCACCTCCATGATAAACAGACTCTTCCTCAGTCGTCATTTCCCACATCGAACTCTCATAGTGCTTCAAAACCTTAGTGTACTATTCCTACTCAGATTAAACTTCTCTAGCTCAAGAAACTCACTGGGAGATTGCATAATTCTGAAAGTAGATCTGGTAGGCTTTATCTTTTTCAAATGGGAGTATTCCTTCCTCGTCCTTCCTCATGGAGAGGAAATCACCTTGTCCTGGATCACCGGCAATGCCTTGTTCCCCACTTGGACAATCTCACTGTATGATGGCCTAATCATGTCCCAATGATTTTTCTTATCACTATCAGTAAGATCCCCCTATTTCTCATGGTACTGCATCTCTTGATACTTCACTAACTGGTTTTGCTGAAACTAGTTATTCATATCAATCATAGCCAAATAGTGAGGTTGTTCCACCATTGCATGTTCAGCATCTATCCCACCTTTACACATTACTGAATCCTCGTTTGACTCATTCTGCATGCCACCCCTGCCACATAAAGGAGGCATCTCATCCCCAGTTGTCGTGCCTAACTCTTAAAAATGATTCGTCGTGGGTACTGTGATCATCACACCACTAGCAGCATTGCCCTGATCACTGCAACTGCCAACAGGATCCACAATTCTATTATCCTTACATCCAGCATACTTCATCATCTTCACAGTAAGAGAAAACCCCTGCATGTGATCCATTTCATAATTTGAAGCAGACCCCTGCTTTCCCTTACACACAACACCATTGCTACTACCCTTCCTCTGATTATCTGCACTAGCATCAGACAGACTTCTTTGAACACGAACCTCCTTCTCCGGCACAACAGAAGCCTCAGACTCCTGCTGAAGATCTGCAGCCATGGGTTCATCTGCAGTTCGTGCCACACCACCAACACCATCACCCTTGGGATCAAAGTCTTTCAGATCATTCCCCCTATTCAGATCCTGCCTGAGCCACGTAAACACAGCAGACACCAACGGGTTTGGAGGAGCACCCGTGGATGTGTCAACAGACAAAGTGCCCTAAGGTCCCAGATTGCTTGTCGTAGTATCAACCACAGCGGGTCTCCTGTTCTCTGTGAATGAGCTCGGTTCGGGGGACCTCCTGCTCTGGATTCCAGCATGACATCTCGAACAGGAATGGCCCAATCTCTTGTAGCTTGAGCAATAATCAATCCAGGATTCGTAGATAACATATTTCTTTCATCGAAATTCCTCCCTGTCTGAGATCCAAACCCATTCCACAGTTGGTCTATAAATTTCCACAACAACACAGCACCAGGGATTAATCGGGTGGCTCAAGGTAGATGTATGCACATCAGAGCATAAGAAACGACCTATCATGTTCCCAATCATACAAAAAATTGCTATATTTTTAAAGGGTAAAGGCAGATTGGAGAGACTTACCCAAATCGAAATGGAAGTAGGATCCTGGTTCATACCAGCAGTCAATCGTCCACCAAAATAGTAAAATTTTACAACAGTTGCAACGTCGGGGAGCGCTGGACCAAGCACGAACCAGATATTCATCAAAGGCAAATCGGATCATTAAATGAGGATTATCAAGGAGACCAACCACTGCTCGATCCTGCAAGTCCCATTTGGCAAAGACAAACTGATCAAAATCATCAACAGATGGCCTTCGTGAGTTGAAATGAGTCTCCAGGGTCAGATCAAGGTGTTTCGTCACTTTAGAAAACACTGACACCGAGATTGGAAGATGAGTATTTCCAAGACTAAGGTCAGGAACCTTTGTATTTAAAGAAATCGATGGAAAATCTGGAAGATAGTTAGAGTTAGTAAAAGGCACATAGGGAATTTGGGGCTTCAACGGCTGTGGAACCAGATAATCCTCCCCCCTTCAGCCACCAGGAAGGGGGGGGGAGCATCATTTAGAATGCGCTAGGGTTAAATCATTCATTTTTTTATAAGGTTTATATTGTGTTCTATAAGAATCTCATTTTACTATACTATAGTACATAATTATAATAAGGGGATTTCATTGATAAAAAAATGAGACATTAAATTTATTCCCACATAATAAATATCTCCCTTGAATTTTTTTTCATTCTATGATTAAAACAAGTGTGGGTACATTTCCATAATTTCATTATTCAATGTCAATTTTGACTCTTAGTACATAAGGTTTCACCATAATACATTGACTAAGTTTGTAGTCTTGATAAGTTGAACTTCATCTCTATATCCAAGATCTTCATAAGATACTCCTTATAAGAATGATCATATTCAAATTGTACTAATATTAATGAGAGTTCATGTGAGGGGTCTACTATGTACTTCATTAAGAGGGATACATTGTGTACATTAGACTTGGTTGGTGGATGTTCTAGTCGGTAGCACACAAATATAGCAAGATCATGAATATCGAAGGGGTTGATGTACCTATGACTTAACTTTCTGTTCATCCAAAACCTCATGACCTTCTTCTATGAAGATAAACAAAGGAACACCATGTATACTTCGTTAAACTCATGGTACCATTGGAAAATGAATTTATATCTTTTTTTTTCAAATTTGGGCTACCTTGATGTGTTTTCAAATGGTTTTCACCTTCTCCCCAATTTGTCCTCCATTTTTGGTCCTAGAAGGTTATGATCACTGACTACATACTCACATGTCATTTTTATACACTATTACCGATAAATGGTTTCATATGGTGGAATTTGGATGATAGTGTGGAAACAATTATTGCTAGTGAAATCCACCAAAGGAATATGGTGATACCATCCCCCTTTTACATCCATAAAACACACTCACAACACATCTTACAGTGTATTGAATATTTCAACATAGTGAATAGATTATATTGGTGACTTTTCTAGAACTTCAAGGTGAATCATGGATTTCAATCAGAAATAATAAATGATTTTACTCTATGTATCCTTACCCCCTCATAGATATATATCTGTTAATATTAATCCAATGATAATTCTTTTAGAATTGTGATAAACTGGGCTATCATTGTATGACTATCCATAATGACCCATATAGGATTGTTTCCTCTCAATGTCCTTGAATTTCCAGTGAAAAATTCTATGATAATGTTATCCCACTTATTTGTTGGTATGGGAAGTGGTTGCATCATCCCATTAAACATTTTATTTTTAGACTTCATTTTTTGACATACCAGGATATTGGATGTCTATTCACCAATCTACTTTTTCATATTTTTCAAATAATAGTTCTCCCAAACATATCGATATATGTTTGTGCTCCCTGGGTAAATATAGAAGGTTGAGATATGTGAATCATTCATATTATCTTTCATTATCTCTAGATAGGATGGAACACATAGACCTTACATGAATATCATGTCTCCAACCTCATCAATATTGAACTCATAGCATTTTCAATTTCTATAATCTTCTTTCCTTTTCTAAAATTTCATATCATTTCATTGAGTTATTTTATCCATGAGGGTTGTTCGAGAAATTTTATTGGGAATTTATTGTTGATGTTCCACCCTCAATGATTCCAATTTCTATCCTCTACAAAATTAAAAAGATCATACCTCTTCTAAATTATAATCATTGATAAATTAAATGGATCATTTCTACATAGAGCATCTACCACCTTATTTCTCATATCAGGATGGTAGTGGATTGAGCAGTGATAATCCATGATGAGATATTACCATATTCACTAGTACATATTAATCTCTTTCATTGTTAATATATATTTGTGAAAATTTCAGTAGTATATATCTCAAACTTTTCCTTATAGAGATAATCCCTCTATATTTTCAAATCAAAGGCCATAGCTACAAACTTCTGATCGTGTGTGGGGTTGTTTTTGCCATAGATTTTCAACATTCATAAGGTTTAGGCTATCCCTTTATCAATTTTAGTTAGTATAGATTCTAATCCTTTCTTTGAAGCATCATTGTACACTACATATATTTCATCACTAGTTGGTAGTGTGATTACTAGTGTAGTGTCAAGCATCTTTTTGAGCTCCTTAAAGCTTTCCTCACTTCCATGATTTTATAAAAACGTCACCCCTTCTGTATCAGCTTGGTCATTGTGTTTAACAGTTTTGAGAGGTTCTTCACAGATCTAATGTAATACCCAGCTAAACTAATAAATCTATGGATATCCGTTACAGATGTTTTCATGGTCCACTCTTCGCTTTCCTTTGACTTCTAAAGATCAACATATATCCATTTACTAGTGGTAACTACCCCAAGAATGATTACACATCCTTCCAGAGCTCAGATTTACTGTATATTGCATACATTTTTTCCTTATCAATGTCTTTATATAAATATTCATGTGATCCTCACGTTCATCCATATGTTTGGAGTATATCAACATATCATCGATAAAGACTGCCACAATTTTGTCGATTAAATCGCTAAAGACTCAATTCATTAGATCTATAAAAATAATTGGATTAATAGTGAGTACGAATGGAATCACTATGAACACATAGTTTCCAAACATCATTCAAATGGATGTACTGAGAATATCTTTTTTTCTTCACCATTAATTGATGATATCCGGACCAAAGGTCCACCATATAGAAATAACAGGCCCCAAAAACCTGATTTAAGAAGTCCTCAATCTGTTCTAGGGGATACATTTTCATTATAATGATTTTATTGAGCTTAAATTAGTAAATTAATAGTCACATTGATATATCCTTCTTCTTCATGAAGAGGACTAGTCCACCCCATGGTGAAGCACTCGGGAATATAAAACCATTCTACATATTCTTCTATAACTTCTTCTTGAACTCTTCTTGACCTAGGATGGCCATTCTATAAGGTTTAAATGATATAGGTAGAGATCCAGGAATAAGTTCAATTGAGAACTTGGCCACATGATTAGTATGTAGTCCAAGAAACTATTTAGGGAACACATCAGTTTAGTCCCTTACAATAGGAATGTCTTCGAGCATGATTATATCCTTTGTCTCTATCATTGGATCTAGACATGATTTCTTATAAGGAATTAATATCCATACTTGAGAGAATGATTATAAAGTAGTTTTATCTTCCTCCCTACATTTGTAAATAATTGGAGTATGATTCAGGATGTGAAGAGTGGTATACCTTTCCTAATAGTTGATGATGGATTTGTTTAATGATAACCACTCCATTCCAAATATCACATTGAAATCCACTAGAAGAACTGTGACAAGATTTTCTAGGAGGGTCAATCCAAAAACATTTTCAGGGTATGAGGTACAAACCTTGGATGCATTATTTACCCCATTTTTTTCTCTCAGGTACCTCAACCTCCAAATTTTGAGATGGATTAAGAATAGCTCTACTAAATGTGCATGATAAGAATGAATATATATCACCATAATCAAATATTATGTTTTCTATTAATGAATGAATAGATAGAATAAGAGTCACCACGTCATTTTCCAGCTCTACATCAGTAGTAATAATAACATATTCTCTTCATTTTTTCCACGGAGTTTGTTATTGATTTATTCTAACAACCCTCTGCTAAGGTAAATTGATCACATAATGCCCATGTTCCTTGAAGTTGTAACACTAGACTAGTGGATGAGTGCTGATATGAACCATCATTTTTTCTTCCACATTATTGGAATTATTTATATCCCATCGGATGTTCTTATTTAGATATCCCATCTTTCAACATTTGATGAAATTTATTGTTTTTTTAGACAGTTCCCAAAATTCTTCTTCCCACAACTATGACATGTGGGGTGTTCTATATTATTTTCATCATGGGATTTATTTGCTAAAAACTCATATTAGGCTCTTTTTTATTATTTTTCACTAGACCCATGATACAACTACGAGTCTCCGATCACAATTTCATCCTGTAGGTCTCAATGGACAATATTCTTATAACATTTAATGTCTGTAATGTTCAACAAATTTCATAGATGTGGATTTAGTCCTCAAAGGAAGTGATCCACCTTTATTCCGGTGTTGATAAATAATCTAGAGGTGTATCTTGAAATCCTTGTGATGTTTGCTTCTTATGCCCCGATAGCTTCATATTCCTTTATATTTAATCCGAGAAACTCTCTTTCAATCTTGAGATAGAGGGACTAGAGACAATATTTATTGATTAAAATTTCCTTTATTTCCTCAAAATCCAAGGAATCAATTTCTTCTAGGGACTTCATATTCTGGATTAGTGTTCGCCAATGATTAGCTTCCCCGTAAAAATGATAGACCTCTTATATGACTCATTATTCTTCTGATCACTATAGTATAAAGAATGTCTTTTCAATAGAGGTAATCCACTATTCCATGAGGTGGGGATTAGAAGATATATTAAACATGGGAGGCCTTTACCACATGAATGATTCAATGAGAACATACTCTTTATTTGGATGAGGGTGGAATTCCACTAGATTAAAGTTATTATTCATAACCTGATCTAGTTGAAAAATTATTGTCATAAATATTTGAGAAATTGTTCCCATCATATCAGGAATATCACTAGAGAAATCATCACATTGCCTAAAACATTTATTATTAGAAAATTGTATCATATTTTATGCTATTAAATATTAAAAATAACGTATAATTACGGGGATTTAATACATATCTAATAAGAATAAAAAAATAATCTTGATACATAAAATTATAAAATCCTAATGGAAATGTATATCCAATCATTTGATTCCCAAAGTTTCAATCTAGTTTATCAATGATATGTTTCCTAACATATATTCTTATGTGATTAATTTTTGGTTCCCATAATAATGGTTCATACTAAGCTTATAAATTTAACAAATCTTATCATGTGGGAGTGTCAAACTTGATGTTCTAAAATGCCCATTTTAATGCACCAGTTCTCGTTTGAGTCAAGATCAAAGTGGAGTTTTTGGGTTTTAACCCTAGAAACATCAATTCCAGATCCACATCCAATTGTTTGTATCCTAATAGGGATGTATTTTCATGATAACCCACTTACTCTATACTTACCAAAATTTATGGATGTTTTATTATACATATCCTCATCCCTAAAGTTATTAATAATTTTCTCTATTACTAATACCCAAAAATAACTATAACATTCTCTAGTATAAACTATAGTGACACTATTATTTTAATCATATCATTACATGATTTTAAGCATAATAAATCATAATATTATATTCAATGGATCATAATTTCCATTTTCATGGAAGACTGGGCACATAAAACTGAAAACATTGAACTAAAAAAATAATATCTTTATTTAATCTTTATAAATATTTCCTAACATTAGTTTTTCGAAAACATCATCATCATATAACCTGAGGATAACCTAAACCAAGAGAGGAGATAAAAATACTTGTAAGGTAATAAACTTAAGAATAATTTATTATCACATGGGTTAGAAGGCATGACATAATGATATTAAAAGGAATGGAACATTTGGAATAATAACATAAAAACATGGGATTATATAAACATGGAGTCATGGTAATGTAGAAGAAACATAAAACATGATGTTATCACTATTCATAGATCTTTTCACATAGAGGAGCACAAGCCAATGTTTTCCACCGAGACCATAGCATATGGTAGCATGAGTCAAGGCTAACCACCAAGATCATTACACATAACGTCTCATGAGACTTAACAATACCCATTTCATTGGAGATAGTTTCTAGGTTCACCCATAAAACATGTTAATTAATTTTCATTCCATATATAAAATCACATATAAAAAATCACATATAAACACAAGGGTTACTCTTTCAAAGAATTGGGTACTATAATCATGCTGAAAAGAATAAAAAATCGGAGTATAATGAAAATGTACATAATGAAAAGGAATTAGATCACGCATGGAAAATAATATGATGGAATAGTAATATATCATGTCAATTGAGGTAAACAAGAAGTAATAAGATGTGAAATTAGTACATAAGAAACATTAAAATTAAAAAATTTAGTGCGGTTAAAGGAAAATATCAAGATCAATTTTAAACATAAAATGGAATAATATTTTATGTGAAAACCAGATGTGAACCAAAATGGTTTTTAAAATAAAAATAGTTTATTTGAAAAAAAATATTGTAGCCTAATATTTTAATATTTTGTTCATGAAAATGGGTAGGAATTCGGTAAGTGCCCTTAAAATGGTCTTGATTATCAGGAAGAATTGGGGATGGAATCCATTAAAAACTCTTATATCCCTAAAAGAGAATGATGATTGGACCATGATACATTATTTAAGAGAATTTACATAGTATTGATAATATGTAAATAAAAATTGTTGATAAATTAATTTAGGAAAAAATAAATACAGAGAAACCTGATGGAGTAATGGATATTCAGGTAGAATCCCTTATCATAAGTCTGATGGTGTCCTTCACGTCATCGTAATGTCATGGATAACCAAATTAAATTCATTATTTAGTATTTATAGAAATAATTTTTCATTTAATTTAATTACTATAACCTTATTAATTTCATTCATGTATTTTTCATTGGCTAATGAGTTCAAATTTATTGATTGGGAGCGTTTGGATCCTTAGTTTTCATTATTTGTTTACTTATATCAATGTAAGGTTAAGCTTGTAAAATGAGGAGGTTTGTCCAGAATTGGAGTTATATGTTATTATTTAACATTAAAAATATTACATAGTTATATAATTCATTTGTTTATTTTGAGGTAGGATGAATCATTATATAGAATTTTAATGATAAACTTTTTGGTTAATAGGCGGTTTTTGACCACATCGAACGATTTTTTCATTATAAAAATAATATCTATAAAAAAGTCCAAAACCATACATATTATCTAATACATATATTATAGTATGTTAAATCCAAAAAATTGATTTCATTAAATGAAAATAATAAGGTAATTGAAATTGAAAACAGGTCATCCTTGAATTTGATAAATTAACACATTTCAGATGGGGTATCCATTTCATGTACAAAAGTAGGATTAATTCGGTATGATAATGAATTATTAAAATATAAAAAAAATTATGTACATGTAAGTAAATGGAGGTATCACACAATTTTGATGAGAATACATGTGTATAGAAGTGAAAATAAAGGAATACGAAAAGAAAATTAAAGAAAATAAAAAGTGGAATTTAGCTCTTGAATATATCTTCCATGAGAGACTCAATCGGGGAGTGGTTTTTGTAATTTTCTGAGAAAAAGATATCTGGGTAGTGGGAGAGTGTCTAATTAATATATTTGTGTATAATTTTAAGAACAAGGCTTCATATGTGTGAGGAGGGGAGGTAAAAGGTGTGGTATTTATAGTGGAGGAGAGAAGGGGTTCCCATTATTTTAATCAGTGGTTTTATATTTTTCTCAAGGATATAAATGTTGTAGATTATTATGACAAAAAATAGTAATTGTAGCATCTATGATCAAACAAATGGCCATTAACATCATCTATGACTAAAACAGTATGCAAAACGCATTTATTTAGAATTTATTGCAAATTATCATATTTTAATATTCACCAAAAATTCAAGTATTTTAGAAAAAAACATGAAATTCACCCTAACCATTTTTAGACGTATAGAATTAAAAGATAAACCCCTGTTTATGAAAATTATTATCTAAATATGTGATATTTAAATTTAAATTTAAATCATTACATACATGAAAAATACAAATTTTCAAATTAAAACATATTTTATAACACTTTGAAAATATAATCAAGGTCTCTTAAAATAATTTTACTATCATATTCGACAAATCTAAAAATTTAAAAATATATTTTATGCCAAAAAACTATTGTTATATATTTAATTATTCATAATATTGTAATTATTCATATATGACTTAAAAATAAACCAATACTTAATCAATAATTTTTGAATTATTTTTTCATATATAATATGATATAATTATACCATATTTTCACTTATAATATGAATAAATTTTATTTATATATTCATTGGTGATGTTACTATTACTTTGGCTAGTTTACTATTCAGAAGGGTTACATTACAATTCTATTAGTCACATTACTATTCCTTAGGTATATGTTCTTTATCATCAAGAGATGCCTTTTATTCCACTAATTCATTCTTTTATAATGTTTCTATTGTGTTATATATATAATATTATGTGGTTATACTACAAGAAATTATTATTAGAAGGGAATTTTATTGATTCAACATTGGGTAGTTGAATATAGTATTCTAGTCAACTGATGGATGCATCAAAATTTCCTAAAACCTTCTTGAGTTATTGTCTTGGAACCCCACAAAGGATATTTAGTACCATCTCCCACTAAATTCTTGATAACTAATTATCTAATGAATCCTTGGATACCAATGTATTTGGACATGTCGATATGATACCAATATTTATTCACCTCAACAACAAATTACCAAGGGTTGGTCAAGAATTTATATGGAATACCAAGAGAAAATAAATCCCATTCACCCCACCAGAACTATATTATCCCCATAAAAATAAACCAATTCATCTATCATATCATAATATAATTCCATTCCTTGAAATAATGATCTAATTATAACTATAAAAACATCCAAAAATTTATCAATAAATAAAACTACCAATTCATTCTCCAGGAAAATTATATCTATCGTGTAGTGAGAAAGAAAATACTTATTAATGAAGAGACCCCAGAAACACACTCCAAGGGTTCTGTAATTCTATTTGAATAAATTTAAACACATAAAGCATAATTGAAATGATCTAAAAAATAAAAATTTATTTTAAAAATGAAAACATTCCAAAATAACCATAATATTAAATCATTACAAACCAATCCAAAATTATACATTAAAACATCTTTAAAATCAAAAAATTATTCATTCATTAAAATATGTGTTTCACAAAGCCAATTCTATAAAAAACCATCATCCCTTTTTGAATGGAAACAATTATCATCAATTTCAACATTGTTAATATAAAAATAGGCTACTTTTTTAATATAAAATATTTCTAAGAAACATATAATAATAAATAAAGTTAGGAAACATAAATTAACAACACATTACATAATACCATACAATATAGATTATGTATTCAAACCCATCATGATAAAATGTTAATTTGATTTCTAATTATATCCCTTTACCGTTTTAGTTAAACTATATCACACCTTATGATATCTAATACAACATATCATGCATGTTTGAATAATAGTTTTTCAAAAAATAACACATTAAAAAAATAAAATGGTTTACATTAATTCTTCAAACAATTGTATTAAATATATGATATTCTAGACTTTATGAAAAACATGCAATATTGAATATTCCCTTATTAATTTCTTGTATTTGTATAATCAGGTTTGGATAAATACTTATTTCAATTTATTTTTGTTCAAGTAATACAACTATATTTCTATCATAGTGAATTCAATATCATCCATATTAACATCAAAATTTGAAATCCTTGATAAATATATATAATTATTCATAAAAAAGTTTTTGGAATAACACATTTCATTGAAATCAATGGTCTTTTAAATTAGATAAAAAATAAAAAATATATAATTAATATAAAATGGGAAACACAAAAAAAACTATATTTTAGTATTTAACATTATTAATATTTAAATTTACCATTTACCCCATTTGAGCGTAATTACATCAAATAATTTATAGGTAAGACAAATATAATATTTCTAAAAATCATACATGTAAAAAAAATAATGGATATTTTTCTATAATGGGTGTTGCGTTATTTTTTTAAAAACCCTTCAAAAGGGGTATTGAATAGTCCCACATTATATTCCTAAAACTATAAAAAAATTAACATCTCAAAAAAAATCTTAAGTCCCATAGTGAAAAATTAGTTTTTTTTTGTTTTTTTCTAGTCTGTGATCAATAGTAAAACAGAAATTACCATATTTAGTCCACAATGGAAAATTATAATTAATTTAACTACATTGGTATCAAAACAAAAATAATCATTATCTCTGGTATGGTGTTCATTAAGCGTAATGTCCTTGCGTCACATCATAAGGTACAGTAATCACCTATGTCTTATCGGGTGTGGCTTGCCAAATCACACACTATTTTGGATTAAAATAGATTATAAATCAAAATCATTCAAATCCAACTAATTCATAACACCAAACACTATCCTAACCAACATATATGTCATTTATATAATATGTCACATCGTGTTACCCATTGGAACCCCCAAGGGGACTATAGTGAATATTCATGTGATCAGTCATGTCTTGCCTCAAATAGGTCCCATTATGAAAACTATCATTGTGGTTATAATCTCATAAATGGATGAATTACCCCATCCATTAGTCATCATCCATTTGTTTTTAAATATAAAAAACTATCCAATTCAATTGTAAAAAAAATTGCAAAAACAACTGATGTTTGATTAAGACATACTATCATTTCATTTAAATTATTTTGTACTAGATCTATACCAAATAAACTATGAAACGACACACCAATTATCATGAAACTATTAATACGTATCTTTACAATCAAATGATGAAATAACCAATGAATATATATTTAATAACCTTGACCCACTTTCACCTATTTCCACATTAATCATATAAATCCATCAATCCCATCATTATTTTTATCTATTTAACTTCAGTTTTCAATATTTTATCCTTCTATGGAATGTTTTTTCACATAGTTTACATTAAAATAATAGCATTGTAATTGAGTAATTTTCATACAACATAGAAGAGTGTTCGAGAATATCATCCCTCAACTATTAATTAAGTAATTTAATAAACATTATAAATAGAAAATATATTACCACAGGACAAAATCCACAAGATGAAAAAGCCAATCATCTAAGATAATAACAATTCAATACCAAAATTGAATCCCAAAACCAAATGAACCAAGGTCCATCCCACTACATCAATCCCTAGGAAGGAAAAATAATTGAATTTCTAAGAGATAGTGGAGAAACTAACCATAGATCATAAATTTTGGATTCATATAATGAAATTATCAATGTAATGAAAAATGAAAAAGGATGATCTAACTAAAAATAAATAATGGTCACCAAAGGAAAAGGAAAAAATGAAATATTATATAATTTACATATGATTCATAAGTTATAAACTTAGTGGATCATTAATGTTTTTGAGAAAAATAGAGTATTGTCACACTATGATTAAAAAATATATATAAACATATGTAAATATCATCATAAATCCCATATAACCCTCCATATATTCCTTATAGAATGACAAAACAAATTCATTAATAAATATGACTGTGGAAGGGTAATTATGTGACAAAATAACCATAAAATGGTGTCCTCAAACAGGAAAACATAATACCAGCATCCATAGAACTTTTTCATGGTTATTATAGATATGATGAAATGGATATTGAGGAAAAATATCATATGATATCAAAGCCAGCTCACACAGTCACTCTAAAATCTAATATGGGAACAATAGTAAGGGTAATGGGATTTAAGTATGACTTAAAAAATCGATAAGGGAATTACCAACCAAAAAATATACTTGTCACTATTAAAAGATCTATGTTAAACCCCTTGTGCCGCAACACATTTCTTTTTCTAGGACTCAACAACTGTAGAACCATCCTCTAGTCTAGATAGAAAAAAAATTATTCCCAATGTTATTTTTTCTCTATTTTACCACAAATTATATATCAAATTAAACAACATCTATATCCCTACAACCTCATATCAATACTTCAATCACATGAATCATGAAATATATCAGTACTAAATGATATAGTCCAATAAAAAATTGTTTTTTAACATAATAATACTATAAAATACAATAAATTATATCATATAAATGATTTTTTAATATGATTATGTATGATGTTGATTCATCACATCCCATTACTAACTCTCTACCATGTAATATATCCATTAACCATGATTGGTATTCAATATGTGTAAATGACCCCAATTTCCTAAAAACCAACTTTTATTAATATGAAAAACATTATAATAGTGTAGGAATTATTACAAATTGTGATATAGTAGTATATATAATACTAAAAAAATTTATTAAAAATATATCATATTTTAAATGAATAATTGTATTTCCCACTCCACTATATACATTACATGTTATATTTTATGGTAAATAAATTTTCTTATAGGCATGTAATATTATACACATCAAATAAAAGGATTTAATTTCTATTAACCATTGATATATAATATTCCCATGGTGACCTATAGTAGATCCACCATGTTGTGGTATTATAAGGGTTTGGTAATCGTGTTTATTCTATAATGGTTGTGGATAAAACCATAACAACATGATATTTTAAAATAAAAAAATAATTTTTAATGGAATGTATCAAATAAAAATCCATAATTATAATACAATATAATAACCCACAAATTTATGTTATATTTGTTTTTAAATGAACTCAATTACATTCAATGTTTGTGATTCACACAACATCGAGTTTGAGTGAAGCACAACAATATACTAAAAAAATATTCACAATAAATGAGCAGTATAACATATCAGTTTATTTTTAGTGTATGAATAAGAAAAAACTAAATTATAGAAAATAAATTATATAAAATAAATTCAATCATTATGTATCAACTAAAAATAAAATAATAACAATTTTATAGAGTATGAAATGTTTTCTATAAAACAGTATTTTTTTTAATGGTGTACTAGTCGTGCCTAGAAATCATAAACCAAAAAATTAAACCCTTTAGTAAATTTATTTATAAAAAAACAAGTTATTTATTATATTTAATTCCAAAATTATTTTTTGGTGACCTATTAATAATTTTCTAAAAATATTAACAATTGGATGAATTGTGAAAAATAATGAATACCAATTGAAATTGATAATTTTTGTTTAAATTCGATAAAATGTGAAAATATATTTTATATTATTTTAATATAAATATTTTATAAATTATATTCAAATTTAACTAATATATTTCATTTGAATCAATTTATTATTGAATTTTTAGAATGAAACGTTCTATATATATGTAAATTGTTTCTTTGTAATCCTACTTCTTCTTCTTGTATGTGGCTATAATTTTTAGTTGTAATTTTCCAAATTTAGGAATTTAATGTCAAAAAATTTAGGTCATATTATAAATTATCATAATATATATTATATAATACGATCAACATAATTGTTTACTATTATGAATAGTATAAATAAAAAAAATTATCGTGTTTAAGGTAATAATGATTTTACCTAGGATTAAATTAGAAAAAGTAAGGGTTACAATAACCTTCCAACATGATTAAACTCATTGGATGTCCCTATTTGGACCACATGATATCATTTTTTTATAATAATATATTTTTAGTCAATTTTCTTGACAAAAAATGGTGTAGTTGATTCTGTTCTAAAATACCAGTTGTGTCCTCTCTCCCATATATAAAATACCACATCCACTCTTCCCAAAAACACACTCTAAAATCCATTTTGTTCTTCCATGACCTAGATATATATCCTAAAAAATTGATACTTCACATCTAGAAAGTTTTTTTTAATTATAATTATAGTATAGAAAGGCGTTAGGTTAATCCTAAAGAGGTTTCTCGAATAAGATATTATGATTTTACTATGTGTTTTTTTTAATTTTCATTCTAAATAATTATAATATGACCCAACAATGAAAAAATTAAAAAAAATTAGATTATTCTTGGTAAATTGATGTTATTATGTTAACATAATAACCAATATCCTTCTTCACTTTGATTAAATGAAAAAAGAAACACATCAATCTTGTGTATGGCAGACTAATGCCTCACAAACCCATGCAATTTTTTTTCAACACCATTGAAGGATGGATTAAATAATAGAGTAGACATATTAACATGATATACATTATAATATCATCAATTTCAAATTATTATATTTTATATACCTTATTAAATTTCATTCAATGAAGGATATGATAACATTAATCATATATATGGTGGACTATCAACCCATGAATCCATATGATTTGTTATACCCTTGTGCTTTAGATAAAATGTAGTAAGGATTAAATATAATGAATATATGTCATATTTATTATAAAAAAATACATTTATAAATATAATATATCATATAAATTATTACTTTGAAATTCTTTGGAGAGAAAAACATATCTTGGGTATGTGTGCAGACTCCCCCCCCCACATAGATATGTGAAATGTTAATCAATTTATTATTACATTAATTGTAATAGTGATGTATTTTATTAATATAAATAATATATATATAATTATATATATTATAAAAATAATAACTAATATTTATTTTCTATTTTCTCTATCTAGAAAATAAAATGGAATCATCAGTCTTGTATACATATGACCTATTGTCTCCATTAACAATGTAATCCATTTTATATATCTAAATTTTATATATTTGTATAAAAAACTATAATGAATATATAATATATTTATATCAGTTTTAAAATTATTTATATTATGTATCCAAAAAAAATTTAAAAGGAAGAAATTAACTAAAACAAAACATGTATGAAATATGAAGATATTATACACATGAAACAATGGTTTTAGTAAATAATTAATAATAAATAAGTGATAATAAACTATTATTATATAATATATGGTATTATATTTATGATTATGTTATTTTAATAGATTTTTAATAAACATATATTAAAAATATATAGGAGTTTCAAACACATAACAGGGAATTCAAACACGCATCAAGGGTTTCATGTCTAACTTTTACATTAATGAGATATACACCATATTCAACACTAATTATTATGTGTGGTTATTAAATGATCTTCTTTATATTTTATTGCATTAATATGTTTCTATTCATCTGTCATATGAATCAATAGTTACCAATGTATTAAGGGTTTATTTAACAATCTCACCATTATTCAGGGTCGTTTTTGTTTAAGGTGCCCTTGGGATAATTATATAGGTATTAATACATAAAATTATACATATTTAGTAATCCAATTTTTTAAGGAACTTTTTTTAGTAAGAGTTCCATTTTCCCACTACATGGTAATAAAACTTATTGAGAAATGTTTTCCGAAAAATCTATCTTCATGTCCCTCTCTGGTCAAAAATCCAGCTCCATCCAAATTAGTGTCTTATGAAATATGTTTCTATTTCTTTTATCCTTTAAAATTGATTTATTAAATATATTTTTACCATTTTTTACTATTTTAAAATAATATTGAATGGTATTTTCATGTCATTTTCATTACCCTACTTTTATAATTTTTACTAAAAATGTGAGATAAATCATTATTTTATCCCCTACGGAATGAATAACATTTTTTTCCATCACAACCACTCAATGTTCTAAGTATTATTTTCTTCTTTTAAATTTTATTTTAAATTAAAATAATTTTAAAAATATTTTGACAAAATTTAATTATAAAAATAACTATCATATTGAAATGTTTATTTTCCTCAAAAAATTATTTAATGACTTTTATATGGTAATTTTCTTCATCAATTTCATTAAAAATATTCTATACTTATGATCCACTAAGTATCTATTATATTTATATTGTAATTATAATTCTATAGATATTTTATGATCTATTTGATCGGGCGTATAAAATTTTATTTCCATCCAACAAAATGTCATGGTTGGGTTATGATTATTTTTATCAAATGCGGTAAGTATTAACATTTCATACGTTAGTTTTTTAATATTAATTTTTATGTTGATTATGTTTCAACCCTTTTATATTAATAATTAATTATATTTCTTATGCTCTGGGTGGGGCCTGAAATCACATATCCCATGTTGCATGTGTTGGTCTAATGAGACAAATTTTCTTGGGTAATGGGATGGGGCATTACTCATTTATGTAATATGATTCTTCTTGAGACCCTGATGGTAAGATTTATTTGTATGTATCCTTGATCGTATATTAATGGTTTCCAAAATTATTAATCCCATCATCATAAATTTCGTCAATTATTCTCCTTGTGATTATTTCATTAGTTAGAACATTCATTATTAAGTTCCATGATCAAGTTATTATTCATGTAACATCCTAGAAAATTATAAAATAATTTATTGTCATTTTAGAAATAAACAGTAAAATTCTTGGTAAATGTATAAATAATAAGATTAATTTATTGAAATTGTGGAATTTATATTGAGGGAATAGTACCATGACCTTGTGAATAGTATCATGACCATTAGGAATAATAATATGACCAATATAATAGTAACCTCCTATGAGAGTTTAAATAAAATTTAGAAATACGATAACTGTAACCATTAAATATTTATATCAAGTAATAAATAAATAAATGTTTTGTAAATGATAATTTGATTGTCGGTATTTTTGTATGTCATTAATATTTAATCGCAATTTTTAATTAATATAATATTTTAAAAGAACGTATATTTTCCAAAAAAAGATTCACAAATAATTATTTTGTTGTCTATGATTATAATATAATTTTATGATAGTTTAATTATTTTTTAATAGTTTAATAAAATTAGATATATTTTTAAACGTGGTATTTTTCAAATAAATGAAAAATTTTAATTAAAAATAAAATTTCTCAAACATTGAAATTTATTTTCAAAAAATTGAGTTCATTTTTTGAATCTAAAAATTGATAAATGGTTATGTTTAATCATTGGATTTTTTTTGAAAAAAAAAGTTTTTTGGTGAATAATGTAATACACGTATTTATGATATATGCTAAAGACGTTATTTTTTGATTTAATGGTGATGTAAGGATAATATAGTCCCTAAATTTAGAACTACACCTCATTATTTTAATATTTATGATGATAATTCCCAATATATTCATATTTTGGATCCAAATTATAAACTGACGAATATAATAATGAGAATACACCACTCTCTTCTACTATAAATTCCCCCTTCACCACCTCTTCCCCTCACACAATAATGCTATCTAATATTCTTAATTTTAGCCCAAATGATGTTACATAACCTTCCCAATGTCAAAGACCTGATTTCCATTCCACATATTTCAGATCCAATGTCATTTAGAATATTCTCAAGGAAGAAAATTCAAGAGATTAAAATCTCCATTCATTTTCATTTAATTTATTTTCATTATTTTTTATTTTTTATAATATCTCAACTCTCACTTATCTAAATGGTATTAAAACTCCAATATCCTATATATATCTAAAATTTAACTTGTTTTTTGAAATATTCATCATTATTCTTCTTATCCTCCCCCTTTTATTCTAAAAATAAAAACATCATCTGTGACTTGTCAATTTACTCACATCATTGATAATGTGAATTCGATTTCCATTTCCACCTTCAAGGATGACCATTAAACAATTTTTATTCATTAATGATATTTTATTATGTAAATTATATCTTATATTATTTTTTATAACATTTTTTAATTCATAATACCCAATAAAAAAATAAAAGTTGTTCGTAATTACCAAAATTCACAAAAATAAACTAACGTTCCCCACTAATGTTTTATCTAATGATTTATCCACGTAACATAGAAAAAACGTAATATAATACCCTTAAATATTATTTATGTCCATTAATAACATTCAATTTCAATTATGTATTTTTTATTCCATCTGATAATAAAATCCATAATAAACCATCTTTTTAAACCATTAAATAAATTCATGTGAAATAATGAATTTGAAAAAATATTATTAAAAAATATTTTTATATTTGTTATAAAAATATAATATGATTAGTTAAAAGTATTAATATAGTTCTTTAATGTACTAATAAAAAATTTTAAGCCATTATACATGAGGTTTGAACATTTTTAAAGTAAGACGAACATGATGTAAGGGAATTCATAACCCAATTTCCATTATTTTGGTTAACCTTTTACTTCATTAATTATGATGTACTAAGATTATTTTTTTGTTATTAATTATCATTATATTGTGTTTTATTATGTGTATTTACATTTTATAACCATATTCATTTCATTCTATTTATTCTCACTTCAATTATAAGATATTTTTTGACTTTTCTATTAAAAACCATGTTTTTCAATTCTATTTTAAATAATTCATAAGCATTGTTTTTATAAAATTATTCATGATTTGTCATTATGTTACAGTTCTTGGGAATTATTTAATATTAAGATTGGGATGTATATCTCCTGAAAATTAATTCTGTGTTGTTTTGTTTGAGTTTGAACGTAAGGTTACTCAAAGTGTATCATCGATGGTTACACCACAAGGTAGACGTCAGGGATACATTGAAAGGTATCCGAGAGGGTAACATTTTATGGTATTCATGATGGTTAGAAATCATATGGTAGACATGATGGTTAAAATATTATGTAAGTCTACCCCCATGTTACCTTTATGGTATTATTTATTTTTTCTATGTTTTATGGAAATAAGTTATATTCACAATTTAAGTGTAAGAAAAATTATGCATGAGAAGATTATATTGTGAAAATGTTTTACTATATGTAAAAGTGATCATGGAATAACATTTAAAATACAGAATTTCTTATCCATTAATTGTTTTTAGGCTCATCCAATGTTTAAATATGTTTTTCATATGAATTACGAATGGGTAAAAGAAAAGGAGAATCTATGATGACTGTTTTGAAAACTTTTCATGAATATTTTTCAAGTTTTTTATTAAAATGTATTGTATTACGAAAAAAAATTATGTTGTTTTCATATTATCTACATTTTATGATTATGGGTTTATATTAATCAACCATTTACTCACATTCTAGAACATTAAATCAAAAAGATATTTGGGAATGTAAAGAAGTGTATTATAATGGAATTTACTAGATTATGTAATTTTTAATGTGAGTCCTTATTGTTGGTATTATAGAATGGTTAAGATAACATTTGGGGTTAGGATTATGTTAATATAATACCAAAAATTATTTTTAACTTTTGTGGAAATTATATATAACTTAAATATTACCATATTTTTTCATATATGATTTGTCTATTTAGAATAGTTTTTTGTAAAATTAATAGGGAAGATGAAGATTGAAGGAACAAAGAGGCTGATATCATTTTGAATATGTAACTCTAAATAGTGCGAATTCGAACAAAATAGTTTTTGATAGAAATGGGTTAGTTTAAGCATGCAATAAGTGGTTGTGAAATCCATGAAATAGAAAAAACAGATCTACCATAAAGGAACATGATGATATTGGAATATTTTATGAGGAAACACCCTCATGCCTTCAGTGGATCTTCTAACCTAGTTGTAGTTGAAGGATGGTTTAAATAACATAAATAGATATTCGATGTCATGGGGTGTTCATATAATAAAATGTTTATTCATTAAATTTATCATTTTTAAGGTGATGATGATCAATGGTTCTCAATGTTAATAAATATATGGGATAGTGAGGATATTGATTCCCTATTGTGGCATGAATTTAAATAAAACTTCCTTGAATGTTTTTCCTAAGGTTGTTTTACTTACGATGGAAATGAAGTTCTATGAATTGAAACAAACGAAAGAGGATTCAGTGGACATGTATTAAAAAAATATCACATGATTTCTATGGTACCCTCAAAATCATATTCATGATCTTTATTTAAAAAATAAATCATATATTCTCGGGTTTGAAGCCCAGATATTGAAGGGAATTATCTTTCTAAAAATTCAAATGTTATGAGAAACATGTCTGATGTTTTGATTTGGTGGAAATGGAGTTTACTGATGATCACATGTACTCTGACAATAATAAGAATAGGAGTACCAAATGGAACGTGTTGGGAAAGTATCAATGAATGAAATATGATGGTAAGAAAGATCAGTTTCTAGATTGTGAAAATTGTGGTGAAATGAAAATTGGGGAATGCCTCAAAATAAATTTGGAATTGTTTTAAATTTCTTAATTTAGGACATATGGGATAATATTTTAATGGAAATGACATTAATATTAATTTCTATAGGGAAATATAAAGAATTTTAAATATTTTAGATCGGTCATTATGAAAATGCATTCCCAATGAAATATCCAAATGATGGAAAACAGATAGATTATAAGGAAAATGAGGTAGTGAGATCCATTGTAACTACATCAGCATATATAATGATATCCAATGAAGTGGAATCAGATACTTTGTTTGTTTACATAGATTTTACTAATGTCTTGTTTGATACAGTGTCTAAATATTCTTTTATTTATGAGAAATTGTATAGTAAATTATAAAATCTCACCTCAAGAAATTAGATTGAAACTTATGGTTAATACTCTATGGGGAAATATAATGGCATATAAAATTATAGAAATCATTTTGTTCTTGTCTTTAGAAACACATTTTTAGAATAAAAATTGTTATTTTACTTTAGTGGAGTTGGATTTTATTATACATATGGATTGGATTTTTCATTACCATACTAATACTGATTGTACAGCTAAAGGAGTTGATTATCTAAAAGAGTTATAGTATGTATACAAAAATGAACCCATAAAATTGATAAAATATTCAGAAGCTGAGAAATTGTTAAAATATGGAAATATATGTTATCATTCACATATTTTTTGAAAACAAGGGAACTGTTTATATTAATGGTGTTCATGTGGTAAATGATTAGCTAGATGTCTTTTTCGGTGAGTTTACCTGTCATATAAATAATTTGGATGATGAATTTTATATTTACAAGGTTCATAATACAAATATATTTTCAAAAAACCTAAATCAAATGGCTCATGTAGAATTTCTTTAATTGAAAAAATAGTTACAAGA
The DNA here is from genome assembly GCA_963277665.1 of Viscum album. NCBI lineage: Eukaryota > Viridiplantae > Streptophyta > Magnoliopsida > Santalales > Viscaceae > Viscum > Viscum album. Next base: position 2,116,860,796 of record OY728161.1, on the reverse strand, counting down.
ATTTCTTGATAAAGGCTTAATTTGAAGTAGCACTTCACCATAGGGTGCTTTTATTTTGTTTGTTCAAAATAATTATATTTACATGATAATTTTTATTTATAATACATATTTGAATAAAATTTCTATTATGAATAACTAATATTTTCCTCATATCGATGAATTTTTTATTAGCTCGATAGATATTAATATTTTTCAATGATTGACCTAAGATTTGGTTACCATAAGTTGAAAATCATGTAGGATGACATCTTAAAAATATATTTTTTAACTAGATATATGAATTAAGAGTTTTTTGTTATTCCAATTTGATTGATAATTTCCCCTTCTTAATTAATTGATTTTATAAATAGAATTTTTAGTGAATATTTGGATATGTTTGTTGTAGTTTTTATTGAGGATCTTTATTTTTTTTTCAAAATGTTATGAGGATGATGAAAAAAAATTAAGTATTTTTTTGAAAACACTCAAAGAAAATAAGTTCTGTGGAAAAAATTTCAAATGTGATTTTTTCTTGAAAAATATTTTATTTCATGTGAACATTGTAAATAAGCCTAGAATAATAATTTATTCTTTCCAAAAAAAATTGGTTGATGAATTTGTATGACCTAAAAATGTTACAAATATCCATATCTTTCTTGGATTAGCAGGTTATTACCAACAGGATTTTAAATACATTTCATGCTTATCTCGCCCACTAACTATGTTATCCTGAAAAGGTTATAAATTTATTTGTGTAGAATAATCTGATTTTTTAATAAACTGATGAATTCATTGGTAAATGCTCTAGTCTTGGCCTATCCTTCAAGAATTGGTGAATTTATCATCAACAAAAATTCATTCATGAAGGGCCTTGGATATATTATGATGTAGAATAATTAGGTAATTTATTATTCTTAAAGAAAACCTAAACCTCATGGGGTAATTACCCCACACATGATTTGGAATTAGAAACTATGGTTTTCTATTTCAAAATATGGTGGCATCATTTATAAAGAGCCTAATGAGAAATATATGCTGATGATAATATTCTAAAGTATACATTTCTTAGAAGGAATAAAACATGAGGTAGAGAAGATGGTTTTAACTGATAAAGGATTGTGATTTCATCCTCACCCACATTAAGGGAAATGAAAAAGTGGTCGATTCTTAAATTAAAAATCATCATGTATCATTAAACATGTTATATTTGGAATAAGACTAGTTGATTATTTATTTTATGATTTTTTTTCTCGTATTTTATCAGTGAAAAAATTCATAATTTTTGTTTCAGGTGTCAGTGCAGTCATCTCATTCAAACAGAACTATGAAATCAAAGATGAAAGATGGTGAGTTGTTGAGAAAGGTAGAATTGGTGAAAAATAGTATTTTTCATGAATTTAATGTTGATAATAATTTGTTTTTTATATTTGGGAAGACATTATTTGTACCTTCTGATTCTTATATGTGGAAATAATTGTTCTGTGAAGCTCATAGTTCTTTTTTTTAATTAATCCTAGAAAAAATTCATATATAGTGACCATCAAGAGTATTAATAGAGGGATATAATGCAAAGAGATATTTTTGATTTTACCATGAAATGTTTGACATGTCAACTAGTTAAATCAAAGTGAACACTATAAAGGGAAAGCATCAACCTTTTCCATTGAAATAGTGGGATTGGAAAAATATATCCACAGAAATTTTGGTGGGACTGCAAAATACTTCCTGAGGTAACAATGTGATTTGGGATCATGTTGACTGACTTACAAAATCTGCACATTTCCATAATATTCATAATACTATTCATTTAGATCACATTTCGCAATTGTGTATCAAAGATATTGACAGGTTATATGTAGTTACAATTTACATTTAATCTGATCATGATCCTAGGATCACAGATAACTTTTGGAAAGGCCTTTAGTAGTCATTATGTATAGAATTAAATTTCAGCACTACTTTTCATACCAAATCTAATTGACAGACTGAGAGAAAAATTCAAAAATTGGATTATATGATTGGATCTTATTCGGTGTACTCCCAATGATGTTTTGGTCAACATATTTCTTTAGTTGATTTTTCTTATAATAAAAGTTTCCATTATGGTATATCGATGCCAAATTTTAATGAATTATATGTAATGTGTTGTCATGCTATTAATTTTTAGGATCATGTCATAGAAAAAAACGTTTATGGGACTGGAAGTAGTAAAGTAAGTGGATGAGAAAGTGATGATGATCGATCAACACATGATGACATCTTACATAATAGAAAAAACATAAATAAAAAATAAGAGAATAAAATTTTCTTTCAAGTTAGGTGATCATGTTTTTCATAGAATCTCAACAAGAAAAATTATAATGCATTTTCTTAAGAAAGGAAAGAGAATTCCAGGGTTTATTAGACCTTTTAAAATCCTAGATAAATTTGGACTAGTTCACTTCCAAGTAGATTTTCCTCTGAGTTTATATCATGTACACAATGTTTTTCATGATTCATTATTGAGAAAGTATGTTCTAGATTCATCTCATGTTTTGATCCCAGAAGTAGTTCAACTGGAAGATAAAAATTTTCAAAAAGAGAAAACTTTTTAGATTCTTGATTGTAGAGATAAATTAATTTGGAATTAAGTACTTCATAAGGTTTTGGTTTTGTGAATAAAACACATGGTTGTAGAAAGAAATGGGATTCTAAAAATATTATGAGGTAATGTTAGCCTCACTTGTTTAATAAGTAATTAAAATTTAAGAGAACACAATTTATAGAATGTGGGGATAATGTAAAAAACTTGATAATTACAAAATAATTTATTTTAATTATATAATTAAACAGACAAATTATTAATAAATGTATACTGAATAAGTGGAATTTATAGAAATTAAATAATTTTTACGTTCTGAAATTTAACAAACCTCAATAATATTATCATTACCATTAGGAATACTAATATTTCCAAAAGAATAATATCTCTTTCTATGAGAGTATAAATAAAATGTCTATATCTTATAATTAAAATCATTATATATTTATATCCTAGAATAAGTAAATAAATTATTTGGAAATGAGAAATTAAGTGTTTGTATTTATCAAAGTCATAAATATTAAATTACAAAATTATAATTTATATAATGATTTAAAATAAAATATATTTTCATAATATAGACACTTGAATTATTATAATTCTTAATATTATAATATTATTTACTAAGACTTTCATTATTTTTTCAATGTGTTATTAAATGAATTATATTTTCAAAATTGGTACTTATTAAATAAATTGTGATTTTAATTACAAATTCTAATTCACATGTTTAGAAAAATATTTTCACAATTCTTAACTCATTTATGAAATCTATTTTTTGAAAAATTGATGGGGTTAATTTTTTCAACTTTCATGAAATATTTGATTTATTGGTGCATGGTTAAATACAGAAATTTTAGATATTAACATAATACCTGATTTATTGAGTCATAGATGATGTAAGGATGATGTAAGCCCAAAATATCAAAATATACATCATTATTTTAATATATATGATGAATTATCCCAAACTATTCATTCTATTTAAAAAAACTAACAAATTAATTAATAAAATAATGTGAAATCACCCCTCTCATTAGATATAAAGACATCCCCTCATCACATCTTCCCCTCAGATCAAATAACCTTTTATATTTTTTAATTTCTACCCAAATTCCTTCTCAACAATCATCCTCATTTCCATGACCAGTTGGCCTCACCGAAATTCCAAAACCAATGGCATAAAGAGGTTTCTCAGGGAAAAAATCAAGAGGTAAAAATCCTCTTTTGTTTACGATTATTTTCATTTCAATTATTTTTATTTTATTAAAATATATTATCCTAAAATTAACCAACTAGAATAGAAACTATATTATCATGTATATACTGGATTTTTATCATTTTTATCGAAATATTAATCATTAAACTTCTTCTCCTCTCCCTATTATTCTAAAAATAAAATGGTTTTCTATGATGTGTGATATACACACATCCTAGATGATGCGAATACTATTTCCATTACCGCATTCAAGGATGATCATTAAATCATTAATATAGTTCAATAATATTTTATTATATATATTATATATTAAATTATGTATTGGAAATAGTATTTATGAATAATACTAATTAATGGAACAAAAGTTGTTTTTAATGATCTAAATTAACAAAAATAAACAAATGTTCATCAGTAATTTTTAGCTAATGACTCATCCTCACACCATATAACTAAAATTATATAAAATACCATTTAATATTTTTGATTTTCATTACTGACATTTTAATTAAATTCTATATTTTTCTCTCTTCTAGTAAGAAGATATATATTTAACCAACATTCGAAACGATGACATAAATGCATCCGAAATAATGAAAATAATTATATATTATAAATAAATGGGTGTAAAGTTATTATAATAATATTAAATAAGTAATTATAAATAATAATTCAGTTTTTAATGTATTAATAACATATTTTAAACCATTATATAAGTTTTTTTGAACATTTTTTTAGTATGATGAACCTGAGGTATGGGAATTTATAACCCAATTTCCATTATTTGGGTTAACCATTTAAATCATTAATTATGGGGTACTAGAATAATTTATGTAATGAATTTTGTTGATATTATGTTTTCTTATGTATATTTGTAGTATATACACATATTCCATTAAATTTAATAATTATAACTTCAATTATATTACATTTTTAAGGGACTATAAATTAAAAATACCATATAAAAATTCTTTTTTAGAAATCCATTAGCAATGTTGTAATGAAATTATTCATGTTTTATGATTATGTTCTTGTTTTTTGGCATTGATTATGATGAAGGGTGGGACTTATATCTCCCTTCAATTAAATGGGTATGTTTATATTGGAGGTTGATCTTATGGTCACTCCATGTGTAACTATGGTGGTTACACAATAGGGTAGTCATGAGGGTTACATTTGTAAGGAAGGCATGATGGTTACATTGTAAGGTAGATGTGAGGGTTAAAAATCATATAGTATTCATGAAGGTTTGAATAATAAGTATGTAATTCCCCATGTTACCTTTATTTTATTATTCATATGTATTTGGGGCCTGGCATAGTGGTAATCACACTGTAATAGTACATCAAATTCGGCAGTTCAAACCCCATTTGGCATAGGTTACTACAACTATATTGTACTGTATTGTAGCAGTGGTGTAATTATTGACTTGAAACACTATAGCAGTGGAAGTCACTATAGAGGTTGCATTATTTTAGTATCCTTAATACTGTAGGATTTCTATTCGTTGGAGCGCCATTGGGTGAAAAATTTGGACCTTTAGAACCATGTATTCGACATTATGTTCACTGAGCCTACATGCCATGTAGTGGGTCTCATGCCAACAAGGCCTATGGGCCATGTATTGAATAAATAATGATTAATTGGTTGGATATCAATTAAAGGGGTATGGAATTACTATATGGTCTATGTTTGAGTTATGTTTGATAGAATTTAATTGTACCCCAAGCACCTAATATCTATATATGTGTGTTTTTTAAGGAAAACACATATATTCACAATGAAAGTATAAGATACTTTATCCACGAGAATTATATGTTGTTAAATGTTTTTTTTGTATGTGTGTTCATGGACTAACATTTTATATCCATATTTTTATATCCCTTACAATGATTTTTGTGCTTATCCGATGTTTAAAACAAACTCCCAATATTTGAGCATTGCTAAGATAATAGAAGAATCCATGAAGAATGTTGCAATGATTTTTCATGAATATTTTTAATTTTTTTTACTAAAAAAATTGTATTATGAAATAATTGATATTTTTGTATTATCCAATTCATATGATTAGGGGATGATATACATGAAAAAAATCATAAATTTATAAAACTCTAAACTGAAAAGATCTTTGGGAATGTGAAGAAGTATATTCTAATAGAATTTCTTAGATTATGTAATGTTTAAGGCCAATTAGTTATAACTTCTAAAGAATTATTCAATAATAATTTATCATTTCTATATTATGATCAATATGTTGTTAAAATTATACAAGACTCATTTATTTAACATTCCATTTTGATTAATTATTATTTAGTGATAGTTTTTTATTTTATGCATACACTTGATGAGCATCTGAACTCAAACATTTATTATGTTTCATTTTCCCTAGGATACTATAAATTGGTTTGTGAATGATACATAAGTATATAATTAGTGGAATATTTTATATCTAAAATAAAATTAATTTTTTATTCAATTATTTAAAATGTAATGTGAATTTCAAGTATTTATCTATTTTACAAAAACAACTGACAATTTAGTCCTTTGGAATCTGGTTTCCTATATCTATTTCCAATGTAATAATGTAAGAACTAACTCTATACTACTAGTGTGAGGGTTTCTATAGATGGAATCATAGGAATGTCTAATAAAATCCTTAGGATCTATATTATTGAAAACATATAATAGGTATCATAACCCTATGATAGAAATTTAAGATATGTATCAAGAAAACACCCAATGTTTTCATATGGAAAAAATAATGATGTTTTTCCAAGAAATAAATCTCTTTCAAGATAGAAAAGGTGAATATGGTTCTTAAATATATGTACATATGAGAAATAACAATGAAAAGGATATATTAGGATTGACCTGATCATTACATTTTTCATAATAATAGTCCTTAATTCACATCTTGTTTGACACTTATCGATGATCCACTTTAGAAATTTCACAATTTATATCCAAACTCTTATGAATGATTTTAAAGTTGCGATATCCTCAAAGAAACCATTGTTTTAATATGGTAATATTTATGAATAAAATTTTCAATTTAGGTCAAGGTTTTCACTAGTTTTGGGATTGTACATTAGGTTTCATATTATTTTTTTTCTAATCTGGTGTATTCCATTACATAGAAATGTATCATAAAAGAAGGAATGTGAACTCTATTGATTATTTCACTCCATATAATTGTTTTCCTCCTATTTAAGATAATAAATCTAGATCAATATAATTATTTGGAACTCATAAAATTAGAACCATATTGGAGAAGATGACTCGATTTATGAGTAGGAATATAAGGCCCCAGCCTTAAAACCTTACTTAATCTTGAGTTATTACAAGATTACACATTGAGGATCTTTTCAGGTTTAGAGTTTTAGAGAATTAGATCATGAAACTTGCATTACATTCCACATTTAAACAAAGTGGTTACATAAAAGACAGCATTCATTCTTCCCATCAATGGAATCATATTTAAATTATAACACGGATTCTTTCTTGACACATCCTTGACACTATCATCACATCATGTACCTTTCCCTTGGCCTGTGAAAAACATTTCAAAAACTTGGGATGAGCATAAAAAGCTCAGTAAGAGTTATAAAAAATATGTAAAGGAAAAATGAGTTCATATATACATTAGAATGAAATCACACTTTACCCATAAAACATAGGCATATAAAATCATGAATAAATCATAGAAAACATAAGACATAAAGGTAACTTGAGGCATTCATAACATTCTTACGTAGGGAGTAACCCTCTTGGTTACGTTTGGAATACCCATCACAGTATATTCCCTAAATCTCTTCGGAGAAACCTTAACGTTTCACTCCTTCGCGTTACCCAATGCATTGGAGAGCTATATTTGGCTCACCCGCCCTTAGTTTATCACGGAACCACCCGTTTTCATAACAATGCCCAAGAACCATAACATAAATGTGTCACATAAAACATGAATAAAGGAAACATAATATTTCCACATTTCAATCACAATATAACATTTTAGTATATTGAAATAATGAATCCATTCAAAAAGAAACCATTTCCAAAACCATTTAAAACATTTAATAAAGAGATTTTTGAATCAAAGTGTCCCATACCACCTTGAAGCTTAAAATTTTAAACCATTAATATCCATATAAATAAATCCTTAAAACCATTTTGATAACATGGATATTAATAAGAACAAATAATTAAAACATTTAAAACGATATTTTGGTTAAAGGTGTTTTACCAAAATTAGAGACACTTGAATACAATAATTGAGGAATAACATTTAGTCAGAACTTTATAATATCATGAGAATAAATGGATTCATGATATAATACTCCAAATGACAGTATATACACCATATAAGAGTGAATTGGTGCATAACAACAATGAACCCTCAATAGAAATGTCAAATGTGACGAAATCCTTTATAAAGAAGGTATCCTTAAATTAAGGACAAATCAATCTCAAAAATATGTGTGAAAAATATAAATACACCCAATATAAGTGGATATTAAGTGTAAAACAATAAAAGGACATTCACATATATTCAATGGATGACATATTCAATGACTACATGTTGAACCCCAAGAAATTGAAATTGGGTTAAAAAGTTCCCTTGACAGCCTAACGGCATCACATCAAAATGAGTTGATGAGAGATAAAAAGTGTATCTCATCACTTGGACATAAAATTTACATCAATAAGGATATATGAGAACATATCCCAACATAACAATATGTAAATTAAAAGACCAAACAAAAGATGTCTTTTAAAAAAGAGTAGGGTTAAAGGTTCCCTTACCGACTCGGGTATCTTTCAAAACATACACCCCATGAAAGAAGGACAATAGATCATTGATGTAAATACTCATAAAAGAAAGTATATTACACAAAGAGTAGAATAATGTGCAGTAAATACACCACTCAATGTAATTTTTGGCAAATGTAGCATAAATCTCACGGGAATAAAAGTGAGATGAAAAATCCCTTACGAAAACTCGGCAGCCTAACGGCGCCACATAAAACTTCCGAATATGGATTGATGAGATAAAATAGGATATCTCATCACATTACAATAAAATTTACAGCAAGAGTAATATAAAAGAACATCCCCCAACTTTACAAAGTGGAGCCTAAAATAAGTGACATAAAGGAGAGTACTTAAAAAGAAAGAGAGACGTTAGATCTCTTACGAAAGTTCGGCAGCCTAACGGCGCCACTCAAAACTTCCAAAATGGATTTATGAGAGAGAATAGGGTCTATCATCACATGAACATAAAAATTACAGTAGTATTAATATAAAAGAACATCCCAATCACAAGAAATATGAGCTTAAAAGAAATGACATAAAAGAGTGTACTTAAAAAGAAAGAGAGTTGTAGGATCCCTTACCTCGGATCCGACTTGACTCGATCGTTATTTAATCTCCTGAATAATAAACTTGAGTTAATTTCTACTTCATTAAGAACCCTTTTCAAGTTCATTATTCCTTTTATATCACTTATCACCATGTCATAAACATTATGTAATCATTTAAGTTAATAATATTTGTTTTGCCGATATTTGGTTCTTAAGTCGAAAGTGGACTTCTTACAATTACATGTTGTTCATGTGGAAAAATGTTTATTATATCCAGAATTGTATTCATGATGTAGATATAATATATGTCATATATATATCCAGTACATTCATGCATTTATAACATTACATAATCGTTTAGAGGTAAGAAATGAAATGCACCGTTCATGGAGACGGTAAGCCGTACGTACGCATGAATGCTACTTTCATTTCTATTTCGTATTTTATAGAATAATTATATAAAGTTATATTATAATTCCAGTATAATATCATATATAATATCATAGTTCCATCCTTTATACGTCCCACATATGGTATTTAACGAATCAAATCACTTTGAGGGGGCGGTAGTCCGCACTTCCTTAAATGAAGATATCGCGTTTACCCATAATGGAAACCATAAAGGTATGCCCAAAATGAAAAAAACAGAAGCTTAAGGAAAACATAAACATATTATATATCATATATAAAAATAGTGGCATCATAATGGCCACCTTTGAAGGTGTTAAATGAGTATTGAACAATCATCGTTTCGGGAGGCAGAATTTCGCCATCCACAGAAACCGTATGTTCTTTAACCATTTGATGTAGTTGTGTGAGAGTGTAGCTCGAATAAATCTTATAACAACATCCTATTATATTGAAGATACTGGTGTTGTTACAAAAGAAATAAATAAAAAGATTTTAGGGGGTTGGAGAAGCAAAATAAAACAAATGAACATGAGAGAATGAATTACCTTTAAAAGTGTAACTCCTTTTGATTTGAGCCTAAAGGCTTACTTTGAAAGGATTCTGCCCAAAGGGAATACTCTAGGATTAGGAGAGGGATGTGTATAGAGTAAATGGGTAGGGTTTGGCCGAACCAAAGGCTTGAGGAGAGTGTGAAATGAGGTAGAGGTGGGGTCCTTTTATAAGAGGAGAGGAGGAGCACTTTTGGAAAGTAAGAAATATTACTTTATTTGAAAATGTATTTCGGTTTTAAAAGGTCCCACATTGATATAATTCGTGGATAAGGTGATAAGGCTTCGAAATCCACTCATCCAATTGGTTTTGGACAAGTGTAGTTCATAGATTTTACATTATCTTTCCATTTTATTTAAATCGTCAAATAATGATGTCATCGCTGCAGCATTATTATGTCATAAATAATTTAATTTATTTAATGTCTAAAAATTATAAAAAAACTACTATGATGTAGGAAATCTTTTTATCTTTCCAATTACTATATATAATCAAAATTTGGACCTGTGTAACCCTACTTAAAAATTGTTTTAGTAAAACAACTCATGTTTGTGTCAATTTAATTTTAACATTAAATAAAAAGTTATTTATGTCATTTCCCAACCAAAGTGTCTCCATGGGGTCCCCAAGTTGGCCCATGGCTTGTATTGGTCGGCCATGACTTACCCAATAGGTGTAGGACAAGTGTCATGGTGTTTTCACATTCTTATAATATCATTTTTACCTTAAATTACACTAATTACCTCTAATCGCGATTAAGAACTTAATAAGTTACTATTCACCAAAAAATTATTATAATCTCATTGAACCACATTTTACTTCTTAATGACAACCATGTATATCGGATTTTTGAAATTCAAAACACAATGATGGCAAATTTTCATTTAAACAGAAAATCAGCTTTTATAAGTACCACTTAGTGGTTTCACTATTCATCAAAAATTTAAGTTTTTCAGAAAAATCCCAAAAATTCACCCTGAGCTATATTTGATATTCCGAATTCAAAAATGAAGTCCGTTTTACAAAATTCAAAACATATTAGTCACATTAATTAATTTAATAATTAATTCCCGCTGTCAGAGCAAATAGCGTGTTTTTATAAAACAATAAGTATCAAAAGATTGACACTAGTTTAAGTCTGATTTCAAAGTGAAATTAATTGCAACGACCACTATTGGATTTAATGGTAAAAATATTTTCTAATTTCACTTTAAAACCAATTCAAAATATAATCTAATCATATAAATAAATTAGATTAAAAAGAGGTTTTGAATTAAAATACAACATTTTACACTATTCATTAAAAAATGAACTTTATCGGAAAAATACCAAAAAATTACACAAAGTAAAATTTGATGTCCTGATTCTTAATAAGAGTTTTATTTGGTCAAAAAGAATTTTTAAGAGTGAACAAAACTATATTTAATGACAGTTCTCCATTAAAAGGCGATAAGTGAACCTTTAGTGAAAACTAGGGCATATACGCCTAAAATTGAATTCTTTCCGTATTTTAAGCCTTTAGCTTTTATTGGATAAATGTAAAAACATTTAAAAAACATATATAATCATATTTTAGTTATTTCTATCCATTCCCGCCAATAAAATGGCTACATGTTAACTACCATTTGAATTAATATTATTTTATTATTAGAGTGCAACGTAAGATTCCCAAGAAACTCGTTGTTGCGTGTTGGGTACGCCATCGAGCATAGCGTCCCCTTTAAATTCATATTAATATTTTATTCACAACTATGGATAAATATGAAAATTTCATATTCATTATTTACCTGGGGTGTTACATCCTTCTCCCCTTTTGGGAATTGCGCCCTCGCAATTTTAAAATTGCGCTTGGAAACATCCTTGAAAGTCCCACATCGGAACAAAAGTCGGTAAAACAAACACTTTAAAATAAAGAAAGATAAGTACAAAGGTCACCCGAGTTAACCCATACTAGGATTCCAAGTATGAAAACATGGACATGGAGGAGAAAACATAGGTTCATGCTCTCATGGAGAGTGATAGAAAACATGTTTAGGAGAAAGTTAACCATGAGAAAATCACAAACTTGTGATGGGTTAAACGGTATTCGATTCCCCAGTAGGAAAAGTTAATAGACAACATTTTTTATTTAAGTTACTTTTTATTGAGGAATTTACTCATAAGGAAACATAATCACTTATCATGTTGAATTTCAACTTTTATTAGAGTCCTTAATCAAACTCATATTTTCTCCAAAAGGCGAGTATTTACGAAGACTTGTTCACATTAAGAGTACTATAATCAACTTTTAGAAAATCACCTAATCAACAAAAGAGAACTATATACATCCCTTGTCATTATACTTTAACCAAAACCAAAACCAATAAGGTTAGTACAAGATCAGATAATCCAGAAAAGGATAACCCTTTATAAAAGAAAATCTATTCTTAACCTCCAAGATTTGTCAAACAAAACCCAAAGTTCAACGAGGACCATTCTATAAACAAATTTGTCCATAAAAAATCCTCAAAGTAAACCAATATAAGATTGAAACCCATATATTTGAAGGATTTAGTCGCATAGTCTTCCAAGATAAATCATAACATTTATCTCCAAACAATATCAGTTGCTCCTAAAGTCTCGTTTTGAAAAGTAATTAACCTAATCACATATCCTCCATGATAGGTTAATCATTTTCATAAATAACCCAAAATCAACTTACTCTTAATTCATAAAATCATATAATTAGAATGAATCAGTCAAACTAACCAGGGACTTCACGTAGTCTAGTGGTAGGCGATAAATACCAGTCGCACTTTGGTTGTGGGTTCGATTCCCGCAGCTTTGTCCAACGCGACGGGTTGTCACACGGTCTGCGTGTTGTCCTTTTTTCAAAACTATATAATTCTTAAAACATTCCCCAAAATGAGATAAAATCTTCAAGAATAATCATAACATATTTTAACTTCAAGTTTATCTCATTCCTTTCATTTTCCATCATATCATAGAGTAACCCATAATTACCTAAAAATTAAGTATCATATAAACCCTAGTGGTTACCTTAATAATTATTACCTGAATTTCCACATCGAGTTGGCCATCTCGTACATGATGAATTAGAGAACTCACAAAGGATGAAGTGGTTGATCGTGACTCCTTGATATTTGGTTTAGAACAACCACGAGTTTCCTCATTGAATCCTCCATTTTATCTAGTATCTTAATCAGAGAACCACCACAGTTTCCTTCAAACCTGTTGTCTCTTTGGTTCCTGCTAGATCCATCCATTCACTAAAAATAGAAATGTCAGTGTGAGTATATCAACAAAACCATCATGTACTAATGAGGAAGGTAAACACTAAGATACACTTACTCATTCACTTTATCTAAAACTAGGACTCTTTCTGAAATCCTAACCATTATGGTAATGCCACTTATGCTTAAAGAATACCCTAACCTCTAAAGTTATCTAAACCGACCTCTGATACCAACTATAAGGCCCCAGCCTTAAAACCTTACTTAATATTGAGTTATTACAAGATTACACATTGAGGATCTTTTCAGGTTTAGAGTTTTAGAGAATTAGATCATGAAACTTGCATTACATTCCACATTTAAACAAAGTGGTTACATAAAAGACAGCATTCATTCTTCCCATCAACGGAATCATATTTAAATTATAACACGGATTCTTTCTTGACACATCCTTGACACTATCATCACATCATGTACCTTTCCCTTGACCTGTGAAAAACATTTCAAAAACATGGGATGAGCATAAAAAGCTCAGTAAGAGTTATAAAAAATATGGAAAGGAAACATGAGTCCATATATACATTAGAATGAAATCACACTTTACCCATAAAACATAGGCATATCAAATCATGAATAAATCATAGAAAACATAAGACATAAAGGTAACTTGAGGAATTCATAACATTCTTACGTAGGGAGTAACCCTCTTGGTTACGTTTGGAATACCCATCATAGTATATTCCCTAAATCTTTTCGGAGAAACCTTAACGTTTCACTCCTTCGCGTTACCCAATGCATTGGAGAGCTATATCGGGCTCACCCGCCCTTAGTTTATCACGGAACCACCCGTTTTCATAACAATGCCCAAGAACCATAACATAAATGTGTCACATAAAACATGAATAAAGGAAAAATAACATTTCCACATTTCAATCACAATATAACATTTTAGTATATTGAAATAATGAATCCATTCAAAAAGAAACCATTTCCAAAACCATTTAAAACATTTAATAAAGAGATTTTTGAATCAAAGTGTCCCATACCACCTTGAAGCTTAAAATTTTAAACCATTAATATCCATATAAATAAATCCTTAAAACCATTTTGAAAACATGGATATTAATAAGAACAAATAATTAAAACATTTGAAACGATATTTTGGTTAAAGGGGTTTTACCAAAATTAGAGACACTTGAATACAATAATTGAGGAATAACATTTAGTCAGAACTTTATAATATCATAAGAATAAATGGACTCATGATATAATACTCCAAATGACAGTATATACACCATATAAGAGTGAATTGGTGCATAACAACAATGAACCCTCAATAGAAATGTCAAATGTGACGAAATCCCTTATAAAGAAGGTATCCTTAAATTAAGGACAAATCAATCTCAAAAATATGTGTGACAAATATAAATACACCCAATATAAGTGGATATTAAGTGTAAAACAATAAAAGGGCATTCACATATATTCAATGGATGACATATTCAATGACTACATGTTGAACCCAAAGAAATTGAAATTGGGTTAAAAAGTTCCCTTGACAGCCTAACGGCATCACATCAAAATGAGTTGATGAGAGATAAAAAGTGTATCTCATCACTTGGACATAAAATTTACATCAATAAGGATATATGAGAACATATCCCAACATAACAATATGTAAATTAAAAGACCAAACAAAAGAAGTCTTTTAAAAAAGAGTAGGGTGAAAGTTTCCCTTACCGACTTGGGTATCTTTCAAAACATACACCCCATGAAAGAAGGACAATAGATCATTGATGTAAATACTCATAAACGAAAGTATATTACACAAAGAGTAGAATAATGTGCAGTACATACACAACTCAATGTAATTTGTGGAAAATGTAGCATAAATCTCACGGGAATAAAAGTGAGATGAAAAATCCCTTACGAAAACTCGGCAGCATAACGGCGCCACATAAAACATCCGAATATGGATTGATGAGATCAAATAGGGTATCACATAACATTACAATAAAATTTACAGCAATAGGAATATAAAAGAACATCCCCCAACATTACAAAGAGGAGCCTAAAATAAGTGACATAAAGGAGAGTACTTAAAAAGAAAGAGAGACGTTAGATCTCTTACGAAACTTCGGCAGCCTAACGGCGCCACTCAAAACTTCCAAAATGGATTGATGAGAGAGAATAGGGTCTCTCATAACATGAACATAAAAATTACAGTAGGAGTAATATAAAAGAACATCCCAATCATAAGAAATATGAGCTTAAAAGAAATGACATAAAAGAGTGTACTTAAAAAGAAAGAGAGTTGTAGGATCCCTTACCTCGGGTCCGACTTGACTCGATCGTTATTTAATCTCCTGAATAATAAACATGAGTTAATTTAAACTTCATTAAGAACCATTTTCAAGTTCATTATTCCTTTTATATCACTTATTACCATGTCATAAACATTATGTAATCATTAATTTAATAATATTTGTTTTGCCGATATTTGGTTCTTAAGTCAAAAGTGGACTTCTTACAATTACATGTTGTTCATGTGGAAAAATGTTTATTATATCCAGAATTGTATTAATGATTAAGATATAATATATGTCATATATATATCCAGTACATGCTTGCATTTATAACATTACATAATCATTTAGAGGTAAGAAATGAAATGCACCGTTCATGGAGACGGTAAGCCGTACGTACGCATGAATGCTACATTCATTTCTATTTCGTATTTTATAGAATAATTATATAAAGGTATATTATAATTCCAGTATAATATCATATATAATATCATAGCTCCATCCTTTATACGTCCCACATATGGTATTTAACGAATCAAATCACTTTGAGGGGGCGGTAGTCCGCACTTCCTTAAATGAAGATATCGCGTTTACCCATAATGGAAACCATAAAGGTATGCCCAAACTGAAAAAAAACAGAAGCTTAAGGAAAACATAAACATATTATATATCATATATAAAAATAGTGGCATCATAATGGCCACCTTTGAAGGTGTTAAATGAGTATTGAACAATCATCGTTTCGGGAGGCAGAATTTCTCCATCCACGGAAACCGTATGTTCTTTAACAATTTGATGTAGTTGTGTGAGAGTGTAGCTCGAATAAATCTTATAACAACATCCAATTATATTGAAGATACTGGTGTTGTTACAAAATAAATAAATAAAAAGATTTTAGGGGGTTGGAGAAGCAAAATAAAACAAATGAACATGAGAGAATGAATTACCTTTAAAAGTGTAACTCCTTTTGATTTGAGCCTAAAGGCTTACTTTGAAAGGATTATGCCCAAAGGGAATACTCTAGTATTAGGAGAGGGATGTGTAGAGAGTAAATGGGCAGGGGTTGGCCGAGCCAAAGGCTTGAGGAGTGTGTGAAATGAGGTAGAGTTGGGGGCCTTTTATAAGAGGAGAGGAGGGGCACTTTTGGAAAGTAAGAAATATTACTTTATTTGAAAATGTGTTTCGGTTTTAAAAGGTCCCACATTGATATAATTCGTGGATAAGGTGATAAGGCTTCTAAATCCACTCATCCAATTGGTTTTTGGACATGTGTAGTTCATATATTTTACATTATCTTTCCATTTTATTTAAATCATCAAATAATGATGTCATCGCTGCAGCATTATTATGTCATAAATAATTTAATTTATTTAATGTCTAAAAATTATAAACAAAATACTATGATGTAGGAAATCTTTTTATCTTTCCAATTACTATTTATAATCAAAATTTGTACCTGTGTAACCCTACTTAAAAATTGTTTTAGTAAAACAACTCATGTTTGTGTCAATTTAATTTTAACATTAAATAAAAATTTATTTATGTCATTTCCCTACCAAAGTGTCTCCATGGGGTCCCCAAGTTGGCCCATGGCTTGTGTTGGTCGGCCATGACTCACCCAATAGGTGTAGGACAAGTTTCATGGTGTTTTCACATTCTTATAATATCATTTTTACCTTAAATTACACTAATTACCTCTAATCGCGATTAAGAACTTAATAAGTTACTATTTACCAAAAAATTATTATAATCTCATTGAACCACATTTTACTTCTTAATGAAAACCATGTATGTCGGATTTTTGAAATTCAAAACACAATGATGGCAAAATTTCATTTAAACGGAAAATCAGCTTTTATAAGTACCACTTAGTGGTTTCACTATTCATCAAAAATTGAAGTTTTTCAGAAAAGTCCCAAAAATTCACCCTGAGCTATATTTGATATTCCGAATTCAAAAATGAAGTCCGTTTTAAAAAATTCAAAACATATTAGTCACATTAATTAATTTAATAATTAATTCCCGCTGTCAGAGCAAATAGCGTGTTTTTATAAAACAATAAGTATCAAAAGATTGACACTAGTTTAAGTCTGATTTCAAAGTGAAATTAATTTCAACGACCACTATTGGATTTAATGGTAAAAATATTTTCTAATTTCACTTTAAAACCAATTCAAAATATAATCTAATCATATAAATAAATTAGATTAAAAAGAGGTTTTGAATTAAAATACAACATTTTACACTATTCATTAAAAAATGAACTTTATCGGAAAAATACCAAAAAATTACACAAAGTAAAATTTGATGTCCTGATTCTTAATAAGAGTTTTATTTGGTCCAAAAGAATTTTTAAGAGTGAACAAAACTATATTTAATGACAGTTCTCCATTAAAAGGCGATAAGTGAACCTTTAGTGAAAACTAGGGCATATACGCCTAAAATTGAATTCTTTCTGTATTTTAAGCCTTTAGCTTTTATTGGATAAATGTAAAAACATTTAAAAAACATATATAATCATATTTTAGTTATTTCTATCCATTCCCGCCAATACAACGGCTACATGTTAACTACCATTTAAATTAATATTATTTTATTATTAGAGTGCAACGTAAGATTCCCAAGAAACTCGTTGTTGCGTGTTGGTTACGCCATCGAGCATAGCGTCCCCTTTAAATTCATATTAATATTTTATTGAAAAATATGGATAAATATGAAAATTTCATATTCATTATTTACCTGGGGTGTTACATCCTTCCCCCCTTTTGGGAATTGCGTCCTCGCAATTTCAAAATTGCGCTTGGAAACATCCTTGAAAGTCCCCAATCGGAACAAAAGTCGGTAAAACAAACACTTTAAAATAAAGAAAGATAAGTACAAAGGTCACCCGAGTTAACCCATACTAGGATTCCAAGTATGAAAACATGGACATAGAGGAGAAAACATAGGTTCATGTTCTCATGGAGAGTGATAGAAAACATGTTTAGGAGAAAGTTAACCATGAGAAAATCACAAACTTGTGATGGGTTAAACGGTATTCGATTCCCCAGTAGGAAAAGTTAATAGACAACATTTTTGTTTTAAGTTACTTTTTATTGAGGAATTTATTCATAAGGAAACATAATCACTTATCATGTTGACTTTCAACTTTTATTAGAGTCCTTAATCAAACTCATATTTTCTCCAGAAGGCGAGAATTTAGGAAGACTTGTTCACATTAAGAGTACTATAATCAACTTTTAGAAAATCACCTAATCAACAAAAGAGAACTATATACTTCCCTTGTCATTATACTTTAACCAATACCAAAACCAATAAGGTTAGTACAAGATCAGATAATCCAGAAAAGGATAACCCTTTATAAAGGAAAATCTATTCTTAACCTCCAAGATTTGTCAAACAAAACCCAAAGTTCAACGAGGACCATTCTATAAACAAATTTGTCCATAAAAATTCTTCAAAGTAAACAAATATAAGATTGAAACCCAAATATTTTAAGGATTTAGTCACATAGTCATCCAAGATAAATCATAACATTTATCTCCAAACAATATTAGTTGCTCCTAAAGTCTCGTTTTGAAAAGTAATTAACCTAATCACATATCCTCCATGATAGGTTAATCATTTTCATAAATAACCCAAAATCAACTTACTCTTAATTCATAAAATCATATAACTAGAATGAATCAGTCAAACTAACCAGGGACTTCACGTAGTCCAGTGGTAGGCGATAAATACCAGTCACACTTTGGTTGTGGGTTCGATTCCCGCAGCTTTGTCTGACGCGACGGGTTGTCACACGGTCTGCGTGTTGTCCTTTTTTCAAAACTATATAATTCTTAAAACATTCCCCAAAATGAGATAAAATCTTCAAGAATAATCATAACATATTTTAACTTCAAGTTTATCTCATTCCTTTCATTTTCCATCATATCATAGAGTAACCCATAATTACCTAAAAATTAAGTATCATATAAACCCTAATGGTTACCTTAATAATTATTACCTGAATTTCCACATCGAGTTGGCCATCTCGTACATGATGAATTAGAGAACTCACCAAGGTTGAAGTGGCTGATCATTACTCCTTGATATTTGGTTTAGAACAACCACGAGTTTCCTCATTGAATCCTCCATTTTATCTAGTATCTTAATCAGAGAACCACCACAGTTTCCTTCAAACCTGTTGTCTCTTTGGTTCCTGCTAGATCCATCCATTCACTAAAAATAGAAATGTCAGTGTGAGTATATCAACAAAACTATCATGTACTAATGAGGAAGGTAAACACTAAGATACACTTACTCATTCACTTTATCTAAAACTAGGACTCTTTCTAAAATCCTAACCATTATGGTAATGTCACTTATGCTTAAAGAATACCCTAACCTCTAAAGTTATCTAAACCGACCTCTGATACCAACTATAAGGCCCCAGCCTTAAAACTTAATTAATATTGAGTTATTACAAGATTACACATTGAGGATCTTTTCAGGTTTAGAGTTTTAGAGAATTAGATCATGAAACTTGCATTACATTCTACATTTAAAAAAAGTGGTTACATAAAAGACAGAATTCATTCTTCCCATCAACGGAATCATATTTAAATTATAACACAGATTCTTTCTTGACACATCCTTGACACTATCATCACATCATGTACCTTTCCCTTGACCTGTGAAAAACATTTCAAAAACATGGGATGAGCATAAAAAGCTCAGTAAGAGTTATAAAAAATATGGAAAGGAAACATGAGTTCATATATACATTAGAATGAAATCACACTTTACCCATAAAACATAGGCATATCAAATCATGAATAAATCATAGAAAACATAAGACATAAAGGTAACTTGAGGAATTCATAACATTCTTACGTAGGGAGTAACCCTCTTGGTTACGTTTGGAATACCCATCACAGTATATTCCCTAAATCTCTTCGGAGAAACCTTAACGTTTCTCTTCTTCGCGTTACCCAATGCATTGGAGAGCTATATCGGGCTCACCCGCCCTTAGTTTATCACGGAACCACCCGTTTTCATAACAATGCCCAAGAACCATAACATAAATGTGTCACATAAAACATGAATAAAGGAAAAATAACATTTCCACATTTCAATCACAATATAACATTTTAGTATATTGAAATAATGAATCCATTCAAAAAGAAACCATTTCCAAAACCATTTAAAACATTTAATAAAGAGATTTTTGAATCAAAGTGTCCCATACCACCTTGAACCTTAAAATTTTAAACCATTAATATCCATATAAATAAATCCTTAAAACCATTTTGAAAACATGGATATTAATAAGAACAAATAATTAAAACATTTAAAACGATATTTTGGTTAAAGGGGTTTTACCAAAATTAGAGACACTTGAATACAATAATTGAGGAATAACATTTAGTCAGAACTTTATAATATCATGAGAATAAATGGATTCATGATATAATACTCCAAATGACAGTATATACACCATATAAGAGTGAATTGGTGCATAACAACAATGAACCCTCAATAGAAAATGTCAAATGTGACGAAATCCCTTATAAAGAAGGTATCCTTAAATTAAGGACAAATCAATCTCAAAAATATGTGTGACAAATATAAATACGCCCAATATAAGTGGATATTAAGTGTAAAACAATAAAAGGGCATTCACATATATTCAATGGATGACATATTCAATGACTACATGTTGAACCCAAAGAAATTGAGATTGGGTTAAAAAGTTCCCTTGACAGCCTAACGGCATCACATCAAAATGAGTTGATGAGAGATAAAAAGTGTATCTCATCACTTGGACATAAAATTTAAATCAATAATGATATATGAGAACATATCCCAACATAACAATATGTAAATTAAAAGACCAAACAAAAGAAGTCTTTTAAAAAAGAGTAGGGTGAAAGGTTCCCTTACCGACTTGGGTATCTTTCAAAACATACACCCCATGAAAGAAGGACAATAGATCATTGATGTAAATACTCATAAACGAAAGTATATTACACAAAGAGTAGAATAATGTGCAGTACATACACAACTCAATGTAATTTGTGGCAAATGTAGCATAAATCTCACGGGAATAAAAGTGAGATGAAAAATCCCTTACGAAAACTCGGCAGCATAACGGCGCCACATAAAACATCCGAATATGGATTGATGAGATCAAATAGGGTATCACATCACATTACAATAAAATTTATAGCAATAGGAATATAAAAGAACATCCCCCAACATTACAAAGAGGAGCCTAAAATAAGTGACATAAAGGAGAGTACTTAAAAAGAAAGAGAGACGTTAGATCTCTTACGAAAGTTCGGCAGCCTAACGGCGCCACTCAAAACTTCCAAAATGGATTGATGAGAGAGAATAGGGTCTCTCATAACATGAACATAAAAATTACAGTATAAGTAATATAAAATAACATCCCAATCATAAGAAATATGAGCTTAAAAGAAATGACATAAAAGAGTGTACTTAAAAAGAAAGAGAGTTGTAGGATCCCTTACCTCGGGTCCGACTTGACTCGATCGTTATTTAATCTCCTGAATAATAAACTTGAGTTAATTTATACTTCATTAAGAACCATTTTCAAGTTCATTATTCCTTTTATATCACTTATTACCATGTTATAAATATTATGTAATAATTTAAGTTAATAATATTTGTTTTGCCGATATTTGGTTCTTAAGTCAAAAGTGGACTTCTTACAATTACATGTTGTTCATGTGGAAAAATGTTTATTATATCCAGAATTGTATTAATGATTAAGATATAATATATGTCATATATATATCCAGTTCATGCTTGCATTTATAACATTACATAATCATTTAGAGGTAAGAAATGAAATGCACCGTTCATGGAGACGGTAAGCCGTACGTACGCATGAATGCTACTTTCATTTATATTTCGTATTTTATAGAATAATTATATAAAGGTATATTATAATTCCAGTATAATATCATATATAATATCATAGTTCCATCCTTTATACGTCCCACATATGGTATTTAACGAATCAAATCACCTTGAGGGGGCGGTAGTCCGCACTTCCTTAAATTAAGATATCGCGTTTACCCATAATGGAAACCATAAAGGTATGCCCAAAATGAAAAAAACATAAGCTTAAGGAAAACATAAACATATTATATATCATATATAAAAATAGTGGCATCATAATGGCCACCTTTGAAGGTGTTAAATGAGTATTGAACAATCATCGTTTCGGGAGGCAGAATTTCGCCATCCACGGAAACCGTATGTTCTTTAACCATTTGATGTAGTTGTGTGAGAGTGTAGCTCGAATAAATCTTATAACAACATCCTATTATATTGAAGATACTGGTGTTTTTACAAAAGAAATAAATAAAAAGATTTTAGGGGGTTGGAGAAGCAAAATAAAACAAATGAACACGAGAGAATGAATTACCTTTAAAAGTGTAACTCCTTTTGATTTGAGCCTAAACGCTTACTTTGAAAGGATTCTGCCCAAAGGGAATACTCTAGGATTAGGAGAGGGATGTGTAGAGAGTAAATGGGCAGGGGTTGGCCGAGCCAAAGGCTTGAGGAGTGTGTGAAATGAGGTAGAGGTGGGGGCCTTTTATAAGAGGAGAGGAGGGGCACTTTTGGAAAGTAAGAAATATTACTTTATTTGAAAATGTGTTTCGGTTTTAAAAGGTCCCACATTGATATAATTCGTGTATAAGGTGATAAGGCTTATAAATCCACTCATCCAATTGGTTTTGGACATGTGTAGTTCATAGATTTTACATTATCTTTCCATTTTATTTAAATCGTCAAATAATGATGTCATCGCTGCAGCATTATTATGTCATAAATAATTTAATTTATTTAATGTCTAAAAATTATTAAAAAAAATACTATGATGTAGGAAATCTTTTTATCTTTTCAATTACTATTTATAATCAAAATTTGGATCTGTGTAACCCTACTTAAAAATTGTTTTAGTAAAACAACTCATGTTTGTGTCAATTTAATTTTAACATTAAATAAAAAGTTAATTATGTCATTTCCCAACCAAAGTGTCTCCATGGGGTCCCCAAGTTGGCCCATGGCTTGTCTTGGTCGGCCATGACTCACCCAATAGGTGTAGGACAAGTGTCATGATGTTTTCACATTCTTATAATATCATTTTTACCTTAAATTACACTAATTGCCTCTAATCGCGATTAAGAACTTAATAAGTTAATATTCACCAAAAACTTATTATAATCTCATTGAACAACATTTTACTTCTTAATGACAACCATTTATGTCGGATTTTTGAAATTCAAAACACAATAATGGCAAAATTTCATTTAAACGGAAAATCAGCTTTTATAAGTACCACTTAGTGGTTTCACTATTCATTAAAAATTGAAGTTTTTCAGAAAAATCCCAAAAATTCACCCTGAGCTATATTTGATATTCCGAATTCAAAAATGAAGCCCGTTTTAAAAAATTCAAAACATATTAGTCACATTAATAAATTTAATAATTAATTCCCGCTGTCAGAGCAAATAGTGTTTCTATAAAATAATAAGTATCAAAAGATTGACACTAGTTTAAGTCTGATTTCAAAGTGAAATTAATTGCAACGACCACTATTGGATTTAATGGTAAAAATATTTTCTAATTTCACTTTAAAACAAATTCAAAATATAATCTAATCATATAAATAAATTATATTGAAAAGAGGTTTTGAATTAAAATACAACATTTTACACTATTCATTAAAAAATGAACTTTATCGGAAAAATACCAAAAAATTACACAAAGTAAAATTTGATGTCCTGATTCTTAATAAGAGTTTTATTTGGTCCAAAAAAAATTTTAAGAGTTAAAAGAACTATATTTAATGACAGTTCTCCATTAAAAGGCGATAAGTGAACCTTTAGTGAAAACTAGGGCATATACGCCTAAAATTGAATTCTTTCCGTATTTTAAGCCTTTAGATTTTATTGGATAAATGTAAAAACATTTAAAAAACATATATAATCATATTTTAGTTATTTCTATCCATTCCCGCCAATACAACGGCTACATGTTAACTACCATTTGAATTAATATTATTTTATTATTAGAGTGCAACGTAAGATTCCCAAGAAACTCGTTGTTGCGTGTTGGGTACGCCATCGAGCATAGCGTCCCCTTTAAATTCATATTAATATTTTATTCACAAATATGGATAAATATGAAAATTTCATATTCATTATTTACCTGGGGTGTTACATCCTTCCCCCCTTTTGGGAATTGCGTCCTCGCAATTTTAAAATTGCGCTTGGAAACATCCTTGAAAGTCCCACATCGGAACAAAAGTCGGTAAAACAAACACTTTAAAATAAAGAAAGATAAGTACAAAGGTCACCCGAGTTAACCCATACTAGGATTCCAAGTATGAAAACATGGACATGGAGGAGAAAACATAGGTTCATGTTCTCATGGAGAGTGATAGAAAACATGTTTAGCAGAAAGTTAACCATGAGAAAATCACAAACTTGTGATGGGTTAAACGGTATTCGATTCCCCAGTAGGATAAGTTAATAGACAACATTTTTGTTTTAAGTTACTTTTTATTGAGGAATTTATTCATAAGGAAACATAATCACTTATCATGTTGACTTTCAACTTTTATTAGAGTCCTTAATCAAACTCATATTTTCTCCAGAAGGCGAGAATTTAGGAAGACTTGTTCACATTAAGAGTACTATAATCAACTTTTAGAAAATCACCTAATCAACAAAAGAGAACTATATACTTCCCTTGTCATTATACTTTAACCAAAACCAAAACCAATAAGGTTAGTACAAGATCAGATAATCCAGAAAAGGATAACCCTTTATAAAAGAAAATCTATTCTTAACCTCCAAGATTTGTCAAACAAAACCCAAAGTTCAACGAGGACCATTCTATAAACAAATTTGTCCATAAAAATTCCTCAAAGTAAACCAATATAAGATTGAAACCCAAATATTTGAAGGATTTAGTCACATAGTCTTCCAAGATAAATCATAACATTTATCTCCAAACAATATCAGTTGCTCCTAAAGTCTCGTTTTGAAAAGTAATTAACCTAATCACATATCCTCCATGATAGGTTAATCATTTTTATAAATAACCCAAAATCAACTTACTCTTAATTCATAAAATCATATAACTAGAATGAATCAGTCAAACTAACCAGGGACTTCACGTAGTCCAGTGGTAGGCGATAAATACCAGTCGCACTTTGTTTGTGGGTTCGATTCCCGTAGCTTTGTCTGACGCGACGGGTTGTCACACGGTCTGCGTGTTGTCCTTTTTTCAAAACTATATAATTCTTAAAACATTCCCCAAAATGAGATAAAATCTTCAAGAATAATCATAACATATTTTAACTTCATGTTTATCTCATTCCTTTCATTTTACATCATATCATAGAGTAACCCATAATTACCTAAAAATTAAGTATCATATAAACCCTAATGGTTACCTTAATAATTATTACCTGAATTTCCACATCGAGTTGGCCATCTCGTACATGATGAATTAGAGAACTCACCAAGGTTGAAGTGGCTGATCATGACTCCTTGATATTTGGTTTAGAACAACCACGAGTTTCCTCATTGAATCCTCCATTTTATCTAGTATCTTAATCAGAGAACCACCACAGTTTCCTTCAAACCTGTTGTCTCTTTGGTTCCTGCTAGATCCATCCATTCACTAAAAATAGAAATGTCAGTGTGAGTATATCAACAAAACCATCATGTACTAATGAGGAAGGTAAACACTAAGATACACTTACTCATTCACTTTATCTAAAACTAGGACTCTTTCTGAAATCCTAACCATTATGGTAATGTCACTTATGCTTAAAGAATACCCTAACCTCTAAAGTTATCTAAACCGACCCCTGATACCAACTATAAGGCCCCAGCCTTAAAACCTTACTTAATATTGAGTAATTACAAGATTACACATTGAGGATCTTTTCAGGTTTAGAGTTTTAGAGAATTAGATCATGAAACTTCCATTACATTCCACATTTAAACAAAGTGGTTACATAAAAGATAGCATTCATTCTTCCCATCAATGGAATCATATTTAAATTATAACACGAATTACTTCTTGACACATCCTTGACACTATCATCACATCATGTACCTTTCCCTTGACCTGTGAAAAACATTTCAAAAACTTGGGATGAGCATAAAAAGCTCAGTAAGAGTTATAAAAAATATGGAAAGGAAACATGAGTTCATATATACATTAGAATGAAATCACACTTTACCCATAAAACATAGGCATATCAAATCATGAATAAATCATAGAAAACATAAGACATAAAGGTAACTTGAGGCATTCATAACATTCTTACGTAGGGAGTAACCCTCTTGGTTACGTTTGGAATACCCATCACAGTATATTCCCTAAATCTCTTCGGAGAAACCTTAACGTTTCACTCTTTCGCGTTACCCAATGCATTGGAGAGCTATATCGGGCTCACCCGCCCTTAGTTTATCACGGAACCACCCGTTTTCATAACAATGCCCAAGAACCATAACATAAATGTGTCACATAAAACATGAATAAAGGAAAAATAACATTTCCACATTTCAATCACAATATAACATTTTAGTATATTGAAATAATGAATCCATTCAAAAAAAAACCATTTCCAAAACCATTTAAAACATTTAATAAAGAGATTTTTGAATCAAAGTGTCACATACCACCTTGAAGCTTAAAATTTTAAACCATTAATATCCATATAAATAAATCCTTAAAACCATTTTGAAAACATGGATATTAATAAGAACAAATAATTAAAACATTTAAAACGATATTTTGGTTAAAGGGGTTTTACCAAAATTAGAGACACTTGAATACAATAATTGAGGAATAATATTTAGTCAGAACTTTATAATATCATGAGAATAAATGGATTCATGATATAATACTCCAAATGACAGTATATACACCATATAAGAGTGAATTGGTGCCTAACAACAATGAACCCTCAATAGAAATGTCAAATGTGACGAAATCCCTTATAAAGAAGGTATCCTAAATTAAGGACAAATCAATCTCAAAAATATGTGTGACAAATATAAATACCCCCAATATAAGTGGATATTAAGTGTAAAACAATAAAAGGACATTCACATATATTAAATGGATGACATATTCAATGACTACATGTTGAACCCAAAGAAATTGAAATTGGGTTAAAAAGTTCCCTTGACAGCCTAACGGCATCACATCAAAATGAGTTGATGAGAGATAAAAAGTGTATCTCATCACTTGGACATAAAATTTACATCAATAAGGATATATGAGAACATATCCCAACATAACAATATGTAAATTAAAAGACCAAACAAAAGAAGTCTTTTAAAAAAGAGTAGTGTGAAAGGTTCCCTTACCGACTTGGGTATCTTTCAAAACATACACCCCATGAAAGAAGGAAAATAGATCATTGATGTAAATAATCATAAACGAATGTATATTACACAAAGAGTAGAATAATGTGCAGTACATACACAACTCAATGTAATTTGTGGCAAATGTAGCATAAATCTCACGGGAATAAAAGTGAGATGAAAAATCCCTTATGAAAACTCGGCAGCATAACGGCGCCACATAAAACTTCCGAATATGGATTGATGAGATCAAATAGGGTATCACATCACATTACAATAAAATTTACAGCAATAGGAATATAAAAGAACATCCCCCAACATTACAAAGAGGAGCCTAAAATAAGTGACATAAAGGAGAGTACTTAAAAAGAAAGAGAGACGTTAGATCTCTTACGAAAGTTCGGCAGCCTAACGGCGCCACTCAAAACTTCCAAAGTGGATTGATGAGAGAGAATAGGGTCTCTCATAACATGAACATAAAAATTACAGTAGGAGTAATATAAAAGAACATCCCAATCATAAGAAATATGAGCTTAAAAGAAATGACATAAAAGAGTGTACTTAAAAAGAAAGAGAGTTGTAGGATCCCTTACCTCGGGTCCGACTTGACTCGATCGTTATTTAATCTCCTGAATAATAAACTTGAGTTAATTTCTACTTCATTAAGAACCCTTTTCAAGTTCATTATTCCTTTTATATCACTTATTACCATGTCATAAACATTATGTAATCAGTTAAGTTAATAATATTTGTTTTGCCGATATTTGGTTCTTAAGTCAAAAATGGACTTCTTACAATTACATGTTGTTCATGTGGAAAAATGTTTATTATATCCAGAATTGTATTCATGATGTAGATATAATATATTTCATATATATATCCAGTAAATGCATGCATTTATAACATTACATAATCATTTAGAGGTAAGAAATGAAATGCACCGTTCATGGAGACGGTAAGCCGTACGTACGCATGAATTCTACTTTCATTTCTATTTCGTATTTTATAGAATAATTATATAAAGGTATATTATAATTCCAGTATAATATCATATATAATATCATAGTTCCATCCTTTATACATCCCACATATGTTATTTAACGAATCAAATCACTTTGAGGGGGCGGTAGTCCGCACTTCCTTAAATGAAGATATCGCGTTTACCCATAATGGAAACTATAAAGGTATGCCCAAAATCAAAAACACAGAAGCTTAAGGAAAACATAAACATATTATATATCATATATAAAAATAGTGGCATCATAATGGCCACCTTTGATGGTGTTAAATGAGTATTGAACAATCATCGTTTCGGGAGACAGAATTTCGCCATCCACGGAAACCGTATGTTCATTAACCATTTGATGTAGTTGTGTGAGAGTGTAGCTCGAATAAATCTTATAACAGCATCCTATTATATTGAAGATACTGGTGTTGTTACAAAAGAAATAAATAAAAAGATTTTAGGGGGTTGGAGAAGCAAAATAAAACAAATGAACATGAGAGAATGAATTACCTTTAAAAGTGTAACTCCTTTTGATTTGAGCCTAAAGGCTTACTTTGAAAGGATTCTGCCCAAAGGGAATACTCTAGGATTAGGAGAGGGATGTGTAGAGAGTTAATGGGCAGGGGTTGGCCGAGACAAAGGCTTGAGGAGTGTGTGAAATGAGGTAGAGGTGGGGGCCTTTTATAAGAGGAGAGGAGGGGCACTTTTGGAAAGTAAGAAATATTACTTTATTTGAAAATGTGTTTCGGTTTAAAAAGGTCCCACATTGATATAATTCGTGGATAAGGTGATAAGGCTTCTAAATCCACTCATCCAATTGGTTTTGTACATGTGTAGTTCATAGATTTTACATTATCTTTCCATTTTATTTAAATCGTCAAATAATGATGTCATCGCTGCATCATTATTATGTCATAAATAATTTAATTTATTTAATGTCTAAAAATTATAAAAAAAATACTATGATGTAGGAAATCTTTTTATCTTTCCAATTACTATTTATAATCAAAATTTGGACCTGTGTAACCCTACTTAAAAATTGTTTTAGTAAAACAACTCATGTTTGTGTCAATTTAATTTTAACATTAAATAAAAAGTTAATTATGTCATTTCCCAACCAAAGTGTCTCCATGGGGTCCCCAAGTTGGCCCATGGCTTGTCTTGGTCGGCCATGACTCACCCAATAGGTGTAGGACAAGTGTCATGGTGTTTTCACATTCTTATAATATCATTTTTACCTTAAATTACACTAATTACCTCTAATCGCGATTAAGAACTTAATAAGTTACTATTCACCAAAAAATTATTATAATCTCATTGAACCACATTTTACTTCATAATGACAACCATTTATGTCGGATTTTTGAAATTCAAAACACAATGATGGCAAAATTTCATTTAAACGGAAAATCAGCTTTTATAAGTACCACTTATTGGTTTCACTATTCATCAAAAATTGAAGTTTTTCAGAAAAATCCCAAAAATTCACCCTGAGCTATATTTGATATTCCGAATTCAAAAATAAAGCCCGTTTTACAAAATTCAAAACATATTAGTCACATTAATTAATTTAATAATTAATTCCCGCTGTCAGAGCAAATAGCGTGTTTCTATAAAACAATAAGTATCAAAAGATTGACACTAGTTTAAGTCTGATTTCAAAGTGAAATTAATTGCAACGACCACTATTGGATTTAATGGTAAAAATATTTTCTAATTTCACTTTAAAACCAATTCAAAATATAATCTAATCATATAAAAAAATTAGATTAAAAAGAGGTTTTGAATTAAAATACAACATTTTACACTATTCATTAAAAAATGAACTTTATCGGAAAAATACCAAAAAATTACACAAAGTAAAATTTGATGTCCTGATTCTTAATAAGAGTTTTATTTGGTCCAAAAGAATGTTTAAGAGTTAAAAAAACTATATTTAATGACAGTTCTCCATTAAAAGGCGATAAGTGAACCTTTAGTGAAAACTAGGGCATATACGCCTAAAATTGAATTCTTTCCGTATTTTAATCCTTTAACTTTTATTGGATAAATGTAAAAACATTTAAAAAAACATATATAATCATATTTTAGTTATTTCTATCCATTCCCGCCAATACAACGGCTACATGTTAACTACCATTTTAATTAATATTATTTTTTTATTAGAGTGCAACGTAAGATTCCTAAGAAACTCGTTGTTGCGTGTTGGGTACGCCATCGAGCATAGCGTCCCCTTTAAATTCACATTAATATTTTATTCACAAATATGGATAAATATGAAAATTTCATATTCATTATTTACCTGGGGTGTTACAAGGAACCATTCCCATGTAGTGTATCCCACTAATCCACCATGTAGTGAAATATTTTAATAATCTACAATTCATCAAAAAAAATAATCATTCAGTGGAATGTAAGTCAATTTTTAAGTGATAAATATATAAGTTCATTAGTGTTTATATTTCTCTCTTTGGGAAGTATTGAAATCAAGAATCATGTAATGGATGTTTGTCGTCTCTTAGGAGATGCAGATCAATAGTGATTATTTGTTTAATTAACCATGGATGAAAAAATAAAAAAATATATTAACTTCAAGTTACTATTCTTTAAAAAATATTTTCCCCATGAGAAACGGTTGGATATGAAATGACAGTTCTTGAGTTAGAAAAAAGGTTTGTAAATCATTTCTATGAAATAAATCTAAATTTTTAATGTTAAAAATGAATTATACAACTATTTACGTAATCCAAAGAAACAATTTTCCCTTTGTATGATAAGATTAATCTAGTATTTAGAAGGGCACTAGTCTCCAAAAAATTATCATTTTTTAAGATCATATTAACATTTTTTATCGTGATAGAGAATGGATTCTACATGTATTATGGAATTGAACTGATTGAACAGAAGAAGACAATGAAAAAAATGGCTAAATGGAAGAATGTAATGAAGGGTATTCCCACATATCATAGTCATGTGAAGTAGAACCTTGATAAGCTCTAAAATGGAAAACGAGATTACTGTTAGTGTATAGAAAAGGTCCATCATTCCCAAGGATTCATAGGTAAGGCAAATACCTAAATGTAAAATGTTTTAATAGTAAAGATATGTGGAACTATTCTAACAAATTCCCAAATCATAATCAGAATATACCTTAGAAGAAGAAAATGGGTCAATGTAAATCGTATTCTATGGATATATATTAAGTGGAATTATTACTGTGATTTTTTATTTTGAACTAAAAAAATTTATATAAATATATTTTATGGATGATTTTTCTTTTATAATAATTATGAAATTTATACAAATTATATTTTAGTAGTATTTGTTTTAGTTTTTTATTTGAAATAGTTGAATGGATACACAAAAAATGATTTACTATAAATTTTATCTTTTCAGAAAACACATGATTAAGAGAAGATGACGCTTAAAGTGTGCTCTATGTTAGTAAAATATTAATAAATATATGTTTATGGGATAGAATATATGACTATAAAATTGGATAGTGATTTTATGGTTTATATAATATTTTTTAGAGTTTACTACATGTTTTTATCTTTGGAATGCATTCAACAAATCTATGAAATTATTTTTGTAAGGATACATTATTTCAATATGGATCTAAGGTTACAATGGTATTTAAAAAATTTAAATTTGAAATTATGAGCCACATAATATTTTATGGGGAATATAATATTGATTTATTGGGATACCAGTAAAATAAATTGACATTGAATTTGGAGTGACATAGTTTTGATGTGTCTAATGGTTAACTTTTTCTATAGTGGATTAAGATGGACATTTGGTGTTGTGAGAAAATTGTTATAACCATCTTGATTTTATAAAATATCTATACATTAATGGAATTAATTGACATTATAGTGATGTGCTAATGTGTATCAGGCATGAAAATTCATTTTTGATATTCATTTCATAGAGTAAAAATTAATGTGGTAATTTATAATATCCCAAAAGGGGACTAAATTGTTCCTATGAAATAATAATATTTTCATATGATTTATATCTAGTTGGGAAAGGAATTACTAGACATAAGGTAATGTTTGTTAAAGAATATTATCACTGTAACATTAAATTTATAATCTACTAGGTGTGACTTTCTCTATTTCATGGATTTCCATTTTTATTGGCTAGGTAAGGTTGAGATCGAATTAGGAGGATAACTGTAATGTTGAAGTAAGTTATATTTTGGAATCTCAACATTAAACTTTATTTTCTATAGACTGTATGAGGGTCACATGCCATGTAACTAGGTTACATGATGTGTAATGGTTTCTATAGAAAATTTGTGAAACGATTCACACTGTGAAGGATATGGGTCATGAATAGACATAGCACGTAATGATTTATTTAATGAATAGTTTTCAATTTTAAGTGATTCATATTTTAGAATTTTTGGAAATTAACTATTTCATGGCATGAAAGTGTGTTACATGTCATGTAATCCCCCAACTATTGTTTTTTAAACTGGAAGATTATATGAGATCTTTCTCCTCCACTTTTATTTCTTCTCTATTGACCTAAGGCCTTCCCTAAATGATCTTTGAGCATCCCAACCCTTCAGGATACTCTAGTTTGGCATTTTATCGGCATTTCCCATATGGTGTGATTCCCTGGAAAGATTTCTCCCCCGTTATTCACCATTATATTTTCTCCTCCTTTTTGATTTCAATAGATAATCTTGAAAGTGATGGATATATGCTCTTTTTTGTTGTATCACATCTTTGGTGTGTGTTTAGAGGACATATACAACTTTTTATCATTGATGGGTGATGTGGTGAGTGTTGAGATTTAGGAAAGGGTATGTGATTCCATACCATTTTTACAAATTGATTATCCTTCATCCTTGATATATATAAATATATTATTTAAATTCAATTGCTCAATCCTTATTTCTATTAATGTTATAAAATACAATTCTTCTAGATTGGGATATTTGAAATAGTTTTGGCCTGAGAATTGAGAAAAACCTCAATCCCATCGAATTAGGGTGGTTTTATAGAGATTTGATTATTTAAATTAATTAATTTAAATTAAAATTTTGAAAGAAACAATTTCAATTAAAATTTTAAATTTAACCTTGGAAATGAATTTATTAAATTGATGGATTTTTTTTAATGGATTACGAAATTTTGAAAATGGCCTAAAATATTTTCATAGAAACCCAATTGTTTTATCTTTTTCAAGGGGTATTTTTTTATTTAAACCCAATTTGATTCTAAATTAAAAAATTGAATTGAAATGGAAGAATGTAATTTGTTTGTATTTTAATATTTATTTGAAATATATTTCTCATAATTGATTATGTAATAGAACATGAAATCCTTAGGTAGTTAGTGAGTTATTTGGACACACCATACTCAATTACTACTTCTTAGAACATACATGCAGTAGGTCACATCCCCTATTGAATGGTGATGAGTATCCCTGGTATAATGTTAAGGGGATGTGTTTATAAACATACAACATATATAACAAAGAATGTGTGGAGTCCTGTAGCCTGAAAGATTCATACATATTTGGAATATGGATATTTTATTCGCTTGTTTTGTATTTGATATATAAATATATTACACTACTATAAAACTTCATTACATGCCTTATGTATTAACATAAAATATTTTATGTAGCTATTTTATTTAACCCATTGTTTTAGAAATATTCCACCACATGTAAAGCCTTTTCTTACTATATTTTTCCATCATTTTAATTGTATAGAATGATTTGATTAAATATGCTTTGAAAATGACAAACCTTTTTATAATAAAAATTGAATACATTCCATTGTTTAATATATTTACAAAATATTTTATGGAATCCTTATTCAAACCCTAATAGGATTTTTATATCACACCCTACATGTTCCATTGGGTGTTTCTAGATTATCTCCTTCCATGTTTTAGCAAGCAGAAGGGATCTCTTAGAGGTGGATCAAGTTGTGAACCTAGGATGTGGTGTGTTTTGACTTTATTTAATTGATTTTTTTTCTCTTTTTTGGAACTTGGGTTATATTACTTTGGGGTTTAATACAATTTTTACTTCTGGTAAAATACCCCATGTGTAGTTTCTTTTTTGTGCATATTGACTTTCTTATCTTTCTTATTTTATGTTTTATGGAAAATTCAATCTCTCTTGCATGTTGTATGATGACATGTTCTAGTCTCCAAATCATGGGGATTGGGAAGAACTTTAAGGATATGTTCGGGTCATCTTAGTTCTTAGTTTACTGGGGTTCCTAGGCTGGTTTTGTGAGAAAATTGTATTATTGGAGATTGTTGATATTTTTTCATTATGTCAGTTTACTAGAGAAATATTTTTAGGACATATTTGGTAGTTTCAATTGAGTTCCTAGACAGATTTCATCGTCATTAACCATAAGTATCCAAGGGAGTTTAGGTAATTATATCTTTTGAATTATATCAATACATTTTCCTATTGTGATTTTTATTGAATGGAATCAAAATATAATGGTTCTATATACTGGATATATTTTCTGTTGTGTCTCTATTTGAGTGATAGTAGGATGTCTTCATTATTTTATGCGGATTTTTTGTAGCATCATGCCTCTAAGATGATGTGAAAATTGTGTCCAGGATGATGTTTATGCTAAACTATATGGACGAAATCTTGTTGTTTCCCCAAATATAGTTGAGGTGATTGTGAGCACTATCCAAGATCTCAGACAGTCACCTCCTCTGGTTCTCATTCAGCCTCCAGCTAAGGATCCTCATGGGGTGTTATGTGAAATCATTCTCAAGATTTCATTCACCAGAAGCCACTAGTTTTCAATGGCTCAGCAGTTCCCCAAAATCCGAAGGAATGGTCGGGAAGGATAGAACATCATTTTGAATTCTTGGAGACACTGAATTAGATCACGATAATGTTTTACACCTTCATGTTGGAAGGATCGAACAAGAGATGGTGGTACATGACTCTGACATAAATGAATCATGAGGGTATATCATAGAAATAAATCACGGTGATTTTAAATTAATAATTATATATAGGTTCAGTGGTGTTGGCCTAGGTTGTGGAGTTTTTCAAGCTTTAGCAGGATGACAGAAAAATGACTGAGTATTAGAATAACATTTCTATGCGGGCACAATTTTTCCATGAGATTTTTTCTTATTAAAGGATGAAGGATCGAAAGTTCAATTTAGTACATCAAATATATATTCATTCATAGGTCTTCTTGATAAATTTTCCAACATATACTAATTTACTAGATAGGGTGATGATGGTTGACATTTAACTAGTAGAAATGTACAGATTTTTTGGAATATCATTTTGTCCTAGTGTGAGCATCAAAGCCTTTTTCAGAAAATGGAAGCATGATTATTCTCATTATAGCTCTTGACAGTAGATTCATTCTATAAATCATATAGAATCAGGAGAAAGTCCGTTGATTTGATATCAATGTGTAAATTTATAATATTCTAATAGGGTTTTCACTATGTAACCCAAGAAATATTTCTCATGTAGATGTTCAGGACAGTTACAGAGAGACTAACATAATTTTCCTACTCTTCGTAGTGGTTTAAGACCATCACCTCCTCATGAAACTCGAGGGAAAGAAAATGCTTCACATATAAAAGGGTTCCAACCATAGGAATATGTGTGGAATCTACATCAAGTAGTGGATGAGTCTCTTGATGAAGCATACAGGGTCCAAAAATAATATTAGGTTCAATTACTAGAGATTTTTCATTTATGAAATCATTACATGATACTGGTGCATTTCTCTCATTTATTTCAAACAATATTGTTTTTATTTTTAATCCTCCCTTGGATTTATTACCTTAGGAAATGTATATTACTATAACCATTATATCAATGAAGGGGTAGGGCCTCTGTTGTCCTACTTGTGTATTCTCTCTATCCAATTTTCAGTTTTCTTGGAATTTTCTGTTCCACTGCGTGAAATCTATTGATGTAATTTTCAGTATATATTCACTCATTTATAATAAATATTAGATTAATTTTTATATTTGATCGGTCTACCTTACTACACCATGTAGTGTTTATCTTTTCATTCTATGATAATGGGCCCCAATGTTGATTACTTCCATACATTATTATCTGATGTTGGGGAAGTTAATATGAGTGTCTTCTTTTGATTTGGAGAGGTAATCTTATAGTGGTGATCTACCACATGATTCTATTGAGTTTCCTGATGAGTTTCATTCTATTTTTTATGTTTTTACACTATTAAGGGAAGTTGAGTTTTCTATTGACTTAAGTCCTTGAAGTAAAAATGTTTCAATTCGCTTTAACCAATTGGATTTTTCCGAAATGAAAGTGATGAAGTCTCAATTAGCTGATCTTATTGGGAAAGGCCTTATATTCCAAAGTGTCTCACCCTAGGTGGATTCAGTTCTCTTTGATAAGAAATATTATTGTTTTTATATCTTATGTGTTGACTAGAAAAATATCAAAAAAGTTATGCTAAAGAACAATTATTTGTTTCCATGGATTGATGATCTGTTTGATCTATTGAAAAGAAAGAAGTGGTTTTCAAATATAGGTCATATATTTAGTTACTAGTAGTTGAGGATAAAAGAACCTACCATTCATTAAACTGACTTTTAGTGTAGGTGAAACTATTATGATTACCTTGTTATGTCGTTCAGTCTAAAAAAATCTCTTACAGTATACATGGATATAATGAACATGAATTTTCACAAGTATCTATATAAATTTAAAGAATTATTTATGGATAACATCCTCATTTACTCTAAATCCAAGGAGAATCAAGAGAATTTTCATAACCCGTCCCAGTGGGGCCCGAGCCGCAACTCCCCAAGCCCGCCTCCAATTGGCCAGG
Source organism: Viscum album (assembly GCA_963277665.1). NCBI lineage: Eukaryota > Viridiplantae > Streptophyta > Magnoliopsida > Santalales > Viscaceae > Viscum > Viscum album. The sequence goes on along the minus strand of OY728161.1, from coordinate 2,116,822,909 downwards.
GGATGGTGACTAGCACTGAGTAGGCATGCTACTAACATGGGAGGCATTTCTTATAAACCTGCACACACACACACATCTCCAAGCCCACAGAGCTGAAAAGATAAAATCACTAAAAATGGAAATGCATGCATACAATAAAAATCCAAACCAACAGAGTACGACAGGAAAGTAAAGTGCAAGAAAGTAAAACCCTGGGACAAAAGTACAGGCCCACCAAAAGAAAGTCTGTAACAAAGTCCAACCTATAAGGAAAGGTGTTGGGACTGTAATTTGAAACTATAGGAACACACCTCGGCCTGCCTGATCTCACTTAGTACCGTCTGGTCCTGGTCCGCATAAAATCATGTCAAAGGCTCACTCGTCTGCACAAGACATGACACGTGCGGGAAAATCCCGTGCAGGGGTGAGTATAACAATACCCAGTAGGACACCCTGAAACCACTAAGGAAATACAATAAGGGAAAATACCACAAAGGAAAGATACAGTCAGCTCCACACAGTATATGTCTATAGAACACATAATAAGAATATCCCGATATACTCATACACAAATGACCATTGTGATACCACCACTAGGATCCAGCTCGAAGATTCCACTAAGCACATAACAAGTAGAACACACTCCTATGTCTAAAGAGAGAGATACGAAGTACTCGTTCTGGGAGAACACACTCCACATGTACTTTGAGAACATGATGCTCAGGTGAGGATCACAACCAAGTCATGGGGTGATTCCGACAACACAGTCTGAGCTAATATGCTAAGAAGAGGATCGGCGCCCGGGTAAAGTTGGTCACGTTGATACCAAGAACTCTACCTAGGGTTCCAGGAATGAATAGAGGATCTGGCTCTAAGTCTCACAGAGGGGATTCCCACAACTCTATTCAGGAAGTTCTGCTAAAGGAATCATACTTTTGTGTAAAGGAAATGATACCAGAACCTTCAGGGAAAGGACCAAGGGTATGAAACCTAAGAAAACTAGACCAAGTCACAGAAGGCAAGTAGATCAACCCTTGAAGAATTTACTACACGGGGTGTAGTATGATTACAGACCGTGTTCCTTGACCTCGAGTACTGCCCGTGTAAATGGCCCCTGTCGTCTTTCTGGTCTGTGGAAAACTCAACTATACGGTGTGTAGAAAAGTACACGCCGTGTTCCTGACTCCGGTTACTGCCCGTGTAAAAGGCCCGTGTCACCTGGCTTGTCGGTTGGAAAGAAACTACATGGCATGTAGATGGATCAAACCCTGTGTCTGAGCACCTAGGGCTCGCTCCGTGTATGCTAGCCATGTTCCCGTACACGGTCTCTGCCCGTATCCTTGTCGCCTGCCCGTGTACCAGTACACGGGGTATCCCGTGTATCTAGCTAGGTCTGGCCAGGGAGGGGTATACATGGCGTTTCCTTGGCTGTGTACCCTGCCCGTGTCCATGTACTCTAGAAGTACACGCCATGTAAATCCTCCGATGAACACACACTGAGTATCCCATACTACACGGTATATAGTCGGGAAAATTCTGGAACACCATCTTCTTCCTCGCGCTTCGGCCGATCTTCTAGATCCGCGATCCCTCATCCATTTGTCCCAATACTCCAGGGTTTTTTGGCTCATCATATGAACACCACGAAGGGTGTTTTCATCCTTTCAAACGAATCATAAACCTCAAGCGATCCATCCGAAGAAAAATGCCCGAAAACTCATAACTCAATATCCGCTCTGAAACATCCGCCGATATCGCCGTCGCACTTTCATGACAACGCTATGGGGTTTGATCTGCAGTTTGGGATTGTTGCGTCATGGAATGGATGTGCAAGGATCCATCATTCATCGCCCCGTGAAGAACGCGAATAACACAAAGAAAATAAAAGGAGAAATCCAATGAAACAAAATTGAGGAACAAACCTCCGCCGTCATCCGTCACGGCGTTGATCTGCTCCCATTAATGGGATTAAATGGAGAAGAAAATCAACAACAAAGTATTAACATGGATTCAATCTCTTAGAAATCCCCGAAAAAATCCCATCATGTAAGAACGATCAATCTGCGGACTAATATGTTCGTGTAGTAGTCCAATTTTGTCGTGGAAATCGAACATGGGGAAGAAAAATCATAAGCAAAACATCCTACCTGGATTCTGCGGCATTCATCAGCGATGATCTGGTCGCTGCGTCATCGTCGCCGCATTGGGAGGTTTCCTCTAGAGCCTCCAGAGCCACCAAGGGTTTCAAGGTTATGAGGTTTGTAACCCTGGACCCTTGTGCCAACCTTTAATTAAAAAGGTAAGGGATATCTGTTGCAGCAGATTTAAAAGATTTTGCTGAAGAATAAAATATTTTTATTTAAATATTTTATTACTCTTACGTCCCAAAAACTGGATCCCACCGCCGACCTGCGTCGGCCGATGTTAGGAATTTTCCAAGGTAAAATCATTGTTCTGAACGCAACGGTGCCCTTGGATTTCTGATCCAAGCACCCGTTCGTGATTTATTCCACTTTTTTCAGGAAAACCACACGCGTGCGTAATTTAATTATTAAATTAAATTCAAACATTTTTTCCAGGCTCACAGGGCCTCCGAACAGCACGTCGTCTCAAAGCCTATTCTCGAATTAATTCCCATATAATATTAAAGTAATACATGGAAAAATCTAGGACATTACATCACACCCACCTTAGGGATTTTATGTCCCCGAAAATCCAAAACAACGACTACTCAAAAAGATGTGGGTACTGCATGCGAATCTGAGCCTCCCATTCCCACGTACTCTCTTGGAGATTCTTGTGCTGCCACTAGACACACATTAAGGGAATAGCTCACCCACGAATGATCTTCTCCTACCGATCCATGATCTCTACTGGGTACTCAGCAAAGGTCGCTCTATCATCGATGTCCAGCTCGCCCCAGTCGATAACGTGCGATAGATCATGCACGTACCTCCGCAGCTGCGACACATGGAAGACGTTGTGTACCCAGTCCATCTAAGGAGGTAGAGCCAAGCAATACGCCACCTCGCCATCTCTACTGAGAATCTGAAAAGGTCCAACGAACCTCGGAGATAGCTTGCTGCCTTGGACAAATCTCTATAGTCACCATTGAGGTGAGACCCGAAGGAACACATGGTCTCCCTCCTTGAACTCCAAGGGCCTCCCCCTCCTATTGCAATAAGAATTTTTATGACTCTGTGAAGTCTTCATCCACTCCTAGATGACTTGCACCTTTTTTGTAGTAGCTCTCACCATCCCTGGGCTCATAAGTGCTGACTCTCCTGGGTCAGTCCAGCAAAAAGGTGACCTGAAAGGTCGCCCATACAGAGCCTCGAATGGTGCCATGAAAATAGTGGAATGATTACTATTGTTATAATAAAATTCCACCAGTGTTAGGTGATACTCTTAGCTACAAACGAAGTCAAGTATGCAAGCTCGAAGCATATCCTCCAGGACCTGGATGGTCCGCTCTGTCTGGCCATCAGTCTGGGGATGAAACGCTGTGCTCAAGCACAACTGAGTCCCAAAAGCCTCCTGCAATCCCTTCCACAACTGGGATGTGAAACGGGCATCATGACATGAGACAATCGTGGATGGAACTCCATGAAGTCAAACTATCTCCTGCACATAGAGGTGTCCCAAGCTCTCTACTGAACTCTGCTCCCATTTGGCTAGGAAGTGGGCTGACTTGGTGAGTCAATCAACGATCACCCAGATGGCATCGTGTCCCCTGGACATACATGGTAAACCTATCACGAAGTACATGGATATCCCGTCCAGCTTTCACTATGGCACCTCAAGGGGCTGAGTCCAGCCTGCTGGAACCTAGTGTTAATCCGTTACTTGCGGACAAGTAAGGGGCTGAGAAACAAAATCTACAACATTCTTTTTCATTTCTGGCTACCAGAACTGATGTCGGAGGTCCTGATACATCTTTTCCAGACCAGTATGTACCGCCTATGGGGATGTATGGAACTCCCTTAGAACCTCCCCCCACAACATCACTGGTACTATTGTACATCCTCTGAAAAGAACAACATGCTTCGCACCTTCTGAATATCCATCAGCAGCAACACATGTGGATATCTGAGCATGTAAATTCTCACAGCTAGCATCCTTACGCTGTGCTTCCCTGACTCGCTATTGGAGTAGAGGGGTAATAACCATCGACTGAAGGTAAGCTCCCTCATCTCTATCCATGAAGGATAACTGTAAAGAGTCAAACTGTCTCGTCGCCTCATCCAGCAACTGTGAACTGGATTTCCTGCTGAGAGCATCTGCCACTATGTTCCCCTCCCTAGGTGTGTAAACGATCTCAAAGTCGTAAACCTGGAAGAAATCAAGCCATCACCTCTATCTCAAATTAAGATCCTTCTAAGAAAAGATATACTTGAGACTCGTGTGGTCAGAGTATACGGTAAACCACTCACCCATCAGGTAGTGCTGCCACATCTTCAATGTGAAGACTACTGCTGCCAACTAAAGATCATGGGTCACGTTGTTCTGCTCGTGTGGCCTCAAATGACATGAACCATATGCAATCACCACTTGCCTCTGCATCAAGACAAAACCAAGCCTGGTTCCTGATGCGTCGCAGAAGACTATGTACTCAACACCATCCTCTGTTAATCTCAAGATCGGGGCGCTCGTCAGACTCTGTCTCAACTACTGTAAAGCCTACTGGCATCTCTCATTCCACACAATAGGCTGACCTTTTCAGGTCAAACCTTTCATGGGTGCTGCAATCCTAGAGAAATCGAGGATGAATCTCTGATAGTAGCCTTCCAACCCAAGGAAACTTCGCAACTCCGTCACACTTCGGGGTGGCTCCCATGCTAGCACTGCTTCCACCTTGGATGGGTCCACTGCTACACCATCTTCCGAGATGTAGTGTCCCAGAAAGTGGACCTCTTGTAACCAAAACCGACACTTTGAGAGTTTCCCATACAACTGGTGCTCTCAGAGTGTGTCCAGAACCATCCTTAGGTGTCTCACGTGCTCCTCCTTGGACGCAGAGTACACAAGGATATCGTCGATGAAGACCACTACAAACCAGTCTAGATAGGGCTGGAAGATCCTATTCATGAGTCCCATGAACACTGCCGGGGTGTTCATCACGCCGAAGAGCATCACCAAGTACTCATAGTGACTGTAGAAACACTTGAAAGTCATCTTCGGTATATCCTCATCCCGTACTCACAACTGGTGATAGCCTAATCGTAGATCAACCTTTGAGAACCATCGTGCCCCACACAACTAGTTGAAGAGGTCATCGATTCTCGGTAGTGGATACCGGTTCTTCACGGTCACATGATCCAAGTGCCGGTAATCCACATATAGCCTCAAGATCCCATCTGCCTTCTTGGAAAACAGCACTGGGGCCGCCCAGGGTGAAATGCTGGGTCTCACAAAGCCCATCTTTTGCAAGTCGTCCAGCAGCACCCTCATCTCACGACGCTCTGCAAGAGCCATCCGATATGCTGATGCTGATATCGGTTTTGTCCGGGGTTGCAACTCAATGCATAAATCTATCTCCCAACATGGAGGTAGCCCGAGGACATCCTCCAGAAAGACGTCCATGTACTCAGCCACTACTGATGGAAACTAGAAACTCATAACATCTGTTTCTCCAGGGGTTAGGCCGGCCAACTGATGTGAAATATGTTGTGCCCTCCTATGCACGAGTCCATCCTACACTCCCTGGTTCTCTCTTTCACTGAAAAAAGAGAACCTCGTTCCATCACTGCCGACGCACGGCACCCTACACCAAAAATAGTCGATCTGGGCATGAACATTGGATAGCCAATCCATACCATGAATAACATCGTAAGGCCTCGACGCTACCACCAAGAGGTTCCAACCGAAACTCTCGCCTCCAAGGGTCAGGTCACACTGTTTACAGAGGTGTGTGATCTCTAAGACTTCTCCAGTCGGTGTTTCTAAGTGTAAGGGTCGAGTCAACGACTCAACTGGAATCTCAGGGTCTTGAAAAAGATAAGCATCCAGAAAGGAATGACAATCACCAGTGTCTATCAGTACATCATCCATAGTAGAGAAGACACACATAGTACCTCTAATCATTCCGGGAGTGCCTGGGTCATAATCCTCTGCCGCCTGCAGCTGTCCCTACCTCTGTCCACCGGCTCCTTGAGCCTGGGGTGGACCTTAGGGGGGTGGTGGTTGTAAACGGTCAAAACACCGACAACCTACAGCTTCTCTCCCATCTCCTCTACCACGTCCGCCACCTCGCGGATCTGTCTGCTCCATACGTTTCCTCTGCCTCGGTGGTCCATCCACTACTCCTGTGTCAGTAGTACGGTGGGTTGGAGAAACTCGAGTGAGATGTCCTCTTCCATCACATGAGTAGCATCACCTCTCTCAAGGCTGGCTGGATGTGCCCTGTGAACCTAGTATGGCAGATCCCCTGTCTCGGGATCTCATTTGGAAACGTCTCCCACGCCTGGGTCCCGGACGTCGGCTCCCTACTGCCGTGGTCTCTGCTCCATCTCGCCCACTAATGACAACTGCCGGATGTCTCCGCTTTTCCATGAAACTCTCAACCACCAAAGCTCGCACGAGCACTCTATAAAAGGAGGGAATGCTCATAGGGATGATTCTAGCTCGGATATCTCTTCGCAAGCCCCGCTCGAAAGTCCGAGATCTGAAGTACTGATCTCTGACCATATCTATCGAGTTTTGCGAGAGGTCGGTAAACCTCGACAAATAGTCAGTCACCATCATGGTTCCCTGCTAGAGCTGAAGAAGCTCTTGTTTAAGTACTTCTCTCAGGGTAACTGGTGAAAACTCCTCTCTGAAGAGACGCTCAAACTCTGACCATGCAAGAGTCTCCTCGTTGTGGGTCTGGATAACCAAAATCCACCATCGTCTTAACGAGCCCTGCAGAAGGCTCGCTGCCAGGATCACCATCTGGTCTGCTAGTGTCCAGACCAAATGGAAAACTCTAGTCACTACCTCATGCCAGTCTTCTGATGCCTGAGGGTCAGGCTCGTCTCGAAACCTTAGGGGTCTCTATCTCTGAAACTCATGGATTGCGCTCAGCCTGCACTCCTTTTCCACTGCTACAGCAGGCACTAAACACTGCTCCACCGGTGGCGGGATAACTGGCACACCACTTGAGGGTAAAACTTGGGGATCCGATCCCTATATCGAAGCTTCATCACTGAGGAGGTCGTCCTAGTGATAGAGCTATTGGATCCTAGCGGGTACGCATCGCGGAGACATCCTATAAGAAAACAAGATGTATCTCAGTTAGTGAGTATATCTGGAGAGCTGACTTAAGAATGACAAGGACACCACAACCCATTATTATATGATTCATGTACCATTATTTTTTTTATTTTTTTCCTTGCAAATACTGTTCTTATGTTCTGAGTTGAAAATCAAGTTATCAGAGTCTTGGTGTATGGATACGTTGGTCGGCCGCACCAACATTGGGATCTCTGGCCTGAAATTCGAACTCGAAACACTTAACACTGTTGCCTCAAACCAACTCACAGACTCTCGGTCCTAAGGTAGAACTGACCACCTCTGATACCACTCTATCACGACCCGTCACAGTGGGGCTCGAGCCGCAACTCCCCAAGACCGCCTCCAATAGGCCATGGGCTGGTGACTAGCACCGAGTAGGCATGCTACTAACATGGGAGGCATTGCCTATAAACCCGCACACACACACACACATCTCCAAGCCCACAAAGATGAAATGAAAAAATTACTAAAAATGGAAATTCATTCATACACTACAAATCCCAACCAACAGAGTACGACAGGAAAGTAAAGTGCAATAAAGTTAAACCCTGGGCCAAAAGTACAAGCCCACCAAAAGAATGTATGAAACAAAGTCCAACCTATAAGGAAAGGTGCTTGGACTACAATTTGAAACCATAGGAACACACCTCGGCCTGTCTGAACTCACTGAGTACCGTACGGTCCTGGTCCGCCTAAAATCCTGTCAAAGGCTCGCTCATTTGCATAAGACACGACATGCGGGCAAAGCCCGTGCAGGGGTGAGTATAACAATACCCAGTAGGAAACCCCGAAACCACAAAGAAAATACAACAAAGGAAAATACCACAAAAGAAAGATAAATTCAGCTCCACATAGTATATTTCTACAGAACACATAACAAGAATATCCAGATATTCTCATACACAAACGAACTTCACGATACCGCCACTAGGATATAGCTCGAAAATTCCACTAAGCACGTAATAAAGAGAACATAATCCTAGGTATGAAGAGAGAGATACGAAGTACTCATCTCGGGAGAACACACACCACAAGTACTTGGAGAAAATGATGCTCAGGTGAGGATCACATCCAAGTCATGGGGTTATTCCAACAACTCAGTCTGAGCTAATCCGCTAAGCAGAGGATCAGCGCCCGGGTAACGTTGGTCACGTCGATAACAAGAACTCTAACTAGGGTTCCAGGAATGAATAGAGGATCCGGATCTAAGTCTCATAGAGGGGATTCCAACAACTCTATTCAGGAATTTCTGCTGAAGGGATCATACTCCTGTGTAAAGGAAATGATACCAGAACCTTCAGGGAAAGGACCAAGGGTATGAACCCTAAGAAAACTAGTCCAAGTCACATAAGGCAAGTAGCTCAAGCCTTAAATAATTTACTACATGGTGTGTAGTATGAGTAAACGTCGTGTTACTTGACCCCGGGTACTGCCCGTGTAAATGGACCGTGTCGTCTGTCCGGTCTGTGGAAAACTCAACTACATGACGTGTAGAAAAGTACCTGTTGTGTTCCTGAATCCGGTTACTTCTCATGTAAACGGCCCGTGTCACCCATATTTTTAGTTAGAAAGTAACTATATGGTGTGTAGAAGGATCACACACCGTGTCCAAGCACCTGGGGCTCACTCCGTGTATGCTGGCCATGTGCCCGTACACGGTCTCTGCCCGTGTCCGTGTCTCCTGCGCATGTACCAGCACACGGGGTATCCCGTGTATCTGGCCGGGTCTGGCCAGGGAGGGGTATACACGGTGTGTCCTTGGCCGTGTACCCTGCCCGTGTCTGTGTACTCCTGAAGTATATACCATCTAAATCCGCAGATGAACACACACCGTGTAGATGTCAGGAAAATTCCAGAACACCGTCTTCTTCCTCACTCATTAGACGATCTTACAGATCTGCGATCCCTCATCCATTCATCCCGATACTCTAGGGTTTGGTTTGGCTCGTCATACAAACACCGTGATAGGTGTTTTATGCCTTTCAAATGAATCATAAACCTCAAGCGATCCATCCGAAGAAAAATGCCTGAAAACTCATAACTCTCGATCCGCTCCGAAACATCCTTCGATATCGTCGTCGCACCTCTGTGACACTGCTCTGGGGTTGGATCCACAGTTTGGGATTGTTGCGTCGCAGAACTGATGTGCAACGATCTGTCGTTCATCGCCCCGTGATGAATGCGAAGAACGCGAAGAAAAGAAAAGGAGAAATCCAAAGAAATGAAACTGAGGAACGTACCTCTACTATCATTCATCACGACGTTGATCCTCTCCTGTTAATGGGATTAAAAGAAGCAGAAAATCAACAAAAAAGGATTAACATGGATTCAATATCCTAGAAATTCCCGCAAAAATCCCATCCTGAAAGAACGATCGATCCACAGACTAATCTTTTCTTGGATTAGTCCGCGTTCTTCATGGAAATCGAATACGGGAAAGAAAAATCATAAGAAAAACATCCTACCTGGATTTCACGGCGTTCGTCGGCGATGATCTGGTCGATGCGTCATCGTCGCCGCATTGGGAGGTTTATTCCAGAGCCTCTAGAGCCACCAAGGGTTTTAGGGTTATGAGGTCTGTAACCCTGGACCTTTTCACCAACCTTTAATTAAAATGGTAAGGGATATCTGTTGCAGCAGATTTAAAATATTTCGCTGAAGAATAAAATATTTTTGTTTAAATATTTTATTACTCTTACATCCCAAAAACTGGATTCCACCACCGATCTGTGCCAACCAATGTTAGGCCTCACCTAAGGTAAAATCGTTGTTCCGAACGCAACGGTGCCCTAGGATTCTTGATCTGAGCACCCGTTCAGGAGTTATTCCACTTTTTCAGGAAAACCGCACGCGCTTGTAATTTAATTATTAAATTAAATTCAAACATTTTTTCAAGGATCACCGGGCCTCAGAAGTGCACATTGTCTTAGATCCTAGTCTCGAATTAATTCCCAAATAATATTAAAATAATACATGGAAAAATCTGGGACATTACAAGAATCATCTAAGAATTTTTCTGGGTCTTCTATGAAATCATTAACCCTACTCCAAGCATTCAATGACTAATTTATGTATTAGTGAAGTGATTTTATTGGCATATATAGAGTCTATTAATGGTATATCAGTTGATCCTACAAAGGTAAATTAAAATTTGACTTTGGAGCTACCATGAAATTTCATTGATATTAGATGCTTCTTGATATTAGCCGGATATTATAGTTAGATTACAAAAGATTTTCAAAATTTGAATTCACAATGAATTCTCTAATGTGGAAGGGAAAAATCATTTCATGGAATTTTGAATGGAATTGTTCTATAGTTGAGAAAGAACAACTTTTTAATACTGCACTTGTGTTGTCTTTTACAATGGTTAGGCATGTCTATGTAGTCTTTTGTGATAGATCAAGATAGGACTTGGGATATGATCTTATGTCGGGTAATCATGTAGTTTCTAATGGGTATCATCGTCTTAGGCCAGATGAGATGAATTATCTAACCCATGACCTTGAACATGTAGCTATGATGCATGCTCTAAAGAGTATGTGGAAATAAATTTTCAAATAAAGGTTTATTTTTATTCATACCATGAATGATTGAGTTATATATTCTATCAAAAATATTTGAATCACTTTATGAGGTTATCGGTTGAATACATACATTATCTTGGCATTGACATCATGTAACACACCGACCCTAGAAGCTCGGAGTCGGTGCATTATTTTGTTACATTGTCATGATTACAAGGAATGAAGTCCTGAAGGACCGATCAGTTTAGTATTCTTGGAAAATATATAACACACATGAATGTTACATTACACATTCAAACATAAAACACAATATAAATAATCCATTGAGAATACCATTATTACCCTTGCTTAACCCTGTATATCAAACATAATACACTTCTTAGAATCCTGGGAAAACAAAAAATAGGAATGGGGTGAGGTCAGATGCTCAGTTAGCGTTAATAATTTTAAATATTCTATAAACATTTTAACGAATGATGTGTAATAAAAACAACATACTTTTAAACATAAATGTTAACATAATACAGAGAAAATAAATCGAAAATTACCATATAAACATGCAATGGATATTCTATTAGTCGAATAACCACATGTAATAATTAATTTCAAAATGAGGGAATGTCTAACTACGGACATCATTACCACATAGTCAAGGCCTAATGCCAAGACTACAAATAAATATTTTGTCAATGCCTTGTTCCAAGAGACTAATTTGTCTCATGAGACTTACCAATGCATCGAGGGGCTAAATCAGGCCCCACCCGTCAATTATTAAGTCCATGACATTACTCATATGAAAATGTTGAAACATAACATCAACATTCGTATAAAAACTAGCATACCAAATTTCAATACTTCTACCATAAACCATGAATGGTATAAAATTAGCACATTCATAGTCAAAAAAATCATAACTAATTCAATATAATATTGAAGATTTTATTTATAATAAATCAACCTCAATCAAAAATAATATCCAAAAGGGATAATGACTTAGTTGAAAACAATCAATAAATCACTTTTAGGGAAATATCTTTTTTTCATGAAATCATTTAAAATACTCAAAATTTGTAAATTAAAATGTTTAAAATATATTTTTTAATCAAATTTTTTCATACTAATTTGAAACATTTTAAGTTAATTAACATTTTAAAACATTCATGTCCTTATAAATAAATCCTTAAAACCATTTTGAAAACATGGTCATTAATGAGAATGATTTAGAAGAATAAATACATAAAACAATTAAAATGATGTTTTAGTTAAAAAGTTCCTTAAAATAATCATTTTGTAAAGACTTTTATGAAATATGTACATGTATTATAAATTTTTCCCATAAAATATTTACACATAAACAGTCTCAGATAATAATGAGATTGTGGAATTAACCCTTTCCTTACACTTTCCTTTGGTCGAGGGTACGATTAACCTCTTGTATAATGACCATAGTAAGTTATTAAATTATACCAGAACCATATTAATATTTATTATATCATACATGATTCAATTATTAATTTATACTACCCATTTAATAATTATTTCCATGTTAAATTAACACTTCAGGTAATAATCTCTTTCTTTATCGTACCTATTTTAACTTGTTATTCTTAATCATATCATTTTGATCGTTATTTAAATGCATATAGAATATAAAACGTGATATATAATATATATATATTTCTATATATATGTAATATTAATATGTATAATAGATAGATATATTAAATGTAAAACACCATTTTTGGACACGGTAGGCCGTATGTACATATAAATGTTGTTTCTATTTTCAAATCATATTGAACGGAAGTAAGTGAATAAGATGTATGTATGTACATGAATATATATATATATATACAATATAATTATGATTTAATATATTACATACTTATTAATAATATATATTTTTATAATCATCGTTGAATGGTGAACCTGGAAATGAATCTCATCACGTTATGGAGACGGTAATACGTACATACACACAAGCAATGATATCATTTCACTAATGATTAAAAGGTGTGAAATTGGATGTTATATTAATTTTATAGATAAATTGTAATGTTATTTTCATTATTTATATATATATATCACTCATCATTATTTCCATCCAAATAACATAGTGTTGAATAACAAATTACACCACAATATGGAGACGGTAAGTCGTACGTACGCATGCATGGTGAAATTATCAATAATTGGATGGATATAATAATGTGTATGGTTATACCATATTTATAATAACATCACTGTATGAAGAAGGTACTTGATATATTATTTTGGTATGGAAATAACAAATAAATAGAAAGTGGAAGTAGAAAAAACATTGAAATAGGTGATAAAATAATTACATATTCTTTGGATGTTTCCATTTGATTAGAATAAAAGGGGTCCTTAGGTTGGACTTATACTCAAGGGAAGGCCTCTAAGATAATTTTAGGGAAGTTGAGAGAAGATTTGGGCAGGGTTTGGCTGAGTCAAATGGCTTGGGAGTTGTGATTTTGAGAGAAGGAGAAGTACCCTTTTATAAGAGAGGTGAGGATCACTTTAGGAAAAGACTGAAATATTATTTTATTGTAACTCATTTTCGGTTTCTAATAGCCAGAAAATGATTTATTTAGAAGAAAATGTGTGGATGGATCGAAAATCCTCTCATACAGTAGGTTTTATATAGGTTTAGGTCGCCATATTAGCCCTATATTTTATATTTAACTCTTAGTTAAAAAGATTAACTTTTACCATATCCTCTTGTATTATTATAATAAATGGTTAATAAACAAACAATGAAAAGACAAGAGAACCCCATGTGGTTAATTATTGATATATCTATCCTTATATAGGTACTTTGGCCAGACCTTAGATTTTTAAGAATATTATATCAATTAATAATATATTATTTATTTTAAAAATTCATTTATGTCAATTTTGACACTATTTGATATTTTATTTTTCTTAAAGTCATAAAAACTTCATTACTGAAAAAAACATTAATAAACCCAAAAATTTCATATTGAACTAGAAAATACATGGATGGAAAAAAATCCTCAATTTACATTTATTTTTATATTTATAATATCAATTATTTTAGTCGTTTATTGATAAATTAATATTTGCATCCTCATTATGTAATAAATGAATTTAATTATTTAATCTCTAAAAAGATATTTAATTATTTATGATATATTTTTTTTCTTTCTAATGAATATTTATATTTTAATTTATCTAATTTATTAACCTATATTAAAATTGGAATAGTTATTAAACATTGAATTTAACACTTTTAACTCTTCTTTAAATAAAATAATAATAAATTTATAATCTAATCTAAGTGGACCAAAAGGATCTTATTTTGTTCCTAAGGTTGGTTTTGGTCGAAATTTACTTATCAAATATAATTAGGACATGTGTTAGGGTAATTATAATATCATTTTTACCAATAATTACCTATTTAATTTTAATCGTGGTAAATAAAAGTCAAAAGTTACTATTCCAAAAAAAATTATTTTAATCTTATTAAACCAAATTTTACTTACTAATGTAAAATGTGTCTCTCAGAGTTTTGAAATTCAAGTCACAAAAGAGGTAAAATTACATTTTAGGAAAATTTGCAAATGTGCCTAAAAGGTGGGTAAAAGGCGTTAAAAGGTTCAATAAAATTTTATACATCAAATTTTATTAAAAAATGATTCCAATGAATTAAATTAAAATAATATAGGTATTATATATCTATTTTGACTTAAAATAAATTTAAATAAGATATATGATTTTTTAAATAAAAAGTTGATTTTAAACAATAACGCAGTGTTTTAACTATTCATCAAAAATTGAATGTTTTCAGAAAAATAGAAAAAATTCCCCCAAAGATAATTTTGATATTCCCAAGTCAAAAAAGATTTATATTTTAACAAATTTAAAACATATAAGTATCATTAGTTATTTTATAATTAATTTACGTTGTCAAAACCAAAAAATTAGTTTTAAAAAGGAAAAACTATCAAAAGATTGACATGTGTTTATGTCAAATTTAAATGTGAAATTACTTATAATGACCTAAATTGTATTAAATGTTAAAAAGATAATATAATTATACATATAAACCATTAAAATTCTTACCTTAGCACTATAAAATTCTTTTGATTAAAAAAATTGTTTTCAATTAAAATTTAGTATGTTTCATTATTCATCAAAATATGAAAGTTATCAGAAAAGTACAAAAAATTTATCCAAACAAAATTTTTATTTCCTGGTTCTAAAGAGTAATTTAATTTCATTGAATTGAATATATATAAGTATAAATATTGGCTTTTAAAAAAATGTTCGCCAATAAATGGTGGTAAAATTGCATTTTTTAAATACTTCTTTTATCTGAAAAAATGAATTTGTTCTTATATTATGTCTAATAAACAGATAATATGTATTATAAAATTATATTGAGTATATAAAATTCAAAATTCAGTTAATACTATTCATAACCGCTTTTTGAACGGCTAGTTTGGTAAGTCATGGTGCGCTCAAACTCAGTGTTGCGTGTAGCGCAAGCCCTTTAAAGAGATCACGTACTATGAAATCATGGAGTGTTACATTCTCAACTCCTTCATTAAATTGCATCCTCACATTTTGAAATTGTTTTTTGAAAATAAATGGTTGAAAATAGAAAATAACTTTGTGGAAAAACCACATCAGAAATAGGTTTTATAAAATTTAGTCTTAATAAGAGGGAAAGGGAAATGGAAAAGTCTCCACCAAATTAGGGGTTCAAATAGAATAACATTGGTGGAAATTATAATTGGAGGAAGGACGTAAATATTTATGGGGAGTAATTGAGGTCATCAATCACAAACATGTGAATGGAAAATTGAGGGTCTCAAAACCATAAATATATGATAATTTAATATATCATGAGTTCAAAAAAACATAATTTATTAGGATAACACGTTTTTGTTTTATAATTTCCCTCAAGATTAAGATTTAACATCAATATAAAATAAAAAATAATAATACTTGACAAATAGAGTCACATCCATTAACTAATTTCTACCACAAAATCATCTTAGAACTCAAAAATATTATATTTATCCAATTCATATAGGGTTCAAAAAAATGAATGTATAATTCATCTATTAGGACATTTTAAAAAAACTAAATTTTACAAACCAAGACATCATGTAGGCCAGTTTTAGGTGATTAAACCTTGTTTCTCATTAGTTGCATGTTCAAGTCTCACAGCCTTGCCACACACAACGGGTTGTTGCCCGACCTACGTGTTGTCCTTTTTATAACAATCCAATAATAATCTTAATAAATGATTTTACATTAACAATAGTATCAAATGTCAATCATAATCCATTCCAACATTTAGACTTATCCAAAATACTTCTGTCCAAACTCACCATCCTAAAGTTATAAGGTAAACATAATGAAGATCAATTTTTCCATGTAATAACATGTGAATACGTTCATCCTGTTTTATTTTAAAACATGGTAACACCCTTAATTACCATAAAACCTTGTTGATTACATTCATGCTCTATTATTCCTTATAAAAAACTGGATATACTCCTTATATCCAAAAATGTTGTAAACTCTAACAATAATGGAATAAAAATAATAATTAATTAGTTTTAAAGTATTCAAGAATATCGAATATAATTTTTCCACATCAATCATATCTTATTCCAAAATCACTACCTCAATATCAGAATGATATTAATTTTTATCTTTCCTTCAACTATGTATTTTCCAAAAATAAAAGTTTCTATTGAGTAACTTTTCATAGAACTATATAATCACAAGTCCTCAATGAAATAGTACTACAGTACAGTCCTTTTTTGTTTCCATAATTAATATAACCAATACATCATTGATACAACACTCAAATAAAATAATTCTTTAATAACAACATAAGAACATTAGTCATTCCTCTTCATTTTTGATAGTATCATAACATGATTATTAACCAATATCATCATTTGTGGAATACTCTAATGATTTGGCCATTGATTCGCGTAGTGTCACAACTCATTGAAGATGAAGTATTATATAATTGAAACCATTTCTTTACCCTTTAAATCACATACTTAGTGTCATTTTTCACTACACTTATAAAAAACACCCATTCCATTCTTGAATTTACCAAGGTGATTCTTTCCACAGTTATCACATATTGAAAAATACTTCTTTTTTCTATTCCCTTTATCCATTTTTCACCCTACCATCCTTTTCTTCTCATGCATCACATCAAAGTCATAAGACTCGGATAATTCATTACTTATCTTATTAACACAGATACTATTTAATCATATGACGATAATACATGGGAGACTATTTCCATTCTAAATTTTGGATTAATACCCTGAAAGATATTATCATTCTTACTCTTTGGATCATGTGTATTGATGGAGTTCTCATTCCTTCTACGGGGCTCCATTTCTAAACAATGGCATACACTAGGATAGTTTATAAATCATAATGCATAATTAAAAACTTGTAAAATAACTGACATAAATCGAAATGATTATGCACATAATCTATAATCATAAAAAATGTTTTCAATGATGATGTATTTACTCTTAAATCCTTTATAATGTCTTATATAGAAAATGTGAATTATCCTACGCATATCCCACAGGATTGTTGTAAGCAAGAGTGTAGTAAGGCCCGTTTTCGTGTACCAAGATACCCCTTGGTCAAGCCCAAAATTCATTTTCAATGTTTTCACTCCTAGGTACATCTGTTCCAGAGCCTCCTCTACCTGCTCATAACCAGACAGGGATGTATTTCTTGGAAAATACACAAAATCTCTATATTAACAAAATTCTTGGAAGTTCTTATATATTAATCCTCAAATTCTTTCTTAGGGTAATGTTCTCTAATAAATGTTTTTATAAATCTTAATTCCAATGGGTTTTCTAATCTTCCTCTAATACCAACTGTAATTCCCTGACCCCAAAATCCAGGAGTTGGTGCATTATTTTAAAACATTGGCATGATTACAAAGAATCATTCCCTGAAGGACCGTTTAGTATAGTAGTCTTGGAAAATAAATTCCATACATGAATGTTACATTAAACATTCAAACATAAAACACTAAAAAAATAATATGTTGAGAATGCCATTATTCACCTATCTTAACCCTGCATATCAAACTTAATACACTTCTTAGAATCATGGGAAATCAAAACCTAAGAAAGGGGTGATATCAGATGCCCAAAAAGGGAAAATAATTTAGCTGAAGCTATAAACATTTAAGGCAAAATGTGTAATAAAAACAACAACCATTTAAAAAAAACTTGAACATAATAAGGGGAAAATAAATCTAACAGTACTATATGAACATGCACATGGATATTCTACAAGTCGAATAATAACATGTAATAATTAATTTCATAATGAGGGAATGCCTAACGTCGGACATCATTACCACCTAGTCAAGACCTCGTTCCACAACTAAAAATAACCTTTTTGTCAAGGTCATGTGCCAAGATACTAATTTGCCTCATTTGATGTACCAATGCATCAAGGGGCTATAAAGGGCCCCACATTTCACTTACTAAGTCCACTATATTCCTCATATGAAAATGTTGAAACATAATATAAACATTCATATTAAAACTAGCATACCATATTTCAATACTTCAACCCTAAACAATGAATGTTATAAAAATAGAATATTCAATATAACAAATATCATAACTCATTAAATACAATATTGAAGATTTTATTTATAATAAATAAACCTCAATCAAGAATAATATCCAAAAATGGTGTTTACTTAGTTGAAAATAATCAGTAAAACCCTTTGAGATAAATATATTTTTTTCATTAAATCATTTAAAAGACTCACAATTTATTAAGGAAGGCATTTAAAAGATATTTTGGAATCAAATTGTCTCATACAACATTGAAAATTTTTAGAGGAATTAATATTTTATAACAATAATGTCCCTATAAATAAATCCTTAAAATCATTTTTGAAAACATGGACATTAATGAGATAGATTTAGAAGAATGCCTATTTAAAACATTTGAAATGATTTTTTGGTTAAAGAGTACCTTAAATGAATCATTTTGAAAAGTTTTTATGAATCATGGACATGGATAATAAATATTTCCCAGAAAATACTTACACATAAACAATCTCGGATAATAATGAGATTGATGAATTAACCCTTACCTTGTACTTCCCTTTAGTATATGGTACGTTTAACCTCCTATATAAGGACCATAGTATGTTATTATTTTATACCAGAACCATATTTTTATTTATTATATCATACATGATTCATTTATGACTTTATACCACCCATTTCTTAAATATTTCCATGTTAAATTAACATTTTGGGTAATAATCGCTTTCTTTATCATACTTGTTTTAACTTGTTATTCTTGATCGTATCATTTAGATCATGATTTACATATATCCATAATATTAAAAATTATGTATATATATAATATATTGAGAATATAAATATGTATATTAGATAGATATATGAAATGGAAAACACCGTTTATGGAGACGGTATGTTATATGTATCCAGAAATGTTGTTTCTTTTTTTATATCATATTGAACAGAAGTAAGTGAATAAGATGTATGTAAGTACATTTATATATAAATATATATATATATATATATCTTCTGTAGCATTATTATTTAATATATTACATACTTATTAATAATATATATATTTATAGTCATCGTTGAATGGTGAACCTAGAAATGAATCTCATCGCGTCGTGGAGACGGTAAGTCTTACACACACATGAGTGATGATATCATTTAATAAAAGATTAAAATTTGTGAAACTGGATGGTATATTAATTTTTCAGAGAAATTATAATTTTATTTTCATTATTTATATACATATTACTCATCATTATATCCATCTAAAAAACATAGTGTTGAATAACAAATTATACCACGACCTGGAGATGGTAAGCCATACATACGCACGCATGGTTACATTATCATTCATAGGATGGATAGAATAATGAGTATGGTTATACCATATTATAATAACATCATAGTATATAGAAGGTATTAGAGTTACTATTTTGGTATGGAAATAACAAAGAAAGAGAAAGTTGAAGAAGAAATGAACTATGAAAGTGGTGATAAAATAATTATCTCTTCTTTGGGTGTTTCTTTTTGATTTGAACAAAAGGGCTCCCTATTTTGGCTTTATGCTCAAGGTAAGGCCTCTATATTTAACTGAGGAAATTTGGGATGAGATATGGGAATGGTTGGGTTGAGCCAAATGGCATTGGAGGTGTGATTTTAAGGGAAGGGTAAGTACCCTTTTATAACAGAGGTAAGGGTTTCTTTAGGAAAACTTTGAAATATTATTTTATTATAAAACCATTTTCTCTTTATAATGGACCGAAATTGATTTATTTAGAATCCAATGTGGGGATGGGTCAAAAATACTTTCAATCAATAGGTTTTAGACAATTTTAGGTCACCATATTAACTCTATCTTTTAGATTTAACTCTTAGTTAAATTGTTTAACTTTTACCATGCCCTCTTGTATAATTATAATAAATGGTTAATAAACATACTATAAAAATCCAAGAGAACCCCATGTTTTTCATTATTGGTATATATAACCTTATATAAGTACTTTGGACAATCCGTAGGTTTTTATAAATATTATATCAATTAATAATATAGTATTTGTATTAAAAAAGAAAATTTTCAATTTAGACACTATTTGGTATTTTGTTTTTTTAAAGTCATAACAACTTTATTAATTCAAAAAAAAATTATTTAATCAACTCTAAAATGTAATATTAACTTATAAAATTCTTGTATGTAATAAGGATCCTCAATTTATATTTATTTTTATATTTATAATGTCAATTATTTTAATCATTCATTGATAAAGTAAATATTGCATCATCATTGTGTCAGAAATAAATTTTATTATTTAATAAATAAAAATTATAAATAAAATACCATTATGTATAAAATATATTAATCTTTCTAATTAATATTTATATTAAAATTTATCTTATGTATAACCCTATATTAAAAATGGTTTTGTTATTAAATTTTGAATTTAACACTTTTAACTCTTCTTTAAATAATATAATAATAAATGTAATAATCTAATACCAGTGGAGAAAAAGGATCATATATTATTCCTAAGGATGATTTTGGTCTAAATACCCATATCTAATAGAATTAGTAAATTTGTTATGGTAATTATAATATCATTTTTACCATTAATTACCATATTTACTTTTAATCGTGGTAAATAAAATCAAAAGTTACTATTCACCAAAAGTTATTTTAATTATATTATACCAAATTTTACTTAATTATGACAACTATGTCTCTTTTATTTTTGAAATTCAATTCACGTAAGTGGTAAAAATACATTTTACGCAATTTTTCCTTGAAGGTGGGTCGAAGACGTTAAAAAGTTAAATAAAAATTATACATGTAATCTTATTATAAAATGAATCCAATGAATTAAATTTTACATGTATAGGTATTATATATATTTTTAAATAAAATAAATTTCAATAAAATAAATAATTATTTATATAAAAAGTCATTTTTAAAAAATAACGGAGTCTCTTTCACTATTCTTCAAAAAATTAATGTTTTTAGAAAATACCAAAAAATTACCCTATGATAATTATGATATTTTGAATTCAAAAATGAATTCCATGTTAACAAATTCAAAACATAGAAGTTTCATTAATTAATTTAAAATTATTTCCCATTGTCAAAACCGAAAAATAAGTTTTTAAAAAGTAAAAACAATTAATAGATTAACATGTGTTTATGTCAAACATAAATGTGAAGTTACATATAAAGACCTAAATTGTATTAAATGATAAAAATATAATCTAATTATACTTCCAATCCATTCAAATTTATAATTTAACACTATAAATTATTTTGATTAAAAAATTTGTTTTCAATTAAAATTTAGTATTTTTCACTATTCATCAAAATATGAATTTTATCAGAAAAGTACCAAAAATTTATCCAAACTATTTTTATATGTCCTGATTCTAAAGAATAATTTAAATTTATTAAATTTAGAATATAAAAGTGTCGAATATTTGTTTTTTAATAAAAATTTCGCCATTTAAGGGCGGTAAAATTAAATTTTTTTAAATATACTTCTTTTATCTGAAAAATTGAATTTTTTTCATATATTATGTCTAGGAAACACATAATAAGGATTATAAAATTTTATGGAGTATATAAAATTAAAAATAAAATTAATATTATTCATAACTTCTTTTTGAAAGTCTAGTTCGATAAGTCATGGTGTGCTCGAACTCGGTGTAGTGTGTAGCACAAGCTCTTTAAAGATATCTTGTACTATGAAATCCTAGGGTGTTACAAATCACTTATAACTTGGGTAAATGGAATGTAATTACATATGCATTGACCCGGAATATTTCAACCTAGGTAGTGAAGGAAACATTGGAATATTGGAATTTTATGTATATCTTTGCATAGTTTCATATCATTGTTTATGGGAATGGGGATGAAATTTCTTTATCTAATGTTCCGTTGAAATCTTATCTTCTTGAGATGATTCATTTGGATCATTTTATTGATGATGATTTCGATAGAATTAATGACTCACTTTATGGTGGGGAGATATTTTCTTTGTGTTCATTCTATAAAGAGGGTGTTCTAGACAATTAGAATCTATTTTTTGTTCTATTTGTAGAATGTGAGGCTATGATGGGTGATTTTTTAAATTATTATTGGGTTGTGCACCCAGGAACCACTAAGATGTTTTATGATAGGCTAGGGTAGTTTTGGTGGTCAGGGATGAGAAGAGGAATTACTGGTACTTTTTGAGGATGTTTTCAAGGTGGGGAAAGGTTCATACCATTTATAAATCTTATATCATCTAACATTGATACATGGTGTGTTCCATGTATCACAGCTGAGAAAGTGTTTATCTAATCTATCTCATGTTATGAGTTTGAGTGATATAGAGATTGAACCTGATTTATCTTTGACTGAGTGGCCGGTTTGGATAGTTGATTTTGAGACCAAGGAAATTCTTTGGGGGAAGATACCTTTGGTTTGTGTGCTATCGAAGCACATTTAAAATATTCATGAGACATGAGAATGAGATGAAATAATTATAATGTAGTGGCCTTATCTTTTTTATCATGGAATCTACTTTATAGGATTTCTAGGGACAAAATATTTTTATGTGGGGACGTTGTAACATCTCATAATTGATCTGATAGTTATTGCTTTAACTTTTTCATGGTTATTCCTATTGTTTACATTGTATGGTTTTGATTGAAATTGTAGTATATATATAATGGTGAATTTATAGATTTTGTTGGACTCACAGCTTTAAATGATTCCTTTTATAAGCTTATAAAGGGTTACATGATGTCTAAATGTGTTACACAACTTATAATGGTATCTGAAATCATTTCTTGAAGGGCTCCATGTTTTAAAGGTTACAAATCATTACTATCCTTTACACGTCGTGATATATTTAGTGAACAAATTTCAATTTAAAGAGTAGTTTTTTCGTTTGTTTTGAAACATAAATATTTCTCAATGTGAATATAAATTGCATATCGTGTAATACCCCGACTATGGGTTTTTAAAAAGGTATCACAACTGAGATCTATATTCTCCCCCACTATACATACTTCAAACTTTACCTAAGGCCTTCCCTAGTCAATATTATAGCATCCCAACCCATTCAGATTATCTCATTTGTCATTCAATCATCATTCCTCTTGTGGTGTGATTCTTGGGTATGATTTCTTTATTATTCTTCAAATTTCACTCTTTCTCCTCCATTGGTATTTCATAATATCATCCATAAATTAATGAATTTTTACTTCGTTTTGTTGGATATCATCTATAGATTATGTTTCAAGGTCTTCTACACTAATTTTTCTAGTATATGGGGTTTGTTGTGAGTGTAGAGTTTTGGTAAAGGGTAGGTGATTCAGTCATGTTCATCAAAATTGATTAACATTTAATTCCTGGATTTTTTTTTCAAAATTTTATTTAAATTAAATTAGTAAAACAAGATTTCAAATGATGTAATAAAACATTATTCCTGTGTTTTGGGAGATTTTAAATTTTTCTCTCATGAAAATTGGCAGAATCCCCAATCTTATTGAATTGGGGTGGGATTGTAGAAATTTTTTGATTTAAATTGATTAATTTAAATTAGAATTTTTATTGGAATGGTTTCAGTTAAAATATTGAAATTAATTATGGAAATGAATTTTTGAAATTGATTGAATTGGTTTTGAATGGATTTTAGACATTTTAAAATGGATTAATATGTTATGATAGAAACCCACTGGGTTTATCGTGCTAAAGATGAAAGTTTATTATTTAAAATTGTAATGGTTTTAAATGTATTATTGGAATTGGAATGAAAGAATGGTATTTATTTTTATTTTAATCATTCTTAAAATAAATTTCACATCAAATATTTTGTAACAGTACATGAAACTCATAGGATGCTGGAGAGTTATTTGGACACACTCTATGCTATTAAAACTTTTTAAAACATACATACCATGGGTGTCATCCTCAACAGGATGGGGATGAGTTTCCTTTTTCTAGTGTCGGGGGGATATGCGTATACACATATTACTAAGATCACTTAGAGAGTGTGGAGTCATATAGCCTGAATCATTCATACATATTAGAAAGATGACCATATTGCTCGCTTGCTTTATATTTGATATATAAATGTTTGACAATGTTGTAAATATACATTACATGGACTTTAGATTTACATAAATAAATTTAAGTAACTATTTTATTTATGCTATATTTTTAGAAATATTCCATCATTATTAAGGCCTTATCGTAAATTATTTTTTCATCATTTGAATGGTATATCATGAGTTGTTTAAATATGCAGTGAAAATTCCAAACCTCTTTATATTAAAATTTAAATAATTCATTTTATAATTATATTTTTTGAATCTATTATAGACTACATAGTGAGACCCTACTGGGATTTTTATATCACCCCAACTTTTAACAATGGTTTTTTAGATTATCGTCTTCCATGTTTGAGAAAGGGGACATGATCTCTTGGAGGTGGATCCAGATATTGAACATAGGGTGTGGTGAGTTGTGTACTTAGGTACTAGGGGTGTTTTCCTCTATTTTCACACTTGGAATGTAGTACTTTTGGATTTAATTCCTGGTTGACTTCAGGTACATTACACCTAGTGGTGTTTCTTTTGTTTGGATATTGAATTTTTTTCTTGATTCATCTATGTTTTGTGAAAAATTTATTACCACTTGCATGTTGTATGATTTCGAGTTCTAGTCTCCAACCCATGGGGTTCCAGAACACCTTTCCCACTGTATCAAGGTCAGCTTAGTTACCAGGTTACCAGGGTACGGGGGATGGTTTGTGAAAATCATGGTACATTCATTTCTAATGAATCAAATAGCCTCATAACTCATATAAAATAGATTTATTATTAATTTATATTTATCTTGATCATTATCCTTCTTATGACCAATTACCTCTTCCACCATCTATTATTTGGGCATTAAAATTTTCTTTTATTTCCATATCATAACTCTTTACATACGTTATTGAATAAGGAAACATAGTTACGTGATTATTCTGGATAAACTGCATAGATACCATTATCTCTTATCCAAAGGATATTTTATAATTCCTTCTCAAAATGTGGTAATTCCTGATGGTAATTATCAAATTCCAAACCCTTGATGGCTAAGTTCAAAATTAAATTGTAAAGAAATAATTTATTTATTTGGGGTGTAATGTGAAACCCTAATACTTTTAAACTTGATCCTCATAATTGATATCATGTTTGATAAAAATCACCAAAAATATAATAAAATATAAAACCCATAGAGCTTATGATATATTAAATTTTAAATAAATTCAATCTCTCTAATACATAGTTATGCACATGAAACCTGGTTTAAAAAAACAAGGCAGTCTATTAAAATATTGTTCATAAAAATGACAGTTGTATCATCTAAATAATGTTATTGGTTATTAATGGAATTGAATATATTATTAAAATTATACGGTATAGGGGAAATTAAATTGTAATATATTGACTATAAATAAAATATGAATATGTGGAAATATCAAGAAATGTTTTAAAAGACTATATTTCTCTACATAAACGTTTAGTCTTCCTTTATGCACATAATTTTAAAATAATATTAACCAATATTATTATATTTCTTCAAAAAAATTAATTTTTTTAATATAAATGTCAAAATTACCTAGAATTTAATATGAATAGTCTTCCCAAAAACATAATGGTTAGATGTATAGTGATAACTACTAAATTTTAATTTATAATTCCTTTTCATTAGAATTATTTAAAAAGTTAATTTTAATTTTAAAACAGTTTTAAAGTAAAAATAGTTGTATAATATTTTGTATTATAATAATTTAGGTAATTGGAATAAATTTCATATTGAATATTGATAATGAAACATTAAATACATTTATGAATTTTGTTATTGGAATCCTTATTTTTCTTTATGTGTCCCATTATAATTTAGAATTGGATTCGACCAATTATGTGAATTTTATTTAATAATATTTATTCCATATTTTTTATGAGACAAATTTATATTATCTAATAATTTTTACTTATTTTCTTCCCTTTTTGAATATCATACACATTAAAAATAATTTACCATGATTAATGTAAAATTGATATTCTCTGGGGTTAAACTAAAATGATTAGGATTAAAAGGACCCACCAACAAGTCCAAAAACCAATTTTGTCCTGATTTTCAACCAATAATCAATATATCTCAAAAATAAAAAATTCTGGATTATTTTTACATGATAAAATCTTTAGAGTAATTTATTCTTTTAAAAAAATACATCATGTGTCCTCTCCTCAGTTTATAAAAGGAAACTATATCTCAACCCTGTTGACACTCTATAATCCATTTGGTTTGGAAAATAGATTCACATGTATCATTTTTAAATCACACCATATTATAGAGTCATGTGTTGGATCATAAATCTAATATAGGAATACATTATATTAAACCAGAATTAGGTTTCCCTATGAAGAATTAATATTAATAACAATTCATTTTTACTATACATCATATTCTAAATCCTAATTATTTAAAAAAATATAAAAACCTTATATACATGGATGTTATTATGAAAATGTAGTAACATATATCCTTCTACACATATATAAAATGGAAATGAAAATCGGTGATAGTGTGTTCGAAGGAATACATTCTTGAGAGCCAAAGTAGTTCGTTTTCCATCACCGCCATTCATGGATGGATAAGATGATATATTTAAAATATGAATATAATATATATGATATTATTATACATCATGAATTATGATATCAAATACACCATCTAAATTTCATTTCCTTTAGGGATTCAATAACATCCCTAGTTTGTACAAGAAACAGCAACCTCAACAAGTGATGTGATTAGTTTTTCTCTTACACATTAAATGGATTGTAGTGAAGATAAAATTTAACTAACATATTTTATATTTATCAGATATAAAAAATTATGTACATATATTATCATATTTAAAATATTACCTTCCAATCCAATGAAAAATAATAACCTTTCTTGTGATTAAATGTGGAATACCACCTCCACACAATGAAGTGAAATGTTTTTCATATTATATTTACATGGATTGTAATATTGATGTATATTATTAATATAAATTATATATAATAATTATAAGAATTCATTTATTGTTAATTAATATTTATTTTATTTTTTTATCCCTCTAGGCAAATCAAAACATCATTGATTAATACATACGAGTTACTATCTCAATGAATTGTGTAATCCTTTTTCTATCATTAAAATTTAGATATTCTTATAAATTAATGACTTTTTAATATATATTATATTTCTATCATGTTTATCATTCTTTTTATTATGTAAAAATGATAAATTTAAATAGAAAAAATTTACTAAATCAAAACTTATATGAAAATGATGCAATTGTGAACCAATACGGTGTATTTAACAATATGTTGTTAATAAATGAATGATTATGACTATAATGAAATAAAAATTGGATTGAGAAATATTTTTCTGGTTCTATAATTTATGTTTAGTAAACATATATTTACTATATCGGATTTCAGACACATATTATGGAACTTGAACATCAGTATGAGTTTCTCATCATACTTTTACATTATTGAGACAAACACCATATTAACCAATTATTCAATTGGGTGGTGTATATAATATTCCATTTGGTATATTATCTCTTTAATATGTTTATAATCCTAATATGTATTGTTTAGGTTTAATTTATATCATTAATGGGTCATATGATTCAAATATTTACAATGTTTTAAGTGTTCATTTCACGATCTCATCATTATTCACAATTGATTTGGTTTCTGTCAACTATTGTAGAGTTATTTGATATTAATATATTAAAATAATCATATTTTATTATCCTCTAGTTATTCATGAACATTTACTATGAAGAGTAAAATTTCGACACACTTTGGTACTTCATATTAATGATAAAATAATTTTGATAAACTGTAATATTATTCCTCACTACGATCAAAAATAAAATTTCATAAAAATAAATATATTCTATTTTTTAAAAAAATCATCATTATAAATTGATTTATTAATTAAATTTCTTTTTATTTTCACTATTATTTTTTGAATTAATATTTTCAACCTTTTCAAAATATGGACCCTTTCGATTTTACCAAAAATATGAAATGAATTATTGTTTTACCATATAAAATATGAACATTAAATTTTTGTTGACATAAAAATTTAACGTTTTAATGATTATTTGACACGTTTTCAATTAGTATTTTCATTGAAAATTATTTTCCAAATACTTTTTAAATCATTTCATAAAAAATCAAAGGGACAAGGTAATTTTTATCAAAACAAATAAACACATTTTTATTGTATATCTATTCATTAATGACAACAACCTTGTTTTAAATTTTGATAAAATGGGAATGTATATTATTTATTCTATCCGTATTAATTGACTATATTGTTTTATATAAGTTTTAATAGAGATTTAGAATTTTTTTGTTGTGGATAGTTTATGAATAAATTCATTGATTGGGGTACGTATTATAATTTCATATATACAATGAATTAGACTTACTATGTGATGGGTGGGGCCTATAGTTGCATATCCCCTCGATGCATCAATTTGTCTCATGAGAATATTAGCTTGGGTATTTGGATGACAGAATACCTATTTATGTCGTATGTCTTGTAATGAGACCTTGATAGTATGATGTCTTGGCATGAGTCATTTATTTAACGTTTAAGTTGTACAAAATTATGTCTTCAATCAATTTGAATTCATATATTTATATTCCATTTCATAATTTCTATAGTTAGTATATCCATACCTATATTTCCTGATCGTGTTATTATTAATATGTTATTAATTGATCATCATTTATTATTTCCATATTATTCTCAATATAGTGATTAAATTTCATTTGTTTTCGTTGCTTAACATCCATATTTATTATTACATTTTCATTTATACCTCTCATTTTAATCATTCCATTACATTTAATTTGATCTCAACCATTTAATCTTTATTATTATACATGGACACCAGGAAGTGTTCTATGATTGATATGTCAGGACATACTTAGGGGATTATTGGAGACAAAAAGTTAAAATCTATTTAAATTTTTTAATGTAATGAAAATTTATATTATGAATCTTGTTTAGTAGGACTACATATATGTTTCATATAATAAGATATGATTTTACGAATCTAGTGCAAATGTAATAATGTAACAACTAACTTTCGTCTAATCGTGTCAAGGTCACAAAAAAACAATAATTATTGTACCAAAAATTAAATAGGTGTCCCATATATAGGAGCTTTGTAAATAGGTTCAAGATGAAGACCATTACCATAAGTGTATTGAAACTAGCACAGACATATTTTCTATAAGTAGAAATTATAACATCTTGAAACTAATAAGATGGATGGTACATTATAGTTATATAAAAATATCATTTATATGGTATTTTGTGTGTGAATATATGTAAAAATTATGAAAGGACATCAAAATTATAGTTCTTCCAAATTGATAAAATATTATAAAAACATTATTGAGCTCTCTCCATATAAAAACTATTCAATCATAAATAATTTCGTCAAATTTCATATTTTTTACCATATATATAAAGTAATTTATGTAATATCTCTAGAATGATGATCTATTAACATATAATTGAAATTGAAAATATAAAAAACATTCTTTGAATATTAAATAGAGATAAAAATGATAAAAATACATAGAACACATCAGTTTCATATGGATTCTGGATGCCCTTAAAAATTTATTAGGAGTATCTAAAGATGATGAAAATTTAGAATTTATAACCAATGTACATAGATAGTTCTATTATATAATTCCATCAAAAGTTAGAAAAATTATATTTTATAATGGGAAAATTCATATATATCATGTTTCTATCTGTTTAATTACCATAATCATTAATATTCAATTTTAATCTTATAACAACCTATGATTTTATTTTAATTTTCTTTTAAATAAAACATGATGTATTTTATACCTTAACTTTTACATTACCTTGAGTCTATATGAATTAAGTTATATCATATCATTATGGCCTAGATTTTGAGCTTATATGTATGAATAAAAAACCAATTATTTAAATATAATTATAATAAATTTTATTAATTATTATTTATTATTTCTTAATAAATAAATGCTAAATTTTTGGAAATGTCATTTTTCCATTCAAGAA
Organism: Viscum album; assembly: GCA_963277665.1. Lineage (NCBI taxonomy): Eukaryota > Viridiplantae > Streptophyta > Magnoliopsida > Santalales > Viscaceae > Viscum > Viscum album. The sequence goes on along the minus strand of OY728161.1, from coordinate 2,116,792,355 downwards.
AAATTCTTCAAAATTGGGATTCAATTTATTTTTTATGTGAATAATATAATCAAAAAACTAAAATATATAATATTTTTTTTGAAAATTTATTATTATTTCTTGAATAAAAATTTCAATATTATCATAGGTATATTTTTAGGATTTTTCTATAAATACTTATATTTTTACGAATTGTGAAATATAACACATTTTTAAAAAATGACATTTTCATTAAATTAACTATCAATATATATTTTTAATTTGATTTTCAATTACCTGATGTACCCTTTTCTTATAAATAATATATTTAATTACATATTATTTATCATAATATTTTCTTTTTTTATGTTAATTTTTATGCTTAAAAACACAATTATCAAAAACCTGTTTTATGTTCCCAATGTTTTTTTTTCAAAATAAAATAATTTTATCTCTATATATGAAAGGTTATAATAATATTATAGATTAAATTTTCTATGTAATATTTTAACATGCATTTTTTGGTTTTTATAGAGAATGTAATATAAGTAATTTATTTTTTTGGATTAATAATTCATTGATCAAAAATTGGGTTACATTCCTTTTTTCACACATATATACAATAAGAATTTACTAATTATAGAAATTTAATTTGGAAAATTTGATTCAAAATTTGTAATAATTATAATTAAGATAGATTAATATTCATAATTTAATTTGATTCTAGAGTTAATTGTACAAATTAAAAACAATTACAAAAATTAATGTAAAAAACATATCTATGAGGGGTGGGTGGGGGATTAAAGAATGACATAAGGGATGTATTTTAAAAATATAATATTAAATTACTATTTTTTAATATATTTTAGTAATATTTTATGAAAACATAAAATACCTAGCCATTTGGATCCACATTCTAATGAAAGTGACCATAAATCATTGAAATCATTTATGAAATTACATAAATGCATCTCCCCTTATTTATAAAAGTACACCAATTCTCCAACATTACTCAAAAAATTTGAGCATCAGGTCATATAACAAGGAAAGTAATAAAAAATTCAATATTTGATCAATTCATCAATTAGTATCTAGTCTTCTCTTATGTCCAATTCTTTATTGGTTAATGAGTATTCTAAAGGTGATCTCTCAAATTATTGGTATAAATATTATCCATAATGATTCAATTTTATTTATTCATCAACCTAATATAATCATTTTGCATACATACAATCATGGAAAATATAGTATCATAAATTTAATTATATTTTAAAATTATTGTTTAACAATTATTAACCTCATATTTTATATCTAATGAGAGATTAAAGTATCGCATGTGCAAATGTGTAGACTAATATATCTACATGGTGACACAATTAATTTTTTTTACAATAATCATTCATGGTTTTTTATTATAATATAATTAATTTATATATATAATATTTATATTAAAATAATTTATATGGAAAATTTATGTATTATTTATCAATATTTTATTCCATCAAACAATAAATTTGAACGTTACTCATGCGTACTTACAGACTATCATCTAAATATAGGGATATAACTTATTTTTCATCACTAAATTATCTGAATTATATATATATTCATGTAGTAAATATATATTATATTCAAACTTTATTACAATTTTGGAAATTTTGTAACTATGATGTCATATTATAGACTATCACTACCAAACCCAGACAAACATAAAAAATGAAACATGAAACTCAAAATAAATGACATTAAAAGATAATTATAAATAAAGATATATATAAATAATATATACGAAACATTTATGTTATTATATGTTTTAATATAATTTTAATAAATTTAAATTTATTTTACTTGATTTTGGAGCACTTATTAAGGAAGAAGGACCAAAGGTAAGGGTTTTATCGTACTATCCCATTTTTACGAAGACAATTAATGAATAACTTTTCTAATGATGAAATTATATTGTATGTTTTTGACGTGACATATATATTTCCTTATAATTTGGTTATCTCTAAATATTTCCCTTTTTTATTTTTCCCTCTTTAAGTATGAAAAAATCTGAAAGAATATATTTATTGCAAATAGGCCATAATTTTATTTTCTGTTTGGAATCATTTCTTCCATTTACAAATTATCATTAAAAATTTTCAATAATGTATTTAATATTATATATCTACTTATTAACACTATTGTAACACATTTTTTGTATTCTATAAAAATATTTTCATGGAATAATCTTTTATTTTTTTCAGACTAAGCTACTTCTTATTTGTTAACAAAATTATGAAATGAATTCTTTTTACATACACCACATGAATGGATTTACCCACCATTGGGAATACACTTTTTACTAATGATTATTTTATAATAATAATTATCTATTTTAAAATAAAAAAATTTCATTAATATTTTAAAAAAAATAGATTCTATGTATTTGATATTAAATAAAAAATGTATTTTGAAAGAGGATTTTTCTAGTGATCATTTAAATGTATATTTATCTATAAAAATGTTCTTTTATGTTTGTTATGATACTTGGTATATGTTCCATTGCTTCCATCTTTTTCCTTTATTTAAATTTTTTTATTATGATGGTTAAATTATTATAAATCCTCTATCTTTTCCAGGGTTATTATTAGATTTCATGATGAATTTTTTTAAAAAAATTGGTGCGCGCACACACACACACATATATATATATGTATATTTGTATGTGTGTGTTTTTAGTTTTAATTATGTTATGTATGTTCCTTTAATTATATATCCTCTAATGATTTTGTAAGTGTTGGATATCTCATGAGATAATAAGGATTGAAATGGAATGTGATCCCAAATTATTAAGGGAATTTGTTCAATAAGGTAGTAATTATTGTGAACATTAGGTAATGAAACAATGTAATTTGTAGTGAACCCAATCCACTATAATAGTTTTTTTAGCAAGACCGGTCTGAGAAAATGATTTTTTATGCTTATGTGAATTTCATATCAAATATAAATTATGTGTTTTGATTGGTATAACATTATTTTATGATTCATTTATATGATATATGAATGAATGGGAATGAATTTCCAATGTTATGGTCTTGTTAATATTTAATTATGATTACCATTTTAACATCCCATATTTCCTTCAATGGGGAATATTTTTTTATAATTAATTCCTGATTCGTTTATAATATGGATGCCTAATGAAGTAATGGAGGTAACGAGGTTGTCCAAGTCTTGTTCAGAGACCAGAACACTAAATATTATTGGGATAGACTAGGCCACATGGTTAGAATACACCAAGACACCCAGAAAGCATGGGTTTCGTAAACTATGTGGCTGGAAATAGTGGGGTGATTGGGGATGCACAGTTTTTCTGCAACCATGAGGCCCCAGATGCATGAAATTATAAGATTTTATAACCCCTAGATGGCGGTATTTTGCATTAATGGGGAATATTTTAGCCATCTATATGTAAAAACTGAGCACCCCTTCTTATGTGGGTGAAATTCCTTTTGCTCATAAATGTTTTAATGTTCCAAAACTATAATTCTTCTTAATTTTTGTGGGATATCCTCATATTAAATGATAGATATTATATCTTTTCCTCTCCATAGGTTTGGAGGTAGATCCTTCCTTGAGATATAAATCATTCATTCTCAGAAGAATTTAAAAGTTTAAGGTAATCATTTCACTCCTCTTTCTTCCTATTATATTTTATTTATTTATCTATTGCACTATTTTTGTTTACTTTCAATTTAAATATTTTTAGTTCATTTATTTATTTGTCCATTAACTATCATTCTAGCACAATTAAAACTCGATGTAGGATAGGGGAAGCACTATGGGACTATGGTGGTTTTTGTTTTTATTTCCCACAATGTTGGACACATTCTATATTATGAACCATTATGCCACAACCCGATCCCTTTCGGTGATGCCTATATTTTTCAAGATAAATCAAAATGAGTTGTTTTACATGTCTATTGTGACTATAGTGAGGGGAAAATCACCCTAAGGTTGATGGACTTGACCTATGATAACCCTTTATGTGTTCTGGATACTTGGTAGCCTATCATATATGTGCTTAGTTTTGAAATACCACACATGGTATGTATCCCCTATAATAGATGTGTTGAATTGAAAATTGGATTAAAAAAGGATGATGAGTCATGTGTTAGTCCCAACATCTATTTACCTGAATGGTTTCCTAATAAAATTTATTGGACCTATATTAAATTCCATATAAATGTTTTAATTAATTTATTAACTCATTCTTGGATAATGGTATTGTTTTCCCTCACCAAATCATTATACTACTTTCATTTTGGAGAGACATGATGGGTTATTATTTATGGGGCCAATAGATTTTCCCATTTTTCATTTTAGATTATTTGTTTATGAATTTTAGATGCACCAGATTAAACATAAGCTATTTCAAGGATAGGCTCGCTGTGTGCTTTAAATTTTAATTCCAGAAGTGTGCCAATCATTCGTTAGGGGAGACCCTATGGATGTGCTCAGTGGCAAAATTTTTGTACCATTCCACAAGAGAGACACATTCATCTATATGATATAATAGAGATAAACATATAGGTTAATTCATTCTATATTCAAACCATGTATAGAGATGAACTTGGGATCTAATTATTGGGTCACATTGGATAGACTCCATTAACATTGGTCTTATACAAATCGCCTAGTGAGATAAATTTAATTCTCATAGAATTTCCATGGATGATCTAGGAGTGACATTTAAAAAATTTAAACCTGTAAACTAAAATAAAAATTAACGTATTGAAATTAATTTAGTAAAAACATGTTTTTATTTGACATTAAGGGATGTGTCCTCTAATCCAAATCACATGATATGAAACATTTGATATCCTTATGTATTAACCTACTCACATTACTCATTCATGATACCTTGGTTCTAAAAAACCCAAATGATACCAAAAAAGGTAAAGATAAACATGTTTTTCTAGTGGAACCGATTCCAGTGTTCTCATTTGTTAAATCATATATTTTATTTACTATTAATGTCACTATATTAATATTATACTTTAAGAAAGGGACTGATCGGGACACCATTGGTGGTGGTCTACTATGAATATATCACACCCATCTTGGTCCACCATTGGTACCCAAAAAACATCATGGTAATAGATATTACTAAAGTGAAGTGGCCGGGTTTCAATGTTTTCTTTATATTACAGGACATGGAATGGGGGAATAGGATCGAGCCTATGCTCCATATGCTATTGGTATATTTTTGGCCTTTTCTTATTTTGATATCTTTGGGTACATGATTGTATCCCATGTTCCCTGCTAATTTATTTCCCTATAGCTACATGATATTTTTCATTATTCAGTATCTATTTGTTATTTATATTATAATTATTGTTTTTTTATCATGGTTCATTATTTCCTATGGTTCTACTACGATATTTTTTGGATACGGGTTTCAATATGGCGGGTTACTGGTCAAGTCATATAATATCTACTTCTATTGTCCATTATTCATTATATTATGTTGTAGTACACTATGATCAATGAGGTTATTTTATCCCCAAGGATACACCAAATTATCTCATTAATATTTAGTAGCCTATAGAATTTGTGGAGGCTACCTTGAGGTCTTCTGGACCACAATATTGGGGGAACTGTTATGTGGCATCCCAGGAAGGACGCTACAAAGAGGAATCAAAGAATGTTTTTCATTTTTTTCATAATATTTGGGTTTAGATAGAAGACTCATATTTTTGATTTTATTTAATGATAATGTTCTATAGTTTAGTTAACCCATGTACATGGGAAATTCAAATTACCTAGGATGGGTAAAAGACCAATTTATTGTGCTTGTTATTGTTTCATTTCTTTCACCATTAGGTTACACACATTCATTATGATAGTATTTTTATTGATAAATTTATTAATATATAGCAGTTTTATCATTACCATGATGATTTGAGGTCATATTAGGAATCATGAATAATACTGATAAACATATGATATAAATTATATTCATATTACAACCTATATCTTCTTTCTCTATGCATTTCTTATGATGCATATGCTTGTTTTGTTTCCTTATTGGTTATTCCTTTTGGGACTATGAAAAAAATTACACATAAAGTGATAGCCTAATCCTTATAGTGTTTAATAGTATAGGTTAAATCACACAACTTATGTAGTCAACTATGGAATGTTGAGCCATGTAATATTAGTCAGATGGGCTGGAACATGTTATGGTTAAGATTTAATGAACAACATATTCCAATAAATAATTTGTATGGCCATTATAAATTGGAAATAGTACTCCATTTGATTCATCAATTTAATGAAAATATAAATACATAAATAAAAAAAATTAATATGATATTAATAATGAAATCGAAACCATTTATACGTAATATGAGAGATTGAACCAGTACCAACATTTTATTGGGAAATACTATTGCCACTTGATCATTATGTGACCATTCTTTTTTAACTCTTACATAGATATTGTATAAGGCTATGGGTTATGACTTAGTAATAGGATTTCACATATGTTCCATTCCTTTATAAAATTCCCTATCTATTATTTTTTTCTAATGAATGCACTTTGAAATTACAAATCTATTCCACCACGAAATCCATATGAGGTACACAAAAGGATATGTAATGATCATTCTCTAGAGGTTGTCAGCATAGATCCACCATTGATACCTTCTATAGTTCTACCTGAGTAACCTTCTATATATATTCAACTGGGATCTTGTTCTTAGTTATGGGGTAGTTTCTTTCAGTTCTTGAAGTCTTTTTATGATGCTCCTCGACCTGCCCCTATCATGAAATAGCTAACACATGAGTTCCAGTACTAGAATTCTACAACCTTCTTAGGGAATGATAGTCCATAGGCTACTATGTTAGGGCTAGATTCCAAGATATATATCTTTGAGTGCATCATGACTCCTCTAGAGTGAAGGGTCCAACTTGATAACAGTCTTTTTTATGACATAACCATGCATTGGTGGGAGATCCTAATATAGGATGGTCAATAGTAGGGTATAGTTTGGGAATACATCGATGAATAAATTTTTAACTTCTTCATACCACATACCTTTAGAAAAATAAATTATGGAGTTTATTCACCTTCAACTATGTGAGATGTTGGTGACTGAATATTCAACTCATTCACTGAATTATAGTCTTTCTCACAAATGGTGTATGAATATTAGATAATGACTGTGAGGTGATTTATGGATGTGATTTAATATTCTATATGATAATAGTTAAACATATTTTAACTAAAAAATCTCTCAATTAGTGAACCAAGCCTTAATTACTAAGTAGAACATGATGGAGTCTGGTAATGTGATCCATGTATGTTCTACTTCTAGGAAGAATAACAGATTTTATACTTCCATGAAGAGGAATTTAGAGGGAATATAAGGAGGCACTACAATATTGGGGTCACATTATGATTTTAATGTGGTGATTCACTAGTTTGGATATCCAGGACATAAAAATCCAAACTTTATGAGTAACCTAATTTATTTTTGATCTTCTGGTAGGATGGGTCACCTATAATGTTTTTTCTGATCTATTCCTTGTGTTCCCATTTAATGATGTTCTATTATAGCACATCATTTGGGTGTAGGGTCATAAATTCCATGTCAGGTAGGAAGTTTTTCTTGTAAATGATATTTGAGATGATATGTTGGTTTTGGATGAGGTGCTTAGGCATCAGATATTCCTCAACATAAGAAGTGTGGACATGCTCAGGATACTCATGTGGAATCTCAAAGCTACAGTTCAAGATATATCTATGTTGTGTAGCGTTTGACCAGGGAGAAGAGACCAAGGCCTCCCAATATATGAGGTAGTATAATGTTATCCTATACCCTAGTTACTCCCTTTTTTTATACGTGTGCATCAGACATTGTCTATTTAATAAAACTAAGAGAAATCAAGATATATTGATATATTAATCTCGGGACATGACTACTGCTGACACCGCATTAAGAGTAAGATCAATGGAAATACACAAGTGCAAGGAGTTCACCTTGATATAGGAGGGTAATATTTCATATGAACTATCATTTTCCTTAAGATTACTTAACTCAACATTCATTACTAGAATGAAAATGTTTGCTCTTTATCGATCCTAGGAGGATTGTTATCACCATGTGTTTTCACTGACATCACTTAAGGGAATCACAAATATCCTTAAGGTCGAATGCATTATCCAAGATGGTAAATTTGGACCAAATCGTATTGGATCATGCAATGTGACAACCTATATATTGAGTCTCTTTATAAGTGATTAGGGAATGATGTTCCTAGAATTCGCTCATGTTATTTAACTTTTCAGGGATGTATTTTCTAAATATATTTTTTAAGAATACCTCATAAAATAGAGGTCAAATTAACTATCATGATTATGCTCGGTTTGAAACCTTTTTCCATTTGAACACATTGTATTGCACCTAAAGATCTCATGTAACTGAATAAATAAATTAATGATATAGAGGATAAGGTATTTAATAGACCCATTACATCACCATGGGGTTCACCTATCATTTCTTCAGAAGGTGGATGGTATAATACTTTTTTGAAAGGATCTGAATTGACTAAAACATTCTATAATGAAGAATTAGTATCAAATTCTCCAAATAGATGGCCTCTTTGACCATATCTAAGGACTAATAGTTTTCTCCATGATGAATTTCTAATAAATCTACAATAAGGTCCATGTGAGGCTATTTGACATACAAATACAATTTTCTGGAGTAGGATGGACTTGTACAAGTATCTATAATTTTTTTAGTATTCTGAATGCACTGAAAATATTTATTTCATTGATGGCACATTTTTTCACATGAACATAGATTCAATTAAAGTATTTTTCATAGGCCATATCTTAGTGAATTCTCATACTAAACAGGACCATGAAAATAAAAATGAGATCATAATGAGTACACTAAGATAACATCACCTATATGTAATTCTCCATAAATGACACTTTTTGATAATTTTGTTTAACTTAATGGTTTATTTCATTTCAATGGATGTTGTGTCTTTTGACCCAGAGAAGTTGAGCACCACGGTTTCATAGAATGATACAAAGAATTTATTTGACACACATTGATTTTTTTGGATATTATAGGATATTAATATAATCCTTATTAAACTTGTTATACCCTCTTATAGTCTTTACCATGAATTTTTTGAAATTCAAAAGGGTTGAATCTTACGAGATAACTCTTTAGGAGTTAAATAGAAAACTGACAACCACACCAATACTGATTTTCCGAGATCTTGGAAGAGGGTAAAATATTTAATTTCATGATTTATTGATCCTAATGGGTGATGTTCTAATGAAGGGTGGTCAAGTTGTGGAATATGGGTCCTTCATGTTGAGTCCTCATGAGAGTAATTACCCAACAGACAACCTCGATCAAGAAGTCATGGTTCATGCTCTACACTATTGGAGAAAATATCTTCTGGGTGGGAAGTTTTTTGTTTACAGGGATAAAAAATCCCAAATTTCTTTCTAACCGGTGAGACATGATTCTATTGTAGTGATTGTGGTCAGAGTACATATAGTACATCATAATTGATATTTTTTATAAACCATGTAAGGGTAATGCATTAGATAATTCCCCATGCTCAAAGAATCTGATGAAATTCATAAATGAGACTATTAATGAGTGCATGATGATGGATATAATTTTTAGTAACACCATGATGTTATGGAATAGAATGGGAAGCCAATTTTTTGTATATTTCGGAGTTACATACTTGCATTAGGATTTGGTCATGATAAGAAAGTCACCTCATTCAGAGGGCCTCTTCCTAAGGGAGTTTGTCACGGGTAAGAACCCACCTCTCATTTGGGTATTTTTTAAAAATAAGATCCTGCACATCGATTGGTGGGATTTTTTTCCTTCTAATATACATGAATTGTTAATGTGAGAGTACCATTTTTTGGTTTGTAATTTCACTCTATTATTATAAAGATTCACTGAGACATCCTTCATCAATATTTGTGTATAGGTATGAAGATAAATATAGAATGTTTCATCATGAGCTACCCAACCTATTAAATTTTGAAGTCAGATAACTACTGAGATTATTTACATCTACATAATCTATGAATTCATTCATGGAAATGGAATGATATCACCTTGGATTTCATGATGGGGTTGCTGAGATACCTTTAATAGAACAACAAAATATGATTTACCTCCAAATAGTTAACCAGGGTCACACACTTCTTACTGGTCTTGGAAAACATCTCAATGATGAACATGGGAATATCTATATCCAAAATATTATGTTTTGTAATTAAGTACCACGATATATCATATTGAAATGATATAACCTATTTACATCACTATTTTAGTAGGGCATGTAAATGGTACTAGGTCTATAGGTTATCTTGAGTATAACATATCACCACAAGACTAATTAGTATTCGGAGTGAATGGCACTTTTGTTAGAGGATATTCATTAGGAATACATCATTGATTTTTATTGTTCATGGAAAAGACATACCACTTTAGTTGAGATTTCCTATAAAAAATCATTCAGTAAACTATTCAAGTGGCTCTATATGATGCCCTTTTTCAAAGGCCGTATTTTTCACCATTAAGTTGGTTAGAGGTAAGTGAGTTGGTTCTACTATGTCGTCTTCTCCTACAAGAGACACTCCTGAAATTGATGTTGATCCACAATTGTATGTCTACATCTCAGTCCTAGAATAATTCTTATACCAATCATTGAAATAATCATATAGAGATTGGTGTGTGAAATTTGGTATTTCTATATGATTTCTGTAGGATGTGTCATATATGAATTCAGATAATGGGAAAGATATCAACTTGAAATGATGGTAATATCATGATAGTGGAAGAGGGAATCCAAATTTGCAATCAGTTGCATCTACCTTAGATGTACTATTCCATGCACATCATCATCCACATATCCCAACATTAACATAATCAACCTGAGCTTCCTCACTTTTTTTACCTTGGGGATATGGATTTTTAGGTAGACGAATCATTCAAGGAGAACTTGTTTCATATAATTGATTGGTGCATAAAAGATATCTTATTTGATAAAGTTCCATTTTTATTGGTGTTTTTGTAGTATGGAAATGTATATGATGAAACCCAGTAGTGATTTTTTAATTTATTCATGTCGTGGACTGAACCCTTCTTTAGTGATGGTTTACAATACTCAGAAGGTAATCATGGGGATGAGTTGTCTAAAATAGGGGAGTTTGTAATGCCGCTAATTTTTTTGGGGAATTGTCTGTTCATTTTTTGATTTAATTCATTTCCTTTTCCCTAATACGTTTTCCTAATTAATTCATGGAGGACATGAGGGTACATATGTCTTGTTTAAAGCTTAGTGATCCATAATTTTGAAGAATATACTTGGCTGAATAGTTAAGAGTGTTCATTCATCACATCCCACATGGTTTCGAAAAACTATCTGACTTGAGACAATGGGGTATTGTGTTCCACACATTATTCCTAAAAACATGTGACCTAATTCAATGAAAATGAAAGATTACATACCCAAAATAAATTTTAATTTCCAACAATTTTCACATGATTTGTCCAAAAGTGCAGACAAACAATAATCCCCTATTTGTATGGGTGTAATTTAATTGTTTCTCATACTTTTTCAAAATTTTACACCCCTCCTTCACCTGATTATTTAAAGTATATTGTCCCCCTTTTTAATTCCAAAATCTCTATATCCTCCTCTCCATTATTTTTTGGATGCTCTTTCATATGATCTCCATGTACCTCATCTTAAGAAGCATCAGAAACTATGAGATAAAATCTACACTCATGTTGCTTCCTATTATTGTTCCTTCCTACATCCTTTTTACTCTTTAGGTGAAAGCTCATTTACTCCATTTTAATGGAATCTGATGAATTCGTTGATGACCAAGGATCATGATCAAATCTATGGTCAAAAATAGATAAGGGAATCACCAGGGTGATAAGGTACATGGTCTAGTAGTTTTCCACAACTTTTGATGCACACTATATTTATCACCATTGTGTCATGAGACATACGCTATTGATGTCACCTATGTTTTTGTAAATAAATTAATATGAGTTGTTTCCAAGTCGTTTTTTCTATAGTGAGTTGGATGACATACTAGTTTGAATTTCATTATATAAACTATACATTTTGGTGTTCCATCTCCTTGATATCCTATTTTCCTTTTTCTAGATAATGAAACACCACATGAGGTGTGATTCCATAGAAATATATTCCTTGAATTGATAATTGTTTTTGAATATAATAATTTTCCATGTGTTATATCGAAAATATTATTCCATAAATTATGTCATAATTAATTTTAATAGACATATATTAAATAACCTCATGAATGCATCATTTCATAATGTTATGCTTTTTCTATTCAAATAATACTTATACCTTCCTTCTAGAAGGATATATTGGGTTCTTATTTAAGGACCCATTACGTGGTCTCACACAACAATATAGTTAGTTTCTAAATGAATATTAATTGTTATGGGTGAGACAATAGCAATTCCTAGGAATAGAATTCCATGAATTTCCATTTTTACCTCCATAGGGGTGACATTTGGCACATAGGGGAGACCTTGTGGATGGGATCTATAGTGAGATGGTTGTACCATGACACAAGACAAACTGGTTCCAATGTGTGAAATAGAAAAGATGGAATCAGATGGTATTTCATGACATAATCATACCATACATGGTGTGACACTTTGGATCCCATTATAAGGATTCCCGGTACAGACTCCCTTTGCATCAGACTTATACTGAGCCCATAGAGAGGTAATTGGAATTCTCTTAGAATTAACATGCTTGGGATTAATGTTTCTCTCAAAAATTGATGAAGATTTTAATTTAATTAAAATTTAATAAAATAACATTATTTATAAAATGACATGATGGAATTGTAAATTCGGGAAGGTTTCTATATTTCCAAATCAAAACATGGGGACAATAATATTCATGATGTATAACCCTACTCAAATTTCTCAGGTAGGAATTCTTGGTCTCAATATACATGGATTAGGCCCAAGAATTTAAATATGGATGGTTGTTCAAAGTGGAACCTATTCCAATGTAGTTATTTAATTATTCATATATGTAATTTACTATTAAAGGCACCCTACTCATTTTAAATTTCAAAAAATACACTGATATAGAAACCATTGGTGGTGGCATACTAAGTATATATCACACATGTTTTGGGATGCATTTTGTACCCAAAAAGACTTCATGGTTGCAGTTATTGATAAAGGGACGAATAAAAATTATGATGTTTGATTATGAAGGTGTATACGGGAATAGTTATTATCTTATTCTTGAGATTTTAGTAGAAGTTTTTTAACATTTTATATTATTAATAGAATGTGGTATGTTCTTGTAAACCATGTCGACCGCATAATCATATTTTTATAGCTACTTGAGAATCTTAATTATTTAGTATATATTTTTTGTCTTTTTATTATTTTTTTATCTAGGGTGAATATGTATTATGATACAACTAATATATGTTTATAGATATTTTTTACACTGTGGAGAGATACCGATATGGTCATATAGTGTCAACATCTATTGTTCCCTATCCCTTATATATTTTTGTGCTCCACTCAAATCACTGAGGGAATAATTTTCCCACATACACAACAAGGTCCCTAGCTTCTAGTCAGAATCCTCTTGCATTCAGGGATGTGATCTTGAGGCCTTGTGGGCCACCCTATTAAGACATAGTTAAGTGGCATCATTGTTAGGATGATAAAATTATATTCTATCTTACGTTCACTAATTTATATCTAGTATTCTTATTCTTAATAATAATTTTACATCACATATTATTATCTTTCACATCCTTGATTTATAGAGATATATTTTATGTGTTATATCTCTAAGAGAGGTGCTAGTTGTGATGAACACAATCAGAAATAATGTATATATTTTATTTATATGTTCATTAAGTAAGCTATATTATATGGAAAAAATATCTATGGCCCTAACTTGTTTATTATTTTAAATTTATTCAAAATCAATTTAGGATTATGTAATAATATTATATAAAAATAATGGGTCAGTAAAGTTGGTATCAGGGAAATATTTAGTATCATTTTGAAACAAGGACGAGGAATATTTACTATGAACTATTAATATAAGATTAAAAATAGAAGAATCTCCGATATTATGTATATTGGAGGAGTGTGGGTTCCATAAGAAAATATATCCTTTTGGAATAATAAAAGTTTATGTGGTTTTATAATAGATGCATATTTCAGTGGAAACCATTTTAGGAGTTAGTCTAGAATATCTCAATAATAATTATAGTGAATGGTGACTTTTCCTTTAATATGAACGTGGTTAGAAACTCCCATGGGATATGATTAGGTTAACTCATATTTTCATTATGATCTATTATGAAAATTTTGGATAGATAATAAACATGTATGACAAATGTTTACCATAAAATTTTATTTGATGATTATAAATTTTATAGATTTAGACATACTATTAAATATATTTCAAGATTAATATCTCTAATCGACTATTCATGGTGTTCATGCAAATGTTTTTGGAAATAAAAATTGATTAAAGATGGAATGTTGAAGTTGAGGTGGTCACATGTATTCCCATATATGAAGGTGCCCTATTTAGGTTTAGGTATATGTATTCTATTATATCAGGATAAGTACCAAGGAATGCTAATTTTTATAATAAATGACTATATATTGAAATTAAAATAAGAAATCCTATGGTTATAATGTTCATGTCACATGTATATGTATCTTCTCAAATTGATGTGGGTGGAATCTTATTCCATAAATTTTTATTATTCATCCAGTAAATGATTTTTTTTTATTTTGGAATGGATTGGATTAATATATATAATCCTGATATAAATTTCCATGGATGGGATGTCACATTTTATTTTATAACCCAATTTATTATTGTCTATAATTGTGTGGATAAATGAAAACATTCAATGGAAATTATATATTTCTTATGGTTAGTTATTCCTATTCATGGTTAGTATTTGTCTTTTATTAACGCATAATTTATTGATGATTTGGATCATTCATATTTTGATTTTAATTCAATTAAATGAACATATAAGTTATAACTAATCGTGTAAAGGAAGTCCAAATGACCTTTTGGACCCATTTAGATAAAGGATTCGTGAAGATGGATGAAAATATTGGGCATCACTATTAGAGAAAAACCCTACCTCCCAGCCAACATGATTTCTCTAAAGCTATACAGTTGAAAAAAGATGAGACTTGTAGGCCACACGGTCTATCAGAAATCATGTGACCCTAGTAACAAGGCCATGTGATGCTACTAATATTTTTGGACGAGTATTTTTAGCTATTTTTTAAGGGTTAGAGAAACCATGCACCTAACCATATGGTGTTCCATTTATAGGCATTAACTAGCATAAGATGGGCACATTGATTGGCCAAATGTGCCTCCAAACCATACACAATTATTTTTTAAGGTTAAAATTAAATATCCCCACTTTAATATGATAAACAAATTATATCTTCCTTCATCCTCATTCCAGCATACCATCACCATTTCTCATCCTTTGTGACAACTCCCAATTCGATCTGGGATCTCATATAACTATTCTATTTGAATTTTTAATCATGATCTATCTATGGTATGAGATCTAACTCTGAAATATATTCTAGTATTTTACCTCATATAAAATGTAATCTTTAGATCCATCATGATATTTAGGTGGAAGATCATTTTCCCTATTTTTAGGGAGTCTGACAACATCTCATTTCTCTTCCAACCTAAAATAAATCTGAGGATGATCTTGATCGATGATTCATCTACAACCATGGGGTAGGTGGTATCTTCTTTTTTACCATATGTATTTACGTTCCATAGATATATCATTGTTCTTCATGCCATATTTTATCGATCATATCCTCTTATTTGAGTTCAACATATATAACTAACCCTCGCACATCAATACATTCCTATTTATCCCTGTTTTGTGAATTATAGTTTTTTATCATGATTATGGATGTCAATCGGGTGGTCCATTGTGAATTTCCATATTTTAGTTAAATGGTTAAATACCCTGAATTTCATATAATCATTCTTACTGGATTTTTAATTTGTTGTACCGTGAGAGATGAATTATTATAAAACCCAAGGGAACTAATAACTATTTGGAAAACCTCTAATAGTAATTTACCAAGTGGGAAATTTCCTTTTTAGTCTTTAAGGATTATAATTCGCTCATTCATCATTATAAATATAAATAGTATGTTAAGATAATTTAACAGATTTTATAATATGGGATGTTTTAGGTATGATGGAAGACTTCCGTTAAATGAATTAATTGTTATAAATGGTATGGATTATGAAAATTGGTATTATGTTCCTATGATGAAATTAATGTATTGAATGAAATTTTATTTTAAGGGAGGTAAGGCCACACTATTATTAATACCTTTTTAAATTCACATTATGAATTGAATAGACTTATTTATATATTTAGGATTGGGGAATAAGATGATTGGGAGGTAAATCCCTCATGACATATGTATATATCATAAACCATTGTATTGTCTATGATAAGATGGTAAGGTTTCATAGTAGCATGATGGAATCACATTCACATTCATAGGGTTTTGCCTATGATATCTTGAATCTGTGACAGAAGTTAGGAATTGGGATTCTTGTACCATGTTCCTTGTTTGGAGTGTTGAAATGAAGGACATGTCATCATATTATGTGAGGAGCAGGGATTCTCTTAATAATTATGTGATTTAGAGAATGTACCCAATTTATTGAAATTATAGTCTCACCCAAACTTGTTTTTTATATCTGAGTTACACCATAAGAAGGTGATAACTAGTATTGCAATTATATAGACACTTGTGACAACACATTCATGGTTCATATAAGTGGATAATATATATAACTATAATATATATACTGTTACTATTTATACAGTTACTGATTAGACATTAAATTTCAAACATGATCTTAAGAAAGTAGACCCCCCATGTGACCTATAAAAACCACAATATTCTTATTATTTATTATTTACTCATTGTTTTCCAATTCTTCCTTAACCTGCAAAATTTTTAGTAAGAAATATTCATATTATGTTTAGAAAATGTGGGTCATGGTGTACTAAGATTTTTTATCACACCCTACTCATGCCACCTTTGGTACCAAAGAATATTATTTTTCTGCAATAATTTATAAGTTAAAATACCCTGCTACATATGGTTCTTATTGTTATATAAATATTTATTATAGGAGTAGAGGACTGAACATTAGCTCAAGATTCTAGTGGAGATTCTATTATTCTTTTGGAAATTTTTATCACATGATTTTATGTCTATTCTCATATTACCTTGTTTAATATCATAATCTCAAGAATCAATGTGTTGAAACTTCTATATAGGTATTTGAATATATTATTAGTTCTTTAGTTTTATTTACACTTTTTTAGCATAATGATTCAATTTATTTACATATGATTTCAATACTACTGTTTGATAATATTCAAATATGATGTTTTACTATGATAATAGGGAATAGTTTCCACACTGTACCACCTCAATACTCTCTCTATTATTCTGTATCATCTACTTTATGGGGATGCATTCTTGAGGACATGTGACCTACCATCTCAGGGCATAGTTTAAGTGGACCCTAGGTTAAGATGTTACAAAGTGGCATCAGAGGGAAACATTTTCCATTGTTTTACTATTTCGGTTTTAGATAGGTGACTTAGAGGTAAATGAATTTGGAAATGACCCTATTATAAGATGTATATAACCCATGTACAAGGGATGTTCAAATTTACTAGGATAGAAAATTGTTGTTTTTTATTATGATTGGTATAGTTGATTGGAATTCACCATTGGGTGACACACTTGAGATATGAATTTATTGATATTGGTATTTTTTATAAGAAGATATCTTTACTATGGTGCAATGAGAAGATGGATTTTCATTAGATCACGAATTAATATAGGAACAATATAACCAATATTCCATGCATTTTTTCATGAAAAGTTTTATTTAACTGTGAATTTGCCTATTTCTTTTTTATTGTTCCTTGATTCTATTATTAATTATGATGAAACTTCATTTAGGAATTGGAAAAAAAAATTCCTAAATATTTTTTCTTACTTAATATAGTATTTTTATTAATAAGTTAAATGATACAACATATAATGTCAATTATGGAATGTTGAGCCTTGGACCATTGGTATCATTGGATGGAACATGTTACAGTTTGTACTAATTAGATGTCATATTTTCTATCATAAGGATAATGGAAAATTATGTGTCATGAATGGTAATCCATCAAATTCGACTATCTTAAAGTTATTTAAATACTTTAACACTAACAAAAATAAATTGAATAGGAGTCATAAAATAGTAATATATTATCTTTACATGTGAAACTGATATGGATACCTAAACCCATCCATAGTAGCTGGTAGATACATATCTCTTTCACTCTTATGTCCTATAATGCTCTCCTATACTTCCTAGACTTTTCATGTTGGGTAGGTACAAATATGTTCTAGTTTCTACAAAACGAATTTATATCTATCCTATTTTCTATCTATAATCTCCAAAATTTCATAAATATCTTCATAGGCATTTTTCTGGAATTATAGAGTTATGATGCCTTAATCCTCTGATCGTACACCGAAATGGTGGTGAATAACATGCCCCAGAGGTGATATGCCTTGACTTGGTAGTGATTCCACATGTTTTTCCACAAGTGGAACCTCTTCTAGTTACTAATATGAAAATTGAAACCCATTTTCAAGAAGGGATCCTACCTATTGACCAGTTTATGATAGGGTTTGGTTGACATACCCTGATTATGGTAGAGTTAACATCAGAGTTTCAACATTAATATCATCCCTCTATTTCAGGCTATGGTGGACCACTGACTACAGAGTCTTAGATTTAGGCTATCATATATATATATATTAAAATCTAGAGACACATCTATAAAGAATTTTTAAAATATCTATGTATATTGTACATGATTTATCCAAACTATGGTGTGATTCTATCAACTAGTAGGATCAATATCATGATATTATCTAAGGGATGAAACAACTATATATTTAATGTAGTTGTACCGAATCAGTATTTGGAATATGGAATACTATGCTTTTTTCACAAAGAGACATCATTTCACTCGTACTCTAGTCGTTGATTACAATATAACTGATGATAAATTCAAGTATCGGTAGGTATATGACATCCGATCATAGGTCAAAACGTTTTCGTTGACTACAATTTCTGAAATGTTCATCTTATCCATTATTATAGAGTGGAATTTTAGGGATGCTGAGCGTGAGAGACTGGGTGGATCAACACATAGAGCTACCCATTATTCTTATTCCGGGTGGAAGAGTGGTTTTTAGGATACTCACAAAGGTATATATTGTCAGGATCCTCATGAAAAAACATCCTTATATGTCACCAATGTACAAAGTCTAGACACAGGAAGCCTTAGATGTTAAATGATCTGGTAGAGTTCGACGACTATGGCGGTATGGGGAATATCAGGAACTTCTATAGGAATTTCCATATTGTGCATTGTGAGTGGGGATGTAAAATTACTCCACATTCAGGAGTGGAACATGTTGTATCATGATAATAATACATCTAGTATACGATATACTGATCAGGAAGTGGTGGTGGTTTGGGTAGAAGTAGTCATACTTATGATTCCTAGATCCACTAAAGTGGTATTTCTCCTAGAAGTCAAACACTGACCTAGGGCCATCGTAAATTTATGTTACACACATCCAGCCTATGGTGGGGGTGTAGTGTAGAAAACCATATACTGGAGTAGGTACATTTATAGTACCCTCTACTTTAGTGTCTATTTTATGTGTCACATGTGCATCACAATCTTTTATATTTGAGACTATTATGGGAATAGAGGGCCTTGATATTGAAAAATTTTCTGGAGTTATAATGATAGATACACCTAATAATAGGCCATAGTATAGACTACACTTCAGATAAAAAAATTACCATTTCAAATAGAATCCCTGTTTTCTTGTCATGATTGGCTTTGATAGAAGCATTGAGATAGAATGGTTATTTTCCAACAAATCCAATACTGACTAATGTCATTGAGGGGTGACATTTAAATACCCATAGAAAATTATAATTGTTTAAAAGGTACAATTGGATCAATATTTGACTATATGATAACCCTAGTAGTGGAGGCTGGGTGATGTAACAAACTTGGTTTCTAGTATTTTCTGTTATAATTATGGGTTATGGACCTCTGTTTTTTCTCCAGTAGTGGATCATTTTAAGGGATTCCTTGAAAAAGTAATGTATGGTCTACCTCATGTGAAATAGGTAGAGATTACTATTTATGTAGTTATAAGAGTAGAACAAGTGACCATTTCTCCTTATAGGATAGTACCTAAGGAAATTCTAGAACAAAAGAAGAAATTGGACGACTTGGAGGCTAAAGAATTCACATGACCAAGTAAATCTCCTTGGGGTTCACCAGCCAGTTTTCCCAATAAAAAATATGGTAACCTTATGATCTACATGGATTCCCATTTGTTAAAATAGCTCACTATAATGAATCAGTGTCCAATAGCTAGAATAGATTACCTATTTGAACAACTCCAAGGAGAAAGACTGTTCTCAAAGATATCTTTGATATCGCGCTATAACTAGGTGTGTGTCAGGTCCTCATACATACCCAGTGCATCTTTCAAGAGAAGGTATGGTTTGTAAGAGTACATGGTAATTCAATTTGGACTCTCAAATGATAATGAAGTCATCATATCTCTTATGAATTAGGTTTTAAACACAAATTTGGATTCATTCATGGTTGTATTTTTGGTGATATCTTAGTGCATTTACACTCCATACACGACCCTAGAACCTATCATGAGATAATTCAAAATAGACAGAGAGATCATCATATCTATGATAAGCTCAGTAAATGCCATTTTTGAATATGTTAAGACAACATCCTTTTTCATATCATCTTTGAGTAAGGAGTATTAGTAGACCTAGATAATGTGAAAGCTCTTATTTCCGAGGAGCATACCTAGAACATATTTGACATCACGAGTTTCTTAATGGTATTAGGATATTAAAAATTATTGATCTAGGTTTTATCATGACATGTAGCACTGCATACTACATTGACAAAGAAGGTTGTGAAATTCTTATGGTCAGAACCTTATGAATCAGTATTTCAGGATTTCAAGACCTATTTGACATCGGCAATGATATTGATACTTCTAGTGTGAGTCATGAGTTATACTATGTACTGTGAAAAATCATGTATCGGGATTGGAGCTATTATGATGTTGGACAAGAGATATGTAACAAATAGGTCGCATTAGTTGAGCCCTCATAAGAGGAATTACACAACACATGTCCTCAATCTCTCTATTGTTGTGTGTGCCTTATAATATATGATATATCATATACATAGAGATAATATTATGGTGTACACTAATTAAAAACCCCTAAAGTAAATATTTATACAGTGGGATCTGATTCACAGACAACATAGGTGGATTGAGAACAAACATTAGATCGATTTTGATTATTCCAACATTTCTAGTAAATGTAATACTGAACATAATGAAATAATCCGAAACACATAGATATATGAATTTTATGAATCTAGTGGTGAATGGATTCTTATGGACTTAACCTCATATATTCATGTTTAGGTTCTAGAGGACCATGGTACAAATTTCATCTCAATCATAGTTGTTATGTATACTCCTTCATAATGGGTGTAAATTAGTCAGCAATCTGATCCTAAAGGCCTTTTCCTAAGGCAAATCATTTGAGATGATGAAACAACATCACATTGTACCGTGGATGGAGATGCTAACTTTTTGTTCAATTGGTGTGTATGGGTTCCTCGAGACATCAGAGAAGAGATGATTCTAGAATTCTATGCCTAAGTATAGTATTTTCATCTTGGTGTAACAAAAATGTATCAAGATCTATGAAACCAATATTGGTGGCCAAGTATGAAATAATAGATTTCTGGTTTTATAACTCGGTATTCCACTTGTCAGCATGTGAAGGAAGAACATTAAAAAGCATCAAGTATTTTAAAGATATTTTTAATTCATGAATGTACATGGGTTGATGCTTCAATGGATTCCATGACTAGTTTAACCAGATCACATCAAAAATAAGATACAGTGTTGGTTTTCTTTGATCATTTGATGATGGTTTCCAACTTTATACCTTTATGAGATTCGTTCTTACTATAAATTCTATTAATGTTTTATATCTGAGAGTTTTTATGTCTTCATTGATCTCCTCGATCAATAATTTCTGATAGTTATACATGTTTTACAACTTATTTCACAAAGTGGTGGTAGATGGCCTTGGGAATATAGGTGGTTCTAAGAAAGTGATATCACCAATAGAATAATGGACATATGAAATGTATGATCTAATTTATAGTGGATAGACTCCATGCATGTGTTCATGGAAATGGGGGTTCCTGGGAGAAATACATTCCACTCATTGAGTTTGGATATAATAACAACATTTTGGATACTAGAGAGATGAATCCTTTTGAATCCATATATGGTATTCCTTTTCATTCACATATATGTTACATAGTGGTTTGGGAGGAAGCTATTATTTGACCACTTCTCATGCATGATACTATAGAGTTGGTCTCGTTTATTAGAAAAAACTTTCTGAAATGTTACTCTAGATTGTAGTCAGATGCCAATAGATGTTGGAAAACTCTCAAGTTTGGGTTGAGAGACAATGTTATCTTGTGATTATCCCCTATGATAGACTATAGACATATTTAGAAGCATGGTAAGATCACAATGAGGTTCAATGGACCCTTAATGGATCTAAAATGGATCTAACCAATGACTTACTAGATATCTATTCTTAGAGATATTAGTCAATGCATGATGTATTTCAGGTATCTCATCTTCACTAATACAATACACACCTTTCAGAAGTGTTTTAGACGAATGAGGATGAACTTGATGGGGATGATTATATCAAGGAGTATCTAGTTCGTATTTTTTATTAGAGCATGAAGAAACCATGAGGTAGGCCAGTTCCATTTATACGGGTTCTATAGTAGCATGATATGGTATATGTTGAGTCATGGGAACCCAAATTTGATATATGAGCTCAGTGATTAGATAATTTCTTTGGTGATACTTCTTTACCATCAATAGTCCAACACATAGACGAGTTCCATTATGGAGGGGAAGTTATAATGACCTAACAATTTTGGAAGGTACACCTCCTTAGTTATTAAAATTCCATTCCTTCAAATATTCCAATTAGTGATGCCTATTCATGTAATGGTGGTCACAGGTGTGTCTACGGATCGCTTAGAGCCTGGATCCCCAAAGTGGGATTAAAAGTATAGGACACACAATTAGATAAAACTATTTCTCCAACTCGTATGGTTTCTCTAAAACCATGTGGTTTCAATTAGTGGGGACCTATAGGCTACACAATTTTTCTAAAACCGTATGACCCCAACTTGAATTCCATGTTTTCTAGTTATGATTCGGGGAAGAGAATTTTTTCATGGTTTTCACATAGTTGTAAAAATAATACACCTATCCATTAGGTGTTCTCATATAATGTATTTAATTGGTGTACTGTTGGTGCATAATTTGTCCAACTGTACGGCCAAACCATTCGCCCTTCTATTTTGAGGAAAAATTAACGTTTTTCCAATCATTATTCTTATAACCTAATTATTTCATCATACCTACTCATTCCAACAGACCATCCCCTTTTATCCTCCTATAAGAAAAAAAACTCTTCAATCTTGGATATCATATAACTATTTTTTATAAAGTCAGATTCACAATTCATCGATTACACTGAATTCATTTCAGTAAGCTCTTAAAAAATCATACCTCATATATATGCTATTTTTTGGATCCATCATGATATTTCAGTTTGAGAACATTCTCCATATTCATAGTATGTTGGAATTTTTCACAAATCTCATCCATCATGCTTCAAATATGTGGCCTATATTGAGAGAGTATTTAAATAAAACATTGAGGTAGGTGGTACTATAATTTTCCCCTTATTTTTGTTCTTCCGTTTCTATTCCATTTTGTTGCATGTCAACTTTTTTCGAGCATATCCTTTTATTTGATATTTTCATATAAAATTTACCCTTACACAATGATATATGTGTATTGATTAACATTTATTGAACTATATTTTTTCTAACTTGTTTATAGATGGTAGTTGGGTGTTCAATAGTGAAGTTCCCCTTAAAAATGGACAAATTAATGGAACACTTTCTAAGCATTCAGATAAGTTTTTTAATCAGTAGGGTATTATGATATTAAATATTTAGAAAGAAGGCACCTCATTGGTTTTTAGATCAACTTATATTAAGAATTTCTGATGTGGAAAATTTCATTATTAACCATGTATCCTTCTAATTTTCTCTTTGAGATTTATAAATTAAAATTATAAGTTAATATAGTTAAATAGTTTTTGTTATAGGGGATGGTTTATGAATCATGGATTCCTTCCAAGAAATGAATTAATTTTAATAAATTTAATGGATTTTACACGCTGTTTTTCCTATCATATAAAGAAATGAAGGTAATAAATGAAATTTTTTATAAAGTGTAGTAAGGCCATACCATTATTGTTACTGAATTAAATTCACATTATGTATTGAATAGAATTATTTATATATATGGGATTGGTGAATGGGATTCATCATGGTAAAGGATTCCTTCCATATATATATATATATTATACTCTTGGATATAGGCTATGATACGATGGTAAGGGTTATGTTGATCATGATATAATCACACTCTATTACATTAGGTTTTGAGTATGATATCATGAACCATTGTAACTAGTGGGGAGTTAATATCTACATGTTATATCCCATGATTAGAGTGTAGACATGATGACACACTCACCATGTCTTGTGACATGATTGGAATCTCACACTCATTATGATATTTTTTTCATGTACCTTGGCTTATTAGGATTAGGATTGGAAGACTATGTTACACCCCAGTCTTTCCAGAAACTATTATTCCAGGCATGTGGCCAATTATAACAACACATACATGGTTAATATAGTTGGATTAAATTTATAACTATACTTTATATATTATTAATATATATATGTATATTGACTGACATGAATTTCTTTTCCAACCATGAGAAAAAGTGGGTACACCTGCCGGGTGTCCTATTAGAACCAGGGCAGGCTGGTTATTTGTTATTCCAACATAGTTTTCCTATTAATCGTATAATTTAACACTATTTATTAATGAGAGTTACTCAGCTATGTATAGACAACATTGGTTTTGGGGTACTGAGATTTTATCTCACACCCATAATCATGATATCAATGGTACCCGAGAAGATTATTCATCTAAAATTAATGATTATAGAAAAATCACTACTATATATTGTTGGTATGATTACCTATAGGTGGAGATCAATAATAGTTAACTATGAATACACTTTATATACTAGTTGAGAAATTTTTGTTCTTTTTTTAATTTTTCTGTAGTAAGACAGTGTGTCTATTTTAATGTTCTGATTTGTATATCAGAGTTCCATGAATCCAAGTATTAACCCCTCCATTGAGGATTTTCATTATATTATCTATTCATTAGTTGTATTTATTCTTCCACTGAATATTGATATGGTCTATATATATATGCATCCTCTACAGTTCTGTATTTATATTTGTATTTATTATTCCACTCTAATAAGAGGGTATAGTATTTTTACTATATAACCTTTACACCCTTTAATATAGTCACCATCCCCTTGAAAACATGATGGGGTGCAGAGGCTACGCTGCCCACAGAACCAGAAAAGGATTTATGTGGACCCTAGGTTGGGTTGATATTTATCTTATATAATTTTGGAGAAAAAAACAGTCATTTTATTCCTATCATATAGGATATTATTATTTTCATCTGAAAACGTTTTCATCGACATTCTCTAAATTGTGATTTTGGTTTTCATTAAAATTCACAAATGGTGAACACTTGTTTTAATAACTATATAAAAAATTAAATGAATTGAGATACATGAATTGAAGAAGAAAATCAAGGTGCATATTAATAAGGTGTTCATTAAACTAAGTGGTTCATAATGGTGGATACTTGTAATCTTTATCAAGAAGAATGATGGATTAATATGAAATTTTATCGATTATTGGTATCATAACATGATCACAATATATAGTCCATATCATATACCCCATTTTGATGATTTGTTTCAATTTTAAGTATATAAATACTTTTTCAGGATTGATATTCAATATAAATACTATAATTAGAGGGTAAAAAGTGAGGAAATACCAAATAAAATTTTCTAATAGTTGTATGGTTTATTTGAATATATTTCGATTCTATTTTGAATTAATTATCTTGTTACTATATTCAAGTTTTTAATAAATTGATTCTTTAGAGATTAACAACATCAATTTTTAGTATTATCTACATATGATAATCATATATATTCCGAGATCATTAAATATCCTAAGGAAAAATTCAGGATTTTAATGAAGATCCTAAGGAAAAAGATATTTCATGAAGTATTTTACTAATGTGAGTTTTTGGTAAACATGTCTCACCTTTTGGTCTTATAATTTCTTGTGAGGTTATATCACTAGATCAATAAAAATATAGGGTCATTAAATATAGTCCCCAACCAACCACTATGACTGAAATATATATTTATCATGGATTAGATGGATATTATTGACTATTTTTTGATAATTTATCCTAGTTATATAAATAACTCACCAAGCTAACTCAGAAGGGATTTATGTTCCATTTGACAAATGAAATTGAATAAAAATTCAATGGAATGAGGATAATTTTAGTTAGGGTACCTATTCTCACACTATCATAGAGTTCATAGGGTTTTGTAATATACAATGATACAGTGGTGAAATGTTTGGGTTGTATTCTCATTCTGAATTATATAGAGATATCTTATTCCTAATTTCAATTGAATGTTCATGAGAGAAAATACCTGACGTTTAATTTGGAGTTTGTAGTGCTTGTCATTACATTAAATATCTAGAGGAATTCTCATTATAGAGAAAGATGTATAATATATGCTGATAATACAATAGTAATATATACATTCACTAAGAATGATTTTTATATGTTTCAAATTAGATTAGTGGGATTTGATTAAATATTATGACTCCTTAATACACTACCACATTGGGAATGTGATAAAGTTATCCGATGCTTTGATTCAATAGAAAAATACTAGCTTATAGAGAAATATGATTAAAAATGATTAAAATTTCATGGATATTTAATGGATAGACCATGAAATATTGATTACTGGGGGAAAATATATTTATAAAATTACTATTTACTCAAATATCAATGTAATGATTAATGTGAAAAAAAAAGTATGATGTAGTGGTATAAAAAATGTTGAGAATTATTCTTGAGTGCAACCATGGATTGGATAAAATGTTACAATTCAAAAAATTTGTGTTTTTCTCACCTATACTAGGCCAGAATAAGGAACCATTAGAAGTACATCTAATTTCATCATGATCTATTATTCATGGATGTATAATGAAGTGTGGGGATATGAATGAATATATCTTGAGATGCAACATGAATAATTTTATTATAGAGTATATAATTCTATTTTTTAAATGTAACCATGTTAATGCTTAGATGTATAAATACAAGGTATGATTCAACCATTTACCTAAAAAGAGTGTCAGCTGGAAAACATCATACTAGATTTAATCGTTATACTCCAAAAAAATCAAAATCCCATAATTCTTATTTACAGTTCATGAGTTTAAAATTTATGTTCAGTTCATTGTTATTTGATAATATTTATCTCTTGATCAAACTTCCATGATATAATTAATGAGGATGTAAGTTTACATGGGATAACACATTTTATTTTATATGAATGTGATATTTGGTTTACATCAATGTTTTGGATAAATAATTACAAATAATTTGATATCAAGTTTTGTTTTAGTAATAATTATCATCTTTATATTGATGGTTAGTCCCAAAATTGTTGTGTTAATAAAATCATTGAGATCTATAAAATAAATTTTTTGAGTGGGTATTCATATAAATGTATTCATTGAATAATGTTATGATATTTGGAATTGAAGGAATTATGGGCATTGTAATAATGGTCCCTTTGAGGTTTTTAATCGAGTATAGACTATAACGTACCACTCGAAACCCCCACCAAACCTCTTTGATGATCCTAATGTGCTCCATGTATTTTTATTGAAGAAGTAAATACCTGATAAATCAAATTTAGTGAACTCATATGTTGTGCCATTGGGGTATGATATTTCTTATGATTTAAATCAATTATAAATCAAGCATATTAAAGACAAAGGTCTACATAAAATGGCATCTCACCTAGTTAAATTTTTTGGTGGTATCATAAATTATAAAAAGGTATATGGATTTTTAAGGGTGTGATGATGAAAATATATTTTATTATTTTACCAAGGTAATGTAATTTATACGGTCTTATTTATTTTAATAGAGTTAGAATGTATCAACTAAAGATTATATATATATATTTACATTGAGTTAAAAATTTATGTGTTCAATAAGAGTCCATATACACAACATGAATCTATATGTTTTTTTATTATGTAAATTGTTATAACCTATCCATTATAGTGGAAAATATGATTAGTAATAACCAAATTTTGAATTATATATATGTTCTTTAAAAAATAATTTTTTTATTAATTCATATTAAATAGTAACTTAATTTTAAATAATGTGATCTTATGCTTCTAAATATTGATTTCAGAAAAATTGGGTTTTCTATCATTTGTTCCTATGAACAATAATATTAATTTCTACCATATTTAAAATTTTCATTTTTAGATATTAACATATTTTTTGAAATTAACATGTCAATATTATCTTGGGATGAATTTTTAGGTTTTTTCTATAAATATATATTTTTTTAGTGAATAATGATTGCAAATGTTTTTTTTGTAAAAAATTTAATTCCCATTTTAGTTAATTTACTATTATGTTTTTTTATCATAGCAAAAAGTAATTATCATTTAATTATAAATAATTAAATTTATAACATAAAAAATATTATACATTATTTTGATGTAGGACTATTTTTTGAATTATAGGCACCTTTATCTAAAAATAGTTGCATGCAATATTTTTTTTGTTCAATCAAATAATATAATCTATTAAAATGGATTTTTATAATCAAATATATAGATTATATATTTAAAATATTTTTTTATAGTTAATTTAATATTTTTTATAGGTCATGAAATGCATTTATATTTTTCTTTTAACATCAAAATTCAATTTTTTAAATGGGTTATCATTGCGGTTTGTGTGCTAAAAATATTTAATTTATCCACTTATAGAAATTGAATCCTGTAAAATGGAAACTATATTTTCTATTAATATTATTAATGTTATATAATAATGAAACCTAATTTTTATATATATTTTATATTAAAAAATAAAATTTTATTAGCACAGTTATGGATAAAACATTTTTAAAGGGGTGAAACACTGATATAAGGGTCAAATTTCCTGACACACTAATAAAAATAATTATTTTTTAATATATTTCAACCATATCATATTATAACTTATATTAGTGTATGAATACTACACAAACCAATTGAAATTTTATTTGTTTAATATATTTATATCATATTATATTATAAACTCTATTACATAAAAAATTTGAGATTCCTCCCTGTTAAAGTGACCTTAAATCAATGAAATAATTTATGAAATTAGATGGTTGTCCCTCCCCAAGCCTATAAAATCATATGAATATTCCTCTATTATTCCTACTTTTTGATCCTTGTAGCTATGAAAACACCGACTCCAAAAAAATCAATGAATCTGTTACTTCTTTCAGGATTTTATGGTCTATTATTAAGTCCAATACTTCAAGGAATTATTTTTAAGGAAAAGGATGGCACACAAATAAATGGAATAAATATTTACTAAGATCTTTCCAATTTTCCATCTAATTAAAGAATATATAAAAAATTCTCAAAATAAATATTAATTTCATATAATAATTATACTAATAATTATTATAAATATGGTACAATATTTCACCATATCTTTGAAAAAAATAATAGGAAAGTATAGCTTGTGCATATGTGTGGACTACGACCTCCATATAGATATACAACTTATTTTTCCCCACATTGAACAATGGATTGTTATGATGAAAATTTTAATATTTATATAAGATATATATGTTAAAATAATAATTATATAATGCTTAATTAATATTTATCTTTCTTCGTTCCATAGAACAAAATATGGAAACAACACTCTTGCATACGTTTGTAGTACCATATCCACATAGTGATGTTATAAATTATTCATAAAGTACATATATATATATGAATTTTTATTAATACGTATATAATAAACATATATGATATTTATATCATAATTATAATTCTAGTGATAGAATAACCATGATTAATGTTACGAGATGGAAACCATTGAACTAAAAGATATGGGCTAAAAGAAGCAATTTTCACCTGAAATGATGAGATGATTAGAGAATTGTTAATAAAAGGGTTAAAAACTATATTAAAGGAAAATATTTGATATTATAAGTATGAATACTATTTTTTTAAAATTACAATAAATATATATTCATTATTTATGAGGTTAGAGTTCTTACATTTCATGACATAGATGATGCAAGAGTTTTCAATTTAAATCTATTTTTTATCAAAATTGATTATGATCAACTGTTTTCATGAGGGTATTAAATTATATATCTCTTCCAGTACATAATTACTTCCTTATAAAATGATTATTTTTAATATTTATTATTTTACTTTCATTTTAATCTCTTTGACTACTCAATCAAATTGAAACATTTTTTAAGGAAAATAGATAATTATTTTCTTTTGGATTGAGAAACATTTCTTTGATGTCCATTTTCTAATTAAAATTCTCTAAATAATATTTTTACTGTTTTAAAATTATTTAATGAATTCATTTTTACCCATCTATTACTTCCTATAAGAAATATTAAAAGTAATATTCTTGTAATTTTATAAAAAAGGTTCTTCTGGATTTTTATTGATTATGGGAAATGAATATGTGTTTTAATATAAACCATATGATTATAATCACAGACTATTATATAAAAAAATATTAATTAATTATGTATTCATGTATTTATATGATTACATGGATCATTTGAATGAAAATAATTATAAGGACCCGGCCTTAAAACATTACATAATCTAGAATTAGGTTAATAATTCACATTGAGGATCCTTTTAGGTTTATAGTTTTAGAGTATTAGGTCATAAATATTAAATTTATTTTCAAAATAATAAAAATTAGACACTTCTACTTAGTTTCCATTTTTTTCATAAAACAATAACTCTTGAAAAAAAGAGTCATGTCTAGTTCCATGTTTAAGAGAACATGACTTTTCCTTGATCTGACCCTTGAACCTTTTCCACATTATGTCCTATGAAAAACATTTCAAAAACATGGGATTAGCATAAAAAGCTCAATAAGGGATACACAAAGAAATAAAACTGTTTGTTTTTAAAAACAATAATTAAACCATGAATACTTTAACATAACTAATAATTTTCACCTTTATAAAGTAGTAAATATTATTCACTGAATAAAAGATCTCTACTTACCCTTTTGTAACCAAAATATTACCATAAAACCCATAAAAAGAACACATAACATATAAAGGTAACTTGGGACATAAAACTACATAAATTGAATAACCATACAGTCTACTTCCATACATTTCACTAAAGGGAATATCCATACAGCTGACTTCCATACCTGATGAATTGGAGGTTTCAATGTAACCACCCGTCCTGGTTTTTGTGGCACCACCCGTGATTTGGTTTATCACGTAACAACCCTTCAAATGTCCATGTACCATTAAAAAATAGTAAAAAATAAAACCAGTATAAAGGAAAGACAACATTTCCACATTTCAATCAGAAAATATCATTTAAATATATTGACGTAAAATAATCCTTTATCAAAACCAATTTCAATACCAAAATACATAAAAGAGTATATGGTATTTATTTTATTTTAAAAACATTACGTCTTGTTGAGGAAGCCAAAGATCAAATAATACTCGCGATAGCGGAAAAGGTCATTGTCACCACTTATGTAAAAAGAAACATTCATTTTCTTATTTAGTAAAATACATCGTAAAAAAATATTCTCTTTGATAATTCATGGGTGTTTATACACTGTATAAAATAAATTCTTGTAGAAATCAAATGATGCATCAACGAAAGGAGATTGAGATGAAGTCTCATACCTCGTGTCCGACTTGACTCGAGCATTCTTTAATCACCTGAATAATAAACTAAAGTTAATTTCTACTTTCTTAAGAACCTTTTTCAAGTTTATTATTCATTTTATATCAATTATTACAATGTTATAAACATTATGTAATCAGATATGTTAATAGCGTTTGTTTTGTCGATATTTAGTACTTGAGTCAAAAATTGACTTCATATAATTACATGTTGTTCATGTTGTAAAAATTTTATTATATCCAGAACGATATTTATTATTTGTATATCATATATATCATATATATTCATTATATATATGTATTTATAATAGTACATAACATTTGTGGGTAAGAAATGAAATGCATCGTTCATGGAGGCAGTAAGACGTACGTACGCATGAATGCTACTTTCATTTATATATTTCATTTTAATAGAATTAAAACATAATGATACATTGTTATATTATAATTCCAGTATAATATCATATATAATATCATTAACTACACCCTTTATACATCCCACATTTGTAATTAATGAGTCCTCTCACTTTGAGGGGGCGGTAGTCCGCACTTCCTCAAATGAAATTATCACGTTTACCCAAATTGGAAACCGTAAAGGTATGATATAAATGTAAAATACAAAATAATATAGAAAAAAATATATATATAACATATAAATATAGTTCCATCATAATGTCCCCCATGAGAGGCGGAAGGAGATAATTGAACAATCATCGTTCCATGAGGCGTTAGTTTTACATCCATAGAAACATTATGTTCTTCACCCATTAGAAGGAGGTGTGTGTAAGATTCATTCAAATACATATCATAAAAACAACATAGTATATTGTGGATACTTGTGTTATTATAAAATAAGGGAATAAAAAGATTTTAGGGGTTGGATATGTAAAATAAAAGAAAAGAAGTTAAGAGAAAATGTTACCTTTAATTTGGGTAACTCTCTTTGGTTTGAAGCAAAAAAAACTTCTTGATGTGCCTTATGCCTATGGTAAGGCTTATAGGTGGAAGAGAAGGATGTAGGGAGCTTAATTGTGCAGATTTTGGATGAGCCAAAATTTTTGAGAGGTGTGAGTAATTGGATAGAAGTGGTTTCCTTTCATAAGGGGGAGGAGGGGCTCTTTAGGAATGTGTGAAAATATTATTTTATTATATATTTTTATTCAGTTTATAAAGGTAAAAAAACATTATAGTAAAAGATAAGATGTATAATGGTTGAAATAAAATCATCCAATAAGAATTGGACAGGTTTGGGATGTTATTTTAATATTTATAATCTTATTTATTTAAATGATTTATTAATGAGGTAAACACTGCATCATTATTGTGTCATAAATAATTTAATTTATTCAATATATAAAAATTATAAAACAAATACCATGATGTAAGAAATATTTTTATCTTTCCAATGAATATTTATAGTCAAAAATATTATTATATAACACCATATAATAATTTATTTACTAAAAGATTTTTGTTTATGTCATTTTTGCCTTTACTTTAAACTAATTAATCTAAAGTGTCA
This sequence comes from Viscum album, assembly GCA_963277665.1. Taxonomy (NCBI): domain Eukaryota; kingdom Viridiplantae; phylum Streptophyta; class Magnoliopsida; order Santalales; family Viscaceae; genus Viscum; species Viscum album. Next base: position 2,116,758,472 of record OY728161.1, on the reverse strand, counting down.
TTATCATTCATAAGTGGCTCCATGGGGTCCCAAAATCGACCCAAGGATGCCCATGGTCGGACATTACTCATCAAATAAGGTTAGGACAAGTGTTAAGATAATTTTGAATTATTATAATATTTTTTACCTTGAATTACCCTATTTTCCTTTCACCGCTGTAAATAAAAGTCAAAGGTTACTATTCACTAAAAATTATTTTCATCTTATTGAACAAAATTTTAATTACTAATAACAACAATGTATGTCAGATTTTCAAAATTCAATTCACAGAACTGGTAAAATTTCATTTAAAAGAAAAATCCAATTTTTTTAACTACTACTACGTGGTTTCACTATTCATCAAAAATTGAAGTTTTGCAGAAATATACCAAAAATTCACCCTAAGCTATATTTTATATTCCAAATTCAATAATGATGTCTATTTTTTCATATAAAAAACTTAAGAAGTTGCATTAATTAATTTAAAATTAATTCCTGTTGTTAAAACAAATAGCATGTTTTTAAAAAATAATTAATATCAAAAGATTGACACTTTTTTATGTCTAATTTCAAAGAGAAATTAATTTAAAAGACCAACATTGGATTAAAAGGTAAAAATATATTCTAATTACACTTTAAATTCAATTAAATAGATAATATAACCATATAAATAAATTAGATTAAAACGTAGTTTTGAATTAAAATACAATATTTTTCAATATTCATTAAAAATGAACTTTATCAGAAAAATTCCAAAAAATTTCCCAAATTTAATATTGATGTCTCCATTCTAAAAAAGGATTTTATTTTTTCAAATAGAATTTATTAATGTAACCAAAACTATATTTAAAGAGGGTTCTCCATTAAAAGGTGGTAAATTGACCATTTAATGTAAATTACGCTTAAATTTAGATTCATTCAAATTTTAAGCCTCTAACTTTTAAAGGATAAATGTAAATACATTTAACATACATGTCTAATAATATTTTAGTTAGTTTTGTTCATTCCATCCAATACAATGGCTAGGAGTTAACTTCCTTTTAAAATAATAATATTATATTATTAGTGTGCAAAGTAAGATTTCAAAGAAACCTGTTGTTGCGTATCGGGTAAGCAATCAAACATTGCAACCATTTTAAAGTAAAATTAATATTTAATTCACAAATATTAATAAATATGAAAATATCTTATTCTTCATTTATCTGGGATGTTACATCCTTCCCCCATTTGGAAATTCAATCCTCGTAGTTTTTATTCACTGATCAAAATAAGTGGGGGTATTTATCCCTCATAGAATTTTCAGATTCCCACGTTGCCTCTTCAATCATATTGTTTTTCCACAAAACCTTTACCTGGTGAATTACTTTATTCCTCAAAACATGCTCTCTACGGTTCAGAATCTGGACTGGTTGTTCCTAATAAGAGAGATTCTCTTCCAACTAAACTACCTCTGGACTTAAAAGATGAGATGGATCTGGAATATACATTCTCAACATTGAAACATGAAAAATATTGTGTACCTGGGATAAACATGTAGGTAAAGCCACTATGTAAGCAACAGATCCAACATTCTCCAGGATTTCTTAAGGTCCAATGAAACTCGGACTCAACTTTGCCTTATTATGAAAATGCATCACACTTTTCCATGGAGAAACTTTGAGAAAGACATGATCACATACCTCAGAAGAAAGATCCTTACTCCGGTTATTTGCATAACTTTTCTTTTTTGCTCTGAGCTGTTCTCATGTGCTTCTAAATCAACTAAACTTCCTCTTCCATCTCTTCTACCAATTCTGTTCCCATCAGCTTCCTTTCACCTACTTCATCCCAAAAATATGGAATTCAACAATTCTTTTCATATAATGCCTCAAATGGAGCCATTTGTATACTGGAATTAAAACTGTTATTATATGAAAAATCAACCAAAGAAAGATATTGGTCCCAACATCCCTGGTAATCCAGTGAACAAGCACGTAGCATATCCTCCATGGTCTGAATTGTTCGTTCTGACTACCCATTTTATTGAGGATGAAAAGTAGTACTAAAATTTAATTCAATACCCAATGACTTCTTAAGGCCTTTCCAAAAGTTAGATGTAAACCTAGGATTACAATCAGATCCAATGGAGCGGGGAACACCATGCAACCCGAATATCTCATTAACATACAACCGAGCAAGTTGATCTAGAGACAAAGTATCTCGAATAGGATGGAAATGATCAGATTTAGTCAATCGATCAACTATAACCCAGATTTCATTATTACCTCTTTATTTCTTCGGTAATCCCACAACAGAGTCTGTGGATATATTTTCCCATTTTTGCTATAGCACATGTAAAGAGTGAAGAATCCCTTTTGGTAGTTGTCTCTCTACTTTAACCTGTTGACTAGTCATACACTTCATAGTAAAATCAGAAGTATCTCTTTTCATTCCATCCCACCGGTAAAAATCCTGAATATATCTGCACATCTCAGTACTATTAGGTTGAACTGAAAACAGATAACTAGGAGCTTCACATAACAACTCATTCTTCAACTGTGAATCACAAGGCACACATAATCTTTTCCCAAACCTAAAAACAAAATCATTATCAATGTTAAATTTAGGCAACTTACCCTTTTGAATCAACTCTACCTTTATCTATAACTCACTATCTTTCTTTTGTGATTTCTTAATTCTTTCTGATAGAGATGATCTCACTAACACCTGATACAAAACAGAAACATTTTCTGCACCAAAAACTTTTATTCCAATGTTTATCAAATCAAAAACCAAAGGATCTTGTTCCAAATGTAACATGGTTAATAAATCATTACTTTTTTGACTCAAAGCATCTGCCACATTATTTTCTTTTCTCGGATGGTAATGGATCGTGAAATCATAATACTTGATTAATTCCAACCATCTCCTCTATCTCATGTTCAATTATTTTTTAGTGAATATATACTTTAACATTTTTTCATAAGTATATATTTCACATTTTACTCCATACAAATGATGCCTCCAAATTTTTAAATAAAAAACAATAGCAGCTAATTCCATATCATGTGTATGTCAATTTAACTCATCTGGTTTCAACTGAGGTGAAGCATAAGAAATTACCTGGTCATTGTACATTAAGACACAACCAAGTCCTTTCAACGAAGCATCATTATAGATAATAAACTCACCATTTCTGGATGGAAGTTCCAAAACTAGATCATTCACCAATCTTCTTTTCAATTCTTGAAAACAATCATCACATTCTACTATCTAGATGAACTTAACACCTTTTAGAGTTAACTTAGTCATCGGACTAGATAACTATGACAAATTTTCAATAAACCTCATGTAATAACCTTCTAAACCAATAAAACTACGAATCTTAGTTATATTTGTGGGTCTTGGACATTCTTAAACAACTTTTGTTTTACCAGTACCAACCGTTATGAAATTTTTTGAAACAATTTGACCAATGAATGAAATTTGTTGCAACTAGAACACACAATTGCTGAATTCCCCATACATTTTCTTTTCTTTTAAGGTTTGCAAGACAACCCTTAAATAAATTTCATGATCCTATTTACTTTTTGAATAAACCAAAATATCATCAATGAACACAACCACAAACTTATCCAAGAACTCACGAAAAATATTATTCATAAGATCCATGAATATAGCAGGTGCATTGGATAAAACAAAAGGCGTAACTACAAATTCATAATGTCCATATCAAGTACGAAATTCAGTCTTAGGAATGTCTACTTCCTTTGCTTTCAACTGATGATACCCCAACCTCAAATCAATCTTTAAGAAATTCTGATCTCCCTGTAGATGATCAAACAAATCACCGATATGAGGCAAAGGATACTTGTTCTTAACAGTGATGGTATTCAATGCTCTATAATCAATGCAAAGTCCCATTGAACTATCTTTCATTTTAACAAATAAGATAGGAGCACCCCATGGTGATGTTCTAGGTCGAATGAAACCTTTATCTAATAACTCCTGAAATTGCTTCTTTAACCCTAAAAGTTCAATTTGAGCCATTAGATAAGGGGGTTTTGAAATTGGCTTAGCAACAGGAACTAATTCAACAGTAAATTCAACTTCCTGATCAGGTATAATAATAGGAAACTCATTAGTAAAAACAACAAGGTACTCATTTACCACTAGAATATCATTAATCTGAACAGTTCCTTTATTTTCAACAATATATGCATGGTAATATTAATTTCCATATTTTACTAGTTTCACAGCATCCTGATATGTTATCAAAATCAAGGGTTCATTATTGTACACAAACTGAAAATATTTCTTAAATGAAACCTCTTTAGCTCTTCAGTAAATCTTAGCATGATAAACAGATAGGCAATCCATGCCCAAAATAACATCAAACTCCACTACAGGAAAAACAATAATGTTTTTAGGTAGATTCTTCCTTCACACAAGGACAAGAAGGTTATTATGTTTTCTTTTTGTCTAAAAATTTCCTCCAGGTGTTTTTACTGAAAGTTACATATTCATATCTTGAGATGGAATTCCAAATTTATTAGAAATCTTCTCAGAAGTGAAAGAGTGTGTAGACCCTAAATCAAACAACAGTTTGGCATAATATGAACAATCAAACAGTGTACCTGATACTACTTTGTTTGATGGCCCAACATCTACTGAAGTAGTTTCAAAGGATTTCACCGCCCCTTTCTACTTGTAGTTTGGCTCCTTTCCCTCAGTCGAGTTCTTCTTTGGACACTCATTTGCATAATGACCCATTTTATTACACTTAAAACATCTTAATGATGTCTTTTCATTTCCTGATTGATCCTCTTCCTTACAGTTACGAGCAATATGACCATACTTACCACACCTAAAGCACTTTCCAGAATTTGATAAGAATTCTCCAGAATGATTTTTACCACACTTATCACAAGTTGGATATTTAATTTTCTTACATCCAGGCTTATTTGATGTATTATTTCTCTTTTCCTGCCAACTGGACCTCTTATTATGTTGCTTGTCAAAGAACACCTGATCATCGGAAAACTCCATTTCCACCTTCTCCGTAAATCAAACAAGTTTTTCATAACTTCTAAAATCACTAGAGGCTAACACTCTTCGATAATGTGGTATCAGTCCTGAGTAAAATTTATTTATCATACTATCAAGATCTCAGATGAAATTTGGTGTATACCTTTCTAGTCGAGTGAACTTTGCATCATAAGACACCACTAAGTCATCCTCATGACTCAATTCTATGAATTGTTTTTCCATCCTAAGATGAACCACCTTAGGAAAATATTTCTCATTAATCATTCCTTTGAATCCATCCCAATAAATAGAATCAATCTCCAAACTATCCCTGATATTTTTCACCATCGACCACCACTGATAGCTTCACCTTCAAAACGGTAAACTGCAAGACTAACCTTTTGATGTTCTGAACACCCCATAACATCAAAAATCTTTTCTAGTGATTTCATCCACCCTTATTCTAGAATAGGGTCAGATGATCCTATGAATGATGGGGGATGTTTCCTCATTAAATTCTCCACTACTGACATGTTCCTCTATTGTTGATCTGGCTGATCTCGTGCATGGATACCACCACCATTTATAGCGTGAGTCAACTATTCCATCACTGCAAAAAACTGTTCAGTTCCAATTCTGACCATCTCAGGCTGCTGATTTGTAAGGTTGTCTTCTTTATGAGGTTGTCCCAACATAGATTCCCTGTTTTCTCTGTGGAAAACCATTCCGAACATAGAAATTTATTATTCAAAGAAACATGGTAATCTGTAAATGCTATATCACTTCAATATTACCATAAATTAATTTATTTACATTTATTTAATAATACACTAACTTCTAAAGTTTTCTAAACCGACCTCTGATACCAACTATAACGAACCTGCCATAAAACATTACAAAATCTTTAATTAGGTTAATAATTCACATTGAGGATCTTTTCAGATTTAGAGTTTTAGAGAATTAGGTCATAACTATTATTTTTTTTCAAAATAAATACAAAGTAGACACTTCTACTCTGTTTACATTTTTTTCATAAAACAAGAACTCCTGAAAAAAGATTCATGTCTAGTTCCATGTTTAAGACAGCATGAATTTTCTTTGATCTTATCCTTTACCCTATTTCACATAATTTCATATGAAATTTTTTTCGAAAACTCGTAATGAGCATAAGAAGCTCAGTAAGGGATACACAATGAAGAAAAATTGTTAGTTTTTTAAAACATCAATTAAACCATAAATACTTTAACATAATTAATAAATTTCACCTTTATGAAGTAGTAAATACTCTTCACTAAATAAAAGATCACCACTTACCCTTTTGTAACCAAAAGATTACCATCAAACTCATATAAAGAACACATAACATATAAAGGTAACTTGGGACATAAACATACTTAAATGGAATAATCATACCATTGACTTCCATACATATCACTAAATAGAATATCCATATTTTTGAATTTCATACCCAATGCATTAGAGGTTATAACGTAAACTCCCGTCCTGGTTTTCACAGTACCACCCATCATTTGGTTTTTCACTTAACCACCCAGCAAATTTCCAAGTACCATTATAAAATCATAACACATAAAACCAACATAATGGTATGATAACATTTCTACATTTCAATATCAAAATATCATTTAAATATATTTACATAAAATATTTCATTATCAAAATCATTTTCCATACCAAAATACGTGAAAGAGTATATGGTATTTATATTCTTCTAAAAACATTACGACTTGTTGAGGAAGCCAAAGATAAAATAATACTCATGGTGGTGGAAAAGGTCGTTGTCACTGCTTACGTTAAAAGAAACATTCCTTTTTTTTTAATTTAGTAAAATGCTTCATAAAAAAATTCCCTTTGAAATTTCAAGGGTTTTTATACACTGTATAAAAGAAATTCGTGTAGAAATCTAATGATGCCTCAATGAAAAAAGATTGAGACGAAGTCCCTAACCTTGTGTCCGACTTGAATCAATCGTTCTTTAATCTTCTGAATAATAAACTAAATTTAATTTATACTTTCATAATAACCTTTTTTCAATTTTATTATTCCTTTTATATCATATACTACCATTTTATAAACAATATGTAATCATTTATGTTAATAACATTCATTTGGTCGATATTTAGTACTTGAGTCAAAAATGGACTTCTTATAATTTCATGTTGTTCATGTGGTAAAAAGTTCATTATATACAGAATTATATTAATGATTTTGATATAATATATATAATATATATTTAGTATATATATGTATTTGTAATAGTACATAACATTAGTACATAATAAATGAAATGCACCGTTCATGGAGATGGTAAGCCTTACGTACGTATGAACACTACTTTCATTTCTATTTCACATTTTAATAGAATTACAACATAATGATACATGTTATATTATAATTCCAATATAATATCATATATAATATCATTAACTCCATCCTTTATACATCCCACATATGGCATTAATGAATCATATCACTTTGTGGGGGCGGTAGTCCGCACTTCATCAAATGAAATTATCACGGTTACCCATAATGGAAACCATAAAGGTAAGATAAAAATGTAAAATAAAGAATATTAAATAAAAATTAAAAATAATATATATCATATATAAATATAGTGCCATCATAATGGACACCATGAGAGGTGGTAGGAGGTAATTGAACAATCATCGTTTCATGTGATGTTACTTTTCCATCTATAGAAACATTATATTCTTCACACATTCGATGGAGGTGTATGTAAGTGTAGTTCGAATCCTTCTCATAAAAACATCCTTGCATATTGAGGATGTTGTTGTTGTTATAAAATAAGGGAAGAAAAAGAGTTTAGGGGTTGGATAAGTAAATTAAAATAAAAGAAGTTAAGAGAAAATGTTACCTTTAATTTGGGTAACTCCCTTTGGATTGAACCAAAAGGACTCCTTAAAGTGCCTTTTGCCTAAGGTAAGGATTATAGGTGGGAGAGAGGGATGTAGGGAGCTTAATTGTGCATAGTTTGGACGAACCAAAAGGCTTGAGAGGTGTGAGGAATTGGTTATGTAACAGCCCAAGATTTTATAAAAAATATTCTTTTTAATTTTATTAATGTCTTGTGTTGTATGCTACACCAAAAGGAGCTTGCACAACACGCATCTTTGACTTGCCTTGCATTACACGCAATCGCAACCTTCCTCGATAGCGTGTGTGGTACGTAATACTGAGTTTCACGAAACAATGATATGCTATTAAAATATTATTAAAACTAGCCGTTATGAATAGTAATAACCACTTTTTAAAATTCTGTAAATCTTATTTTTCAAAATGAACTTCATTCTTGGATTCGGAGTATCGAATTTAGCCTAAGGTGAAATTTTGGTACTTTTCGGATAACTTTCATATTCTGATGAATAGTGAAAATTACTAAATTATAATTAAAAAACAACTTTTTTAATCGAAATAATTAATAGTGATAAATCATTAATTTGAGTGGTTTTAAAGTATATTTAGAATATATTTTTACAATTTAATACAATGTTGGTCATTGGATGTAATTTCACATTTAAACTAGACATAAACAAGTGTCAATCTTTTGATAGATATTGTTTCTTAAAAACACGCTATTTGTTTTAACAGCGGGATTTAATTATAAATTTAATTAATGCAATTTTTATGTTATGAATTTGGTAAAATAGACTTCATTTTTGAATTCGGAATATTAAATATAGCTTAGGATGAAATTTTGGCATTGTTCTGAAAAACATCAATTTTTGATGAATAGTGAAACTACTAAGTGGTAGGTTAAAAACTGAATTTTGTATAAAACTTAATTTTACCGCTTCTGTGAATGGAATTTCGAAAATCCGAGAGACACGGTTAATATCAAGGACTAAAATGTGGTTCAATGAGATGAAAATAATTTTTGGTGAATAGTAACTTTTTACCTTTTTTTTACCGCGGTTAATAGTAAATAGGGTAACTAAGGGTAAATATGATATTAATATTACCCTAACACATGTCCTAATTCTATTGGACAAGTGTAATTCGACCAAAAACAAACTTAGGAATAAAATATGACCATTTAGGCCCACTTGGATTAGATTAGGACATTTATTATTAATTTATTTAAAGAAAGGTTAAAATAGTTAAAATCAAAGTTTAATAAGTAAATCATTTTTAATATGGGGTTATACATAAGATAAATTCGATTGTAAATATTCATTAGAAATCTAAAAAGATTTCCTACATGATGGTATTTTATTTGTAATTTTTAGACATCAAATAATTTAATTTATTTATGACACAAAGATGATGCAGTAATTATCTTGTTAACGAAATATTGACATAATTGATGTTATAAACACCAAAATAAATGTAATTTGAGACTTTTTATGAATTCCACTAATTTTATAGGTTACTATGATATATTATTGTTGATTTAATCAACTTGGTTCGAACATATAATTCTGGTATGACTTTTAAAAAAATCATATATCAAATAGTGTCAAAATTGATACAAAATAGTTTTTAAATCAAATATTATATTATTAATTGTTATTTTACTCCTAAAAATCTAAGGTTCGGCCAAATTACTTAGATAAGGATATACATATTAATAATAAACAATTTGGGGTTCGTTTGGCATGTTATAGTAAGTGTATTAACCATATAGTGAAAGAAAACAAAAAGACACGGTAAAAGTTAAATTATTTAACTTGGAGTTAAATCTAATTGATAAGGTTAAAATAATATCCTAAACTTGTCTAAATTCTATTGGTTGATAGGATTTAGACCCATCCCCACTTTAGCTTCGAAATAAGACCCTTTGGAACCATTATAAACCGATTTTGACTTTAATATAAAATAATATTTTGAGGTATTCCTATGGTGCCCCTCTCCTCCCTTATAAAAGGACACCTCCTCCCCCTCCTCCTCACACCAATTTGAGCACTCAAGCTCGGCCAACCCCTGCCAAAATCTCTTCTCCACTTCCCTAGAAACATCCTAGAGGTTCTGGTCTCCCTCAAAGACCAATTTTAGTGCCCTAAGAGGAGGTCTCAAAGAGGCGCTTCAAAGAAGAGGTAATTACCGTTACCAATTCTTTCATCTTTATTTCTTCTTCCACTTCTTCTTCTTAGGTTGTTTCATTATGAAGTAATAACATCAGTATCACTCATATACTGATATGTTATTATAAGTATGAAACAACCCTATTTCACCATCTATCCATCCTACGGGAAAAGAAATCACCGCGCGTGCGTACGTACGGAATACCGTCTCCACGCCGTGGTGTAATCTATTTTCCACCACCACCTTACATGGATGGGTATAATGGTGTAAAGAATAACTATACATAGTTATTACAACATCATATTGATTCTGATATATTGTATAATCCACTCCAATTCAATTCAATAATTATAGGAATGATATCATCGCTCGTGCGTACGTACGGACTACCGTCTCCACGATGCGATGAGATTCATTCTCCATGTTAACCATTTAAGAATGATTATAATGTATATATAAGAAATAATAATGAAATATATGAAATTATAAAGTTACTGGATTTATGTATATATATATATGTATGTCATCAACTTACTTCCATTCAAGACAATAAGGAAAGGAAAACAGCGTTCATGCGTACGTACGGACTACCGTCTCCATGAACGGTGTTTTTCATTTTATTTATCTATCTATTATATATATATATATATACTGAATATATATGATATATAAATCATATTTTATATTCTGGAAGTAAGTAAATCATGATATAGGTAATAATGATGTCAAGAACAACAAGTCAAAACACCTACGATAAATGAAACGATTTTACCCAAAACGCTTCTTTAACATGGAATTTATAAAAGAACGGGTAATATAATGTCATAAGTGAACCATATATGATATCATAACAATGAATATGATTCTTTAATAAGTCAATGACATTATTTAAATCATTATACAGGAGGTTCGGACACATACGAAGCAAATTGGACCTAAGGTAAGGGAAATATCACAATCTCATTTTTATCCGAGATTGTTTATTCGTAAGTATTTACTGGGGTGTATTTTATCATCCACATCCATGTTTACTCAATATGTAATATTATTTCCATCCACCTAAAATTGTTTAAATACATTTTTACCCTTCGGTGAGTTTTTAGTAATACATATGAAAGGAATCTTTTGTCGTTTTTCATACGAGGTACTTTTTGGCTTTTCCGGAAAAAAGTACGAGAAGAATGTTTTTTTAAATTAAACGGCACGAACGGATTTTTACGGTTTTATAAAGCCTTATTTTCATGAAGCTTCATCCAAAAGATTTCATGACTATTTTCAATAAAATATCTTTCTTTTAAAATTGCATGATGTTTTGTGAAAAGAAATTGATTTTGAAGAAGAAAGGATATTTTCCTCATGAATTTATTTCATGTGTTTTATCAAAATTATTTTACATCTAAAATAATAAAGGATTCTGTTTCTATCCATATTTTTACATTGATTTAACTATGTTGTGATGGAATTATGTTTATGAATTCATTTATCTTATATGAATGGTTTTATGATGTCATGTTGTTTAAGAATCCCATTTTTGTTACATGGGTTATGCAATGATGTATGATTTATGATTTTGTGGCACACATAAGAATGGTATCATTATGAGATGGGTGGGACCTATATCTCCCTCCAATGCATTGGGTAAAGATTTTATATCTCATGAGATAGACATGGCTGAAATGGTAGGTTATACCGGTTCAGTGAAACAGGACTGAAACGAGGGTTACTCGATTCAGAAAGGGACTTTGTCCACTAAGATAGTCTTGGCATTGAGTCTTGACTAACAAGAAATGATTCTCTATGATTATGTGTGTATGCCACAAAGTTTCATGTTTTAAGTTATGATTATTGGGATTACATTTCACTTCTATGATTTATCCCATGTTATGATATTATGAGCTTTTTGCAGGTTAAGATTTCCAAAAGCTATGTTCTTATATATATGATGTGATTGATATTTCTTTTGTTTACCCTTACTGAGCATTTGAGCTCACCCTTTTATGTTTTCTTTTCCCCAGGATATAAAGAAAGGTTTTAGGTAAAAAAAAGGGATGACGTTTATGGGAGATATTGAAGAACTTTCACCACGATTAGAAGATTACGTTCCGAGTTTCCAAAGACACTAAACTATTACGATCCATGTGTGTGTGTGTTTTTATTATGTACTAAGTATTCCGCAAAAGTAATGTAATGTCCATGTACGTCAAGATACGGGTCTCTACAGTTGGTATCAGAGGAAAGGTTTAGTCAACCTTTGGAAACTAGGATGCGAGAACTTTAGTGAGATCCCTAGAGATATTTCTAAGGTATGTCTAGGGATGTCCCTAAGGTTAAGTATACGTATAGGTTATAGTACTAGAACTACGCTAACGATCATAGAATTAAACCTAAGATGTTAGATATTGAAGGTACTCCCCCTTTATAATGTTGTTTTCCCTAGCATGATTTTTTCCTCTCACACTATTCTTTTTGGGTTTTAGAAAATGGATGGAAACAAGGTGATTCATGATAATGGAGGATATGCTAGACAATGGAATGATATTTTTTATGAGCAACCAAATGAAATGGGATTTGGAAGTCCAAACATCATTATTATGCCGAATCAGCAATCTTATTATATGATTAATAAAGTAAAATTTGGTAAGTTTCCTGACTCGGCTAATAAGAGAAAGATGGAGTTTCATGATGATCATAGAGGAAAGAAAGTTCAATTTCCCCTATGTAAATCATGTGGGAAGAGGCATCAAGGAGAATGTTTCAAAGGAACTGGAAGATGCTTTGGGTGTGGAAAAGAAGGACACAAAGCAAGTAAATGCAAAGGAAAAGGTTCAGTTAACAACATGGATGATGATAATGGTATTGCTACGACATCAACAATGGTTAAATGTTTTAAATGTGGAATGTGCGGGCATTATGCAAACCAATGCCCTAAGGGAAAGTCTCATGAAGATAATCAGTATGGTCGTATGGGAAGTATTTATGTGGATGATGATGAAGAGACTACAAATGATATGTGAGATGAAAGAATTGTTGAAGCACAGTCAATGGTTTAAGAATGTAGTGGAATGATTACATGTTTATCATGTGTAATGTTGTATAAGTAATCTCATGGTACTTTAGAATAAAGAGACATGTAAGGATTGTTACACTGTTGTCTGATTAATGTTACCAGTATCCATGAAAGGTTATTCAGATATTTTTGGAAATAAGATGATATGCGCATAATGAAGGGAAAACGAGAAAACGATATGTTTAACAGTATTCATGAGCTCATGATTGATATAAGGACTAAGTGATATCATGGTTTGAGTATATAGAATTTTGAGGATTTTGGTATGTGGAAAGTGTTAACTTTTAACTGCACTCATGTTTTCACTAAGGTATTCAAGAGAATACACGATTAAGGACTTTGAATGTTTGGAATGTGACCAACAAGACATATCTTATGATATGTGGGGATCAACGACAGTATTAAATCTCTGGTAATCGTTGTCACTATATTATGAGTGTGGACTGCAGTATTATGTATAAGCCTAAAGATTAGACTGGATTATGTTGGACATAAGTTAGTATTGTTTAAGGATAGAAGATTTTTGATATTATTGATGGGATGTTATAGTAACGTAGTTTTAGAAAAAGGACAACCTGCAGGACGGGCGACAGCCCATCGCTTCGGACAAGGCTATAGGAATCGAACCCACCACCGAAGTGCGACTGGCCTTTATCACCTACCACTGACCTACAGGAAGTCCCTGTTTAGTAGAAACTAGTGTTATTATATTAAGCAGTATGATATATGAAGTATAAGCCCATTTTAGGAACCATATATGATTAATCTCACTATAGATCGACTTATGCATATAATTTTTACTAACCTTTTGTTTGAGACAGATGGAATGACTCGTCATTCTATCACATGATCTGCTAACACTTCACGAATAACAAATTCAACTTCATTTATTTAAGAGATGAAGTGGAAATTGTTCAAGGCACGAACAATAGTGAGATTGTACCAAAATAAAGTAAGTATTTATTCTAATTCAAATTTTCAACTTTAGGGAAATGATCTTGAAAACCAAAAATGTTGTCCTAGTGATCTTATACCTGATGAATCAGATGGAACCTTATATCATCACAAATCTATGGATTTGTGATTACTGGCTTTTCCATAGCCATGTTCTCTACCACTCTCCATCAGAACATGATGGTTAGATTTCTCTTCCATATCCATATTTTCACCTATGTGGAAATCCAGTGATTAGTTTATTTGGGTAACCATTACGTTTCATACCTTTGTTTTTAAAGATTGGTTTTGGTATTCCTTTTTACGATGTGGGTTTCTATTAAAGAAACTTTCGAATAGTAAACCATTTATAACCCCGATGAATTTCGAGGGCGAAATTCATTTTAAGGGGGGTAGAATGTAACAGCCCAAGATTTTATAAAAAATATTCTTTTTAATTTTATTAATGTCTTGTGTTGTATGCTACACCAAAAGGAGCTTGCACAACACGCATCTTTGACTTGCCTTGCATTACACGCAATCGCAACCTTCCTCGATAGCGTGTGTGGTACGTAATACTGAGTTTCACGAAACAATGATATGCTATTAAAATATTATTAAAACTAGCCGTTATGAATAGTAATAACCACTTTTTAAAATTCTGTAAATCTTATTTTCCAAAATGAACTTCATTCTTGGATTCGGAGTATCGAGTTTTGCCTAAGGTGAAATTTTGGTACTTTTCGGATAACTTTCATATTCTGATGAATAGTGAAAATTACTAAATTATAATTAAAAAACAACTTTTTTAATCGAAATAATTAATAGTGATAAATCATTAATTTGAGTGGTTTTAAAGTATATTTAGAATATATTTTTACAATTTAATACAATGTTGGTCATTGGATGTAATTTCACATTTAAACTAGACATAAACAAGTGTCAATCTTTTGATAGATATTGTTTCTTAAAAACACGCTATTTGTTTTAACAGCGGGATTTAATTATAAATTTAATTAATTCAATTTCTATGTTATGAATTTGGTAAAATAGACTTCATTTTTGAATTCGGAATATGAAATATAGCTTAGGATGAAATTTTGGCATTGTTCTGAAAAACATCAATTTTTGATGAATAGTGAAACTACTAAGTGGTAGGTTAAAAACTGAATTTTGTATAAAACTTAATTTTACCGCTTCTGTGAATGGAATTTCGAAAATTCGAGAGACACGGTTAATATCAAGGACTAAAATGTGGTTCAATGAGATGAAAATAATTTTTGGTGAATAGTAACTTTTTACCTTTTTTTACCGCGGTTAATAGTAAATAGGGTAACTAAGGGTAAATATGATATTAATATTACCCTAACACATGTCCTAATTCTATTGGACAACTGTAATTCGACCAAAAACAAACTTAGGAATAAAATATGCCCATTTAGGCCCACTTGGATTAGATTAGGACATTTATTATTAATTTATTTAAAGAAAGGTTAAAATAGTTAAAATCAAAGTTTAATAAGTAAAGCATTTTTAATATGGGGTTATACATAAGATAAATTCGATTGTAAATATTCATTAGAAATATAAAAAGATTTCCTACATGATGGTATTTTATTTGTAATTTTTAGAAATCAAATAATTTAATTTATTTATGACACAAAGATGATGCAGTAATTATCTTGTTAACGAAATATTGACATAATTGATGTTATAAACACCAAAATAAATGTAATTTGAGACTTTTTATGAATTCCACTAATTTTATAGGTTACTATGATATATTATTGTTGATTTAATCAACTTGGTTCGAACATATAATTCTGTTATGACTTTTACAAAAATCATATATCAAATAGTGTCAAAATTGACACAAAATAGTTTTTAAATCAAATATTATATTATTAATTGTTATTTTATTCCTAAAAATCTAAGGTTCGGCCAAATGACTTAGATAAGGATATATATATTAATAATAAACAATTTGGGGTTCGTTTGGCATGTTATAGTAAGTGTATTAACCATATAGTGAAAGAAAACAAAAAGACACGGTAAAAGTTAAATTATTTAACTTGGAGTTAAATCTAATTGATAAGGTTAAAATAATATCCTAAACTTGTCTAAATTCTATTGGTTGATAGGATTTCGACCCATCCCCACTTTAGCTTCTAAATAAGACCCTTTGGAACCATTATAAACCGATTTTGACTTTAATATAAAATAATATTTTGAGGTATTCCTATGGTGCCCCTCTCCTCCCTTATAAAAGGACACCTCCTCCCCCTCCTCCTCACAACAATTTGAGCACTCAAGCTCGGCCAACCCCTGCCAAAATCTCTTCTCCACTTCCCTAGAAACATCCTAGAGGTTCTGGTCTTCCTCAAAGACCAATTTTAGTGCCCTAAGAGGAGGTCTCAAAGAGGCGCTTCAAAGAAGAGGTAATTACCGTTACCAATTCTTTCATCTTTATTTCTTCTTCCACTTCTTCTTCTTAGGTTGTTTCATTATGAAGTAATAACATCAGTATCACTCATATACTGATATGTTATTATAAGTATGAAACAACCCTATTTCACCATCTATCCATCCTACGGGAAAAGAAATCACCGCGCGTGCGTACGTACGGAATACCGTCTCCACGCCGTGGTGTAATCTATTTTCCACCACCACCTTACATGGATGGGTATAATGGTGTAAAGAATAACTATACATAGTTATTACAACATCATATTGATTCTGATATATTGTAAAATCCACTCCAATTCAATTCAATAATTATAGGAATGATATCATCGCTCGTGCGTACGTACGGACTACCGTCTCCACGACGCGATGAGATTCATTCTCCATGTTAACCATTTAAGAATGATTATAATGTATATATAAGAAATAATAATGAAATATATGACATTATAAAGTTACTGGATTTATGTATATATATATGTATGTCATCAACTTACTTCCATTCAAGACAATAAGGAAAGGAAAACAGTGTTCATGCGTACGTACGGACTACCGTCTCCATGAACGGTGTTTTTCATTGTATTTATCTATCTATTATATATATATATATATACTGAATATATATGATATATAAATCATATTTTATATTCTGGAAGTAAGTAAATCATGATATAAGTAATAATTATGTCAAGAACAACAAGTCAAAACACCTAGGATAAATGAAACGATTTTACCCAAAACGCTTCTTTAACATGGAATTTATAAAAGAACGGGTAATATAATGTCATAAGTGAACCATATATGATATCATAACAATGAATATGATTCTGTAATAAGTCAATGACATTATTTAAATCATTATACAGGAGGTTCGGACACATACGAAGCAAATTGGACCTAAGGTAAGGGAAATATCACAATCTCATTTTTATCTGAGATTGTTTATTCGTAAGTATTTACTGGGGTGTATTTTATCATCCACATCCATGTTTACTCAATTTGTAATATTATTTCCATCCACCTAAAATTGTTTAAATACATTTTTACCCTTCGGTGAGTTTTTAGTAATACATATGAAAGGAATCTTTTGTCGTTTTTCATACGAGGTACTTTTTGGATTTTCCGGAAAAAAGTACGAGAAGAATGTTTTTTTAACTTAAACGGCACGAACGGATTTTTACGATTTTATAAAGCCTTATTTTCATGAATCTTCATCCAAAAGATTTCATGACTATTTTCAATAAAATATCTTTCTTTTAAAATTGCATGATGTTTTGTGAAAAGAAATTGATTTTGAAGAAGAAAGGATATTTTCCTCATGAATTTATTTCATGTGTTTTATCAAAATTATTTTCCATGTAAGATAATAAAGGATTCTGTTTCTATCCATATTTTTACATTGATTTAACTATGTTGTGATGGAATTATGTTTATGAATTCATTTATCTTATATGAATGGTTTTATGATGTCATGTTGTTTAAGAATCCCATTTTTGTTACATGGGTTATGCAATGATGTATGATTTATGATTTTGTGGCACACATAAGAATGGTATCATTATGAGATGGGTGGGACCTATATCTCCCTCCAATGCATTGGGTAAAGATTTTATATCTCATGAGATAGACATGGCTGAAATGGTAGGTTATACCGGTTCAGTGAAACAGGACTGAAACGAGGGTTACTCGATTCAGAAAGGGACTTTGTCCACTAAGATAGTCTTGGCATTGAGTCTTGACTAACAAGAAATGATTCTCTATGATTATGTGTGTATGCCACAAAGTTTCATGTTTTAAGTTATGATTATTGGGATTACATTTCACTTCTATGATTTATCCCATGTTATGATATTATGAGCTTTTTGCAGGTTAAGATTTCCAAAAGCTATGTTCTTATATATATGATGTGATTGATATTTCTTTTGTTTACCCTTACTGAGCATTTGAGCTCACCCTTTTATGTTTTCTTTTCCCCAGGATATAAAGAAAGGTTTTAGGTAAAAAAAAGGGATGACCTTTATGGGAGATATTGAAGAACTTTCACCACGATTAGAAGATTACGTTCCGAGTTTCCAAAGACACTAAACTATTACGATCCTTGTGTGTGTGTGTTTTTATTATGTACTAAGTATTCCGCAAAAGTAATGTAATGTCCATGTACGTCAAGATACGGGTCTCTACAGGTTATATGTGGTCTCCTTTTATAAGGGGGTGGAGCGACTCTTTATGAAAGTGTGAAACTATTATTTTATTATATAATGATATTCAGTTTCTAAAGGTCCCAAAATCATTAGAGTCCAAGATAAGATGACTCGTTATCGAACTAAAATCATCCAAAAAGAATTGGACAGGTTTTGGATGTTATTTTAATATTTATAATCTTATTTATTTAAATGATTTATTAATGAGTTAAACACTGCATCATTATTGTGTCATAAATGTAAAGACCCTGAAATTCCATGAAAATTTTTTCATAAATACATGGAATTTTTACAAGTCCGCAAAAATTTACGGTGCTTGATTCTGTGGCCCGGTGTGCCCTGAATCAATTTATGAAGTTTTGTTCGAGAATGTTTAGTAAACGTATGAGCGGGAGTTTATAACATTGGAACTGGTGCTCAGAATTGAAATCATAGGACATAGTGGAACTCATAGTTCCAGTATTCTTTTAAGAATACTTTCATCTCGATAGCAGTTGGTCAAGAATGAAAGTTATTTTTTGGACTTTTTAAGAATAGAATTAAATAAAAATAAGTGTGTAGCTTATTTTTATTTAGTGGATAAAACCTACAAGAGGTGGTTAAAGGTGAGGTACACCACACCATAACCTCCCATGAGAGATTATGGTGGTGTGACCCACCCAAGGTTTAAACACCTCTTGTCAATTAATGAGGTGGGGACCACCTGAAAATGAAACCCTTGAACTCCCCATTTATCGAGCCAGCACCCATGAAACCTCTTGAACTCCCTTAATTATTTTGTGCCTACACAGAAGAATTAATTAACTGGACCCCCTTTAATTAACTCTCCACATGAATTCATGCCAACCATTAAAATAATAGATAATCTATTATTTCATTTTGGTTGGAATCATACTTTTTATTGGAAGGGATAATTAAGGAGAGGAGGAGCACTTGGAGATAGAATGCCAAGGGGGAAAGAACACTCCAACAAAGAACAATAGATATCTTCTTCCATATTTAACCAGAACAAAGGAGGGAGAACCGTCCTTGAAGAATGCCAACGATGCCATCCTTGACTTCTTCATTTCCGACGTCAACGAATAGACGTATTCCATTCTTCAATAACGTCATCGATCAACGAACTCGAGGTAGGGGATTTGAGTTGAATATGTTCCAGTTCTATTTTGTTCACTCTTGGGTAATGTTTTTCCAATTGATAACACCATAACATGGAGGGCTTAGACTGCACGAACATGGCCTGACCCTCCCCCTTCTTTTTTCCTCATTTATTGAAGACCGCGGTGGAGCAACAACGGCCAAAGATGGGTCGGTCACTATGAAAATCGGCAAATCAAGGTCGCTGGGTCACTGGAAGGGCGGAACAACGTAGAGACGCGCGGACTAAAGGGGACATGGCCAGGTCGGGCCATGGCGGAAGGGCACGGCACCATCGGGCCATGTAGAGGAGAAGAGGGTCACGGTGCCATCACACCACGCAGAGGTGGATAGTCACGGCTAGGGCGGGCCGCGGCGGAGGATCAAAGGTGGCCAGCGTCGGGCCGGCCACCGGTGGTGGTGAGCGGCTGGCCGTTCAGCCATCAGGGAGGAGCGGGACCCCGCTGGGTGACGCGTGAGCTGGATTTGCGCCACCTGGTACCGATTAGGTCTCTACACAAACGGCTCTGCCGTTAAGGAGCCTAGGTGGTGCACGGTTCCCCCCTGGACAAGACTGAGGTGGACCCCCCGCGGGCCACCCATCTAGGCCAAGCGAGGGTTTGGCCACCCACCGTGGGTAGGGCCGCCCAACGCGGGCAGGGCCACCTAGCGCGGGCTAGGCCACCCCTCGGGCCGGGCTGTCCCCTCAGGTCGGGATGCCCTTGGGCCAGATCGGACTCGTGGACTGGGTTAGACCCGCGGATCATGTCAGACACCCTTCCAGACCCGTTTGACCCGAAACCACCTTTCACCCATAACATGGGCTAAAGGATTCCTTTCGACGATCCTTCTGCAGCGACGGAAAGCTCAGAGCGAGACAGTTTTTTTAGCATACCCCACATGAGTTTTGAACACAGTTGTGGTACAGTCGGGTTGGTTTGAGCCTAGAATCCAACATGGACTCGGGGACGAAAATGAAAATAACATACAGACTGGGCAGCCAATTGATACGTTGTCTATTGCATTGAGAACCCAATGACAAGGCGGACCTTTGAGATAATTCTACATCGGGATTTCTAACAGTTGGAGTATCAACCAGTAACTCATGGAGTAGATCCTTCCAGAGGTAAGGGGACAGAGTACGGAGACCTATTAGCTGGCTGAGACCTGATGACTGCTTGACCGATTCAACTTGGAGTGACTCGACTGGCCCATTGGCGAGTGCCTCTGTGTGACGCAGCAGACCCACAGTGGTGAGAATCTATGTGTGATCACTGTAGACAAACGATACGCGATAGGAGGAGTACATCTGCAGGCTATGAGGGGGAGCACCTCTGTGTGAGCGCGGCAAACCCATGGTGGGGAGCGCCTCTGCGTGATGCGGCAGACCCACGGTACTCGACAGGAGGAGTACCTCAGTAGTCCAAGGATAGTGGGAAGTGCTTCTATGTGACGCGGCAGGCCCACAGTACTCGATAGAGGAGGAGTACACCATCAGCCGAGGTTCCGACAGTGTGACTAGGGTTGTTACTTGATACTACCCCTAGAATAAAATCCGAGAATGAGTTGAGTCAATGAATATTGTATTCTCCTCAGGATTGAGATGGGTTACTATAAAACATTGGTATATGTATAAGCATATACCTAAGTAATGGTTATCCATTGAATCCATACTTTTTGGTTTATCCTTTTTGGATTTTGTGAGACCATGAGGGTCTTGGGGTCCCTACTGAGTATCTTTATACTCACCCCTACACGGGCTATGCCCGAACCTCATTGTGTTGGTTGCAGACGACGGACAATGCAGACTCAGGCAGAGAGTAGCAGGACTGGACGGTACCCAGAGGTGGACCACTCAGTGTGACGGTACATGGAGCGGACGGATGGACATGGAGTGCTGGGGAGGCCATCTATACCTACCCTTCAGGTAGGAACCCCATAGGATGACCCAGTAGCTGCTTACTTTTCTTAAGTTTTACATGCATTTCAGTTGTACTTGTACTTTCCTTTTGGGCTTGTATTTCTTGCCCCTTTACTTTTCAACACTCTTTTTTATACAGATTTGTTTAGTGTTTTACTTCCATCGCGTACTCTGTTGTGCGTGTTTCATTTTATAAAGGCAATTCCTTCCTAGTTTATAGATTTATGCCTTTGGTGATAGTCGCCAGCCCCTGTCCTATGAAAGGTGGGCTTGGGGTTGTCATGATACAAGCCCCAGGGGACAGGTCATGACACGTTTGGTACCAATAGAAAATCAGGAGGAGGTGTTGAGGGATTTCCACACATCCCCTATTGCGGTACATCCAGGAGTTGTGAAGATGTATTAGGACCTCAGACGACTGCACTGGTGGCCAGGTAAGAAGAAGTTCGTAGCTGAGTTTGTCTCACGATGCCTCACTTTTCAGCAAGTGAAGGAGGAGCACCAGGTACCCGTAGGCTTTTTTCATCCCTTAGAGGTCCTAGACTAGAATTGGGATGGGATTTCCATGGACTTAGTGATGGGTCTTCCATGTACATTCAGGGGTCATGACTCGATATGGGTGATCGTTGACTGACTCACAAAGTCGGCCCACTTCCTACCGATCAGAGAGTAGGTCTCAGTAGAGAGCTTGGGATGTCTATATGTGTAGGATATTTTACGTTAACATGGAGTACCTTCTTCTATTGTTTTTGACCAAGATTTGCAGTTTACTTCCAGGCTATGGAAGGGGTTGTAGGAAGATTTCAGGACAAAGCTTCACTTGAGCACTGCTTTCCATCCTCAGACAGATGGCCATACCAAGAGGACCATCCAGACCCTCAAGGACATGATACGTTCATGTGTCATTGACTTCGGTCACAGCTGCAAGGATCACTTTCCTTTGGCGTAGTATTCTTACAACAACACTTATCACTCCATCATCAAGATGACACATTTTGAGCTGTTGTACGGACGACATTGCAGATCGCCCTTGTGCCGGAAAGACCCTAGGGAGTCAGCACTAGTGGGACCATAGATAGTACGAGCAACCACGAGGAAGGTGAAGATCATCCAAGAGTGGATGAAGATTGCACAGAACAGGTAGAAGTCATATACTGATAGGAGGTGGATACCTTTGGAGTTCGAGGATGGAGACCACGTCTTCCTACAGGTCTCACCTAGACGAGGTCTACGGAGATTTGGCCAAGGTGGAAAGCTATCTTCTAGATTTATCGGACCTTTCCAGGTCTTCAAAAGAGTAGGTGAGGTGGCTTACCGCTTAGCTCTTCCTCCTCAGTTGCACTGGGTGCACGATTTCTTCCACGTATCACAACTGAGGAGATACGTGCACGACCCATCCCACATCATTGACCATGGAGAGTTAGATGTTGCCGATGGGGTGAAATTCATGGAGGTTCTAGTGGAGATTGAGGATCTATAGGAGCGGGTCTTGCGTGGATGGTCTATACATCTGGTACGCGTTCTCTGGCAACACGCGAAGCTCCAGGAGAGCACTTGGGAGTGGGAGGCTAAGATGCATGCTCAGTACCCCCATTTGTTCCTTCAGTTCGAGTTATAGATTATGAGGATGTAAATCCTTGAGGTGGGGAGAATGTAAAGACCTGGAAATTCCATTGAAAATTGTTTCTTAAATAAATGGGATTTTTACGAGTGCGAAAAATTTAACGGTGCTTGATTACGAGGCCCGGTGTGCTCGGAATCAACTTTTGAAGTTTTGTTCAGGTAAGTTCAATAAATGTATGAGTGGGATTTTATAAATTTTGAAAATGTGCTTAGAATTGAAATCTGAGGACAGAATTGAACTCGCAGTGCCGATATTCACTTAAGAAAACTTTCATCTCAACGGTTATTGGTCGACAATGAAAGTTAGTTTTTTCAGTTTTTAAGAATAAAATTAAATAAAAATAAGTGTGTACCATATTTTTATTTAGTGGATAAAACCTACAATAGGTGTTTAGGGGTGGGGGCCACCACACCATAACCTCCTATGAGAGATTATGTTTGTGGGGCCCACCAAATGTTTAAACAAATCTTGTAAATTAATGAGGTGGGGACCACCCAAATATGAAACCCTTGAACTCCCCATTTATGGAGCCACCACCCATGAAACCTCTTGAACTAACTAATTAATTAGTGCCTACACCCAAGAATTAATTAAGTGGATCCACCCTTTAGTTAAATCTCCACTTGAATTCATGAAAACCATTAAAATAATAGATAATCTATTATTTAATTTGGGTTGGCATCATACTTTTTGTTGGAAGGGAGAATTAAGGAGAGGAGGATCTCTTGTAGATAGAATGTCAAGGAGGAAAGAACACTCCAATGATGAACGACAGATATCTTCTTCCTTATTCTACCAGAACAAAGGAGGGAGCACCGTCCTTGAAGAACGCCAATGACACCATCCTCGGCTTCTTCATTTACGGTGTCAATGAATTGACATCTGCCATTCCTCGACAATGTCATCGAACGACGAACTCGAGGTAGGGGATTTGAGTTTAATTTCTTCCTGTTCTACATCGTTCACTCTTGTGTAATGTTTTTCCAATTAATAACACCATAACGTGCAAGACTCGGACCACACGAACACGGCCTGAACCTCCCCCTTTGTTTTTCCTTGTTTATTGAATACCATGGCGGAGCAATGGTAGCCAAAGACAGGCCAACTGTGAAGAAAACCGATGGTGCAAGGCCCCCTGGTCGCCGAAAGGGCGCGACACCGTAGTTCTGCCCGGAAGAAAGGGGCCACGACCAAGCTGGTCTATGGTGGAAGTGGGCGGCACCATCGTGCCACGCAAAGGAGAAGAGGGTCGTGGGCAGGTCGGGCCACGGCGGAAGGGGGCAGTGTCGTCGCACTGCGCGGTGGTGGAGAGTCGTGGCCAGGCCGGGCCACAGCGGAGGATCAGAGGCAGCCGGTGTCTGGCTGGCCACTGGGGGTGCGGTGCGGCTGGCCGCTCGGCCAGCCAGGACGAGCGGGACCCCACCGGTTCCCACGTGAGCTGGACCAGTGCCACGTGGCACCAATTGGGTCTCCACCGGAATGGCTCTGCCATTCGAGAGCCAGGGGCGCACAGTTCCCCCTCGACACGGCTAAGGCAGACCCCCCCTGTGGGCCACCAGGCCGGGCCCAACGCTGGCCGGGCCGCCCTTTGGGCTAGGTCGTCCCCTCGGGTCGGGCATCCCTCGAACTGGGTCAGACCCACAGACTGGGTCGGACCTGCAGATCTGTTCGGACCCAAGTCCGGACCCGTTTTTCCCGAAATAACCTTTCCTCCCATAACTTGGGCAACGACAGTCCAATCGAGGAATCGTCTGCGGCGATGGAAATATTAGAGAGAGACGGTTATTTTGGAATACCCCACATGAGGTTTAGACATATTTTGGCTACGGTCTAGTTGGTTCGAACCTAAAATCCAACCGGGCCCCCGGGACGGAAATGCCAATAACTTACAGATCGGGCGTCCGATTGACGCGCCGTCTGTTGCGTTGAGACCACTATGAAGATGCAGACCTTTGGGATACTTCATCATGGGGCTTCGTGACAATTGCAGTATTGAATAGTAGCTCGTGGAGAATATCCTTTTAGAGGAGAGCGGATGTAGTACGGAGACCTAATAGTTGGCTGAGACCCGATGACTGCTTGACCGATTCGACTTGGAGTGACTCGACTGGCCCAGTGGGGAGCGCCTCTGTGTGACGCGGTAGACCCATGGTGGGGAGCGCCTCTGTGTGATCATGGAAGACCCACAGTACTCGATAGGAGGAGTAACTCAGCAGGCTACGGGGGGGAGTGCCTATGTGTGAGTGCGGTAGACCCGTGGTTGGGAGCGCCTCTGTGTGACGCAGTAGACCCACGGTACTCGACAGGAGGAGTACCTCAGCAGTCCAAAGATAGTGGAAAGCTCCTCTATGTTACATGGTAGGCCCACTATACTCGATAGAGGATGATTACACCATCAGCCGAGGTTCCGACAGTGTGACTGGGGTTGTTACTTGATATTACCCCCTAGAATAAAATTCTCGTTTGAGCTGAGTCAATGACTTTTTTGTTTTCCTCAGGATTGAGATGGGTTACTTGATAACATAGGTATATATATGGGTATATACCTAAGTAATGGTTATCCTTTGAATCCATAATTTTTGGTTAATCCTTGTTGGATTTTGTGAGGCCTTGCGGGTCTCAGGGTCCCTACTAAGTATCATTATACTCAATTCTGCATGGGCTATGCCTGCACTTCGTTGTGTTGGTTACAGATGACGGACAGTGCTGACTGAGGCTGAGAGTAACAGGACTGGACGGTAACCTGAGGTGGACCACTCGGCGTGAGGGTACACGGAGTGGACAGACGGACGTGGATTACTGGGGAGGCCATCTTTACCTACCGTTCTGGTAGGAACCCCGGAGGACGACCTAGTAGATACTTACTTTTCTTTATTTGTACTTGCATTTCAGTTGTACTTATACTTTCCGGTTGGGCGTGTATTTCCAGCTCCGTTACTTTTCAGCACTCTATTGTATTAATCTTTATTTAGTGTTTCACTTCCATCATGTACTCTGTTGTGTGTGTTTCAGTTTTTAAAGGCAATTCCTTCCCAGTTTAGGGATTTACACCTTTGGTGCTTGTCACCAGCCCTTGGCCTATGGAAGGCGGGCTTGGAGTAGTCACGATACGGGGCCCGGGGGACGAGTCGTGACAATAAATAATTTAATTTATTCGACGTCTAAAAATTATAAAAAAATTCCATGATGTAGGAAATATTATTATATTTTCAATTTATATTTATAGTATAAATTATTACTTATATATCACCATATAAAAATTAATTTACTAAAAGATTTTTGTTTAAGTAATTTTTCCTTTACTTTAAATTAATTAATCTAAAGTGTCGTTATCATTCATAAGTGGCTCCATGGGGTCCCAAAATCGGCCCAAGTGTTCCCATGGTCGGCCATTACTCATCCAATAAGGTTAGGAAAAGTTTTAAGGAAATTTTGAATTATTATAATATTCTTTTTACCTTAAATTACACCATTTTCCTTTAACCGCGGTAAATAAAAGTCAAAAGTTACTATTCACTAAAAATTATTTTCAACTTATTGAACCACATTTACTTACTAATAACAAACATGTTTGTTGGAGTTTCTAAATTCAATTCATAGAAGTGGTAAAATTTCATTTAATTGAAAAAGGGAATTTTTTAACTGCTACAATGTGGTTTCACTATTCATGAAAAATTGATGTTTTTCAAAAAACTACCAAAAATTCAGCCTAAAAAATATTTGATATTCAAAATTAAAAAATGATGTATATTTTTTCATTAAAAAACGTATAATTTTTCATTAATTAATTTAAAATTAATTTCTGTTGTTAAAACAAATAGCATGTTTTTAATAAACAATAAGTATCAAAAGATTGACACTTGTTTATGGCCAATTTCAAAGTACAATTAATTCCAATGACAAACATTAGATTAAATGGTAAAAATATATTCTAATTAAACTTTATGACCAATTTAAAAGATAATCTAACCATATAAATAAATTAGATTAAAAATAAGTTTTGAATTAAAATACAATATATTTCATTATTCATTAAAAATTGAACTTTATCGAACAAATTCCAAAAAATTTACCCAAAGTAAATTTTGATGTCCCAATTCTAAAGAAGGATTTTATTTGGTCAAATAGAATGTAATAAAGTGACAAAAACTATATTTTAAGAGGTTTCTTTATTAAAAGGCGGTAAATCGACTATTTAATGTAAATTATGCTTAAAATTAGATTCATTAACATTTTAAGCCACTAAATTTTGTTCGATAAATGTAAATACATTTAACAAACATGTATAATCATATTTTAGTTTGTTTATTTTATTCCCACCAATACAACAGCTAGGAGTTAACTTCCATTTAAAATTATAATATTATATTATTAGTGTGCAACATAAAATTTCAAAGAAACATGTTGTTGTGTATCAGGTACGCTATTGAACATAGCAATCCTTTTAAAGTAAAATTAATATTTAATTCATAAATATTAATAAATATGAAAATCTCTTATTCTTCATTTAACTTGGATGTTACCATAATTTCTAAAATATTTTGGTTATTTTTATACTATTAATATGTTATTTTAAATAAAAAGTTTATTTTCATTAGGAAATGTTCATATTATCTTGGAAATGTATTTTTTCCTTAAAAATTTATTTTTAATATTCTTAAGGAGTATTGGGGATATTATCCCATGTCACCAACATTAATATTTCATAGGATGGATTATTATTATTATTATTATGAAGTTTTTACGAACACTACTAAAAATACGGCCTTTATCAGCTCTAAAAATGGCCTTTATTAGTGCTAGAAAAAGCGATGATAAAGACGGCGAAGATAAAGGGGGGTCCCCTTTATCAGCGCTCCGAAAAGCGCTGATAAATACCCCTTTTATCAGCACTCAAAAAAGCACTGATAAAAGTACCCCTTTATCAGCACTTTTTTTAGCGCTAATAAAGGGGTCCTATATCAGCGCTTCCTTTATCAGTGCTTTCGTTTTAGCATTGATAAAGGACCCGTTTATCAGCGCTTTTTAAAAAACAAATGATAAAAGTTAAAAAAATTTAATAAATTTAAAAAAAATTAAAAAATTAAAAAATACTGCCAATCGGGGGGGATTTTATAGCGCTTGAGCCCCCCCCCCCCTTTTACAACGCTTTTCTACCCCTGTACAGCACCCCACACACCCCACGCATCCCCTTTTACCCTTTAACAGTGCTTGCTACTATATTCCCCCATGCGCGCGTTCCCATGCTCCCCCGGGATTTGAACTCGAGACCTCCCCCCTGCGTGCCTAAGCCTTTACCACTACTCTATTTTGATTTGTCTTCCAATTCATGATATCTCTTTATATATATATGTTTAGTTATATTTATTCGTATAGTAATATATAATTATATTAATATATATATAGTCATATTATAATATATATATAATAATATATATCTTATGTTATATTAATATATATATATTGTTATATTAATATATATATAGTTATATTAATATATATATCTATATCTATATATATATATATTTAGTTATATTTATTTGTATAGTAATATATATTTATATTAATATATATATATAGTTATATTAACATATATATAGTTATAGTAACATATATATAGTTATATTAACATATATATAGTTATATGAATATATATATATAGTTATATTAATATATATATATATAGTTATATTAATATATATATATAGTTATATTAATATATATATATAGTGATATTAATATATATATTTATAGTGATATTAATATATATATTTACAGTAATACTAATATATATATATAAGTAGTTATATTAATATATATATAGTTATTAGATTAATATATATATAGTTTAGATTAATATATATATATAGTTAGATTAATATATATATATATAGTTAGATTAATATATAGGTATATAAATATTCATATATTTGTATTTTAAATAAAATGGATGTTAGTTATTCTTTAGATAAAGCTAATATATTTTATATGTAAATATATTTTATTATTTATATTTATAATTAAATTTTTAGGTGTGAATATATAAAAAATATGTACATATAGTTATATATTTGATTATAAATAGCAGTGCATTATAAAAAACGATAAAATTTCAAAGACATAATATCAAAATGAATTTAATACCTTGGAATAAATTCAGACCCCACCAAAAAAATCCAATAATACCCCCTTAAACGAGGCTGAAAATCCACAAAATGTTAAAAAATCGGGGTACCCCGACTAAAAACTCAGTTTTGGAGGCCATCTGAGCCTCTTTTGGCCTCTAAAATCCCTTGATTGGGGTCCCCCCCACCCCAGTCACAGCGACGTCGAGCTTGTCGCAGGCGATGATTTGATATGTGGTAGAGCTTAAACGGACACCCGGATCAAAAGTTATGGCCGTCTGAAGTTTGAGTTGCGCTTTCAACATATTTTGGATCTTTATTTAATTTTTTTAATTTTTTTAGTCTTAAAATTGTTATTAAATGAATATTACTCGATAATTATTATCAAATTATTAATTAAAAATATTTTTTTAATTTTTTAAGAAGCCATTTTCACTAAATATCTTATATATTAAGTATAATAAGTGTAAATGTACATTTATACTTATCAAAAATATATTTAAAAATTATATATTATATTTATATATCAATATAACAAT
Organism: Viscum album; assembly: GCA_963277665.1. NCBI lineage: Eukaryota > Viridiplantae > Streptophyta > Magnoliopsida > Santalales > Viscaceae > Viscum > Viscum album. The sequence goes on along the minus strand of OY728161.1, from coordinate 2,116,728,415 downwards.
ATTTATATATTAATATATTTTTTATATATTTTTTTTTGAAGCAGACCCTTTATCAACGCTTTTGAAAAAAGCGCTGTTAAATCCCCCCCTTTATCAGCGCTACTAAACAATCGCTGATAAAGTGGGTCCCTTTATCAGCGCTAAAACAAGCGCTGATAAAGGGGGGAGCTGCGAAAAACTATTTTTGTGGTAGTGGAAACCTGTAACTTTTCTGTTAGTTAGGATTTGATGGTATGATGAATGTTTTATGATCTTATATCACAAATATGTAAATCATCATTTTCTGATGGATGATCACCAAATTATGTATCCTTAAAACACATTTATAATTTAATGATGTATCATGAGACAATATATATTTTACTCGAGAGGCAACTCATTTTATAAAGGTATTGTTTTAAATAATATTTTCACTAAAGTGAACCTTGATTGAAGAAATAATGGGATGGTTTGTGTACAAATCCACTAAGATAGACTTTGTTTTGATAATTGGCTAAAGATGTGAAATTATATTCTTCATTTCATGCAAAATATATATGAATTATTATTATGATATGTTATCATAACATCTGATTTACTACTGATGATTCCACTCTCCTATGTCTTCTTTCATTTCATTAATTAATAACTATACCATGTTTCCTGATTATGAACTATGAATTGTTGGGTGTTCATTTCTAATTTTAATATAAAATTATCAAAACCATATTCTAATATTATGACCACTTATGAGGATTTTTTAATATATATATATTATTTAAAAATAATTATCATATGAGATCACAGTTTCAAAACATTATTATCCCCATGTTATGAAGAAATGATTTATTTATGATATATTGAAGAAGTGTAATAGTCTTAGAGAACATAATCCTCAATTATATATAAAATTTATATACAAATTTTCTACATATACATTTCATAAAATAAATTAAACATATACATTCCTAATGTGTGTAATATTATAAAATATATTTAATTTTCATAAAAAATTAGGTAACATTTATTTATGAAAATTGATGGCCTCAATACATACTCAACTTTAGATTGTATGGAATTTTGGATCACAACTTAGTTCCTATGATCTATCTTAATATGAGAAATTGATACTTTATAAATCAAAAAATTCCAATATTAGAGTTATATAAATTTAACTACACAATACTTAGTAGATATTTATTTTATCATTCATTAACCATTCAATTTTGTTCCTCACATGATCTGGTGCAGCTCTAGGAATATAAAGAAATGTTTCAAAAACAATGAGTAATTAATAGCAACTAATTCAATATATTAAAATTTTAAACATTATTTTCCAATTCTCAATATGTGAAAAATCATAATCTACACATCATATTAAATGATAATGACATATATTATATTATCATGATGAATTTATGACAATACTCAAAATAATTTATTAGAAAATAGTTAGTTATTTTTAGTTGAATATTTTTTTCAGTATTTATGGTTATAGGGTGAATTTATTTCTATGATTTTATCTTCATCTTAAATAAAATATTATATTTAAGCATATTATCATCATATTACAATCCATAAATGTGTCTACTGCAAAAAATATTTTACCATCATTGTTTTACCACTATGTGATAACTACAATTTATAATTATTTATCATAATCAACAAAATATATTATATGGATGGTATCCCAAATAACACCTTCCATATTCAAAAACTAGTATCTTATAGTAAGGTAAAAAATATAATGTAATAGTATTATAAAAAAATAAAGATATTCTAAAACCATTACGAATTATAAAGAATAAAATATTACTAATAAAAACCCAAAAAATATTGTATTAATAGTGATGTATATGTATATATTTTAAATATTATATTAAAATTGAATAATAAAAACATTCATAAAAACCAATAACAATACATTAGTATACATTGAAAATTTATAAAAGAAAAGTCAATCAATCTAAAAAGAAAAATACTTCCAAGTTAATGTCTCCAAACATCTCCACCTAAAAAATCATATATGTGTGTATAGATATATACATGGGATTCCTATAAAATATATAGTATTTTTCTCTAATAAACCCCCAGGTGTTTATATGAATGAACAATAGTAATCCACACAAATTTTAATAATGAATACATTGAAACAAAAATTCCATCAGTCAATCACATTATATCTCAAAATAATCATATCCAACTTCATGAAGAGAACAAAAAAACATAACATAAGTGTACTATAATAAGTAAAAAATTATATATATATAATAGAGAACCTAAAAATATATTAGTATCAAATTAATCACTATGTTTATTAATTGAAAATTTTATTCGTATAAAATATAATTAGCACTCCTACAATTGTAAAGAAACTATATACATAAATCCACTCCATAATAAACAATATCATAATCCATTACTCAACACATAAGGGTAAGTAAATGTTGGTTTGTATAAGGAAATTTAATACTACATAGTTTTTGGGTATAAATTTATAAATGAAAATCATTTCTTCATATAGAAAATAATTAAATTCAACTTCTCCATCACTCAAATAATAATAAAATACTATAACTCTTATTTAGAAAATTATCAATCATGGAATAAGAAGAAATATATCATAAATATTAGAAATAAATTATCCAATAGTAGTATTTCGATAATAATCCCCCGAATTTACCATTATAGAATGCAACACCTTCCATGATGACCAATTTTATATAAATGGTTATATGGATAAATAATAAGTTAATTATGTTTTGAAATATACATTGACTAATATAATGAAAATTAAGATAAATGTTGACATATAACATAATCAACAAAATTTATTATATATTATACTCCAAAACTAGGAGGTATAGAAAATACATCAATTAATTATACTATGAAACTTTATTCCCTAAATACAAATCCTTTAGAATATATCAACCATAAAAACTTTTTGGAATACACAGTATTGTATTATCATATAATTATTCCATATGGAATAAAACATCAATAATTATTAAACATAAAAATATCAATTTATTTAATGATTTTCGTTGAAAAAAGTTATGTTTACACTTACCCATGATAGAATACTAAAGGGGAGGAGTAAGAATAACCGTTTTATTTCATTACACCCTTAATAATTTAAACATTAACCAATATTAACATAATATCAACCTATATTATTTATTTTAATCCCCATTAATTTGTATATATGGATGATATTTTATAAAATTAGATGACATGAAAACCATATTAAATAGAAATCGTACTATATACAGTATTTTAATTAATCTATCTCTTAAATTGAAGAACCAAAGGTAAATTACGAATGTTTGAAACATCGTTTCTAAACTGGAAACCCCTACATGAATATTAATGACACTCTAATGTTTAAATATAAATTCATTCCAAACCCAATCATTAATATTTATTATATTTAATATAATACATTGTATAAATAAACATATCATTATAAGATCATTTTTCATTTATAATTCAGAAAATTCAAAACCCATATTAATGAAATCTCTCTTTTACACTATTCTCTTTTATTAATAATAGGTATATATATTTTATCAAATTCCCATTGTAAATGAACAACCTAGTTAATTCATCATTATTCTCTCATCTGTAAAATATTTTTTCCCTTCTTATTTAATCTTTGTTAATATTTAAATCACAAATAAAATTTCAATATCTATATACAATATCATTCCTAAATATCATTTCCATTATTATTAAAAACATTTGAGGCATTTTCTAATTTAAAAGTAAAGTTAAAATTTATTTTTACCATAATTATTAGAAAATATATATTTATGAAAACTATCTAAATTCCATGATGAAAATAATCATCTAATCACACATATTTTTACTTCATTACACGTTCAATACAAGAATCATTTTTTTTATATCATAACAAGAAATTCAATAAAGCATCGTAATGAAATATAAGGGGTTGTTGTTTTAAAGAAATAGGATATCCAAGAATACTATTTAAAATGAATAAAATATCATCAACTATCATTATCTGTAAAATAATAATATAAATAAAATTAGAAACACAATTCATTTTAAACTATTTAATTTCATAAATTTACTATCCCATAAAAAGTAATCTATTTAACATAGATAACCATGAGAATATTTATATATTTCTTTCTATAAAAACTCATTGTTAAATTAAAATAATTACATAATATTATTATAAAAATATATATAGATATTTACAAATGAGTAATTTATTCAATAATAATTTTTTGTGTATAAAATTATAACTTTATCGAAACTTCAACTATCATAACATTTTTTTAAATTTACACCCCATGATAAACAAACTCTAAAAACTATAATAAATTATTCATAATTCCACCATGAGACCACTAAATTTATAATATAACCCTTCAAATTACAACGTCTTGAAAATGTGTTTAAAATTTATAAATTAAAAAAACTATTTTTTCAAGACTTTTCTCTAGATTTCAAAACAAAAGAGTCTTTATTTTTTGTTTTTTTTTTGTAATTTGTTTAATCCATTAGTTTTTCAAAATCATTTTTAGGGTCTATATAGAATACAAATGGGATTATTCTAAAATGTATCGTGAATATGACAAAAAAATGAATATAAATCACTTGAATGAGTGAAAATTACAATAGTTGATAGATATTAAATTTATTTATGGTAGTTTAATCCTTTTACATGGATTATAAAATATATATAAAAACTTTTTGGAGACATGTTTTTTCTAGATGGCCTAAAAATCCTTAGTAGTGCTTTTTTATTCTGAGTTCACTTGTACTTGTGATTTTCTAGTTATCATACTATAAATAGAATTCATATTTCTCTTTCTGGATGAATTATTATTATTATTCATTTAAAAAATAAACATTTATAGTAATATTATATCTTTCAATCAGTTTTAAAAAAATCAAAAACACTTTTAGTTTCATTTGTTCCAGTTTTAAAAAATCTAATTTAGAGATCATTTTACATTATTTAGTAGAATATATCATAACACCCACCCCTTATACTAGTAACCCTCCTAGGAAAATAATGAAGAGATATATGATAACCCCATAATATATCATTTAATATGACATGGGTTAATCACTACCACTTAGGGAATATAGTTAAAATCATAGAAATTACTCTCTTAATGTAAATTATAAGAATAATATAACATATTATATATAAATAAAGAACTCCATAACAAATAAAATTGAAATCTAAATATAATTCTATAATGAAATATATAATTGAAAAAACAATGAAATATAAAAATAAAAAACCATTGTATGTAAGGATGAACTCCCTTAGCTTATAAAACAATACAATAATCTAGTATAGTATAACTATATCATCCACTAAATCCTAAAATCCTATGAAATAGCATAAATATATATACAGTGTGAATAAAATTATACATAGTATGACCCTCCCTATAATATATCTTGTAAAATATTAAAGAAGCATACTAAAGCATAATGAATAAGGAATTAAACCCACTGATTACATACGAAAGTAAAAAATTCATCCTATCATCACACTAGAAGACATAAATAATATTTCATATATGTTATATTACACATATCAAGTCATATATATATATAAGTAAGGTAACTATCTTTTAATTCACAATGATGTGTCTCTCTGATGCCATGTCACCTAAAGTCATGTGATCATCCCTCCAATAGCACATCTAGATCTAATTTATGAAATCATGTCACAAAAATCTATACCAGTAATGATCATAAAAAACTCATATATTTCAAATAGAGAATGAATTATTTGTTAAAAGGACACTAAAACCACTTTATATTTCATTGTATATCAATCCATTAATGTCTATGACTGTGCAAATGTGGAAATTCATAACTACGATTTCCCAATTTGAATATGTTCAATAAAATCAAGCTTTCATAGCCCACATAGAAAAAATATATTAATATCAAGAGATATAAAAGACATTCAGTCTATATCAAATAACTTATGTTTTTACATCATGGGTATTCCCTCATGATATTATTTAGATACATGGGTATGAGGATAGAAAGAGAATTCTTCCATCCACTTCCTCTCCAGCTTAGATGTTTAGAAAAGTAACCCCCCAAAATATTTTGATGACAGTTTAGATGTTGATTTTGGTGACGAATTTTAAGTAATCATTTGATTAAATGATTTGATTAAACTTAAGATATATATTGAAACATTAATATCCTTATAATCAAACAACAGTTTTCACCTCACAAGACAACCTGATTCCACCACTAAGGCAATGATAATGATTTAATAGAAGAATAAATATTAATATATTTAATAATTTCAAATTATTTAGGGGAAACTACTAATATTAATTTAAAAAATTTATTATTTTCCCATTATTAATTATCCCATCTCAAATATAGTTCAATTTTTTTAATAAAACACCATTACAATTTCAAATTAAAATTACTAATTGATAATTATAAGCCATCTTGTTTACATTACCATCTCAATATAAAATTCAAAACCCATGATCTTAGAGAATTCATTCTAACCATTAAATGGTTCTATTTACTATATAACCTATTTATCAATACTACCATAAATAACACCCCACCATGTGGAGTAATTTATTAATATTAATTTTCAATCAATAATTTCTTTTTACTCTTGTACACATCCTCATATAACACCTACAAAGACCCAAATTCTATTCTAATAATAACATTAAATATCTTTTTCAGAATCACAAAAAATCATCTATAAATCCATCCATTCAGTTTTAAAAACATGTAACAACTAACTAGAAATCCTAACACTCAACTCAGGTCAATATTATCCCCAACACCATTATTTCTATCACATTCCATTAAAATATTACTGAAATCAATCAATATTATAACCATTGAATACATGCACAATTTTCCTTAGATTTGCAAACCATACTAGGTTATCCCAAAAAAACAGTGTTAAAATATCTAATTTCATTCATGGAAACAAATGAAATCTCACCAAGGAAAACTCAAGGGGAAATAAATACCGTAAAACTAAGAAATTGAATTATTTATCAAAAAAGTCAACTCACTATAATTGAAATACTTATCTCTATGAAAGAGACATTCACTTACCATATTGAAAAGACCATTTCATTTTCCTATGTTTCATCATTTGTAATATTAGAATTCAAAATAAATTATCATATCTCAATAATAATTAATTATTTTTTAAGAATAATAAATAATATTACATTATATTTAAGGAATAATTATTATCAAATTACATTCCACTTTCATCTTTAATAACATCACAATTCAGGATTTATATTGGTTATCAAATTTCAAACATATCAACCATTATAAAATAAAATTAAATAAATAATAACTAGTAGATATAAATATATCATTAAAATAAAGAGGAAACATCAAAATTAAATAACTCACATTACATTATGAAAAAAAATTAACAGTAATTTTTTATCAATGGTTATTATCATAATTGGGAATATTCTACTATCAACGAATGAGATAAATAATGATACATTAAAATATTCACCTAAATATAACTATATATAGAATAACCCATAACATAATTTATATATTTATGGAAACCATGACGTATAAAAACATATGAGGGAATCAAATTCCCCCAAATATAATGGTAAAACATCAAAACATGATCACATCAATGAACCAAAATTCAATCTCAATTATATGCACCAAAATATAGTAACCTTGATACATAATCCTCTAGATAAAATCAAAAAAATGATAATATATATAATATGAGAGGACAGAGATAAAGTTCCATGATCAAAGTCACGGGTCTAATAATCCAAGGTGTTTAGACTATCTATGATGTTTCTAGAAAGTGTTGAGATGAAATTTATTTTTTAGGGTTTTAATGAAGATAATATTAATTGAGAAATTGAAAAGATTGAAAACTATTTATAGAGTACGATTCATTAGGATCCAATATGATTTTGTGGATCACATAATTCTCATGGTGTTTTTTTTGAAGGGGAGATTCATAATTCATCCTTTTTAATTGATCGATCCCTCCAAATATTACACATTTTCAAAATCCAATAAAAAACTCCTTATCACCACAACACCATGAACCATGTTATTGGATAAACACAATAATTATTTAATATAACTATATAAAGGACTATTATTTGGTGTTTATATTTAATTCATTTCCTCACTTTATCACATGTTTGGACTCACCAAACCCACACATGATAACATGATCAATGCACTAGGAATTTCACCATCCCATATCACAAAAGACTACATATCCATTCAAAAAATCCAAACATAATGATCTATTCAAGTAATTTTAGATTCCCTTTTTTTACACAGGAATACATCCCATTAATGAAAACGCACTAAAATGGAAACCATATCTATTCAACTCATCATGGTGATCCTTAAAAAATCATAAAACTCAAAAAAATTCCACATAAGATGACTTAGATGTAAAGGCCCTTAGATGGGATTCAATTACATTCACATAGATATGATACACCAAAATAAACTATATAATACTATAATATAGGGCCATCGTATGTGATCCATCATTATGTATCCCACAAAAACTGGCATAAACTGAAAAGGAAAGGAAATTACATTTACACAACTCTACCGTTAATAGAGATCTGATATACCCTAGTAGAATTTGGTTTACCTTCATGTATCGAAGAAATTCTAGCTCAAATTTATGAATTATTTATTCTAACATAAATTAGGGAGGGGGATTTACAATATGATAAGTAAAAAATTTGTATAATATTAATTTTCAGTTAAATAAGATCTACTCGAGCTGACAAAATATGTCAAAAACACTCAAATGACTCATATTAACACTATAAAAACACTAAGAGGTGGTTCCAAAAATTAAAAACCATACATAAGATAACTCTCAATGAATTATTATCCTTGATTGACCTAATAATATGAAATTTTTAATGAATATGGAGAAAAAAACAACCTCATGAGATACCTCTCTTGGATCACTCGAGAGAAAGAAAACAACCAGAAAAAAATTATTCAAGAGCATAAAAAAATGGAAAGTAAAAAAAGATATGTTAAAACAATAACAGGACCAATAAAACATCTAAATAAATATCTTGTAAAAAATCCAAACAACATAGGATATCGGGTTCCCATAGGCAACTCCCACTCCCATGTTTGATCCTCTAAGAAAGTATAACATCAGATGACCTGAACAAATGGTATAGGACAACCAAGAAACACATTCTTTAATAGGTCTATCATTTTAAAATTGTTTTATACAAAATTCATATCATAATTTATAACAAAATCACCCTAAATGATGAAATTATTTTCTTCATGAAGATATTAATGATGTTCTAACTTACGGAAAACATAGGGCATCAAGATCATCTATGTTTGAAGTTCTAACTGATGTGTCATAGCTCTAAAAAATATGTAATAAGGTAATAAAAATTAGGGATTAATCTTAATATTATTATTTCTCCTTCACATCCCATGATTAGGGTATAACTTCAGCAACACATGTTCTCTTTCATTGAAATCCATAGGCATCATATGATTACAAAAGGATTAAAGTTGATCCCAAGTTACCTACATTTTCATATACATCAGCTATAAATTATATTCCATGATATATGCTAATTATTATCAACAAACAATATACCCAATGAATATAGTATAACAAAAAAATTTATTTGAATGGTAATCCATATTGATATTTGAATATAGAAATTCCAAGAGTGGAGTCATAAATACAATTATAAGAAAAAATTACATTGTTCAATATAACACCCAAGAACCTCTAAAATCTAGAATTCATTCACACAAAATTTCTTCAAGAGTCTATGTGGTTCACTGTAACTGACATTTCATATATAGATGAATAGTAGTACTAAACAGTTTTAAAGGATTCAAATGCAAGATGGAGACATCTATAAACCCAAACGGTGAACCAGGGATTATTATTATAGATGACCATCTTTAGAAAAAAATTATTACTCGCCAACTCCTCAAGAGAATGGCCACAAAGAACTAGAATTGATCATATATCGTTAAAACATTAGTGGTGAGATAACACTTAAAAATATCTATAATCACACAAATTGTCTCGAAACCTCCCCATGAATGTGGAAACCCCATTAGAAAATCTATATATTGTCATACCGCATAAAAAATGGTGGATCAGATGGATGAATCAACTAACCTAGAATATGGGTCATAGTTATCACCCTCTAGTACACCAACTTTTGATGGGAAAGATTTATAATTTCTTCATGCATTCCATACATCAAAAACTAACCTCGGATGTCACAGTACATATTTTCCTCACCAATATGTACCCTTAATATAAATATTATAAACACATAATGAAATAGATTCCACTTAATTAAAGGAAATAATAGCATCTACTAAAGCACAACCCAAAATGTTCATCATCCAACCACACCTCAATGCATTAACTCAAACATATCGATATCAAAAAACCTCTTTATTAGGACACTATTGTTAAGATTACTCCACCAATTTCCATTAAAATTATTACTCTATCATCAAATATAGACACATTATACCTTCAAAATCACCCACATGATGATTAATTATAACCAAATCATTCATCACTCTTTAAGAGTCTATGTTCTCATAAAAAAACCACTATTCTAGTACCTCTTCAAAGAATTGACAATTAAATTTTCATTTACTAGTGTATGTGAAATATTGGCACCATAATAATAGAATAATTACATTCACCAACAATATTTCAAATTCAATTCACTCTATAAAAAATAACACCTATATCTTTTATGATATTTTAATTATATAAAACACACTCTAATGATATAAAGTCATATTAACATAAGAGAAAACAAAACCACATTAATCAAAAGGTCATAGGTTGAATAATTACATTCATGTTGATATAAATATAGAGACTCGTAATTGATAATCTTAGATTTATACTTTTTTAAGGGGATTTAATAAATAATTGATTCATTATAATAATCCTAAAATAAGGTTCCCTATTTTGGGGAAAAAAAGAAACATATTAATTACCAAATCATACTTTAAATACATGAAAATTTCTTAGAACTAGTTAGTCCATATAAACTATTGATATTTTTAGGAAATGTCTATAATATTTGTCAGATTATAATATAATTTGTTTATGATCCTAATATAGGAAACAAAAAGTGAATGGATACACCACATCACAATAATTCTCACAAATTATTCTTCTATAAACAATCCCTTTATTATTTTAATGTTAATTACTCCCAACTAAGACATGATGAGTTAAATGAAATAGACCTCACATGACCAATACCCATAATCATTAGTTTTAAAAATATATGCTACAGATGAACAACTTTTGAAATGGATAATATATTATCTTTTCACTCCTCCTTCAACTCCAATAAAAAAGGATTTCATTGATAAACACAACCAATTACTAGTCAATAAACTCTAAGAATACTTCATTTATTATATCGATGAACATGTATAGAGTGTTCATAACTCTAAATAAGCATTATAAATATTTCATAATTCGTATAACAAAAATAAAATGAGGAAAACATTATATCCTTATCTATCACTCACAAATGAATATATTCTTATTGAAAATTTATCATTGAGAATAATATATCTCTATAAAACTGAAAAAAATTAATAACCAATGGATGGGAGGGGATGACCATTAATCACTATCACGCAATATTATTTGTGATAATAAATTCAAATTTGAACAATAATATAAATCTTATTGAGAAATATAATTATAACACCCAAGATTATATAATATAAAAAATGAATCCTCTCAACAGATATCATTAATATTAATACATAGTTCCCTCAACTCAAATTTGGTCATCAAATATATAGATATTCATATAGGTGTGATGTCAGACTATAGCTCCCTATAGAACATGATATCACAATGAGGTGTTTTTTAAAAAAATTGTCTAGAAAGACATTAGGAAATGATTTCAAACCATTTGGAGACACCATTAATTAATCCTCTACTGAACCAAACATCATCCCTACCATCAAGGATGATATATTCTAAAAAGGTATCTAATAAATCTAAGGGTAGGATTCTAAAATACCTAATAATTTATCTTCATCAATATAAAATAATATTTCATGACGTATAAAGAACCATTCAATAGTATAAAACAACTTAATATAAATTATTAAATGTAAAAAATCCTACATTTATACATTAAACAAAGGTATTCTCCCCAAGAGCGAGTCTATTCTAGAATCATCTCATCTAGTCTAAAAAATAATATAGGATGTCAAAAAAGACTGGGTTCATTAAAATTAATGGAAATAAATTCTTTCTTACTCATGTTCCAACAAAGATACTAGGGTGAGGGAAGTAATAGATTAAATACTCTTCAAATAATACTTTTTATAAACCAAAGTTGAAAAAAATTAAATGAGGTCATGATATCATATGGTCCATTGGGTTCTTTAAACATTAAGGAAAATATAATACTAAAACCTTCTTACAAATACCAATGATCATTATGGTGAACACCTTAGTGGAATAACTTCACTTCATGTCCCATTCGATGAGGTGAATAATGATGTTATCCTCTAAAAAACACACCCCCTATTTATTGATATCAGAATGGATCCTTGTGCAACAAATTTTACATTGGAGAATTGATATATAATTATTGAGATTAAAGAGGGTTAGTATCTCTGTAATGGATTCCATAGAAGTCCAACCACTCTTAGCCCTGATGGAGATGAGCTAAAAAAAATTAATATATGAATCCCAATATAATTTCATATTATTTGAAACTAATAGATCTATGTAAATGTTATGAAAATTGATTAAAATAGATTTTTTTACAATAAATTATTATTGAAATGAAACTACTAAATTTTAGCCAAAACCCTGAATTGAAGAGAATCATGATTACTATCATCCCAATATGATCTGTCCATGTCAAACATCATAATAATTAAATATTATCTCACTATTATTTTATTTTATTTCTTCCACATAATCCATATTACATGTAATGGAATATTTTTATGGAAATCATAAAAAAATACCTCTCATTGTACTCATAAATGATTGATGGTCCGTATAATTACTCATGAAGTTCTTATATCGAATACATAACTTCCATATACGAAAAGTACCCTAATAAAGTGTATGAATCTCTTACCAAAAAACCTCATTCCCAAGGAGTCAATAAAAATAGGCCTAAAACTAATTACTTGTGATCTCATACAAAGAAATTGAATCCTAATGATACATAAGGGATAAAAATAATGAATTCTGAGATTCTCCCTAGAATATAATCACACAAAAAAATCAAATTCTCATTTTTGATAAGCATTCTAAAAGAGACATCCATATTTTTTAATCAATCCTATTTTTATTGATCCATAAAGAATATCCCATACTTAAACAGAACATAGTAAAGAATATCTCTGATTTTCCTATGTGATTCATTATCATTGGAGACATCAAAACTACGATGTTCCTTTGGAAAATGTGGATGATAATATTTAAAGATAACCCAATACATATATCGACCTAGAAACATTAAATCAAAAATTAAAAATATTAGGAACTTATAATCCAACAATATGGAATATTTATGATTAATTAATTAATAAAATATCTTCACATATTTTCATTCCAACAAAATTCAAGGAACTAAACATAAATCCCAGATATTTAATCATTAATTATTTCTATACCCTATAAACAATACCACATCACTTAATATGCTCAATAAACTCTAAGGACCTTAAATTATATCCTAAGTCGCCTAAAATACTAAGTCTTTTCTATTTTACATGTCTCCATCATGTGTTAATTATATATAATTATATTTACCTTCCAAAAAAATACATATTTGAATGTTCATAAATCCACACTCTATGATATATCTCAAATGTTAGCTCTGACACCACTATATTAGGATTCATATCCACAGTTACCATTTCATGGATAGAAATAATAATAGGTATAATGATATCAAAATCCCACCCCTTATATGATATGTCTTAGATACTATCATAGAGGTTATATAATCTCAAACATGACGCATCATTCGCATTATGAAAATTTTAATGAACAAGATACATAATGATATTTCGTATATAAAAACAATGTATAACTAAACAATAACTCAAAATAAATAATTATAAATAAATATATAACTAAAAATCAAATTACATATACACAATGAAAATATTAAGATAGGACAACATACTATAAAATATCAGAAAAAATAACTACAACCATTAATTTCAAGCTCAATCACCAATAAAATACTATTGAAATTAAAAATAGTTATTTATATATAGGGACATCATACTTGTATAAACATTATAATCCTCTTTGAAAAATATCATTTAAAATGTTATTGAATCATAGTAAATACTAAAATTTTAAAAATATAACCATATCGCTACCTAAGAAGGTAAAAACTATCTCTCTTCATCACCATGTCTCTATCACTATATAACAAAGTGAATTAAAAATATCCCTATGAAAATATATATATATATATAAGTAATGTCTACCTCATTTCCATATCCCAATAAATGTGTCTCTATATCTCCTGCCACAACTCTTGTATTACATTAACACATCTCATTTTTTATCCCATCGAATCAGGGGAAATCATATAATATCCTTCCATTATCCAATGTAGCTTGTCGTAACATCATTATCATCTCATCCATAACCATGTAATAGTCTAGAAGATACTATTTCCCATGTATAATGCAATATATATCAAGCCAGTACAACTAATGCCTATACTTTCATGGGATTCCATGTTCACCCAAACCGGATACATGTATGTTTCATAACATCAAACTATATCAACCAACATTAATACAAATTGTATGAATAAGATATATCACTGAACATGGGAGTATATAACTTATACCTCAATCTATCACAACACTGGTATGTCCACAAAATATACATATAGAGACGGTAGAGTATGGGACAAGGAGGGGACATCCTTAAACCTCTACTATTTCTTAAATGAGGGAAGAAACACTATGGAAATGATTTTATTATCAATTTTCCAATTAAAATAGGATGAGAATTATATTAAATTCAAAATTATGATGATTTTTTCACACATAAGCACTCTAATAAAACAATACCCATTCTTATAGTTGGACTACATATATTTCCTCAAAGGCCCCCAAATACCAACAATGTGTCATATGAACTAGATCAAATATATTAATGAATACTAAAATAATTATCCATTCTTACATAGGAATGATAAGATACTAAAATTCATTAAGGAAACATCCAATTTTCCCATGTTTATTAGCCCAACACAAATATAGCTCAGCTATTATGTACATTAAACACTATAATAAGTTTTTTAAAACAATTTAATAATTAAAATCCAATATACTTTAAAAGTAATATTAAATACATATTAAATACCATTTCTTCTCAAGGATTCATTGAAACTATTTTATGGTTCAATTCAACATATAACACTTTTATTATTACTTCAATAAATAATTATTCATCTCATGGGTTTATTTATCAATCTAATTTATCATAATGAAATTTTGTGGAACTATTGGACACATCCTAATATTCCACAAGTAATGAAAAACCTTTCCTATATAGAATCAACTAATCTAAATTTTATAACGAACTCCAACCATTATCTCCTTGTCAATTCATTATGGGTAAACGTCAACAAAGAACTAATCAGATGTCAGATATCCCAACTCATTCCTACCACACTAATGCCATCCAGGACACCTTTGTGCACGTCACATTTCACTCTACCATAACTGACATCATTTGACCACTAAAATATTGGGAAACTAATTCTATATATATATATGGGAAACTACTTTCATATATATAGGTCATTCATGCCATTAACAAATAATAATGGGATAGTTTAGCCTATAAAATTTTCTATGTAAATAATATATTTAATTAATTAATTCAATGAAATATTTATTTATTAATTTTTTAAATAAAAAAAATTTATACTAAAAATTTATCATCATTTTTAAAAATACATTTAAAATAATCAAAGAATCCCTTTTTAAATTCTGATATATTAAAGTAAAATTAAAAAAAATACTTTTTTATTAATAATTATATTATAAATTTCTATTTCTATTTTTTATTATCATAATTAATGATTTATGTTATTTATAAATTTTATTCCCTCTTTCATTAACCATCCCATTCAAAATAAAATTAAAATTTGAAATTAGATTAAATAAAAAACATTATATGTCCATGTGTATAATGGCTAGAAAAAATGGAAATATTATAAATAAATGGAAAACCAATATGAATATATAATTATACCATTAATTTTTCTATGTAAAATAACATTCCCAAAGTTTTATATGATAAAATTTTTAGAATAATGATAGGTACCCTAGTGAGATAATAAAACAAGATGTGAATCTCAATTAATTTTCCTTGATTATTGTGATGAGGCATTATGAAACTCAAATAATTTATTCTATTTATTACCTATCACTAATCATTTTTAATGATAATAAAATATAATATAATTAGAATTATAATACCTACATACCTTGGAGTAGTATCTTGTATCATTTTCATTTTAAATCAAAAAAGATGATTTCAATATTCATTATATTATAACATATAAAATATAATATTCACATGATTGAAATAATGATGATAATATTATCAATTCATGTGGATACACTAAATGAAAAAAATAATTCTATGATAATTTTCATGAAAATTAATCATATAAATATCTCACCTTAATAAAAAATGATGCATTAATATCATTGTTTCTATGATCATTACGAAAAGAAAGTGTTTCTCATAAAAAATAATGAAGTTAAAAAATATCTATAGAGTATATTATTAATCAATATCCATGAACAATCATCAAAAAATAACCACAATGCATTTGATGAAAAATTAATCCAATTAATTTACATAGTTAGACATCAAATCTTTTTTATAGTTTAAGGAAATATTTTTTTTTGAAACTTCATGAAATGAAATCATTGAATGGTATAAAAAATTACTATTATTCCATGTCTATTTCATGAAAAGGAATTATATATTTTTTTCTTTATTTATAAATATAATGTGAATGCCTTTATCCTACTATCCAATTTTTAAAACATTGATGATTGCGATATGGAAATAATGTTCATTAAAAAATAAAAACCATGTAATGAAATAATATAAGAATTGGAAAATGTTGAAGAACATGATTTTGATTAAACATTTATATTTTATTTTATTTTAAAGATAAAAAATTCTATCTCTTATAGATATATAAAGGATCTCAATTGAAGGATAAAATATATTCTTCTAGTTTTGTACTGCAAAATTTTAAAAAATATATTTGTATGATAAATTTTAAAATGAAATTATATATATATATATATATATTATTATTATGACATGATTTTTCAAACCCATAAGGGTAAATTTAAATGTCATGTGTTTTATCCCTCACCTTAGAATATTATTTTTAAGATTCCTAACAAATACATTAATTTTTTTTGTGTATCCACTTTCATACTTTTGAGAAAATTGACCTTGATATATAATTGGAAATAATTTAAAAATACATTTTTTATTTGTAATTAAATATTTGATATAATTTCAATAAATAGAGAAATATTATAAAATAATTTATAATATTTTTATCGATATTTTGGAAAAATAGTACTGTCGTAATAATATTATATTTACATATCTTATGTGTATTGAGTAATTTTCAAATATTTTCATAATAATTAATTTTTTAAATTCATTTAGACATAAAATAATATATATATAAACTAAATGGAGAAAATATATTTTACGTTGTAAAAATAGATGGCTGGTATTATATTGAAATATTTTAAAAATCAATATTGAAAATAATTTTTATAGAAAAATGCTTCTAATATAGGTATTGTTTATTAAAATGTGTCATATAGAATCATATAATAAAAATTACATCCCCTAAGAATATTTATTACATAATAAAGGGAAAATAAATTATTGTATTCAATGACAATAGAATGATTTGGATGATCTAAACCATTAGATAGATAAATTATTTCTTTTTAGCTCTCCAATGAAATATATATATATAGTTACCGTCCATATTTTAATAATCGACCAAATAATATTATAGTTTCTATTAACCATCATAAAGAGAACATTATCTTGAAAAAAGGTGTGATATTTTTCAATAACAATTCATCTTTATTCATGGGGAACTGATATGTGAAAGAATAATTCTTTCTGGATTCTCTAATAGGATACATTTTCCCCATTATGTAAAATTTATATATCTTAAAGATAATTTCATATCAATAAATGGGGTGACATGTAATACTTTAGATAATGAAATATTAATAAATAAATAAAAATCATATTATGATTAATAATATCGTGGAATAAAGGAACAATATGTGAATTTATTTAATGTTTATGCACATCATGGATGAATATTTTTGGACAAACATTTTATGATAATACAAAAATTTAATATATATCTTCTGTTTGTATTGAATAAGGTTTTTTATTTTTGAGGATACAGATTACTGGAGATGGTTGAAAGTTTGGTGCATTATCACATCAATATCATGATTACCTTAATAAATTTATTTTTATAATATTATCATGATGTATAAGCACAATACATACATTCCTAGAGCATCGTATTTTTTTTCTTTTAATATTTTATGAATGTTTATATATGAAATTATACTTTATTTAATGCAATGTTAATGGGATTATTGTATTTGTATTATTTGTAAGCCATGAACAAGGTCATTGATATATTAATATTATCATGAAGTCTCATAATCTATTTGTTTTATGACTATATAGATACAAAACAATAAGACACAAAATTCAAAATAAACCATTTGGGTAGATATTGTTCACCATTTCCTAGAAATATTTCTACTCAACATTATCTCTCCATGTTCTTCATCCCTAAGAATAATTTACCCTTTAAATATAGTTTATAAGCTCTATTGAACTTAAACAACATCAATGTTTAAATATTTAATAACTCCTCACACTAAAAAAGACATATAATCACACATATGATCTCATCAAATAATGACCATTATAGCCTTCTAATGATAAATAAGATTTTAGTTAAAATATAATGGATTTATAAGAAAAATGGATGAAGAAACAAGTAGATAATTAAGAACAATATTTATGTCTATATTAAAATAAATTAGTAGTTATTACCTGCTTCCAGTGGATAAATTCATCTTTTTTACATGTTATATAGTTATATCCTCTAGGTTCTTTTAGATATTGATAAATGGATATGGTTGAGATACTAGATAGCCAATATCCCATATCAACATGTACTAAATTTATCGAGATATGTTTTGTATTATGTTTACACAATGTAAATCATATATATATATATATACATTTAAAAATTGAAAACAGATTAAAAAAATTAATAGAAACATGATGATGACATAAAAAATTCTTATTATATGTGTACTTTTTAAAAATTATTTGTAAAAAGTAAAATTAGACCTCGATTTAATGATCAATAAGAAAAATTACCAATAAGATAATCATTTTCCTTCCACATTATGTATTCGCACTTTCTAACAAGATGATTTTATATCTTCAATATTTTCATTCATTGTAAATGATTTTCTATATTTTCCATCATATCAATTAATCTACATTTATTGAATGATACATTATTCTTTAAATTTGGACTTTAATTTTCCTAATATGTATAAACATTTTGGATAAGTCACTATTTATCAAGATTACATCAAAGTCTAGTTTCATTTCTATAAATCATTGTTATTATATTACTATTTAACTCTAATATAATACAAAGGGAATTTCATGTTTTCGAGTATACACAACAACATGAATTTTAATGACTACTCTACAAGATCATAAAAAGTAAAAGAAACATATATTTCCTTCTCCATAATAAAATATTATTATATTCTAAATGAATTATGAAACCATTATATGAATTTAGTTTGAATCATTATTAATGAAAATAATTCTAGATTTTTTAGTGTAAATCTATAGAGTATGAGTTAATAATTTGTTGGATTTGTATTATCATAATCCTAAATTAATTCTAAATGTGTTTCCTTAAGATAAATAAGACATCGCAAGGTGATCATTTTATCCCTGGAAGTCCAAAATTCATTAACATAGTCAAATAACTATGATGGAAATATATATTGACTAACATTTTATTACATGTAGTGTTTAAAAAAATTTCAATCCATATTACTTTTAAAAAAATTATCGGGTAATCAATATGCACAAGTATATTTTTCAGTGATGAAAAGTTTCATTAATCATTGAATAATTATGACCATTAACATTAGTTATGAAGAACACTTCATCGATATATGTAAGAGTTCTCCCAGTAATATCTAAATAGAGAAAATCAGTAATCTAAAAATTTCTATATATAAAAATATAAAAATATATTGAATATTTTATAATCTCTTATAAAATGATAAAAAATAAGTAATTCATTAGTTTTAATATCTCAACCAAGTACCATTGAAATAATGTTTCATATATTAACTTTTTGAGAATCTTTAATGACAAAACACAGAATAATTAATAGATATTTTATTTTATTTTTAGATTTATAAGATGGTGATATTAGAAGTTGATGAATTAATCCTTCAAGGGATGCCCAATAATTGAATACAATTTAATATTATATAGTTTTGAGGACATGAGATCCAATAAGATTTAATTTATATATAATTTTTATAATATTTCAATATATATAATAGGAGTAAGATCAGTAATTCCTTCATTGAGTTGTTTTGATTAGTTAGTGAATCCTATAGTATTTATTTCATGAATACATGATCTTATATATTCAATTTCATTGTCTTTTACTTATAATTACTTAAATTCAAACACTATTTCATCAATATGATCATATTCTTGTGGAAATATCCCTTCAAAATTATCATAAATTATTTCATAAAAGATTTATGTGTTTTTATGTAATTAAAACTAAACATATTGGCATTAATAAAATTTTATAAATTCCATTTCAATAAAGAAATTATTAGAATTTTGACTTTATATTACCTTAAATTATTAATTTTTAACAAACTATCTATTTAGTATTCTCCATTACCCTTGGTAATAGTCTTCTATTATATACTATGAATTTATTTTCTTCATATGTTAATCATGTGGAAAAATATTTTAACAAATCAATGTTTTATGATAACATTCCATTTTCAATTGAATAAATTACATATTAAGAAATTAAATTATAGAAAATTCAGGAACAACATTGGTTAATTTGGATCATTAACAATTATATACTCCATGATTTCAAAGATAGTTAAGAATCATAACCATTTATAGTACATCAATTATAAGGTTTCCATATGATTACTATATATAGATTTTTGATAAATCTAATTGAAACAGACAATGGAAGTGATGGCCAGAATCATTATGATCTTGCAAATTGAAGTCCATTTATTAAATCTTCAATGTGTAGTGGTATCACCTGCATTTTCTCTTGACCAATCACTGGATCAGATTCAAAAACTAAATCACGAGTGAATCTAATTCTGAGATAAGTCCAATATTATAAAAAAACATGTGATAAACCATGTTTTTCAAACAAACAAAAGAGAGTTTCACAATATTTCACCATACAAATAGAGAATACATTGGGGTATAAGGGGATATGTATCAAGATCCTAGTAGAATGAATTTGAATATTTATTAAATAAATGAATTATATTATTTATATTTTTTTAATTCATTATACTGAATAAATAATAAGTTATATAAAAATAAGATTTAGGTATGAATAAATAAAAATTGAAATTTTGTGATATGCACAATTTCAATTGAAATACTCTTCTTGTTGAATTAAATAACTTTTGAAATAATCTTTTTTAAAATAAATAATACATTTATATAATATTTATGAAATATAAATTTAATTTTACTTTTACAAAATCAAATATAATTTCTATAAGGATCATAAATATTTTATTTTAAAAAACGAGAATTTTTCAAAAAATAAGGTTTTTTATTTAGAAGTTTAAATTATTATATTATCATAATTACCATAATTTTTTTTATTTTTTAAATCATCAGTTAAAAATTATAAAATGTTTAAGTGTTTATTATTTTCTGAGATAACCAATTTATTGTGAAAAAATTAAATAAATTATAGTTATACGTTATATATTATTAAATCATAAAAGTCTATAAGTGGTGTAATAAATACTATAAAGTGTATCAACAACAAAAATATTATTTCCCCTTTAAAATATAGTTTTTTGGAGTTATTTATTTCATTTTATAAACACTTAAGGAATCCTCAAAATATTATATTACATTTTACTGTTTTAAAATAAAATCATTATAAACATGACTCACTTAAACATCACAAGTTGCATTATTAAAGGGATTTTGGAAATTATTATTCTAAAATAATGGAATCCTATTATCATTTGAAGTAACTACGGGAAAAAAACATTGTATATTATGTGTCTTTGATTAAATTATCATAATTTTCCATAACCTATGTTTGGAAATTAATAAATAATTCCACTATATTTAGTTATAAAAAACCACACATTATCCTTATCCACATCACTAAAAACCATTGGATAATGAATTTACATTACCATTCACTCTCTAGATCCCTCCAAAGGTTTCCCCATTCTCTTAAGAAGATCCTCCGATTAATTATGAAACACACTTTGGGTAATGGAACCTCTCCATCTCTACATTTTGCAAGAACCTTTATTACATTACTCCAATTATTATTTTTCTTGTCAATAATCATTCACAAACCTCATACTGTCCATATGGTTTCAATTATAGTATATACCCATTTCTATCTCACTAATCCATTATATTATTCTTTATCTACAACCCTTATCAAACTGAAATTATTATTCAATTCTTCTTTCAAAATTATTGTGTAGTGTGTCCACTTCCCCCTTTCAACCAAAGGTTTTTAACTATTTTATATGTGTCCATAATTTAATTGGGTCTACCGTATGTGAATCTCTCATAATTTACTCATGGGGACTAACTGTGATGAATTTAAAACTTATATCGTATGCTCTATGAGGAATGAATTTTCATGTACTAAATATGAATGTGAATGGTGGGCCCAAAATTATATATCCGTCCATTTGATTAGAAAATTTTTTTGATATGTGATTTTATATGTACGAGATTATCTAGTCAACATAAATCATTATTGGACTTTTTACACATAGTGATGTTTTTAGGAAGTTCCCTTGAATTATTCTTATGTAATTTTTATGTTGTTTCCAAATTACCATGATTAAAAAATGTTGTCTTGTTGTATCATGCATCATTATTCATTAATACAGATATCAAACCTTTAATGTTTCATTTATATATTTAATAAATCACTTGTATTACTTTAATTATCTTAATAATTGATTATTCCATTACTATGTTTTTTGAACACTCATTTCTTATTTATGTCCCAATGTTATCCCATGTATTTTTATATGATCCATGTAATGGAAGAACATTTTATGGAATTTCATAATTAAGTTGTTATATATATTATTCATGTTATTATATTATGTATCTAATTACCAAAAAAACATGGCCTCCGAATATTCTGGGTTTTTATTAAATGTATCATTATATAATAAATAATTAATAATTTGTATTAAAATATGGGTAGTTGTAGTTATTATTAGAGACTATTCTAGTTATTTTTCGGGGATTAATATTATAAAACTATAGTGAAAGAATTTTTGATGTGATTAAATCTAGGAATACATAAAATGGTTTTTGAATATATAAATTTTTTAGTTTCCAAGTAAATACAACCTTGTACATATAATAAAATAGTATGTGGTTCTGGCATCATTATATCTATGTGTAATTACCATAAAATGTTAGCATTGAGATGGATGCAATTGTCACATGGTTCAAAAAAATCATTAAATCACACATTATTTGACACTCCATTGTGATTTTCCATTGGTTAGTATCCATTAGAGACCACCTCCATTGATTTCCAACAGGAATGTTTTTAGTATTATGTAATTATTTTAATTTACAAAACGTTACTAACAACAAAAATTTTATATTCGACCTTGATATAGATGGTATTCTTTTCAAATTTGGAAATAAAAGTTTGTTCATTTATAAATAAAATATATGTTATGGTATGGTAAATTTAAATAATGGTATTTATGATTTCAATTATGAAAGAAAAACTATTTCCAATAGATAATGATTCAATCACATAGACTCATATAACAACCAATTATGGAATTAATGATTTTTTTTATGTTAGTGATAAAAATTTGACAAAAATATTCCAATATTTTTATTTAGATTGGTTTTTTATGAAACCACATGAAGGATTTCATGCCTGTTTATAAGGAACAATGACCATACCATTATTTTATGGATAGGATAAAAGGTACATTGAGCTTTTAGTATTGGAACACACTCATTATTTAGACAATTACTAGTCGAATATAGAGGTGGGTATTCTAACATTATATCTTTCTCTAATGACATTAGTATATATGTTTACTCATAATTAATTATATATATGTTTGATACCATTTAAAATTACAATAATTCTTGAATAAAGTAGTTAATAAACATGAAAGGATGAAAATAAATTGTTTACTGGATAGAGGTAAAGAATATATAGACCAAGTGTTTACCAAATTTATACTGGATAATGGTCTATGATCTCAACCCACTCATCCATACACACAAAATTCTAATGGTTCTATTAAAATGAGGAATCATGCCTTTTTAGACAACATATTGTTCGTAATGTCTAATTATTTTATAATTTTTTATTCTCTTATTATAATTATTTCATATATTTTAATCACATAAAATCACATTAAGAACCCAATAAAAACATTATAAAGTATGAATGAATATAAATAGAGGTATTTCTAGATGTTATTGTACATTTATAGATGAAATAGTAACATCTCTTTTAGAATTGTAATATGACTCTTATGAATAGTAAACTTACTAATAGAATAGTAACCTCTCCCATGAACATCTACATAAAATTTCGGTATCTTGTGAAAAAAATATTATATAATTATATACTAGAATATTTAAATAATTGTTTGAAATTTTTTTAATTATGTCTACATATTATTGTAAGTCATTAATATTTAATTACAAATTTATGATCAATTTCATGGTTTCAATGAATATTTAATGAAAAATAAATACATTCATTAATTAATATTTTTTCATATTATTTTATGATAATTTTATGATACCTTAATTAGTTTTCCAAATGATTATAAAATATGTTAAAATGTCAAAATCTGTATTTTCCCTATGAATAATTATTTTATTTAAAAGTTTATTTTATTATATTTATAAAAAATCTATATAATTTTTTAATTTTTTAATTCAATATAGAAAAAAATGGTTAGGGTGAATTTTTTGATATGTTTATAAAATGCTATAATTTTAAGTGAAACTAAAATACAGTAATTTATAGTATATATACATTATGAGTTAAAAAAACTATTCCATGAGTCATTTCTGGTGTTAGAATAATTGGTTCGAACTCATTTGATCTAATTATAGTATTTCATCTCAAGAATCAACATTATTTCTTGTCTTGAGAAAAATAATAACCAAATGAATACAATAATGAGAAAAAACCCATCTCCACCACTATCATTACCACCATTCACCACCTCTTCACCTCAAGTTATCCAAGATTTTAAAATTGTCCAGATTTTTCCCAATACACTTGAGACCTCCTAATTCCATGGACTTCTAATGTTATCAAAATACAAAAACCTTTTTCCCTAAGTAGGTTTTGAAGGAGGAGAAATTCAAGAGGTAAATTCATCTTTCCTTTTCTTTTAATTTTTTTCCAAGTTATATGATTATTATAACCTCGCCTAATCTCATCCAAAGGGAATTTTAACACTAGGACCACAAATATATTGTATTTTTTATTTTAATGTAATAATCAATCATTAATCCCCTCTCCCCCCTTTTTTCTAAAAAATACTACGTTGTTTGAGAGGTTTTAATTTATCGCCTTCAAAGAAGAAATTTTTTATTTTCCATTAAACCCCTTAAGGATGACCATCAAACCATTTTTATGGATATAAATTAAAATATATGAGTTAAATCCTATATAATGTTATGTAATAATGTGATGTCCAGGACCTGGATGCAACTTAATGGGTGGCCCGAGCCTAGTGGGCCATGTGGCCTCAAAAGCATCTCACTAAATACCTCAGGCTGCCAACTAATAGTGAGAGAAAAGTGTGTTACAGTGGGGTTACTATGACCTCATTACCACAGTGTAGAATATCATATGAAAGTAATAATCTATAAATAGCATAAGAAATATATGTAATTAGAAGGCACATCTGAAAAATAGTGATAACAGTAACCATAACTAAAAAAACATGAATAAAATTCAGCAACTGGTGATATGTCAGGTCACTACGAAACTAGAAAGAATAGATATAAGACATCAGGTATAACATTTTCCAAAAAATCATAAATTCAATCAAAGACTATCCAAAGCATCCTGACCATCGACTTTTTCATCTATTATCAAACTCTATCCTAAACAGAATGCAATCAAGTGTTTGAATCCATATGCATACTTTATCAACACCTTTAACTGTGTAAATTTACTTGTGTAAAAAATGATTCCCTGATAGATTGTATCATAAATATAAGTAGGCCGAAACCAACATTTTTGTAACATCTATTCGGTGTAATGGTAATGTAATAATGTTCAAGAATACATATATAAGGTAAAACAGTAAAATGTAACCAAATACCAAAGTACCTTATTCATCCCTTGGATAGTGTCTGAACATATAACAATTCATTATTTTTTTTATTACCAGTATGTAAATAAGTTATATGTTAATAATAGATAAGTTTACATGATGTAACAAGTAAATTTATAATGATTGTTAATAGTGAAGTCTCAAGGAAATAGCCAAAGTGACGTAGTTTTCAATGGTCGCCAACTAATTAATAATTATATCATGGCATAGAAAAGAGTGTAATCCATGGAGCATGTTCCATGTCATTCAACAATAAGGCGCCTACCAAATCATATGTGATCGTCCAAGGTAAAAAGTGGCTAATCAAAGAAATAACTATATGGGTTGTATCCCTGCCACACATACCTTTTAATAATGAATCCAAGGAGTGTATCCGAGGAATCATGTGAAAATATCAATGAATTCTACAATGTCATACCATATATCTATAAATAGACAAGGATCAAGATCTTGGTGGGTATCAACCTATGCATTCATTATCCTAGAATTGGAATGGGGTACCCGAGTGCTCATGGAATTCTCTTTTCAAAATCAATGGTGATCTTGAGTTAAGAAATTACTATTTGATTATGAAGTCGTGTAATATTGTAATTTGTTCTAGCCGTTCACTTTCATTAGTGTGATAAGGTAAAGTAACATGAAATCATTGGTTCATGTCTTGAATTTTATTAGTGTGATAAGGTCATGTAGCTTGCAACCTTTCATTTAATCTATTTAAAGAGTATTCTCTATTCAATTTTCATTCCTCTACCTTCCATTAATTTCTTATGGGGTTCTACAGATATGTAGCCTGCTATTAATTTAATTTTAAAGACATGTCGTATCCTTCATATAACTGCCAATTCAAATTTTATATTTCATTGTAAAATTGAAGCACTTACCTTAGGAGGCTCACGTGGTGAGAATACACGGTACTTTCCATTTGTAATTCTCATTATACACTAACCCTTTAATATAGAAACACTTACACATAGGATGGTCAAGATAAGGAACACCTGAAAAGTTGCTCAAACATGTCAAAACAGAAAAAGATAAATATGGCATAACATCATACATGGGTTGGATGGATTTTTGGGCCTAACCAGTGAAAATAAATCACATATTTGGGAAGAGAATAACCATACGGTAATAATGATTATAAACATGGTATATAAATTCCATAAATATCACCTGATAATATTGGTGGGCCCCACACAACTAATCTAATATCAATAAACATGTGAGATGAGTTATAGACCACCCATCTTAGGGTTGTATCCCTCTAATCCTCGAGTATTATCCCATTATTTTACTCAGATTGAAGTAGATCTATGAAAAGGATAAAATACTCCTACTACGATAATAGATTCGAGACAAAAGATAAGGATATTTACTTAAGAGGATTCCAGTACATACCATTTCACATCCAACATGAAGAATTGAATTTCTATGATATCTCAGATGAAGGAGATCCTTTAATTCCTACCATGGATCATCAATAGGATCCAAAATTAGAGAAAAAAGGTTTAATCCCACTAGTTCTCATATTAGGGAGGAAAAGGTGTCTTAATAGATCATTAAGGGGAATTTTGAAATTTTACCCAAAAAAATTTATTGTGCATGATTGGTTTATACGGTATAAAAAACAGTGCAAAAATAATGCGAGGTTTTCGGGGTAGAGGGGAACTTTTCACGGATAGGTCACATGGTCATGTTCAAACCATGCCATTCAATTATATATGAAAATTTCAATCTGCATGGTCATCCAAACAGTGCACCAACCTTTCCCTAACCATGAAACCTTCCTAGTTTTCCCAAAAATATGTTTTTTGGGGATTCAAACATTCCCTGGACACCACTGTGGCATTTACTAACCCACTAGACATCCATATTAGGTCTATGTATAGATTAAAACTGAAATTTAATAGATCCATACGTGAATAAAAAACTAGGTTCTAAAAATATTCCCACCTTTATACGAACACGTCCCCGAGTTCACATTCTATAATTGGAGAATCATTATCTAAGAACAACATTGTCCAATGTGTAGATACTTCTACTTCCCTCTCCCATGGTTTTTCGTATACTCGTATGTGCTACCATAACACCCATACTAGTGGGTCAAACCATCCTCAGAGAGCCTTCATGATCGGGAGGACGATGTGTACTGGATAATCCTCAAAGGTATCATAAGCATATAACTCAACTTCCTTTGGATCAAAAGTATTAGATAGGTCATAATAATATTTATAATGTTGTTAAACATAAAAGACACCATTTTAGTCATGGTACCTCTGAGATAATAGCAATGAGTAGGCTATCGACCTGACTCTCTCTATAATTTCAAAAGGCCATGTAGAACATGTCAACTGATTTCCCTACTTTCATAACCATCTATTCCCTAACATGGATAATATCTAAAGGGAAACATGATCTCATACCATGAACTTATGTGGTCATCGAAAGTGACTGACATAAGATTTCTATTTGAACTGAGTAGTAGTTTTTTATTTTCTGATTATCATATCTTACTCTGAAGTATCTTGAACAAGATAATGACCTAGTAGGGATGCCTCACCTACCTCTATCCAGAAAAAGGGTGAACGACATGGCCTAACATATAAGGCAACATAAGGATACATCTAAATTGTGACATGAATGTTGTTATTATAGCAGAACATAACGATAGGGGTATGCTTCTCCCATGAACCCCTAAAATCAAGGACACATGCTCAAATCATATCCTCTAGATACTGTATTTTCTGTTATGATTGTCCATTGGTCTATGGGTGAAAATCTATGCTTAAAAGAACTTATGTTTCCATATATTTTAGAAAAATATTCTGGCATTGTGACATGAAATGATCATCCCTGTCTAAAATGATATTATGTGGGACCTTGTGTATTCATATGATGTCATAAATATAAATTATTCCCATATCATAAATTGGGAATGTCTCTTAAGTTGTATTGAAGTTGGATGATTTCATTAGTCATTCAATGACTACCTAGATAGCACCACTACCCATCAACAACCTAGGTAATCCGACTATGAAATCCATAGAAACATGTTTTAATTTAAATTTCTGTACTAGAAGTGGGTGTTGAATGATTTCAGGTCTATGGTGCTCCACCTTTACCTATTTATATGTGAATACCTAGTGATAAGACAAACTATCTGATGCTTCTCCCCAAGACACCAATACCTGCGTCACATATATTTACACGTCTTGGAGATGCCTCAATGAACTAACCACTAAGAAGTGTGGGACTCATTCATCTACTCCAATATCATATCTATAGGAACCTATATATTTCGATAATGATTCATGAATCCATATCAATCCATAGACCAATCTGGAGGAGGGTAATCTCCCGATATACTCTCACGGAGAACTAAGCCTTCAATATCTTAAAATTTTCTCCTCTTAAATTTCTAAATGATGGAAGATGTAACTATCAAGGACGAGAGGTATGTATTCTCATGGCTATCATGAAACTCTATTTGAATCTAAAATAATAGGGCCATTAACTTTTATTCATCTGTAGATTCCCATATGACAAGTGCTTGAGTTTTTTTTTTGACATAGTGCTTCTCCAACCACATTACCCTGTCCAGGTGTATAGATAATCTCAAAATCAAAGGATTTTAAATATTTGACCCATCTCTACTGATCGAGGTTCAAGACACACTGATAAAAGATATATTTGGGGTTCTTGTGGTCCATGTAAACCACAATGTTCTTACCCATAAGATAATGTCTCCAACAATATAAGACCGGGAAAATTACTACAAGCTCAGGGTTATGCGTTGTGAAATTTCTCTCATGAGGTCTTAACTGTTGAGATCCATATACAAAGAATCATTCTTCATACATCATCACTTCTCCTAGTATGATGACTGATGCATCACAGAAGATGGTATAACCAATACCTAACTCCAGAAGAGCCTGAAAAGGGGATGATACAAGCCTGCCGTTTTGCTTTGGGAAGGCTTTATCACTTGATTTTGACCATAAGAACGTGACACCCTTCATTTTACGACTAGAAAGCGGTGAATAATGAAGTGATATTTCTTGTAATGAACACCTATAAAATCCATCCAACCCCAATTATATTTTTTTATCAAACACATTCTTGGGCTAATCCCAGGATACTATAGTACTATCCATTTTTTGGTCAAAAGATACCCGTGATTTTGATACTATATAACTCAAGAAGTGGACATTTTCGATCCAAATGTTTCACTAAGAAAGATTGGTATAAAGATGATTCTCTATCAATGTACTCAGAATCATCTAAGGATTTTTGGAATGGTCTCGAAGTGTGTTAGAATACAACACGATTTCGTCCCCAAAGACCATTATAAATGTGTCCAAATAGGGGTGTAAAACCAAATTCATAAATGAAAAGAAACTGAAGGGTGATTTTGTAATCCCGAATGACATAATAAGGTACTCATACATACCATACATGTTATAGAAAGATATATGATGTATGTATAATGTCCTGACACACACCTGATGATAACCCGATCTCAGGTCGATCATGGAGAATACCATTTCCCCTCAGAGATGGTCAAAGAGATCATCTATTTGAGGCAGTGGATACTAGTTCTCGACTATAATCTGGTTAAACATTCAGTAATACATGCATAAATTTATGGTTTTATATGCCTTCATGGAAAAAAGAATGGGAGACCCCAAAGGGATATGATGGGTCATATAAAACCATAGGCCTCTAAATCCTCAAACCACCACTTGATCTCTTGAAGCCTAGTCGGGGCCAACAGGTAAGGAGGAATGGACACTGGAGATAATCCTAAAATAAGCCCGAATATCAACTCTACCTATCTATTATGAGTAATGACTAAGAACTAGTTGAGAATGAAATCACTGAAATGATCTTCTACAAGAAAGAAAATAGATTGTCGTAAACCCTAATCCTCCATGATGAGATTTTCAATCTTGGTGATCACTCCACCGAGCCCATTATGCTCTGGTCCCGCTCTACCATCCTGGACATCTCACTCATCCATATATAGATAAATACTTCCCATTTGAGATTTTAATGATCGCCTACTGTGATAGCAATGTTCAAAAGTATGATGATGAACCAATCATTCCACCATGGGTATTATGTTGTAGTCCATCGCATTGATAACAACAAGGACCTATAATAAAGGGTAATAGAATAACTTAAGAGGATTGTCCTTACATTGGAATATGCCCTATGTTTTTACCCCTAATGATTTATCTTGTTTCATTACACCATAGTGATAGTGTAATAGATAAAAGAGTTAGAAGTAATTATATAAAACAAACTAGACACTATATTGGAGCCTTCTATAATATTACCTTGTACAGTAGATGGACCCACAACCTATTCCTTAGGTATTGGATGTAGTGCATGCAACTAACTAGATCCATAGCCCTGTACAACAGATGGACTACCCCGATCAAAAATACATTGTTGTCACTTCTGGTGATTACAGGTATAGCTATCATAGCAACGACCTTCTATTTGGCTATAAATCTCATTGTTATCCAAATTCCCTGCCTAACGTGGCATAAAAGAACTCTCTTCTAAAGTTGGAGCTAGAGGGGATCCTTTTACACTCAAAGGTGGTGTAATGTTCCCACATAAATGTTGTAGATGACCCATACAGCTAAAAACCCAAAATTCCATTGGGTCTATATCACATTGGGTATTATTGTTCCCCCATCATTCAAAAATATGAAAAACTAAGGAGGTATCAAAATTTTCACTCTGGTAGTCATTTCCCTGATGAGAAACCTTGAGATATTGTTTCCTACTACCATAAGAACTACTCTCTTGAAGAAGCACTAGTACTCTCTGGCCAGTACAATTTCTATCCCTTTGGTTTCCCTTAGTGATAAGAGCCTAATTGAAATTTGATAAAAGGTAGGCAGGAGAAAGACATTCACCTGTGTATAGATGGTGTACTTGAGCCTATCTATAAAATGTCTAACATACAAAAGCTCATCACTGGAGAGAATTGGTGCAAAGCATTGTAACTCCATGAAATGCATTGAATACTCTATAAATTACATATAAACATGCTCGAGATTCATGAACTCTCTATCTCTAACCACTCTCAATTTCTGAGTAAAGAACTGATCACAGAAGGGAGTATAGAAATAAACCCATTACATGCCCCCATGACAGCCAGCCTAGGTAATCACATACCACCAACACATGTACAAATCTTGAAAATTTTATGTCTTAATATTGAATATCCACTTTGTAGGAATTTTCAGATGCTCAAAGATATACAGGGAGGCTTCAATGAAAGACTCAATAGCCTATGTACGACAATCCCCAGAGAATGTAGAAGGATGATACTACTGGAACACACGAGTCAGATCATCCATCAAAGGTGCAAGCCATGGACCACCATGCATGGACCGCATTAGACATTGGAAACTATCACAAACATGTGAACTAGTTCCCATATCAGGTAAAACATGCATTTCTTCAAGTGACACTCATGGAGGTAGTAATTAAGGCACTGGGCCCACCACGTCTTGACCATGGTCGTCGCCACCTTCCTAGTGTACGATACAAGGACATCATAGCAGTAGTGGTATAAAATAGCCTAGAACACACCTCATAAAAAATTTAAGAGGAAATAATGAATCATTAGTAGAAGCTAAATTTTAGAAAACTCACTAACCAAGTCATACTACCCCATCTACCCACTTAGATGACATGGTATCGGTAAGTTCCCAAGAATAATATTTATTTCATATTACATTTGATTACCATTTTCATTCTGTTACCATTCATAAACATGAAAATATGGGATAAGGATGTGAAATCATTTCATTTTAGATTTCACGAATCAATTTATAATGGATAGTAATTTCTAGTGAATCATTGACCAAACACATATCACTAGAAAAACACCCCTTTATTTATAATAGAATGTTAGACTCGATAAATTATTCTTCCCAACCCATGATTTCCTATACACTTCTTTAATCGATACAAAAAATATCTTAATCACATCCAAGAGTAATACAAGAATAATCTTACTATGGCAACATCACTCTATATTCACATGCATATGAAGCAATGAAAATCTGTGAAATACACCTATATGTAAAGGAAATATGTATAACATGAAAATTCTAGGTTCCCATAACGACGCATGTAACAATGTTCTTTTCCCTCGTGTCATCTAGCCAAGGATGAAAGAAAATCCTCCATAAAATGTAACAATCAACAACTCCACAGAACATATGCATCACCCAAGAGTGAAATAATATTAACTCTAATAGTCAAAATAAGAACAACAATTATAATTTATGAATAGCATTTATTACTCCGAACATGGGTTCGCGATGCCCAATAATGGCCTATGAAAATGTCCCAAGTATTATTAATATCCAATCTAATGTATCCAAATAGTAATAGAAGAATGGAAACACCTCTTATAGGATATTGTGTTGTCCTAGAACTGAATGCCAGTTAATGAGTGTCCCAAGCCCGGTGGGTCACATGGCCTCAAGCGCATCTCCTTAAACGCCAAAGGCTGTCGACTATAAGCGATGGCCTGAGGTGTGTATATGGAGATAAAATTTCTTCATTAATAAATTTAAGGGCATAAGATGAATGTAAAAAAGGGTAAATAGAGGAAAAAATATAATTAAACTGATGTCGTGATGAAAAATTAGAGACAACAATAACAATAACTGAATCAAATATAATAACATTCAACAAAGAACGATATGTCATGTCAATAAAAAACAAAAGATATATGGATACAAGAAAATAATTGAAACATGTTCCATAAAATAATAAATTAAATAAAATATTATCTGAACTATTCCAAGCTCTGGCATTTTCATCTAGTATCACAATCCATCCAGGTAGTAAATAGTCAAGTGCTTGAAATAAAATGCTTTAGTTTTTCAACACATGCAACCATGTAATCTTCTACGAGTACCAAATGGAACCCGGAGAGGGTGTGAGATAAGTAATCGGTCCACCATCAAAGGTGTATATAACATTTAGAATGTGTAATTGAAATGTAACAATGTGCAATAAAGAATATATAAGGTAAAAAAGTAAATTGTATATTTATAACCAAGTACTTGTTACATCCATCAGATGGTGTCTAAACATGTAACAATTAATTATGTTGTTATTGCCAATTTGTAAATAAGTCTCATGTTAATAATAAATAAGGATAAAATATGTAACGTGGAAACTTGTAATGATCGTTAATAGTGAATTCCAAAGGAAATTACCAAGGAAAAACTAATGAAATGGTATTCTAACATAGAAATAACTTTACCCTGGCATGGGTAAGTGTGTAATCTATGTAAAATGTTTCATGTCATTTCAAAAAAGGTTCCTAATAAATCCAAGGTGATCATGAAAGTTAAAATTGTCTTATATAGAGATAGATCCCTATTGGTTATAACCATGGTGCCTACTTGTCAATAATGGATCTAAGGGGTATGTCCATGGGTTTCTAGGATAAAATGAAGTGATCCTATAGTGTTTTTCTAGACATCCATGAATAGACAAGAATTATGAACTAGGTCGCTATCAACCTATGCAAGTTGTATCCTTGAGTCAGAATGGGGTTCTCGAGTGCTCACGACATTTTACAATCATAATACAAAGTGTCATTGAGTCAAGACATTCTTATTTTATTATTAAGTCATGAAATATTTCATTTGGTTCAAGCCTCGCCTTTTCATTAGTGTGATAAGGTGAATTGGAATGAATCAACTGGATGAAGACTTGCCTTTCATTAGTGTGATATGGAGAAGTATCATGAAAACATTCATTAAATCCATTTAATGAATATTCTATATTCAAGGTTCATTATGCTACCTTACATTAATGTGGGAAGGGGTGTTATAGATATACAACCTAAAATTCATTTAAATTTAAGTCCAATTCATAACCTTAGTATAATTTCTATTTTAGAATTCACATTCCATTTTCAAATTGAGGTACTAACTATAGGAAGGTCATGTGTTGAGCATACACGGTACATTCCATTATGAAATTCTCATTATAAATAGTACATTTAATATAGATACACTTACCCTTAGGATAGTCAAGCCAAGGCACACCCGAACGGTGGCTTAAACATGTCCATAACACTAAATGAAAAATATGGAGTAACATCCTACATGGGATGAATGAAGTTGTGGGAATAACCACTAACAACTAATCACATATTTGGAAATAGAATTATCATACAGTTTTAACGATTATAAACATGGCATAGAAATTCCCTAAACGACACCCAATAAAATAATTGGGGTCCACATGACAATTCCAAAATCAAAAAACATGAGCGATGAGTTATATAACACCAACTGTAGGGTTTCATGCCTCATATCCTCTTGTATTAGCCCATTATTCAGTGAGGATCAGAGTAGATATAAGAAAAGGAGAAAAACACTCATACCCAGATAAAAGGGTCGAGAGAAAGAGCGAAGAAGAATTACTGAAGAGGACTCAAGTACATACCGTTGAACATACAACATGCAGAATAGAAACTCAATCAGATCATAGAAGATGGAGATATCTTGATTCCCACCTTTGATGTTCAAAGGGATTCAATGTGAGAGAGAAAGGTGTCAGACCCATATGTTTTTATGGAATATTTTCTTTAAATAATTTTTATTAATCAGTATGTTTTGCTGCATGAAATCATGATTTTAAATGAACCATGAAATTCTATTAGTATAAAATTACCATTATAGCCTTGTTGTTAGGTTAGCAGGAATAAGTATTTCTAACTTATGAAAATGCATTATGAATTCATTGGCTATCAATTATTTATGAAAAATATAAATCAATTAGATATTTTTATTATTGAGTGAATTTAAATTATTAATAAAATTGATGATATATATGTCTTTTTTATACATAAATAATATTTTTGATATTCATCCAATGTATATTTTAGTCTTAGGGTATGATAAACCCTATTTGATACATAAAAACTCATTTTTTTAAGGGTAATTTTACTCCTTTGAATGGAGAACCCATTTGAAATTACGATTTTGAAAGAATAATTATTTTTATATGACAATATAAACATGTCATTTTGAAGTGTTATATATAAATTTACTTTGGAGGAATTTTTGAAATGTTTCAGTAAAATTTCTAGTTTAGATGAATAGTAAAAAATACATTAAATTTCAATATAAAACGACTTTTTTAATAGAAATAATTTTAATGTATAAATTATAATATATGACGGTTTTAAAGTATAAATATAATATATTTTTATCATTCAATATAATTTATGTCATTACAATTAATTTTACACTGAATTCATATTTAAAATTATTTCAATCTTTTGTAATGTTTTAACTTTTGAAAACCAATTCCCTCATTCCAACAATGGGATTGATTTTAAATTAGTTACTAAAAATTCATTGTTTTGAATTTTTAAAATTTGGAATCCATATTGGGAATAATTAGTTCTAAATTATGTTAATAGGCTACTTTTATATTTGGGCATTGTGAATAGTAACTTGGGTAATTATTTTTGTTACCATGGTTGAAGGTAAATCGTGTAATTAAATGTAAAGATATCATTATAAAATAACACTAACACCTGTAAAAATCCTATTATATAATAAATTTGACCATTTTAATCAGTTTCTCTAAATGGAATCACATAATGGAAACCCACCAATGAATATGACATTATGTTTATTAAAATCAGTCAATGTGAAAAATGTAAAAGTTTCTTTTTATATAATTATACACATTTTAATATATGGATAGACCTGAGATAATATCATCTATATATAGTTTGTGGAAATATAATATAATTAACTACATTATATAAATTTATTATAATATTTATAAAATAAATAACAACTATTATGGATGACACAATAGTGACACAAAAATTATTTTATCAAAATAAATATCAAAGAAATGATTTTAATAATATTAAAGGAAATATAATTTTACTTAATTAAGGTTCTAAATTAATTTTATTAGTGATTCTAAATGTTTGGAGTATGTTTAATTTTTTGGTTCGAAGCTATCTTCGGTGAAGATTTTATTTCAAATCAACAAAATGAATAGTGTCAAAATTAACAATATTGGTATTTTATAAAATTATCATTTTATTAAATTATTTAATAATCCTAAAAATAATTAAAAATTAAATTTTGATAATTATATTTTTAATAATGTCATAAAATATCCATTTATGGTCAATTAACAGCATATAAGTAAATATTTATAGCCATTAATTTTTTACAATATATTACCACAATTAAAATTAAATAGATTAAATAAGGATACATGAAAATGATCAGGTTTAAAATGATATCAAAACATATATAAATTTTATAGTTTAATAATATTTATACCCATCATCATCTAGTAATCTAAATAACCCTCTTTGGATTCATTTGAATTTAAAAATTAATTTATTTTAAATTAATAGTTTTTGAATTTCCAAAGGTTCCCCACCCCTTTCTTATAAAATGACAACTATAATTCTATTTTAATCACACCTATAAATCCCATTTTCTCATCGGACCCCTTCCCATTTCCTCCCCCAGCATCTCTCACTTCATCCTAGAGACCACAAATTGGGAAGTAAAAATCTAAGGAGGACTTTCATTCAAATGAAAAGGTGATACTTGAAAAGGAGGTAATTGTTTATCACCCTATTAAAATTATTTCCCACTTACAATTCATATTCTTATGTTGTTTACATACTAAAGAAATTAATATAATATATTATACATGATGACATGTTACTATAGTTGTGTTAAAACCTTATACCTCTTTTTATCCATCCTACGAATAACAGCACCACCATGTGCGTGTATGTACGGCTTACCGTCTCCATGCCGTTGTGTAATCTATTATTCAATAATACTTTATTTGGATGGTTAAAATTATGTGTATTATGGATGTAAATAATGAATATAACATTATTGTTACTATCTATTACTAACATACTATCTAATTACATACCATTTAACCATCAAATGGAATGATATCATCATTCTTACGTACATACGACCTACCATCTCCACGGCGTGATGAGATTTATTTTCCACATTAACAATGAAATAATTTTTTTAAAATTTTAATGATGAATATAAATTATAATTATGAACTTAATTTGATTCTATACATGAATAAAATACATCATATTCATAACAAACAAGACATACATGGAAAAACATGAATGGAAAATGTAGTTAACACATGAAATAATGGTAATATTGAAACGCTATTAACAAAATGATATAGAATGATCATATATGATGTAATAAATATTATTATTGTTAAAGTATAATTTAATAAAAATCATAAACAATTATATTGGAAGTTTTTATACATATGACGTATATCAAACCTAAGGTATGGGATAATTTTTTAATCTCGTTTTTATCTGAGATTGTTTATACGTCAGTTTTTTCTTGGGATATATTTATTATCCAGGTCTGTATTTTTTAAAAATGTTTTCATAAAATGTTAAATTTTAACCTATGTATGTTTGGACTCATTATTAATGATTTTTTAATTTTACTACATTTTTTGGAAGGAATCTTTATTTGGTTTACTATTTGAGAAAATTTTTACTTTTTCAGAAAAAGTATGAGGAGAATTGTTTTTAACATGTATGACCTGAATGGATTTTTAGAGTTTCATGACACATTATTTTCATGAAGCTTACTATATGTGATATCAGGATTATTTTCAATAAAATTATTTTCTATTAAATATGAATGACATTTTTAGAAAAGAAACTGTTTTTGAAAAAGAAAGGATATTTTTCATAAGAATTATGTTCAAGTGTTTTGTAAAAAAACCACCTAAGATAACATAGGGTTGTGTTTATATCCCTATTATTACTTTTATTTGAATTATTTAATGATGGAAATATTTTTATGAAATCAATTTATTATATATGGATTATGATGTAAGGATGTTTATGAAACCCATTTTATTTAATTGGTTAATTGTATGATGAATGATTAATGTTTTTGTGGCTAATTTAAGAATGATTTAATTATGAGATGGGGGAGACCTATATCTCCCTCCAATATATTGGGTAAGAATTTATATCTCATGATATAGAAATGACTAAAAATTCATGTAAATCCAGTTTAGTAATACATGGCTAGAATGGAAAGTAAACATGACTTAGTAATGGGATTTTCCCTCAATTATGGTCTTAGATATATTCCTTGGCTAATATGGATATGATTTTCTATGATTTTCTGTATTTCAAAAGGCATCATGTCTTATAATATTACTTTTTAGATTATATCCATTATTTCATATGAACATTTATTCTATGATATGATATCTTTATATTTCTTATGTATGATTAGATTTTAAAATTTTATGTTCTTATGTCCAATGATTATGATATGGTTGATATTTCCTTTGTAAATCCTTACTGAGCATTTCAGCTCACCCATTCATATGTTTGTTTTACCCAGGTCATGAATAAAATTGTAAAGTAAGATATTTTAGAATAGATTCTGGTTATGAGGAAATAATTTGGAGATAATGTAGTTTTTTTATTAACATGTTTCTTATGTTACCCATTTTCTAAAGAAATTATACCTATACTGTCATTTAATGGATTTATAATATTTTTTAACGAATTTACTTCAACATTAAAGTAATATCAATTTATGAATATTATGGGTCATTTTAAATGGAGATAATCTCAATGGATCTAATATTAGGGATGAATAGGTGACTCAATAGATCATTAAGGGAAATGTTGGCATTTTACCCAAAAAAATGGCTTGTGCATGGTATATTCACACAATTTGAAAAACCATGCACAAACTGTGAGAGGGTTTCTGGGTAGAGGGGAACATTTCAGGATAAGGCTACATGGGCATGAACAAGGTGTTACATTTGGTTATTTTGTAAATTTTATACATCATGGTTAGCTAAGACATGTTCCAACCATGCATTAATTCTCCGACCTACCCAGTTTTCATAAAAAGAATGGTTTCAGGCTTCGAAAATTCCACGGACTCCCCTGATAAATTTACTAACCAACTAGGAACCCATATTAGTCCCGAAGTAAAGACATAAACTAAAAATTAATAGATAAATACCAGAGGAAAAAACTTTGTTCTTACCAATCATTATATAGAAATAATGATAAATAATATAACAAAACTAGTTTTGTGTGTGTGAAATATGCCCAAAACAATCCAAATGATTACCAAGAAAATATTATCAATTGATTCGTCCTCATCAAAATAATAAATTGAATTATACAAAAATTTAATATTTTTATTTTCATTAATAAAATATAACTTCAATTCTGTATTTCTATTTTTATTTACATGAACTTCTTATACTCTTATTCAAGAGAATTTATTATGAAATCTAAGGAAACAATAACTCCCAAATGATGAAATAAAACACTATAACTCTTCAAAAATCCCAAAAATGTACTACATAAAATTTTAATAAATCATTTACATATATAAATGTTTCTTTGATTACATATTAATGAATTTAAATTTATTATTCATGACATTAATAAGAAGTTCAAAACTATTTGAGACAGAGGGTAATGGATTCTACCCGAACCACAATTTTCCTTCAGGGTTCTATTTTTCTTTCTTTACACTAATTTAATGTTTCAATATTTTTTATAATTCTTCACAAATATGTTTATATGATTAAATATCATGTATATATATCATATCATCCCTCTTTGATGGGCTAATATGTGTTTTAGAAAGGTTTAATTTACAATTGTTTTCGATAAGCTAGCCATATTAAAGGGAACAACCTGATTTCTTACCCGATTCCAAGTGCACAACATAATCTGTTTTAATCCAAAATTATTTTTATAATATATATATTTTTATCATTAACTACAATATTTTTTCATTTATATTTTTACGAAAACAAATAATCCTTTTCCACTTCAAATTATCTGCAATATTTTATTTAAACTACACTAAAATGTTTCTACTAAAATGTTTTTTAAACTCTCCTTTTTTATATTTACACTTAAATTGGAGATAAATTACAATTATCCATTCCTAATTTCCCTTATTAATATGTATTAATTTTTTAACCTATTATTTCATGTAAATATTTATGATATGCTCATTTTTTATTCCATGTGACATGATTATTCTACCTATTTATTCAATTGTAAACAATTATTTTTATTCTTCATTTTGAACACATACTCATGAAGATGTTATTATGGGTGAAAATATATAGTTCTCCATTACATTGGGTAATTTTTAGTCTCATGAGAAGTCATGTTATGATAGAGAGTGAACCAAATTCCTTGATGAGACTTTTCCTGCCATGTCTTAACTGTTAGCCTTGACTCATATTTAAATTATCTTATTTTTTTTCCACATTCATACGATGTCATGATTATTTGGTACTATGTTATAAATTTTATTTATCATTATATTTAGTCATGTACTATTCCATTTATGTATTCTTGTTTTTCATTCTAACACAGGTCCAATATTTTATTCCTATCCTTATTTTCTTACTATGTTTTTTAGCTCATTACTTTTGTTTATGTTTTCCCCAAGTTATCCTATTTTGTTAGAAGATCTCAATGAAAATTAGTAACTTGTCATGGAGATAAAATAAATGATGTTAAAATGATGTTTAATTATGTACATAATCTTAAAAGGACACAATACATTATGACACTAATCTTGTAATTTTATTTTTAAGTATGTGAAAAATAATGTAATTATATGTGTAAAAGGCTAGGGTAGATATTGTAAGTATCAGATCATGGTCTAGTTTTTTTTGGATATTAGGAATAGAGAAATTTATTAAGAACCATGGGGTTAATTATTTTTATGATGAAACATTTCAATTTTTTTATAGATTAATTTTGTTATCAAGAAAATGCATCCATGTCTGGATATTACAATTGGGTTTTGATCTAGGATATATATTCATAGGAGTATCAAATCAAGAAAGTTCTTATGGGCCTGACTTTGTGTATCATGGTACATGAAAATTGGCCTTCATGTGCACACGTTTTGACAATCCCAATGGATAGTATTTGGAAAATTCATAAGCTCATTTCCGTCCACTATTAATGGGAAAATTCCCATACAAATATGTTCTTACAAATAGATCATGGATTTCCTAGATTGAATCCTAAAAATCACATGTTAGGATATAAATTTTATTTACAATTTTATCCTTACATGTTCAATTTTTTCTTTTTATGTTCTTATTAACTATGAATGAAACCCAAATTATACATTCTTTTTTATTAGTTTATGGTTCTAAATTGAAGAACCCATGCCAAAATTTAATTTTATATACAATCTAATGGTTTCCCTAATGATATTTCATATGTGATGGGAATAGGTGCTCTTAAAATTATGACAGTACCTATTGATGTTATGAATAATAACTTAAATTGTGTGGAGAACCCTCCTTCTCTAAATAAATAAAAACATTCACTTGAATAATTTATGAATAAAAGGAATCCAATGTTTAGTGGATATTATAATCCCTACCTTTAAGAAAAATTAATTAACTCCACTGAGAATATATTATCTAACCTCCAGTTCTCAAAAGAAAGGAAATTTGTGATGAAGGTATATTGTTATAATAGGTAGATTATTAGTGGTGAAAACTGATCTAGAATACAAATTCCAATTAAGAAATTAATTCCATTGAAAGGGAATATTTTATGAAAATAATTTCTAATAAATATTTTCCTTGGACCATAATTATAATGATGGAATGGGAGTTGCTATGGCTAAATCATTGAGAAGAAGACTCTATTGGAGTATATGATCTAAATTCTATAAGGCTTGAATGATACACCTTCAGCTTTTTCATAAACACGGAAATCAAGTTGGATCACTTCTTTACCATAATAAAGTTATGTCTTAGAAAATGTTGGAATTTTGTAACATTGACAGTTATGAGGAGATCGTTTGTGTTGCCCTCATGGATGAGATGATGATTAGAAACTCTCAATGGTCTCATTTTTAGGGTGAAAAAATGTTGAAAATGGATGTTAATGTGGGTGATAGATTCCTTTATAGGAAGAAGAACCTACATTCCATGGGTCAAAAGTGTTGGATGAAGAATCCTAGAAACAACATAAAGGGAGAAAATATATGCTTCCAATGTTGAAGAGAATGGAATATGGATAAAAACTATTGATTATATATATATAATCCCTCTAATTCGAAAAGCTAAAGGAAGGTTTTGATTAACACTCAACATATAGTGCATTGTTTTAACAGAAAGAAACATGGGAATTTTGAATGAAATTTCTCTACGCGAAGGGTTTATTGATTGAATATAAAAAAATTCCAAGGTAGAAATGTAGGTCTTACAATATCATTACTACCTAGGAGGATCCCGACAATGTTTTGGTGATTGGAACGTTGGTTATTCATTCAATAATCACAATAATACTATTTGATTTTGATTCTACACATTCTTTCATATTGTTTATGATTTTTCGAACTATTCAATCACCACCTAAAAATTTGGATATTGGATTATAATAGGAACAAAAAAATGGGTAATTATTACATAAAATGTTTACAAATCCTACCATGTTAATTTTTTTGGACTGTACCTCTTTGAAAATATTGAAATACTCCCTTTGTTATAGTATAAGGCTATATTTGGCATGGATTGGATATAATTATATAAATACAATATCATATGTGCTGAAAGGGAGATAAATCTTCACATCCTAAGGCATCCTCCTATTCATTACAAGTGTACGGAGAAATATGAATTTCCTTCAAAATAATCATCTCAATTTTTGATAGTGTTTCCTTATGAGCATGAATATCTGACTAAAATTCTTAAGACAAAGGGGAAAATCATGATCGAAGAATTACCCATATTGAAGGACTAAACATATGTGTTCCATGATGAATTATCTAGTCTTTCTCCTTATTGATAGGATGACTTCTCAATTGAATGGATTCCTAGATCTCTGCCTATATCAATAAACTTTTTAGAATTTCCACTGTTGAGGAGGATGAAGAGATGAAGAA
This sequence comes from Viscum album, assembly GCA_963277665.1. Classification (NCBI taxonomy): domain Eukaryota; kingdom Viridiplantae; phylum Streptophyta; class Magnoliopsida; order Santalales; family Viscaceae; genus Viscum; species Viscum album. Next base: position 2,116,683,554 of record OY728161.1, on the reverse strand, counting down.
GTTATAAGAGAATCTTGACAAGGGTTTTATACGCCCTAGTGATTTATCATTTGATGTGCCTATTTTATTTTTTTAATATGAATGATGGATCAATGGGCCTCCATATTGAATATTGAGAGCTCAACTAAATCAAAATAAAGAACAAGTTTCTTCTTCCACATATAGATGAATTTTTTGACCAACTAAGTGTGGATGGTTGTTTCTTTAAGGTGGAAATTCCGTTGAGATATCACTAATTGATGTTTAGGAAGGAAGATATTCCCTAGAAAACATTTTGAACAAGTTATGGTCACTATGTTTCCATAGTGATTCCTTTAAAACTCACTAATGTGCCAAAAAAAATTCATGGAATTAATGAATTGATTCACTATAGATGAGCTCCAAAAATATGTCATAGCCTTTATTGATGATATTATGATATACAACTAGAGCAAGGAGGAACATGAGAAGAATTTGAATACTATTATAAAGACTAAATGAAGGGTGAAATGTTATTCAATGTTTATTAAATGTGTGTTCCGAATGGGTGATATATCATTCTTGGGGAATTTAACCACCTATAAAGGGATATCAATGGACCCTTCCAACACAAAGGAAATATAATAGTGGACCAAGAAAACAACTATGGTGTAGGTCCATAGTTTCTATTTTCTAGCTAGTTATTACCAGCAGTATTTGATAAACCTTTCCGGAATTTTTAACCCGCACATGAAGCTGAATCGAATGGTAGAAATGTTTTTATAGAATAGTGAGTGTGAATAATTTTTTAAGGAGTTGAAAAATAGATTATCACTACAAAAATTCTCACACAACCAATGAGTGGGGAACATTTTTTAGACTATAAGGATGATTCAAATAATGGATTAGAATATATACTGATGAAAAATGTTAATGTGATCTACTAAAACTCAAGGGAGTTGAAAATTCATTAGAAAAAATATCCCACGCTTAATATGTAGTTGAAATCTATGATAATTGTGTATAAAATTTGGTGGCCTTATCTCTATTGGGAGAAGTTTGAGATATTTACTAATCACAAGACTCTAAAATATATATTAACACAAAAGGATCTAAATACCATCCCGAGAATATTGTTAGAGATCATCAAAAATTATGATTTCTCAATCCACTTCCATCATGGAATGGAAAATAAGGTATCATATGCTCCATGAAAAAAGGATCATGAATCATTATTAGTTATTAGAGTTCATAAGGATCCAATCATTTAAGTAATATAAAGGATGGACAGGGTAATCATTAATGACAGAACATCATTAATCCTTTTTCAAATTATTTTTCAACCATGCATTGTAGAGTAAATAAAGGATGCTAAAATAATGATATAGAAATACAAAATTAGGTGCAATCTATGTGGAAGAGTAAATCCTAAGAGTATAACATTTATATGGAATGAGATATAATATTTTAGACATCATTATGTGTCCCTTCCAATTGAGTGATAAATATGGATCTTCTAAATGATACACAAAGATCAACCATCTCTATTCACCTAGTGATCACAATGATGTATTGATATCTCTAAGAGAATTATTAATGGGAAAATATGAAAAAAGTAGATCATTGAGTATACATAAAAGTTCATGGTATGTCAGCTTGTTAAGTTTAAAATGAAATAGTCTAATGGGATAATGTAACCCCTATCCATATCAACAGGGAGGTGGGAGAACATTACCACAAACTTTACCAGTAGACATCCAAAGACATCTAGAGGAAGCAATTCTATATCGGTTGTTGTGTATAATCTTACAAAGACATTTCACATTATAAAAATTTGAGAGGATATCTCACTAGATAAACTTGAATGGATATAAATTTAAGAAGTGGTAAGGCTTAATATACTTCCACTATCAATTTTACTTCATCAAGATTCTATATTAATATATATGTTTTGGAAAAGTCTCCAAAAAACTCTAAGAACTCAGATGAACATCAGTAAAGCCTATCATCCTCAAACTAAAAGACAGTCTGATCAAACTCTTCAGACCCTAGAAAACTTGTTGAAAGTGTGTTTTATTAACTTAAAATGATTATGGGACCAACATCTTTCTCTGGTGGAATTATCTTAAAAGAATAGTTTCCACTCTAGCATCCAAATGTATCCATATTAATCCTTTTATAGAAAAACGTGTAGGACAATGGAATTCTAGGATGAAGTTAGTGAATATAAGATAATACGACCTTAAATCATTGAAGAAATGGAGAAGAAGGTAGAAACCATTCTATACCACATAGAGGTATCCCAAATTAGAAAAAGGATGTATGTTTAAAATCATTAATGAGACCTTCAGTTTAGGGATAGGGACACCGTGTTCCTCCAAATATCTCCATGGAAATATATCATGAGATTTGGGAAGAAGGTAAAACTTAATTCCATGTACATCAACACCTTCATGATTATTGATCATTTTGGAGTTGTGGACTATTAATATCAACTTGCACCATCCATGTCATATTCACACAATGTATTCAACATATCCATCTTCAAGATATACATACCAGATCCCTCACATGTAATAAATTCATAGGTGGTATAGTTGGAAGGTTGTCTCTCATATAAGGAGGACCCCAGGAAGATTGTGGATCATAGAGATAATTTTCTATGCAACATGACTACAAACATTATCAATGAACTATATAGGACCCATAATTGTGAAGAGGCAACATGGGATCCTGAGGATGTGATAAAGGATAAGTACCCACACTTGTCTTTAACATAGAATTTAAAATGTAATTTCAAGGTAAACATTTCTTTAGGGAGGAAAAATGTAGTGACTTAATATTTTATCAATGTAAATTACCAACATATAAATAAATAATATATTATAATCACATAATATTAGTTTAAGAACATAATACAAAAAATAGAAATAATTAATAAATTAAATAATTGGTATCTCTAGTAGATAAGGAACAATTACTGAGGAAAGAGTAACATAACATTTGGAATAATAATATGAACCTTATGAGAAGTAAAATGACAAATAAAATAGTACCCTCACCAGTTAAAATATAAATAAAATTTATGTCTCTTATAAATTAAAATATTATAAAATTATAGTACAATATAATTAAATAAATGTTTTATAAATTATTAATTAATTGTATGTATTTTTATAAGTCATAAATACATTATTTAAATTTTTAGATAAATTTAATGAATTAAAAGAAATTATATTTTCTTAAATTGAATTCATAAATTAATATTTTATTGTCTTATGATTTTAAGATAATTTTATGACACTTTAATTAGTTTGATAAAATTTTATAAAATCAAATATAATTTTAAAATTTGTATTTTCTATATCAATGATGATTTAAATTAAACAATAAAATTAGCATATTTTGATATTTTTTTCCTAAAATTATATTCATTTTGCAATTCTACATGTAAAAATTTGGATATGGTTGATTTTTTTATGTTTCTGAAATACATGATTTTTTTATGAATCGTAAAATAGGGTAAATATACATTATAAGTTGAATAAACGATTCCTTGAGTCATAGATGATGTAAAAACCATTGATTCAAACTCACATGATAAAACTAATGTACTTAGTCTCAAGAATCAACTCCCATTCTTTTCTTTAGAAAATTAATATAGTAATGGAAAAAATAATTAGAAAACACTCCTCTCATTCACTATAAACACCACCTCTCACCACCACTTCTCCTCACACCTTCCATGTTTTTATTTATGTAAAAATTTGTCCACATATTCTTTTAAAACCTCTAAACCATGACTATGATATAATTATCTCATCTAAATACTAAACTATTTTCCGTAATTAGGATTTCAAGGAGGATAACGTGAAGAGGTAAATTCATATTTCCTTTTTTTTAATTTCTTTCCATGTTATATTCATATTATCTCCTATCCTCCTATCATAATAACGGTATGTTAACTCCATTACCTAACATATATTGTAGTTTTATTATTCTAAATTAAAAATCCTTCACTAAACCCCAATCCTCTCTCTTTTATTTTAAAAATGAATATGTCATTAATGAGGGGTTAATTTATCACCTCCAAAGAAAAAAATTCAATTTCCATTAACTCTTTCAAGGATGGATATAAAACCATTTTTTGGTTAAAAAAAATAAAATAAATATATTATAACTTATTTAATGTTATGTAATCATTATATTTTCACAATTTTATATAATAAAACAAAAGATGTTTGTCGTGAGTGAATGTCACCCACAATAATCCAAACAATTATCACAACCAAACTTTTCTAATGATTCACCCTCACCCAAATAACCAAATTACTTATATGATAATTTAAATATTTGGATGTTCATTAATAAATTATAAATTCGATACATGATTTCTATTTAAAAATTACATGAACTTCCATACTTTTATACAAGTGAACCGTTTATTAAAATTAATAAAACACGCGCACCCAAACGGTGAAATTGACCCACATAACTCTCAAAAAAGTCCAAAAATGAAATTAAAAATTTTTAATAAATAAATTAAATGTAGAATAGTTTCTTAATGTTATAATTTATTAATTTAGTTTTATTATTATGGATATTAAGATCATGTCCAGAACTGTTACAGTCATAAGGTTCGAGATTCTACCTGAAACCCCATTTTTTCCTCTCGGTTAATCTTTCTCTCTCATTACCCCAATGTAATTATTAGTTATTTTTAAATAAGTCTTATAAATTATATTTATACATTCTAAAATCATGTATCAATATCCTAACTTCCCTCTTTGATGGGTTAATAATTATTTTCTAATGTTTCCCTTTCCAATTCTTCCCCATAAGCATCCATGATTTGAAGGAACTTCATGATTTCTTAACTGCATCAAATTGAAATACATAATCTAGTTTAATCCACCACTATTCTTATAAAATCACTCATTTAATCATGAAAATATATATTGTTTCATTTTTAGTTTTATCAAAAAAAATCCAGTTCCGCTTTAATTTCTCTTTAATATTTTCCTTAAATAAAACTAAAATGTTGTATTTATTAGGTTTCTTAAATACTCTATTTTCTTGTTTCCACTTCAATTGAACATTAAATATAATGATAAATTCCAATATTCCTTAATTGATGACCATTTATGTTTTTAATCCATTATTTCTTGGAATCATTTATGATATTTTCACTTACTATGCCTTGTATCATGATTATGATACCAATTTATTCCATGGGTAACCCTCATGATTATTATTCATGTAGAAAAAAAAATTCATGAAGATCTTATGATGGGTTATCCTAGATAGTTCTCAAATTAATTGGGTAATGTTTAGTCACATGAGGCATTATGTTGGGGTTGGGAGAGAACCTGTTCCCTTAATGGGATATTGTCCACCACATCATGGTGGATATCCATGAATCTTGTTTATTCCATGTTATATATTTTTTCAACATTCCTACAATGCCATGAGTATATGTTCTTATGTTATAGATTTTATTCTTACATTGGGTTATTCATGTTGTATTCCATTTATGTCATTATGTTAGGATTTCTAACTCATGTGATATGTTTTCTTCCTGTGCTTATTTCCTTAGTGGGATTTAAATATTTCCTTTTGTCCATATATTCCCTAGTATATCCTATGAATTTATATGAGCTCAATGGATGTTAGTACACCATTATGAAGATTAAATTATAAATTTTTTCCTGATGTTTTATTATTTACATAATCTTCCAAAGACAGTAGACTTTTTGATCCTTTGTTTTTAATATGATGGTTAAGTTTGCTTAAAATATTGTAATAATATGTGTAAAAGGATAGTGGCGATGTATGGTTGCCGATGAGTCATCCAGATCTTTCACTTTCCTTCTGTGTATATTCATTAAAAATGCATCATACAAAATGAACAACATACCAACTAATGTGGAAAATGGAATTCACATTGAGTTATGATATTAAATGATTATTTTTCTAACTCATACAATTGTATGGGGTTATGAGGTAACTGATAATTCATTCTCTAGAAACAAACTAGAGCCTCAGGGAACGAACTATATCTTTATAGGTTATCTTGACAAACTAAACGTATAATACTAATAAAACCCTTTGGATAATAAATTGAAAATCACCAGACTGTTATTATTTCTTGAGAGAGAATAAATCATAAAAAAAGGATCGTGAGAGAATGGTTGAATTTGATGAATCTGAGGAATATGATACACATGAGTTGGTAAAAGAACAGATTCCCAATTTTTCCATGAAAGATGTAGTTAATGAAACATATTAACTTCATAATAACACTATATAGGTAAATGAACCATTGTCAAATTCTTTTATAGTCAATGATAATCATGATTCATTTTGGGTTTTCAATGAATAAAATCTATTTTACAAAGATGAAATAGTGTACTCACAATCATAAAGATGTAAATAATGCATTTATTATGAAGTGGGTTTGACCTATTAGAACCATTATTGGGTTCTAATCAATGCACTAGTTAATATAAATCATGTAGGGTGAAAATGGATATTAAAGAGAAAATTTGACATGGATGGTAAGGTAAATACCAATAATAAAAGTCTAATGGATAAAGGGTTTAAAAAATTTCATGGAATTAAAAATGATGAAACCATGTAAAATGCATATAATTTTAAATCCATTATATGTTGATATTATGTTGTAACATAAAATGAATATGAAATTTTATATATGGATTTCAAAACAAATTTCCTTAATAAGACAATTAAAGAATAAGACTACATGACACAACCATAATTGTATGTGAATATAGTTGATTCCTAAAATATTGTAACACCCCAGATCCGGGTGCCACCCACAGGTTCACATAACCCAGTTGGTCGCATAACCTCAACCATATATCCAAAAAATACCAGAGGCTACTGACTAATAGTGTAGTCCAAGGTGTGATATTGGTGAATCTATGCCCTCATTAGTGGAGTATATGAAGTTGATAACAAATACTAAACAATAGTGGAAGCTGTAATGCCAAAAAAAGTAAACAGAGGAAGACTGAATGTAAATCCAATAGATGCCACAATATATATATATATATGATGAATGGTATATATATCTATGAAAATAGCTGAACAAGTCACAATGCTTGAAATCAATATAGAATCCATAGTATAAAAGAAACAAGTAAACTCCAGCAGCATCACAAGCCTCACATTAGTCCCTATCTCTCCATCTCCTATAGAAATCAACTATATAATGAAGAAGGAAACTTTATATTATTTATACCTACAACCATATAATATGATTGGGTCAATAACGTGACCCAAACAGGGTGTGAGAAGAATCCCAGTAAGCAACCACAAAATATATGTGCGTAACTGTTAGTAAATATATATAGTAGAAAATATGTAGAAGTTAAGTAATAAACTATGAAGTACTCAAAATTAAACGATCCTAATGTTTTAAATTAAATTAATTTACATTTATTATTCATCCCTTGAATCTTGTAATCTCAGGATCTATCCTAAGTTCTATATTCCCATGTGTAATAGTAAAAAAACCGATTTATCAGAAGACCATGTAACAAGAAAGGAAGACAGAGTCCAAGATTGTGCTTTGTCTTGGTAGACTCAACACAATAATTTTATCAATCACAAATAACCCTCTAAGATTGCTCTCAATGTCTATCCCTATTGTTTCATCAATAACCCAATTCATTAAGTAACAAACATGTTGGAAGATCTCACTGTCTAACCCCTTTTGTCAAACATAATACTAATTAATTTCAAATGATCTCCAGGGAAACTCTCACAATCAATACCACTAGGTAAAAATGACATTAATAATATTATAAATCGCCTCTTGGGTAGCTCTCAGGGTAAATACCCCTAGGTTAACATGGAATTAATAAAATTATAAATGACCTCCTAGGTAGCTATCACATTTAATACCCCTAGGTCAACAACTACAACAAGGCTCTCATGGTCATGTGTAAATAATATTGAAACCCCCATACTTTTACTGTTCCAAGGCTCTCACGGTCCACTGAAAAAACATCACGAATATCCTATCAAAGAATCACATGTAATCTATAACTAATACATGGAAAAAAATTGACAAAGCATTCCACATTCATTTCATATAAACAATCAACTCTATCCTAATCAACCAAGGTCTGGAAAAATGATATTATTATCAAGATTTCATGACCAAAAGTTAATAAAAACTAAATCAAGGTAAAAAAAACCATGTGGGGTCCTATAAACAAGGTATCTAACCTAAATCCTAAGAAAAAAACCCTTAACAATTAGTATAACCATTGCAGAAAAGAATAAGGGTTGTATTAAAAATAACGTAATACCACAAACATGAACATGCATCACCTTTTGACTATATAAACCAAATACAAAAAATGAAAGGCACAAACCACCTACCTCAATGTCTCATGATCTATAAACTTGAACATCATCCCCTAAATCAACATAGAATGGAATAAATCTACCAAAAGATAAAAAAACTCCCAACCATGAATAACTCATGGGGGAGGTGGAATCAGGAAGAAAGGATTTAGATGAATTCAGAACTCACCAGTGGGATTCCAATGCACCCAACAACATCTCAATCGGGGGTTTGATCATTATTCATCATTATCAAACCTTCTTCTATGAAACATGTGAAGAATAAGGTGGATCTGGACATAAGACATGACCGCGCTCTGATATATCAAATAAAAAACAAAACTATATAGTGTGTTCATTAAACTTACATGATTTATATTAGACTGAACTGGCCCCCGACTTATGCGAGTCATCTAGGTCATCACGTGGCCATGTACTTGGCCATTACATGTCTAGTACGCGGTTGTACGCGGAAACCGATTACACAACATATACATAAAAGTAAAAGGCATGTACTTAGAAAAACCTCATTTCTTCTTTTTCCTCAAAAACAACCTAAAATAACGATCCATACATGAAATGAAAATATGAGTTCTTAAAAAATTCCCTCATAAATAAATTTTCCCACGGGATTCCCTTCCAAGGGTGGTGAAGATGAATATGTTATCATCTCTGACCACTACGATTATACTTTGGCCTCCCTATCCCATGTCTCGTCCAACACTCGCTTGTGCTGCCATAGCACTCGTACCATAGAAAAAACTAGCCACATAGAACCTTCGTGTTGCAATCCACAATCCGAATAAGGTGCTTCTAGATGGATGCATCCACCTCTAACTCAACCTCCTCATGTTCAAAACCATGAGATGGGTTTGAGAAGTAAAATTGTAGCTAATAAACATGAATGACATCGTGCATAGTCCGGTACCTCTAAGGTAACTGTAACTAATAGAAAACTAGCTCGGCTACCTCCAAAACCTAAAATGAACCAACGTATCTCGCTGAAAGCTTCCACTATTTCCTAATTATTCTATGTCTAATCCTCGGTGAGACACATAAAAAATATGATCTCCAACCTCAAAATCTAGAGATCAAATTCATTGATCAACATAAGATTTATAGAGAGATTATGTTGCATCCATACTCTTCTGAATCAACTCCACATGCTCAATGGTTTTCAAGACAATATAAGGTCCAAGCATATCAGCATCTCCTACCTCCAGCAAACATAGTGGTGATCGGAATGGACTACCATACAAAGCCTCATAAGGTTCCATAAAAATCATTTCCTGAAAACTATTATTGAAAGAAAAATCCACCACGGGTATGTGCCTATCCCAATAGCAACTGAAATCCAAGATGCATGCTTGAAGAGTGTCCTCCAAAATCTGAATCGTGTGCTCTAACTGGCAATCTATCTGGGGATGGTAAGTTATACTCATAAGTACCTATATACCAAAATCCCTCTATATTCCCAAAAATATATGAGATGTAAATTAGGCATCCATGAATGAAATGATAGAGTGAATAACCTAATGAAAACACACAATATCTTAGATGTACAACATTCCATGCTCATCAATGCTGAAGGTTTCATTAATCGGCAATAAATATGAAAATTTTGTGAGTTTATAAACAACAACCCATAAAACATTATTTCCTCTATGAGACCTTGTTAAAACCATCATGAAAGTCATCGTAGAAATATTCCAATTCCACATGGGAATGGATAACTACTTTAAAATCCAAGACAGCCGCTGATGCTCTGCCTTCACCTACTGACAGGTGGAACATCCCTTACAAAACCAGCTACATCTGTCTTTATGCCAAGCCATGAATATTGATGATATAGATCTCGATAAATCTTAGAGACACTATCATGAACTTCCTATAATGAGGCAGGATAATCTTCCAACATCTCATTATGTATGTCTTATGACACCTATACACGCCCAAAAAAATTCAAAACCTCATCCTTGCATATGGTCCAACATAGGGTAGGGCCCTATTTTTACACACTATCTTATAGCTCTATGCATTAAAAATTAGATAGATGCCACATTCTCACTTGATCTAGTAGAGTAGAGGTAACATATTTTGAAAAATTAAACATGTACCCTTGTTTTTCATGCACCTCCAGATGCATCTCAGAGAACAAATCCATGAATTGTGACTCATTGTTGGCCTCCTGAGCTACCTATTTTTTATTCTTTCTGCTTAAAGCATCATCCCCTTCATTTCCATTCCTAGGCATGTAGGCATAATAAATTTCAAAAGAATTATGCTTCTCAAACCACCATTGTTTTCTCAAATTTTGATCTCGTTGAGTAAATATATACATGAGGCTCTTGTGGTTAGTGTATACGAAAAAATGATCTACGAGAATATAATGTCTCCAATTGCATAAGGCATGAACAACTGTAGCCAACTCAGGATCGTGTGTTGGGTAATTCCTCTCATGTGGCCTCAACTATTGAGACACATATGCAATGACTCTGTCCCCATGCATAAGAACTTCTCTCAGACAGATACCTAATCCATCAGAGTAAATTGTGTAACTCCTGACCGGATCCAGAAAAATCAGTATTGGAACTAATTTTAATCTACCTTTTATCTCCTTAAAGGATGAATCATATGAATATGTCCACAAGTACTTGCACCCTTCATAGTCTAGCCTATCAGTGGAGATTCTACGCATGAAAAGATTTGAATAGAACACTTTTAGTAACCAGCCATCTCCATAAGACTCTATACCTCAATGACATTCTTCTGGTGCTCCCATGAAACGACTTCTCTTACTTTCTCTAAGACAATTGATACTCATGTTTCTGAGATGACATATCCCAAGAAGTGAATCTAGTCCATACAAAAGTGGGATTTTGAGAGCATAGAATATAACTATTGTTATCTCAGTGTAATCAATATGATCTCATGATGGATGGCATGGTCGCGTCGATTGGGAGAGTACACCAAGATATCATCCATGAAGACTACCATAATAGAATCCAAGGATGGAAAACTCAGTCGATCAGTACCATTAAAACTACTGGTGTGTTCGTGAGACTGAACATCATAACAAAATTATCATATAGACCATACCTACCCTGAAAGGTTGTAAGAGGTATATCTAAAGGTATAATGTGCAACTAATTATAAGTATATCTCAATTAAATCATTGAGAACACTCCGGATACTTGAATATGATTCAAGAGATCATCAATCCCAAGAAATACATATCGATTTTTAACCATCAACGGGTTCCTCTTCCGATAATCCACACATAGTCTGAGGGAATCATCTACCTTCTTTTCAAAATGGATAGCTGAACCCTAGTGAGAAGTAATGGGTCAGCTTAAACCCATGTCCTACATCTATGGCGTTAACATCCTATAAGGAGGAATGGATACTAGCGCTTCTTCTGGAACAATCTCAACAGAGAAATCTTCCTCTATCACCGAAGTTAAACCTGAAAATTTCTCTAGAGGAACATCTTTGAAACCTTACTATAGTGGAGGAAAGTCCATCTATGAAGTCCCCCTGGTCACCCAGATATAAACTAGCTACCTGAGATGTAATTACTTCTAGCCCATGATCCTCTGGTCTAGCTCTTCTTGCTTGGATATCCCATTCTCCCTTTTGTAGAAAATAACCACCCTCTGTTGATGAGAAACTCAACCTATGGTGATAAAAGTAAATAATGGCTGGAAAGGATACAAAACAGTCCATTCCAAGTTGACATAAATTCCTATCATCTCTAAGTCATGGAGGTCCCATAATATGTAACACCCACTAACCACAAAATGGAACTTCATGCCCTTACATACACTACCTATCCTAATCCCCAATAGATTTTCCAATGTCATAACATCATCATATGTAATGGTGTAGATCCCAAGGATCTCCAAAATGGAAAAAGATATGAAATTATGGGAATCCCCTATATAAAAAAGTGTAGTATCTAAAACTGAGGTAACTAAAAGTATACCTCTAACGGGTGAGGGTCCAAGATCCTACTCCTATTGGGTTTGTTCCATAGTAATAGTATGACATGTGCCACTACCCTACAACCTTTCCTGGAAACCTTGAGCTGATTCACCCTGCTTTTGCTGAGATCCTAACATCTGGCATTCACATACATGACCACCTACCCGGCCTGAATAGCCTGACGAACTCTTGTTCCCTGACTGATGAAGAACTAGTGTCCTTTCTCATATATGTGGAGTCCTAATGGATCCTTGTTCACCAGCTACTAGTGAGAAAAACCATAAAAATGCTAAAGATGACCCATCTTGAAGCTATATTGGGACTCAAATGGGACTCTCAGGAACTTAGGTCTTGTGTGGACACTCTTCCCACACTGGTAGCTGCTCGCCTAAATACTTAAAGTTACATCCCTGCTACTTGAATCACCATGTGAAGGATCCCTTTGGAAATTCTTGCTATCAACATGATGCTGAACTGCAGTAGCTCACAACTCCCCATTCCCTCATATTTACTTCGGTAATAAGCGCCTGATTTACTATAGTAGTCTCTGAAGTTAACTAGAAAAAATTCACTTGCAATCAGATGTTATACCTCAGACTATATTCAAACTTCCTAGTCCGTGAAAAATCCTCACCATCCAAAATAGGTGTGAAGCGCTGAAGCTATGTAATACAAGAAGAGTAATTCATCACTGAAAGAGAACCCTTCTCCAAATTCAAGAACTCCCAAGCATAATAGACCATCATCATCTCATGGAATAATTAATCATAGTTGGTCAATTGAATGTCTTCCCAAGCCATATCCTGATGATGTCCCACCTATGTGATAACATCCCATCATATCTTGGAGGAATCACATAGCATGTAGATCTAGAGCTTCACCTTACTCTATGGAGGCTTCTCAAGTTGCATGATTATAGATTTCATGGCCTCGAACCATGACTCTACAACCTTTCGTCATCTATCCCCGAAAAAGTGGTAGGATGCTACTACTATAATGCACATTCCAACTTATCCTTGGTTGGAGAATGAAGTGGTGCTCCCTAAAAAGTCTGCATCATCCTCATAAATCCATCATGGAACTATGTATCAGTACCTATATAGCATCCCGCCTTTTTATAACATAAACATTCATTACATTACACAAAACTGAGGATCTTTAAGGTTTAGTGTCTTGGAAACCAAGAACTTAAAACATGAAAACATAAAACATTCTTCTTAAACACTTGAAATGCTTCTCCTCATGTTCATACTAGGTTCATTACTGCATCTCATAACCTGGGGACATACATCAAAAGAAAGGGTGAGCAGAAGGCCCAGTAAGGGAAACAAGAGAAACATTTTACACGTGAACTTGAGATACTTCAATAAGGTCATGAAAAGAACTTTAAGGCATGAAAATGAAATCATGAGGCATATCATAATAAAAATAAAACTTTTTCATAACTTGAATATGTGGCTGAAACATTTAATATTGACAATCGTTTTGTTTCACCAAGGTCCATCCCCAAGGTGTCGTTAAAAATTACGATGGTTATTCACCAAGGCGTCGTTAAAAATGGTCATCTCTAGAGATTAATTCTTTACCCAATGCATTGGAGCGCTATCAGGGCGCACCCTTAAATTTGCCTTTATTATCATGTGAGCCACATATATCATCATAAAACATTTCATAAATAACCCATATAGCACAAAATAAATGGGTTTCATTTCATAATCACAACGTTTTAAAAACTGCCATAAAGACATGATCTTTACGTCACTTTAAAACCCACAGAAAAGGAAGGTGGGTCTCATGTATGTAAATCCCAGAATTTAAAATAGAACATTTTGGTATATATGTGAATACCACTTTAGAAGAAAGAGCTTTGAGTATTAACTTAATAATATAAAAGAACTTTAGAAAAAGAGAGAGACATTTTGAGACGGAAATTCTGCAGCATAACGGCTATGTTACAAGGTTTTAGAAGACATTAAAAAGAGAGGGAAAATGGGTCAAACATTCATAAATGAAACATAAAACAGTATATTGACAGAATAAGAAGGATACATGATCATGGTAATGAAATTTCAAGGACATACCATTTGAAATGAAAAACATGTAAGGAAGACAAAAATTAGATTTCTCTTATGAAAGATCGGCAGCCTAACGGCGTTACTTAAACTTCAACAAAAATGATTTGAAAAGATCAAATAGGGTCTCTCATCATGTGAACATAAGAGTTCAGTATGATAGATATAGAGATAATGCCCCAAAATTATTAAAAAGGAACTTTAAAGACTTGACATGAAAGTAGAACTTTGAAAAGAATGACAAGGGTGAAAGAATCCCCTAAACAATTCGGCAGCCTAATGGCGCCACTTAAAACTTCAAAATACTGAATTGAAGAGATCAAATGGGGTCTCTAATAATATGAACATAAGATTCCAGTATGATAGATATAGAGATCATACCCAAACATAACAAAAAGGAACTTGAAAGAATTGACATGAAAGTAGAACTTAAAAACGAGAAGGGTGAAGAACCACTTAAAAATTCGGCAACCTAACGGCGCCACTTAAAACTTCAAAATAGTGAATTGAAGAGATAAAATTGGGTCTCTCATCATATGATCATAAAAGATCAGTATGGTAAATTTAGAGATCATACCCCAACATAATAAAAAGGAACTTGAAATACTTTACATGAAAATAGATCTTGAAAAATGAGAAGGGAGAAAGAATCTGTTACAAAAATTCTGGCAGCCTAACAGCGCCACTTAAAACTTCAAAAAATGAAATAATGAGAGTAAGAGGGGATCTGTCATTATATGAACATGAAAAGGGCAGTAATATGAGTATAAAAGAACATCTTCCAACATAATAACATGGAGCATAAAAGGAATGACATAAAAGAGATTACTTGAAATGAAAGAGAGTGGTCGGATCCCTTACCTTAAAACGTAACTCTTAAAACTCAAAGGTTGGGACCTTGAGAGCTTGGGGGCACCTTGGGAGGACTCCTTGGGAGGTAATGAGACCAGAAATTTGTTGGGGAAGAGTGGGGGGTCGAATGGATGAGATGATGGCTTGGTATTTATAGGGAAAGTGAGGGGACAAGGCATTAATGGCCAAGGGACACCTCATTAGTGGTTTTGGAAAAACCATGGGCTTTCCCATGGTATTTTCCCATGGTATTGGCCACTTGGGACACTTCATACCTTATCTTACTATTAATAAGTCGACCATATTGATTACATACCTAATACATCATTTAATGATGTCATTAAACACTCGTAACTTAAAAACTGTATTTTCACTATTCATCGAAATTTCAACATTCTCAGAATAATCCCAAAATTTCACCTTAACCAAATATCAATGCTTTGATTTCAAAAATGAACTCCATTTTATAAATATAATTTTCTAAATATTTTTAATTTATTTTTTAAATAAATACACTATTCACCAAAAATTCATTTTTTCAGAAAAAACCGCAAAAATTACCATAACATAATATCGGTGCTCTGAGTTCAAAAATGAAATCCATTTTATAAAAATAATTCTTTTAAATATTTTTAATTTAATTTTTAATTAAAAAACACTATTCACTCGAAAAAACTAATACTTGAATAATAATTTATGAAACCGTTATTTAACCATTTTATGGAATCACATTACTTAATCAAGGTGCCTAGATTATATTAATACTTTCTTTAATTGAGATTACTAATCCATTTGGACACATTACTAATCCTAATCATAAAATCACTATTCATAATTTACTATTCATCAAAAATTAAGTTGATCATATTAGAATATAAATTTGATACTGAACATAATTGTAGAAGAAAATTTTTTGAAAATCATTACACATTTTTAATTATTTAAGTTTTACATAAACATTTTTTAAATATCCTTTTTCTAAAATTCATCAAAAATATGCAGACTATATTTATACGGTCATTTGAAAAGTCATAAACATCATCATAGGACGAAATCCCAATTTTTATTTAAAACAAAGGATTACATAAGGCAGTTATGGTCTCCTTACATAGCCTCTTATCACACCAGCATAGGACCTAAGTGTAGGGTGTTATAAGGTGAGAGAATCTGAGGGAGGCTCGGCCAACATCACCTGAGTAGTAATTTCTATCAGTTTGAACTTCTCGTAAAGGCGATTCCGTTCTAGCTTCACACGATGAAGTTCAGCTTGGGTTTGGTCCAGAGCAAAGCCCAGTGGTGCTACCTCCTTCCCAAGTTCTGTTAGATGGGATTCGATCGGTCCAAGACTACTGGGTGAGGCCATCGTATCTTCTTTCTATAATAATTAACCAGTATTACTTTTATTTAGAGACAATAATCAAAACGTTTAGTTTCCAGGGGTCATATTGACCAATGGTCATATAACAGTCAAAACCCAATGGTCTCATTTTAATTATACTCATGTTATTAAATGAAACATTTTTGTTGAGTATAAAAATAAAATAACACATAAAATTAGGAAACAAGATTTATTCAAAATTTTGGGTCGTTACAATCTTCCCCCCTTAGGAAATTGCATCCTCGCAATTTTTAAAATTGGGTTTTGAAATTTCATTGAAAGTCCCACATCGGAAAAGGAGTCATTAAAACTATTACTTCAAAAGAAATAAAGGGAAGTACAAAGGTCACCCGAGTTAGCCCACACTAGGATTCCTTGTAGGAAAACATGGATATGGAGGAGAAAACAAAGGGTCAAGTTCTGAGGGAGAGTGATAGAAAACATGATTAGGAGAAAGTTAACCATAAGAAAATCACAAACTTATGATGTGTGTAAAGGGTATTTGATTACCTAGTAGGAAACGTAAACCAACAATGTTTTTGTTTTACGTTCCTTTTCATAATTTTGAGGAATTCATTTACAACATAAAACAAAAACATAAAAAAATATACCTATCTTCATGTAGAGTTTCATCCTTTAATAAGTTTCTACCCAAAACTAATCTTTTCTCCAAACGATGAGCATTCAAAACTACTTGGTCTCATCAAAACTCAAGAATCATCTTCTAAAGAATCACATAATCCACAAAAGATTAACTATCTATTTCTTCTATCTTTAAACATTATCCCAAAAATAGAAACGGGTAAGGTAAAACTACTCTTCAAAAAAATAAAGAATCCCATAGGAATGGAAACTACTTTTAAATCTTCAAAGTTACATGGTACTACCCAAAGTTCATCATAGACCATTCCATAAATAACGGTCCTTAAGATTCCTCAAAATAAACCAAACTAAGATTGAAACCCAAATATAAGAAGGATTTGATAACATAGTCTTCCAAAATAAACTTCATTGTTCATCTCCAAACAACATCAACCACTCCGAACATCTTATAACAAAAGTATCTAACCTAAACATATTTTACCCAAGATAGGTTAATCATTCCCATAAGTAACCTAAATTACTATAAGTCCACCTTAAATCCATCGATTCTTCAAAATATAAGTCAACCTTACTCTTCAATGAAAATACCATAGTAATCTATTTACCTCGATCATATAGGGTCCCAAAAATAGTGAACCTCCTCCAAAATAATAATCATATTTTAATCCCCTAATCATCCCTGTCATATTAATACGACAATCGTCGCATTTCCTATCACATTGGTTGTTGGTACATGTTCTTCCATTTCTCACCATTAACTAAGAAGAGAAACATAATTAGGGGCTTAAGTACTTAGCCAATAATCATGAAAGGGAACTGAAAGCATATAAGGATAACTTGTAGAAGAAAAGTATACCCTATCATGTGATCCCATAGGTTCTCGTCTAGGTTATCCATGATCATATATTCTTATGTGAATCTTTATTTTATTTTATCTTTGTTCCTTTAACAATGGTTCATACTAAGCTTATGAATTTACCAAAGCATATCCCCCGGGAGTGTCATAACCAAGAGTGCAGCAAGGCCCGTTGTCGTGTACCTGTTCCCGTTCAAGTCTAGCTGAAATCGGTTTTTTTTTGGGTTTTACCCCTATGTACATCTGTGCCAGAGCCACCTCTACCTGCTCGTATCCAAACAGGGATGTATTTTCTTCGCAACCCATTACTCAATACTTACTAAAATACCAGGAAGATTTCCTATATTTAAACTTTTATATATGGTTCTTCCTAGAGTTTTCATATCCTAATTTCCACAAATAACTAAACCATCTTTTGATACCAACTATAGAATCCCGCCTTTTTATAACATAAACTTTCATTACATTACACAAAACTGAGGATCTTTAAGTTTTAGTGTCTTGTAAACCAGGAACTTAAAACAAGAAAACATAAAACATTCTTCTTAAACACTTGAAATGATTCTCCTCATGTTCATCCTAGGTTCATTACTGCATCTCATAACCTGGGGACATACATCAAAAGAAAGGGTGAGCAGAAGGCCCAGTAAGGGAAACAAGAGAAACATTTTACATGTGAACTTGAGATACTGCAATAAGGTCATGAAAAGAACTTTAAGGCATGAAAATGAAATCATGAGGCATAACATAATAAAAATAAAATTTGTTCATAACTTGAAGATGTGGCTGCAACATTTAATATTGAAATTTGTTTCGTTTCACCATGGTCCATCCCCAAGGTGTCGTTAAAAATTACCAAGGTTATTCACCAAGGCGTCGTTAAAAATGGTCATCTCTAGAGATTAAGTCTTTACCCAATGCATTGGAGCGATATCAGGGCGCACCATTAAATTTGCCTTTATTATCATGTGAGCCACATATATAATCATCAAACATTTCATAAATAACCCATATAGCATAAAATAAATGGGTTTCATTTCATAATCACAACGTTTTAAAAACTGCTTTAAAGACATGATATTTACGTCACTTTAAAACCCACAGAAAAGGAAGGTGGGTCTCATGTATGTAAATCCCAGAATTTAAAATAGAACATTTTGGTATATATGTGAATACCACTTTAGAAGAAAGAGCTTTGATTATTCACTTAATAATATAAAAGAACTTTAGAAAAAGAGAGAGACATTTTGAGACGGAAATTCTGCAGCATAACGGCTATGTTACGAGGTTTTAGAAGACATTAAAAAGAGAGGGAAAATGGGTCAAACATTCATAAATGACACATAAAACAGTAGATGGAAATAATAAGAAGGATACATGATCATGGTAATGAAATTTCAAGGACATACCATTTGAAATTAAAAACATGGAAGGAAGACAAAAATTAGATTTCTCTTATGAAAGTTCGGCAGCCTAACGACGTTACTTAAACTTCAACAAAAATGATTTGAAAAGTTCAAATAGGGTCTCTCATCATTGAACATAAGATTTCAGTATGATAGATATAGAGATAATGCCCCAACATTATTAAAAATGAACTTGAAAGACTTGGCATGAAAGTAGAACTTTGAAAAGAATGAGAAGGGTGAAAGAATCCCCTAAAAAATTCGGCAGCCTAATAGCGCCACTTAAAACTTCAAAATACTGAATTGAAGAGATAAAATGGGGTCTCTAATCATATGAACATAAGAGTCCAGTATGATATATATAGATATCATACCCCAACATAACAAAAAGGAACTTGAAATAATTGACATGAAAGTAGAACTTCAAAACGAGAAGGGTGAAGAACCACTTAAAAATTCGGCAGCCTAACGGCGCCACTTAAAACTTAAAAATAGTGAATTGAAGAGATCAAATGGGGTCTCTCATAATATGATCATAAAAGAGCAGTATGGTAAATTTAGAGTTCATACCCCAACATAATAAAAAGGAACTTGAAATACTTTACATGAAAATAGATCTTGAAAAATGAGAAGGGAGAAAGAATCCGTTACAAAAATTTCGGCAGCCTAACGGCGCCACTTAAAACATCAAAAAACGAAATAATGAGAGTAAGAGGGGATCTCTCATTATATGAACATGAAAATGGCAATAATAGGAGTATAAAAGAACATCCTCTAACATAATAACATGGAGCATAAAAGGAATGACATAAAAGAGATTACTTGAAATGAAAGAGAGAGATCGGATCCCTTACCTTAAAACGTAACTCTTAAAACTCAAAGGTTGGGACCTTGAGAGCTTGGGGGCACCATGGGAGGACTCCTTGGGAGGTAATGAGACCAGAACTTTGTTGGGGAAGAGTGGGGGGTCGAATGGATGGGAGGATGGCTTGGTATTTATAGGGAAAGTGAGGGGACAAGGCATTAATGGCCAAGGGACACCTCATTAGTGGTTTTGGCAAAACCATGGGCTTGCCCATGGTATTTTCCCATGGTATTGGCCACTTGGGACACCTCATACCTTATCTTACTATTCATAAGTCTACCATATTTATTACATACTTAATATATCATTTAATGATGTCATTAAACACCTGTAACTTAAAAACTATATTTTCACTATTCATCGAAATTTCAACTTTCTCAGAATAATCCCAAAATTTCACCTTAACCAAATATCAATGCTTTGATTTCAAAAATGAACTCCATTTTATAAATATAATTTTCTAAATATTTTTAATTTATTTTTTAAATAAATACACTATTCACCAAAAATTCATTTTTTCAGAAAAAACCCCAAAAAATACCATAACATAATATCGGTGCTCTGAGTTCAAAAATGAAATCCATTTTATAAAAATAATTTTTTTAAATTTTTTTAATTTAATTTTTAATTAAAAAACACTATTCACTCGAAAAAACTAATACTTGAATAATAATTTATGAAACCGTTATTTAATCATTTTATTGAATCACATTACTTAATCAAGGTGCCTAGATTATATTAATACTTTCTTTAAGTGAGATTACTAATCCATTTGGACACATTACTAATCCTAATCATAAAATCACTATTCATAATTTACTATTCATCAAAATTTAAGTTGATCTTATTAGACTCTAAATTTTGTACTGAACATAATTGTAGAAGACAATTTTTTAAAAATCATTACACATTTTTAATTATTTAAGGTTTACATAAACATTTTTTAAATATCCTTTTTCTAAAATGCATCAAAAATATGCATACTATATTTATACGGTCATTTGGAAAGTCATAAACATCATCATAGGAAGAAATCCCAATTTTTATTTAAAACAAAGGATTACATAAGGCAGTTATGGTCTCCTTACATAGCCTCTTATCACACCAGCATAGGACCTAAGTGTAAGGTGTGATAAGGTGAGAGAATCCGAGGGAGGCTTGGCCAACATCGCACGAGTAGTAATTTATATCCGTTTAAACTTCTCGCAAAGGCGATTCTGTTCTAGCTTCACACGATGAAGTTCGGCTTGGGTTTGGTCCAGAGCAAAGCCCAGTGGTGCTACCTCCTTCCCAAATTCTGTTAGATGGGCTTCGATCGGTCCAAGACTACTGGGTGAGGCCATCGTATCTTCTTTCTATAATAATTAACCAGGATTACTTGTATTTAGAGACAATAATCAAAACGTTTAGTTTCTAGGGGTCATATTGACCAATGGTCATATAACAGTCAAAACCCAATGGTCTCATTTTAATTATTCTCATGTTATTAAATGAAACATTTTTGTTGAGTATAAAAATAAAGTAACACATAAAATTAGGAAACAAGATTTATTCAAAATTTCGGGTCGTTACAACCTACATCTGGAATAATAGCTGGTGCCAATATGGGAATGACCAGTGGATCTACCGGTAGTCCCTAATATACAATTTCTGTTGTTTGGTCTCCTCCATATACATTGTGTACAACCAGATGACTTATTTGGGGCATAACTCGGCAAGGTTAGGTGTGCACCTCAATTAAATATCATGATGGATGGCCAAAAAATGTTCTAGAATGGAATAGAAGAAGGAAAGCATATTTATTTTACAAAAGAGGGTTACATGGTGTGTAGAACCGCTACATGGTGTGTTCACATTAATACTTACCATGGGCATGTACCTCTGGTAACCAGGTCATGTAACACCCAATACACATGGCATGTTTCTCATAATTCACGATGTGTACTTGTATATTCCCACCTTCCTAGGTACACTTACAAGGATATAAATGCATGTTTCTGCTAGTGTGACACTACACGACTTGCATACACTAGACACGGTGTGTATCACAGCTGTTTCATGAAACCATTTCATTAGTCACCCATCCTGATACATGGTCGATTACTAAAATACATCTAAAATCCATACATTGTGTGTACAACCCATGTTTCATCCACTAGGGTTGTTTTCCACACGGCCAGACACATGACTAAAAACAGCATGGCGTGTACTCCTAGTACATGGCGTGTTCTACCAAAATATTATGAACCCTATTTATCAACTCACACAGTCATCCACAAAACCAACCACTACATGAATTGTACATACATTACACGGTGTTTACTTAAGAAATTCAGTTCTTCTAGAAAAGAAGAACACATGGTGTCTGTTCATAACATCACACGCCGTGTTGTCTGAGATTTCGGATTGTATGCCACTGAATCCTCTCTGGAACCCTTAAAAACAAAAAATTTAACCATATCAGGACACATTCAGATTTTTGAGATCATATACTCCCTACTAATCAATGTCTGGAATCCCTATTCATATCATTTTAACATAATTCAATTAAATCTCAAACATGACCCAATGAATTCATATCCAAGAGGGACCATAACACCTCAGAGACCAAAGCATGGAGTCCATCTAAATGAAACATTACATTTACCAATATTTTATCAAAATAGTAGGTATTTATTGTGGAATATATCACAATAGTATGAATATCTATAATGATATTTATCACAATAGCATGGAATTAGTAATACACTGTAAATGGAATGACAATAATTCATGTCATGCGATCTATAGTAAGTGCATATATGATGCATGAGATGACATACCCTCATCTATTCAGGATTAAACAGAAATATAACCACAATGATATCAATAAGAATAGCACAGAACAAGTGTGTCACCCAATGGTGAAATCACTTCAACTATATCAAATGAAAAACTAGAAAAATTGAAATATTCAAGGAAACATGGATTTTCCCTATTCACATGTTTTCTACTCCTGAGTACAACTTATTAAAAACTCCATATTCTATTCTATCCTCGTCTATAGGATCCAAATTGCAATTAAATAAAGAAAATAAACTTCATTGATACCTCTTTGTAACATCCTTGATCTGGGTGCTGCCCACAGGTGCCCCAAACAGGGTTGGTCACAAAACCTTAAGCACATTTTCCCAAATGACAGAGGCTATCGACTAGTATCAAGGGCCAAGGTGTTCTATTAGAGAAAATTTTCCCTCGTTCACATTGTATACGTAACAGAAAATAAATATTAAACAATTGGGGAAGTAGTAACAGAAAGAAAATTAAATAGTGAAATACTAAATGTAAATCCCACAGAGGCCATAATATATATATATATAATGCATTTTATATATATCTATGAAACCTGTAAAAAAATTCACAATTCTAGAAATAAATATAGAAACTATATTACAAAAGAAATTAGTATACTCCAGCATCATCTCAAGCCTCTGCTTTATCCCATACTCTCCAGCTCCAACAATAATCATGTACTCGATGAACAAGGGAGATATCCCTTATCTAAACCAATAACCATATATTCTGTTTGGGTCCATAAAATGACCGAGTAGGGTGTGAGACGAATCCTGGTAGGCAACCAACAAAAGATCTCTTTCTAACTATCAGTGAACATATATAGTAGGTAATATACATAAATGAAGCAATAAACTAGGAAGTACAAAAAAGTAAACAGTCCTATAGTTTACAATTCCATTCATTTACATTTATTATTCATTCCTTGAATAAAATAATCTTGGGATCTAAAATATTCACTATATTTTCTTGTGTAAAAGTAACAAAATGGATGTCTCAAATGAACTTATAACAAGAACATAATATCGAGTCCATGATTGTGCTTTGAATTTGAAGAATCTTCACAATCATTCAATAAATCATAAACAAACCTCCAGGAAAGCATTCACAATCTTACCTTATTTGTTCAACATAACACCAATTCATTAAGTAATGACCCTCTGGGAATCTCTCACAGTCTAACCCCTTTTGTCTGACAGAGTACTGACCAATTTCAAATGACCACCTAGGAATCTCTCATTACCAATACCCCTGTGTCAACATGGCATCAATAAAATTATAAATGACCTCATAGGTAACTCTAAGAGTCAATACCCCTGGGTTATGATGGAATAAAAAAAATTATAATCTCCCTCCTATATAGCTCTCTTGGTTCATACCCTAAGGTCAACATCTACACCAAGGCCCTCACAGTCCTATGTAAATAATATGGAAACTTATACAGTTTTCCTAGTCCAAAGCTCTAATGGTCTATTAGAAAAATAGTATGCATATCATATCAACGTAACACATGTAATATATAACTTTCAAGAAGGCTAAAAATTCACAACTCATACCACATGCATTTCATATAAACAATAAAATCCATCCAAATCAACCAAGGCAAGGAAAACAATGTACGCATAAAATGAATTCTATACCAAATGGTCATAAATAGTCAATAAATGGAAAACACACCATTGGGGTGTCCTGTAAACAAGGTATCCAAACTTACACCTAAGCAATAGCCTAGTAACGTTGAGTCAAAAAATTGCAGGGAAGAAATATGGATAAATTCCCAATCATGTAATACCCCAAACATTGACATGTCCCGCATTTATTATATATAATGTAATGATGAAAAAAGTCATAAACCACCTACCATGATGTCTCATGACCGATAAACATGAACGTTGGCCATTGAATCATCCATGAATGACATGGATATACCAAGATATGATAAATTACAAACATTGAATAACACATGAGAGAAGAGGAATCAGGAAGAAAGGATCTAGCAGAATTGAAAAAACACCGGTGGGATTCTAACACACCTGATAGCATCTCAATCAGAGGTTGGATAAAGAATCAGGGTTTCAATAAACATTTTTTGTTCTCGAGGGATCTTGTACAAATCACGAGAAGAAGAATTCGGTTCTGTACATGAGACACCACCCCACACCAATATATCAAATAAATTGAAAACTACACGGTGTGTTCATTAATAGTATACACTGTGCATTAGCCTGAACCGGACCCCGACTTTAGTTGGTCAGCTAGATCATCACAAAGATATGTAATCAGCCCTTACACGCCTAGTACATGGTTGTACGTAGAAATAGAGTACATAGAGTGTACTCATAAGTACACAGTGTGTACTTTGAAAAATACACTTTCTTCTATTTCCTCAAAACAACCCAAAATCACGATCCATACCTGAAAAAATAATATGGGTTCTTACAAAAATATAAATGATATAGAAAAAATAATTTGAATTGAAGAAAGAATCTATGTCATAGAAAATTTTAATTGAAAAATCATTAAAATAATTTGGTTTAATTAAGAAAAAATGTGGTCCATGTGTTCACAAGGGATTTGGTGGGAATGTAGTCATTATCCTAGTTGTTTATATTGATGAAATACTACTTATGATAAATGAATTATCAGACTTACCATTTATCAAGGACTGTTTAAACCAATCTTTCTCCATGAAAGAACTAGGTGTGGAGGCATATATTCTTGAGGTAAAGATCATTAATTATTTAAAAAGTGGCATATTAGACTAATTAAAACCACAAATGTTGACCATATAATAACGAGATGTGTTTTGTAACAATCAAGGAAAGTATTGGTTCCATGGTAACATTGTATACATATTTCAATGGAAATTTTTCCTCAGTTTCCACAGGGGAAATAGAGAATGAGAATGATGATATATTCTTCAATGATATGATTGAAAGTATATTTCATGTTATGTAATTTAATTTAAATTCCCTATAAATTTATCATTGTTGGAAAATATCAAGATGATCTTGGAGAACAACATTAGATTTTTGTTATGACTATCCTTATGTATCTGTGAAAAATATAGGATATATTCATTGTATATGGAGGAGTTAAAATGAAATTTAGGTGATGTTATATATATAATATTTTTCAAAATTAATTGAATGGTTTGATGTCACACTTATGGTATGGGTTCTATTATAGTGTAGGCTCTTTGATCTAAAATATTTCAAAACATCTATTTGTTTTTGATTTTATAGTAGAGTGTGAGTATATAGTGGATTATGTTAAGGACATGTAATCAATTTTGAAATGAAATATTACCTAGGATCATTAATTGGTTCCAAAAAATA
This sequence comes from Viscum album, assembly GCA_963277665.1. Classification (NCBI taxonomy): domain Eukaryota; kingdom Viridiplantae; phylum Streptophyta; class Magnoliopsida; order Santalales; family Viscaceae; genus Viscum; species Viscum album. The sequence goes on along the minus strand of OY728161.1, from coordinate 2,116,657,034 downwards.
AGGAACATATCATATTTAATTTTGTTAATACTAATTTGGCAGCTCATATTGGAGATTTATGTTCACACCAATAAACAAAGAACGTACTCCAAATGTATCACCTATTAATGGATTTTTCTCCAAGGGGTGATGTTGTGGTAAGATAATTTTTTGAATATGAAATCATGTCACACCACTTTAATAAAGGCCTATATCATAAAACACATGTGTATCCCATGATAGCATCCAAAATAAAGGTTTTTATTAGTTGGTTATACTGTATGTGGGAGTCTGTTAGAGTTAGTTCCATAAAAAAATTATGTGCCCATTATAATAACCTATATTCGTTTTTTTGAAAATTAACAAAATCTTTGTCACATTATTATATTTCCTATGAGTTATGTAATATGTGATAATTTCCAAAATGTAGTTGTTAGACTAAAATATTTTTGTTTTCCCCACTATGACGAGAAACCATAGGTTCCAGGATAATATTGTTAATGTAATATCTATAGCTTGAAGAAATAATTTGAGGAACACAAATTATATAGTATATCCATGATAAATCCACATGGTTCAATTATTCATCATCTCATGGTGTGTTCCCTAGGTAATATACAATGTAGGATATTAGGATACTGACACCCGCAAGTAGTAAATTGACATTTATAAGTGTCATTGGGTTTTAATCTCTTTGTACATGTTTATTGATCATTATATGTTATGATTATTATTAACAATTATTATAAGACACGTACATTGATGTATTGAAAATAACCATGAGGACATATTTATTTAGTGAGGTAGGATACATTCGGTGTTTCATAAGTTAAACTTCATTAATGAATAATGTGAGAAAGGATTGGTCCCATATTTTACTTAATGGAATTTAATAACTCATTCTCATAGAGGGAAATGATGTATCCTAAATATATCCATATCAACTATGTTCTATAAGCATGTATTACTCATGGATAGTCAATGAATGATATGTCAAGAATATTGACCAATGGAACTAATATTATACCTTCTTTATTAGTGGTATGCAGTAAAGAGAATATATTACATAGTAAGAATCATTATAAGGTATTATGTCTCTGCAACATCAACTTCATTATATATAGTTGAATTTTCATGTTTCTAGATGATAACATTTGACATTAGGATATTTCACCTAATTCCATTGAGAAAGAGGCCTAGTGTGTAACACACTATGTTTATCTAGAATATCTATTGAATAGTATATTATTATTCATTATAATAATATTAAAAAATATTATTCCCACATTTGGATTAGTAAATATTCCTCTCTTATTGATAACATATATTCCATCATCAGTTATTTGAGAGAATATTATGTGATCATAATATTTAATAAATAATTATTTTCTATTTAGTGAATATAATATTAATTTATTAATTAAAAAATATTTATGTGATACCTATTTATTAAATAAAAAAATATTCGAGGACTAATACATATTGTGGAGGAATGGAGGACTGGTTTTAATAATCTTATGAGAAATAATATATATTCATTATTATTTTATTAAATAATATTTAATTTAATTCTTGATTTTAGTGAGTTTGAATAAACAATAAAATTATTATTATTATTATTTTAGACATGGGGTTCTAAGGAATTGTTAAAAAAAAATCATGTCCAATTTTTATTTTCTGACCCAAATAGTAAATAAAACCAATTAAATTATTTTTCAAGAGAAGAAAATCGTTATGTGTTGTGAAAAAAAAAGATCCACAGAGAATCTTGAAAATTACCTAGATATCTCCCTCTCTAGGAATGCTCTCATGAAATTTGAGGAATCCTCCCCCACTACCACCCTCAAGATTAGGGTGATAAAAGTGAACCCTTCCTTTATTTGATTATTATGGAGATTAGTAGTGAATGGCTCAATCATTAGGATATGTTTTCATAACATCTAGATATACCTAAAGTGGTTGTCAGAGGATCATGGAACACATTTGGATTACTGATGGGGGGAATATATTCTTAATTCCTAAAACACAATGGCTATATGATGTAATGATGTTTCCAGATCCATCAGTGATGCATGAATTTCTCTCGAGAAAATTCCTTAATTAAACTAATTTATTATTATAAATATCTGTTGATTATGTATTTTGGTTCTTTTATTTATCTATTGTCTATTTGTTATTATTCAATGGAATTATTATTCAATTTTATTGGAATTTTACTCTCAGATTAATCATTGATCATGACAAAAATCTATTTTAGCCATGCTCTACCCACCAGTTTTTCACTTGGAACCTAAAATTTTTACATACATTTAGTTGAATAAAAAATATTTCAGAGAACATTACTCATTCTAGAACCATAATGTTCTTGTGTACATAGAGACTAGATAAATGAAAATTTTCTAAGTAATGTATTTATTATATCTAATATATTTATTCCTATATTTTACATTTCTTTATATACCAAACATAAAACCATTCGTCATAACCTGTGGAATTAATATATAATAAATGGTGAGCTCAGATTCATAGTAAGGGTAAACATGGGAGATGTAAATCTACGATCTTGTAGAAGAAAATGATAATAATAATGTTATAAGATCATGAGATTGATAGAAAATGTTCATTCCCAATCTGTAATAGGTCACAAACACGATTCATCTGATAAAACAACACCATATCAAAAAAACATGAATCATAAGAGTATGGAATCATCATAAATCAATCATGTACCCTCAGATCAAATAGTGTGCCTATGAAATTTCATAATGTTATGGAAAAATCCTAAACATAGACACCAAATAATATGATAAGTTTAACTACCAAGTCTATAATATAATAATGGATTAGGAATCAGTACACGTTTCACATATCAATATGGATTTGGCATCGACACATATTTCTAATATAAAAGTGGATCATGATTCCCTATTAGTTTCTCATAGTGCATTGATCAGATCAACATGTTTCCCATAATTATCTCATGAGATATAAGTCTATAACCACTGAATTGGAAGGATTTATTTAAACCACTAATGAGATAATTAAAACAACTTATATTTGTGACACAATAATGTAGCATAATCACAATTTCATTACATTATATACAATAGAACAAAATAGTTTTCATTAACATTTCAATATTTCATAATAGCATATCCAATGGGAAATGATTTGATGTCATATATATTTCATCATAATAACAATAATAATATTGGTAAATAATAATTATGGTATCATTTTATAAAATCCTCTATAATTGGTATTTCATTAAAGAGAAAAAACGTATTTAAACAAGCACATAAACCTTTTGGGGGGAGATTCCATTTTAATTTTAAAATAAATAATTTAAAATATAATTATTTCAAAAATATTATGGACAATATTTTAATTCAAATAAACCTCATAGATATATAATTTAATCTTCAATTCAATGACAGATCGTGATTGTGGGATATGGAATCATGTCATCGTCATTAAAAAATATTATATCCACATTATCTATAAATTGTACCTCCTTCCAAAAATTACAGGAAGACTTTTCTTAAACATAATAATAAGTAATAAAAAAACTTTATAATGAAATTAAAAATTAATTATAAAATATCCATAAATATTCCTAATAAAATTTCAGAAACATTGAGAATAATGAAAGTGGGTTTCCAATTGAAAGAGAGAATATAAGGTCAACCATTCATTAAAACATTTTTAGATCAATTTTTTGTAATAAAGAAAAGATAATGTATCCGAAAAATAATAATTATAATAAATTACAAAGGGATAATAAAATTTAATAAATATTATCAAATAAGCATAATATAATTTTCATAATGGAAACTCAGTAATAAAAATCCAGATTAAATGTTATGGAAACATAAATACGTTATTACAACTATCTTATTTCCCTAAAAAAAGTTTCTAGATTTATTATTAATCTATTATAAATATATATTTACATATATATAAATATAACCATATGTGACTTACATATGAGATCTTATCACTTATTTATTAATAATTCTTTATTTAAATAATTATTCTATATAATAACGTCTATTTTCATGGAAGATCTGGTTCGACCGTCCCAGTCCATTTACAGTAATCCTATATCCATATTACCCATAATTTCAATCATGTAATAAGTTTTATATGTAATAATTATATATAATTTTATAGATATCATATAAATTGGAAATGAAAAATTAATGGCATCACATCATGAAGATAGTAATCGATACATATGAATGAAGTGATGTATTCAGTTTTTGTGGGATGTAATGAAATGAAGGATAATAATATTTTACCATTATATAAGTAACTATTATGATAAATAGAATAATTACTCACTATATATATAACAGTTTTACCATTAATTTTGATTCATTATGAAATTAAAAATTCCTTGCTTTGTAAAGGTGATTTTCCACATATACGCATAGGTGATGTTTTCTTTTATAATGAGATAGAATGTAGGTAAATAACAATAGTTCCATAAGTATAATAAATATGTTGTATTTTAATGTTTTTAATAAATTAATTTATATTGGATGACATGTATTAATAGAAGGTAGAGTGAGAAATAAAATTTTAAGAACTATTTTAATAATCATACATATTTTTTTTGAATCCTTGATTGGATTACACATTATGATAGGAAATGATTGTCATTTGAAAAAACATGAATATATTTTAAGTGTGTATGGAATATATTATTAAATTAAATTATTTTAGATATAATATTAATTGGTGAAAAAATTTATGAATAAATATGTAATGATCCATTTTATATGAGAGGGGAGGGTAATCATAGTAATTACATAAAGAAATAAATTACTATAAATTAGTGGTATAGTTTAGGTCCTAACAAATTGATTTATTAATAACATACTATGTAGATATTTTTATATTCTCTTACCCATAATTATTTATAAAAGTTAATTTTATGTATCCAAAATAATCACCCAGTATTAATACTCATTAATCCATTTAAAAATTTTGACAATGACAATATTTCATAAGATTTGACGGGAAATAGTATTACTAAAAGAGTAAAAATTTTCTAATAGTGTGACATTGTGGATCTAATAAGGTACATCACATTTAGGTGGTAGAATATTAAATCTTTAAGAAATCTAATTTATTTAATTATATATTTTTGTAACTAATATTCCAATAAATCAGTTTTTAAACAATGCAAAATGTTTTACAGTAAAGAAAACATGATTAAAATGTATTTAAAATCCCAAATTTTAAAAAAAAATTATTATTTAGTATTTATAGAAAATATATATTTCATAGAGTAAGTAATTTATTTTTATTACATTTTTTATCATAACTTCTATTTATTATATTATTCTATTGCATGAACAAATATTGTGTATGTGTTAAATATTCATACATGGTAAATTTTAAATTTAAAAAAGGAAATGAATTTCCATGATAAGAACAAGTAAGTTTTATAATAGAACTTATCTTATTTTTCTCATTATGAAAAAATATTGTAAATATTAATGTCAGGTGAGTGATAATTTGTATATTTTTTTTAAATAATATAATTTTATTAATCAAAGAAAAAAGTACTACTATTCAATTTTTTCAAAACATGGATGAGAATGGAAGAGTTCCTCCAATCCACCTATATAAAGGCATGTTTTAGAAAAAATTAAATGCCTTATCCCTATGTTTTAACTGTGTTTGACATGTTTTACTCTTAGTGATGTGAAATATAGTTTCCAATGTAACTATTTAGAATGAAAGAAATAAATGGGACCTGTTTACTGATTTTTTCAAATGTGATTAAAAATATAGAATAAAATTTTCAACATTCAATTTCATATAGGTGAAGAAATATGTTTTAAAATAATAATTAAAAACACCGCAAATGTTTTTTAGAAAAATGATTCTTTAAGCATTAATGATGCATTATTCTTATCCCATACATAGAAAAAACAATTATATGAATGTTAATTTTTTTATCGAATATATAATAGGAAAATTCAAAAAAATAATTCATCAATAGTGATTAATTTAATTTATTAAGACCTAAAAATTCTGCAATATAATGTTTTTTTCATAAAAATAAAAATTTTATATTAAAATGATTTTATTTTATATTATAACTAAAAGATATCAAATGAATTACCATAAAAGATGTGTATAAAATAATGTTTAATAATTTATTTATCCCTAATCATATACTAAAATCCAGTATCTAATAATTATTAATACTTCAGTAGTACATCAGTATTTTTTTTAAACCTAGTGTTTCATATAATGTATTCTGAATAAGGAATAAAATATATTTATAGAGAAATAATTAATAAAATCCTAGATTTATATATTCTAACACCCATATAATAAATTCACCCTAGATATTTCATCAGTTTAGTACAATCCCCTGATCATATTTATGCCTCATCCCATCCACGAGTTTCCACATAACTTTATTTATTTTATGGTTTCACTAGAAATCATTGACCATGTGAGTGATGTTTTTTCTTATTACTTTCTCGTTATGATCAAGAATTTACATCAGATTTTTACTCATCTAAATGATTATACTCCCTAGGTATGACGTCTTGGCTCAATATATTATATGTATTAGGTATGTATATTCATTGGAGAGACACACGAAACACACCATGAAATCGAGATATATGTAGGGGATTTTTTAATTGATTATCTATCGTATGGATATGTTATAGTAATATAGGGAGACTAATACATTCAGAGATCAAAATTCCATTTTTTTGAAATCTCATAAACTTATTTTCAGGGTATATTCATAGGAATACCTTATCATCAAATTTATTTTCTTTATCAAATAGATTATTGTAATCATAAATTTTCTATTATTTAAATGCTTCCTTTATAATATGTGGAGTGGATATAAACTTCTCTTTAATATCCTCATCTAGATCAGGTCGCAATATATTTTATTCTCCAACATCATCATATCAAGAAAGATTTTCTAACTTATTAACATATAGTTCATTATAATCACTCTTTTTGAATACTTGAGAGAAATATATTACTACTATAATATTTAACCAAGAAATGAGTTGAACCCAAAAATCCTTAAAATCCATAGTAAATGCCCTCAAATTATCATCTTGTGTTTGAATGATTCTACAAGACTGACCATTTACCTCAAGAAGATAGGTTATACAAAATCACATCTCTATATCCAGAGCTAGCTAAAGTAATCTCTAGAACATCAAGGTGAACCTCATATATATATATGAATCAATTGAGATTGATACCTCTTACAATTTCACTACTTCCATAATTAATATAATAGAATGATAATCATAATAGAAATAATAGTAGTTGGAAATGAATAATGTCCTCTTATTAATTTTTTTACCACAAGAAAAATTACATTAATTACTTTAGATATTTTCGGGAGTCATGGATTAAAATATGTTGTAATGTCTTACAAAATCAATTATAGTAATGGATATTGAATTAACATTACATTAAACTTCAATCTCTCATCATTAATTTTCATGAATATCGGTAATCGATATACAGACCCTATATTATACCTTTTAATATTTCACATTAAGAAATATTCATTCAAATAAATATAAATCTTTTCAATTATATGATTAATTGTGAATGTCAAACAATGAAAATCATTCAATAACTCAGTCATCAAATATAAAATTTAATGGACCTGTATTTGGTTCATGAAACTTATCATTACCTCACAATTATGTATGTACTCAAGAACATTTCAAACATTGTTCTATTCCTCAAATTTAATTTTTTTTATCAGAAAAAAACTTTTTTGGGAAAAATGTGAGATACCTCGTGTTTAACAAGACATAAAAAACTACAGAATATACCAAATTTATTAAAGACAACCTTTAAACTACTAGACGCAACCTCCAATTATATTTTCTAATACAGATCCAGTACCTTTTTTCAGCATTTCATTATTAGTCTCTTCAAATTGAGAATATATATTTTCCCACACTTGAATGAACTCCTATACTGATACCATCTTATCATTAAAGCCTTTGGTCATAATGAAATGCTTCTTGTCGATTAAATATCTCTTCTCCTTGTTAGTGTCCACTTTGATTAGTCTTCGGTTCATCTTTTAGACTTACTCATTAGAATAAAAAATAATCAATACATTTTCCAATATCCCTTCCTTAGAGTTCATGAGAATATCCCTCAATTTCTCCATGGTCACAGCATCAAAAAACTACTACAGATCAACCAATATCACCAATGGAGACTCAATAATTCTGACATCTAGACCTGAGAGCCCCAACTACCCCTCCAAGGAAACTAGAGCCAGATGCAAGTGTTCCTACATCCTTAATTCCATATTCTCCACCTCACTGACTAGTGTTGGGTAAAATAGTGAACTCTCCTTCACCCCTATGTATGCCTTATGCGATATGAAACCTTTAGAAGGATTCTCCTAGCTAGCATTTCTAGAAACCGATTTTACATCAAGATACACAAGAAGATTCCTCAGATTTAACCTCTGATACATTTTACATTTCCTTACATAATGATCTAGTTACTAATGTATTTACAGTGTTCATGTAATCTTTAAGTGGTCTTGGTTTTCCCCTCATTGAAAAACAGAAGGCTTTCTATCAAGAGAATCCCTTGTTTACATTTCCTTGGTCCAGTTTAATAAAAATCCTCATGCTCATTGTCCAAGCATAGCTTGGAGACCCCATTATGGTCACATGACTCCTCATCATCTGAATGTATTCTGACCTTCTTGCATATCCATCTTGGAAAAAATGATTTCCATCCCTCTAGATCATCATTTTCATTTTCCTCCACATTTAGAGGGGGGAAGTGGTTATGCATCCCAATATTATTTGCAACCATGAATGAATCAAGAACCCATCATCTTGGGGGCACTATATAATTCAACATTGGTTCATGTTTCTAATTACTCACCCTATCATCAGCATGAGAAACAGTAACATAGTGATCTAAGACATGATCATTCACCTGAGCATGGACACTTCCTCCAATCGTAACAGTTTCAAAAAAAGAGGGAGGAATTGTAGGGAATGAAATTCCCAAGGTTGGATCCAAAAACTTGGGAGCACCCAGATCATGATGTAGTCTTTCAAAAACATCCATAACGTTCGAATCCTTAGAATTGAGCTGAACATAGTAGTGTGCGAATAAGTTCACACCATATCATTATCTTCTTATCCATTAAATTAATTTCACATTGATATATCCACAATAAAAAAATATGATTCCAAGTAAACATACATATTTGATTAGAATTTAATTTGAAATATCTCACAAAACATAGGTAGTATCCTATTATCCCATGAATGCTATGGATTTTAGTTACCACGGTCCATCTAGGAAACTGTTCAATAACTCAGTTCATTGATTGATCCAATGTTTTATCATTAAATGAGATTAGATGAACCAATAAATAATCTTTTTGAATACAAAATCCATAATTGGTAAATTATTAATACAACTTCTCCTTCCTCCATGTTTTGACACAATTATAAAATGATCATAATTATTTTCCTTTTTCTTTGAAAAAATAACAGTACAATATATAAAGACAACTAAAAACTGAAAAAGGAAATCCGTAGTTACTTTATTCCTTAATATAATGAAGATAGAAGTTAAATTTGTAATTCCAAATGGTACTACTAGTAAATCATAACACACATACCTAATTCATATGGATTCCTTTGGTGTATCCCCATTATCAACCTTCAATTTATAATATTCATAAAGAATATCAGTATTATGAATGTATTGAGATCTTTGTAATTGATCAAATAAATCACCAACATGGGGTATAAAATTCCTTTTCTTAATAGTGATCATGTGATTTTTCTCATAAAGAAAATAAAGGTGTTGTTTGATAATTATTATTAACGATGAATAGCATGTTCAGCCCAAGGTTTTTCACTGCGGTACATGAATCGACTATCAATATTCACCATGATATTATTTATTAATTACTAAATGTTAATTAGTTCTATTTTATATGGATTCTATCATGACTCCTCCCCTGGGGCCCATGTCATGACTACCCCAATCCTGCCTCCCGCAAGCCAGGGGCTGGTGACTAGCACAAAAGGAGTCAACCAGCAAGTGGATGGCATTATCCTGGATACCTATACACACACACAAGCCCAACCAAGTCCTAACTCAAAAATAGGAAACAACATACCGCTGAATAAAATGAGTGCAAGTACAATTAAGAGAATGTGGGCTAGAATAAAAACCCAATAAAAAGTACTGAAAACTATAATGTAAGAAAAGTGATCTGATGGCCATCTGTAATAAACCCCACTAGATCATGAGAGTAGTGAAGCTGCTGGAAGAAAAATTTGTATATCTTGTACTCACAGTCCTACTGGGCCCCACGTGGTCCAAGGCCACCAAGTCCCTCATCATAGAATCTATCTATCCCATCTCCCAGAGAACCCCTATCGAAACATCAGTCGTCTTCACTATACACAACATGTATGGATAAATCCCATGTATGGGTGAGTAACATAGTACTGAGTAGGGACCCCAAAAGGAAAAAAAAGAACATACAATAATTCCTATATGTAATGAATGAAACACAAGATAACTAACACCAGGTATATTCTAGGGTATTGACAGTAGCATCATCAGTCACCAACGTCGAAATCATTGGCCGCTAGAGAACTCCTCCACTATCAAGTATAGTGGGCCTACTGGGTCACACAGAGCCACTTCCCACTAACCTTGAACTTATGTGGTACTCATCTCTGATTATTACCATAGTTATGTTGGGTCACACAGAGACACTCCCCAATGAGGGCATGTCGGGCCGCACAGAGCCACTTCCCACCTTGGCCGAACTGAGGTACTCCTCCTGTTGAGTACTGTGGGTCTGCCGGGTCACATAGAGCCACTCCCCACCATGGGTTTCTTGGGTCACATAGATCCACTTCCCACCATGGTCTAAATGAGGTATTCATCCTATCGAGTATCGAGGGTCTGTCGGGTCGCACAGAGCTTCTCCCCACCATGGGCCTACTCGGTCACATAGAGCTGCTTCCCACTAGGCCATCATCGAGCAGTTTTCAGGTCTCAACCAACCACAAGGTTTCGTACATAGAGCGCTTGGGATAACCACTCCATAAGCCATTTTTCATTTATCAGCATCTATGAAAGTCACCAAAAAACATTTCGAGTGATACACATCCCTGATAGTGTCTCAAAACTGTAAACGACCTATCAATCGGACACATGATTTGCAAGATACGAGCATTTTAGTAACATGGGGACCAGTTCAGATGGGCCCAGTCTGACCCGACCAACCCAGATCAGGGGTTCCACATACCGTGGATCATTCAGACAAACCCAACCTTACGTTGTGTGGATATGGTATGGTTTCGTCTGTTCTGTCCATTAGGCCAGGCCCAATAGGCCTCGCTGGTCCCAGCCCGGTCGGCCGAGGGTCCAGCCTGCCGAGTCACCCAGCAACCTGGCCTCATTCGGTCTAGCCCGAAGAGGGTGTTGGTCTAGAATGTGGTGTGTTTATGGCCCCTAGGTGTGGTTCTGGCCCACTAGTGTGGTCCGGCCCACAGGTCTTAGGTCCCGCTAACTGGGCAGTGGGATTGGCCCGACCCGGTGAGCTTCGGGTTCGGCCTGCTGGGGTTCAGGCCATGTGTGGTTCGTAAGAGGTGGATCAGTATTCCTTACTGAACATGGCCGGAAGCTATTTTGATGCCCCTCCATCACCATGTAGGTCACTATAGGGCTCCTCCTCCTCCATGTTCAAGCGACCGTGGCCGGTCGTGTGGGGCGCGGCTCGGTGTCATGTTTGCTGCACTCCGACAGGGTCAAGCGACCGTGTCCTCCGCCAGGTCGGCCAAAAAACTTTTCCTACTATGCCGCATCCCATTCCAACCATATAATTTCATCTGGCATGCCATCATGGCACACTTACTCCCACCCGCAGACGTAGCCAATGGTAGTCGTTGGTGCAACCGTCAGTGCCAGCGTGCGGGTGCATTCTTCCGTGAACCATCAGGTCCACACTGGTGGTCCGTTCGTCATGGACCTTGTGCCAGCATTTTTCATAGATCATCCTCTCCACCCATATGGTCTTAAAATATCATTTTTTTCAATTCAAAAGTTCTGAAAAGAAAACACCCACAGTGTAGGGGCTCCGCCCTTGTTCATTTCAACCCGGGCCCTCCATGTTAGAAGTTTACAAAACAATGGTAGTTCGTGGATTTTAATTTGAAAAAAAAATAAAATTAAATCCTGGATAAGGAAACCCCAAAAATTCACCCTTTTTTAAAAAAAGAATGGTCCGTGAATTAAACTGTTCATGGGTTAATCCGCATTAATCATTTAGAAATGGATGGGAAAGAACAAAGAATCAAAAACCCCTACCTATTTGATGTTTGTGGTCGCGCGTTTGTTCATGAGGGGTTAAGATGTTGATTTCACTTCTCAGATCTGATCATCAAAAGGCGTGATGAAGAAGATGAAGTTTTATTGGCATTCTTCATTATTTGTTGGGGTGGAAGTCTATCAGTGGTTCTCCACAGTATCCTCCAATTTCATTATTCCATATTTTTGCAAGCATGGAGAATTATGAATAAGAGAATGTCGCAACGTTCCCATTATTATGTGACGTCACATAGTTACACTATTTTATTGAAGAAATAGTTTCTTTGTTATGTTTCATTAAAGAATCATTAATCTAGAAGATTAATGAGCCATTGATGAGCCTCATTGATGTGCATCGTTGCTGCCTGGTCGCTACCCTACAGTGTTGTTGTCTACCTCTCCAATGTGAGAAAGAAAATAATATAATTCATTTTAATTATTATTTTTTAAATTTATAAATATAAATTTTCCGCTCGGCCCTTTCCGGTCGAAGGTAAGCCACTTTGAGGTGAATCCTGGCATTCTGAATTCAATGGTTCCCTCTGATTTTTTATCCATGTGGTGTTTTAAAAGATATAAAATCTCGGTCACACGTTTACTGAATGTACCTTAAAAAAAGTTCCAAATTCCATTCTGGGCTCTCCAAACCTCGGAATTATGTGCCATCAAATTTTTCGATCCCGAAATAATTCCATATAATTAAAAAAATTACATGGAAATAATGAGACGTTACATACTCCCAACCTTAGGGATTTACATCCCTAAATGGCAAAAAAACAACTAAACAAAAAGATCGGGATACAAAGCATGAATATGTGCTTCCCACTACTATGTACTCTCCTAGAGATTATCGTGCTGCCATCAGACATGCACTAGAGGAATCAACTGTTTGTGTAGGACTCACTCATGTCGATCCTCTATCTCCCTTGGGATCTCTACAGACATTTCCCCATTTTCAATGTTTAGTTCCCCCCAGTAGATGACATGCGATGGATCATACACATACATCCTAAACTACATCAAATGGAAAACATAATGCATCCATTTCATCTTTGGGGGAAGAGATATGTGGTACGTCACCTTGTCCACTCTGACCAAGATCTGAAAAGTACTGATGTACCATAGAGATAGCTTACTAGCCCACACAAATCTCTGTAATCCTTGTCTAGGTGAGACTGGAAGGAACACATGATCCCCCTCCTCGAAATCCAAGGGTCTCTATATCATGTCGGAATAAGTCTTCTGACTGGTCTGTGTAATCCTCATCCACTCTTAGATGATCTGCACCATCTCGGTGGTGGCATCTAACAACTATGGGACCATGATTTCTGACACTCATAATTATGTCCTGCATTTGGGTGATCTACAAGGCCGCCCAAACTAGGCCTCAAACGGAGCCATGCCAATGGTTGGGTGATAGCGGTTGTTGTATGAAAACCCCACCAGTGGAAGGTGGTCCTTCCAACCATGACTAAATCCATGCATGAAAGCATGAAAAATTTCTTCTAAGGTGTGTATGGTCTTCTCAGTCTGCCCATCTGTTTGAGGATGAAAAGTTGTGCTCAAGCATAGCTTTATCCCAAATGCCTCTTGTAATCCCTTCCACAACTAGGATGCAAAGTGGGCGTTGTGATCTAAGATGATAGTCGAAGGCACCCCGTGAAGCAGCAATATTTCCTAGACATAGAGGAATCACAATCCATCTACCATTCACTACTCCCAGCTGGGTAGAAAGTGAACTGAAATTGTGAGTTGGTCAACGATCTACCAAATATAGTTATTCCCTCTAGAATTATGTGGTAACCCCATCATAGAGTCCATAAATATACCATACAATTTCTACTCTGGTACCTCAAGTGGCTGAGTCAAGCCTTCTAGAACTGGGTTCTTGGACTACACTTGCTAAAAAGTGAGGCATTTTGAAAAGAACTCGGTCATTGCTTTCATCATCCCCGGTCACCAGTACTGACACCGGAGGTCCTGGTACATTTTTTCTACTCCAAGATTGACCGCCAGAGGGGACGTATGGTACTCCATCAACACCTCCTATCTCACCGCCACTAGTACTAAGGTGTTCCCTTTGAAAAGGATGATGTGCTCCCCAATTATCAAAAATCCATTAGGAGCCTTTCCTGAGGAAATCTGAGCACGTTGGGCCTCATAGTAAACATCCACCAGTTGTGCCTCTCTGACTTGTTGTATGGTTGGGGGAGTAGCAACAATTTACTAGAGGTAAATAGCTTCACTATCATCCATAAGGGATACCTGCATCGCTGATAACTTCTATATTTCCTCACTTAGTAGTTGTAACCTGGTCATCCTACTCAACACATATTTTACCACGTTCCCCTTTCCAGGAGTATATACTATCACAAAATCATATTCCTGGAGGAACTCTATCCATCAACATTGTATGAGGTTCATGAAATTCTAGGAGAAGATATATCTGAGACTCTTGTGGTCGGAGTAAATTGTAAATTTAGCATCCATCAATTACTGTGACCACATCTTCAACGCAAAGACCACTACTTGCAACTCTGGTTCATGGGTCGCATAGTTATCCTCATGAATCCTCAACAACCGTGAGCCATATGAAATTACTACTTACTCTTACATTAGGGCACAACTAAACCTGGTCCAGGATGTGTCACATTAAACTACATACCCAAAGCCCTCCTCTAGTAGTCTCAAGATGGGGGTAATTAGTCAGTATTTTCCTCATCTATTGAAAAATCTACTAGAATTTCTCTATCCACATGAAGGGTTGTCCTCCCATGTCAATGTTGATAAGGGTGCTTCTACCCTGGAAAAGTTGAGCATAAACCTATGATAGTAACCTTTCAGTCCTAAGAAGCACCTCACATCAATAATGCTCCTAGGTGGCTCCCATGAAAGCACCGCCTCTATATTTTCTGGATCAACTTCAACTCCAGGCTCTGAGATGACATGTCCCAAAAAGTGGACCTCATGTATCCAGAACTAACACTTCAAGAGCTGAATATAAATATGGTTCACTCATAGTCTATCCAGGACTATCCATCATTTTCTAGTGTGTTGCTCCTCCAACTCTGAGTACAAAAAGATTTCGTCGATGAAGACCACGATGAACCGGTTGAGGTAGGGATGGAAGATCTTGTTCATGAGTCCCATGAATATAGTTGGGACATTGGTCACACCTAAAGGCATCATTAGGAACTTATAGTCACCATAGAGACACCTAAAGGTTGTCTTTGGTACATCCTCTTCCCATACCTGAAGCAGGTGATAGCGTGATCTGAGGTCTATCTTTGAGAACCACTTCACTCCCTTCAGCTGGTCGAAGAGGTAATCAATTCTCGGTAGTGGGTACTTGTTCTTCACATTCACCAGGTTCTAGTGCCGTATGTCCCCTCACAACCTCAAACTCTCATATTATTTCTTGTAAAAAAGCATTGGGACTTCCCATGGTGAGACATTGGGACTTACAAACCCCTTCCCCTAAAATCCCTTCAATTTTAACCTCATCTCGTGAAGCTCTATAGTAGCCATTTCGTATGTCAGTGTGGATATCAGTGTCGTCCCATGGTACAGGGTGATACATAAGTCTACCTATCTATGAGGAGGTATCCCGGGAACCTCGTCAGTAAAAAAATAATCGTACTCATTCACCACTATAGGGATGCATGGACTCCTCCACTCCACTACACCGAGTGTGAGGATAGCCAACTGGTGAGTGATTGGATTCACCATCCTCTGAGAGTGTACGTCCTATGCTGCAAGGGTGTTCTTCTCTCCAGTGAAGGAAAACCTAGTCCCATCTTCACAGACATACTGCACTATATGCCTAAAAAGTTGATATGAGCATGGACTATGGATAACCAATCCATACCCAAGATAATGCCGTAAGGTCTTGATGCTGCTACTAGGATATCTCAGCCAAATCTCTCACCTCCAAGGGTATTCTCGCACTTATGAAACTAGTGTGTAATTGTCGAATTGAATTTTTTAAGAGTTTTAATCCGTAAGGATCAAGCCAATGGTTCCATAGGAATTTATGAGCTTCGAATGTGAGTAGTGTCAAGGAAGGAGTGACTAGAAAAAGTGTATATAAGTACTACAACTATGGTAGAGAAAACACATAATGTACCTCAGATCATCTCTAGAGCATCATGGTCATAATCCTATGCTTCTTAGATCTGATCTCACCCCTTTCTTCATGCTCCAAGAGGTCAGGGTGGACCACCTGGGGGTGGTGGTAATAACATCTCAAACTGTATGCCACTGCCTACCGCTCGTCCAGCTCCCATGACACGTCCACCGCCCTATGGACCTCCTCGCTCGAACCACTAAAGCTAAATCGGTGGCCCCTCGACCATCTTTTGGTCATCTCTATGGTTTTTCATGCCGTCGCGTTCCATGGGTCACTACCCGCCACACACGTATTACTTTCGGGCTCCCTTCCGACTCCCACTAGACTAGGAACCCCGCACAACCAAACCTACATCCAAGGCTCATCCTCTGAAAGACCTAGCCACTTGGGCCTACACATTTTTTATCTTCTGCCTGCCCAAGACTCCACTGCATGTGGTCTGCTAGTAGCTCTAGATGTGGGCACCTGCTACTCCAAGAAACTCTATATTATAAGGTCTCGCTCCAGCACACTATCATGGGTAGGGATACTGAGAGACACCACCGAAGCCCTAATCTCCTGCATGATTCCCTGTTCAAAGGATCGAGCCCTGATGAAAGGGTCTCACACCGTATAGGTGAAGTAGAGAGAATGATTTGTGAACCTCGTCGAGTACTCGGCCACCATCATGTTATCCTACTATAGGTGAAGCAGCTTTTGGGTGCACACCGAGTGAAAGGTCACGGGTAAAAACTACTCCTGGGAAAGCCTCTCGATGAAAACCCAAGTGAGGGTCACCTAATCATGAGTCAGGGTGGTCAAACTCCACTTTATCTTTGTTGAGACCTGTAGAAGGCTCGCTTCCAAGATCTCTATATCATCTGGTGGTGTCCTCACTATGCAGAAGACCAGCGTCACAGCCTCCAACCAATATTCAAACACCTAAGGATTCATCTCTCCCTTGAACCTATGAGGTCTCTTTCTATGAAACTCATGTAGTGAACTGAGCCTACTAATGTCCTCTTCCAGAGCTGCTGGAAGTAGATGTTGACCATCGGGTGGAGGTAGCACAGGTGCATCGCCCGGTTGGGCCATCTCTAGAACTGGTCCCTAAACGGATGCCTCTTCGCTAGGTGGGCTGTCCTCACAACCTCATATCGGGATCCTCATTGGTCATCCATGTGGAGGCATCCTAAGATAGATCAATATTTACCATGTTTATATGTTTATACTTGGTGAGCTGAGTCTTATTAAAAAAAAAGAAACTTATGCAACTAGTGTTATCATGTATGGAGCTGAAAACAGAATTCAAGGTCCTAGTGTATGGATACATCGGCCACCGCACCAACACTGGACTCTCCAAATCGGATTGTCGAACTCGCAACACTTAGCATTATTGCCCCGAAAAAAAACATCAGACTCCCAATCTTTGAGGGGGAACCGACCACCCTATGTTACCACTTTGTCATGAACCACCCCTCGGGGCCCGTGTCGTGACTACCCCAAGACCACCTCCCGAAGCCCTCGGGCTGATGACTAGTGTAAAAAGCATCAATCTACAAAATGGGTGGCATTATCTTGGATACTTTTACGCACACACACACACAAACAACTCCCAACTCAAAAAAGGAAAACAACATACTACTGAATAAACTAAGTGAAAGTATATCTGAAAGAGAGTGGGCCAGAATAAAAATCCAAAAAATTTAAAAAAACTGCAAAGTACAAAAAGTGCTCTGATGTCTATCTGCAGTAAACCCCACCTAGTCGTTAGTGTAGTGAAGCTACTGGAAGCCGAAGTTGTACATTATTTACTCCTAGTTCTACTGAGCCCCGCCTAGTCCTAAGACACCGTTTCCATTGTCATAGCATCCCTCTCTCCCATATCCTTTATCACCACTATCAAAATGTTAGTCATATACACCAGACACAACACGTGTGAGTGAAACCCCTACAGAGGTGTGTAACATAGTTCTCAGTAGGGACCCCAAAACAAAAATAAAGAAAACACATTTATTCCTCAAAGTAAATAATGAAACACAGGGTATCTCACACCTGGAATATTCTTGGGTAGTAACAGTATCATCGTAAGTCATAAACATCAAACTACTCGACTATTGGAGAACTCATCCACTATAGAGTATAATGGGCATGTCGGGTCACACAGAGCCCCATCCCACTAACCTAGATCTGATGTGGTACTAATCTCTAATGAGTATTTTTGGAATGTTGGGTCACATAGATCCTCTCCCCACCATTAGCTTGTCGAGTCACAAATAGTTTCTTCCCACCTTGGCCGAATTGAGGTACTCCTCTAGTCGCGTACCATTGGTCTGTCGGGTCACAAAGAGTCGCTCCCCACCGTGGGCCTGCTAGGTAACACTGAGCTGCTTCCCACCTTGGCCGGATTGAGTTACTTTTCCTATCAAGTACCATCAGTATTCAATGTCACACAATGACACTCCCCACGAAGGGCCAGCTAGGTCACATAGAGTCGCTTCCCACTAGGCCATTCTAGTGTAGTCTTCAGGTCTCAACCAACCGTAGGGTTCTATATGTAGCATGTTTGAAAGAACCTCTCCTAGTTCCATTCATCACTTCTCAGCAACCAATAAAGTCACCAAAAATCATGTTGAACGATTCACCTCCTCAATATGGTCCAAACACCAAAACAGACCATCAATTGGATGCATGGTTTGAAAGAGAACTGCCTTTTAGTAACTAGGGGACCAGTTGTGATGGGAATCGATCTGACCCAACCAAATCAGCTCGAGGGTTCAACATACCCCAGTTCATTCTGATGGACCTGACCTGACTTATTGTGGGTTTGGCCTGGTCTGATCAGGCCTCGCTAGTGGATCAGGCCCAATAGGCCTCGCTGGACCTGGCTCGGTTGGCCGACGGTCCCGCCTGCCGAGTCGCCCATCCACCCGGTCTAGTCCAGCCTAGTCTGAAGAATGTGTGGGTCTAGCCCGCCAACATGTTCCATCCCACTAGGCTCATGTCCGACCCTCTTTGAAGCGGGATGTCCTAACCCACTGGGGGTTCGTGCATCGTCCACTCCGCAAGAGGCAGACCGGCCCACCTTACTGGATGTGGTCGGGAGCCATATATGTGCCCCACCATCACCTTGTGGGTCATCGTGGGGAACCTCCTCCACCGCGTTAAAGAGACCATGGCCCATAATGCGAGATGTTTCTTGATGCCACATCTGCTTCCCTCTAACATGGTCAAGTGATCACTTCTGCTGCCTCCTACCACTGGCTTGACCCGACGGCTTATCCTGCTGGGCCGTAGTCCGGTCCGGCCATAGCCTTTCGTCAGACACCACATCGTGGCGCACAACCTACCACCAATGGCCTCCACTTCAGGCCACCACTATTAGTTGACAAAGCCACTTTTGGCACCGGAACATCGGCATATTCTTCCGCTGACCACCGAGTCCGCACCGATGGTCTTTTCTTCATGTTGTGTGTGCCTATATTTTACAAGGATCGCTCTCTCCACCACAACAGTATAAAAACTGCCTTATTGTCAATTCGAATGTTTGGCCACAAAGAACACCCACAGCGGAGGGGCTTGGGTCTTATTTGTGTCAGCCTTAGCCCTTCCTTTTAGATGTTTACAAAACAAGGGTGATCTAGAGATTTTAAATTGAATAACATAGATAATTAAATTCTGAATAAATAAACCCTAATAAAGTCACCCTCCCACAAGAACGCATAGTCCATGGATTAACCTGTTCATGGTTTAATCCGCGTTCATTGTTTAAAAATGGATGAGGAAGAAAAAAATAAAAAACCACTAGCTCATTAAAATTTGTTTTTGCACAGTCATCCTTGAGGGTTTATGTCGCTGATGTCGCTTCTTGGTACCGATCTTCGAAAGGCATGACGATGAAGATAAAGTTCTTCTAGAGTTCATTATTCTTTTCTGGGGTGGAAGTTTGTTAGTGGTTCGCCAGAGAATCCTTAAATTTCTTTAATCCATATTTTACCAGCACGTCGAATTATAAATACGAGAACGTTTCAGCATTCCCATTATGATGTGACTTCGCATCATTATGCTGTTTTATTTAAGAAACAACATCTCTGTTACGTGTCATTAAAGAGTCGTTGCACCATGATTTTATCAATCCATTAATGAGCATCATTGAATCGCATTGTCTCCACCCTGTTGTTGCCCCACAGCGTCGCCATCTTCCACTCCAAAGGGAGAAAGAAAATAAAATAATTCATTACAAATATTTCCTGGTTTTTCTCGAAAAGTTTGAAAAATAACTTTTCCACTCGGCCCATTCCAGCTAAGGTTAAATCATTTCTAGGTGAATCTCAGAATTTTTAATTCAATGGTGCCCTTGTATTTTTTATCCAAGTAACATTTCAAAAGATAGAAAATCATACCCATACATTTACTTAATGTACATTAAAAAAAGTTCAAAATTCCTTTCCAGGCTCTCCAGACCTCGGAATTACGTTTCGTCGAATTTCATGGTCTTGAAATAATTCTATATAAATAAAAAAATTCCATGGAAATTCCAAGATGTTACAGAGTCTTTGAAATATATGGAGCACCAAGTATAAGTTTGATTTAATACTCAACATCAAACTTCAAATAAAGACAATAAAAATCATCTGTAAAGACATCATAAAACTCCCATATAATAGGAATAACCTCAATTATTACATTATCCATAACCATATAAGATAAATACCATTGATTTATATTAATTTACATATTTTGGTTGAAATTGTTTTACATTTATTTTTATTGAATATTAATTTTTTAAAATTTATTTACCAAGTTGTTAGTTGATTTATTTAAATTTTGATATATTTTATTTATAAATATAGTTAGTGAAAAAGAGAGGAAAAATAATAATTTGAGAAAGTTATTATTGGACTCCTTTATTAATCATGTTTTAATGATCACAAATACTATTCAGTCTATAAACATTGTTTACTCTACGTAATCTATCTCGCATAAAATGTATATTTGTTTAGTAAAAGCAATCCAAAGCTCTTAAGTGCTATACACTCAGCTTGGTTATTGTACAATATCTTTTGATTCACTTTGTTATGATTTCTATAACAAATGATTAAGTTTAATCCATTCCAAAAATATCACTACTTAAGTCTAAATACAGAAATTTTCTGAAGTATGAGACATCGTGAACAAGCAGACACCGTGACCATGAGACACCGTGAACATGCAGACTCTGTGACCATGAGACACCGTGAACAAGTAGACACTGTGACCATGAGACACCGTGAACAAGAAGACACTGTGATTATGAGACACAATAAACCGGACACCGTGAACCAGACACCATTTCCAGGACATACTGTGACACCGTTTATTAATATGTTTTGTTGTCTTTCAATTTAATCTCTAACAGTAATATTTGAATATTTTAAATGCACTGACATAATTAATGTTTATTTATAGACATTTCATCTGACACTATGAGGTACGAGGTATAACGACCCAGCCTTTTCTTACATTACTACTACATCATTACAAAGATAAACAACATAATATTATTACACATGGAGGATCCAAAGGTTTAGTGTCTTGGGAAAACTAGGACCACACATAACAAATACAACATCAACCATAAACATTTATTTAATTTCTTCTTCACTAGCTTCTTAGTGGCACTTGTCCTCTCCTTAGTACTTGTAGCCACCTGAGGATATATATCAAAAGGGCTGAGCTAAAAGCCCAGTAAGAGGATAGATAAGAAAAATATAGCATGGGGTGAGCATAATCGTGACATAGGAAGAAGATCATGAACATGAGAGGAGCATAAATAATAAACTTGAAATGTGGCAATGCATAAAAATGAAACATCATGTCTTAGTGATTAACTACCACACATACTTGTGAACAAAGCTAGCATCATGTTAACACATCATTTCACATTTAATCATGAGATTCATCACTTTACCCAATGCATTGGAGCGCTATATAATTCCGGGCGCACCCGTCACATTTAAACATTCATATTGCGCTATATAATTCTGGGCACACCTGTCACATCATAACATTATCATTATCATGATTTCCACATAGAACACATATCAAACATGTACATAAGTAACCCATGTAAAGTAATGGGTTTCATATCATAATAACGCATTCATAAGCTTTGGGTTCCCAAAATAAATAGGGAACAACATACTTGATACAAGAACCATCAACCTTGAATGAGAGGTAAAATGTGAGATCTTGAAAGAAGAGTTATTTTGGAAAAAAATTTGATGGACATAAAAGCCAGTGACAAACATGTATATCCTAGAAAAGTAAAGGAAATGATGAACAAATGATCATTGAGGAGTAACCATATCAAAAATGGAGTGAAAGAGGGAGAACCCTAAGGAAGAAAAGTGGGTTTGAGATTTCCCCTTACCTTTTACTCGAATGCCTCCTTCTTTTTAATGTCCTATATAATGACATTATATTCATTAATTAGAAATTACAGAACCTTTTATACATTAACAGGCTTCATTCTAGTTTCATTATTTCATATTATGTTCCTTTGGATGACTTATATAGTTTTAAAACATTGATCGGGGATGTTCGTTTTCATGGTTTTCTTGAGCGGTCCACTTGTATTCTTAATTTGATGTTTGGGTAGATCATGAGTAAACATCCAGAACTGATATTAAATGTAATTAATGATATTACAGAAGCTTGAATTATTTTATAATGAGTTATATTAGATCCATGTGGATGAATCATTAGATAAGAATTAAATGAAGATTATTTGGGTTAATT
This sequence comes from Viscum album, assembly GCA_963277665.1. Lineage (NCBI taxonomy): Eukaryota > Viridiplantae > Streptophyta > Magnoliopsida > Santalales > Viscaceae > Viscum > Viscum album. Next base: position 2,116,633,771 of record OY728161.1, on the reverse strand, counting down.
TGAGCGGTTTTTGGATCACAACGAACTCGTTTTAACTTTTCACTAAGTAATATGGCCATAGGTTATTTCCAGAAATTAAAATAGAACATAATAAATATAAAATATTCTGGTTCAACAATAAAAATGGTTTCATGACCAGATTGAAGGTAGAAATGGAAGAAGAGAGCATGTTGTTTTTGAAGGTGATAAATTATCACCACATGAACAACGTTCTCTTTAATAAAATAAAAGGAAGATGGAAAGGGTGTGGGGTGATATAATATAACATTAGAATAATAATATTACATTATACATATAATACTATAGTTACAAAACAGTTTGGATGAAGATAGGTAGGAAGAGATCAAGAAAGGAACTTGAACTTGAAAGGAAATTAAAGGAGAAGAGGGAGAGAAATTACCTTTAGAATCCTCCTCTTAAGAACCTCCTTAAGGGCCTACGCTTGGTATTGTGATGAGACCAGATTCTTTTGGACGTGGGGGAGGGGCTAGGGGAGATGGTTGGGCAGATCTGAGACAATTCTTGAAGCTTAATAGGTGTGGTTTGGCAAGAGGAGGGGGAGGGCTTATTTATACATGAGGGGGGAGGTGTTTTTGGTATAAAATATTAAATAGAAAAATATATCATAAGTTAGACTTGTAATAGTAGTTTTTTGACATCCTAAATCATATATCAATATAATAAAATTCGTTTTAGGCTTTAAATCTTCTTTATAAGTCAAATTCAATAATTTATTAAAAGGAAAGTGAAAGAAAGAGAAAAAGACACTTTAAGAAATCACCTTTTGACTTTAGGCTTTGGAAAGTTCTTTTTAGGTTTGAGAATAGGATTTATTGTATTTCAGGGAACAATTTATAAAATTTAATATGTTTTGGCCGAAACTAAAGTTCTAGAATGTTTATGTCATCATTACATCATTAATGATGCAATTTAGTGTACACCTATTATGCGAAAAACTGTATTTTTTGACTATTCACCCGAAAATTGAAGTATTTCAGAATAAACCCAAAAATTTACACCTACCATTTTTCAATGTGTAGAATCCAAAAATGATGTCCATTTTTCAAAAATAATTTTCTAAATATTATTAATTTAATAATTAATAAAATCACAATTTACTTAAAAAAACAGTTTTTAAGATTAAAAGTGAATTTATAGTTCTTTCAAAAATTACGTAGGGTCTTATAAAATTATCTAAAAACTATTTGACATTGATTCAATAATTTATGAGTACATTACAGGAAAATAAATATTCTTTTAAATTAATTAATTAATTATAATTAATTATTTATGACTTATAAAATACCAAAAACGTTTACTAAGGTCAAATTGTCACTTTCTAAGATGTCTAAATTTTATTTTATTATTCATAGGTGATGTTACTCTTATTTACTATTCATAAGGGTAGGTTACTATTCAACAAAAATTATTTTTGTTTCATTAGACTCCAAATACTATCTTGAACACAACCGTGTATGTCGGATTTTTAAAATTCCAAACATAGGGGTGACAAAATTATGTTTAAAGGTCACTTATCACTTAGTAGTTAATTATTTTGTGTTTTTATGACATAGATATAAGAAGGGAGTTTTGTATTGAAATAGTTTGGGTTGTTACATTCTTCCCCCCTTAAGAAATTCCGCCCCCGAAATTTCACTTTACACAAACAGGTGAGGGTACTTCTCCTTTATTACCTCTCCTGGTTCCCACCATTTTCTAAAATAGAAAATGTTATAACAAAACATAAGTAAAAAAGTCATGAATAACTTATTCATTTAGGAAATTATACCAAAAACATAACATATTGGGTCCCTAGGTAAATGTTCTTGTGTGAATATTTGTACTTATTCTCATGTTGTAGGTTTTCTCTAAGGTTCACTAATCCTAATCCCCAAATTAACTAAACCTTTCCTCTGATACCAACTATAACGACCCAGCCTTTTTTTACATTACTATTACATCATTACAAATATAAAAAACATAATAGTATTACACATGGAGGATCCAAAGGTTTAGTGTCTTGGGAAAACTAGGACCACACATAACAAATAAAACATCAACCATAAACATTTATTTAATTTCTTCTTCGCTAGCTTCTTAGTGGCACTTGTCCTCTCCTTAGTACATGTAGCCACCTGAGGATATACATCTAAAGGGGTGAGCTAAAATCCCAGTAAGAGGATAGATAAGAACAATATAGTATGGGGTGAGCATAATCATGACATAGGAAGAAGATCATGAACATGAGAGGAGCATAAATAATAAACTTGAAATGTGGAAATGCATAAAAATGAAACATCATGTCTTAGTGGTTAACTACCACACATACTTGTGAACAAATCTAGCATCATGTTCACACATCATTTCACATTTACTCATGATATTCATCACTTTACCCAATGCATTGGAGCGCTATATAATTCCGGGCGCACCCGTCACATCATAACATTATCATTATCATGACTTCCACATAGAACACATATCAAACATGTACATAAGTAACCCATGGAAATGAATGGGTTTCAACTCATAATAACGCATTCATAAGCTTTGGGTTCCCAAAATAAAGAGGGAACAACATACTTGATATAAGAACCATTAACCTTGAATGAGAGGTAAAATGTGAGATCTTGAAAGAAGAGTTCTTTTGGAAAACATTTTGATGGACATAAAAACTAGTGACAAACATGTATATCCCAAAAAAGTAAAGGAAATGATGAAAGAATGATCTTTGAGGAGTAACCATATCAAAAATGGAGTGAAAGAGGGAGAACCCGAAGGAAGAAAATTGGGTTCGAGATTTCCCCTTACATTGTACTCGAATGCCTCCTTCTATTTAATGTCCTGTATAATGACATTATATTCATTAATTAGAAATTCCAGAACCTTTTATGCATTAATAGGGTTCATTCTGGTTTCATTATTTCATATTATGTTCCTTTGGATGACTTATAGAGTTTAAAAACATTGATCGAGGATGTTCGTTTTCATGGTTTTCTTGAGCGGTCCACTTGTATTCTTAATTTGATGTTTGGGTAGATCATGGGTAAACATCCAGAACTGATATTACATGTTATTAATGATATTACAGAAGCTTGAATGATTTTATAATGTGTTATATTAGATCCATGTGGATGAATCATTAGATAATAATTAAATGAAGATTATTTGGGTTAATTTGAGCGGTTTTCGGATCACAACGAACTCGTTTTAACTTTTCACTTAGTAATATGGCCATAAGTTATTTACAGAACTTAAAATAGAACATAATACATATAAAATATTCTGTTTCAACCATAAAAATGGTTTCATGACCATATTTAAGGTATAAATGGAAGAAGAGAGCATGTTGTTTTTGAAGGTGATAAATTATCACCACACGAACAACGTTCTCTTTAATAAAATAAAAGGATGAGGGAAAGGGTGTGGGGGTGATATAATATAACATTATAATCATAATATTACAGTATATATATAATACTGGAGTTACAAAATAGTTTGGATGAAGATAGGTAGGAACAGATCAAGAAAGGAACTTGAACTTGAAAGGAAATTAAAGGAGAAGAGGGAGAGAAATTACCTTTACAATCCTCCTATTAAGAACCTCCTTAAGGGCCTACGCTTGGTATTTTGATGAGACCAGAAGCTTCTGGACGTGGGGAAGGGGCTAGGGGAGATGATTGGGCAGATCTTAGACAATTCACGAAGCTTAATAGGTGTGGTTTGGCAAGAGGAGGTGGAGGGCTTATTTATACATGAGGAGGGAGGTGTTTTTGGTATAAAATATTAAATAAAAATATATATCATAAGTTGGACTTGTAATAGTAGATTTTTGACATCCTAAATCATATATCAATATAATAAAATTCTTTTTAGGCTTTAACTCTTCTTTATAAGTCGAATTAAATAATTTATTAAACGGAAAGTGAAAGAAAGAGAAAAAGACACTTTAAGAAATCACCTTTTGACTTTTGGCTTTGGAAAGTTCTTTTTAGGTATGAGAATTGGATTTATTGTATTTAAAGGAACAATTTATAAAATTTAATATGTTTTTTCCGAAACTAAAGTTCTAGAATGTGTATGTCATCATTACATCATTAATTATGCAATTTAGTGTACACCGATTATGCGAAAAACTGTATTTTTTACTATTCACCTGAAAATTGAACTATTTCAGAATAAACCCAAAAATTTACCCCTACCATTTTTTGACATGTAGAATCTAAAAATGATGTCCATTTTTCAAAAATAATTTTCATAATATTATTAATTTAATAATTAATGAAATCACAATTTACTTAAAAAACAGTTTTTAAGATTAAAACTGAATTTATAGTTCTTTCAAAAATTACGTAGGGTCTTATAAAATTATATAAAAACTATTAGACATTGATTCAATAATTTATGAATACATTACAGGAAAATAAAAATTCTTTTAAATTAATTAATTAATTATAATTAATTATTTATGACTTATAAAATACCAAAAATGTTTACTAAGGTCAAATTGTCACTTTCTAAGATGTCTAAATTTTATTTTATTATTCATAGGTGATGTTACTCTTATTTACTATTCATAAGGGTAGGTTACTATTCACAAAAATTATTTTTGTTTCATTAGACTCAAAAAATTATCTTGAACACAACCGTGTATGTGGGATTTTAAAAATTCCAAACATAGGGGTGACAAAATTATGTTTAAAGGTCACTTATCACTTAGTAGTTCATTTTTTTGTGTTTTTATAACATAGATATGAGAAGGGAATTTTCTATTGAAATACTTTGGGTTGTTACACAAGGTGTAGAATTCATGAAACCTGTCGGCTCAAATACATGCACTCCAAGATAAAAGAGTTATGCGGTCCAAAAACAAAAGGAGCATGGCATAGTAGATGAAAGATAGGAATAATGGGAATAAGCACAATAAAAAATAACTCACTCAGAGAAATATTTTGATGAAATAATTGTCACATGCAACTCGACACTACAGGAGAACACACGAAGCTCAATTGAATCCCAGAATTGAGAATATCTTCGCACTGTCAAACATCACAAAGAACACAAGTTGGATCTTTCAGAATTGCGACACTCTGTTTTCTATACGAGGACTTGATTTCTGCATCAACTTCATCTCAGAAGCCCAGAGCTACAAAGACTAACATTCAGATCATTTCTAATCCTATTTCAATATTACTGCTCTATTGTGTATCATTTTACTAGCTTTTGAGAAGTGTGTGTATCTGTATAACAGCACACTCTGTCTCCTGCATTAAAGTGAAGGATACACTATATCCTTACTCAAATATCATTTTACACTTGTGCCTACCCACTGATAAGTGTAGAAGAAGTCCATGTGTGGCCTGGTTGTTTGTACCCATGAAGAATGGTGGAAGAGGTCCATGTGTGAGCTGGACAGTCCTGTGTACTGTTGTTTAACCTCGATCCAGGGTGTGGATCATGTTTATTTATATAAACTTCTTGGTGGTAGGTGATCACCATGTCGAGTGGATTAGGTCTCGGCTTGGGACTTAACCACTTGTTTCATATCCACTGTGCTGATTAATTTAGTCTTCTCTGTTTTACTACATTACTGTATAATCCAGAAATCACTAAATTCACTTTTATAGTTAATCTTGGAAAGAAGTTATAATTGTATTGTCTTAATAGAATAACTTCAAAAGTAATATAAATAACTTACATTAAGATTACTGAGAATTAATCAATCTTCTTTAAGTTATTTAAACAGTCAAACCTTCATAATCGTATTACATTGATTAAATGGGTTGTATTTAACCTTATTAGGGACACTATTTAAGAATAATTTTTAATAAGTAATTTTTTATAGATACTCAATTCACCCCCCCCCCCCCTCTTGAGTAATCTACTCCGACCATCATTTGGTATCAGAGGTTGTTTGTTAAAAACACCATTTAACCTTATTCAACTGTGATTATAGTTGTACTTCAATGATCTGAAAATTTATGTTAATTCTAAGTTTCTAGCTCATTCAAAATATATATGTATTATGGATAATAGATTGGAAGGTTCTGAAACCAACAGACCACCATTATTTAATGGAACCAACTATGATCAATGGAAAATTAAAATGAAAGTGCATTTAGAGAGTATGGGTTTTGAAATTTGGTCTTCCATTATAGATGAATATAAGATTCCTGCTACTGATAGAATCACATGGGATGAACCTATCAAATCTTCATACAATAGAAATTTCATAGCTATGAATGCATGATACTGCTTCTTATGAGATGAAGAATTCAATATAATTTCCTCTTGTAAAACATCCCATGGAATTAGGGATACCCTGTCTGTCTCGCATGAAGGATCATCTAGTTTAAAAGAAATGAGACATAATACTTATACTATTAAATATGATAGATTTGAAATGAAACCTGATGAGCCTATCTCTAACATGTATCTTAAGTGAAATGTGATTTTCAACACAATGATTTCTCTTGGAAGAGAAGTCATTGCCAAGGAATAGATCATGAGAATTATCATATGCCTGCCTGACAGATGGAGAGGAACCTCTGTCTCTATTAGAGAATTATGAGACATCACCAAGATATATTTAAAAGAAGTCATTGGTAAACTGATGATGTATAAAGAAGAGCTGAAAGTCAACAAGGAAGAGGTGGATGAACCAAAAAGGAAATATGTTTCATTCAAGACTAACACCTCTAAAAACATAGACAAAGGGAAATTGTAAGCTTATATATAAATTTATAGTATTGAACAATAATCACCTGACAGTGATGAAGAGATGGCTCAATTAGCCAGATGATTCAAGAGATTTTACAAGAAGAAGAACTTTTTCTAAAATCCTAACATTAAGGGGAAAATATGACCAAAAATAAAGTTGGAATAAGGATTGTAAAAGAAGTGACAAGGCTGATGAGATAGTCTACTATGAATTTAAGCACATATGACATATGAAGGATGACTATCCAAAGATCAAGTACAAAAAGAGATATGAGTACAAGGATAGGAAGTATAAAATGGAAATGAAAGTGACCTAGAGTGCTTCTGAGGACAGCTCAAGCGACTTAGAAACATCACATGATGAACAAGCTAACAAAGCCAATATGTGTTTTATGAAAAACACATCTAAGGTAACACTGGGCTCTCCTATGCATAATTCATACTGTCTTGGAGATGAGAGTGACTCTGAAAATACGACTAATGAAGAAATGTTTGAATATTGTAACATGCTTGAAGAAACATGCAATGAACTAAAAGAAAAATATAAATAATTAAAAAAACAGTATGCTCTTACTTTGACTGTTAAATCTGAACTCACAACCGAAAAAGAGAAAAATGCTTAACTGCTCAAAGAGAAAAATGAATTAAAAATGTCTAATGTGCAATTATAGAAATACCTAGAAATGTTTACCAATGGTAAAAATACCCTTACTCAAATGCTAGGTAAAAAATTGCCCCTAAATATAACATTGGAATAGGTTATCAACCAGAAAAAAGATACCTTAGTAGAACAAATTTTGTTTCTAAATCTGGGGCATATGGTTTTACTCCCAGTTCAGGACACAAATCAACTAGTTCAATTTATGATAAACATTCTATTGTATCATGTTTTTCTCGACCAAACAGAGTTTATTTTTCAAATACTTTACATAATTCTTATAGGAAACCTATGAGGTAAATATGGGTTCCTAAATCACTTATTACTAATATTACTGGACTCAAACAAGTATGGGTACCAAAATCTGTTTTTTCTTAATCGTTTTGTAGGAATGATGCCTAAAGAGTTCCTGTAAAAGTTTATGGTACTTGGATAGTGGATGTTCAAGGCACATGAGATGAGACTACTCATGATTCAAGAACCTAATAAAAATATATGGAGTACATGTTTCATTTGGTGACAATGCCAAAAGAAAGATTATTGTCCTTGGCCAAATCGGTAACTCTAACTCAGTTTTAATTTCTAAAGTACAATTTTTTGACTGATTAAAATATAATATTCTTAGTATATCACAATATTGTGATGATTGATTAAATTTTATATTTGAAAATTATTCTTGTAATGCCATTAATTCTAAAGAGGAATTAGTGTTTTATGCATTATGAAATGAAAATATTTACTTTGTTATCTTAGATTCTTTAGCTTCTCAAAATGATTCATGCTTAAGTGTATTTCATAATGATTCTTTTCTCTGGAATAAGAGACTAGAATATTGTAATATTCAATCCCTTAGAATGCTAACTAGAAAACGATTAGTTAAATACTTACCCAAACATGATTTTCCAAATGACAAAGTGTGCAATCCCTATCAAAATGGAAAACAACACAAAATTTCCATCAATCCAAAGAAAGAAGTATCAACTTCTCAACCTATCGATATAGTTCACGTGGATTTGTTTGGACCATCTAGAGATTCTAGCTTTAGTGGGAAGCACTATGTTTATGTTCTTGTAGATGAATTTTTTAGATATACTTGGAATTTCTTTATGGCTCACAAAAGTGAAGAATGCTCTTATTTTACTAAATATTTCATGTATGTGTAAAATATTAGTGTACATAGAATTAAATCCTCAATAAGTGATCATGGTCATGAGTTTTAAAATAAAGTTTTTGAATCCATTTTCTCACCAAATGGTTATAGTCACAATTTCTCTTCCCCTTGAACACCTCAAAAAAATGGAGTTTTTGAAAGAAAAAATAGAACCCTATAAGAGATTTCTAGAATAATTCTTAGTGAATATGACCTACCTATTTTTTTCAGGCAGAAGTTATCAATACAACATGCTACATAATCAATAGAGTGTTGATCAAACCTATTCCTAAAATGACTCTTTATGAGTTACGGAACAATCAAAAAACCGAAGGTTAACTACTTCAATGTTTTTGGTTACAAAGTCTATATCTTTAAAACTAATGAAAAACATGAAAAAATTTCACCCAAGAGTGATGAAGGTATATTTTTAGGATATTCTATGTCTAGTAAATCCTATATAGTGTTACATAAAAGAACTAAATGTGTGGAAGAATCTGTCCATGTCAAATTTGGTGAAACAGATCCACATGAGCCTAAAACCATTCTAGAGAATCTAGAGGATGATGTATCAAATCTGAACATTAATTAAAAATCCTCAAACCATTCTATGAAAGAATCAGGGAAAACATCCAGTTCTAGAAATTCCTTAGACTCAAGTCACAAAGAACATGAACCTGTTGATGAACCTGAAATCACTAGTCCCTCCTTTTATAGAGTTGTTATAACTCTTAAGAACCATCCCTTAGATATTGTTGTATAAGACCTAAACAAAGGAACTCAAACTAGATCTTATCATAGAAATTATATTGAACATTAAGTATTCTTATATCAACTTGAACCTAAAAACATTTATGATGCTATCAATGATGAATTTTGGGTGATTTCTAAGAAAGAATAACTTAATCATTTTGAAAGGAACAATGTTTGGAAACTTGTTGAATGACCCAAGGACACATTCACCATACGCACTAAATGGGTTTTTATAAATAAGGTAGATGAAGATGGTAACATAGTTAGAAACAAGGATAGATTGGTTGCACAAGGCTATTGTCAAGAAGAAGGAATTGACTATGATGAGACCTTTTCACCAGTTCGTAGACTTGAATCCATCAGAATACTACTTATTTATGCTGCGGATCTGAATTTTAAACTATATCAAATGGATTTTAAGAGTGCATTCTAAAATGGGTATATAGTTGAGGATGTCTTTGTTGAACAACACCAAGTTTTACAAACCCCCATTTTCCAAATTATATTTTTAAATTATCAAAAGCTTTATATGGTTTAAAACAAGCTCATAGAGCCTGGAATGATAGGTTGAGTACTTATCTTATTTCTAAAGGTTTTAAAAAAGAAATAGTTGATCCTACCCTTCTTATAAAAAGAATTTCTAATGATGTTTTAGTTATTCAAATCTATGTTGATGACATTATCTTTCGATCTTCCTGAAATTCTTTATGTGTTGATTTTTCTAAAATGATGCAAAATGAATTTGAAATGAGTATAATGGGTGAAATAAAATTATTTCTCACATTTCAAATTATTCAAAATAGTGTTGGTTTTTTTAAATCAAAGTAAATATACTAGATATCTTCTAAAACATTTTGGATTGAATAGAACTAAATGTAGTGACACTCTAATGAGTACCACTTGTAAGTTGGATCTTGATGAAGATAGAAAATATGTTGATCAAACTAGTTATATAGGAATGATTGGAAGTTTACTCTACTCAACTGCTTGTCAACTTGACATTATGTTTTGTGTGTGTATGTGTGCTCATTTTCAATAAAATCCTAAGGAATCTCATTTAAATTATGTAAATAGAATTTTCAAATACCTCAAGAATACACCCAATATATGATTGTTCTATCGTAGGGGAAAATCATTTGAATTAGTTAGTTATTTTAATAATAACTTCGGTGGCTATAAGTTAGATAAAAAAAGAACCTCTAAAACATGCCTCTTTTAGGAAATTAACTAGTATGATGGTGTAGTAAGAAACAAAATTATGTTGCATTATCTACTGTAGAAGCTGAATACATAGCGGTTGGCAGTTGTTGTGTGCAAATATAGTGGATTAAACACACATTACGAGATTATAGATATCAATTCAGGCATGTACCTATAAATTGTGACAACACAAGTGCTATTAACATCTCAAAAAATCATGTTTCATTTTCTAGGATAAAACATATTGACGCAAGACATCAATTTTTGGGATATCATTATCAAAAAGGTGATATGAATTTGGAATTCATTGGTATTGAATATCAGCTTGCTGATATATTTACCAAACCATTAAATTCTAAAAGAATATACTACATCATACATGAATTAGGCATGATGAATCTTAAGTAAATGTCATACTATTTTATTTATTACTGTTTTATATCTTGCAGTTCCATGTTTATGGTCTAACAGTTAGTATTTCGTGATTACTGACTGACAGTCACTGTCTCACCGTAAGGTTTAATCATTATCTCACCATAAATATCAGTCATTGTCTCACTGTAATGTTCAGTCACCGTCTCACTGTAAAATCATTCATTGTCTCACCATAAAGACATGATATTGTCTCACCATAAAGATTATTTATGGGTTTTATTTACAAATTAAAAATCGTGTCGCGGTAATTATTCATTTCACCTTTTTTAATTTCCCGTGATTTTATTTTATATGACATTTACTATTTCTAAATGATAAAATATATGAATTATCACTTATTATTCACTCAGTATTTCTTCTATTCGCTCTATTCGTAACCCTTCTTCAACCCTTCAACTCTTCTCTCTCTCAAACCATTGGTAAATGCCCTGGATGAAATGCCCATCATTGTCGACTCCTAAGAAACATAGCTCAAAGAAAACGAAGATTGTACCTAATATGGAACCCGAAGGTCCTCTAAATCCAAATTTGGTGAACAGAGTAGTAGTTCTTGAGAAAATATATTCCATAAGTGGCTTCGGTCGAGTAAGTCTCTTGTTTTGGAAGTTTTAAAAGAGCAAGGCTGGTTAGAATGGTTTTCAGAGGAAGATAGACAAATCAACCCTAAGATAGGGACTCAATTTTATCAGTATGTTATGTTCTCTTTTGATTATGGTGATGGATATGCTATAAGAAGGTGGATAAATGGCCAGATATGGAAATTATCTTCGAGGTTATGGGCTGCATGCCATGGGATACCCCAACAAGGCATATGTGAGGACTATCAAAGAGGGCCTCCACCTTCTAGTGAATTATTAGTTTTGGAAGATGCCTTGAAAATATTAACCATAAATGCCAACAAGAGGCGAGCAATTGCTGATGAACGGGATAGAGAATCTAGACACTTGTTTAAGTTTATTCAGAACATGATTAGCCCAAGAAAAGTTTATTTTTCTATACTAAAATATCAAGATGTGTTTTTGATTCATATTATGAAAAATGGGCACAAGATAAACCTTTGTAAGTATGTCATACACCATATGTGTGAGCTGATCAAAACCACATCCAAGTCAACCTCCCTATTTTATTCTCAGCATATCTCAGTCATGCTTCATGCCAAATTTATGGTTGGACCGAATGAAGAAGCTATCAAGGATTGTGAATTATTCCTTTCAAAATTCATTATCAAGAGGATTAAAAACAATTGGATTCCTTGGAAAAAGGAATTGGTGGAAGAAAATTATCGGATCTATGAAAAGTTCAATCCAGTGGAACATCCCTCAAGACCAACAAATATTTTTTATCCTGGTTTGGAACCAGATGAAGTTGTTGAGTATTCTGAAGAAGAAGAAGAAGAAGTTGTTGTGACTCCCAGTGAAATTGTTTCTGATAAGGAAGAAAGTACTCATGTTAATTATGTAGTAATCAAAGAATATGTATATGTTCTTAAAGATGTTTCTAATTTGGAAGATCAACCCGAAGTTAAAACAGAATCGGTTGACAATGAAACTGAAAAGAATCCTATGAAAGATCTTATAGAATTTGAATTCCTGTTATGCAAGAAGCTGACCTTGAGGAACTACGAGTGGAACAATCTATTCCTAAATTCATTCCTTCAACTGAGTAAATGCTAGAGATGGATTTTCAGATGGATAGACAAGAAATGAGTGAGTAACTAAGAGATGAATTCGTGGAAATAGATCCAGACCCTAAGCCTATCAGTCCTTATAAGGATGCAACTGTTGAGGGGGACAAACCCCAAAATATAGAATCTATTGAAGTACTAAACTCGATTTATGCAAGCCACATAGACACTCAGTATAAATTCCCTAGTTTTTATGATGTGAATTACTCTTAGGAAGTCTCAATAAAAGGCCTTAACCTTACCACTATGTTCCAATTGAAATCAGTCTCTAATTTTTCCCCTGGAAAATAACTCGAGCCCGTCTCAGTCTCTATACATGAACCTTCAGCAGAATAACCATCCATGGTGAGTAAAGATGATCTGAATGAATTTGGATCTACCCTTTTGTCTGGAGATTAAAAACTCCTGAATATTCAACCATCTCCTATAAAAAATATAATTGAGAGATATTACTCAATGTTTTTGGAAAAAGTTATTTGAAAGATTAAACCCAAAATTCTTTATGAGATTCAAGAAGTTAGTGTTAAAAACAGACTGCTTAGTTATGTAGTAAAGACTCTAAGAGGTATGATTGAAGACATGTAGAAAGTGATGAATTCGAGATCAGAGCTTGATTCCCATCGTGTGGAGCCGGTTGTTCCTCAAACACCATAGAATATTATCTCTTAGATTTAACCTCATTTTTCTTCCTTAGCTGAAAATGTCACAGAAAAAACAAACAGATTGTGAAAGAGATGCGAGAGCTTGTTGTTAATCTTAACAATCTCACTGATGAGTATACAGGGTGCCTTAAAAAGGTGAAAAATCAACTAAAATATCTTACCTCTGTTAACACTGCTTCTAAAGCATCTATAAAATCATCTCAAACTTTCTTAGATAGTGAATTTCTCAAAAAAGTGGTCAAAGAATAACTTCAGACAGTGCTTAGTGGTTTCAATATAGATTCTCTAGCTGGAGTTATCAAGAATAGTGACATTGTTCTTGATCTGGTCCAAATCCATTCAAAAATTTATAATGATGCTCAACATGAAATTTTTAGGAAAGTGGATTTCTACTTCCACCAAATATTCTGAAAGGCTTTCATGACCAATCAATTCAAATATCTTGTCGAAAATCTGAGGATTCCTCCTTTTACTCAAGTGTTCAAGACTTAAGTCCAAAAGCTCACAGAGTTCACTCATCTTTTGGATAAGTTTATAGAAAACAAGGATGACTTTAAGAAAGCAGTACAGTTCGGTGGAGAAATAATTGTTGATTTTATCAAGCTTTAGAGGTCCTATCTTCATGTCCAAAGTACAACCATTGTTGCTCTTGCGGCTGCACCTCTGTGATCTGGTTTGCCTACTTTCACCTCTACCCTTACCTCCACTTCTATATCTATCTTTCAGGAACTAAGTCTAATCTGGCCTATGATCCTTGATCAATAACTGCCTCTTTCTTCTACTACACCTACACTAGGTCCCTCTGTCTTTGGAGGTCTTTCTTTACCTTCTCTCTCAACCAGATCACTCCCTTCTTCTACCTCAACCTCTACTCCTATGGCTTCCTCTTATGCCGCTGCTGCTAAGGGCAATGAGAAGACAAGCGAGTGAAGAAGGGTAGTGCTTACAATCCTTTGATAGGAATCCTGTTACATTTGTTTTACTTTTTTTAATGCCATTCTTTTTATCTAATACATTATGCACATTTCGTTCCTTTTTTTTCTTTCATTTTCTTGCTACTTTTTTATAATCCCAAACGGGGGAGAACACTCTCTACAGGAGAACACTCACTCTATATATGTTATATGAATATTAATTATGTTGTTATAACAAAAATAAACTCTAAATATACATGATTTTTGATCATAAAAAAGGGCGAGATTGTTGGACTCTTCATTTATTAATATTGTTTTAATGATCACAATCCTACTCAGTCTATAATCCTTTTTAACTATATGTAATCTATCTCACATCAAATTTATAGTTGTTTAGTAAAAGCTATCCAAATCACTTCTGTGCTATACACTCAGCTTGGTTAATGTACACTATCTTTTGATTCACTTTATAATGATTTCTCTGAAAAATGATTAAGTTTAATCAATTCCATAAATATCACTGATTATGTCTGAATACATATATTTTCCTAAGTATAAGACTTCATGAACAAGAACACATCATGACAATGAGACACCATGAACAAGTAGACACCATGACCATGAGACACCGTGACCATGAGACACCATGAACAAGCAAACACTGTGACCATGAGACATCGTGAACAAGCAGACACCGTGACCATGATACACCTTGAACAAGCACACACCGTGGCCATGAGACACCATGAACTAGACACTCTGAACCAGACACCGTGAACCAGACACTCTGAACCAAACACCATGAACCAGAAATCATGAACTAGACATTGTGAACGAGACATCGTTTCTATGACATACTGTGACACCATTTCTTAATCTATTTTGTCGTCTTTCAATTTAATCTATAACAGTCGTATTTGAAGATTTTAAATGCACTGACATAATTAATGTTTCTTTATAGACCTGTTATCTGACAGTACGAGGTACGCGGTGTAGAATACATGCAACCAGTCGGCTCAAACACATGCACTCCAAGATAAAAGAGCAATGCGACCCAGAAACAAAAGGAGTGTGGAATGATAGATGAAAGCGAGGAAAAATAGGTGTAAGCACAATAATGAAGAAATCACTCATAGAATTATTTTGTATAAATAATTATCACATGAAACTCAACGCTGCTGGAGAATACACAAAGCTCAATTGAATCCCAGAATCGAGAACATCTTCACACTATCAAACATCACAAAGAACACAAGTTGGGTCTTTCTGAATTGAGACAGTCTGTTTTCTAGATGAGGACTTGATTTCTACATCTACTTCATCTCAGAAGTCCAAAGATTCAAAGACTAACATTCAGAGCATTTTTAAACCTATCTCAATATTTATGCTTTGTTTTGTATCATTTTACTAGCTTTTGAAGAAGTGTGTGTATCTGTATAACAACACACTTTGTCTCCTGCATTAAACTGAAGGATACACTATACCCTTACTCAAACATCTTTTTACACTTGTGTATACCCATTGATAAGTGTGGAAGAGGTCACTGTATGTCCTGGTTGTTTATATCCATGAATAACTATTGGAGAGGTCCCTGTGTGACCTGGACAGTCCTGTGTACTTTTGTTTAACCCTGATCCAGGGTGTGGATTAGGATTGTTTATATAAACTACTTTGTGGCAGGAGATCAACAAGTGGAGTGGATTAAGTCTCAACATGAGACTGAACCACTTGTTTCATATTCGTTGTGCTTCTTAATTTAGTCTTCTCTCTTTTACTGTTTTATTGTATAATTCATAAATCACTAAATTCACTTTGATAGTTAATCTTGGAAAGAATATATAATTGACTTGTCTTAGTAGAATAGCTTCAAAAGTAATATTAATAACTGACATTAATATTACTGAGAATTAATCAATCTTCTAAGAAGTTATTTAAATAGTCAAACCTTCATAACCATATTACTTTGATTAATTGGGTTGTATTTAACATTATAAGGGATAATGTTTAAGAATACTTTTAACCAATGATTCTTTTATAGATACTCAACTCACCCCCCCCCCCTCATGAGTAATTTACTCTGACCAATAGTTATAAAGATATGGTATTTAGTTTTTAAAATTAATAAAAGTGTAGGGGATATGTAATGGTAAACATTTGATTTTCTTGGGAGGGAATGACTAGTTCTACCGGGTGTATGAAAATTTAAATTTTAAAAAATAAAATATCATAACTAAAAAGTTGCAGTGTGTTAAATTTATTTATTTTGAACTCATAATGATATCAAAAAATTCTATATATGAGTTTAAGAGTAAGATAGAAGTAAAATTAAACATGTAAATCAATTGGTGATGTGATTCTAGGATATCTGAAATTATTGTTTGTGTTAATGGGATGTAATGTATTTTGTGTTCATTCAAAAAATTTATTGGAATTTAGTTCAAAATGTTACTTTTTTTATACAGTTTTTTAATCCAAAAATACACTAGTTTATATGGTCAATTGCTTTTTCCATTTCATTCTAAGAAGTATCCAGGTATCTAATAGTCCCCTTTAAACCTCCCCCCTTAGAAGGAAATGGAAAATATGATGCCACATTATTACACAATTTCCTTCTGTTTTCTTATATCATACAATACAACATCTAAAACTGCCTAAATATGAAAGAGGGGTGTGAGAACAATGTCATGTAAGATACCATGATGGATTCAATAAATGGTTTAATATTAATAATGTAATTTTTCTAGATTTTAAAATAAAAACTTTTTTTACAAAGGATTTTCATAAATTGGACACTCATTTGAAAGTCATTTTCCAATTTTTTTTCAAAATTTGTTTCTTATATAATAAAAAATATAAAAAAAATCTCTGTGAAAAAACAAAAAAGAATACCTCGTCATCATGAGATAATAAATTAAAATAATATCCATTAAAAATCATATTTTTATTCTATGTGATAAAAATTTATACAAAAACATGTGTCCAATAATCTTGGATATGAACCCTTATTTGATAAAAACTATAAATGTCCCAGAAAACTATCATGAGGTATCCAGCCTATAAGGAAATAAGTAATAGAGATAATGTAGACTAAACAAAAAATCATTTATGGATTCATCTGATACTGATCCCTTCTATAATATGTCAATTTCCAGAAAATTACAAGTTATGGATAAGAAAACACTATGGTTTTCTATGTCTACACCCTGACACACCCAAGGATCCCAAAGTTCCACGGTTGTAATATTAAATTTTAAAACCATTGTCTAAATTCATTATAAAAAATTAAAATCCAATTAAAACTACTTATTAATCAGAAAAACCCCTTTTCAAAATTACAAAAATTTTGTTTTAAGGGAAACCCCATTAAAAACATTTATCAATACTTGAAATCCATTAAAAAGAAAAAAACATATATTTTTGGAACAAACCAATTGAATTTATCAATAATAATAATTAATTGATCACATTATCCAATTTTATAGAAACACCAACTTCAAATTGTTATATAATGTTCCAACATTTTCAACATTTATTGGGAATAAATAGCTCATCCTTCGAATGGAATTGTACAAAAAAACATCGATGGATCGAAGGAACACTATATCTGGTCACAAACCTGAATACAACCACAGCCAAAACTACAACTATATAAATGGAAAAGAAGAACCAAAAGGAATTAAAAATCATATAGGAGTTACACAATAACCTTATGTATTGATGACTAATTGAACGATTTTTAGATAGAGGGGATCTCTAAAATTACTTACGGTGAGCTCTAGGACAAGAGAGGGAGTATGTAGGGTTGAATTAAATGAAATACACTTGAACATCACCCTAAATACAAAAACTAATGATAATTACAAATCATGTAATCCCATTACACATCAATAAATCCAAATATGTCAAAAAAATAAGAATTTATGACGTTTTTTGAAAAACCTTATTTTTTCCATTACTTGATGGGTAAATTTTACATAAAATTTAATCAATTCCTGCCCTGAAAAATATTTATAAATTATTCCTTGAAAAAATTACATGGCCTGAAATCTATTTACATGGAATGAAATCAACCAGAAGGCAATGAATAGGCATGTTTCCATAGACAACATATAATAGGGAATTAAAAATAACACAAAAAAATGGTGTACCTGAAATCCCTAAAGGGTTATTACAATATCCCCACCAAAAGTATTTTCTATCCCTAGGATGTCATTATATTTTATGGCCATAGAATAAGTTAAGGCCTCTACTACATCATCAGTGATCCCCCATCCCAGATCTCATGGATATCCCATATACCCCTTACATTTTTCTGAGAGAAGATAAATTATTTTACTATGCTGTAATTTATCTTAGTGATATATATTCAAAATTTGATTCTAAAAAATGATTTTATCAGGATCAGGATCGATTTAATTCTATAAAATATCATGGGATGGGTCTATTATATACCTAATTTTCTTTGAAATAATAACCATTATTTAGATATATGTCAAACCAAATGGAATGTCAAACTGATAGGACACCTTTCCCACTTGTCCAATGTTCTCAAAGATGCTCACAAAAATTGGTGTCAACTTATCATTCATACCCCGTCGATGATGTCAAATGTGTGTTGAAAATCATGTAAAAAACAAATCATCATCCCCAAACTATAATATCATATGATGGAGGACTACATAATATTTATTACAAATCTGTATTCTGATCAATACCTTCAAAATCAACTACACACTCATAGTCATATCCTAACCAATACTCATCCCAATCATGGAACTCTCTCCAAATTATTCACAATAAAAGGTAGATCGACATGGCCAGCCATAAAATGCATCAAATGGAATCATCTTTATGAAATCATAGTAAATATTGTTATATAGAAATAAAACTCGAGGAAACTTACTTCCCCATGACCCTTTAAAATAAATAACACTGATCGATATGATATCATCAAGAACCAGGGTATCCTATCATATCATTAAAACAATAAAATAATGAAATTTTTTTTACAATTTAATCTTGAAACCCATCACCTACTAAAAACAAATTCCAAAAAAGGATGTGAACCGCATGTCCATTTCATAAAAAACCGTAGAGGGAACCCCCTGAAGTATCAAAATCCATTGGACATAAAATTCCCCAATATGTTCCAAATTAGTCGTCTACATTATCGGTAGAAAAATGGATGATTTAAAAATTCAGGCAGTGATCACCCAAATTTCATTCTTCCCACTGGGATTTTTGCGTAAACCAATTATGAATTACATGTTAATATCCTCCCATTTTCATTCATAAACAGGTATGGTATGTAAGAAAACAATTGTTGTCTAGTTATCTACCATAACTCCCTAACAATTAGTACATAGTTATTTAAAATTTTATATTGACCACCTCATCCCCTTCCACTAAAAAAGACACATTAAATCATAATACTTATTTGAAGCCTTTGGGTGTGTTGACTAAAAATATTTGAACCCAATAACAATCAACTCATGCATCAGGGAATAGGGAACAAAAAAACATCTATAAAATCCCAAAGAACCATTGGGATAATGATGCCACTCCCCAAGGTATCTCCACTATAAATGGTTGTACCCAAGATTAAGAACTCGATGGATGTCACCTTCTCAAGCAGAACTCACACATTAAAAAAAATTCAGCTTTAATTGAAGCCTAGAACACATATCCACCACCCTATTTTACTCCAAAGATTATATCAATAATAAAAATTATCATAGAACACTCCTCAACATATTTCATCATGTCTTTTTTCAATAATATTTTTTATTAATTCATCATAATCAAAATTTACCTTCTTAGGGGGGTATAAAATCACAAAACCAAATGTCTGATGGTAGTAAAACCAACATATATTTCTTTAAATTAAGTCCCTCTTTTTTAAAAACATTTCACATTCTTATGATCAAAATATATAGTAAATATCTCACAAAATTATGGTGACACCATGTTTTGATATCATTATTAACCAATACTAATTCAGGATAATGTTTAGGGTAGTTTTTCTATAGAGGGAAAAATGGAAGGATCTATAGACCGAAACCTATTTTCCCTCCATAAAGACACATTGAAAAACAAGACTTCAAGAATTGTAGAAAGTATCATAATCTAAAACATTTTCCAAAATAATCAACACTATATCTAAATTCAATGTCACATTTAATTCCATAAATGATATCAGAAAATTAAAATTACATTCAAGCATTACACCTTTATAGTTTAAACCAATCATCAAAAATGGGAGATTGGAGAACTCTTGATAAAATCATAATTTGTAAGATGCCAAAAATTTAAAGCTCTAGTACTCAATCCCATTTCTAGCATTCTCCATGTATATATAATTAGATACCTTTATTTAGATTCCATGAGATTCCCCTCTAAAATATCACATTCCTAAGAAATGTCACCTCTCTGATTGAAAAAAAAATTTTAATTCATTCCATACATATAGTGTTCTTTTAATGTTTGAATTATTATTTCCATATAGTCAATATGATCCTTCTATATTTTTGAGTTCAATAAAATTTCAGCCCTGAAAAAAATTAATAAATATTCCATGAACTAATGAAGGATATGGTTGATGAAATCCATAAAACCAAAAGACTATAAGTTAGACTAAATGAGATCACAAGAAACTAAAAATTCATATAAAAAATAGAAATACTATTTTAGGTATATTCACTTCTCAAAACCTAAATTTGGGGTACCATGAATAAAGGATAAAAATTGAAAACCAAAATGGCCCTCAAATATGGAAACAAAGATCATCAATTATTTGAAATGGACATTTGTTCTTAACAGTCACCCGATTCAACATTTGATTATCAATGAGATGTATCATGCTCTCGACTACCTTTTTTTATAGAGGAATGGTGATGCCTATTGTGACACAATTAGGTAGGTAAACCATTCAGCCTCTAGGTCCTCATAGTGGACCATAGTTTCCAAAAACTTAGTAGGTATTTCTTGATAAGATGGAACTGAAATGGGCATCATACCTCATAGTAGGTAGATCGTAAACAAAAACTATATATATGGAGGTATACTATATAATTATATGGAAAGGGCTTCGGTCATGAACATGATGTTCCATAAAATTGAAAATGAAAACGATGGTCAAATATATCAAGAAACGTCTCTGAGAACATGCATGGGATTACCCCAAACACAAAAAATAAGAGGACCTACAATTCCTGATATATAGTCCAACTCACCCAGAGAAATCTATGTGACCCCATTGGTAGATACAAAATATACCCAATGGTGATAAATATCATATTGGTCCTTAACCTGACCATCCATGATATGATTATAATCAAGTATAATATGTCAATATCAATAACTAAAAAGTCTCAGACTACCTCCAAATCTTTTATCATTACAAAACATGTGGGGCTCATAAAACATTATGTAAGAAAATTTCCAAAAAGGAATAGAAATATCCAAAAATTACGTCAATTTTTATTAATTCACGAACAACACGTCAACCAAAATTGGAAATATTATATAATGAGTATCACCTATATCAAAAAAAGATAACCCCATAGAAGAAAAAACAAAAATATACCTCCAAATATAGTCATACATCCATCTAATTCTACTTTTGTATAATTCACTACAAAAAAATTACCAGTATCATCTCCCAATAAGTTTTCATATCCACATATACGTATCTGTTAAGCTGAGGATTATATGAAATACCCTTGGGGGCTTCTTCAGGGAGATGATAAACCTTGGTAAATGAGGATACAACATGATTACTATGGTATATTTGGTAGAAAAATAATTTCAGATATCCAGACCATCCATAAAGATTAAATGTATTGGGATCCGCTACACAATTCAACATAGTGTAAAAAATACCCCAATATTAATAAAAAAACAATAATTGGTCGTACCGACCAAGCCCCGAATACTGGTCTGGAAGAAAACTGGCAACATTTTTGCTTCTTTTTCCTGACATAAGACACACCCTATCTACCATCATCACCAAAGGAATATCCACCAAAATCAAAAATTATTGTTATGTATTCATTAGAAAATTCTTCTTTTTTACCAACCTCCACAATGGTTAAATGTAACATGAGAGTAATAATTGGAAAAATAATCAACCGCACTCTCAAATAAAACACACCATCCATTAGTTATTCATTAGTGAAGATATTCATTACCAAATTCACTGACATAGAAAAATCTATAAAATTACTCAAAATGGTATGTCCACCTACACCAGTGTCTTAAACTCTCATGTATTCTCCACACATAACTTCTCAGGGTAAAACTAATTATTAAATATTTTCTTGATTAATTTCTATGTAATGTAATCACAAAACATAGTTTTCATAAAAGGTTCTCACCATATCATTTATGTTTCATCTAGAAACTACATGGAAAATGCACATGATTGTATTATTTTGACTTTAAGGAATTTAGTAGCCTCTCTATCCTCTCATTACACTCATCAAAAAATAGTGGTCATTTTTCAAATTGAAATATAGTTGGATAGTGCTTAGTTAATTTAAATAAATGATCCTCCACCTATCCTGGGTTCCTAACACCCACATAACATAGAGTCTGAATAGTGTGAATTAAAGATTATACTGAAGAGGGTTCCAATGGAGGACTATCCTACATAACATATCTCATATATTACTATCTTAAATTTGGATGATATATTATTAGAGGAATTTTCCAAAAAATCAAATGATTATATCCAATTATAGTGTGATAAAATTCCCTAATCTTATGAAAAACATCAAAATTCAAACCATTTCATTAAAATAATAATAATTTAAAACAATTTATGAATATTTATAATAAAATAAAATACATAAAATGGATAACATAAATTTAAATAAACATAAAAAAAATGAATTCAAAAGACCCCAAACTCTATGTATCAAACCTACTAAAATTTTCTAAAAACCTATTGTTACTCTTTTTTAGTTATAGATGTAGGATGGAAATTCCCCTTTCCTATAAATAATATATAAATCATGAATTTACATACTCATATCTACTCATGGAATAGAAAAAACACATTCCGTTTTAACACACATTAGTAAGAGATGACCATTAAAACAAATTCATAAATGTCCAACCCAGGTAAACCAAAACATACACCTATTAAAATTTTCACATGGGTTATTATAACAATGAAATCTGAATCATGCCTATAATATATCTGAAACAGCACATCAAAACAAGGGTACAAAAAAGAATAATATAAAACCAAAAAACCTAAAATCCAAGGAAGAAATGATTAAATAGAATATATAAAAATTTTCCATGTGACAAATAGTCACTTCCAAAACACACCTCTATAAAGGAAACAATATAATAGAAGCTGAAATTCTATAATATTCCCTTTTATTTACCTATATATTGTAACACTAAATCAATAACCTACCAAAGGAAATATGGGTATAATCACCAATACTAGTAGCATACCACAACTAATTTGTTAGAAGTTATTATATTTATATTATAATAGTTCTATCATTAAAAAATTATTTTAGAAATTATTTCAATAAACTCCAAATCCATTTCAAAATCATTATCCCTTTATTTTTCCATTAGGTAAATTCAAAGTCTCCAAACAGAAATATGAACATTAGTTATGATAAAATAGCAGAAAATATCTATGAATAATATGTTAAGAATGTAAAAACATATCCCTAAAATACCTTCAGGTGATGTCATGTGATATATCCTCATAAATATTCATGTGAAAAAAATCCATTATAAAATCTATCATATGATTAAAATTATTAAATAAAAATGTACACTATAATTTGGGATTTAGCCTATGGGAAAATGTGTACTTTACATAAAGTTGAAAAAACACAAAAAAAATGTTTGATCATACTTATATAATGTTTTTACCATTCTTATCAATATCAATCAAACCCCAATAGTTTTTCTACACATTATAAGGTTGGATATGCCTATTTCTCAACAAAGCTATGGTTACAAAAGTTCCAAGTCCATCAAATTTATTTTGAAACCATGATCAACTTTTATGAAACGTTTTAAAAATCCAATCCAAAACAATTTTTTTTTGAAAACCACATTTCAAAATCAGAAAAATACATTTTAAGGGAACCCATATAGAAGATATTTATCATTTAAAGAAATATTTTAGAACCAAAAAACACTTCTATTCAACACACCGAAAAAATCTATTTATAATGAAAAATGATTAAATCATAAAATTAAAATGTTTTATAGAAACACATACCTCAAAATAGTATAGTTGTAGCCACCATTGGCAATTTCGATTATAATTAAGCGATTGGACACCCAAAGAGAATAGACATCATCAAACTGCAATGAATCAATAGAAAAGACTATCAGATCATGAATTTGAAACCAACTTCCACCAAAACCATAGCCATGAAAAATACATAGGAAATCCTGAAGGAATTATTCTAGGGTAAGGTTAACCACAACAACCCTAATGATTGATCACAAAATGAACAATCCAATGTGAGGGGATATCTCCAAAATCAACTAGGGTGACCTCCAAGTCAAGAGTGGGAGGATTTATGGTTGAATGAAATGAATGTAACCCATAAAACACCTAAAAAATAAAATTATAAGATTTTACTAGTGTTAATTCCATTACACAACATGAAAGCCTCAAAATCCCAAAATTATAAAAAATTAGTCGACCATTCCTAATAAAAAATCATTACACAACATGTGAAATTTACACGTCTTGTAATCCTTAATTTCCTAGAACCAAACACGTCATCATCCAAGATTCCATTAAGCAACCTACAATCCCATTAAACAACATATAATTTCCCAGCAGATAGTGCATAGTACTTTTCTAATAGAAATCATAAGTCGAAGAAAAAAAACAAAAAATGAACAAGGGAGTACCTTAAAAGCGAAAAAGGATGTCATAATTACATAGGTTGATTAAGGAACTATTTTTTGAGATAATTATTTAGAATAGCCAATAAAATTTTTTTAATGGTCAGACATATACCCAAATGATTATTTTATTAAATAAAAATATACACTTTATATTGAAAACCAATGGTCTTGTAGCACCAACTGATAGAGATTTGGAAGAAAAAGAACTGTGTAGCAACCCAAAATTGAATTGAAATAAATTATAAGTATCAGAGAAGCATTTCTCCTCCAATAACATAACGCAAAATAATTAATTTACCCCTCATTCTATTCTGATGTTCGAATATGAACATGATTTCATATAGATAGGGAAGTATATTAGAAAAAAATCTTCTGATCCTATATGATTACTCCTAAGTTTCGTGGTCCTAACCTCATAAAACCCATGTAGATGTTTTCAATCCAATCTGTAAATAAAAAAATAAAACAATTTTTCTTTGAAAATTCACCCATCTAAAACACTAAATATGTTAATTTAAAAACCACATTCAATTCATCGAATGTGGTAAAAATACACAGGGTTATGTTTTTTCCCAAATAACAACTGGATCATGTTTTAAATCACTATATATTGTGTATTCACATCATGAATCATAGTTCATGATTTGAAACAAGTTTTTTCATACTTTTCATGATTCATTATATCATGTCTTCTTTCTTGTATATTCAATCAATGTGTGAATGTCTTAGGATACTCTTTAGTTCTTCTTCATGATTGAAGAATGACATTCTGAACTGCATTTATGGTGTAAACTCAACCTTCCTAATATATGGAATCTGATAGTGTCACCATTCTTCAAATGTAGTTTACTAATCTTCATACATGGATTCTCTATCTCTTTTATTACGTCACTGTGGGTTGATGTAACGGCCCACCCCTCACCCATTAGCATAAGAAGATATAGAGGGATCTACTAGACCTTAGGTGAAATCACCAAGAAAATAATGGATAGAAATAAATATCAATGGATTCATAAATAATTTTATGATGATTTTCCATTTAATGATATTACATTCAAAACATAAAAGATTCCTAAAACCCATTAAATGATGCCTTAGTAAATGGAAATTCAACCCAATGTACAACTAAACCAAAAAAACAAACTATATTAAAGTAAAAAAAGGATTCAAAGATAAAAAAACTAAAAGACACAAATGACATCAATAACAAACTCCATATTTTCTCCATGGTCTAATATGTCATTCCAAGCCCAAGGTATCAAAAATGCATCTCTAAAGTTCTCATATAACTTTCATTTACTTATATATTTATATATAAAAACTACAAATGAACCATAGTCTCCAAGTAGGGAGTGAGTGTAGAACTCAATAGGCTTTAGCCAATTTCATCGCAACTCAGGCCAAAATTAAATATCATTTTAACACATTTATATAAAATAGTTCATATAAAATCTCATGTAGTTTATGTCAAAGACAATATTTTTTTTTAAAAAAGACTTCTCTATTAAAGAAATAAAATATATCTTTTAAACCATTTCTAGAATCCCATTTTTGAATACCAATTCTATACATCCATATATCAACACATACATTCCCTTCTGACAGTTTTTTACTCATGTTAAATATCTCATAAGTCCTTAAAGTCATCAAAATTTAACCATTACTAGGTTCCTCAATGATACACACCCATTCTACTGGGTCATGTCAATGAAAATAATGTATTTCCTACCATGTATTTAAAAAAAATCGATCTATTTCAATAAAAGATTGATTATTTTTTAAAAAATCTATAATGATCTTCCATGCATCAAATCCTACCCATAATTTTAAAACCATCATTTTGAGATCATGATCCAAATTAATTTTCCACATATCCATCCAATTTCCAAATTTTCATTGAATTTCACTAAATATGTTTTTCACCAAGAATAAAACATGAATTTCCCAATTCAATTATATAAATTCAATAAATTATATTCAAATCATTATTGTTCTACTCATGTATAGTTGAGAGTGAAGCCTCCTGCCTCATAATCATTGGAGAACATAATGAATGATATAAAAACTTCAAAACCACACTTCAAAGACCTTAAAATAACAATATATCTCATTAAATTCAATCAAAAAGTATTTCTCGTCAGGATTGAAATCACACAGAATGGATTTATCCACAATGTACTAGATAAATTATTCTTATAAAGGTAACAAGAAAAAATATAAGGAAAATAACTATGAATGAACACATAAAAAAATATTTTGGCATCCAACACACTTATATTCACCTTGTAATTTCTCATAGTTTGAATGAAATGGTCTCTAAATAATTTGGTGGAAGTGGAATTTGAGTAATGACATTTTTATGGAAAAATTATTTATGAAGATAAAATGAGTTTGATAAGAAAATCAGATATAAATATTCATAGTGGTTGGTTGGGGAAAATGATTAAGAAAACCATATAGTAAATATGAATGACCAAACACCCCCATAAAATCCTTAAATGATTGGTTGTAATATTAATACAAACTATTTTACAATCATACTAAACCCCTAATTCCTAGATTTTCATGGTTTCTCATGGGGATTAACATGGTATGGAGAAACTGTGTTTTTAACCATGCACCTACTCCATTTTATAATACCACGAGATAGAATAACACTAATCTCCTATTAAGTATCAATGAAACTGATACAATTTGTAACATCCCTCCTTTCACCCACTGTCTTTATAACAGGCGTAGGGTCCTCCTCTGACATAGGTGTCATCCTGAAGACAAAAAATGTTGGAATTAGATTCCATGGTCATGATAAAGAATTGGCATACAATTTTCCATTTAATGGTAAAATAAATAGAGTCATAAGAAACAAAAAACAATATATGACCCATGAATACAGGTAAATTCAATTCAATATATAACCAAACCAATAAAAAATAAATATATTAGAATAAAATGAAAAATAAAAGATAAACCCAACTTAATGGCATAGATGATAATAACCAGTAGCTCCCAATATTCTACAAGCTCCAATATCACATGCCCAAGCTAAGGTAAATAGAGGTATTCCTAAATAACAATGATACCTTTCCTTTACAAATTTCGTGATATTTAATATCTTCAAATTCAAAATATTTCCCAAGAAGAAGGGAATTATAGAAAAAAATATTCATTCCACAATGACTTCCCAAATCATGCCACTAAAATAGAACATGTTAGTAGATTTATATAAATTAGTAAAAGAACTGAAAACATTCTATATCAACGATGGATAGTTTTAAAAACATTAAAATATTTCCATGGAAATAATCATACAATTCTTTAAAAAAAATTCTGAAAATCCATATTGAAATACCCATTTCCTGTATCGATACATTCATCCCCATGAGAATGTTCCATAATCATGAGTTTTATTCCATCAACTGAAAATGAGGTCAAAGGGTAACCATTAGAAAATTCCCTAATTGAACACACCCCTTCATTATGATCAATTCAATGAAAATAAACACATGCCAACCATCTATGAACAAACCCATGCCAATAAATTTCAATAACAAATTTATCTTAATTACATAATTTTATTAAAAATTACCCATGAATCAAAGAAACCCATAATTTTAAAAAGATAATTTTAAAATTATGTACCAAAGAAACTATCCGAAAAAACAACCAATTTATAAAATTTCAAAACCCATCACTATAGTTATTTTCTATCAATATGCTCACATAAATTCGAAAATTTATTTCAAGCAATTCAATAAATGCTAAACAAATACATCATGTTTTAATCAAGACGAGTAGAGAGTGAGGCCACCTTCCTCTCAATCTTAAGGGAAAAATAAAAATAAGGCAACAACTATAAACCCTGTCTTGAAACTTTTAAAAACAAATATATATGTAATAATAATCAATAAAAATAATCATATATCATCATGTTTGACATCAAACAACAGGGATTTTCACTCAATAAGAACTATTCGTGATTATAATATAATTAAGGGGAAGAAATATATGGGTAACGTTGAATAATGGACACATATCAATGAATCTATGACTCCAATGTTCTTAGAATATCATAGGAATCAGTCCCTATTCATATAAAATAGTCACCAAACCCTTGAAAGGATGTTGAATTTGGGTTATAGAATGTTTATTGGAAAATTGTATTAATGGGGTAAAACTATTTATGTCCTCAATTTATTGATCAATTCTTTTAGGATTCAGGATTGGGGTCTACATTTTGGAAAACACTATGTTAACTGTGCACTAGTTACTACCCTCAAACACAACTAGAACATTTTGAATACATATATATAAAAACAATGAAATAATTGTAATAATACCAACTATACATATTTTCGTAGTCTAAATTGGGAAGCCACATGGTAGGGCTATACAGTACTCCTAACAAAGAACCTACATAGTACCCATTATTTCTTTAGAGAGGTTTCCTAGAGTGTTTCACTGTTTTTTATAACCCTATTCAAAACTAATACCCCAAAAAAAGACACAAAAATGAGATAAAATTATTCAAACAACCATAAACATAACCAAATAGTTCTATATAGTCAACATACATAAATAAAGGATAATTACCTAAAACTAAGGGTGATTCAAGTGAACTAATCTCATAAAAGTCATACATAGTGATTCATTCAGCGTAGTTGTAGATGTGATCCTTCTATACCATTACACACACTCTACCTTAACACTACCCAACATTACCTAATATTTATCCTTTCATAGCTTATCCTTAACCCTTACATACCAAGTGGAATATATGGGTTAGCCTTATCAAGTCATGTCCACAATATGCATCATTGACTTTACCATTACACGTGTATTTTAAAGACCAGGTTACCTTTATTTAAAACTATTATTTTAATTTAAATAGTGAATAATAACCTAGGGATTTCTGGCTTTATATCCGTAAATCCCTACTAAGTAAATATAAAATGTGTTTAAAACTTACATTGACAACTGTCCATATGTAAGGGTAACCAATTTTATCCATTTTTAATATATTCAAATTATGAATTTTAGTTAAAATTTATGAATATAAATTAATAAAATAGAGACGCCCAAAATTAATTCATTTAATTAATTATTTCATAAAAACAATTAAAAAAATTCGTTAAATAAAAATTCCATGAATATTTTATGAGAAAGTTTTGCATCAAATACCCCCACACTAAAACTATCTTTCTTCTCAGGAACTGAATAACAACATTAAAATAAAATATCCTTTAAATATAAAAATATATAAATATCAAAAAAATCAAACAAAGATAATATCATTTGTAAACAAAATGCACATGATTTTCATTAAAATAAAAAACTATTTCACACATTTTACAGAAAAAATTAGCCCATGTATTTAATATTTTCCCATTTGAAATTATGGTTATTGTCCATTTTTTATTTAAACATTTATAGTTCATTTTTATTAAATATGTGATGTTATGTGATACCTCATTCTAGTATTTTTTTTCTCTAATCACTCATGCAACATATTCAAGTAGATATACTCTCAAACCATGTGTAATTACACATTCCTAGAAGCATTATTAGGATTTAAATTGCAAAAAAAAATTAAAAAAAGGAAATTTTTATTACTTTGTAAATTAGGATCATATGGATCTAGGGAATAGGGTTGATAGATATTGGTGTTCAAAACAATAAAATATCAATGTAGAAGTTTATCTCTATATCATAATTATTGATATGAAAAGAAATGTTTAGTGAAAATTACCCCATAAAAATGAAAACTGAAACTCCCTAGCACACTAATATAAGGTCACGACCAATTTAAACATAATAAAAGTGTTACCCTATCTGTAAATATCATTCTACATTGTCATTTACTATTTTCTTATTTTTGTTTCAAACAGAATTTTTGTAATTTAATATGAAAATTTCATGCTTGGAATAAATATCCCATCAACCACCTAACCATATATGATACGAATAATTGGTTTAGTAGTGGTGATTTTTTATTCTCAAATGTTGAAAAACTTTAATATTGTTTTAATTAAGACAAAATAATAAATATATAATTAATGAGTTATAAACATCCCCCAATACCAAAATATAATCAATCAAATGCTTATTCCTTAAAATATAATATTTACAATACTCCATGACATCACTCACCCCTACAATTTGAATTTATGATACAATAAAATATAAATATAACTATGAATAAATAAATATAAATGGATTGAAATTTTTCTCACTCCTGACAGTATATTTCATGGATATATAAATATAAACTATGGTTGAGGTGAAATGTGGTCATAATGATATTGAATAAATAAGAATAGAAATCATCAGTCATCTTTAAGGTAAATTTTGACATAGATTACTTTGTCGCGTAGAAATAAAATTATAAAAGGTGTCAAACCATATGTTCTCTCAATAAATATTATCAAGAAATAAATAGAATGATATCATTAGACTACATATTAAATATTAGATGATAATCTTTAGAAATAGATTAATTCTAAGAAGCATGAATTATTATTATTTTTTCCTTAACTATAACGTTGTCTTAGCATAGAAGATATATTATTGGAATGTTTATTCCATATTGGGGCCTATAAATAGACTTTGTTTCACTCAAAATACACATAAAACCCCTATTATGCTTCTAAAAAATCATTTTTTTTCTTTGGGTAAGACCTTCATAACCACTATTTGGTCAATAAAATAATTCTCTAATAGTGTAGAAAACCTGAAAATCCAGGTATTTCATTATAAAAACTTATTGGCCTTTTCATGTTTTGTGTTGCTTTCAATTCTCCATCATCGGTGATTTTAGCTCTATTATTTACACTTTTCTTGTTATTATTTTCTTATTTATCAGTGTGGATTATATATACCAATTTATTTCCCGAAAATATGGAAGATTATATTAATTCAAACCATTTATATTATTTTCTTTAATCCTCAATCACAATAGTGTTATTCATTTATCAGTGTATAATAAAACCAAAATATTCAACACCCACAATTTGAAAAGACTCACTATAGCTCATGTCAATATATGCTGGTTAAGTTTCTAAATCTGGTATTTTAATAATAACTGGTGTTCTTCCTCTTCAATTAACAACACCAAAAATTACTCAAAAGAGATAAACCTTTCCATATTAATTTTAATATAATTGATCATCCCTAATGGTAATTTCAATGATGATTGAACTAAATGAAGGGTGACTCTTGTGGGATTTATGATCATAGGTAATAGGCTTTTGAAGTTGGTGAAAAATACTCTATTGAACCCCATAACAAAATTGTATAATTTTTTTCCTAATTTATAATACCAAATTAATATTTTAATGGAAATAACATGTTGTCTTATTGATTCATGGGTAAGACCATTAACACTATTTATGAGTACTCTCTAATAAGAGGTATCATTTCAATTTAATCAATATTTCCTTTAATTGACCAAAAATACTTCCTATAAATTAAATTCTATGGAATATTGTAAAGTTATTCTTTAAAAATAATACTAATATGAATATTTTTAGATAATTTTATGAATTTAAGATTATTTTCTTATAGTATTATTAACATCACCCACTCTAGAAATTGAATATTTTTCTTACATAGTGGTGGATATTCCAATATTTCATGCTCTTATTTATGATTATTATTCTTCATAATAATTTATAATACATAAAATTACATTTCACCTTATTTTTATTACTATATATTTCATGATTTAGGGTTTCCTAGGGTGATTCTTAAACATCATAAGGTTATTGAATTAAATTATCTTCATGGGTGTGATTCTGTGTTTCCATATTGTACTCCCCTTATCCTCTATCGATGTTATTCAATGATTTTCTCAATATAAAAATCCAAATTTTTTACTTAAGACTTTTGGTTCATTATGTGTTCTTTAGTCACCTTTTTATAATAACCTATTGGGTTCATAAATTTAGACAATATCTCTTCTATGTAATGGAAATGGATTAATGGTGATAGACCATGATGTTTATGTTTCTCGTATCCATGTGGCCATAGAATTAGTACTTTATATTTTTTTTCAATCCATCAACAATGAAATTAATTTTTCCATTGTAATTAAAATAATTTTTGTCTTTTTTGTCTATAACATAGAAAATATTGAGGTATGAATCATAAAAATCATATATTCCATGGATTCGACATGGGAAACATTATGATATTCATCATCTGGGTCTATATTCAGATTTTTGGCCTCCAAAATTTCATTCAAATCTATTCTGGTATATCTCATCAAAAACATTATAGCTTTTCTCTGGTGAGTTCTTCATAAATTATCCATGCACATAATCATCAATATTTGGCATGTTTTTCTACAGTAGAACATTAAAAACAACATTGAATTAAAAATAATATTTATATTCCATGATGAAATCATTTAAAAGTTTCTATATTTACGTCGTTCCTAATATCAGTAGATATATTGTATATTAAATTGGTTATTATTGAAAATAACAACCTATATTTTCAAGGATTTAAATCATGTATTGAATCATGTAAAAAAATTCACATCGACTAATCCCAATATTAAATGAAGGATTTTTTTATTTGAACCCATTAAATAGTTTTTTTCAGTGAAATATTAAATAATATTAATCTTACTAAATTGGATGATATATTTCTATATTTAAAATTGTCAACAAATTCTAGGAAACTCACCATGAGAATGATGGGATTCTCATGGGGTGTGTTAGAAAATAATATCAAAGTTGAAATCATCTGAATGATGGTGTACTTCATCATTAATTTATGTTCTCTAATTAGAGGCATCCAAATACTTGGTTGAATTCTCAAACCTGAAAGACATCCATAATCCATTAGTATATGTATCTCTATTGGTATACATAGTGATTATCAAACAATTACATGCCTTTTTTTCTATTGAACCCTTTTTTTATTTTAAATACTTTTATTTAACACCAGAACATATATAAGATCATGTAATTTTTCATTTCCATAGGTGGGGTAATCATGTATCATTTTTTCCCTAAAAATAAAATATTATAATACAAAGTAAACAAATAATAATTACAATAATATGTTTTACAACTATTCCAAATTAGCATACTCATTATTGGAAACAGTACATGAATTTGATTCTATTACATGAAATGAACATGATGTTTTCATTAGTCCCATAGGGTCTAAGAAAATTATAAATTAAAAAAAAATCAGAAAACATAAATATAAATGTTAAGTAATTAGTTTTTATGTCGGATGATAAAATAAGGATGGTTGAAAATGATTTATATGAGTTTCATAATCAAAGAAAAAAATAAAATGAAATTTAAAATTATAGTTGTGATTTCATATTAGGTAAATTTATTTTTAGAACTCGGTTCTAGGGATTTTATGAATTACATTTTATTTAGTATCTATTATCTAAATTAGGATTGAAAATATCAAAAAACTCAGTTCCCTTTTCTAATCCTACTATATCTCCATTGCTATAGTCTATTAATTTTGTTAATTAAGTAACTAGGTGACCCAAAATCTTAATTGTATAGTGGTTTTACGCAACCCATAATGATGTCTTGGTTCATAAAATATATACTCGTCAAATCACAAAATAATCTTCATGTGATGAAAAATTAAATATTTAGAATTAAAAATATAATTAAAGATTAAAAAATGACATGAAATAAAAAAAATATGTTAACAATACCCTCTAATAATATCACCCAACATAATGAATCTACTCCTTGGGAAATTCGTGGGGGGATTATGAATATGATTCCAATATGAGAAGGAAGATAAGCGACATCAAGGCTCTTGATGCTCCAGTTTTTCACTTTAATTGAGTAATTTAAGTCTCATAAAAGTACCCATAACACTATCTAATCATTTTTATCTATAAAAAAATAAAACTATTGATCTCATCAATTTCTGCATCTTAAAAAAATTGAGTTCCATATAAAAAAACACATCAATTCATCCTAGAAGATCAAAATACCTAGGTTATATATATTTATCAAATCTCACATGGATCATTTTTTACCTCATTATTGATTACCAATTCCCAACAAGAATATTTATTCAGGATGTAGTACATGTTTTTTCATCAATTATATTCTTAGGTATTTTATTTCATACATTATGTATATTCTTTCATAGAGTTGATTTATTGATACCCTTTATAGTGATTCTTCATGGTTGAAGAAACACATTGTTAACTTCATTCATAGCATGAACTCTACCTTTACCATGAATGAGATTCATGATGGGATCTCTTCTACATTTCTAGGTTCTTAATCATCATTTATGGAATCTTCATCTTCATTTTACAGTCACAGTGGTTCAAACAAATCTCTAAATTGTTTTCCATACTGATTCGAGTGGTATAGTTCTAGTAGTTAACCATTATTATAATAACATAACATTCACACGAACATTACACAACTGTTTTCTGGTGAAACCATACCATTACATAGTTCATCCACTACCCTTATATAGCTAATGAGATCCATGGTTTCCCATATATAGTGGCATATACCATTATGTTACCTCAATTATACCTTTACTGATTGATTATTTTTTCAATTTATATCAATTAACTACCATTACATGCCATTAAAAATCACATAAACAATGTTTTCTAACTTTATATATCTCCATAAATTACTCTTGAGTATTGGTAAATGGGTTTTCTCCCTTATTAAACCTATTTTCTGTCTATAAGGTTAAAAATATCTTAATTGTTTTATAATTGTTTCCAATTAAGTATTTTTTTTATTTCTATACAAATATATACTTTATTAAGATTTAAACAAATTTAATTAAACTCAATTATTAATTTATTAATTCAATATAAACATTAAAATTTATTATTAAATTATAAATAAATTATATGAAAATATTTTCCCCTAATTGGAATTATGTCCCATAAGATAAATGAAATATCTAGTGGAAGTTAATATTCATTATCTCACTGATAAATGATCATCTAGTCATTAATTATATTAAATGTTACTTAACTTCCTTGTAAATTGATATCATATATATATATATATATATATAATTAAATCTAAAACATTAACTTGATCATATAAAATGCAATATTTTAGAGAATATAAAGTTTTATAAGAAGTACATTCCAATAAATGTCAAGAAGAATAGATTATTAAGAATGAGATTTGACCATTATAATATTAATATATTTTAATAATAACTCAGTAAATAATAATTTATTTGATAGTGATATATCCTATGAAATCCCATTAGATATAAATGAGTGGGAAGAACTAGAATCAAATAATATAATAATTTTTATAGATTGGATGAAATGTATACCATTCACCACATAATTCTCTTTATGTATTTGAAAAATTATAATTATAATATATTTTACATTTTATTTGTTAATATTAGTTTTATGGATCAAATAATCATCTTATATATGTTTATTCATTAATTTGTAGGTGTATTTCCTGTACTCTATGTTTTTTATGCACTATAATTTTGGTGGTACAATAGATGACATATTAATTTATTCCATTGTATCCAATGGACTCTTCATCAACTTTAAAAATTCATGGGAATTATGATCTTGCATTAAGAATTTAAGGATACCCAAGGATCCATTTATCCAATTATAATGATGTCACTTCCCACATTTGTTGGATTATATTACTGGACTTTCTTTGCCCCATTTGATTTATTAATGTTTAAATGAGACTTCATCTTTCTCTTTGTATCCAAACCAAGGGAATGGTGTGAATCTGAAATTTATATGTCTACCTTTACCTCACATGAAAAAAATCATTTTATCTAATAATTAATTTTTATCTAATGATATTCGAAGATATTTTTTAAGCCTTTGAAGAATAAAATAGTGTTTCTTTCAGGGTTGACAATTAAACTGTAACCATATAATTTGTGTCTATAAAAATTTACCGTTTCTGTACCAATTGATTAATTATATATTTTATTATTATTGGGGATTTATTACTCAATTTCTATGCATAAATTATAGGGTATTTACTTATTTAAAAATTCTTCTTATACTCATCTCATTTTAAGTGGTTGATTTATTCTTATTATATCTTGTATTTAATATAATTCCACCATTGAGATACATTATACTCTAAATGAGAATTGTCTAGGAAAGTTTTTTAATGTTTCATGAACTAGATAACTAAAAAAATTCTCTGTGGGATAGAACCATTAAATAGTCACTAGTGGATTATAATACCTAGAAGAATAGGGTGGTTGATTCCTCAAGAAAGACTCAATAATATGTGATTCACTCCATTGATTTTTCATAATGTAAGTTTGATTTAGTGTCAAATAAAGTAATATGATCATAAGGAATGAAATATTTATTCAATATCTCATAGTGTATGATTTATTTATAGGAAAATAATTTCATTTTCCGAGAAATTTATTATTATCAGGATTCCATATGGTTACAAAAAATAACTATAACCAAAAAACATATTGTAGTCATCAAGATCAAATAATTAACATGAGAAATATTTTAATCCTGGTAAATAATTCTTAGTATATCAAAAAAATTACACATTATTTTTTATCTATGATAGATTATGTTTATCATTGTTCGTTTATCATCATTATCTATTCAAATCCATCATAATGGTTAATAATAAATTTGAGAAATAAACCATGAATATCACACAATAGTTCCTAGATATTGTTTAAATCATATAACCACTCTTAATGCACTAGTTAAACATGAGTTGTTAAGATATAATCCCTTATATGAGTTATTTTCCCTAAGTGTATATGGGTTATAGTCATATCCCCAATATAGTCTTCAGAAATGAAATATTTTCTTCGAACACTAGAGTGATTATATAACAAAAATTGTATATATTCTAATACACATAGTCTTACCCCAAATATTTTAACCCAAATTAATAAATATTAATATCCATATACAAATCTAAACCATGTTCTAATACCAACTAAGACAGAACATTAAATCTAAACACTTATATTACATCTATATAGATTTATTATCTATTCATCAAATAACAATACAATATAGGAAAACATAAATGTCTAATTTATATAGGTATTAGAACGATAAATATCTTATTTAGGTATAATAATAATTATCTATCATAATTTTATTCTTATATTATTCCATTCAAGAAATAATTACTTAAAACCATTGTTCATAACATGGGGAAAATGAATATAAGAAAGAGTGATCTCATATTCTTATGAACAAAAAACATTGAGATACCAATCAATG
Organism: Viscum album; assembly: GCA_963277665.1. Lineage (NCBI taxonomy): Eukaryota > Viridiplantae > Streptophyta > Magnoliopsida > Santalales > Viscaceae > Viscum > Viscum album. Next base: position 2,116,595,450 of record OY728161.1, on the reverse strand, counting down.
ATCATGAGTAAGAATTTGATAATAACAAGGTTATTATATCAGGATCATAAAATAAAAATGTTATACCCATTATATCATAGATCAAAAACAATTAATGAACACATATTATCATGTCATAATACATGATTCATCAGATATAGGAATTATTTTATATCAATCACGAACCATTTATTCAAATTATCTATATAAAACATGTCATAATAGTGTGGCACCATCATAGGTATATAGAACATATCCTTGGTCAAGGTTAACAACTATGACCATCAAATCATAATGGACTAAAACTAAATACATGTTTCCCATATCTAAATGGATTAGGCTACACAATATACTTCTAATATAATAGTGGATGTGTAATCCCTATCTATTAACAATAAATTATAGATAACATAGAGTAATATTCCATTATTACATCATGATATATTAGTAAATACCAATCAACTGTTTTGATTTAACAAACCCATTAATCACATAATTATATCTATAAAAATGTGTTCCAAAATAACCTAAATTGATCATCATTTCATCAAAGGTTAACCTATAGAAAATACATTTGTTTCATAAATATTTTATTATTTGATCATATAATAATACTTCATAAACTAATGTGTTTCATAAATATCATATCATCATAATCCTAAATCATCCATATAAATCATAAGGATGATATTAGTGGGTCATATACACAATAAGTCACATGTAACATCAATGGATGTTATCATAGATTAAAAATGATCAAAAATATGGATATAATGTTTCATAGAGAAAATACCATTTTAATTTGGGAAAAAATTATTTACAATCTAAATTGATAATAAAAAATTGTGTAAAATTCTTAATTTGGTATAAAAATCAAAATATTAATATAGTAATTAATTAATTACTTTTCATGAAGTTTTAAAAATTCATTAATTCTATAATAGTTAAAATATTTTTTTACATCATTGGATAGAAGTATCTCATTCAAAAAGGATAATAAGATTATTTAAAAATAAATGAATTTTAAAACATGTGTAAAAATGAATTTAAAATTTTACATAGGAATATCCAAAGAAATTCTAGAAATTTTTTTACACAACATGGATAGGAATGAATTAGGTTTTACGAATTAAAGGGAAGAAACAAGGGAAAACTTTATCGCCATTACAGTTAAATGAGAACCCGACATCACAAGGCATCACCAAACAAGACCATTTCAATATGTAGAAACAATATATGGAGGGGGACCTTATACAAAGTCCCAAAACATCAAAAAATTCCAGAAAGTGGCCATTATAGCCTCTCAGGACCATGTTTTCCACACTGGTGGTTTAACGTAAACCCCTTCTTTGAAGAGACTATAAAGGACCCATAGACCCTCTTAGACACCATCCAGATACTCATCCACATGAACAACCGCAGACTACTTGCACCTTCGATGAATCAAGTAACATAAGAAACTAAGGTCTCTTTCAATCTTCGACAACCACTCTCCCACTACAAGATGATCCAAAAAACCAAAAAGTAAAGGTTAAAGACTCATTATAAAAATGATTAGATAAGAATCCTTACATTTATCAACTAGAGGATTTTCCAATGGAGAAAAAATATGGGTTAGACTTCAGTCATCCACTAACCCTTAATGGGGGAATACCTTACCCAAGAAGAAAACCCAATGGCCCAAAAAAGATTTTCCATTGGTGAATACATATCAAAAATCAGATCCAAACACATTAAGGGAACCACCATAAAGGCATATCAAAACATCTCTCAGAATATATCACTAACCATCCCTTCAACCTAGAATACCGACTAAAAACAACCCCAAAACACCATTCAATAAAAGGGGTTATTGGACTCAAAACACACCATAAATACAACATTTCCAAAAAAACATAAAACAAACCATACTAAATTAGTCATCAAGATATCATTTTTTCCATCAAAAACTTTTCATTGAAAATAAACGGTTCAGCGGTTAGCATATCCACCAATGGTACCTCATGGGACTCACACATGCATGTTTTTATGCCACACTGACACCTGCCTCATATCCATCCCGACACTCATCTAGTTGTTCCATCAACCATCCATCATCCCATATAACCCCATGCATGTGGATGCTCACAAAAATACCAAAGGTCAAAACAGTAAATCTTTCCACTTTTCAAAACCAAAATAGTTAACCAATACTTCTTTTTTTCTCAAGACTACTAACTACAATATCAAAATCCCAATTTAAAGCTTACAAAACATTTTAGAAAGGCACAACCATTTAGATAAAAACTCACTTCCAATTCATTCACATCAATTTAAAAACATGTCACCACATTAAAACACCTTCCAATAGTTTATAAAACTCTATTGGAAACACTTTTTCATAACCAACTTTCACAAGGTTCATTCTTTCAAAAGAGATGTAAACACACCATTTTCCCATTGAAAACAGTTTTGTAAATTTAGTTCCACCATGTCACAAGTCAACCATTCCATCTTTATTATAAATCCATTTCAAAGAAACTTTACACTTCTTAAAACCATGTCATTTTTCCATTAAAACCCAACATCCAATATTCCAAAACTAAAGAACACAAGATAATGCAAAGAGGAAACTAGTTTTAGTGGGTGAATTGGATATATGTTTGGAGGACATACAACAATCACATCAATGTAATAGGGAGTGTTCTAGGGAAATATCCCCAACTCCACATGGATTTCCCTGCCCTCTGAGCTCACTTAGACTATTAACCCAACTCTCTGTTCATTTCCCCCAATCATCATCAAACCAAGAAAACCAAAGAACTCAAATAAGCCCCAAAATCCCCTAGTGACTTGAATCCTGTCTTGAGGTGTGTTGATTAGGAAAACTACCCCTAACCATAATACTAGGACTCAACAATACTAACTTTATACTATCTCTATTTTTTCCCAAATAACATGACCCAAAGAGTTAACTTGTACCTCCTTTGATACCATTTTTTCATGAACCAAATCTATACGCCATTAAAACTGGCACCAAACCCAACGCATGACAAGTCTCAAAGGGAATTCCCTATCTCCTTGGGTTGTAATAAGTTCCCGGGTATCAATAAATTTGTTTTGGGGATGATTTACATGAGTATGGAAGTATAAAACATTAAAAAAATCAATAATATGAATCTAAAATTTTCATGCCCAACAAGTCTTATCAAAAACTAGATATAAATACATAGTTTTAAATAAAATAAAATGGTTACAATAAAAAAATAAAAATAGAATAAAATCCATCCAAAAATACTCCACGTGACAAGGGGTCATCATCCCCGAGTCGTCTCAACAACACTGCACCATAGGAGGGGACTAACAACCAGAACTGCCTTCACCGAAGGCTTTTCCTTTACCTAAGTCAGACATAACCAAGAGTACTTACACCAAAGGGGTGTAAGTATGGTTTGATCCTAATCCTAGTAGGATATCACCCCAATATTCCAAATATTATGAAATACAAGGTGAAAATCTTGTAGTTTTAATATGTAAAGAAAAAGCGTTGATAAATTCCAAGAAATACAACTTTCAATTGTAATCAATTTTCAAAGTAAATCATTCAGAATGTTAACACAATTAAATATGAAATGTTAGCTACTGAAATTTACATCCAAACACAACCTAATAAAAGGGTAAATACCACAAATCCAATAACCACCAAAAATGGGAACACCCCTAGGCAACTAGATAGTCTCGGGGCCTATGCACATCGTACCTCGGTTAAAAGTAACCATAGAAAAATTTGTTCTAATGAAAGATCCAATAGTAGGGAACATACACATAACCTAGTGTTCTAAAATAATCATCAATATATTTTAGTTATAGTTTTATTTATCCATTTTCTCAACGAAACATGAACAAAACCCATTTGGTTCACTAGCCGAACTAGTACATATCTTCCCACCTAAGTACTCGGGAATCCCCCTTTGTGCTCAAAAAATTTCATCATTATAAAAAAATACATTTCATATAAATAAATCACTACTTTTTTCAAAAAAAAACAATACATTATATATACATACTTTATACCACTTAAAACACATAACAAAGAATTTAAATTTTCAATAAACAACTTCTAAAAATCATTCCTTGTTCTGCACCAAAAACTCTTTGAAATATCAACTTTTCAAAACATGCGCATACTTAAAAGTCACCAAAATAGAAATGAAATCCCAATACATTTTAATAAAACCATAAAATCTGTGTTTGGGAAGCCCTATATTAACCATGAAGTGATATATTTAAAAAACCTTCATTTCCACACCAAAATGGCACTTACAAATTCATGTGTTTCACAAACACCATTAAAACAATTTTCTCAACAACAACCAAAGAATATAAACATTAAAAATTTATTTTTAGCCTTAATAAATAACAATAAAATCAAATAAGCAATTATAGGGTATCCCCTAATGAATCAATAGAAGATTTCTTTGACCCCCCCCCCCCCCCAATTTCACATAAAAATGGCACTAAAATTCAATTTCTTTACAGACACCTCTAAAACCAATTTTCACACCAATAATAAAATGAACATGAAAATACCATAAACATATCATGTTATTAACAATAATTTTATACAAAATTGAATGACATACCAAAATTGTCAAAACCCTTGAATCCTTGTGGGAAAATATAACTACACCACTACCACACCACAAGGAAGTGAAGAGAACACTAAAAACTCTAGATTACACCAAAAAGACACCCAATCAAACCCTTGGTTCAATCCCTAAGTTTTGGATATGAGGAAATTCAAGAAAGAAGAAATAAATCCCTAATTAAAGGCAAGGAATCAAGGAAAGAAACACTTACTTAATGAAATCTTGGAGTTTCCCCACCAAAAACCCCAATAAAGATGGGTTCCATTGAATTTTGGGGGAGCTTTGAGACCTCCCATGGAATATATATTTGAATGGGGGAGAAATGGGGTGGAGTAGATTTATTTCTGAGTGGGAAAAATTCGAAATTCAAAATGATTTTGATGACCTGGACACCCCCACACGATTTTCCTGCACGATTTAGTAAATCATTCGACTTAACTATGTGGCCTATTCTGGCAACTAAACAATCATCCATTCTCCTCCAATATAAGTGGGGTCCAAGGGGGAAACCAAGGAGTAACGTTAGGCCAAGAATATGGAGAAATAATACCCAAAAGAAAACTACCTTTTATCCCTAAGCCCCATCCAAATCAAGGGTAAAACCCACTTCAACAACTTACCCCACAAATGGTGTCACAAGGCGTGTCACTAATCCAACTCCAAAACACCAAAACCTCATACCATAAATTTTTCCAAATAGGAGGCCATGTATCATACAATCCCCTCAAGGCCAAGGTCATAGATCAAGAACACACGAGACACCAAAATTTCAAACCTGGAACACTCGAAAACCAAGAGAATTTTAAGAACCAAAAGAGGATTTGAACAAAGCATGGGATTAAAAATCTGGGCGTGACATTCACTTATTATAATTAACTATTTTTATTAAGACACAACTCCTTTGGAAGCATATAAATAATAATATTTCTTTATATATCCAATTTGTTTTTATTTTCATTTCTTATTGGTTGGTAACCAATGAATTCATTTTATATTTATATAAACCATAAATTATCATAAGTTAGTTAATAATATTTATAATAACTAACAAATCAACAAGGTTAAATCATATTATATTAAATAATAATATTTTAATAATACATTTTTATTTGGTGAAACTCGGTCTTCCATTCAATTCAAGCTATCGGGGAAGTTCACTCATGGGTTTAACACAAACTACTGAGAAATGTTTCTCTTGTGTGAAAAACAAGATTACTTGGTTTTGTGTTTATTAAATATTATATCATTTATTTAATATATTTAAAATACCAAATATAAAGTTGAGTCTCATGATATTATATTTACTCGTGTGCTTGATGATTCATGTCATGGATGCTATTGAATACAATGGTGTACCTTAGAATTTTAGGGTGTTACATATCCCATAGTAGACAAAATTGTTCCTATAACTCAAATATATCCTCACAATTATTTTTGATCTAGTTTGGATTCAAATTTTGGGAGATTTTGTTCCATTATAGAATGATTCACAAACTATAGGAATATTCATATTTCCTTGGTTAATTCCTTCGCTATGGAACATAATTAATTATTTTGTCACTAATAATTATGTATAATTTAAGAAATTTTTTTAGTTTCATGTATATAATTTCATCGAATTTATGATTTTTTGTTTTACATAATAAATAAAACATAATAGCTGGTCCACATTACATGAAATAAATCTTTGGTATTTTTTTACAATCCCAATAGCTATCCAATCTAGCTTGAACTATAGTTTGATTAAATATATAAAAATTATACATGAATAAATCTAAATAATAATAAAATAAATTATTTGATAATATAAATATTTAGAATCAAAATAAAAAACTTTTATAATAGTGGTTAATTTTATAAAATAATATCTAGATTTATTCAATAAACATGATAAACATCACATGAATGTTTTTTAACATTTATGATCAAATGAATGTAGGAATTTATTCAAAATTCATGAATGAGAATAATTTTTTAACATCTACAAACATAGGATAGTGCATGTCCTTGGTCCCAAAAAAAATTATATTACATGAAAAACCATGCCCACACATTATCAGGATAAATATGTTTTTTCCACAAATGTGTCAGGTCTTATTATGTTTTAAAATCCACCCTGATTTTCAAAATCCTATTCATTCCAAAATTATATATCAAAACCCATCTTAAATTTTTTTTCAAAAATATATATTTTTAAAATTTTATAATACTTTATGCACTAACATTACTATGATGTAAATATTTTAATAATTTTTAATCATTTAGGAAAAAGGTGTGATTATATTTGATATTTTTTAGATACCACATAATATCCCCAAACTAATATGTAAATTTATCAAAAAGAATACTTGAAGGGGTTTTTTTTCTTTTGGGTAGGTTTTAAACCTGAAAAAACATAACAATTAGGGTAAAAATTAATATGGACATAACAAAAAGAGGATAATAAAAGCTAAAATCAATGGAATTCTATAAAAACATTAATAAGGGAAAAAACATGGAAAAGAAACATAATGGGAAGAATTCAGTAAAGAAGTGAGAGATAAAAGAATCATACCATTAAAAAACCAGTACGAGAAAAAAATAATCGTTCTTTTTTATTTTTATCATTATTATTATTATTATATTATTTTCCATAATTTTTTATAGTTTTTGAATGATATGTATCAGTATGCTTGAAACAAAATTAGATAGAAAATTTTCCCTAGAATCTCTATAAGATAACCTCTACCACACACTTAATGTTGTGATTATTTATTATAAATAAAAATATTATATGAATACTAATGAATGTAGTTAATAATTTAAAAAATTATGCTACTACATAAATTTCATCAAATCATGAATGTATTTTATAAGTTAATAATGGATGTGAAAACATAAGGGGCTTGTGACATGGCTATCAAAAATTAGGTTTTTATTTTCATAGTCGGGAATCTTAAAAAGAGTAATAGTATATGGTTTAGGGTGGTAATTTTGATAAATTTATTCCTATATGGAAAAAAATTCCTCTATCATTTCCCTAAACATAAAATTATTGATATTTTTTTGTATTGAAAAAATATACATATCCACAATTGTTTTTGAAAGAACAAAAAATATAAAAGAAAGTAATAAATTACATTAATATTAATGTTTGATTTATTATTTATAGGATGGGGGGAAATTCACTATAAAATCCAAATTTGGGAATTGAAAAGACAAAAATTTTGAAAAAAAATTATTATTCCAATTCATTGATTAAAATTTTGAATGTTGTTGATGAAAATAATTTCATTTCCTGACCTAATTGTTTTTAAAAAATAACAGTATATTATGATGAGTAAATATTTTTTTTACACATACATAGAAGGAGAAAAATAATTGGATAAGAGGGTGAAGAGATATGAAGAGTGAAATAGAGGGATAAAGTTGGTAGAAAGAGTGATTTAAAAGGTAAAAAAAGTGGTTGTTTCTAGATTAAATTGTGTGTACTTTATTTTCCAAAAATTGGTGGATCAATTATAATAGAAGTTGAATTGGTTAAAATTAAGACAATTCCTTGTGTATTTATCATTTCCTGGAAAATTTTCTATGATTTCAGTTAATAGTGAATTTGTATGTTGTAGATACCATTTTATGTATAAGAAATGTCAAAAGAAGAATCATTATTATTTTAATGAAAAAAATAAGAATTAATGATTCATAAAAGTAAAATAAAACATGGGATTCCTTATAATATGTTTTTTATTTATCATATCTATGGATTTATAGTTTTTCTGAACTATTCATATTCTAAAGGTATTGTTATTTTAATTTTCTAAAAATGCTATTATTTTCTATATAAAATGTGTTTCTTTGTTCATTTCTCCTTCTTAAAGAATCTTTTTTAATGAAAAATGGATATCCTTCATTGGTGAAAAACATGTAATTCCGTGGGGGGAAAATAATGTATTTATTCTCCCTTTAAACATTAACTTGAGGAACTAGCCAATCCAATTACCATTCATTTTCTTTAATAGGAGGTTCAACCAAATGTATATAGACTTACAGTGAATGTTTATTTGGGATAAACAACATGAAAGATCAATATGGTATTCTAAATGTTTTTAACACATTTTATTCATCACATTATAATTTTTTAAAATAATGATTAAAGGTTACACGGGACTAAATATATTTTTTAATAATTTTTATATCAATATGTTTTATTATTTAAATGATAAATTTTACCTCATTAGTCATCAATTTTTAACCACTATGGATTTATCATAAACTTAATTATTATTGGGATAAGATAAACATATTCTTTTGGGGGTTTACATCACTCCCAAGACAATTTTTGGAATCATTTATGGTTTATGATTATTATGGGACTACCTTATTTAAATCAAAAAATAAACCTAAAATTATTTTATATTCATTTTCCGTGTATCCTTATAATGAATATAATAAAACAACATATGTGACATGAAAATAATGTTCATTTTAAATATTATTTTTATTGATTGAATTTCTTAATGGAATGTCAAATTAATCCTCCATAATGTCTTCATAATGAATTAGAGGAGTAATTTATTAACAATTTTGAATTGATTTCTTCTGTTCTAAATTTTTATAATATTTTAGAAATTATTTTGAATGAACATTATGTTCTATATATATATTTTATAGTTATTTAAAATCAATAACATACATGAGGTCCCTAATTGTAACATATAGCCCCTCCCAATTACCTGAGATTGGTGGGTCACAAGGCCTCTAGCACATCTCCCCAAATATCAGAGGCTACCAACTAGTAGTGAGGGACTAGGTGAGTTAGTGGGGTTAAAATTCCCTCATCACTAAAGTATACACAGTACAATATCAATAACATACCAATAATGGATGCAGATACTACAAGAAGATAATTAATAATTAATTAATACATGAATAAATAACAATCCAGAAGTGTCTCATATAAAATGATTATTAGGATGATGATACATGTATAAAAAATTATCCAAAATAGGTATATAGAAGTATAGTGCAATATAAGTATCCTAAAATTCAAAAACACCAAGAAGTTTCATAGTAGCATCTTAATCTTCAACATTGTCACATGATCTCATGTTCCTAAGAAGAAATCAACAACCTATAATAGGGTGATTTCCCTTATGAATACTTGAAACCATGTAATCTATTTAGATTCCCCATAGAGTCCCAAACTAGGTGTGAGATAACATCTCAGTAGGAAACCAGACAAACGTATATACAATCCAAACTGTGTAATATAAAAAACTAAGAAAATTGAAGGTAAACAGGTAAGTAGTAAACAAAAGAAAAAGATACCCATGTCACGTAACTACTAAACTTATAACACTGAAATAGCCTCTCAAGTAACCCTGCAAAAGGTGGTCAAGATACTCTATCTGGGTATCTACAAAAAATTCATAAATAACTGACATGTCATTTCCATTCATCCACACATGTCAGGACAACGATGGTCTTTTCGTACAACTTGATGTATCAAACAAGAAACTGGTACTGTGTAGACAAACATGGCTCCCTGGAAAACAAGTTTTATCTCCAAACAAGGAAACTATAATAGAAACAAGATTAAATAACACGGTATCTCTATATATCCATATATATAAATTCATCCCCATCCTTGGCATACAACTAGAAGTATCATGAAACCCACATTTGAGCCATATAACCACACATGACACATTTACCATGGTTGTTCCATATAATCAATGTGTCAAACCATGAAGGACCAGATCCAAGGTGTCTAATTCCAAAACATCCTCATCGAGTCCCAAAATCATCTCGATGGAAACTCTATTAGGCATTAGTTGGATTCCTAGGAGCATGTCCTCCAAAACAAGTCTAACATGAGTCCCAGAAAGTCAAATCCAAGGTGTAGCAAGGCCCAGGGCATCCCACCTAATCAAGACCCCAGGATCATACTCATTCAAAGTCATCGAAAACTTCATTCATGATCCATGGAATAACATCCTAGAAATATTAATGGAGTAAATATAATTTGTGTACCGACTGAGGCATCCACTATCATTTTAAACCATTAATCAATTCATACAATAAGATTTTTCCCACTTGTATATCCATTCACACTCAAATTCGTCTCTTGAGTATACCAACTCATATATCACAATTAAAATTCAATTAAAACAAGTTTTTATACCCACTCATTTTCCACAATTTACATTTAAACATATCACATTATTTTACCCACTTATTTATCCATTTTCATTTAATGGAAATCAAAAAAATGAGGAAACACACTCATTTAATCAAATAAAATATAACCATTAGTTATATTCAACAATTAAATATTATAATATCTATGTATTATGTTCAACAGGGAAAGAAGTCAAGACATCTCAGAGGAATGAAATCCAATTCCATTTAATCGCATTTAGTCTTCTTCTAACTAGGAAAGCATCAAAACACATCCCATAGATCGTTTAACATGGAATTAACGAGTAGAATTCATATGTAACACCCCATAAGTGGAGCTATGATTTGAAATCCCACCAATACATATCAAAGGAACCTAAGGGAATCATTAAGATGTTGTATTCCATTTAAATAAATTAATGAGTTGAATTTTAGGTTTGCACTGGATTTTTTTCTAGGAAGAACAATGGCAGATAGATTTCTAGTTAACCAAAACTCAATTAAAATTTATAGAACACTTAACATAGATTGGTAGTAGAGTGATCATCTAGTATCAACTCCTGATTTGACTCGGAACTGGAGAAAAATGAATAACAAATTAAGAACTTGAAATTTAATAAAATCATACTACACCGAAATAGGGAAACACATATCCAGAATAATAGAGCATGGTTATAAATGTATTGATTACTCACTGATTCGAGTCCAAATTTTTTTTTTCACTTTAATCAGATATTAGATAGAAATGATCTCCCAATTACAGGAATAGCCTCTGTTGAGAGCTTTAAATGTGGTGAGTTGTTGTGCATAAAAGAAAAGAAATATTACATTTAAATTAGATTTAATTTATTTTAAAATGATAAAATTTTCCAAGTTAATATGGGTCACATGGTGTAGGAGCACAGGTTGAAAAAACATGTGCCAAACCACATGGTTAGTTGGAAGCTAAGGGCACCCACAAGGTTCCCTCACACGGTTTGACTAACCATGGGGAGAACATGAAAAAATCCTCTATAAAAGTTTTAGATGTGGTCGCACGGTAGTGTGTTCCTATATGTATGGTCTGGCATAACCATACAGCCACTCCCTTCTATTTATCTAGTCTATAATGGCTTGGTAAAACTGTGTGCTCTACCCAGTATGGTTTGCACACACTGTGCGCAAGGCTTAAATCTCCCCAAAACTTAGGTCTTGGGCTCTAAAAAGCCACAAACACCCCTGATACCTCCACGAACTCAAAAGGAATTCACATTAATCCTTATTTAATCATTTAAACTAAAAAATATAGGGTCTATACCTCATAAAAAACCTAGGATCTTACTATCTTCCCCCTTAATGAAATTCATCCCTGGATTTCCTTCTAAAGGGTGGTCAAAATTCATTTGAGAAAAACTCTAGCCACTAAGTTTATATCTCATCCTCCCACTACTAATTCTCATTTGTAAATTTCATGCTTCCATAGAACCTATATTATATGATCTAAAAATCCTCGAAGAACCTTCATTCTCTAGACAAATATATGATTCACATGCTCCTTGAAAAAGCATCAACCTCTATCTAAACCTCCTCATAATAAAAATAATTAGACATGTATGAATGATAGTGGAGCTGCTGATATATGTGGAATGAATGGTTCATGTATTGGAATCCTTGAGGTAATTCAAACCGATAGGCTATCTACTGGACTCACTCTAGAATCTCGAATAGCCCAATATATTGTAGTAAAAGTTTACCATGTCTTATGATCTGTCTATGTCCCAGCCTTGGTGGATCATGTAGAAATACATGATCTATGACCATGAAATGTATAGTTAATATTTATAAATTGGTCTAAGACTTATATTGATACTGTAATGTATACATATACTTCTGAATCAACTAGACCTACTTAGAGGCTTCCTACGTGAGACATGGTCCTGGTAAAGCTACATCACCTTCCTCCAACCAGCACAGTGGTGAACGGAATTCCCTACAATACAAATCCTCATAAGGTCCCATGTGTATCATCACCTGATAACTGTTATTGTAGTCGAACTCAACTAGGGGTATAGGCTTCTACCAAAAGCCTGTTAAATCTACAACACATTCTTGTATAAATTACTCATGAACTTTTATTGTACACTCTGACAGTCCATCTCTGAGGATGGAATTTTGTGCTCATAAGAACCTAAGTACAAAATTCCATTGATAAATATGCTTGAAAAAAGAGGTAAACTGGGTGTCCCTTTCAAAAACAATAGTGTGTGATACCATGTGATGTTATATTATCTCATGGATATACAACCTCCCAATATCATCCACATAGAAGGTCTCCTTGATCAATAAGAAAATATCAACGTTCATGAATCTTTCAAAAAGGACACATAAAACATTATTACCTCAAGATGACCTTGGTAAACTAGTCATGAATTCTATCACAACCTCATCCTATTTCCTCTCAAGAATAAGTAACTGTTGTAAATGTCTCGCTAGTCGTTGATGTTCTGCCTTCACTGGATGATAGGTGGAACACATTGTAACAAAAATAGATACCTCATACTTTATACGTGTCCACCAATAATAGAAATCCTATTTATCTAGAGACAATATCAAGACGTAGCCTCCTTAAACATCTACTCAATGGTGTTTTCCATCATGGATTTTATCACAAAAAGAGTCCAATTTCGAACCATGGTAGCTCCACTGTCGAAATTCCCTAAAAAATAATGGACCTAATTGTTCTAGGGATGCTCCTAGAATGACTTATTTAACTCGGAAAACACAACTACATCCAAGGTTGAATCAGTGACCTCATTTTAATGAAATAGTAAAATCCCGATCGACCAATCTGAAAATGTCCTTGTAAGCTTTCTTAGAAGAAAATGATGAACTTTTTATCACACATACCTTAGCCTGGAGACGTGTTTAAATAGTTTCCTCTCATTTTTAAACATCAAACATGAAGGATAACAATTTGATCCACCCCGACCTATTTTTATTAAAACACTCAACTTAGACATCAACCATATTAAAAACTGTAATGCAACACCTTCTTCCAAGGAATATTTCATTTAGCCCAAACACATCTACTGAAGTCCATACCCAACTCCTAGTGATGTTCCTTGTCAAACCATCACCCAAAAATTTAAAACTATTTTGCCTCAACATGAAAAGGGGGTCACCCAAATCCATCCCACTTGAATCTTCACCCTTTTAAACATCACCTCTGAGACCGACATGAGTTTATGGTAACCTCAGATTCATTTAACTAGACTCGAGGAAACTAACCCCATGTAGTCAATAATATATGTTTACAAGTGAAAAAATGGTACCAGGCCAAGAAATCTAGTTAAAAAAATTGATTGATCATAGAGTGGAACCCACATGGAGGCCAAATTAGAAGAAAATGGTTAGTGTCTAAGATTCAATCCAAGGTGTTCCTACTTGGGAACCCATGTATCACTTAGTACTAATCATACCTCAATAATAACGGTGTGTTAGCATGAAACAATGAGAAAACAACCCAGAAAATCCCAACAACTTTTAAACTTTAGTGAAAAATAAGACCAACGCTTCTCTTAGTGCATCAAGGATGAAATAAAGTTAGGGGATATGCTCATCTCTTTAAGATAAATACACTAATAGGATTTCAATATTTTCAAAAAGATCATTCAACCCACTACTGGTCGAAATCGCTTGAAATAATATTGGATTCACTTGCTGATTCTCCATTACAACCCAATAGTAAGCCTTCACCACCTGAGGCATCTTTTGATTGCTTAAACTAAACCATCGAGTCCATCCAAGACCAAAGTGTTTCTCAAAGTATCCATACATAGCCAATCATTTCCAAGTCATTCTTATTATCAAGAATTGGCATGATTCCAACATGAAAGACTCAAGGGCATTCTATAAAAACTAATGATTTCCAAAAGGACCTCTTAGGTTGTTCTATATCTATTAAGAGTGGAATGTATTTACCAGAACTGACATGATGATTCTAACCTTTGGAGTGTCCTGGAAATCATAAGAATAGACAGACTAGCTAATCATAATCATGATAGATCAAACTCACCTTAACTACACGTGTGATTATCTTTCAAGTCCTTCTTACAAATGAAAAATAATTTGGCCTTAAATCCAAAACTAAACTGAATCATAGGTCAAAACACTTGAGTCTCTTGAAATCAATCCAAAGAATTGGGACAAACATAATTATTTAATTCATAGGTCACTCTACTGTGGATATGAACTAAGAGAATACTCAAAAACACAAGGCTCAATAATTTCACCAAACGAAACTAGTTCGTTACATCATTTAACAACTTGAAGGGTAACACGCTAGTGAACACATACCACAACGAGGTTCCAGAAGCAAGACAACACCTTGAGATGATCCGTAGAATATCCAAAATAGTAATTAGAGTATGTAGTAGTTTGTATAAGAGACGTAACCAAGATTTAAACTGCCCCATAAGACCTTTAACCTAGAAGATGATATACCAAATCTCCTGTTAATACAAACAAAAAAGAGTTTCATGAGACCTACAAAGTGGATTACTATGCCTTAGGCCTGTCTTACCTAATGAAACTAAGCATTATCTGATGCTCATGCCCATAAAAATGGTCAATGATACCATTACCACCCATCGGAATAAGGGTTTTATTTAGAAGGTAAGAGTACTACTTGGGAAAATGGAACCAAATTTCAGAAACTGACAACATTTACCATGGAACATAAGCTTTAAGGGTGCTACTTACCATGGGTCATCGCCTAACAAAACATAAAGCATCAACCTAATCACTAGGTCAGGCCGAATATAATTACTCAGGCTCAAGATACTACCATTTAAAAAGTTGCTAAAAATGTGAAGGCCTGTGGGAAATGCTTAAATTTCTATTCCAAGGCAACTCAAAGGACATTTAAACCATGGAAACAACTTATAGGTTCCATTTGTAAGGTTATCAAAGTTATTCACATTCATTATTTAATCATTTTAAATATTCCAACATAACCTCAAGCACCAATTATAAATAAAATCACTTGGTAACTGATTTAACTAATGCATTAAGGAAAACAACCAGGTCTTATCAATATTTCTTTTTAACACATTAACCATTTATTGACATTCAGTCATAATTATTCCATCTATCAAAATAACATTTTTTTTTTAAATTAGTTAAGATACGATGACCTTGGAGGGTCCTATAAAACCAACATGTGTTCTTAAAAAATGAACCAAAAAGTATTTGTTTAACTATCAAGGTTATAAACACCCATAATGGTTCGTTTTAAAAGAAACATGCACCAACCAACCTACCCGGACCAGCTATGAATATTTTAAAGCCAATAATACACCATATGAAAGAACATAATTAAAATTTGTAGCTAAAAAGAACATGAAATGTAAAAACCCTCCAAAAACTAGGTCATTCCATATAGCATGCTCCTAAATCTAGGAATTTAAAAAGGATTAGTCACCAAAACCCACTAGAGATGTTGCCTCTTTGCCACTCAAAATTTCAGACTAGGTTAAGTCTATGTTTACAAGTTCACTCTTCTATTTTAAATTAGTTAACATTTATTCCCATTATATCTCAATTCAAATTAAAATTTAATACAAATGGGTTTCTAAGTTCCAATCCCTGAGGGGCCATAACACCTCATGAACCAAAATTTGGTTCCCATATAATTCATACCATATGAAATTCACTTTATTAATTGAATCAAATGGTGTTACACTTTCTAGTCCATAAGGTCCAATACTCCTAATGAACTGAAATATGGAATCACTTTCTTTATCCACTCCACAAAATCCATCCCAAAATCATGTATAACTACCATATCACCTGTCACAATAGTATGAAATAAGTAATTCATCTTAAATGGAATAAAATAATGCATGGCGTGAGATTTTTAGTAAGTGTGTAAAATGATTAATGATATGGAATAACCTCCTCTCATTAAGACAAAATATAATTGAACTGAAATTGATACCAATAATAACATCACAAGTCAAATGTGTCACCCAATAGTGGAATAAAATCAATTTTAATAGTCCCAATATGTAAAACAGCAATTTAATTCGAGTCAATTTGGATTTTTCTTATTTGTGGGTTAGCAATTCCCAGATAAATATCATTACCATATTCATTTTACTTCCTATACATTTATATTATTTCCAAATAGTAAGGAAAAAAAGAAAAAAAGTCTCTGATACCACTTTATTATGTCCTGACATGGATGTCACCCAATAGTGCCACGAGCTCGATGGGTCACAAGGCCTCAATATCATCTCCCCAATTGCCAGAGGCTTCGACTATAAGAGTGGGCCTAGGTGTGTTAGTTGGGAGACTATTTCATCATCAACAGAGTATACATAGTAGAATATAAATAAAATTCTAATAGTGGAAGCATACAACCCAAGTAAAAAAATGATAAATAAACAACATTGGAATACATTACAAGCCATAAGTGCCTCTTATAAAATGATGATAATGATGATACATGTATCTAAAATTATCCAAAATGGGTATGTGATAGTACAGTACAATAAAAGTATCCAAAAACCCAAAAGGACCCAAAATTATATCAGTAGCATCACATGATTCAACTTGGTCCCATGCACTCCAACTCCAAAGCAACAATAAACAACCTCTATTAGGGTGATATCACTTAACAATAACTACAACCATATAATCTCTTTGGGTCCCCAAGAGAGGCCCAAATAGGGTGTGAGATAACATCCTGGTAGAAAAGCACCCAATAGAATATAAAATCCATACTGTGAAATATAATAAGAAAAGAAAAGTACTGGTAAATAGGAAAGTAGTAAACATCAATAAAGATTCCTATGGAATGTAACTACTAAACCGAAAACACTCAAATTGCCTTTGAAGGAACCCTGTAAAAGACGGTCATGATTTTTTTTCAAGGAAGCTACAAAAAATATATAAATAACCAACATGGACTTTTCATTCATCCATACATGTCATGATAACAACGGCTCCACTGTATAACCTAAAGTTGAAAACAAGAATGTGATACTACATATCCATACATGGATCCCTGTAAAAAAAAGTGTCAACTGTTAAAAATGAATCTATAATATAAATAAGAGAAACCAACAAGGCCTCACTATACATCCATACATATTAGGCCATCCACAACCTTTCTTTACAAATAGAAATATCATAACAACCACAGTTGAGCTTTATAAACACACATGTCACATTTACCATATTCATGTCATATAACCAACATGTCAAACAATTAAGGGAGGGATCCATGGTTTAGAATATAAAGGAATACTTTTTGAGTACTCATAGTATCTCAACAGAAACTCGGTTAGGGATTAGTTGGATTCATAGCATCATGGCATACAAAACAAGTCCTATGAGAGTCCAAGCAAGCCAGATCCAAGGAGTAAGAAGGCCCAAGGCATCCATCAGAATCAAGACCCAAGGATAATACTCAATCCAAGTAATCCAATACCACATTCAAGATTCATGAAATAAAATCCATGGGATATAAATGTAATGAAGACTCTTGTTTTAACAATCGAGGCATCAACTACCATTTCAAACCGTAAATCAATTCATATTATAAGTGCTTGTCCACTTGTATAACCATTCGAATTAAAACTCATCCAATGAGTATGCCCACTCATATACCAGTATTAAAATTAAAATACAAACAACGATTATACCCACTCATTGTCTTCAATTTATATTTAAAAATATCACATGTGTCTACCCACTCATTATTTCATATACATTTAAAGGTAATCAAACAATGAGTATATCCACTCATTTAATCAAAACCAAATATAACCATTAGTTAAATTTAACAATTTAAATGTCTAATATCTCAATATCATGTTCAATGGACCAAAGAGGTAATACATCTCTTGAGAAAAAAATCCAATTTCATTTAATGAAAATGAATCTTTTTCTAATTTGGAAATCTTGAAAACACATCCCATGGATGGTTTAACAAGTAATTAACAAGGTGAATTCATATGGAACACCCCATGGGTGTCCCTAGGTTAGTAAGAAGACACAAATAAATCTCAAATAAACTTAATAGAATCCCTAACAGGTCCTATTCCATTTCATTCAATTAATCAGTTAAATTTTTGCATCACGCTATAAATTACGACAGGTTAAAGAATGGTATACATGTCTATAAAGAACCAAAACTCAAGTAAAATTTATAGACCACCTGCCTTAGCTTTGTAATAGATTAATAGTCTAGTATCAAATAATGATTCAACTCAGATCTGTAGAATAAATAACAATGGTGGAAGAACCTGAAATAATTCAAATCATCTTGTATACAAATAGCATAACTGATATCCATAAGAATGGAGAACGGATAAAAATGAATTAATTTCTCACTGATGAGGATCCAACGAGATGTTCCAAGTTTGAATGAGAGATCAGACAGAGATGGCCTATCAATTCTAAGAATAGTCTTTATTGAGAGCTTCAAATGGGGTGAGTTTTTGTGTGTAAAAGTAATGAATTATTATGTTTAAATTAGATTTAATATATTTTAAAATTATAAAATTTCTCAAATTAATAAGGGTCACATGGTTTAGGTGAAAGGTTAGATGGAAGTTGAGGGAACCCACAGGGTTTGACTAACCATGCGGAAGCCGTGAAAAAGGCCTCTGTAAAAGTTGCAGCCATGGCCAAACAATTGTGTGGCCAATCCACCTGGTTTGTCCAAACTATGTCTCTATTACCTTCTATTTTTCTATCCTTGCAATATTTCTTCAAAACATATGGTTTTCCCTCTATGGTTTGAACTAACCATGTGCTAGGCTTAAATCAAACCAAAACTTGTGTTTTGGGATTAGAATAGGCCCGGAACACCACTGATACCTCTTTGACCTCAAAGGGAATTCACATTAGTCGATATTTAAGAATTTAAACTGAAAAATAATGGATCCATTCCTCATACAAAAAACCGAGGTTTGTATAGTCAAATTGAAGAGAATCATGGGTTTAAGAAGATTAATCCAAATTGATCCAAACATTTGAGATCTATTTTTTAATGATGCATAGTTTAGGTGGAGGGTTAGACAAACCATGTGGAAATCGTACTCCATCCACTACTTCAAAACACCCCTCTCATCATTGTGTCACATGGTTAGGAAAACTATTCAACAACCATGATTCCCTATATCCATAGCATGTATGGTTTCCCCTAATAGGTAGTATCGTTTTTCAAAACTGTGCACTGACTTTGTACCTTCCCATTGACCTATGTTATCCTTTTCATGGTTTCATGGAGGTATTTCATGGTTTCTATTAACCATTATCATACCATGCACCTCTATAAAAGGCCCAAACACTTTTCATAACACTTCCAAACATTCCCAAACCTAACCCAATCACATTATATAATTAAAATATATAAATTAATGATTACTTACCTGAAACTAAGGGTGATAAATTCTCCCTGCCATTGGTTATTCCTTCCCTAGAAATTAGAAAACCATCATTATCCTGAAAGAGTTTAAGACATTTCTCAACCATTTTTTGTTTCCCTTTCCTAAGTCACTTATTGAATCCAAACATTTTTTCACAAAACTCGCACTAGGACAATGAATTTTCCACACAATACATTCTATTTCCTATCCACATTCTGAACAGACACATGAACTAGTGAAGCCTTCAGATCTAGGTCAACATGACCCCATCGAATCATATGGTCAATATTATGATGATACTTTTTCAACTAAGAATCATTAAACAAATTATGAAATGAAATAAAACAAGATGTAAATTCAAACTAATATTCCACCTCATCAACCCATTCAAGTATCTCAAAAGGGACTATGTATTGCAAAGATAACTTGATATTCATTCAAAAATGATGATTCCCAAGCCTTGAAGAGATTCTCAAGAACATATGATCACACACCTTGAAAGACAAATACTATCTATGATGATATGCATATAATTTCAAAATAATTTGATCAATCTCTATTCTCTACCTAATTAACTTGATCTTCTCAATTGTCTCATAGTTAAGGCTTGTCCAACCAGTGAAATATCAACAATTTCTAATGAAAAAAATGGACAATGATAAATATTCATATACAATGATTCAAAATGATCCATATGTATTGTGTTTTGATAATGGTCATTATATGAGAACTACACTAATAGTATATACTCCTTCCATGAGCCACCAAAATCCATTATGCAATCCTGAAGCATATCTTCCAAAAAAATTATCATCCTCTTGGGTTTTCCATCCATCTGGGAATGATATGACATTATAATAGTCAACTGAGTCCCAAGGTCTTGATGTAAGGATTTATAGAAATAGTACATATACCTTATATCTCGGTATGATACTATTGAAAATGGTAGGTTGTTCCCATTTATCACTTCTCACATATAGATTTTAGATAAGTCTTCCCCATTTGAGATCTGTGAATATGGATGAAATGGGATGGCTTTGTGAGTTGATTCAATATCTCCCATATGGAATCATGTTTTTGAATTGTACTTTGGAATCCTTCTAAAAAATCAATGTATATCATCTCCCATTTCCAAAAAAGAAATATGAAGAGACCAAAATGTACCTACTCGTCAATGGTTCTCTGCCTTATCTTTCTAATAGGTGAAGCATATTATAACAAAATTAGCCACTTTTTTTCATGACAACCCACCATAATTAGTTTTTCAACACCTTATATATATTCTATATTCTAGGTTGAACAGCCTATCTCGAATGGTGGTAAGCATGATAATTTATTCTAACAAGCCATATGTACGACAATAAAATTTATAAACCATATAACTAAACTCCCATCAAGCTTACATCCCTCAATGTTCTCCCCAACTTTGAGTTTTTACCTTATATTGATACATTCTAAATTAGATATATATTCCACTTTATCCTTTTTGTAACACCCTTATATTTTTATGAGATAGATTTTTTAAATTTCATTGATGTATTGTGTTGTACGCTACACCAAGGTAAGAGTTTTCTAAATGAAACATCATCTTATCTTGTGGTTTACATAAAACTATTCATGTCTTATGTTACACACAATTTCATGTTCTTTTGAAAATATTTATTTCACGCAGGATTAAGTTAAAGCGAACAACTAAATATTATCATATTACCTTATAACTGATCCATTATAATGGAGAATATGAACAATATTAACTAAATTTTGAAAATATTCTTTACAAAAACACACACACTGTAACACCCGAGACTTTTATGTTATATAAATCATCAAAGGAATCTTTTTCTACACAACACTTGCTTGGCTTGCTTTACACGAAATAGCGACCTTCCTCGATAGCTTGCGTCATACGCAATACCGAGTTTCACTAAACAATGATATGCTATTAAAATATTATTAAAACTAGCCGTTATGAATAGTAATAACCAATTTTTGAAATTTTATAAATTTTATTTTTTAAAATGGACTTCATTTTTGGATTCGGAATATCGAAATTAGCCTAGGGTGAAATTTTGGTATTTTTCTGAAAACTTTCAATTTTTGATGAATAGTGAAACCACTAAGTGGTAGTTAAAAAACTGAATTTTTCATAAAACTTAATTTTACCGCTTATGTGAGTGGAATTTCGAAAATCCGAGAGACACGGTTAATATCAAGTACTAAAATGTGGTTCAATGAGATGAAAATAATTTTTGGTGAATAGTAACTTTTTACTTTTTTTACCACGGTTAAAAGTAAATAGGGTAATTAAGGGTAAAGATGATATTATTATTGCCCTAACACATGTCCTAATTCTATTAGATAAGTGTAATTCGACCAAAAACAACCTTAGGAATAACATATGACCATTTAGGCCCACTTGGATTAGATTAGGACATTTATTATTAATTTATTTAAAGAAGGGTTAAATAGTTAAAATCAAAGTTTAATAAGTAAATCATTTTTAATATGGGGTTATACATAAGATAAATTCGAATATAAATATTCATTAGAAAGATAAAAATATTTCCTACATAATGGTAGTTTATTTTTAATTTTTAGACATTAAATAATTCAATTTATTTATGACACAACGATGATGCAGTAATTATCTTATTAGTGAAATATTGACATAATTGATGTTATAAATACACAAATAAATGTAATTTGAGACTTTTTATGAATTACACTAATTTTATAGGTTAATATGACATGTTAGTATTGATTTAATTAACTTTGTTCGAACTAATAATTCTGTTATGATTTTCACAAAAATCAATTACTAAATAGTGTCAAAATTGACATAAAATAGTTTTTAAAACAAATATTATATTAGTAATTGTTATTTTATTCCTAAAAATCTAAGGATCGGGAAAATGACTTAGATACGGTTATATATATTAATATTAAACAACTTGAGGTTAGTTTTGCTGCTTATAGTATGTTTAATAACCTTATAGTATAAGAACACAAGAATACACGGTAAAAGTAAACTTATTTAACTTAATGTTAAATCTAAATGATAAGATTAAAATAGGAACCTAAACTTGTATAAATTTTATTGGAGGAGAGTCTTTCGACCCATCCCCACCTTAGCTTCGAAATATATCAATTTGAAGCTATTTAAAACCGAACTTGACTTTATAATAAAATAATATTTTTAGTTTTCTCAAAGGTGCCCCTCTCCTCCCTTATAAAAGGGCACCTACTCCCCCTCTTGCTCACACCACTTTGAGCCTTCCAGCTCAGCCAACCCCTGCCAATTCCTCCTCTACACTTCCCTAGAGACATCCTAGAGGTCCTGGTCTTATTTAAAGACCAATTTTAGTGCCCTAAAAGAAGGTCTCAAAGAAGCACTTCAAAGAAGAGGTAATGTCCGTTACCGATTCTTTCATCTTTATTTCTTCTTCCACTTCTTCTTCTTTAGTTGTTTCATTATAAAGTAATAACATCAGTATCAATCATATAAGGATATGTTATTATATGAATTAAACAACCCTATTTCACCATCTATCCATCCTACGGAAAAAGAAATCACCGCGCGTGCGTACGTACGGAATACCGTCTCCACGCCGTGGTGTAATCTATTTTCCACCACCACCTTATTTGGATGGATATAATGGTGTAAATAATGACTCTCTATGACTATTATAAAGTTATACTGATTCTTAAATAGTATACATACACTCCAATACAATTCCACGATCATAGGAATGATATCATTACTCGTGCGTACGTACGGAATACCGTCTCCACGATGTGATGCGACTCGTTCTACGTGATCTTCATTTCATAATGATTATATAAATGAATTGAATGAATGAATATGATATATATTACACTAATACCATTCTGGAAATGAGGTATCTATAACCTAAAGATAAGAATAAGAATTTATTCGACAAAACGCGCATAAGAACAAAAAGTTATAAACACCCGAATAACAAGTAGCAATGAAATATTACTACTAAGAAGCTAAGAAAATGACCATATATGATATCATAAAAATAATTATGATTCTGGAATAAGTCAATAACATTATTTGAATCATTATACAGGAGGTTCGGACACTTACGAAGCCAAACGGACCTAAGGTAAGGGAAATATCACAATCTCATTTTTATCCGAGATTGTTTATACTTTAGTATTTACTCGGGTGTATTTTATCATCCACATCCATGTTTCCTCAATATGTAATATTATTTACATTCACCTACAATTGTTTAAATCCAATTTTACCCTTCGGTGAGTCTTTAGTAAAGGATATGAAATTAATCTTTTGTCGTTTTTTCGTACGAGGTACTTTTTGACTTTTCCGACAAAAGTACGACGAATATTTTTTTTTAACTTATACGGCATGAATGGATTTTTAAAAAATTATTTCCAAGAAGCTTACTTTACAAGTTTTCAAGTTCATTTTTAATCAACTTCTTTTAGTTTAAAATTCTATGACATGTTAAGAATGGAAAAATGTTTTTGAATTAGAAAGGATATTTTCCTCAAGAATGGAGTTCAAGTGTTTTATCAAAATTATTTTCCATCTAAGATAATAAAAGGGTTCTGTTTTTATCCCTATTATTACATTGATTTGACTATGTTGGGATGGAATTATTTTTATGAATTCCTTTATCTTATATGAATTGTTTTATGATGTCATGGTGTTTAAGATTCCCATTTTTATTACATGGGTTATGCAAAGATGTATGATTTATGATTTCGTGGCACACATAAGAATGGTATCATTATGAGATGGGTGGGACCTATATCTCCCTCCAATGCATTGGGTAAAGATTTTATATCTCATGATATAGACATGGCTGGAACGGTAGGTTATACCGGTTCAGTGAAACAAGACTGAAACGAGGAATGAACTCGGTTCAGAAAGGGACATTGTCCACTAAGATAGTCTTGGAAATGAGTCTTGACTAACAAGAAATGATTCTCTATGATTATGTGTTTATGCCAAAAAGTTTCATGTTTTAAGTTATGATTATTGTGATTACATTTCACTGCCATGATTTATCCCATGTTATGAAATTATGATCTCTTCTGCAGGTTAAGATTTCCAAAAGTTATGTGCTTATGTATAGGATGTGATTGATATTTCTTTTATTTACCCTTACTGAGCATTTGAGCCCACCCTTTTGTATGTTTTCTTTCCCCAAGTCAGGAAGAAGGTTATTAAGTAAGATATGCCAAAAAGGGACTATAGATATGATTAAATAAATGGGAGACAGTGTAGACGCTTTATGAACCAGTTGTTTATGTTTCCCAGTTTCTAAAGATGCTATACCTATACGGTCCTTTCGTGGTTTTGTTATATGTTGTAATAAGTATGCTTCAATTTTGAAGTATTAACAATGTATGTAAAGTATGGGTCGTTATACACACACAGACATATATATATTGTTAATTAATTGGTGATCAATTAATTATAAATTAAAATAAAACACTTTTAGAATGAAAGAAAATATATTTTCTGAAATACTATTTAAATGTGAATAAGCGAGATTATAAAATAATATAATCACATTTCATGGATTTTATTATTGAAATATATATTTAATAAATTCAATATAATTTTTAAACCTCATCTCATATGTTTTCTAGTAATAATATATGTAAAAATTCAATTTTCTAGATAAAAGAAGTATTTTTCAAAAAAATGCTGGTTTTCCACCTTTTAATGATGCACAAATTTTAAATCTAGTATTTTAAACGTTTATATATTATATTTAACAAAATAAGCTTTTTATTTTGAAGTGGTATATAAAAATTACTTTTAATTATCTTTTGATATTTTTTCTGATAATTTTTATGTTCGGATGAATAAAAAAACTAAATTATAATTGAAAATAGATTTTTTAATCAAAATAATATATGTGGATAAATTATATTATAGACTAGTTTTAAAGTAAAAAATATAATATATTTTTATCATTTAATATAATTTTTGTCATTTTCATTTATTTTAACATGAATATTGATGTAAAACACTTCAATCTTTTGTAATGTTTTATCTTTCAAAAAGCATTTTCTCATTACGACGGTTGAATTAATATTAAATTAATTAATAAAACATCAATGTTTTTTATTTTTAAAAATTTATTATATATTACTCATTATTAGTTCAAAATTATTTAAATATCTTTCTTTTATTTTTGGTCATTATGAATTGTAACGCTCATAATTATTACTAATGTGGCAAAAAGTTAAATCGGGTAATTAAGGGTAAATAAAATATTATAAAATTACATTAACACTTTTCCTAAAATGATTGGATGAGTTATTTTCTAACTAAACCATACTTGGGTAAAAATTATACCCTTTAGAAGATACTTAGATTAGATTGGGTCATTTAATAAATTTATTTAAGGAAAAGTTAAATATGTCGTACACAAATTTGAATAACATTATCATTTCTAAACTAGGTTGTACAAAAGATAAATTAAACTATAAATACTCATTTTAAATACAAATTTTCTTTATTTATCCTGAAATTTTATTTTAAATATTTAGAAAATAAATAATTACCTTAAAGTCATATACTTTAATGATACAGAAATTATTTAATTGATGGAAAATCAATAAAATGGTTTTTATTTAAATGATAATAACCATTAAAAGACCAAAACACATTGAAAAATCTTAATTTTTTAGTCTATATCAACCATAATACTATTATTGTTGAGTTATTTTCCATTTGGATCAATATGGAATATATTATGATACTTATAGTATTTTATTTAATGCGGTGTTAAAGTTGTCACATTCAAGTTTTAATACATATAAATTTTTTAATGTGGGGTTTTTCAGTATATATATTCCACTATAAGTATTATTATGAAATATAAAGGATTTATATTCATCATAATATTTTATTTTAAATTCTAACTCAACAAATAAGTATATTAAATAAGTACAAAAACCGATTTAGTAATTATTTTATTAATGGAAATATCATATTATTGTTACTAAAAATACTAAAATAAATATAATTTGGGATAATTAAAATAACCAAAAACGTATATATATTAAATTGACAAATGAAAGATATAATAAAATATTTGGTTTAATATTAATATATTTTCTTGATGTTTTTCTGAAACCCATTAAACGAATAGTGTGAAAATGACACTACTAATATTTTTTCAACATAATGTTTTATTACATTATTTAAAGATTTTAAAATATTATCTAAAACTATAAAAATTATTATGGTTACTCTAAAATTTTCTATATTTTTCATTTAAGATCTAATTGACATCAAATAAGTTAAAAATTCACAATTTTAATATTAAAAGATTTGTTACATTAGTTAAAAATAAAAGAGAATAATTAAGGGTAAACTAAAATGATAGGGTTTAAAATGAAATTAAAACATGCCTAAAAATTATTGGTTCATGAGATTAAAACATTAAATCATATAATATTCTAAATAAATACATTTTTTATGTTTTTGTATGTGTTTTAATTTTATTATAAATGAATATTTTTAGAGTTTCCAAAAGTGCCCCTCACCTCAATTATAAAAGGGAACCTCATCCCTCACCTCTTCACTTCACATTGAACCTTCAAGCATAGATATCCAATGAAAATTTCCCTTTATAATCATCATCGATCCCATTTTTTTAAAAGAGAGAAAGATACAAGGACAGGAGAAACTAAAAAGACAAGAAAGACGGCGACATGATCTAGGGAGGCCTAAAGTAATGCAAGCCAGGAGCATCCCCTCATATAAAAGATAGGCCCTCAGAACTAAAGAAAGAAATGTTGAATGAGTTGATGACTTCTAGAATTTGGACAGCTTGAGGGGCTAAATGGTCTGCTACTTTATTTCCTTCATTCCAGGTATGAGAAACCTTAATATCATTACTAAGTAGATATATGCATTTCCTTATGATATAAGCAATCGACCACGGGGTTCGGTTTTACCTTAAAGAGAGTTAAAATTGATCTTGGAATTGATCTCCACAAAAGATAACCTGATATTTTTCTGAGTGAACTACCTGATTCCTAACAGTAAAGCTTTGGCCTCATCTTGAATCCAAGTGCCATATCTATAGTGGGATTTAAAAGCCAAGACTACACTCCCCCTCTGGTCCCACAAAACCCCTCCTCCCCTGGCAATGCATTCTTTGCAAGAGCCATTAATATTATGCTTGCATCCAACCTCTGGGGGAAACCATCACACCCACTGGACTTGTGAGCAGGGAAAAAACCCACTGTGTTAGAAACCCGAAGATATCTCAGAGAAGGAGCTTCCTCCCAGTTTTTGAAAAAAGGCACCAGGTCTGCCAATGAGCTCTGTATCCTTGCGATGATTACACCCCTTGAAGAAGAGACCCCCTCATACTTTTCTCGGTTCCTTGCTTTCCAAAGACACCAGCAACCGACATTGAGAATAGTGGCATGGGCCCTCTTTTCCGTGCCCATATTTTCTGTCCCCTAGAACCATATTTCTAGAAAGGTTTCGACACGGTGAGACGGGGAAGAGTGCACAGTGAACTTTCCAAAGAAGCTCCACACCGCTTGAGCCCAGTCACCCTCAATGAAAATGTGATTGGTATCCTCCTCGCACTTTCTACTGCAACATTAGAAGCATGACACAAAACTTATCCCCATATTTTTTATTCTGTCATCTGAAGGAATGGGATGGTTTAAGATTATCTAGATTAGAAAGAATAATTTTGAAGGAATCTTTTTGCACCAAACCTCCTCACTCCATTTAACACCTTGAGTCTGGTTGAAATCAATCCTATGATAATCATTTGTATTAAAGTAACCCATTGTTGAAGGAGTAAAAACACATTTATCTAGTTCTAAATGGATGACAATATTATTGTACAGCTCTGTGTTTTTTCTATCCAATGATATTGGAATAAGATCAGGAAACTAACTTGCTTCACTGAAAGAAATATTGGGTGCAGGGCAACCCAGATACCCTATTGTATTGTCATCCCATTGATCGAACCAAAAGTTAATATTCCCCTGCCCTACGATCCATTGAGAGTGTTGAAGAAGAGTCGGTATGATGGAAAAAATTGATGACCACAGAGGAGAGCATGTCACGTTCTGTAAGCCATCATAACCTCCCCTGTTACAGTTCATGGTCATTCCCCATAAACAACATCCCTAAATAGTTTCCCATGCCTGTTTAGCATGCATGTATTGAATGGTGGACTTGAGGCTCCTCACATTTATTCCCCCTCCTTGATCGGCCTTGCCATTCTCCCCCACGAAACCCAGTGTCTTTTTCTCTCCGACGTAGCATCCAATATGAACCCAGACATGATTTTTTTGACAGTTCTGATAACCCCTTTAGGGAAATTGGTGGAAGCTATTGAATGCACTGGGATTTCACATAAAACATTGTTGACCAAAGCAATACGGACCCTGAAGGATAAAAAATAATTCGTCTAGTTGAGCACTCAGCCCGTAATCTGGCTAACCACATGATCAAAATCCTTGATCTGCATTCTGCCTGGAGATATAGGAGTTCCCAAATATTCCATAAGAAATTGGCCTCTCTCTATACCAAACCTGCTGCTCAAATGCACTGCTCTCCTTGCCTTACACTTATTAGATATGTAGAACTATCTTTTTTATTTGTTAACTTCTTGGACACTCCAAAAATAGTTTTCCTCTATGATTATGTTAATCCCCCCGAATGGATCTCCTACTTGCATTAACTAATATAATTGAATCATCAGCAAACATGAGATGCGAGACCGGCGGTAGGCTCTGTTTTTTTCGAAAAGTAAAAATGTCTCCGCTCTGAATCCCTTTGTTTGTCATTTTACTTAGCGTTTCCTGCACTAGAATGAAGATACTTGGAGATAGGGGGTCTCCTTGATGAAGACCTCTAATTGCCTTGAAGAAACCATATGATCTACCCATGAAAGAAACAACGAGCCATGGAGAGCTGAAGAATCTAATGAAAATATTTCATGCTCGTGTAGAGAATACCATGTGTGCCATCACCCTGTTAATAAAACCCCATTCCAACCTATCATACGCCTTGCCCATATCCAACTTAATAATGATATTAGACCCGTGAGATCTAGTATTGATGTCCCTGGTCATCTCCTGCGATAAATCCATCGCACCTTGGATCGATCGTCCTTTCATGAACCTGTGTTGTTCAAGGGAAATGAACTGTGGATGAAAATCAGACAGGCTCAATCTGATAATATTAGCCAAAATCTTATATGGAATGTTTCACAGGATAATGGGTCGATAATGTTCTAGGGAGGTTGGATATTTTATTTTCAGAAGAAAAACCGGGGTTGTTGCACATGCCACCCTGGGCTGTCCACCTCCCCTAAAGAAGTCATGAATCAACCATGTGATGTCATCTTTAATGGTAACCCATGATCCCCGGTAGAAAGAACCTGGAATCTTGTCTGGACCTGGAGCACTGTTTGGGGTAAGCTTCATCATGGCATCAAAAATTTCTTTCTCCTCTAGTAGGCAGACTAGGAGTTCATTGAACTGAGCAGACACGACATTCATAGTTTCTCCCAAGTACCCCTCGCTCCCTGCCGGGTAACCTTCAGGCATTGTTGTGCTAGGCCCTTCCAACAGGTCTTTGAAGAAATTTTGTGCCATCCCTCCCATCACATCTTTATCATCAGTGAAGGAACCATCTTCCAGCTTTATATTGGGTATGGTGTTCCTCCTCTTCTCCTAAATACATGCATGGAAGAAAGTCGTGTTCATGTCGCCCTCACTAATCCATTTGATCTTAGAAGCCTCCCTTTCCCTTCGCTCCTGGGCCAGGAGAATATTATCCAGATCATTTTTCTTTAACATGAGCTTACCAAAAATAGTTTCTTCTCACTTCTCCTCCAGACTGGTGTCCAACCGCTCTACTGCATGCTTCAAGATCTCCATAGACTCATCTTCTAAAGTCTGATTCCTTCCCCATTGGTGAAGTCTCTCTTTAATCCTCTTTAACTTGTTGTGCAGAGCTACCCATGAGTGACCACACACTGGGGCATACCAAGACTCCCTAAACATCTCCTTATACCCTTGATTCTCAAGCCATTGGTTGCAGAATCTAAAGCTATCATGGTTGGTTTGCTCTGGAGCTAGAGAGAGTAACATCGGAGAATTTTCTGACACTCCTCACACCAGATGTTTCACCTGTGCGCTGGGAAACATGAAGATAGCTTGAAGGTTGGAAAGACAACGATCCAAATGGCTCCAGCATCGACTGTTCCCCATTTAGTTGTTACACCATGTGAACTTGTTGCCTGAGTAACCCATGTCCGTTAAACCATTGCCAACCATAAATTGAACAAAGTACAGACTAGCGTTCTGTTGGAAGGTTCCACGCCCTTTATTCTCCTCTGGATCTGCTAAAACATTAATGTCTCCCCCGAAAATCCAAGGTAAGGCCCCTGGGTCAAAGCTCTAAATCTCTTTCCATAACCTCTCCCTTCTTTGAACATCACATCTTCCATATATGATAGACAATAGAAGAATACTCGCGCCACTAGAGAGTTTCATGGTGATGAATTTATCCCCTGCCTGAACCACATCCACGGAAATACCCCTGCTCCAGAATACCCATATATGAGTGTTAACTGGATCTACATGCATGAAATTCTTCATTTTTATCCTATAAGATAAATCCATTATCTTTTCTGGTTGTTTTTTGTGTTCGAGTATAGCTACCAATTGCACTATATTCTTTTTTGATTCAGAGTATGTGTAGTCTATTTTTATCCATGCTCCTAAACCACTGGAATTTCAAATCAGCATCGGTGTCATTGTGAAGAAAACAGCTTGGCTTTGGCCCCAAACAGTAAGGTCTTTGTGAGAAGAGGAGTAGAACCCTCCTGGATTTTTTGAAACTTCAAATGGGATCTAGTACGCATCCCTGGACTAGATTCTGAAGGTCTAGGGGAATGATGAAGGGGATGAATTAACAGATTATCGGAATGACCCCTGCCAACTCTTAGTGGTGTCATAAAAGATCCCCCCCTCTCTTCTTTTATACCTTCTTCCTTTGAAACCCTTGATATAGATTGATGTCTAATGCGTCCTTCCTTAAACTGAGCTTCCTCCTGTTTTGGGAGAGAAAAGAGCCTATTGATACTACTTTCTTGATGGTTATAATGATGTAAATAATAACTATATATGATTATTATAATATTATATAGATTCTATAATAAAATATTCACCATCAATATTAATACTAGACCACAATTATGGGAATTATATCATCTCTTGTGTGTATGTACGGTCTACTGTCTCTACAATGTGATGTGTTTCATTCCACATGATATCCATTAAATCATGACTATAAAAATTTATAGAATTAATAAATATGATATATATTATGTTATTATCAATTTTTAATGATATTACTATAACATAATAAGGATAGACAGAACTTATTTCATAGAACATGAATATGAACTTAAATCTGTTAATACCTGAATAACTAGTAAAAATGAAATGTTACTAACAAATAGATGATAATATGATCATATAAGATATCATAAAAATGATTATTATTATTGAATAAGTAAATAAAATTATTTAAATCATTATATAGTATTTTTTGATGCATACAAAGAATACCGGACCTAAGGTAAGAGATTATTTTATCTCACTTTTATTTCTGTGGAACATATGCCTTATACACCACCAATATCTTTTGTATGGTGTTTATGTTTCTCCAAATTTTTATATGATTATTATTATAAAGGATATGTTATTTAAATATTAATATAATTTTTTTATGATACATATGATTTTACTGAATATATATTGGTACGGGATAATTTTGAAGTCTCGTTATTATCTTTGATTATTTATATGTAAGTATTTACCAAAAAGTATTTATCATCAATATTTGTGTTTTCTAAAAATGTTTTCATAAAATTTTTACTATTATTATATGGGTGTTTAAAGTCATTTTCTCCTATTTTTCCCTTTTTACTACATGGTTTGAAAATAATCATACTTTCATTTTCCAAAAGAGGTAATTTTTGACATTTCCGGTGAATGTACGAGAATAATGTTTTTAACATATAGAGAATGAATGGATTTTTACACTTTAATAACACCTTATTTACATGAAAATTATTTTATATTTTTTCAAGCTTTTTTTTAAAGAAATTATGTTCTTTTAAAAATGCTTGGTTTTTTAAGGAAATATATCATTTTTGAAGAAGAATGGAGATGTTCCTCAAGAATCAATTTCAATTGTTTTATCAAAATTATTCTCCATCTTAGATGAATTTCTTCAATGAGGTTATGTTTCACATATATTATCCCTATTATTAGTATGGTGTATAATTTTTACGATGGAAATATATTTATAAAATACATTCCTTTTCTATGAATTATTTTATGATGAAATGATATTTAAAAAAACCCATTTTATTCTTTGGGTTATGGTATGTTGAATGATTTATGTTTATGTGGAATATATATGTATGATTTCATTTTGAGATGGGTGGGACCTATATATTCTTTCAGTGCATTGGGTAAATATGGATAACTCATTATGTATGTATCTTATGCATGGACCTATTTTCATGTTCACAATTCTATGAGTGGACCTGGTATTTCATGTCTATAATGTTATGAGTAGATCTGGTTTCCATGTCCATATGTTTATGCAAGTGCCTGATTTCATGTCCTTGATTTAATGAGTGAACCTGTTACTATTTATACATGTTCAAAAAGTTATAATTTTATTTGTGTTCCACAATTTCATGTCTTATGTTAATGTTATGATCTTATGAATTATGATCATTGATTTTCCTTATGATTCATGTTTTCCTTTAAAATGAAGGGTATGGTCATCTAATGTTATGATCACATTCGCATACCCTTTATGCTCATTATTATTTTTACATATCACTATTGTTTACCCTTATTGAGAATCTAATATCACCCCTTTTATATTTTATTTACTAGGATTTGAATAAGGGTGTTATGTAAGATGTTTCAAAAAGGGGATCCAGTTATGATGGATAATGTAGGAGATGATGTCGATGTTTTATGAACCAATTGTTTATGATTACCGGTTTCAAAAGAAACTATACTAATATAGTCTCTGGGATTCTGTATGTTTAATGTGTTTTGAATTACTCAAAATTCATGTAATGTCCATGTATGTCAAGCTTAGGTCATTATTGTTGGTATTAGAGAAAATTTTTAGTCATCCTTTAAAAACTAGGATGTGAAAACATTAGCGATATCACTAGTGATATTTCTAAGGATATGTCTAGGGATATCATAAGGATATGTCTAATTAAAGTTTACAATCCTATAATTATGGTAGTGATCATGAATAATATAGGATTAAACTAAAGATGATATAGATTGAAATTATGCCCCCTTGATTGTGTTATTTTCCTATTATGATTTTTCCACTTACAATATTAATTTTGGGTTTTAGAAAATGGTCAGAAGCTAAATAAACTATGTTAATGATGAATTCAATAGGCAATGCAATAATTTTACTTTTTAGAAACCAAATGTTATTGGATCTCTAATGCAAAATCTTATCGCTATACTCACACAATCCATAAATCATGTTGGACTTCCAGATGAGTAGAGGAGTGAAAAATATCTATTTAGACCATCATGAGGCAAAATCCACCTTCTTTTAGTGGGTCTTCTGCTCCACTTTTTGCTGAACAGTGGATCAGCACCAATCAAATGATATTTTTATTACATTAGTGTTCTAAACATGAAAAAATCATGTTATTTTTTATCATCTGCATGGTGAAGCTGATCAGTGGTGGAATCGTATTAAGAACGTGAGGGATAAAAAAATTAAAACTATGGAATGGGAAGAGTTTAAAGGTATATTTTTTAGAAATTACTTACCTTACACACTATGAACAAATATGGTGAAGTAATTCCTTGATCTTATGAAAAATTATGATAAATCTCTTAGTATCTATGAAGCTAATTTTACAGGACATGTAAGGTATGCTTCTATTTAAATAATTAGCCCTGAAAGCAAAATTGTTCAATTATTTGGTGGCGTAAAATGGATTCTATAAAATGATTTAGCCATAAGGGTCTTTGGAAGCTATGAATAAGTACTCCATTATGCCTTAAAATTAGAAATATAATTAGGTAACTCTCAAGGTTCTAGAGATAAGAAAATGAAGATGAAGCTTAATGGAAACTCCAGTGTTTTCCGAAAGGAGATAAGAAAAATTTTCAACCTAATACTTGAAAAAAAATGAGGAAAATAGCACTCAAGTGAATTCTTGAAAGGATTAAT
The DNA here is from genome assembly GCA_963277665.1 of Viscum album. Classification (NCBI taxonomy): domain Eukaryota; kingdom Viridiplantae; phylum Streptophyta; class Magnoliopsida; order Santalales; family Viscaceae; genus Viscum; species Viscum album. Next base: position 2,116,559,964 of record OY728161.1, on the reverse strand, counting down.
AAAATTCTTCAAGTGTGGGAAGCCTGACCATAGACCAAAAGAGTGTCATAGTGATGTAAAAAATTCATTCAATGGATTGAAATGTCAAGAAAATGAAACAACCACACTTCAATGATACAAGTACAAGGAAATGGGGAATTATGAAAACCAATTCCATAATCCAAGGGTTATCGATGATGAACGACTTAAACAACCTCTTAAAGAAAAAGACAAAGGAAAATTTCATGCGATCACTATTGGTGATATAGAGTATGAAAACGAAGTCGTGGAATGATTGAGTGTTTATGTAATCAGATTTTATAATAATATTATCGAATCACTTTTATGGTATTATGGAATAATCAAATATTTATATAATTGTCCACTGTGGTTTTCCACATATATTTAAGAATATATGATGAGTTTCAATGGTGACCATGAAAACTGATTTAGATTTTTTTTCAGAAAAAAACATTAAGGGTAGGATAACCCTTATATGTGCATATTATTCGGATGGTAGAATAAAGAGATATTTGATAGTACTAATGAACTCAGGACTGAAATGATGACAATTTGATTTATTATATCATGGATTAATAATTTTAAATTTTTGTATATACGGTAAGTGTAGAGAATTAATTTTTGAATGAATGAATGTTTTCACTAAGGTTCTACAGTAATTCAAGTTATTACCATGTTTCAAGAAAATACTTGAAGAACGAATTTACATGTTTGGAATGTGATCATTAAAAGATTACTTATAATTTATGAGAGATAAATGTGAATTATATTTATCTCACCTCTTTCTAAATTTTTGGATTTTTAGTTTACAGAAGGATTCTAAGGTTATCCATTTATCAATAGTATAAGTTAAACTCCAATTTAATATTTTTATATTAAAGTATTATCTCACTATTTGTGGACTTATACATATTCTATAAATTTTTCTAATATTTTTGTGATAAAGATATATAGAATGAGATATAATTATATTTATGGTTCTTGTGATCTTCTAATTCTTGGGAATAAAAAATTCAACTTAATTTATTTGAATAAGAGATGAAGGGGAAACCGTTAAAGGCATGATCAATTGTAAGATTGTGCTGAAATCAAGTATGTATATCTTCTCATGAAAATTCTTCAACATTAGAAAAAGGGATTGTGATATAAAATTTTTTCCTATTATCATCATTTATTATGATATCAATGAACACTTTCAAGCCTATTTAGTTTATGATTTTGTGACTGTTAACTTTCACTGGATCACAAATTTTAATACGATCAGTGATATTTATCAATATCTATGATTATTTTTTCATATTCTCCATGCCCAAATTTTCACATATGTTCTCTTTTGTTGAGAGCTAGTTATGAGTTATTTTTTGTAACATTTATTTGCAAAATATTCCTTTTCTAAAAGTAATATTTATTCTTTGTTTTTATGGTGTGTGTTTCTAGGAAACAAACTTTCAAGTATTAAACCTATCATAACCCAGAAAAATTTCAATGGTGAAATTCATTTTAAGGGGGTTGAATATAACACCTTGAGATTTTTATGAGATATATTTTATTAATTTCATTAATGTATTGTGTTTTACATTGTACCAATATAAGTTTTTCCTACACACAACACCAGCTTAGCTTTTGGTATTCACAACACTATTCTTGGCTTGTGTTACACAAAATTTCAAGTTCTTTTGATAGAATTCATTCCACAAAAGACTGAGTTTAGGAGAACAACTAAATATTATCATATTACATTATAACCAAGCCATTAAAATAGTGTATAAAAACAATATTATCTAAATTATGAAAATATTCTTTACACGTAAATATATAATTAATTCATTTGTTTGAAATTAATTTTAAATGAAAATAAAACCCTTTTTAAATAAAAGAAAATGTTTTTTCCTAAAAAATTATTTATATTAAAATAAGCGAGTTTATAAAATAATAAAACCAATTTTATGGATTTTATTAATTAAATATATATGTAATATATTCAATATAATTTTTAAAATTCATCTTATATTTTTTTATACATTATATAAGAACAAATTAAATTTTTTAGATAAAATAAGTATTTTCAAAAAAATTAGTTTTGTCACCTTTTGATGGTTCATCCATTTTAAATCTATTGTTTGAAACTTTTATATATTATTTTTCAAAAAATATATTTCTTCGGAGGAGTAGGGATAAAATAATTTAATTTTGATGAATTTTTTATTTTTTTCATAAGTTTTATGTTTTGATGAATAGTAAAAAGATACAAAATTTTAGTTGAAAAAATATTTTTTCATCAAAATAATTTATCTAGAGAAATTATATTATTGAATGGTATTAATGTAAAAATAAAATATATTTTTATCATTTAATATAATTTTTGTAATTTTCATTGATTTTACCATGAATTTGATGTAAAAATATTTCAATCTTTTGAAATGTTTTAACTTTTACAAATAATTTTTCATTCTGAAAATGGAAATAATTTTAAATTAATTATTACAACTTTTTTATTTTCAATTTTTAAAAATGGATTCAAGATTTTTTTCATTAGTTCCAAATTATTTAAATATTATTCTTTTATTATTTGGGTTATGAATAATAACATTAGTCATTTTTATTAATACGATAAAAAGATAAAACCGGTAATTAAGGGTAAACATAATATGATATAATTACCTTAAAACATGTCCTAATATGGTTGGATGAGTTATTTTTTCACCTAAAACATAATTCCATTAAAATTATACCCTTTTTAATCCACTTTTACTAGATTAGAATATTTAATATATTTTATTTAAAGAACAATTAAATATTTCTTAGTCAAATATTAATAACATTATCATTTTTAAAATAAGTTTATACATAAGTTAAATACAACTATAAATTCCAATTTAAAAGATAAATTTGTTTTCTTTATCATGATAATTTGTTTTAAATTTTTAGAAAATAAATAATACCATAAAGTTTTATCCTTTGATGATGCAAAAATTATTTAATTGATGGAAAATTAATAAAATAATTATTATTAAAATGATAATAACCATTAAAATAAAAACACTTGGAAAAATCTTATTTTACAAGTATATCTTGATCAAAATAATTGAAGGTTCGAGTTATTTACCATTTGGAGGCACATTGAATATATTATGGAACTTATAGTATTTTATATAAAGTGATGTTAATGTTTTCAAATTCAATATTTAATACATATAAAATTTTTAATGTAGGATTTTCTATGAGATATATTTGACTATAATTATTATTATAAAATATATAGGATTTATCATCATCATAATATTTCATTTTTTTTACCCAAAAAAAGTTATTATATTAAATAATTACACAAAACTGATGTAGTAATTATTTCCTTAATGTAAATGTCTAATTAATATTAATAAAAATACAAAAATAAATATAATTTGTTATAATTAATATTTATAAAAATTATATATTACCTTGACCAATTATAGATATAATAAAATATTTTTTTCAAGGTTAACATATTATTTTAAAAATTTTATAAAAATCCATTAATTAAAGTGTCAAAATGACACTCTTTATATTTTTTCAAAATAATGTTTTCTTTAGTTATTTAAAGATCATAAAATATTTTCAAAAAATATAAACATAATTATGTTTTACTCTAAAATTTTCTATATTGTCCATTTATGGTTTAATTAATATAAAATAAGTAAAAATTAAACTATTTTAACCGTAAACAATTTGCGACATTAGTTAAAATTAAAAGAGAATAATTAAGGGTATACCAAAATGATAAGGTTCAAAATTAAATCAAAACATGTCTAAAAAGTTCTGTTTGACTATATTACAACTTTATCTAATTTTATCTTCAAAATAAAGAAATTTAGGAAGTTTTTGGATGTGTTTTGAGTTTGTTATAAATTAATATTTTTTGAGTTTCCAAAATTTCCCTCACCCCAATTATAAATGGGAACCTACTCCCTCAAATATTTACTTCACAATGAGCCTTAAAGATCAGTTATACCCAAACAATTTCCTTCTCAACAACCTTATTTATATTCTATAGGTTCTTCTCTTCACAAAGGACCAACTCTTATGTCATTAAGAGGATATCTAGAGGGAGATCATCGAAGAAGAGGTAATCTCTTCTGCCGATTCTTTCAAATGTATTTCTTCTAATACTTCCTCTTCATTAGTTGTTTCTATTCTAAAGTAATAAATCCATTATCAAGTATATACTTATATGTTATTATAATTATTTAATACTAATATTCTACCGAATATCCATCCTTCAAAAAATGAAATCACCAAACATGCGTATGTACGACTTACCATCTCCACGTCGTGATGTAATCTGTTTTTCACCACCACCTTACTTGGATGGGTATAATTATGGAAATAATAAATTTAAAAGATTATTATAGCATGATATGAATTCTATAACAACATATAAACCATCCACTTCAATAACATTCCATAATTGTGGGAATGATATCAGCGCTTGTGTGTACGTACAACCTACCGTCTCCATGATGTGATGTGATTCATTTTACATGACATCAATTAAAGAATGATTATATAATTATACATAATGAATAAATTTGATATATATTATTTAAATATAATTTTTATGATATAACTATGGAATAATAAGTATAACCAGAACTTATTCAGTAAAACATGTATAAGAACATAAAGCATTTAATACCCAAATAATGAGTAAAAATGAAATATTACTAATAAATGGATGATAATATAATCATATATGAAATCATTAAAATGAATATGATTCTATAATAATTCAATGAAATTATTTAAATCATTATACAAGAGTTTTGGATGCATACAAATGATATCAGACCTAAGGTAAAGGATTATTTTTTCTCACTTTAATTTATGTAAGACATATGCCTTATACACCACCTATATCTTTTGTGTGGTGTTTAAGTTGACCATGAAGGTCTTTATGATTATTATTATGAAGGTTATTATATTTAAATTTGAATATAATTTTATAAATTTAATGAGGCATAAGATTCCACTGATTATAAATTAGTAAGGGATAATTTTGTTATCTCATTATTATCCAAGATTATTTATACATAAGTATTTACTAGGGAATATCTTTCATCCAAATCCTTGTTTTCAAAAATTCATTCATAAAATTTTTACTATTATAAATTAAGAATTTAAAGTAATTTTCACCCATTTTGGACATTTTAATACATTATTTGAAAAGAATTTTTCTTTTTCTCTCCAAACAAGGTTCTTTTTGACATTTCTGAAAAAAGTATGAGAATAAGGTTTTTTAACTTACATGATAAAAATGGATTTTTACACTTTCATAAAGCCTTATTTCCCTGAAGCTTATTTTTCATGTTTTCACAGTTATTTTCAAAGAAATTATATTCTTTAAAAATTATGTATCATTTTATGAAAATAAAAAAAAATTGAAGAATAAATGATATTTTCCTGAAGAATAAATTTATATCCCTTTAGGACAATTATTCTCCATCTAAGGAGAATTTTCTTAATAAGGATATGTTTCATTTTTATTATCCCGATTTTTACTATGTTTTATTTTTTTTATGATTAAATGGAATTTATTATATCCATTAATTTCCTATGGATTATTTTTTAATGTAATGGTGTATAAGAAACCCATTTTATTCATTAAGTTATGCTATGTTAAATGATTTATGTTTTTGTGGAACACGTCTGTATGATTTCATTTTGAGAAGGGTGGGACCTATTTCTCCCTCTAGTGTATTGGGTAAATATGAATAACTCATGAGGTATGTATGTTATGTGTGAACCTAATTTCATGGTCCCCATTCTATGTGTGGACCTATTTTTTCTGGTCTATAATTTTATGAGTGGACCTGGTTTCCTTGTCCATATGTTTATGCAAGGACCTAATTTCTTTTCCTTATTTTAATGACTGAACTTGTTACTATTTATAAATGTTCAAAAAGTTATAAGATTATTTTGATTCCACACTTTCATGTCTTAGATAAATGTTATGATCTTATGGATTGTAATCTTTGATTTTCTTTATGATCCTTGTTTGCCTTTGATGTGAAGGGAATGATCTTGTAATGTTACGATCACATTCTCGTGCTTTTTATGCTCATTATTATGTTTACATGTCACCATTTTTAAACTTATTGAGTATATAAGCTCACCCCTTTTTATGGTTCATTCCCCTGGATTTAAACAAGGGTATTTAGTAAGATGTTTCAAAAAGGTGTTATAGTTATGAAAGATAAAGGAAGAGACTATGTAGCTGTTTTGTGAACCAATTGTTTATGTTTCCCAGTTCTCTAATACACTAAACTACTACAGTCTATGGGTTTATAATTTACAAGACATAATAGATTTTATCATTTCTATATCCATAGAAACACCTCTTTCAGATATAACATGGGCAAAGACACATACCTCTTGTATCCAAAAATATAACATTGATAATTTGGAAAAAATGATAATCTCGTATGATTACCAACACTATTAACAAGTGTTTATCATGCTCATCCCTTTTCCTTTAATACATGGATATTTCATCCAAAAACCCCACCATAAAAGAATCTAGATACCTTTGAAATATATTATTAATCAATTCCATAAAGAAAACATGGGAATTATTAAGACTGAAATGCATAACCATATACTCGTATTGTCTATATCTACTCCTACAAGATGTTATTGTTAATTCAAAAAGTCCTCTTTTGGCTTTTACATCATGTTTTGGAAATCACAAATATTTTCTGTCATATTTTGGAAATCTCAAGAGTATTATATCATATATGTTTGTAAATAACAAATTGTCTTTTATCATGTTTATCGTATCGTACGATGTTGATCGTACCGACCAAAACATATCGTACTGACTCTGTCAAACATATCGTACTGACTCTGTCAAACATATCGTACTGACTCTGTCGATCGTATCGTACTAACTCTGCTATTCAGATGATCATTATTTGTTTTGGTACTTTGTCAAAAATACTCTCTCTGCATATGAATCATACTCATGTTTTACATTTCTATATATCTCTTGTCCTAACAAAACGATGTCGTTGAGTTAGTTATATACTAATCAAAACGATGTCGTGCTTTCTGTTTCAATATGACCGTTGGAGGCAATATGACCGTTGGAACCCGAGGCCTATAAATAGGAGGTCATTTGAAGCTGAGAATACAACGATGAGCAAAGAGATTGAATAAAGAGACTGTGAACTACGAAGATTCTAGAGAGAGAGACTCTGACTTCTCTCATCAGCTTTGTGCGTCCGATCATCGTATCGAGGGCTTTCAAGTGATTGAAAGACAGAGGTGTCGATTACCTGCAAAATCGAGGGCTGCCAGGGATAGGCAGACAGACGAGCCGATCATCGTATCGAGGGCTGCCGGGGATAGGCAGACAGACGAGCCGATCATCGTATCGAGGGCTGCCGGGGATAGGCAGACAGACGTGCCGATCATCGTATCGAGGGCTCACCAAGGTGTTGGTGAGACAGACCTTTTATCCTAGGTGAAAGGATAACCCTTCTCTTTGGGTTAAAAGAATTGTATTACTTTTACATTTCCGCTGTTTGTATTAGAAAGGGATTGTATTGTTTCCTTTCTTCTTTTACATATTCAATTGTAATTGTTTCAATTACAATCATTCTATTACATATTGTATCAATTGGTTCTATACGCTTTAAGGTAGAATCATTTATATTTGTATTACTCTGATTATTGTGTTCATCTTGAATACAATTGTTTTACTTTACAATAGTATTACAATACATCTTACCTTTTACTTTCAATACAATTGTGGGTGTTTGTATTTGTATTAGTTTAAGTTCATTTAAACTAATCTCTTTGTTACTAAAACTCAAAGTTTTTAAACCTACAATTCACCCCCCCTCTTGTATTGTTCCATCTAATAGACTTTTATATCTACTATTCGATCCAACAATTGGTATCAGAGGAGGTTTTCCACTGATTTGTATTACTAGCTTTATTTCTTATTACTATCTTGAATACTTACTACACTAACGTGTGGAGTGGAAAAGTTGTTTTTGTTATATTAGATGGCAGGAATGAATATCGGATCAATAGATAATCTGAATCCTTCTAGACCACCAATCTTTGATGGAAATGATTATGAGTATTGGAGAGATCGTATGAAGACTTTCGTCATCAATACTGGTGTAGACAATTTTATTATGCTTACTGGGGGTTACAAAATTCCTGACAAAGAAGTTAGTACTTTTACCAACCAAGAGAAGCAAGAATATCAACTGAATTACAAGGTACGCAATACTTTATTATGTTCTATGACCAGGAATATATATAGTCAGATATCTTCATGTGAAGCAGCCAACTGTATTTGGAAGAAATTAGAAGTCACTCATTTTGGTACATCCAAAGTTATAGAAACAAGGAGAGCAATGCTTCGAGCAGAGTATCATGGATTTGTTTTTCCTTATGGAGAGCCAGTATGTAAAGTGCAACAAAGGTTTATGACAATTGTCAACAGCTTACAATCTATGGGAGAAAAAGGACTTGATGATGAAGCTCTTGTTGATAAGATTATAGATATTATGCCAAATGAATGGGAGTCAAAAAGAACAGCTATTGATGAAAATAGAAAAGTTTCCCAGATTACTCTTGATGAACTCTTTGGAACTCTTCTACAGCACGAAACAAGAATGAAGAGAGATGCTGATTTCAATAAGAAGAAGAATGGGAATGGAAGTGTAGATTTTGCATCTAAAGCCAAAACACCTGAAAGGGTTACAAGGTCTAAATCCAAGAAAGTTGTTGTATCTGATTCAAGTGAATGTAATCTTTCAGATAATGAGTTAGCTAATCTTGCTCGGAGGATGAACAAGATTGTGGGAAAGAAAGATTTTCAATATAGATTCAAAAAGAAAGACAGGAGAGATAGGAAAGATTCAGAGGTAACTTGTTATGAATGCAAGAAAGCAGGACATATAAGGCCTGATTGTCCTTTACTAAAAAGGAAAGATAGAAAAGAGAAACACTCTGAAAGAAACAGGAAAAAGTTTTATAAGACAAAGAAGGTCTTGAAAGCAAATGATACATGGAGTGCAAGTGGTAGTGATTCCTCAGATGATTCTTCAGAATATGAGACATCAGGACAAAGGAATATTGGACTTCTAGCCAGACTACCAATTGAAGATCATTGTCTCATGGCTAAGGTACATAATGCTGAAGCTGTTACAAATGTCTCTTTAAATGCAAATTATGTTGATAATAGATATTATGAATCTTCAAATGATGAACCCTCATCATCAGAAGATGATACATTACCTTCTTTTGAAGAAGTTTCTAGATTTGCTAAGTTACTTGAAAATGAGAATTCTAAACTCAAAAAGAGATTTGAAAAAGCAAATTCTAGAATTTCTATTTTGACTAAAGAGGTATCAGATCTTTCTAAAGATCTTGATGAGAAAACTGCTGATTTTGAAAATATTTTAAAAACCCTTGAGAAAGTTAAATCTAAAAAGGATAAACTTTCTAATGATCTTGAAACTGCTATTTCAAAGAAAAATATTTTAGAGTCTAACTCTAGTTCAAATTCAAATGTTTTAGAAAACAAGAATTTGGTTTTAAAACTAAAGTCAGAGATTTTATCCTTGAAAAAGTGTTTGTCAAACTTTACTCATGGAAAAGAAAACTTTGATAGGATGTATTCTCAAATTAGACCATTGAGAAATCATTCTGGTCTTGGTTATACTTATTCCAAACCTGTTTTTAGTAATAACTATTTTGTTCCTCAAAAAACCATTTTCTGTTCCAAGTGTCAATGTGGTGGACATTGGAGAAGAGATTGTTCTCTTAACAAAACTCAATCCTTAGGATTTCATAAAGCTCATTTTGCAAAACAAATGTGGGTTCCTAAAATTCTTTTATCTAACCCTTCTGGATCCAAACAAGTTTGGATTCTGAAAATCTAATTGTTTCTTTTTCAGGAAAATCAGAAGTGTACCAATAAGAACATTTGGTACATGGATAGTGGTTGTTCTCGACATATGACTGGAAACAAAGATTTCTTTGAAAAGGTTATCAAAACAAAAGGTGGAAAGGTTACCTTCGGAGATAATGCTCAAGGAAAGATTGTTGGTATAGGTAATATCGTTTTTCTTGGAAAAGTTCTTATTTCAAATGTTTTATTTGTAAAAGGTCTTAGGCACAATCTCATCAGCATAAGTCAATTATGTGATGAAGGTTACCTTGTGAATTTTAGAAATGATAAGTGTCTAGTTCACAATTCCAAGGATGAATTCATTCTATCTGCCCATAGGCAAGAGAATGTTTACACTATTAACTTAGAAGATCTTAGGAACCAAAACTTACCTTGCTTAAGTGTAATAGAAGACCAATCGTGGCTATGGCATAGGAGATTAGGACACTGTAATTTGAGAAACCTAAGAAAACTCTCAAAGAAAGGACTTGTAAAAGGGCTACCGGATCTTAGATATGATTCTTCAAAAGTCTGTGATCCTTGTCAATATGGCAAGCAACATAAAACTAGCTTTAAACCAATTAATGAAGTTTCAACTTCTAATGCATTACAGCTTGTGCATATGGATTTGTTTGGTCCTTCACAATCTGGAAGCATTGGAGGCAAATACTATGTATTTGTTTTAGTTGATGACTTTACTAGATTTACATGGGTCTATTTTCTCACAAAGAAATCTGAAGCCTTTTTATATTTCAAAACTTTTAGAGCCCAAGTTAAAAATGAGAAAAACCTACCATTGATAACTATTCATAGTGATCATGGTGGTGAATTTCAAAATTCAGATTTTGAAACTTTTTGTAGTAAGAAAGGTATTACTCACAATTTCTCAGCACCAAGAACTCCTCAGCAAAATGGGGTTGTTGAAAGAAGAAATCGTATTCTTCAGGAAATGACTCGAACCATGTTGAGTGAATACTCAATTGCTAAGCACTTTTGGGCTGAAGCTGTTAGTACTGCCTGTTATACTATAAATCGTGTTTTAACTAGACCATTTCTAAATAAAACCCCTTATGAGTTATGGACTGGCCGAAAACCTAAAGTTTCTTACTTCAAAGTTTTTGGATGCAAAGTATTCATTCTGAACACAAAAGATAATTTACACAAATTTGCACCAAAATCTGATGAAGGAATCTTTCTAGGCTATTCCACAACCTCTAAGGCTTATAGAGTTTTCAATAAAAACACTTGTACTGTTGAAGAAACAGTACATGTAAAATTTGATGAAACTAACCCTTTTGTTTTCAACCAACCCAATCCTACATCCTCGGATGTGTTTTCCAAAAATGTTTATCAACCTATATTAGAAGAACATTCTGATAAGGAAAATGTTCAAGAAAGTATTCCTGAAACATTTACCACAGAAGATTTTCTACCATATGTTGATGAACAGGTTTTACAAAATCCAAATCAATTGTTTCTTAGGAATCATCCCAGTGATAACATCATTGGTGATGTAAATCAACCTGTAAGAACCAGAAATTCCTTAAGAAATGAAATAGAACATCTTGCTTTTCTTTCCCAATTTGAACCTAAAAGTCCAAGTGAGGCCTTAGGTGATGATGATTGGATCAAAGCAATGCAGGATGAACTAAATGAATTTGAAAGGAATCAAGTCTGGACTTTAGTTGAAAGACCTAAAGAAACAACTGTAATTGGTGTAAAATGGGTTTTCAGAAACAAGTGTGATGAAAATGGAATCATTGTAAGGAATAAAGCAAGACTTGTTGCTAAAGGCTATAATCAACAAGAGGGAATAGACTATGAGGAAACATATGCTCCTGTAGCTAGACTTGAATCTATTCGTATTCTATTAGCCTTCGCAGCATATTTCAATTTTAAACTATTTCAAATGGATGTCAAATGTGCTTTTTTAAATGGTTTTGTTCAAGAAGAAGTTTTTGTTGAACAACCTCCTGGTTTTCAAGATCCAAAACATCCTGATCATGTTTTTAAACTTACCAAGGCTCTATATGGTCTTAAACAAGCTCCTAGAGCATGGTATGATAGACTTACAGGATTTCTTTTACAAAACAATTATAGAAAAGGTACAGCTGATCCAACTCTTTTTATCAAAATGGAAAACAAAAATGTTTTGGTTGTCCAAATCTATGTTGATGACATCATATTTGGATCAACTCAGAAATCTTTAACCGATTCTTTTGCAAATTTAATGAAATCTGAGTTTGAAATGAGTATGATGGGTGAGTTAACATTCTTTCTAGGTTTTCAAATTTCTCAAAAACCAGAAGGAACTTATATATCTCAACATAAGTATATTAAAGACTTACTCAAAAAGTATGGATTTGACAAAACTAAAAGTATTAGCACCCCAATTGGTACCTCAAATTCTCTTGATCTTGATGAAACTGGGAAACCAGTAGATCAAACAATTTTTAGAGGTATGATAGGGAGTTTGCTATACTTGACAGCTAGTCGACCCGACTTGATGTTTTCTGTATGCTTATGTGCAAGATATCAATCTAATCCAAAAGAGTCTCACTTAAAAGCCGTAAAGAGAATCTTTCGGTATTTAAAAGACACTATGGATTTAGGACTTTTTTACTCTTCTGGAAATGAATTTGTTTTAAAAAGTTTTTCAGATGCTGACTTTGGTGGTTGTAGAATGGATAGAAAAAGTACATCTGGAACATGTCATTTCTTAGGAGATTCTTTGGTTTCTTGGTCCTGCAAGAAACAACACTCGGTAGCACTCTCCACTGCTGAAGCTGAATATGTAGCAGCTGGAAGTTGCTGTGCTCAAGTATTGTGGATGCAGCACACACTCACTGACTATGGTTTGAGTTTCTCCAAAACTCAAATTCTTTGTGATAATACAAGTGCCATAGCTCTTAGTAAAAACCCAGCACATCACTCTCGTGCAAAACACATAGATGTTAGGCATCACTTTCTTAGGGATCACACACAGAAAGGAGATATTGTTTTACAATTCATCGGAACGCAAGAACAACTTGCTGACATTTTTACAAAACCCTTACCTTCCGATAGATTTGAATTTATAAAACAGAAGCTAGGAATGATTACATTAAAATAATCATTCATATCTACTTCTTGTTTTAAATCTCTCCTAATATTAAGAAACTCCTTGTAGAAAGGGGGAGGACATTTCTTTATGTCTTTATGTTTCTGATCTTTAACTATTTACTCTATTTATATATGTTTCTTTTTCTGTTTATCGTATTGACAGTTTTATCGTTTCATTTTTGTTTTTCTGTTTATCGTATTGACCATTTCAGTTTTTCTGTTTATCGTATTGAAATTCTTTTCCATCGTATCATTCAATAATTTTTGAATCGACCGATGATGATATTGAAATTCTTTTCCATCGTATCGTTCAAAAATTTTTTTGAATCGACCGATGATGGTATTGAAATTCTTTTCCATCGTATCATTCAATTTTTTTTGTATCGACCGATGATAGTATTCAAATTCTTTTCCATCGTATCATTCAATTTTTTTTGTATCGACCGATGATAGTATTCAAATTCTTTTCCATCGTATCATTCAATTTTTTTTGTATCGACCGATGATAGTATTCAAATTCTTTTCCATCGTATCATTCAATTTTTTTTGTATCGACCGATGATAGTATTGAGATTGTTTTCCATCGTAATGTCACCAAAACCAGCAATCACCTTACGATCTTCGACAGGTATTCTTTTTCATTTTTTTTTATTTTTATTTCTAACCGTTGATCTGCTTTTCTTTAATCCTGACCGTAGAAGATCAACAGTCATCTCTTTATTGCCTATAAATACCCCCCTCCCCTCCCCAAACCCACATCGTTTGTCCAGGAATTGAGGCGAAGCTCTGCTCAACCGGTATAATCAATCGTACGATCTTCTCAATCGGCATCATCTTTATGTCTCAATCTTCTGCCAACACTCCCGCTGAAATGTCTTCAAAGACCTTTACAGAGAAAGACTTTCACAGAGAAAGGTTAGTATCACGAGAATTCTTTGATGCGTACGATTCAACAATCAAGAGGATTATTTTGTTTCAAGGATGGGAACATCTCTGTGTAGAAAAGCCTGATACTCAAGATCCAGTTCTGTTTGATGAAGTGTGTCAATTCTACAAAACCGTTTCTTTTGACAAGGATATGAATATTAACTTCGCTGTGTACGATAGAAAGTTATCTATGTCTGTGAAACAAGCGGCGCATTTTCTAAATGTTTCTATAGAAGGTGATGCATTCTGTCCATCTCATAAACTTCCAGAGGAAGTTGGTACTTTCAATAGAGAAAATGCTGAAAAGTCTTTGTTTGTTGTTAATGAGGGAAAGAGAAAAGTTTATCATCTTTCACCGGACAATAGGTTTGTCACTCTATGGATGAAAGGCTTCCTTGTTCCAAGGAAAGGGGATAGAGAAACCCTTAAAGTTTCTGATGTCTTTATGCTTGACTACCTTGTGAATATGAGGAAGGTAAATCTCATGGGATATATTTTTGAAACAGTCAAGAATGTCAAGAAAGGAGGGATTAAATCTCAGATAATAATGTATCCAGCCATCCTCACGAAATTCATTCTTGAGAGTATGAAGTTCTGTAATATTCCTTTGAAAGGAGAACCTATGGATTTATGGCCATCTTTGATTAATAAGAGTACGATGAAAAAGCTGAATGTTTGTTTTGATTCGAATTCAAAACTTTTTGTCAGAGATGTAGAAGCTGAAGTGCCTGAAAATCAATCGGCACCTATGCCAGTCAAGGACAATCAATCGGCCGGTGTTACTCGAAAGTCTGATCCGCAGACTAGTTCAAAGCCGAAGAAGAAGCCGAGGTACAGTAAAGAAGTTGTGGCAAAGTGGAGAAAGGACAAGGAACAGAGAAAAGAGGGTGATCCGAAGTTTGGACTTGACCCTGCTGAGGCCTTTGCAGAAAGGATAAGGGTAGAAGAAACCCTTCAAGCTGAAAAGAAAAAGAAGACTCTGTTGAAAAGAAAGGCTCAGGACTTTGATATCTCTAAAGTCTTGAAAGCTGTTGAAGATGCCAGTGCTCAATTAACTGTGGAAGTACATCAAGAGCCCATCGTACAGAGTCAGCCTGCGAAAGAAAAAGGGAAACAAGTGATGGAAGAAGTGGAAGAAGAAGAAGGAGATTTTCTTTTAGAATTTCTTCAAAGTTCTAAGAAAAGTAGAGAGGAATCGGTTCAAAAGCTGAGCGAAGGTATTCAACAAACTCCTCAAGCCGATCAGGAAAGGTCTCCGGACAGAATGTCATCTAAAGATAAGAAAGATGCTCAATCTTCTCATTCTGACAAAGTTGTTGTCATCCGTGATAAAGTAGAAGAAAGAAAGCAGAAAGAAAAAGCGAAAGGGAAACAGCAAGTTGTTGAGTCAAGCAAATCGTATCAACTAGCATCGTACGATGATGATACTGATTCAGAGCATACAATCTCTCTTAAGAAGAGTGATTACATTGTTCATGTTTTGAGGAGAATGGAGAAAACTATTCCTTATTTCCCGAGGCTGGAAGGGAAGATTGATTTTATTACTAAAAATCAGAGAAAGAAGTTTGGATCCGTGAAAGAGTTGAGGAAGAAAGTTTTGTCTGTAGAAGCCGATTTGAAAGTTCTATCAGAAAGCTCTGTTGCTCATAAGAAGGCATGTAATAAGATGACTAAGTGGTCGTACAAAACAGAGAGCTCAATCAATGACCATGAGATTGCTATTGAAGATATAAGAAGGTTATCAAATGATCTTGCAATCGCTTTCAACAAGCTTGATAAAGAAACGGTTGAAAGACTGAATCTTTTATCTTCTCAAAGAGCCGATGTTCCTTCAGTGAAAGACTTGCAAGAAAGAATGAATGCTTTCCAATCAGAATTTTCGAAGGTTTCATCTTTCAAAGATGAAATGGTTTTACTAAAGAAAAAAAATTCTGAGTTGTCCAAGGATAACAAGACTTTGCAAAGCAGAATTGATACCCTTGAAGAGGTAATCAGAGTCCAGGAGGAAACCATCAAAAATCAAGATCAGATTTTTGCGGATCAACAGGAGCTTCTCAAAACTCAGGGTGAATCAATTTCTGAAGACAAGAAGGAGATCAAGAAGATGAAAGCCGTGCTTCATGAGCTGATAAAGAAGGAGAAGGAAAGAGAGAAATGATTGTTGTATTTGTTTCTTTTGGAACTTGTTTGTGTTGTAATAACTCTTATAATTCTCTCTTTTATCCAATTGTCTTGTATTACTTTACTAATCCTTTCAGACAATTCGAGAATACTCCTTTCTTTTTGTAAATCACAAAGGGGGAGAATATTTACAAAGCAAAGATTGTTTTACAAAGGGGGAGAATGCAATACAATGCTCTTAAGGAAAATCTAAGAATACAATCCTTAGGAAAGTCAATACCTAAGGGGGAGTTAGTTGTATTCAATTTCTTATTCAGAAGAGTTTTCAATAACTCAGGGGGAGATGAGTATTTCTTGTTTCATTTACTTTGTGTGTTTGTTCTTTCCAAAAAGGGGGAGATTGTTAAGTCAAAAAGTCCTCTTTTGGCTTTTACATCATGTTTTGGAAATCACAAATATTTTCTGTCATATTTTGGAAATCTCAAGAGTATTATATCATATATGTTTGTAAATAACAAATTGTCTTTTATCATGTTTATCGTATCGTACGATGTTGATCGTACCGACCAAAACATATCGTACTGACTCTGTCAAACGTATCATACTGACTCTGTCAAACATATCGTACTGACTCTGTCGATCGTATCGTACTAACTCTGCTATTCAGATGATCATTATTTGTTTTGGTACTTTGTCAAAAATACTCTCTCTGCATATGAATCATACTCATGTTTTACATTTCTATATATCTCTTGTCCTAACAAAACGATGTCGTTGAGTTAGTTATATACTAATCAAAACGATGTCGTGCTTTCTGTTTCAATATGACCATTGGAGGCAATATGACCGTTGGAACCCGAGGCCTATAAATAGGAGGTCATTTGAAGCTGAGAATACAACGATGAGCAAAGAGATTGAATAAAGAGACTGTGAACTACGAAGATTCTAGAGAGAGAGACTCTGACTTCTCTCATCAGCTTTGTGCGTCCGATCATCGTATCGAGGGCTTTCAAGTGATTGAAAGACAGAGGTGCCGATTACCTGCAAAATCGAGGGCTGCCAGGGATAGGCAGACAGACGAGCCGATCATCGTATCGAGGGCTGCCGGGGATAGGCAGACAGACGAGCCGATCATCGTATCGAGGGCTGCCGGGGATAGGCAGACAGACGTGCCGATCATCGTATCGAGGGCTCACCAAGGTGTTGGTGAGACAGACCTTTTATCCTAGGTGAAAGGATAACCCTTCTCTTTGGGTTAAAAGAATTGTATTACTTTTACATTTCCGCTGTTTGTATTAGAAAGGGATTGTATTGTTTCCTTTCTTCTTTTACATATTCAATTGTAATTGTTTCAATTACAATCTTTCTATTACATATTGTATCAATTGGTTCTATACGCTTTAAGGTAGAATCATTTATATTTGTATTACTCTGATTATTGTGTTCATCTTGAATACAATTGTTTTACTTTACAATAGTATTACAATACATCTTACCTTTTACTTTCAATACAATTGTGGGTGTTTGTATTTGTATTAGTTTAAGTTCATTTAAACTAATCTCTTTGTTACTAAAACTCAAAGTTTTTAAACCTACAATTCACCCCCCCTCTTGTATTGTTCCATCTAATAGACTTTTATATCTACTATTCGATCCAACAGTTATTGGAATATTATATTTATTAAAGTGAAACTGGTGATATCCGCATAGAAATATAATTTTAGAGAACCATTGGGCTTCCCTCAATTTTTTGAAAAGATCATTAGTGCATGTAAGTGGATACCGATTCTTTATCATGTCTTAGTTAATCTTATGATAATCTATATACAACCAAAGATTTACATATGCATTTTTCACAAACTAAACTTATGCTTCCCATGGAAATATACTAGGCCAAATGAACCCTTAACTTTGTAGCTCTTCCAACTGAACATTAAATTACCTTAATGTTATTAGTTGTATATAATCAGATAGATTGGATATAGAACTATTACTTGGTAAGAGATCAATTGTGAAATCTACTTCTCTAGTAGTTGGAAACCTTGATAAATTCTCTGGGAAACATCAAGAAATTGATCCACGAGTGCTAGAAAACTACTATTCTTGATCTCATCCATAGATTCCATGGTCAATCCTTCTAACTAGTATAACATAGTTTAAATTCTTGGTGCCAACAAGCTCATTACACCTGCAAATACATTCTTGTCTCCTCCAAAGATATTCTCTACACTATCACCTGTTGTAAAACTAATACATCACGTTTGATAATTGATGTGAGATTTGAACATTATCATCCACTCTATAACCAATCTTATGTTATAAACATCCATCTCAAACATAGATAAATCCAAACACAATTCAGATCCATCCATTATTATAAAACATTCTTTGTATATAAAGGCTCAATATTCTCTTTGACCAAAAGGTGCTTGAAGGTTCAAAAAGAAGCCATCATCTCAACATAAAACACCAAAATATCTACATAATGAGAATAAATTAATGAATGGGATGAACTCAAATCATAAAAAACATTTATAAGGGTGTAATTTTAAATAATTTCACCTCTCATCATCGAAGGCCTAGATTGATCATCCATGATCAATTAGTCATAGCCATACAACTACATACTCACTAGACATTTTTCTTTGTTTCCCTATTCAGATTTCCTCTGCTGGTGTGGAATGGTTTCCCTAGAATCACCATGGATTTCTTGGTTTTCTAATGATAGGTATGCTACTGCCCTCATCCCATCATAGCACACAATGTCTTTGAAACATGAGGTTTTTCCCAAACACCCGACCTTGTAAAATAGTGACAATAGCGCTGAAGATACCCTATATGGTTTCAATTGTGACATGCTCTAGGTGGTGTCATATAATCCTGGAACATGTGATCAGGATATCCACACTAAAATTATCCAAGTTTATTCTTTGGTTTAGGAGGAATATTCACTGATCTATCCATTTGATGATGAGTCATCCCAATACCTTGGAAATAAGTGTACCTCTTCCTCTTATTCCAAGCATTAGAGTACACCCTATTTCCCATATGTATCAATATAATTCCTCCACCAGTACTTCATGAGATATCAATTTATTCCACTATTTCATTGTTAAAAATATCTGTATAATCCATTATTCAGATCATGGAAATGTTCAACAGAATATATTTTCTCATACCTGATATAGAAATCTTTGCCTTCAAGAACCCACTTGAAACAACCATAAATTTATCAACATAATTAGTCACTAATAGTTTTTCCTTCTTCAAGCTAACAAATTTCACCATTCATGAAATTTTGAACATATGAGTGTAGAATTTTTTGTTAAATAATTCAATAAAATCCTTTCATGTAGTGGATTTCTCTAGTTTATTCCAAATGGTAAAATCCTACCGCTTGTGTGCAAGATACTTTAGAATGTATTTTTTTCATCTTGGATTTAAACTTGGATGGTGTGCCTAGAAAATTGATGATTCTTTTCATCCAATTCATCCAAACCTCAACCTTTTCATGTTCAGAATCACCTTGAAAGATGGGTGGATTATACTTCTCGAACTAAATGGAATGATCCACTTACCTTGGTTCATCCGTGTATCCCCCTCTATCTATGGCCTGAAATCAAATATAATACTATGAACCAGTTTGTGGCTTACCTGTGGCTCATGTGAAACCACATTCTCAACAGATTCCTCAGATTGGTTTCTTATATGTCTAACCAGTTCCATTTTATATCACCTATATAAAACTCTATTTAGTCTGAATTTATAGAAACTGAAGGCATAATAATTTTAAATTTACCACATCACATATATCACGGATATTATTTCCAATATTCAATAATTTCAATTTTTACCCAATTTTGATAATTCCATGAGTGATTTGAATATAAAATCATTTTCAAAATACAAATACCATGAATTTTTAAAATATTTCATTTAAAAACACTTTCAAATCATTTTTTAAAAATAAAATCCATTACACAGAATCATAAATAATTATTCAAAATGAAATATGCACTCCTAAGGAGAAGTCATTTATATTAATTCATTTCGGTATCTTCTCATCAGCTAAACCCATGAAAATGATTTTACAACTCCTATAAGTGTGTCAAAACACATAAATACCCAAACTCCATAGAAACTTCTGGTTCAGTATAAATAGGTTAGCTATACCTCTTTATACTCAACAATTTTGTTCCCAATTATCCTACTCCTTTTAACCAATCCAACTCAAGGACAAAACTAGAAAGAATTTTAAACCCCAATACCAAATGATACCATTAATCCAAAATGAAAGATGAACTCGCCAAGATAGATACCATTTGTGACATCTCACCCCTCCTTATTGGCTTTGAAAGGCGGTAGGATATTACTAGGCCTTAGGTGGCATTCATAAGACACCAAAGGATGGTAATAAATGTTAAAGGATTCATATGTTGTTGGGGGATGATTTTTTTAATTTTAATATAAAATAAACAAACCAAATACTCATACCTAGATAACCACTATATGATGCGTGTGTACACTGTTATACAACTCAAAAGAAACCCAAACCAACAACAGACCATACTAGAGTAAAAAATGGAAACCAAAACCAAAAAAGATGAAATAATCCAAAGACATAAAATCCAAAGCTCCCAACATGCTCTAAGCTCCAACTCCATAATATATTCCCAAAGTATCATGATACATAACTAAATAAATGAGATACTATTTATTTATCTATGTCTCAATATACGATAGCTTCAAATGAACCAATGTTCCAAAGTAGTGGTGAGTATAAAATTCAATTGGATTTCCCCAAATGACTTTTCTACTCACACCATAAAAATAGAACATGTTATCACATTTATATAAAATCATTTATAAAGGAAATAAAAATAGTTAATTATAAATCCAAACCATTTCTGAACAATGTAGTTTTCAATGGAATGATATGAAACAACTCTTTTAAACCATTTCTCATCCCAATTGGCATAACCCATTTTGTGTCCACACAAACAACCATACACAAAAACTCAAGACTTTTATTACCATTAATAATGGAACATCACATCCATAGTATGTCCCTTTGATGGTGGTACTTCATGAACATTATCTATCCCATTCAACTAATAACAAACCATTTAATTTCTAAACCAAGTCAACCCCATTTGTACCAAACAATTACAATCCATTTCAATAAAAAATTGATTTTATAGAAATTTTTTCCTTCAAACTGTTTCAATGAATTAAAAAAATTCATATTTTAAAATCATCATTTTAAAATCATGAAACAAAGCCCTTTTTACAACTACCAATTTTCCATAATTCCATAAACCATCACTAAATAGGTTTTACACTAATTTTTTATATAAAACTAACTATTTAAATCAATAAATTCAAATAAATTGAAATAATTACTTCTATTTCTTATAAGAGGAGTCGTGAGTGAAGCCACCTACTTCACAAACCTAGGATAAAATGAATAATGATGAAAATTATTCAACAAACCAGGTTGAAACTCCAAAAAACAACATTAGATCATATTTCCTATCAACATCACAGCTATATCTCATCATGATTGGCATCGCGTAACATATATATATCCCCAATGGATAGGTTATATGAATCCAAGAGAGGGAAGAAAGAGAAAACTAATGAAAATAACCATGAACATAGACTTTCCAATGAATATGGGCCTCTAAAGCACAAATAATCACTAACGAACTACTAACGAATCAAGGTGAAGGGTCTCCATGGCATATGGGGGCGAGTAAATCTAGTAAGGGTCATATTAGTGGAAAATTTGGTTAAGGGGACAAACCGAATTAGATTCACAAAATCTAGATCAAAGTTTTACCATTGTATGATTTAGGGGAACAGTTAGAAGACCCGTACGTAAACTGTGTGATATCCACTACTTCCAAAAAACCCTCACACGGGTGTCTTGCTGAGTCAGAAAAATTGTGCACCAACCATGTTTTTCCTATATCCATAGAAAACATTATTTCCATTGGTTTTCTTTAGGGTTTGGACAAACCAAATTCCAATTGTGTGCCTGCCCAGTGACTTTTGTTCATCATTGCATAGTTTCATAGAGGTGTTTCATGGTTTTTTATGATCGTGATCAAACCATACACCACCATAAAATCCCTAAAAACATTTCAAGACTCCTCCAAACCATTCCAAACATAACACAATCACTTTATATACATAAAATACATAAAAAGGTTAATTACCTGAAACTGATGGTGCTACACCAAATATCTCCCAAAAAAACTCCTCATCACAATGACACTTGTGAACCTCCAAAAAAATTCAAAATAAAATTTAAATAACATCACTTATATTATTGGGTGGTCTATGAACATAAAATTATATTTTTTTTATTAATTATAACAATTTTTTTAATAAAATAATATGAAAATAATTCTATTTAACACATTCCATGGTAATGAAACCAATTTTTAGTATGACTGATTATCTCCAAAAAATCCTTAATTATTTTATACTTTTCTATAATGTATATAGTTTTACTTTGGTTGAATCCTCAGTGACGTCACTAATTAATATTAATGAATTGATTTTGATGGTTTGAAAAGAAGATCTATAATGAGGGAAACTATTAATAATAAAATTAAATTAGAGAGACCTATTTACGATGAGTCAGGGGAAGTAAAAAAGGATCAATGATTAGTAGATGAATTTCTTTGTGAATAAAAGGAATAATGTAAGAAAACGCTCATTAGAATATATGTGTTGGATCAATGATCTATAATGTATTTGTTGTAAACTAATCTGAAACTCAAGATTCTTTTAACATTTATATATAGATAATGAATTTTCCTTCAATTCATGATTTGACATATACTCATACATTCCAATAAACAATTAAGCACAATGATTCTATCAATTATTCCAATAATTCTTAAATTAATGATAGAGGATAAAATTCCATTATTTAATAATCATTACGATATTTTTCCCTTGAACAATCCATCACCACAGTCCTAAGCCTCACCATAAATAGATGTTTATTCAAAAATATATCGAGTGAGTAATGTTTCTTGGGACCTAAATGATTTTGGATAAAATGAAAGGAAATAAAAAAAGTGATATAAAATTATCTATAATAACTAATATTTACAAAAACAAATTAAATTTAAATGACATATTCTTTCAAGGAAATTTTAAGTGGAATTAGGAAAGGGATTCCTATAGAATTTAACAATGATATTTAAGATAAATCTATAAAATATAATTATATTATTGAGTTTCAAATAAATATTACTCATTATTTAATAAAATATTAGCCTAAAATAAGATAGTAACATTTAAATAAATCATGGATAATATCTTGATAGAAATGTAAAATGGATTAATGTTTTCTTCAGATAAAGAGAGTATTTGGAGAAGAATTTCCATCACTTATTCACTGTGTGGTCAAGAAAATGACACCCCATAGACTCTAAATATAACTACACCATGTAATTAAATTGGGTACATATATTTATAAGTATAAGGAGTGTCTGGTAACCATTTAATTCCTTCTATTGGCTTAACATGCATTTTTAAACCCTAAGTAAATAGAATTTCAAAATGTGTTAATCTAAACAATTTTTTATCTTTATTAATTATTTATTAATTATTTTTAAATTCAATTACACTGAACTATCCAAATATTATTCCATAATATGACATATTAATTTTCTTTCCTTGGAGACATTTCACATTCCAATGTTTTTTAACAATAAACTACTATAATATTTAAAAAATAAATATCAATAGATAATAGATAATAAAGTTTTTCCCACTCATATTATCTATATTCACACAAATTTGGCTATCATTTATATGAATAGTTTGGGATATATGAAAAATTAGTTGTGAGGTTTCTAAAATTTCAACCTATTCATAAGTTTTCATTTAATGATAGGTGGAGATAATTAAATGATGAATTTATCATTGATATTTTTACACAATTTTGTCCCATTTTTTCATTTATATTTTTTAAGGAATATGGGATTCTATATTTTACATAGTAAGGAAAACCTCATAACTAGTGGGAGATACATGAAATAATTTATAGGCCTTCCTCTATGATCTAAATAGACCCCGAAATGTCAAATATCACTAAAATATTTTGTTTGATTATATGTCAATAAATACACCAATTAGTCTAAAAAATATTCATATAAATTATCTTATAAATTATATATTTATAATAAAATTTAAAATAATTTATCAAAACAGATGACATAAAAAATGACCTCATATTGTATTCAATATCAATAAATGAATATTTCATACAAAATGTCTACCTTTTATGATCAAATAGTAATATAAAGTTATTAAAAATAATGATTGAAAATGATTTAGTTGTACACTTAAATATATCATCCCTAAATTGGAAAATAATTTATGAAAATTTCTAGAGTCTCATTTTTATTTACATGAAAAATATATTCCATGAACCATTAGAATTGTACAGAACACATATCCATTAGCTTAGAGTCAGTGGCTAATTAATTACATTGGCACTAAATACAAGAAATCACATCACAATAGAAATAATAGTTTTGTACTCATGGTAAAAAAGATATATACTTCAATATCAAATTAAATTTGCAAACAAATAATACATAACATAGAGAAAGAATACTTATGCCTCCTTAAACAAATTCAAGGATTCCTTCTTTATGTCATGGGAAATGGAAATAGAAAAGGGTGAGCTCAGATGCTCAGTAAGGGTAATGTACAATATAATATATCATGACTAAGTTAAGATTAATAAGTATGGAAAGGTAAATATCTTAAAACACATTCCATTTAGTCATTATATTGAGAAAAACGAATAATATGGTAGGAATAAATGAATATCAAATAATGTTACATAACTGATCACGTGGTCATAAAAAATATCCAAGGATATAAGAACTACTAAAATAAACTCATTAGAATCAATAAATAATTTCATGATTATAGAATTAATAAATATATATATATATATAACATACCATCAAGTCCTTGTGATAAAAAACTAAAATATATTATCCATTCCTCATCCCAATACATCCTAAGGAAATTGGTATGGTCTCGGAAAAAAACCTTAGCTAGTTTGTCTCATGAGACTTATCGATATATCTAGGGAATATACTGGGCCCCTCCCATCACTTACTAAGTCCAATTAATTCCTCATAAGAAATGTGTGCATCATAATCATCATAAACATTTATATTGAAAATAGAAAATGAATTGTTAATACTTTTCAGAATAAAAAAACATAATATTACATAATATGACCAATAGAATCAAAATAATACATCCCCAGTAAAAGTGATAATAAACCACCCAGATATATAAGATATATAGTAACATTAGAATATATTTTTAGTGTAAGACATAACAAATTATGTTTATATAGATGGAAATACCTTTAAAAAATCAATGCAAACGTTCTTGATAAAAAACCTTGTTCACATTGAAATCACATATTTAAAATCTATAAATTTTTCAAATATTATGGAATAAATTTTCTATAAAGAAGAAAAATTGAATTGTGTAATGTAAGAATCAAATAATTCAGTTTTTATGATCTGTCATTCTAAAAACATTTCTTTCACTCTATTATAAAAAGGGAAAAAATTACTTAATGTGGAAAATATTAAGAAGTTTCATTTTAAAGAATTTTTTTTAAAAGGGACATTTGATAAAACTTTATTTAATAGATCATTTGGATAATTTTGGTAAAATTCTTGAAAATCTATTGAGAAACTTGTGTTTATAAAAAAATGGATTTTCGGTCAAAGTGAAAAATAAAGTCATCTTTTATTCAAAAAAATATCAATCTTATTGAATAAAAATGGGTGAAAATTTTGTATTATTTTATATAAAGTTAATGAATTGACATAGTGGAAGAAAATATATTGGTTTTAAAAAATAAAAATAAAATAATTCAACCAACAGAAACATAAACATAAACAATCGTGAATAATAATGAGATTATGAAATAAACTCTTATCACTTTGTTAATATTTGAATCAGAAAAACATGAGGGAAATAACATAAATTGAAACACCAAATAATTTTAATATAATTATATTCATGCTATGAATTATCAAAATGGAATTATATACACCACATGAAATAAAGAAGTCTTTGATATGGCTTATGTCTCCTAGAAGTAAAATTGAGATAAGGAAGTGTTACCTCTGGTATAATTTCCTTTGTATGTTTTCAAACCAAATAAATAATAAATGTATATTTCTTAAAATTATATTCAATAAAAATAATCATAAACATAAATATCATACAATATTTTATTTACTTATAATATTTTATCACCTCTATATTAATAATTCTTTCTTAAAATCACTGTTACGGGTGATAACTATATTGTTTTTCACGTATGTTCTTATTTGGTAGTTTCAATTCATTTAATTTTATCGTGGTTACATTATTTCCAGAATCTTAACCATGATACAAATACTATATATTTTCATTATAAATTTATTTTTATTAATCCATAAAATATATATATAGAAAATTCAATTAAATGGAGACATTAAGTCATAAAAATGCACGAACGTTGTTTTCCCTTTTTGATGAGTAGTTCAAAAGAAATGTAAAGAATAATTCACCTATAATTAATCATTATTATATAATATCATATATATATATATATATATATTATTCATTAAATGTGTCTTTATTACCATCCAATTAAAATATAAATGAAAAAAAAATAATCGCATGGCTTGGTGGAGGTGGTAGTCCATTCGTACGCATTAGGGATGTTATCATTTTTCAACAGATTAGAAGGTAAAAAGGTATGTATAATATTTTAGATCATGATTAATATTTATTCCATAAATAACATATGTAATCATTATTTATATACTTATAACCATTCATTTATTATGGTGATGAAAAACGAATTACACCACTACGTGGAGACGGTAAGTTGTATATATGTATGAGCGATTATTTAAATTTTTGTAGGATGTAAAAGATATGGAATTTGGTTTTAAAATAATTAGAATGATATATAATAATTTTTATTATAATTTTATAAATTATTTAAGCATACTTAAAACCCATTAAGAGGATGTAGAATAAGATACATACTTGAATGGGTTAGTAAAGACGATTAACTCTTATTCAATTAATTACCTTTAGATCTTTTGTTAAGGGACATACGGTTGAAATTTTCGAATGAAAATAATCTATTGAACATTGATAATTATTTTTATAATATTAATGGTCACGTTCAAGTAGAGATATAAGGATCTAATTTTTATATTGAATATAAATAAGATGTGTCCTTTTAAAATAGAGGGGAGAGGCATTCTTTAAATTTCAGGAAGTATTAAATTAATATATATTATTTTCATTCTAAAATTGATTTAAATTTATATAATTTGAATTTAATTTGAATTCATGGTTTCATAAAATAAATTTTGGACTTTGTTTGTCATTTTTTCACCCTTGTGATTTATTTTTAACCCCCATTAAGTCTTTTGAAAATTACAAGAATATTAATATTTTTTACCATTTTTTTGGAGAATTTTGTGACTATAAAATTAAAAAAGAACCATAAATGGACATTTATTGATGTATTAAACCATATAATAATAATTTTTAGGAATATAAAATTTTTATTAATTTTAAATCATTTAGAAAATATTATTTATCATAAAAACCCATTAATGACTTTTATAACCCTATTAACTTCATTTGATTGTAAATACCGCAAGCCAAAAGGGGAATTAAAGTATAATAATTTAAAACATTTATAATGTGTTGTGTAGATATATAAAATTATATTTACATATTAATTCATTCAAATTATATCAAATTTAATATTTTTATATAATTTATTTAAATTTTCCATTAATTGAATTAGTATTGTTTTAGCGTTTTGTAAGTATATAGGTTGATTATTTAATACTAAAATTTTTTGGGTAAATTTATATTATAAAAATATGTTAATTATGATAAAATATCAATTTATATTCAATCACCATATTTTTTTCAATATGTGGACAGATTAGAGATATTTTAAACTAATATTGTTACATTTTATAAAATTCATTGATTTGAATATTATATTGGTAATTTTCATGGAAAAAAGTATAATAAACTATTAAATTTATGTCATATGGTTATAATTTTGAAATTAACTTTATTCAATATTAATTAAGATGATATATTATGACCTTATCACATATTTTTAACCTAAGTGAACCAAATTTACGCATTAATAGGTTGATAAATTTTACCATGATTACAATTCATATTGACAAAAAAGGGGTATATTTAAAAAAACTAAAACCTCATATTTAAAAATAAGGGAAAAATTATATTTTAGTTTCAATATATTTCATTAATTAATATAAAATCAAAACAAAAAAAAACACAACAATATATTGTTTTTCAGAAAAAATGCCCTTTTTGTACAAATATTATTTGATACCAAATTCAATCATGATATTACTTCCAAGGAGAATTATTGAAATATAAATAGTATTATAGAACATATTTTATTATTAAATCAATTTAAAAAAGTGTAACTTTTTAAATCCTTGATACAAAAGCAAAATTTTCAATAAAAACTGTATTTTTTACTATTCATAGAAAAATAAATCGATTTGGGAAAATAAAAAATATCACCAAAAGATATTGTTTATGATTAATTTAAATTTATATTATTCTCATTAAATAAAATTTATATATGTCCCATAAATTAATTATATTATTTTCTCTAAAAATGAAATAAAATTATTTTTTGAAGAAAACATATTTATGAAGTATAAAATAAACTTTTTGGAAAATGAGTAATTATTTCCTAAGAATTAATAAATTTATTTCTATTGAGTAGATAGATTATATATATTTCGAAATTAATTTATTATTATCCATTACCAAAAAATCCATAACTATAAGATAATAATATTTTAATAGTATATTTTGGTTTGTTTAGACTCAATGGTGCCTATTGTGTACGCTTTCAAACATAGCATTCTTTTAAAATATAGGGGTGTATAATTATACCCAAACCGTTAAATAAATTACTTCCTCAAAATTTGAAATTTTTTCTCAATAATAAATGGTTTTTCATTTGATAATTCTATTTTGTAAAACCTACATCATTCAAATGGATAATAAAATTTCCTATTAAATTTAGGAAGGACAAATATGGTGGTAATTAAAAACCCATGTTTCCAAATTGCAGAACATTAGTGGGAAGTGAAAACATGGGGATTGAATAAACGAGTAAGGAAAACTAATGTTTTAATGTGGAAATTATCATTGATTGCGAGTAATTTAATGATAATGATAATGTTATTGACCACAAAACCATAAATGGAATAAAGAAACATGTTTGTTTCAATATATGTTGCCTATTTTTGAAGAAGTACATTGAAATATAGAACTAGAAGATATAGAAATATACTTACTTGAAAAGTATAATTTCATTTTGTATTAATTTACACCACATCCTCATATTTGAATCCAAATATTGGATATTATAGAATATTATTTTTATTCCTAAAGCACTAAAATATATATATAATGGATCACATAATCCAAAAAAATAAAAATCCATTCCTATTATATTTAAAAATTAACCAGAATTAAAATAGTTACCATAATGTAAAATAATAAAAAAAATTAATAATACTTCTTATTAAATTCATTCATTAATCTCTAAAATGAAATTATAAAACCATAGTTCTAACAGATATCATTACTTAAATAAAAATACTTCTATCTTAAATAACCTCAACATGAAATATAGTTTTAACCTAAAAGGT
Organism: Viscum album; assembly: GCA_963277665.1. Lineage (NCBI taxonomy): Eukaryota > Viridiplantae > Streptophyta > Magnoliopsida > Santalales > Viscaceae > Viscum > Viscum album. Next base: position 2,116,530,066 of record OY728161.1, on the reverse strand, counting down.
TATCTCATAAACTTCAGCTTAAATCTACAAAAAATTAATTGTATTCGTATCAAATATTCCTTTATATTAAACATAAATGTTATATATGTGTCAAACTAAAAACATTTATCTCTCAATAGAAGTAATCACATCAAAATCATAAAAATTAAAAAATATTTGATCCTATAAAATTATTCCCAAAATCAACATAGTATTTATGCATCAAACCTTTTTTATACAAAAAAACATACTATCAAGGTCATCACGCAGGCCAGTGGTAGGCATTTCACCCTTATCATCCTTTCATTCTGGGTTTGATTCACACAAACTTACCAGATCCAATTATTTATTGACCTTCATATGATTTTTTATTTTTCAAAAACAATATATATATATAACTCCTATAAAATTAAAAATAATATGATAAAAGTACTCAAAATAACATTAACTAAAAAATCAGTTTTGAATCCCATGGTAATATATATGATAAAACATATATTTCAAAATTTTAATAACATATAATCTCCTCATCATCAAATATCATATAAACCCTAGAGGTTATAAATACGTTTAATCTTATATCCATAAAATATAAAGATATGTTTCTCAACTAACATTTTCATTAAAAATATACAATATAAGAGGATTATATTACCATAATTTTCCCCAAAAATACTATTAATCATATTAGACTTTGATCACTTGAAACATAAAATGGGGTGTCTATTTTTTAGACTTATGATCAACCATAGACTTATTAAAATATCATGGTTCCTAAGAATCATAAATTATTTTTATTTAAATCATTAACTTAGTTTAATTGGGGAATTTACTCAATGTGTGTCATAGGTTTATGTTCCCTAATCTATATTTTTCAAAATATTTTCCCCAAGGATTTCACTAAACTTTCTCTAATACCACCTATATAAACCCAACTCCAAATATACCAGATTTTTTGGTTACTTTACTAATTTGGAAGTGGGTATAATAAATCACATTAAAATAGATCAAATAGTTTTGTAGTCTTGGTAAAAAATATATATATATTTTAAAATCTCATTATATTTAAAAACATAAAATATATGACATAGTGAAAATAAATATTTATAATCCTACAACTTATTTAAAGATTACTTCTTCAAAATCAAGGAAAAGAAAACAAAATAAGGGTGAACCAATATTCTCAGTATCTGTTACGCGTAACGGATATATCTTTATAAAAAAAGAAATAATAAATATGTAAAGTTAAATAACTCAAAACACATTCCATTTAATTAATAACTTGAGATTAAGGAATAATATAGAAGGGGTAAATGATGGTTAAATAATTCCATATAACATATCACAAGATCATAAAACTTGTCCAAGGATTTAAAAAAATTCAAATAAAATCATGGGATTTAAAAAAAATAAAATCATAATTATGGAATACATAATGAAGGAAATCATTGTATTTTTATTGAAGAATCATTCCAAGATATATTAAACATACCTTCAAGGCCTCATACCAAGTCATATTTCATATATTGGTAATCCCTCAGCCAAATACCAAAATGTGTTTGTCTCATTAAACCTACCAATGCATCGAGGGGGTATAGAGGGCCCCTACCATCACTTACTATGTAAAATTAATTCATCATATGAAATGGGTGAAACAATATCAATATAAATAATGATATTAAAAAATAGCAAATCAAATTTTAATACTTTCCCTAATCAATAAATATAATTATAAAATATCCAAACTAATATGAAGAATGTTATAAAAAATAGTACATACCCTATCAAAATGAAACCATCCTCTGAAATAATATTGATAGTATCATTATCGTATATTTGAATCATAACACTCAACAGTGGATGTTGTCATAAAATAAAACACATTAAAAAAATTATTTTATGTTTTATTGATAAAATACCATTTTCACATTTAAATCACTAATTTAAAATCTAAAATTATTCTAAATATTAAGGAAAATATTTTTTTCAAAAGAATCATGGAAACATATAAAGTAGTATTTACATAAAATATCATTAATGCTTGAGGGAAAATTTATTTATGTCTAATAAGTTAAAAATAAATTCCTTCCACACTATTGTAAATAGGTAAAAATTTACCTCATTCAGAAAACAACAAGAAGATCGTTAAAAACATTTTTATATAATGTAAATATTAGGTAAATATGTCTCTAATAAATCCTTTTGTGAATTTTTTAAACATTTTTCTCTTTTTTGGAAAAAATATATATGAAAGAAAAATGATTTTGAACTAAAGAAAGAAATAAAGACCGCTTTTCATAAAAATATTTTTTAATCACATTAAAAATCAAGGAGAGTAAATGGTAATATTACTTGATAAGTTCATAAATAAATAGAGGGAAATAATATTTATTTTGTTTCAGAAAGAAATATAAAATAATTCTTCCCTGGGAGGTTAAATCATAAACAATCTCGAATAACTATGAGATTTTGAAATAAACTATTACAACTTTGGTATCTTTTTAATCATAACTCCCATGATAATGTATGATTTCCTTAATATGTTTTTGAACCTCATTTGTTATAAATATATATTTACTATAAATATATTAAATATTCACACTCATATAAATATATAATACCATATAGTATTTACTTTTAGACTTTTATAACCTATTTATTTATAGTTGTTTGTTAAAGTAACTATTCTAGGTAATAACTGCTTCATTTTTCATGCATGTTCTGGTCTAGTAGTTTAGGTAATTTTAATATTATCATGGTTAAACAAAATATATAATTATAAACAAGATATAAATATTTTATATAATCATTACATATTTATTTATACCAATCCTTAAAATATAGAGATAGAAAAATGTATTATATCATTCATGGAGACTTTAAGTTATATGTATGCAAGAATATTGTTTTCAATTTTATAGGATGGAATAAAAAAGGTAAATTTTAATTCACCTTTACAAAATAATTATTAAATAATATATATCATAATTATTTATTAAATATATCTATATTAACATCCAAGTAAAATGGAAATGAAAACTGAATCACATCGCTTTGTGGATGTGATAGTCCACACGTTTTCATGGGTGACGTTATGGTTTTCCAATGAATATGAAGGAAAAAAGTTAGATATAAAATTAAATTAAAGAATAATATTTATTTAATAAATATTATATATACTCAATAGTTTAATCATTATAACTATTCATGTAAAGAGGACATTAAAAATTAATTACACTGCTACATTGATACATTAAGCCTTATGTACGCATGACTGATGTTTTTTCATTTTTTCAGATATAAAAGACAATGAATATAGTTTTATAATAATCATAATAAAATATATTTATATTTATAATAATATATTTTTTATTTTATTATGGGTACAATACGTTATGTGGAAGTATAAAAATAACTAAATTGGAAAATTTTGGTAAAGACAATTACCACTCCTTCAGTAGACTTCCTTAGGATCTCATGAAAAGGGAACTAGTGTAGGTATTTTAGAATTAACATAAAATTAATAAAATGGATGATTATTTTTAAGATAATAAAACCTAGGTTTATATATATATATATATATATGTCTCGATTTGGTGTAAATTAGATAAAGGAGAGTTGTCATATTATAATTGAGGGGAGGGAAATTCTTGGAATTTATTGAAGTATTAAATTAATTTAAATTATATTCTCATTAAAAAATGGATCAAAATTGATATAATTATAAAATAATATTATTATAAGTTTAAATAATATCATAAAATAAAATTTAAACAAGTTTTGGATATATTTTCACCCTTATATTTTAGTTTCAACCACCTATTAACCCATTCTACAATTATAGTTATATTAATGTTTTCTAATAAAAAAGTATGAATTATATTAAAATAAAATGATAAATGACAAAAAAATGGACCATGTTTGATTTTTAATAAAAAACATCATTCATTTCTATAAATATAATTTTTTTTTTGAAATATACATCATTTAATGAAATATTTTTTATTATAAAATATCATTAATGTCATTTATAACACTTTTCATTTAATTGGATTATAAATTAATCATGAAAAAGTTGAAATTTTAATATATTCCTTTAGAAAATACTAGAATTTGATATTGATATAGAAAATTCTTGGGACACACTAATTCTTCGAAATTATATCACCTTTAATATTTTTGATACTATTTATTTTATTTTTCCATTAAGTGAATAAATATTATTTCGACATTTTTCACGAAATTAGGTAAATTATTTGATTCCTAAAAAATATAAATAAATTTATTTTATGAAAATAATTTTATTTATAATTAAATATCCATTAATTTTAACTCACAACATTTTTGTGTCCCTATTTGGGAACATAAGAGATATTTGAAACTAAGAGGGTGTCATTTTCACAACTTTATTTATTCTAAATATTATATTGGTAATTCTCATAGAGAAGTTTCCATTAAATAAATAAACATCAAGATTAAGGTGATTAAAGTAAAAATTAATTCATCCAATGATAATTAAGATGAAATATTATGACCTTGTCACTTAGATTTAACCTAGATAATACAGATTTACCCTTTCTTAAGGTGTTAAATTTTACCACGGTTATGACTAATATTGACCAAAAATAAATGGTGTCGATTTACCAAATATGAATCTAGTAATTTAAAATATGGATTCCATTTTTGAAGATTCAACTTCAATAAGTGGAATAAATTTCATTAAAATCAACACGAAAAATGGATGAAAAGTAGTTTTCATAAAAATATATTTTATATATAAATAATATTTTTATAACAAATATTATCATAAAATTGATTCAAATAAACCAATTTGAAATATTTATATTATAATAAAATAATTTTATTTATAAATAATTTTTTAAATAAAATTATCTTTGTAAATACTTGAATCAAAAATACATTTTTCAATAAAATTTTGTATTTTTCATTATTCATTGAAAAATAAATCTATTCAGAAATATATGAGAATTTCACCTGAAGATAATTTTGATATATTGATTTAGAAAAATCATATTAATTTTTATAAATAAAATTTATATATGTTCAATAAATTAATTATAATATTGTATCTCAATGTGAAATAGAATTCATTTTTGATGAACACTTAATAGTGAAGCATAAAGTAATATTACTAGAAATTTAGTACTTATTTTCAAATAAATAATCAATTAATTTTTGTTAAGTATTTCCTTTATATATATTTCATAATTTAGTTAATACTATTCATTCCTTCCAATTCAATGTGTAAGAGATAATAATATTTTTTTTGTTCATTTAAACTTAGTGTTGTATGTTGTAAATGTTATCAAACATAAAGTTCTTTTAAAATCATGGGATGTGAAACAAATGTTCCCTATAAATTTCACATGAAAAATTAAATGTGATGTTATTCAGACATGTGGAATTCATTTTTTAATAGTCTACTAGGTACTTTATAGTTTTTTTATAAATAAAATAACAATCTATAAAATAATAAAAATCCATTTCTAGAAAACCTCTCATTAATGTTATCCATAAATAAGAGAGTAAGGTGGTTCATACTTTTAGAGAAAATAAAATTTTGATAATTCAAACACACTCTCTACCACATCACTGTTATTTTTTGAATTAATTAATTGTTGTTAATTTTTATCATGGTCTTGCAAACATTCATCTTTACAATTGAAGTGGGATGACCCATTAAAAATATGATATAGAGAACGTAGAAACATTTTCAAATAGATTAAACACATTATTTTTTATAACCAATATCATTAGATTTTTAGGTATCCATTGTAGTTAATGGTTTCAATGACACATTTCATCAAACATTGCTTTATGAGGAAAAATTGAGATGTTAATTCCATTAATGTCAATGATACCCCATGTTATCTATTTTTTTTATAGTAGTTAATTATTTTTTTTACCTTGAACCACCAATGATTCGTCATTGATAATGACTAATAATTTCACCTTTTTCCCCCAATAATGAATATAATAATATTTTTAGGAGTTTTTGAATTCAATGTTCACTAAATTATATATCTAAAGCATAAAATTTCTCTAGTATTAACTTGATAAATGGATTTTACACTATTTATTAGTGACTTCATTCGAAAAAATTTTTTTGATATTTTCATCATTATTTCAGAAAAGATGTTAAATAATTTAAATCATGTATCCTTTCTATACCTTTTTATAGAATAAGTATGTTTTTTTGATCATATACATTGAAATAATAGTCAATTCCGAAGAAATTACTCCTTATTTGATAGAATTCCAGAGATCAATGGAATGTTGTTTATCCAAATCATGGAATAATAACATACCTTAATAAAAATAAATTAAAATTTCCCAATTGTTAGGCATAGTCTCCCAAAGATAATAAGTCCCTTCCATTCTACATCCAACCCATGATTCTAAAATTCACTAGGAAAAATAAATATTCAATAGTTTGTGAGAATGCTTTAAATTTTTCTACATGGATATTTCATTTTAAGATCAATGGTGTAAAGTAGAAATCAAATTTTTTATACTTTATTAAATCCCAAATATTGATATCCACTTATGGAAATAAAAATGAAACAATCACCCAAGTCGAATAAATGTTTCAAAAATGTGAGTCATCCAATTTATCATATTATTATTATTCATACTACATCTATGAGATTTTAGAGGAATCTTTTCTTGATACTTAGTAGAGAACTTATAAATAAGGCCAATTAATTTAATATCCCTTACCTTTATTTTTTGAATCAAATATCCTCAAAAAATTTAGTCTACCAGCATTTGAGAAATTTCATCTGTGATGGGATGTTTATGTCAAAATTCTTTAAGATCTTAAGGAGCATATTTTTATGATTATATTTTTTACCTTATAAACAATAGAAATGGAATCTAATTTATGTTTGAATCATGATTTTTTTGTTACATTATTATCACTTCATTATTTTACACTTAGTTCTTTAAAATTTCTTCCCTATTTTTTCATAATTTTACCCATTTATATCTCAATTTCCTACCTCCATAGTGTATTTTTAATTTATTATTTTCCTAATATCAAGATTTCTATAAATTGTAACCACTTTTAACTCCTCACATTTATACTTTTATATGTTACTCAAGAGTTTTTCATGTAATCTACCCAATAACATGGTAGAAATTTCCCCCATTTGGTGCTCAATATTGTAGAGAGAAGATTACAAATTCATAAGATAATTCATTTTATGTTTCATCAATTGATATAATTTTTAATTTCCAATATTAATAATATAAACAAGATGTATTTTTTTAAATTTATATGAATATAAATACTATGGAAATTGATTAAATTATGGCCTATAGTCTACAAATGTTATTTGAATAGTCTTAGTCTTTATTGTTAGGGGTTATGTATTTCTATATATTGGATTTGATTGAAAATTTCTCCACTGTTTTTTTAATGAAATATTATATTTTTATTTAGGTTTATAGGACACCCATATGAATAATGTAATTAATATGATGGTTAGTTATATTTTACATAGTTATAATCAAAAGGGTTATTATTCTCCAAACCAGTTCAACACTAATTATAAGAATTTTCTACTATGCACATCTCATCAAAGTATGAAATTTGAATTAGTGTTTTTGTTATAGATAAAGAACGTATATATTTTTATGACACTTCAAGTTGTGTAGTTAAATAATAAATTTACACACTTAGTGGACCTCTGTTACTATTCGAATGGTAATAATTATGAGATATTTAATCGAGATAGTAACATATAACTTATAGAGTTTTAAATATCAATTCTCCATCCAAGAAGACATTAATTATATCTCAATCAATATTCTAAATTGAGTATTAAAATGTATTAGTTTAAAGAAATATGTATGAATCTACTAAAATTATCCTTGAATATATCACATGTCATAAATATGTATTCTCCATCTTACTAAATAAATTGTTCTTATATAATTCCACAAATTCTTAATCTATGATGTTTCCAAATTATATACAGTGTAATTTCTTGGGAAAAATTCCCCAACAAGTGAAAAAAACTAGATGTAGAACTCTTTAACCAGCCTTTTCTTGGTTCATTATTTGAAAATGCGAACTCTTACAATCTGATGGGGTGTGTTGGGACTCCATTGTATTTAATCATGTCTCAAATCACTAATAAGATGGATAAATTTCCATTTATATATTCGTATTAAATTCCTTGAAAATATCTTATATTATCATTTATTTGGAGTACATTTTTATTGAATTAAATTTTATTCACTTGTGTATAATGTTAAATAATTCTAGAGTTCTTCATATCTAGGGATACTAGCCTATAGTCTATGATGCTTCATACATATTCTATTTATTTAAATTCATCTTAAATTCCAACATAGTATAAATATCCTATTATATCATCATTCACATCAGGGAAATTTACTTCTTACATTGATTATTAATTAAATATTCAACTCAACCATAGGCTTGTAATGAAGTGGTACATCATAATTTATTCTACTCAATCAGGTGATTGGGATCCTACTCATGAAAAGATAAATATAATATAACAAAAAAATTCACCCATATAACTAAAAATTAAAAAAAATAGATAGGTGAAGAGAAAATATATTGGCTGATTGAATTGATAATGTTATAGTGTTAATATTACTCTAGTCCCCAGAAATGATGTAAAAAATATATGGTAGTTTCTAGTGTCATAAATTTGAATAGATATCGTAGTTTAGAAATATATTTTAATTGATTCGTGACTAACACTATTAGCATATTGGATATAAATGGTAAAAGATATCTCCCATGAGGATAATGAAACAAGACTTAATATATTACTCTTACAATTTGTTAACACATAATAAAGATATTAATGGAGATTAGAATGGATAACAAAAAATAAATTCCAATTTTATTTAAAAAAATATTAATGAATTGAGAAAAAAAATCAATTTCAATGATTATCAACAAATTATATTATTTCCATCACTAATAAATCCATTGAATAAAATTTTTCAGGGTCATTGAATTTAAATTTATTTTAATATGATATACTTTAATAATTTGAATAAAATTAAATTAAATATTATTTATCAAATATAGAATTCAAATTTTTGGAATTTAAGATTATATGTATTAGAAAATATGAATCCAAATTATTGTACACAATTTAAGTCTCTCAACACTTTTGGATATATTCCCTTAATAATTAAACTTTTAAAATAATTTCCAAGTAATAAAATTAGAATTAATGATTAAGATGATTATAAATTAGAATAAAATTATTTACAAATGAATTGTAGAGTAACTTTTTTGTATTAATCATTCTAATGTTCAATTATTACTTCCAAAGAGATAATACACTAAGGAATGATTGACCCTTAAACATCAATAAAGTAATCGCCTCAATAATTAATAGTAATGAATTAATGAAATAATTATTTTTGAAAAAAATAAATAAAAATAATGAATTGGATCAAAAACCACTATTCTTAATAATTTAAAATGGAAAAGGAAAATTTTTATAGAGTTTATTTTAATCTAGAAAAAACCCTTTATATTTTATAATTCATGGAAACAATTGTATTAATATGTATAAAACCAACCAAAATATGGTGATTTAAAACATGGTAAGGGAATCTTATCAATATATGAAAAACAGATGATTTTTTACTATTAAAAAGAAAAAAGTATTAAAGTTGTCTCTTTTATTATGTCCATGAGAAACTATAAAATACCTATTTCTATATACATTATCTATTTTATTTTAATTACATTCGCTCATAGAGGGAATAATAGGGAGTCATATTTAAGATACCCATTCTCTCTTCAAACCAGAGTCTATAAAAAACAACATTAGCATAAGAGACATGAAATGGTTTCATTGGTCTTGGTTTTCCTTTATAATCATATTTTACCCTCGTTCTTGGATGTTTTTTTATTCATTAGAACACATGGGCCATGAAATTTATTCTTGTAAATAAATATTTTTTTTAGTAATTTTCATAAAATTATACCTAATTTATATAAATTCATTATAATATTAAAACTACCAAAAATAAAATATTAATAACACAATTGTAGATGGATGAATTCAATTTAATAATAAAAATACAATTATAACACAAATATAAAAAATTGTTTTAGTATACTATTTTGTGTCTCCATTGATTGTCTCTATTTTAATAATAATCAGTTGTTTATACACTAAGTCACCCTTTATACTAAAAGATTCTTTAATGAAAAACCCACACTCTCTGTAATATTATGTAACACCCCAAGATTTCATAGTGTGTTATTTCTTCAAAATAATTCAATAACTTGCACTACACGCAACACCGAGTTCAAGCGCACCATGACTTACCAAACAAGTCGTTCAAAAGAGGTTATGAATAGTATTAAATCAAATTTAAAATTTATATAATCCTTATAATTTTAGAATCCATATTATGAGTTTCTTAGACATAATTTAAGAACAAATTCATTTTTTCAGATAAAAGAAGTATTTTTCAAAAAAATGCACTTTTACCAACTTTTAATAGTGAAACCCTTTTTTTTAAATACAATATTTTAAACTTTTATATATTCAATTTAACTAAATAAATTTATTCCTTAGAATGGGGACATCAAAAATTTACAATGAAACATCCCTAGCTTCCACAGTACGTTTCCCTTTGAATAATGCAATGGCGTGCATTGTACGCAACTTCGAGATTCTAACATACCACAACCAATCAAACTAGTCGTTATGAATAGTAATACCTACATTTTGAAATTTTATAAATTTTATCTTTCAAAATGGACTTCATTTTTGGATTCATAATATTGAAATTATCTTAGGATGAAATTTTGGTACTTTTCGGATAACTTTCATATTTCGATGAATAATGAAAATTACTAAATTTTAATTAAAAACAAATTTTTTACTCGAAATAATTAATAGTGATAAATTATTAATTTGAGTGGTTTTAAAGTATATTTAGAATATATTTTTACCATTTAATAAAATTTTGGTCATTGTATATAATTTTACAATTAAACCGGACATAAACATGTGTCAATCTTTTGATAGTTATTATCTCTTAAAAACACGCTTTTTGTTTTAACAACAGGAATTAATTTTAAATTAATTTCTGACACTTCTTTGTTTTGAACATGGAAAAATGGATTCCATATTTGGAATCAGTGTGTTCAAATTGTTTAAATAGGTAACTTTTATTTTTAGACATTTTGAATAATTACTTCGGTAAATATTTTATTTACCATGGTTAAAGGGAAAATCCAGTAAATAAGGGTTAAAAAATAATATTATAATAATATAAAATTACCCTAAAACGTGTCCTAACCATATTGGTTGACACATTTCCGACCATGGCCATCTTTGGGTCGATTTGTGGACCCCATGGTTCCACTTGTAAGTGATAATGACACTTTATATTAATTAAGTTAAAATAAATACAAAAATGACATAAGCATATATCTTTCAGAAAACCATTTTTTACATAGGGTTATATATGTTTTATTTTCGTTTATAAATATTAATTAGAATTATATAACAATTTTCTAAATAATTATATTTTATTTTTAATTTTTAGACAACAAATATTTTAATTTATTTATGACACAATGATGATGCAGTAATTACCGTAATAGTGAAAAATTAAAATAATTGATATTATAAATACCAAAATAAATATAATTTGATACTTTTTCTGAATTACACTAATTTTATAGGTTAATATGACATATTAGTATTGATTATATAAATTTGGTTCGAAGTAATAATTCTGTAATGAATTTATCAAAAACAAAATACCCAATAGTGTCAAAATTGACATAAAAGAGTTTTTAAAACAAATATTATATTATTAATTTGTATTAAATTCTTAAAAATCTAAGGTTCAGACAAGAGACTTATATCATGATAGGTTTATCATTAATGGACCACTTGGGGGTCTTTTGGAGGTATATAGTAAGTTTATTAACTATATAATATAAAAATACAAAGTGACATGGTAAGTGTCAAACTAATTAACTAAGAGTTAAAACTAAACGATGTGGTTAATATAATGACTCAAACCTGTCTAAATTTTATGGTTTGAGTAGTTTTTGACCCATCCCCACCTTAAAATTTAAATAATACACTTTTTAGCCATTTTAAATTGAATATAAATTTATTATAGAATACTATTTCTAGCTTTTCCAATGGTGCCCCTCACCCCTCTTATAAAAGGGCACTCCCCCTTCTCATTAATTCACACCTTCAAATCCTTTTTTTTTCGGCCAAACCCTGCCCAAATACTCTCTCAACATACCTCAACACAACCTAGAGGCATTATTTGGATCAGAAATCCAACCTAGGGAGCCATTTTGATCAAATCAAAAGGATGAACCCGAAGAAGAGGTAATGTTTTCACCACCCTCCTTCAAGTTCCTTTCTTCTTAAACTTATTCTTTCTTTGTTTTTACCATTATAAAATAATAACTCCAGTATATTATATATACATTAATGTTATTATAAACATGTTCTAACCATATTTTAGTATTCTATCCATCCTTTGAATGACATGTCACCATATGTGCGTACGTACGGTTTACCGTCTCCGCGTCGTGGTGTAATTGTTATTCAATAAATTATTATTTGGATGGGTATAATAATGATGTTTAATTAATGTAAATAATAAATATAACATGATAATTATTCTTTATATATGATATACTGTCCAATTATATATTATTTTAATATCAAAAGAAAGATATTGTCGCTCGTGCGTATGTACGGACTACCGTCTCCATGAATGCGATGAGATTCATTCTCCATCATATCCATTCAAGTATAATTCTCATTTGATGATTAAAAATAATGTTAAGGACTTGATATAATTAAGGATATTAATAAGATACAACCTAGCCATAACAAACATGGCTTATGTAACAAAATATATAAAAGAAAACGAGTAAGTTAACACCGAAACGACAATAATTCAAAGATATTATTAACAAAGAAATGTTAAAAGATCATATATGATATCATATTAATGTATATGATTCTTGTATAATTTAATAACAATTTTTTCACCATTATACAGTAGACTAACCTACCCTCAACCATGTAAAAGTACAAGGTAATGGTTATTTCACAATCTCTTCATTATTCAAGGTTGTTTATACGTAATTATCTACTAGGACCTCTTTATCATCCATATCAATGTTCATTAAAAATGTATTTCAAAACATTCTTGATATTTTAAAGAATATTGGTTAAATTCATTTATAACCTTCTTTTACTTTTTATAAGAGTGTTATAAAGGAATCTTTACATCGTTTTCCAAACAATGTCCTTTTTAACCTTTTCGACAGAATTAAGGTAAAAATGTTTTTCTTAACTTATATGGCGGGTGCGGCTATTATCCACAGTTATAAAATCTTAGAAGCTTCCCTTACAAAATTATAAGGATATTCTCAAAGTAAATGTTTTATTTTATAATAATGTGACTTTTAAATTATTTCAAAAAATAGATATTTCTCTAAAATAGTTTTGATTTCATCTATGTCAACATCCTTTGATGGATTTTAAGCTTATTTGAAGTTGATTTAATATGATACAAAACTTTCATATTGTATTGAAGGTTTTGTGATATGTTTGACTATGGATGTGTTATTTTTATACCATTCATGGTTTATGGTGAAATTATTGACATTTCGTATGCTAGTTTTAATACGAATGTTTTTCTTATGTTGAAACCTATTCATATGAGGAATGCATTGGACTTAATAAGTGATGGGTGGAGCCCATTATAGCTCCTCGATGCATCGATAAGTCTCATGAGACAAACTAGTGTCTTGGAACAAGGCCTTGAAAAAATCTTATTTGTAGTCTTGGCACGAGGCCTTGGCTATGTGGTTATGATAGTCTGGCATTATGCATTTCATCCTTATGAAAGTGGTTATTGATATTGCATGTGATTATTCGACTAGTAGAATATCCATGTGAATAAGTAAATGGAATTATTTCATTTTATTTATTCCATACTATGTTAAAGTTCATGTTTAAAAGGCTTTTGTTTTAGTTATACATTACCTTAAATGTTTATTATTAATTATGAATGTTTCTTCTATATTGTTATCCTTACTGGGCATTTGAGCTCACCCCTTTTCAATGTTTTATTTTTCCCAGGATGTGCAAAGTAATTAATGAATGACCTATAGGGATAGTATGAGGGGATAAGAGTGTGGAATATGGAGACTATATTGTTGTAGTTTTCATTTTATGATGTAATGTAAACTTTATTAATGTATCTAGTTATTCCAAGGCTACTAAACTAATCGATCATTCAAGATTTGATCTTTCTTGTGATCATGTCAATGTTATGTAATAATGCACCAACTCTGGGTAACTGGGGTCGGGGCGTTACAGTTGGTATCAGAGGAAGTTTAATACAAACCTTGGAAAATAGATTTAGAAAAACTCTGATTAGAGCAAATAGATTTAAGATGGACTTTGAGGATTAGTATATAAGAACATCCTAGAATTTTGGTATTGTAGAAATTTTGTGATTTTTCCGAGCAATAGATCCCTGTCTGGATATGAGCAGGTAGAGGCAGCTCTAGCATAGATGTACCTAGAGGTAAAACCCGAAAACACCTCTTTGATCTAGACTCGAATGGGAACGGGTGCATGACAACAAGCCTTGCTGCACTCTTGGTTACGACACTCCCAGGGGATATGCTTAGGATAATTCTCATTTTCTTTACAAACCATTATGAAGGTTTTATGAGTATATACTTCCTCAAAGAAAACATTTTTATGATTATGGATTAAATCCATAAATAGTTCAATTTATGTTAAGTGTTTCACAAGTATGGAATTATTTATTTTGATTTATAAACTGATCTAGTTTATGACATTGTTTGGAAATGGCGCTCAATAGAAGGAATGATAACTCCAACAATACGGATGATCCAAATAGTAAGGAGGACCATATCTTTCATGGTCTTAATATGGAATTTAGAAGGGAAATAGTCTCCCACGTATTATCATCATATGAAGAAATAGTATCATTTATTGATAAGATAAGTAAAGAATTCTCAGAGTCCTATGGCTTTGAAGGGAATCTAGAGAAGGAAAGGATGGTAGAGAGAAGGACAGATAAAAGGAAGAAGGTAAAGAAGGATTTTCCCATATGTGATAATCGTGAAAAGAATCACCTTGTAAAATTCTTGAAGGTAACGGGAGTATGTTATAAGTGTGGAGAAAAAAGACACAAATTACGTGACTGAAAGGGTAAGAAAATGGTTTCAAATGTACAATGATTCATTTGCAAGGAGTTTAGACACTACACGAACCTATGTCCCAGTCATCAGACTATGCCACAAATGATGCCATTGGATAATAATCAAGTTATGATAATACCACAGATGAAGAGGAATGATTAGAGTTCTTATGTTGATTATCTCATTTGAGTGTTTTATCAACAATGTACTTGTTATAATAATTATGGAGTATATAAGGATTGTACTACAGTACTATTTCATTAATAACTTGAGATTGTGTGGAACAAAGAAAAGTGATTCAATAGCAGGTTAAATTTTTGGAAAATATATGGTTGAGAGAATGATAAACCATAATATGGTTCTGATACCGAGGTAGTGATTTTAGAATAATACGTGATTGATTTTGATAAATTATATTGGATATTCTTGACTAACTTGAAACTGATTAATGATTTGTATATTCCATCATTGTTTGGTTTTACAACATTTTTTGAATGAATGATTATATCCATTATTCTTTAAGGAATAAGGGATCATGAATGTAATCAAAAAGGTTTTATGGTAATTCAGGATGTTGCAGTGTTTTCAAAGAATACATGATGAAGGTGTTCACATGTTTTTACGTGGAAAAAAGGATCTTCATTTTGTTTACCTTCCTTATAATTTTTGGACTGAAGTATTTTGGATAGTTCTAGTTTTGATTATTTTTGTATTGCCATAAAAGGACAACTCGGAGGACGGTCGGCAACCCGTCGCGTCTGGCAAGGCCGCGAGACTTGAATCCACAATCGAATGGCGATAGGGGTGTATCACCTACCAATGACCCACGTGATGTCCTAGATTAAATAATGTAGTTTTTTTAAAAGATCTAGTAGATGAATTATAAATTCATTTTTTGGAACCCTATATGAATAGGATAAATAGAATATATTTTTACGTACTATTATCTTTTAGAGTGAAAGATGAGTTTGTGGTAGAAATTATTTAAAGGATGGAACTCTACTTTTCAAGAATATATTTTTCTTCTTCTCTTATTCTATGAAGAAATTAATTCTTATATTCTATTTAAGGAAACCTAAAACCAAAAATGTGTTATCCTAATACACGATGTTTTGTTGAACCGATGGTATTTTAAATCATCAGAGATTGATAAATTTAAGGACCTCAATTTTACACTTGTTTGTGATTGATGACCTCAATCACTACCTATAAATATTTCGTTTTTCCTCCAATTATATGTCTCTAATTCCCACCAACATTCTCTTAATCGAGATCATGATTTGGTGGTGACCCTTTCATTTCCCTTTTCCTCATATTAAGACTAAAATTTAGTAACCCAATTTCCGATGTGGGTTTTCCCACAAAGATATTTTCTATTTTCGGCTTTTTATTTTCGAAGAACAATTTCAAATTGAGAGGATGCAATTTATTGAAGGAGGGGAGAATGTAACACCCCAAGATTTCATAGTGTGTTATTTCTTCAAAATAATTCAATAACTTGCACTACACGCAACACCGTGTTCAAGCGCACCATGACTTACCAAACAAGCCGTTCAAAAGAGGTTATGAATAGTATTAAATAAATTTTAAAATTTATATAATCTTTATAATTTTAGAATCCATATTATGAGTTTCTTATACATAATGTAAGAACAAATTCATTTTTTCAGATAAAAGAAGTATTTTTCAAAAAAATGCACTTTTACCAACTTTTATAGTGAAACCCTTTTTTTTAAATACAATATTTTGAACTTTTATATATTCAATTTGACTAAATAAATTTATTCTTTAGAATGGGGACATCAAAAATTTACAATGAAACACCCCAAGCTTCCACTGTACGTTTCCCTTTGAATAATGCAATGGCGTGCATTGTACGCAACTTCGAGATTCTAATATACCACAACCAATCAAACTAGCCGTTATGAATAGTAATACCTAAATTTTAAAATTTTATAAATTTCATCTTTTTAAATTGACTTCATTTTTGGATTCGTAATATCGAAATTAGCTTAGGGTGAAATTTTGGTACTATTCGGATAACTTTCATATTTCGATGAATGGTGAAAATTACTAAATTTTAATTAAAAACAACTTTTTTAATCGAAATAATTAATAGTGATAAATTACTGATTTGAGTGTTTTTAAAGTATATTTAGAATATATTTTTACCATTTAATAAAATTTTGGTCATTGTACATAATTTTACAATTAAACCAGACATAAAAAAGTGTCAATCTTTTGATAGTTATTATCTCTTAAAAACACGCTTTTTATTTTAACTACGGGAATTAATTTTAAATTAATTGCTGCCACTTCTGTGTTTTGAATTTGGAAAAATGGATTCCATATTTGGAATCAAGATTTTCAAATTGTCTAAATAGGAAACTTTTATTATTAGTCATTTTGAATAATTACTTCGGTAAATTTTTTATTTACCATGGTTAAAAGGTAAATCCGGTAAATAAGGGTTAAAATATAATATTATAATAATAAGAATTAACCTAAAACGTGTCCTAACCTTATTTTTTGATACATGTCCGACCATGGGCATCTTTGGGTTGATTATTGGACCCCATGGAGCCACTTGTAAGTGATAATGACACTTTATATTAATTAAGTTAAAATAAATACAAAAATGACACAAGCATATATCTTTTAGAAAAACATTTTTTACATGGGGTTATATATGTTTTATTTTCGTTTATAAATATTAATTAGAAAGATAAAAATATTTCCTACAGAATTATATTTTATTTATAACTTTTAGACAATAAATAATTTAATTTATTTATGACACAATGATGATGCAGTAATTACCATAATAGTGAAAATTTAAAATAATTGATATTATAAATACCCAAATAAATATAATTTCAGACTTTTCATGAATTACAATAATTTCCATGGTTAATATGACATATTAGTATTGATTATATAAATTTTTTTCGAAGTAATAATTCTGTTATGAATTTATCAAAAACAAAATACCCAATAGTGTCAAAATTGACATAAAAGAGTTTTTAAAACAAATATTACATTATTAATTTTTATTAACTTCCTAAAAATCTAATGTTTGGCCTATAGACTTATATCATGATATGTGTATCATTAATGGACCACTTGGGGGTCTCTTGGAGGTATAGAGTATGTTTATTAACTATATAATATAAAAATACAAAGTGGCATGGTAAGTGTCAAACTAATTAACTAAGAGTTAAAACTAAAAGATAAGGTTAATATAATGACCCAACCCTGTATAAATTCTTTTTGTTGAGTGTTTTTCGACCCATCCCCACCTTAACCTTTAAATAATCAACTTTGGAGCCATTAGAAACCGAATATGAATTTATTATAAAATAATATTTCTAGCTTTTCCAAAGGTGCCCCTCACCCCTCTTATAAAAGGGAACTCCCCCTTCTCATTAATTCACACCTTAAAAGCCTTTTTTTCGGCCAAAACCTACCCAAATACTCTCTCAACTTCCCTCACTACAACCTAGAGTCCTTAGTTTGATCATAAATCCAACCTATAGAGCCCTTTTGATCAAATAAAAAGGAAGAACCTGAAGAAGGGGTAATGTTCTCACCACCCTCTTTCAAGTTCACTTCTTCTTCAAATTCTTCTTTCTTTGTTATTACCATTCTAAAATAATAAATCCAGTTTATTATATATACTTTTATGTTATTATAAACATTTTACAACCATATTTCAGTATTCTATCCATCTTTTGAATGACATGTCACCATACGTGCGTACGTACGGCTTACCATCTCCACGTCGTGGTTTAACTGTTATTCAATAAATTATTATTTGGATGGGTATAATAATGACGTGTAAGTCTTGTAAATAATAAATATAACATGATAATTATTCTATATATATGATATAACATCCAATTATATATTATTTTAATATCAAAAGAATGATATTGGCGCTCGTGCGTACGTACGGACTACCGTCTCCACGAACGCGATGAGATTCATTCTCCATCGTATCCATTCAAGTATAATTCTCATTTGATGATTAAAAATAATGTTTAAGGACTTGATATAATTTGGGATATGAATAAGATACAACCTATCCATAAAAAACATGGCTTATGTAACAAAACATATAAAATAAAACGAGTAAGTTAACACCGAAATGACGATAATTCGAAGATATAATTAACAAAGAAATTTTCAAATATCATATATGATATCATATTAATGTATATGATTCTTGTATTATTTAATAACAATTATTTCACCATTATACAGGAGTTTAACCTACCCTAAACCATGGAAAATTACAAGGTAAGGGTTATTTCACAATCTCTTCATTATACGAGGTTGTTTATACGTAATTATCTACTAGGACCTCTTTATCATCCATATCCATGTTTCTTTAAAATGTATTTCAAAAAATTCTTGCTATTTTACAGAATATGGGTTAAATTCATTTATAAACTTGTTTTAATTTTTATAAGATGGTTATAAAGGAATCTTTCCATCGTTTTCCAAACAAGTTCCTTTTTAACCATTTTGACAGAATTAAGGCAAGAATGTTTTTTTAACTTATACGACGGGTGTGGATATTTTCCGCAGTTATAAAATCTTAGAAGCTTCCGTTACAATCATATAAGGATATTTTCAAAGTAAATGTTTTATTATATAATTATGTTACTTTTAAATGATTTCAAAAAATAGATATTTCTAAAAATAGTTTTGATTTCATCTATGTCAACATCCTTTGATGGATTTTAAGCTTATTTGAAGTTGATTTATTATGATACAAAACTTCCATATTTTATTGAAGGTTTTGTGATATGTTTGACTGTGGATGTGTTATTTTTATACCATTCGTGGTTTATGGTGAAATTATTGACATTTCATATGATAGTTTTAATATGAATTTTTTTGTTATGTTGAAACCTATTCATATGAGGAATGCATTAGACTTAATAAGTGACGGGTGGAGCCCGCTATAGATCCTTGATGCATTGGTAGGTCTAATGAGACAAACTAGTGTCTTGGAACAAGGCCTTGGAAAAATATTATTTGTAGTCTTGGCACGAGGCCTTGGCTATGTGGTTATGATAGTCTGTCATTATGCATTCCATCATTATGAAAGTGGTTATTGATATTGCATGTGATTATTCGATTAGTAGAATATCCATGTGAATAAGTAAATGGAATTATTTCATTTTATTTTTTCCATACTATGTTTAATTTCATGTTTAAAAGTCTTTTTTATTTATACAGTGCCTTAAATGTTTATTCTTAATTATGAAATTTTCTACTATATTGTTATCCTTACTGGGCATTTGAGCTCACCCCTTTTCTATGTTTTATTTTTCCCAGGATGTGAAGAAGTAATTTATGAATGACCTACAGGGATAGTATGAGGGGATAAGAGTGTGGAATATGGATACTATATTGTTGTAGTTTTCATTTTATGATGTAATGTAAACTTTATTAATGTATCTAGTTATTCTGAGGCTACTAAACTAATCGGTCTTTCGAGATTTTATCTTTCTTGTGATCATTCCAATGTTATGTAATAATGCACCGACTCTGGGTAACTGGGGTCGGGGCATTACATATTATATTATTAAAAAATAAGATATTAATTTAAGTCTTTATAGATGTTTTCATTATAGAGATTATTAATAAGTTATTAAATTCATATAGACTTCATTTTCATAAATAACCTTAGTTCATATAAAAAATAAATTTAACTCAATTACCTTTTTAAAATTAATTATAATATCATTTCTTATTTTCATAAATGTTTGGTTAAATAAATAATTATGTAAAAAATTATTAAAATTAAAGAATGATCTTTAGTATTTTATTATATAATCAAAAAATATTCTCCAATACAAATAAGATATATTAATATTGTGAGGATCCAATATTTCAATATTTTTCATGGAAAAATAACATTAAATAAATAAATGATCTTTCCATTCATAAAATTGATTATAATTAAGATAATGAACAAAATCAATTCGAGGAAAATAATATTTTATCTCACATTTTTAGTTTTTATTCAAGAAAGCATTAATATTGATAACCTATTTCATAATACCTTTCCCATATAGGTAAATTTATGTGGATTTATGCTTTATAAGCCCAATTGATAATATTATTATTATTGTGATTTTACACCTATATGATGCATTTAATTTTTATAAGTGTGTTATTATTATGATATGGAATGTTTTAGACTTACATAGGGTTGAAATAAGTATATATTTTTCTATTTTGTTAATAGATTCTTCAGTCTTCTTAAACCACATTAACATGTGGATTTTTATAAAGTAACCTATAAAATAATATAATAAATCCTATATTTATCATTTTGATTCTATATTATATAGTCAGAGGTTATAATGAGTTATAATAATTCAAAGAACATGGGGGATAGATACAACTAATAGTGTTATATTTCATTTTATATTTTTCATTTAGTATATCAATTCTTGTATATTTATATAATTTTTTCTATTGGATTCAATTTTTTGGTGTTTTGAAATACCATTAATTGTTTTTTTAATAATTATTATGGTATAAGGTTGGTTATATTAATGAATATGTGAATATTTTCTTACTTGAAAAAAAATAATTCCATTAATATCATGATATTCATAAATTGGGCGCTTGTCACAACCTCATACCCTATTGGAGGAAGGATTTGTGGGTCACACACAATGTTTTCAATAGATCGGGGGAATTATTTGATAGTATAAAATATAACATGATGGATTTTTTAGAATTCTTGGTAGTTCAAAAAAATTTACATATTTTTTAGAAACCTTTTAATTGGAAGCACACCACAATCATTAATATTTCTTCCACATCTAATTAATTATAATATTTAGCATCTATAATTCATAAAAACTCTTCATTTTTTCCCTAATTAATAAATCTTATATTTGAATAGTTATTTATTTTAGGTTATCATGTTAGAAACATTATTCTTTGATATTTTTTTTATTTCTTAAAATATAGTAAAATTCGTTGAGGAACACATGTTTCAGGTCTCCTGTACCCTATTTTTGTTCCTTATCAAATCTCGTTTCCCCTAACATTTCATTTTTCCTTTTTATTTTTATCCCCTTCTATCGAGACATAGATAACACACTATATCTCCCATAGATACCATATTCAACATGCCAAAATTCACTCTTGGTACTATTTATCATTCTTTATGGTGGTATGGGATGTTTTGGTGATCTCATTGAGTGTCATATTTATTATTTTGGGGGTGTTTAATGATTGGATTCTTATATTTTCTCCATGTTTATCGATTATTGTTCATTACATTATTTGGAACAACCTCTTTTATTATATTCAAATCTATTTCACTAAGATCCAATTTCTTTTTTCGTAGTGGCTATACTGTGGGTTTTTATTTGTACAATATTTAGAGTTCACTTTTCATTCAGTATTTGTATCCTGTAGTTGTTTGGATTATTTTTTTTTGTTTCAATTTTCTTCTGAAGGTATGTTTTTAGGTTTTATTATTTTATAGTGGTCTATCGATAGTGGTAGAATGGTTTGGCATTGAATGGAATTTGGATGTTTTTTTAGGTCGGTGAATAGTTGAGTATCTAACACCATGTTTCATATACCATGTTTATTTAGTTTTCATATTAAATGATATCTAAAACATTCATTGACAGAATTTCATCTCTGTTGTGATGAATTTTCAGTTTTAATAGTTTTTTTCAAATATGTATATGTGTTTTATTGTGTTTTTGGTTCAAAGTTTTTGCTGAATTTTTTTGTCCATTATTGGCATGGTGATGATGATAACATAAAAATATAACACTAATTATTTTAATTACCTAGAGATAATGTTCTATATGGTGTCAATAATTATAATGATGATGAATGTGGATTTTTTATTATAATAGAAACAACATGTAATTATTTTTGTCTAGGGGATACAAAATATAATAACATGTTGCATGTTGGAAGATGTGTGGACCTCATAGTTTCATACTTATATAATATTCAGGGTTTTTTTTTCTTTTCTAGGTATTTGAAATTCCTATTTTACCTATGGTCAATTGAATTTTAAATTTCAATACATTTTATGTGGTTTTGTGTTCTGAAAGGGGGTTTTTGTGATCTATTTTGGTCGGTATATTTCTAGTAGAACCTTGATGTGGTTTAAATAAAAATGAAAATATATATTTTCAAGCTATAAGGATAGGATCATCTAGATCAATCACAATATATATTATAATAATTTAAATAGTAAATATAAAGTTACCAATTCAGTCTAAAACATCACTAATTACTCAAGTGGGTTATTTAGTAGTTTTTTCATCAAGTTAAATTTCAATTATGGAGTACTTTAGCTCTCTAATTTCCACCTAAATGAAATCTACAAGAGGGATAATATTGAAAAGTTCTCCCAAATAAATTAGGAATTTATATACATTCATTCCCTTGAATTCAAAAAAAACCTTAAAACTCACATGATCATTCCCCATTTATAGATTTTTTTATCAAAATGTTTTCATTACATCCCTCAATTAATGGAATAGTGGCATACTCTAACTTTTTCCTATTGGAAATGAAATTATTTAAAGAGTCTATATAACATTTAATTTTAATCACTAACTATGAAAATATGATTATAATATAAAACTTAGATAACAATTTCAAAAATCTCCTAAAATTATTTTCCCCAATTTATCCAACTCATTGTATCTTTGTGAATATAAAATTTGTGTCTTTTTATTTTAAATCTCTGTAAAATTGAATGTTACATAGCATATTATTGTTATTTTTTACTATATAATTATTCCCATTTACTTATTATTTAGTTTTATATATTTCATCCACATATTTTAATAAGTATTTTTTAAAATTCATTACCACCTTCTTAATTTCTCTTAAACTACCAACTTCAACCACTATTTACTTATAGTCAATAAATACATTATACCATCTTTTTTATTAAAATTATTGTTCCAAAATAGTTATTCCTTTCCTATTACATTATTTTTTCTAGATAACTATCTAGACTAAAAATTAGGATCCTGAAAACATTATTTAGCGATATTAGTTAATTAATTAATTGAGGATTAAACTCGATAAAAGTTTAGTTTTTCTCCGGGAATAACATATTCCAATCTTAATTAATTAGTTAATTTTTTCACCTAAATATTATGTAACTACAAAAAATCATCTTAGTACCTTTATCTATTTTAAAAAATCATTCTTTTTAGAAATCATTGAATGATATTATCCTTGGATTCCAAAGCGACCTACCAGTTTGATAATTTATTTTTAATTCCTTGACATGAATTTGTAATGGTATAAATATTTTAAATATTATTAATCCTTATTGGCTATTTTTTAATTATATTGTAATTCAAATCCTCTACTTGTAATGAAAAATTTATACTAATATATCAAAACAAATATAATTAATATCAATATGTGTAGACATTGCACAATATAATAATAATTTTTCTTCCCTTATATTTAGAATACCAATATTTGAAGACACTTTATCAAACTAATAATTTATTGTTCAATTTACTCAGGAACATAAAAATCATTCACAATAGAAAAACTTCTTAAAAATTAATTATATTGAGAGTTCATGGGTAACATGGAAAATATTTTTTTAAGATTTTTAACATTTTTATCTATTAAATTACCACCATTAGCAGAATCAACTAAAGTTTATCCCAAATGTATTTTTACACCATAACAGATGTTTATTAATAATAAATGTTAAAATTAATGATGTCAATACGAGGGATAATACTCCTTAAATCAGTCCAATGGTTGATGGAGTATAGGAAAAAAATTGTTCATAATACTCTGTATACAGTAAAGTTTTTTAATAAATACCATTTAGATGTCATCTTATAATTCAAATAACTTATCCTCTTACTATAATAAATAATCTATATTCTCCTTTCATATAGTTTAGGGAACATCATGATAAGAATTTAACTTGAGTAATCCCATGCAATAGAACATACCATATAGCAGTAAAGAATTCATATGATAATGAATCCTCTACATCAAATACATTAAAATATGGATCATAATTCATATGGTGGTATTTTATTTCATAGTTTCTTGTATTTGATCTTAATATAATACACAAGGTATTTCTATAAATGTTGTGTACATGGAGAATCCTAAATATTTGAGAAACTTATTTAATATTTTATACTATAGAATTATAATATTATATAAGTTTAAATTATTTTTTGATCCAATTATCATGTTTCCCCTTTATATCTTTTATAGTCTTAGTTTTATTTTTATAAAAAACCTTTTGATATTTGGAATAAGTAAGAATAATCTTTTTGAAAAATATCACATTGTTTTCAAAATGTAGCTCCTACAATGGTAATATTCATTATTGAAATATAGTTTCTAAACAAATATATGATTTTTGGATTTTTCTATGAATTTTCATAGATAATTATTTTAATTTTAAATTTATGAAATTTATATATAAATTATTGATGTTCATTATCCCTACTTGTGATTCCAAATCAGTTTGGAATATCTTATACATTATCTGTGTACAAAGATATTTTTAATATTATAATTAGTATGTATCTAGAAATAGCTGTTATGAAAAATAATTTTAATATAATAATTCACTTTTGAATAAATGAAATAAAATAAAATGAAGGTTTATGTGGAATATTTCATACAGTTTAATTAAAATGTTTATATTTTTACTAATTTTAAAAAAAGTATATGGGTAACAAAATGTAGAATCTGAGGGATATAAAATTATAATAATGATAAGTAAAAAATTATGGGTAGTAACATTAAATTCATAAATCATATTTTTCATTCTATTAAAAATGAATTAAAACAATCACTTTATTCAAAAAAAATTCTTTATCAAGTGACTTTATGACATACTTTAGAGAACATGAGTACCCATAATCTTGTGGATATACTAAAAGAGTAGCGATTAATACATTATACATTTGATTAAATGTTATATATTTTACTCTAGAATATTTATATACCTTAAATATATAGTTAATATCTCTTATTCTTGTAATAAACATTAATTAATAGTTAGTCATCCCTCCCAATAATCGATGATTGTTGATCAGAAAATCTAACAGTTAACAAATAAAAATAAATGTAATGAAAATTCATGTTATCAATTTACTACAATTTTTTATCCTAAAATTTCATTTAATCATAAAAAATTAACTATTTTATATAGTATTAGATTATATATATGAATATAAATTTGAGACAAATAAATCTTCTCTAGAATGATGTTACCAGCCTTAATTTTCTAGCTCACTATTCTTCAGTCTTTTATCAAGGGTTCAATGTTCCACCTATAGGATTCCCAAAAAATTAATTTGAGAAATATTTTTTACTCTAACTTTGTTTATTTTATTTTTTTCCTCATTATCTCTTAATTATTCCATAAATATTCATTCTATGTATAATATATTTACATATATGCCTAAATGAAAATTGGTTGTAAAAATCTAGATAATGATAACCATTTCATTATCCCTTATATTATGATGATAACATACTAGATGGAAATAATTGATTCATATCCCATGTCCAATAAAAAATTAATTATAAATATTTTCTAATAAAAGGTTTTTTAGCTATGAAAATCGATCATGATTCTTGGAAGTCTATTACTTTTTGTATATTACTCACAAACTATCTTTTTCATTTTATTTATAAGTTATTTTTTTAAAATTGAATTTTATTTACAAAATAACCATTAATAATGAATTTAAATAATTATTACATGCATTAATACACCCAACACCTTTTATATTTGATAAAATATTAATTTTAGATTCAATGGTACTCAAATTATCTTCTACTAGAAATACTATACTATTCATAGTTATTAAATCACTATCATTGTTACAAGATTATTTCAAATTGTTTTCATGATCCATTATTCTGATTTATTATAATATACATGTCTTCTGTAACAGCTACAGTTTTTTCATTTCTAATAATTAATTATAAAATTGCTTTTGGATTCAAAGTAGTTGAAATGAAAAAGTTTTGAGAAAAAAATTGATGGATATATAGTCAGGGGAAACCCTATGTATATCACATATGGTTCTAGGTACATGACCCTTTATTAATGTATTTTGAGTCTATAAAATTATCAAGTCATGTTTTGGGATTTCTCATGGGTTTTTGGAATATTTTTGAGTCTTTTTTGGAGGTTCATGGTTTTTTCAAGTTTTGTAGAAATAATACACCATATTCAAGAAAAAGTTTACAGAAAGATAGTGTTCACTGGGAATGATCATGGTTGGAGCACAATGTATTCAAACCATTCAGATTCCATGGTTAAACCATGTATCTTTAATCAATGATAAATGCACATTTGGCACTTTTTTCTAACTTTTCAAGAAAATCATGTCTGGTATAACCTTTAGAAAGTAGCAATTCATAATTGGAACATGGTTTTCCAAACCATATTTTATAACCTTTAATCATATACATTCCCCTCATTAAAAAGGGGATATAATATAAATTAACCACTTGAGGCCCCTATTTTTTCCTATTCCTTTGATAATTCAATTTTTTTCTCTCCCAAGGTGTGAGATAAGATCCCCTTTGATCAAGGAGAAATCCTTTGGAAAATTAAAGTAAATTACAGACCCAAATTCATTGATAACTTCCAAATATTCCTCTTTGTTCTTAGATCCATGTTTCTCCTCTTTCTCAAAACCATAGATCAGGTATATTATATATATATATATATATATATATATATATATTGGTGTTATAAATGGTTTAATTATGATATTTTTTGGATTTAGTGAATGGAATGTGTGTTGTGATAGGATCTTGATGTTTTGTTGTGTCATTATTCATTTTTTCCAAAATTATATATGTAGGTGGATTATCTATTTAATATATTTGATTTAAAACTTTAAAACTTTACTTTAATTAAATTTTTTTATTAAATTTTTGTGAAGTACTTGTGAGACACTTTATAGAAATATTTATTTTGTATTATCATAAAAATTGTAGAAGATTGATCAGTTTTTTAAAACCCTAATGTCTAAAATTTTAAAATGGTGATTTTTGAAATTATATTTGATTCAATGCATGTAAATTATTTTTTCAAACTAATTAAAGAAAAAAATATTTTTATTGAAATTAATTATCATGATGTTGGAATAAAGGGTTGGGTGTGTGTTAAAATGGATGGATAATGGTCATGATCTAAAATCATAAATGGGATATAGTATGGGAATGAATTTCCAAAGACAATTGTAAACCCAATATTGAGTGTGTGTGTGTGTGTGTGGTTTTGTGTATAGACATGGAAAATAATATGCAAAATCAAATTAAAAAAACTTTAAACTCTTAGTCGATAATTTTCATGGAAACTTTTTTATAGAATTGTTATGAACTATTTTTACTACAAAAAAAATAAAAAATGGTTCTAATAATTTTCTTCTTAGTCGAATTATTTGGGAAGTCATTGGAGGAAATTATACTAAATTTATACTCACCTCCTTCTTGGGAACATTTTTTCATTTGAAAATATCATATATTAGAACATAGGTAAAGGAATGGTATCTTGGTTATTTAGGGGGTCTTTTTGATACTATGGGAATGTAATTTAGAGGTAGATCTTGGATTTTACAGGATGGTTCTGGTTGTTTTTAAATTTTAGTTCTGAGTTTTGTGGTCTTTTGGTTATCTTTGAGTATGCCTTTTGTTTTCCTCTTGTAATTTGATGTTGGAAAATTTATTGGTTATGTTTGAGATGTATTGTTTACTCATGCATCATATATTTTTTTTGGTAGGTTTTGTTTTTGTTATATTGATTATTATTATTTTAAAATGTAAAATCATCCACTAAATTTCTTAAGAACTATGGCATTTCTTTACAGCAATTGGGGCGTTGTGGATTTCACCTAAGGCCAAGTAGAGCAACCATTACCTCTTAAGCCAGCGAGGAGGGGTTGGATGTTAAAATGGTATTATTTTGTTTGATCTTATACATAAAAAATTTTATCATCTTGTTCAGTACTTAATGTAGGAAATAGTATCAGGTTTGGCTTGTTTATCTTTCAATTTTAGTCCAAATGGTATCACTAGTGTTCAATCCATCATTATTTTTGAGAAAAATAGTGTAAGTTTTTTTTATGGAGTCGGAAATATTATTATTCTACCACTTGGGATTATAGTAAGGAGTAGGATTTTAATAACATGAAATATATATCATAAAAGTCATATAAACCCAAATTATTCTAAACATCATGACACCAGGGTGTTTCTGTACATAATTGTTTTTAGACACTTCTAGGTGACTTTTCAACTCGTCACCTTGGGTTTAGTCGATGAGTTTTGAATGAAATTCATTAATGGTAATAATTACCAATATCAATTCACTGTTTCATTGTGATTTAATTGTTATTGAAATGGAAAAAAAGAGTTGATTTTTAAAAATAGTGAAAATGGTTGTTTTGAAAACCATGGTTGTAGTATTTTCAAAAATGGTTAAAATGTTTACAATGGTTGAATTAAGGGAGGAAATGTTGAAATATGCATTAATGTGTTGAATTGAAATTAATAATCCTTTTGTGGATAATGATTGATACTAAACAAAGTTTCATTCCAGTTATATTTAATGGAACTGGGTAAGCATCATAGAAACCAACTAGAAGAACCTGCTAAAATGTGGTTACAACTGAACCACAGGTGAACTAGTAGCTAGTTAAATGTTTTTTCTTGGACTCCCATGTCTTGGACATGGGTAATGTGAATAATTAACCATGTAAAGTGGAACACTAAATTCAATTCCAAAAGTATAATCCACTCATATTTTTGGGGTCAAAGATGTAAAAAGTAGAAGTCTACATAAATAGAATGAATAAAATATTTAATTTCCATGGAACACCAGTACATTTGAGATTAATGTTTGAAATGTATATGCTGGAGGATTTGTAATAATAATTTTGGGAATTAATATTTCTGGCGAAATTTTACCAAGTCATGACATGTTCAGATTTTGAATAATTGTTTAAAAATTATTTCTATCCTCACACCTTTTAGATTTCTAGAAAAATGGAATTCTTCAGTTTGAACAAGATAATCTCTTAGTGATAGTGTAGGATACTAAATTTATGAATTTATTCTGATTTTACTTGTATTTTTCTATAAGTGGGTCCTTGAAGACAATAATTTTTTAGTTAGGATTACGACCATATATTCTTTCAATGGTTTTTTTTCTTTGTATAATGTATTATATATAGATTTTAAATATAGAAACTATAGAATAAATGGATATATTGAGAAATATGAAAAGAGGAAAAATATTTATTCTGATTATATAAGGTGGTAACTCTAATTCTGGGAACAAGTGGAAGAGGGAAGCCTAGTTATAGAGTGGTGAGACACCTCAAAATCAGACCATGGGATTAGTAAATATTTCTCATTGACCCAAAATTATGTTAGTATATTTTGAGTGTGTTTCACTGGATCACGTAAAGTGATATTATTTGACACAACTTAGATCATGTCATGACTACAAGAAAACATGACATTTTTGGGGCTATTGTCACAGTTCTCCAAGGATAGGTGTTATAGACACATATCATGATTTTTAGGAATCATATGCTTCAACTTGATGAGTGAAGGAGAACTATTTTCTTAATCAGAGTAAAGTAGTCCAAGGGGATTCTATGAACACAATGACTCCTCAACCCATATAATCTCAATAGGGTAACGAAGAGAAAAGTGAAGCATGTGAGCAATTATATTGAGATAATAAAATGATCATGGGTGATCAATATGTTCTATCAATGGTGATTGGTACAATTATTTTTAATTCTACCCTTAAACAAGATTTGTTTTATATGAGTTCATCCCATAGTTAATTGCTTCTTGTATTCATCATCTTATATTTTTATCTATAGTGATGATACCATATATTTTAAATCTTCAAACTCCTCTTTTCCAAATAGAGTATCGATCCTTTATGTGTATATCTTTTTCTATAACTATCGATGGGGATAGGTTGTTTTCGTATTTCATTATGATTGATATGTAATTTTATGAATTTATTTTGGGTATGTAATAGTTGACATTGGTCAAGGAAAACATCAATTGGCAGTATTTAAAGGTTAGTTTTACATATCTAGATGGGGTCGAGTATCTATTTATAGGATATTAGGGTGCAAAGGGTAGAAAATAAATAATTTTTCGGACTAGTGGTTGGAACCATATTTTAACAGTTTGTAATGATTACCTTAGAATCTATTTATGATATTGGGAATGGATATTTTCAACTATTATTTATCATATTAATGTCATTTTCCAATATAATTTCTCATGGTTTCTACCCAAAATAGATGTAGAGTTTTTGATTAATCTCCTACCAACTACCAATCTCATCTCACTCACATATTATTTGATGGAACAAATATAATTAGGTGGATAAAAATTTTAATTGGATGAGTTTCCAAGTAAAGGTTTTGTTTGATCGACTATGTATATATGGGAAACAACGTTTCTTTTTTTAAATATGGTGGATGGAACTCTAAGGATTTTTGTAGGTTATTGTAACCACAACCATGTTATGATAAAGAATTGGTATACACTCCCAAAAATCGATGATATTTTTGATCAATTTAGGGGTGAAGTAGTGGTTCTATAAAATTTAATTATGTTTGGGATATTACCAATTGAGTTTTCAAATGGAGGAGACAACCTGTAAGATCTTGAACATTCTACATATTTCTCAGGATCATTTTTAGGTATTACGTTAAAAATATTTTAATCGCACCATTGTTGGGTTTTACTTTGGGGTTGTTTCATGTGAATTTGGATAATTTTATAAGCCCATAGAGTTGTGCATAGTTGGTTCATAGTAATGGAAAACCATGTAGTTTCCCTAGAAAACCATGAAACCCTATTTGAGCTAGAGGAGGTGGCTCATAGTTTGACCAAACCATTTGGTCTTCCACCACAAACCATGAACCCTCAGATAGAGTTGTTTTTAATGGTTGGTGCATATATTTCAAAATAATGCACCAACCTATGAGTAACCATGCATCTCACTTGTAGGGTTGTAATGTTTGGAAAACTGTGTGCAAGAGATTTTAAACCACATATTTTTTATTTAAAAATTCCTCAATAACTAAATTATATCCCTAATCTCCCAATTTCATCCTAATAGAATTTCCAATGATTTTAGTGGCTCTAGATAGGGTTACAAGCCTCCTTGAATCCTTACTTAGTGAATAATTGATTCCTTGGATGAAGATTGGCTCTCTGATAAGAGATTTTCTTCGACATTTATATTCTTATATCTCTCATGTCCTTCATCCACTTATACTGGGTCGATTTCTCTTCTGTTGATAATCATTTTAGATCTAGTATTTGATTGATATTTTTTATTTTTAACATGATCCTAGGTTTTGGTCCTATATCTACTCCACCATTGTGAATCTGACTGTTCTATATCAAATAGAGGGCTACTGTTTGGTGAGAATTCACCCATGATCTTGATGTAGGTTTTTAAATTGCTAATTTATATAGTCTTGATTATGATCATGTGTATGTAATTGTGTCATTGTCTTTCCACTTTTTGAAATTCAATTTAATTTAAAAAGGTGGATTTAATTCAATTAAATTTGGAAACCCCTTCATCCATTGGACCCAATAAAGAATGTGAGACCAGATTTTATGGAAACCCATTGGGTGTTCCAATATCATTGATTTGATGATATATGGAATATAAAATGTTTAATAATGGGTTATGAAAAATTAATTAAATCTTTTTTCATGTTGATAATGGGAATTAAAGGGTTGGTTGGAATAACCTTGAAGGGTATGTAAATTTTTTAATTACATGTTGAAAAATTTATTAATAGTGAATTTTCCTGTAACTCAATGAGATTAATGTAAAGAACCATGGTTATGATTGATTAATGAAATGGTGCATCAATATTCAAATGATTTATAAGAAGGTTAAATATGTTAAACTTTAATATGTATGTGATAAATGTGATGTTTTTGATTGATTGATAAATGAGGTGTGGGTCAAGGAATGATGCTACAAATACCCATAGAGTGCCAAAACAATGCTCTAGGCCCCCAATGAATTCATGTGAACAATGATATATGGGATAGTGAATGATACTCAAAATAGTCATGAGGTTCTGGATAGGGTGTAACATCCCATCCCGGGTTCCACATGCTAGTGCCCTGATCTGGTTTGTTATGTGACATCAGGTGTGCCTCCCCATATTCCAGAGGTTACCAAATAGCAGTAAGGGTCAAAAATGTAATGTGGAGAGACTATTTCATCATTATAAAATTATCTTAATAGTTTAAAATAATAATAAAAATAACCAAATGATAACTAACAATATCCATGATAAAACCAAAATCAATAAATACAAAAAATCACATAATTATCCAAAACATGGATAAATTACCATGAACCAAAGTTGTAAATATATCAATGCATATATGTGTCAAGTGTAACATGAAAACCCAAAATAAATACACACTGACAACTCCCAAGTAGCTCCTGATATCAGTTCTAGTTCCCTTATCTATGCTTTGTCTTGTATCCTAACTCTTCCATCTAATATATGGCTCTTTCCCTAATAATGTCCTATAAACAAGAATTCGATTTGGGTAGTGATTAGGCACCTCGAGTATGGTGTGATTACAAATCACTAGTACACCACCAATGATTTCTAAAAAAATACATAGTCTATAATAGTGTATTTAGTTGTTACAAGAATAAATTACATGGGAATAAGTAAATAGTTCGTACATTAATTTATTCCTTAATTAACCACATAATTCACAGGTTCACAATGACACTCATACTAATAAAAACTATTTTGGACCATGGTGTAATATGAAACATACACCAAAGGGGTGCCATATTTCTCAATTTCATGGTGTTTCATTAATCATTCAATTAAAATTTACATTCAAAAAATGGGGGCCTAGAGTAGTGGTTTGGAAACTCATGGGTATTTAGAGAAGCAGTCCCTATCCTATAACTCAGTGATCACAATAAATTAATACATATCATTGGGACCTATAGTGGAATTATGGAACCTTGTGGGTATTTAAAACATCAATACATATCCCACAACTCATTTACAAATATCACATCTCATGTTTCCACATTCACAACCCATTTATCAATCATTTCCATATATCATTTATCAACTAATTTCATAAATTCATATATAAACCTTGTTCATAAATTTATATTTATCAACCATGCATAATCCATAATTTATATTTTCAATTATATTGAAACACCCCATTAGTCTCCATAATGTCCGGTCTATAAATCAGGAATGGGTCCAACATGAAAAAATAAGGGTTTCACAATCACAGGGGAAATCAATTAATTAATTTACATTAAAATTCAATTCACCAACATGGAAATTTCAATTGCACAATTACATACACACAATTATAATAAAGTCTATGGGATTTTCAATTAAAACTCCTACCTTAGGACCATTAACGAATGGTGGAAAAACTAAAATTCCCAAATTTTTTTAGAATGGTCAAAACCACAACAATGGAAGAGATCTAGGATCAAAAAATAGGACAAAATACATAGAAATACAACCATGAAACCTAAATGTAAAGCATTTTTAATAGAGGAAAAAACATACCTCTTCATCAAGAAATAGATATGTGATAGAGAGGGGAAAATAGGGAAGGGATTTCATATTTTAATGGATTTGATCCCTCAATTAGATTATCAATTTTCCATTAAAAGGGTTTGTGGAGCCTTGGAATCCTCTAAAAAGCTTTAGAAATCAATGTAAACAGGTTTAGGTCGATTCTGAATGATTTGGGGTAAAAACCATAGGGTTCAAGAATTTTAATAAAAATTTCATGGTTTTCAAATACCACATGCACAGTTTCCTATATTGAGGTGCATTATTTACCAAACTATGTGCCTTAAATGTGTTCCTCTACTTTGGGTGTGAAAGTTTTCTTCTTTGTGGTTCATGGTTTCATAAAACATGAAACCACCATGAAAATACTTTCTATTTGATAGTACATGATTTGGAGTGGGAATCCAAATAGTTTGGCCAAACTATGCGCCACCTCCTGTGTCCCCAAAATGGGGTGCATAGTTTCATAGGGAAAACCAGATGATTTTACCTAATCATGTGCCAACCATGAACTACCCCATGAGCTTCCAAATTTATCCAATTTCACTTGAAATAAACCAAAATAAAAACCCATATAAGGTATAACCAAAACAAGGGTAAAAGAGTACCTAAAAGCATACATGATAAGTATCCATAAATTTTGATATCTTACAATCTTCGCACCTTATAATATCTCAACCTCAAGTTGTACTCCGAAAATTCTCTAATATTCTGAGGAAAAAATATTGGAACACTAAGATCACATATCTATTTCTCCCTAAAATTTTTCCTCCTAAACATGTCTCTGCTTCCATAGCACTCAGAATAAAAGCATGGTCTTTGCCTACAAAACTTTATCACTTTGATCCATAATATAAATCATATTCTTCTAAAAGAAGTGTACCAGCCTCAATCCTAACATCATCAACATTGATCACACAAGAATGATTGGGGTCAT
This sequence comes from Viscum album, assembly GCA_963277665.1. Classification (NCBI taxonomy): domain Eukaryota; kingdom Viridiplantae; phylum Streptophyta; class Magnoliopsida; order Santalales; family Viscaceae; genus Viscum; species Viscum album. The sequence goes on along the minus strand of OY728161.1, from coordinate 2,116,494,200 downwards.
ACTATTGAATCATTGATACATGAAATACATCATGTATATAACTATATCTCTATGTAAGATTTACTCAGTATACCACCGATTCAATCCTCTCTAAAATATCAAGAGGTCCAAAAAATAGTGGTTCTAACTTGTCCTTCCTCTAAATCCTATAGTGACCAATTATAGGTGACACCTAAAGGAATACATGATCACTCATTATAAACTCAAGGGGTCATATACATTGATCCGCATATGAATTATACATACTCAAAGCGGCATCCATATATTTATGAATCAATTGGACCTAATCTGATGTCTCCTGAATGATACCCAGTCCCAACAACTCAGACTCACTTGCCTCCATCCAATATAGTGGTGATCAATATGGCCTACCATAAATGGCCTCATATGGCTCCATATAGATATTCTCTATATAGATATTGTTATAAGATGAATCGGTAAGTGCTAAGTGCTTCTCCCATGACCCACAAAAGTCTAGTATATATGTACGTATCAATTATTCAAGCACCTAAATAGTACATTTCGACTGCCCACATGTCTGTGGGTGGAAAGTCATAATAAAAAATACCTAGGTTCCTAAATCCTTCTATAAGACTTACTAGAATCATGAAGTAAATTAAGGATCTTGGTCTAAAAACATAGTTAGAGGTACCCTCTATAAATGAACTATCTCTTGAAGGTACATATCCCAGAACTGATCCACTGTTAAAGTATCTCAAATATGAAATAAATGGGATACTTTCATTAATCAGTATGTAGACACACAAATAGCATCATTCTACTGATGTGTCCTTTGAAAAAATACCATGATTTTAAAGAAAATTTCATCCCACTTCCATTCTGTAATGGGAAATAGTTGTACAAAACTACCAAGTTATTTATTCTGGGAATTCAGCTACTGATAGGTGTAGCATCACATCACAAAACATATAATCTCCTTTTTCATGCTCATCCTCCAGTATTTTCTCTAAAGATAATAGTACATTTTTGTTTAACCAGGATGTATCTCCCACATCAAGGTGTGAAACTCATTCATCATCTCCTCATTCATACACAAATTCACAACAACATGGTTCCAGATATATATGATCTCATCCTCCTATATATTCCAATCGATAGGTGACTCCCCACCTTCAATCCTTTCCCTAAAGGTCAAACACTCTGAATCCAAATATTATCTATCCTCTATCTAGATCTGAAGTGAATAATAAATAGATAAGAATAAAAGGGTAATCTACTCATGGACCTCCTGAACCTCAATTTTCATCTCAACCGGTAAGGTCATCATCTTCTACATAGAACTAAATTCATAATCTTCCAGAGTTTGTGTCTTCATGATCAAAGCATCAACAACATTGTTCCCCTTCCCAGATATATATGTCATCTCAAAATCATGTGACTATATGTACTCATCCCATCACCACTTCTAGATATTAAAATCTCGTTTGGAAATATATATACTTTAAAATATTTTGATCGGTATAAAAATTAAAATATTAACCCAAAAGATAATGCCTCCAACACATCAAGGTATAAAACACTACAACTAAATCTAGATCGTGAATAGGTTTAATCCACTCACACGGCCTCAACTATCATGATCCATATTCCACAAATTGATCTATGTGCATCAACATAACTCCATATGTGACTTTAGATATATCACAAAACATGATTCACTCCTCTACCAGATCTGGTTGGATCAAAATCTATGTGGTATTCAAATGATTCTTCAACACCTAGAAATATTTATCACCTACTTCAGACCATTAAAACATGATCCCCTTTTTGTTCAATCATGAAATATGTGCTTCTAAATTGGACAATTCCTAGATAAACCATTGAAAATATCCCTCCACTCCCAAAATGATTAAAATACCAAAGATATTATTGGAACCACTGCCTAAACATTCATTAGGTCCACTAACACACCTTCCTCAAAGATGATGTGACTCAATAAATATTCCTTATCAATCCATAATTGACAATTATATAGATTGGCATATATATTATGCTCTCTTGGTATACTCAGGACGATGTCAATATGTTGGAAATGATCATCATCAATCTTGTAGTACACCAATATGGCATCCACAAAAATAATCACAAACTAGTCGAGGTGCAGGTGGATGATTCAGTTGGTCAGGTCCATAAACATAGCAGGACTATTTTACAGACTAAATGGCATAATGATGAACTCATATAGTCCATACCTGCTTCTAAAATCAGTCAGTGGTATATCAGATGGTATAACTCTCAACTAATAATACCCTGATCATAGTTAAATCTTGGATAAAAGAAAAACCCCCTCTCAACTAGTAAAATAGATCATCAATATGTAAAGGAGGATATCATTTCTTCACTTTCATATGGTTTAACTATTGTTAATCAATTTATAAGTGCAATGTCTGAGCATCCTTCTTAGCAAAAAAAATCTGAGAACCCCATGGAGATATACTTGGATGAATAAATCCCTTATCCGTCAAGTCTTCTAGCTAAGTATTAATATCTTGAGGCTCTATTGGTTCCATTCTATATGGTGGAAAAGAAACTAGTTCATCTCCATACATGAGCTCAACAGTAAACTCAACATCCATCTTAGTAGGTAACCCTAATATATCCTTTGGAAGAAAAATCTTGGAACCATAAAAATATGGGTTTAAATACACCCTAGTTCATACTCATATCATCCAGTAAACAACATTAATCCTAGGTGGTAAGCTCATCTAGTTACTTATGAAATGGCCTTATACAGCCTGGCTGGATATCACACGCTCCGCGATGAACATAATCTTTACCCTCAAGATAGATAAAGGTCACTCTCCAATGGTAATAATCGATTTGGACTAAAGTGAGATACTGGAAATTATATTCCCATAATCAAGTCAAAACCTGACCTGTAAAGTATGTCAAGATACCATTAGAAATGATACATGACAACCTCAAGCGAACACCCCTTACATAAACAAATATATCTTGGTCGTACTCCCAATGGTGTTTTGATCATCATAAACCCACTCACAAACTGTACTATTAGACTCAAAAAATTTCCAAGTTTAGTATATATAATATAATGAGATAACCCTATATAAAAAAATTTACTAGAAATCATAGAAGCAATAAAAATAGTACTTATGACTATCGATGTACCGCCTCACTTTCCACATTTACATACAAAAATCATGCAACTGACATTCCCATCTTCCCTATTTTTGTGTATAAGTCCCCTAAGATGCACCACTCTATTTATATATGTTCTCTTTTCCTAGTATACCACATCCATTTCCTTGATTTCCATTACCATAAGAACTCTAACCACCCGACTGGTATGGGGTATAAGATCCCCTTACTATACTCTAACTCTTCCTAGATCCTCTTTCATTTCCCATATATTAAGGGTTTCTAAAAAACTATTGTATATTCCCCATACTTCAATAATCTTATCACTCTACCAGTGGTCAACGACAATGGTTATGATAGTGACATAACATACTAAATTTGTTTCAGTTTACTCTGTTACTACTCTGCGTAACTGATCCTTCTACCTGGATACTTCTTTTTCCATTACCCTAGTTTACATACTCATAAAGAAGCTTCCTAATCTCAAAATACACACCTACTATTATTCTATACTAAACCACATGCATTTCACTAGAAGCTTCTATCAAGTTACCATCATAAATGAGAGCCTGATTTAACACCTCAAAAAAATTCTCCAGCTGAAAAAATTAACTTGGGACTTAATATCACATTTATGAAAATAAAATTGTTTATCTGTAGTTTCCTCATCTCCATCAAATGCAAGAAAAAATCACTAAAAATTAGAAAAGTGACTATAACAATCCACCACAAACATACACACATTGGTCGACCTTATAAACAATTCCACCCTCTCTTACCTCATCATATTAGGAAAAATTTACTCCAATAAATTTCCCTGAAATTATTTCCATTATATAACCTCCATCTAATCATCCTAAGCTAGTATGTCCCACAAATGTTTCACTTGACCATGTAATATATAATTTTCCAAAATTACTCTTTACTTGCTAGGAGAGTATAAATGGTCAAGGATAATCAAGATAGAATCAATCCAAAACTCAATTACATTATGTACACCCTCTTGGGTGAAGGATGGAGGGTACTACTTCTGAAACTCCTATATTGGGTTAGACGTATTCCATACATCCCAACCTAGGTTTAATTACATAAATTATATGCAGAAAAAATTCTCATGTAACTGATCTCTTACCACTTCACATGAAACTATCAGATCCTCTTTCTCCACTACTAGATGATTATTTTCAGGCATGTCCTCCTATATTCCTATCAACACTTTTTCGGATATAGGAATATACCAAAAATTTCAAACACGCATATCATAACACCAAATGAAACATTAATACATTTTGAATAGAGTGGTTCACATAAATCCATAACAATCCATGCCCCATTCTTTGCCACAAGGTGAAAAATGAAGCACCATCACTAACCTCAACCATCCCCCACCTAGTTCATGCCTAACATAGTGTAAAAGTTTTCAAATTTCAAGGATTCTTATTATACACACATTTTATCCCTTTCAAAATTCTACAATTATAATATATTTAACAATTTAATTTCATTATTAGGAAACATTTTTCTTAAAATTACTCAAACAAAAAAAATCATGTTAATTCTAACAACTCACCCAAAACCTTATTTTCCAGGCATGAAAAAAATTATTCATGTAACCTGAAATTCTAAGTCCCTAGAATGATACATGTATACTCATCTCTAGTTCTATACTAGTCCATGAGTAAAATATAAGTGTAAAATAATATCAAACAAAAAGTGAATCACCTAAGGGTAAATAACATTCAACTGTAAGAAAAAACATTAATAACAATATTCCAACCCTGGGTACTTGGTTTTTCTCTTGTTCATGGGTTAGATACTCCAATTCATAAGCTCGTGGACATGGCATAACTCATCCTTGTATTATTTATAACTTTCCCGAATAGTAATAAAAAATAAAATAAATGAGAATAAATCCTCTTTTGATACCACTTTATAACATCATGACCTGGGTACTATAGGTTGATTCCCTGAGCTAGTTAGTTATGTGACCTCAGTCATGCCTACATACATTTTAGAGGCTACCAACTAGTAGAAAGGGTTGTACATATAACATGGGGAGACTATACCCTCTTTATAAAAGTAGATCAACTACATAAAATAATAAAAAATATCAAAATTATAATAAATAGTAATAGTGATAATATCATAATAAATAAAGACCAATATCTTATAATAATAACAAAAAATGTATAAATGACCATAAACCAAAGACATAAATATGTCTTTCCATATGTGTCAAGTGTAAAATGAAAACAAAAAATAATGAAACACTAAAAACTCCCAATATATCCCTGATATCTTGTCTAGTTCCCTCATCCATTCCCCATCTCATATCCCAACTCATCCATATATCATAGGAATCTTACCCTCATATTGTCCATCAGAAATTAATTCTATTTAAGTACACATCAAGAAGCCCAAGTAGGGTGTGATTACAACTCAGTAGTCCACCTCCAATGTGATCTAAAATGAGATATTATCAACAATAGTGTATGTATTTATAATAATAATAAAGTTCAAATGAATAACTAAGCTATTCTCAAATTATGTTATTCTTTAATTAAACACATAATTCATGGGTTCATGATGACACCCAAACCAATAATTACTTCTTCATATGATGTCAAAATCTATACCATCCCCCAAAGGGAAATGGCATTTCACAATATTAGGGTTTTTCATTAATCATTCAATTCCAATTTCACATTCAAACCATGGGGTCAAAGAGAACCTGATTGTCACTCCCTTTGTATTTGGAGGATCTGTCCATATCCAAAAACTCATTGATCACAAGAAATAAATATATATCAAGGGGGCCTACTATGGTAGTCTGTAACCCCATATGTATTTGGATCAGTAGTACCTATCCCACAACTCATTTACAAATATCACATCTAATTGTTCCATGTTCACAACCCATTTATCAATCATTTACAAATATCATTTATCAACCAATTTAATAAATTCATATATAAACCATGTTCATAATTTCCCATTTATCAATCATTCATAATACATAATTCATAATTTCAATTATAACGGAGCTCCCCATGGTAATCCTTTAATTACATTGAATAAATCATCAATTGTTCCAACAGCACCCATGAAGGGTTTATTAATAACTTAAAAAATAAATTAGTTAATTCAATTTAGAAATAAATTTTTGAAAGTGGAAATTTTAATTTCACAAAAAAATAAATGAAATTATAATCATGGCTATCGGATTTTACAATTAGTCCACCAAACTCAAGATCATTGACTATTGATTACCAAACGAAAATTCCCATTTTGTTGTTGAATGTCCAAAACCATAATGATCAAAGATTTCTAGGTTTAAAACCTAATACCAAGATCTCAGAAAATAAAACCATAAAAATGCAGATCTAAACCATCTAATAATGGAGAAATAATCTCTCATAAATAGGAAAAAAGTGATAGGAGAGAGAGGCAAAGAGAGGAAAACAAACAGGGAATGAATTACAAATAGTAGGGGATTTGATCCTTTAATCAGATCATTGATTCCCCAATAAAATGGATTTGAAGCCTTGAAATTGTCCTAAGAGCATCAAATATCAGATAAATATATTTAAATTGGTACAGGATGATTTGGGGTTAAAACATGGGAGTTCAATAATTTTAATAAAAATTTCAATGGTTTAAAATTGTGTGTGCATGGTTTCTTAGGATAAGGTGAATGGTTTTATAAATTGTGTACCTCTACATAGGGGGTGCATGGTTCCTCCCATGTGGTGAATAGTTTGAAACATCATTCCCCTACAATTAAAATCCCTTCTCTTTTAGATTGCATAGTTTGGAGAGAGAGGCCACACTATTTTTCCAAACACTACACCACCTCATGTGGCTCCAAAATGGGGTGCATAGTTCCTTAGGGAAAACCACATGGTTTTCCTTGACAGTGAACCCACTTTTCATATCCATATGGGATTCCAAATTTCTCTAATTTTACCTAAAACTGCCCCAAATGATTACCCACCTATGGTACAACAAATAAAAATGTAATGGAATACCTGAAAACATGCACAGGACATCTTTAAAAAGTTCCAGATCATACACAATGACTAATTCTCCAAATACCCATAGCATGCTAGACTGATTCCCTAGGCCTCCATGATTTAGGCATTATAATGATTTTCCAAGTGCCTAAGATATTGGTCTTTGGACATCTTCTCCAAGGTGCAGGAAATTATGTTTTAATTAGATGAATTAAAAATATCATGAAAGATTTAATTATGTTATTTCTATGGTGTATAGTTCAGACTATAGAATGGTATGAAGCATATATGATTGGTTTGGGTGTCACCATAAACCTAGGGGGCCTATGTAGTTGAATAAATAATAATTAAATGTGAAATATATTTACATTTTCTTTTGTTATTTATTCATTATATAATGAAATACAATGTTATACACAAGATGTTTTTTAGGTGTTGTTTTTGGTGGACTATTGAGTTGTACTCACACACCACTCATGTTTTCTGATCATACCTGAATAAACATTGTTTTTACAAGATAGGATAAGAGAAATATCCCTATGTTAGAAAGAAGATTTTGGATTCGGGATGGAACATGGATGATGGAAACATACATGATGTATGGGCATGCTTGTGAGATTACATTATGTATTTATTTTTGGTTTTCTTTAGAAACATTACACTTGTATGATATGTCATATTTTTTTCTTTGTCTTCTGGTTATTTTTCCTACTTTTGATTTATTTATGTGTTGTTTGGTTGATTATTGATTATTAGAGTATCTTAGTAATATTAAATATTGATTTACACTTTTTTAATACTTTGATAAAGAGGGTACAGTCTCCACATGTTACATATTAGACCCTTGCTTCTAGTTAATTGCCTATAGCATACATATAGGCACACGTGAGGTCATGTGGTGAACCACCTTAGGGCACTAGTTCGAGGCACTCAGGTCGGGAAGTTATAAAGTAGTATCACTAAAGGTTTTATTTTATTTTAATTTTTCATATTATATTGGAAAGGTATATAGGTGACTAGGATAAGTTAGGAATTGGTTGTGAGCTCGTGCATGGGAGTAGCTAACCAATGTACAGGGGAGACCCCAAGTACCCGGGGTGGGATTGTTGTTATTGATATTTTTGTTACAATTAAATTTTATTTCACCTTTGGTGATACGCTTATTATGTTATTTTATTATTTTATAATAATTTTCTCATGGCACAACATGGAATGAGAGTTGAGTATACATGAATCATTCTATGCACTTTGGATTTTGTGGTAACACACATCATTTTAGGCACACATAGAAATAAGGTTTTTCAAAGACATCAATTGTTTAATTTTAAAAAAATTGAATACATATGATTGTAGGAAGCATAAAATTATTCAATTGCGGTTTTAAAGGAATTAGATGCAATATGACCAAATGATATTTAATTTATATTTATATACTTAATGTGATTGAGTTTGTTAATAAATTAAAGAGACTATAAGTTACCTTTATGTCCTGATATAGCTATATATTTAAATTTGAAATTGTTTTTGAAAATATTATGATAATGTGAATGAGTTCAATAAATTTTTACCCAATTAAATAATTGTTTTAGGATATGGAAACAAGGAATGAAATATTTGGGTTCATTTGTTCTGTTGAAAGTGAAATAGTGTAAAAGTTTAAGTTAGAAATAAATGGTTGGATTTACATAATAATTAATCTCGATCATTAAAACCTAAATGTAGTGATAGGAAGGAGGGGTATGTTTCCATTGGATTGAAATGTATATACGAGTTTATGGAGTTTTATAGAGTGCATATAAATTCCACATTAGGTATTATTCTTATAGAAACTAGTTCTTTAATTATGAAGGACAAATGAAACATAATATTTATTTTATAAGTGTTATAAATATAATTAATTTCAAAATCAAGAAAATAATTAGTGGTGTTTGTAATTTGTATTCAAATAATATAGAAAATGTTTTATGAATAATTGATTTTAATGAAAAATAATATATCAAACCTAGATGGATCTAAATAAAGGTGTTATGTTTTCTTCTTATATCCCTTATATGATTAGAGAATTTATATATTAATAATGAGTTTTCAATAACTATATGAGTTTATGATTTTTACAAACATGGTTTACGGATTTTTCAGATTCCAAAAATTTCTTGAAAGGATTATGTGTATAAAAATGTATCTCAAATAAAACCTTGAATTCCTAAGGAATCTCAGGCCATAAAAAATCTACACTAATTAACCTCTTCTCTCTACTTCCCAAAACCATAGTGTGAAACCCATACCTTATTGAGGTGTGTGTATTGGTCTAGGGAGTACCACACTCTACCATCATCCAAAACTATGTCACTGATATTGAAACATATTCAGGAACTCATGCCACATATGGGAATAGATATCAATCAAGGTATTAACAAACCCTAAATTCCATAACTACCCATCCACCTAAAAATATTTTTATATCATAAAACATGTAAGGGATGATTTTCACCTAGTAGATTAGAACATGCCGAATGAGGGGGAACAAGACTCTAATGATGGAGGTGTTTCACCCTAAACAAGTGGGGGAGTTCAAAAGTCTATATATCATATAGGGGATACCTTTCTTGTTATGGATACTGGGTTACTGACCCCATTCTTAGTATAGAGGAACCATTTCCCAAAAAAATAAGGGAAGTATAGAACACTAGGAATAATGTGGGGAACCCACACCATGTGACCAATATTCTTCCAAGGATGTTCCTAATCTCATTTCCACTCTATTCATCATGCTTGATCTAATTCGCTACCCTTATGGACCTAAGGAGCAAAAACTATGTGAACTACCTTTTGTTCAACCTATAATGACAAATAAGGATGTATCGTTTAATTTTATATGAAGAAAAACTTTAGATGGATTATTCCTATGAGCAAATATGATCCATGGGTAAGGATATACAAAGAATTACCTAATGAAAGTATAAGACAATTACTCTTTGTGTACATAATGTGTTCCCACTTGGTAGAAATATCATTATTTAACCTCATCCACATATCATATATTGGTAAAAATACATTAAATTTTTTCTAGTGTGCATGGAATTTGGGACTAGTAGGGGTACTCCACATGTACCTTTATAAACTAAATCATGTATAGAGTGAAGGTATATGAAACGTGGTCTAGAACCACACATAATTCATGTCTAGATGGTCATTTAGGTGTGCACTATCAAGATTTCATGTGTTTTGTATCAATTTCCATGTCATATAATCATAATAAACACCATATTTAAAGAGGTACCTGATTTATTATTATATATGAAAAAGAAATCCCAAATTTTTATTATGCATGCTACATGGTGTGTGAACCTGAGTAAGATTTCAGGTGACTTTTATAATCCAATAAAAATCTTACTATTGTTAGGGAAAATGGAATTTGTAATTCAATCCTCTTAATAACCTATACCTATGATTTTATCTGATCTCTTTGTCTCTACCACCATTCTTAGAACCCTTGTTATAAATTTCCACACCATCTAAAATCTGTAAACCCCTAAGAACTATCACGGTCTTTCCTAATGATCCTTTTTTCACCATTGAACACTTACAAATTTATTCATTGAATCATCATTATATCTGATCCTTGGACTTAGTTTTCATTACACTACCTCACAATTCTTGAAATATTTCCTACTATAAAGATTTTAAACCATTAGTATTGGATATAGAATCATTTAAATAGCCTATAACAATGGTTCTTCAAACAATTGGTATTGGTTCTCTAGTAATTACCATATACTAATTGTTTCAATGAACCATCGGTATGATCCATCTACCAATAGTTCCTTTAAACCAATAAAATAGATGCATAACAATGTTTTTGTGAACTATTGGTATATGGGATCTTCTAAATTACAGACTATATACACCTCCTTTATCACTCCACTAGGAATGATAATTAAAACATTCAGACTAGAAGACAATTAATGCATTAGTTCCATTTATAACATTCAAAAATCTGACATATAATATATATATATATATTACATTGAAATAATTAATAATTTTAAAATAAAATCAATATACATAAAATGATTATTAGTCTGAATATAATTGTTACCATTATCAAACTGTCAGGAAAATAATGTTAAAAGTGTACTGGATCAATATCTCACTTTCAGTAATCATCACCATGATCACAAATACCATTTTTGTTGTAATTACTATCACTCTCATAAAAAATATCATTACTAACATCATCATCTTCTACAAAATCATCTACATAATCATTGGGAAGGTTGTTTCCCTGACCACAAAAAGGGTTATCAACACCATCACTCGAAGCATCATATAGTGAGTGAATCAACAATATGCATGTATGAAAAAATAGAATAGTTCATAGTGGGAGTGATGTGTATAAAAGTGTTATATCATTCATGAATTTCTCGTTGTCCTTTGTACGTATTTCGTGCCCCTACATGAAATTATTTTTTCCTATGTTTCATCATCATGATCCTCCTATAACTAGGTGTATGTACAGGTGCTTTAATATCCTAAATTGTGAAAAAATAGTGGGAATGATAATATTCTTGATTCAAAATTCGACTCTCCCCTCGTTCTCATTACCTAAAACATATCACAAAATATCAATTTGGTGAAAAATGTTCACCTTGTTTCTCATCAAGGGCCTTTAGATCATATTTTTATCAATATAAATGAGATGTTTTTTTATTAAATAGATATTAATGTTTTAAATCAATATAAAATTATTATAATATTTTTTTACATATAAATATTAACAATAATCTCATATTTATTATTTTTACTAGAGTAAAAAAATTGTGGTACACACCCTTTGATTTTTAATAGCACCCACTATAAATGAAAATGGGTGTAAAGAACAATATTCAAAAATATTTTATTTTTAAATAAAAAGACAATTCAACTACATCTAAAACCTATTGTGATTTATTATTTTTAAATGAACTCTAAAAAACCGAACTAAACTTAGTTATGGATGAAAAATATCTAGTTTCTCTCATTTTCCAACATAGTCATTCTTCTCAAAGTGTACTCATACATCATAAAACCATTATTTTTTATGAAAATGAATTAAAAAGATGAAACAAAAAATATGAAACAAAGTATTAACACAAATCATTTTTATTTTTAATAAAAACCATTAATTTTTTAAAATACTGTAAACACGTCACTATTCTAATAGGCAATTGTCTCATAGTACTTTATAATTGGAAAATAATTGGGTGTTGGCATATCATATAACTCTATATTAATTCTATTGGTTTAGATAGTATATAATTCATGTTTATATTCTTTTAATAGTTCCCCATATTCCATCAACCATGAATCCTTTACAGCTTGACTGTCAAGGAAGTTAAAGAGAAGCAGTAAGAAAATATTTATTTATATGAATAAAATAATAATGTAAATTTCAACTTAATAAGTTTTCATACCCATATCTTAGGGAATGAATTATACTTGATTTAATCCCCGCATGTTTGATTGATTAGACAGGAACAATATCATTATATTCTATATTGTCATTATCAAACTTCTACATTATCTATCATATTTACCAATATTTTGGATGTCTTCTTTTAATCTTCCATAATTTTTGTATAGTAGTTCCATAGGTCATGCATATGAGTAATCCAGTTATTCTAATTAGTAGATATGAATAAAAAATAAAATGAATAAATAGTTATAAAATTAATACACATTACATGTGAAATAAAATTGTCATCATATAATTTTGTTCACTTATAAACATATACCATATCTTAGATAATCAATGGGATAAGATGGATCTATAGGATATGATCAATTATTAGATGATAAAAAATGGATATACTCTAATACATACCCTTGATGATCTGAATTATAAGAAAAAAAGTAGCAAGACCTTGAGAATATACCCATGGGGATATAAGAGTAGTTTTAATTGGAGGTGAAATAGAAGATGGTGGAAAATGATATAAGGTATGAGATACATTATCGAATATAGTAAAGGCATCTGAGATGTAAATTCTATCAAAAATGATGGTGAATTTATAGGTGGTATGAACATCCCTAGTGTCTCAAGTGGAATAGATATATGAGAGAGTTTTGTAGATGGGATATGTTATGGTGGGTTTATTTGGGAATGGGTATGGTGGGTTCTCTGAGTACCTATGTTACCATCCCTACTCAATCGACCATGTTTGTAACAATTGTATATAGTTCTACTAGAGAACAATTTTCTCTTAAATGGTTATTCTAGAAAGAAAATTAAAAATGAATAATAAAATCACATTCAATTTATTATAATTTATATATATTATGAATAAAACACTCAATACGAGAAATATAGGGCATAGTCTCATTTCTCATATTCATAGATAATTTGCAAATAATCATTTAATTTTTATTTATTCAATATTTATCATATTATTCTTAGTGAAAAAATTTTTATTTTACTATAAATAAATATATAATGAGAAATTAAAATAAGGAATAATAGGTACCATGAAATAATTAAATCATACTAATTTTAAAGACAAACCATGAACTATATGTGATGTACCATAACCATGGAATGCTAATTGGTAAAGAAAATAAGGAATAAAGCGGCACAATATAATTAAAGTATGAAAATTTTCATCTTGAACAATTTATAAGATTTGTAACAACTTAATCTAGGCATAAAATTTTAGTGGTAGTTCTTCCGAAAAAAATGTAGTTACTTTTTAATACCAAGTTATTAACAAACAATACGTCCAAACAAAAATATATATTATTTATGTAATTAAATGTTTAGTTAGATTTTAATTATTTTTGTAACTTAGATGATTACTAAAATTATATATTACTCTTCAATTTAAATATCATATCTCATTAATATAATTTTAAGTTGTAGGATGTAGTTTTGTATAAATATGTAATTAGAAAAACCAAAAATGTTTTAGGTTGTCATATTAAATTCTTCATATTTGAGGTTAATGAAATATATATTTATAACTACTATAATTGAGTGATTATTAATTTTTCTAAAATATATAAATACATATAAATATAATTCATGTCATTAACCATGATGGAGTGCCATACAACCCAACACCCAAAACAATCTAAGATAAGATCTGAAGGGAGTTCCAAATCCCCACTGGCTGGAAACAAGTTTCTATGTATCAATAATAAATATTGGGAATGATTTCACTAATGTATATAACCATAAATATCCAATAAGAATCAACATCACAATAACTGGTAACCATAACCAAACAAGTTAAAAAATCAGATTCAATGTTTTAGAAATTTAACTAAAACCAAATAGTATTACAATAGAATGGGATCAAAAAAACTATCCCAAAAACCTCTATGAAACAATATGGTCATCACCCTCAAGCCACCACCACCAACACCTACAAGAAGTGGGACACTAGAAACCGGATCCACTGTCACCACCATGACTCATATTACCTTTACATGGGTCATACATAACAAATTCTACATACACCCAAAGGAGTATGTAGGGTGTGATACAAAGCAAAGTAAGATTCTACCCCAAATAAAATATTCCATGCTATAACATTAGAAGACAAATCAACAAGCATTTTTTTATAATAATTTTTGAAGCATTTCTATGAAAACATTTTAATGAAAACTATCTCAAGAAATACATTTAAAAGAAACAAATTTTACAAATAATATTTCTTAATATATAAATGTTCACAAGGTCTAATGTATACCAATATCTAGAACCGAATCACATAAGAATCATTTCAAAAGAGAGTTCCATGGGAAAATACCTATAGGTAATTAGAACAAGTGGGACACTATGATCCTCATAACTCAGTGATCAAAATCATCCAAGTCACACAACAAGAAAAAATGACTATTTCAAAGGTTCAAAACATGGAAATAGGCCCCAAGACCATGCTCATAGTCTATGGACATGGTTTTGACCAATAGTGGCCATTATCGCCATAGCTGTAGGGCCCGACCTATTTCCATGGTTTTGAAAACCATGGAAATAGGCCTTGAAATATTCTACTATAGCGGTTGAACTATGTCCATGGTTTAAACTATGGCTATATGTGTTATTACCATGGTGTCAAACCATGGATATAGCCTTGGTAAACTGTAGAAATAGCCTAAAAAATGTCACCACCAAGATTTGATCCCTACACCTCCCCTTTGAGAATCAACATCATTCTCCACTACACTATGTAATGATTCGTGTGTGTGTGTGTGTATATATATATATTAATATAAACTATGGTGGTAGGCTCAAAACTATGGAGGTAGGTCTTCCTACCAAATTTTTTGCGGTAATATTTTTCCCGAAGAAGCGTAGGAACCCTATATCCATGGTTTTGGAAAACCATGGCTATAAGCCTTCAAAAAAAATTGGCCTATAGGCACAGTTTTAAAAATCATGGTTATATAGCACATAATCATGGCTCTATCCATAGTCTCTACCACATTTTTTGAAAACCATGGCTATAGGCCATGGAAAACTGGCCTATAGCCACATTTTTAAAACCATGTCTATAGGTCTATGAAATTCGACAATTTTTCTAGTTGTGTAAACTACAAATTATGTTCCCATGAATGATCCATTAAAGGGGATCCCATCCCAAGGGGTAATGTGCTCCATATCATAAGCCAAATCCAATAGTGTTCCCATGCACAAGTCACTAGAGGGGAATGCATCCCAAGGTCTATTGGTCTCCGATCATATCACATGTTTATTTAGTTTTGTAATCATCAATCCTACTAAATGAATCCTGGCCTCATCCACTTCTAAATCAACTAGACTACTATTTCTAGTTCACCCACCTAGATACCCAGGATTCCCTTTGTTCTCACATTTCATTTCATGTTTCGCATAAATGAGAAAATTTACATAAACATGCCAAGCATCCTATGAAGATAATGAAATCACCACTTTCACATATTCACAATGGTATAACAACCATAAACCACATAGAAACCCACATTTCTATAAATGAAACCACTTTCCATTTCATATTCACACTAAACTCTTTTTATAAATTCATTTCACACCACTTGGAATATTTATGAAACCCATTTAGAAATAAAACAAGAAAACAAAAGGAATCTAACTATTACCATGGGAAAATCCCCTTTCAAAATCATATTCACCTAAAAATGATTTTGTATCATGCCTCACATCACACCCATAATTAAAAGTCATGTTTAAGGTGCACAAAAATAATTTAACATGAAACAAAAACACATTTCTCTTAAAAATACACTTTCAATACATTATCACATTTAAAAATCATTGAAACCATACATTTTACCTTTCACACAAGGCATAAAATATATTCAAAAAATACCATAAAAAATCACACATGAAGCATAACCAATTTCCTTTAGAAAATCCATTTGCATCAAATGTGTATCTAAAACGTTTTCAAAAACATATTTTGAAACACAAAAACAATCCATAGAAAAAAAATTAAGTAACCAAGCATGCATATCAAAATTATCTAATAATGTAAAAGCATGGAAACACCAACCTCACACATGGAAACTTTTGGAAATCAGTGGAAAACCAAAATCGCACCACCACAATATGATGATGATTCCATGAAGTTCCCACACAAAAACTACAAAATTATTGTAGGTCAAAAGGTCCATGAAATCATTGAGGGATCTCTCATGGCTGAAAATATAGAGTGGGGTATATGGGAGGTGTTTTACAGTAAAACTCAAAGAGGGATTGATGGTAAATTTCCATTTTTTATGAAATGGAAAACTCACATAGTTAGACTACACGATTTACCAAACCGTGTAGAAATTCCTCTCCTCTCATTATCCAAGAGGGATTGGACACACGGTTAGCCTACATGGTTTTCCAAACCATGTGGCAACTGTGTGTCTCCACTCTCAAAAATGGAAATTTGTAGCATGCTTACATAGAGGAGGGCGTAAAATTTCCCCTAACCATGATCCATCTATGATCCATCTACTGTCAATCCTAAATTATCTATTATTCTCAAAAACATATGGGGAACCCACTAGATAAAATATAAAGAAAAGATAAACAAAATATTAACTCAAAATAAAATCACAAATTTCACAATTCTACCCACCATGAAAACATTATGCCCCTAGAAAGTTAACCTTAAGATTGATTATATAAAAAATATACTCCTTATCAACAAAATAATTCTTCTCCCAAGTCACATGCTTATCACTACCATGATTCCAAAGAACATGAACCAACAGAATAAACTTCCCACAGAGCACTTTCTTTTTAGAATCCACAATCTGTTCTTGGAATTCAAACACAGACAAATTAGGCTCCAAATCCAACTCTTACCAATTCAAAAAATGAGATGGATTTGGCTTATACATATTCACCGAAGATACATGGAACACATCATAAATTGATGTCAAATGATAGGAAAAATCTAACTGGTAATCCACCTTACCAAGTCTCTCGATAATTTCAAGAGGTTTGACATACATCAACATTATCTTCCCTTACTCAAATGATAATGACCAAAGTGAGTGGCCACTTTCAAAAGTAACCAGTCACCCATAGAAAACTAAAAAGATCAGAACCTATGATCCACATAAGACATGTGAAGAATTTATTCCATCAACAGCTACTACCTGATTTACTTGAATTTATCGAAAGTTTCTTTCACAAGGATTGGACCCAACAATGAGGTCTCACCCACCTTAGTTGAAGACAACTAGGATTGACATAGCTGACCATAATTTTCCAAAAGGGGCCATTTGAATTAAGGATTGGTAGCAATTGTTATATGAAAACTCATCCAATACGAAATTTATATACCACGAACCACTAAAATCCAAAACAAATTACTAGATCATGTATTCCTAAATTTTCTTTTCCCAAGCCATCTACCTATCTTTTTGAAGGTGGTATTGCATGCTCTACTTGACATGTAACCCCATATCCTTATAAAGGCCTTCCAAAACCCAAGAGGTAAAATGGGGGTCCCTGCCTGAAACATTTTCTGATGGCACACCATGAAGCCTCACAACCTCTTTAACATAAAACTGACCCAACACATCCACTTTGGTTAAATGCCTGACTGGAATGAAATAGGATGATTTGGTCAAATGTTCAATCACTAGCCAAATATAATTCCTCTCTAGAGTTGTACGAGGTAATACAACAAAAAAATCCATGGAAATCTCATCCCACTTCCATGTAGGACTAGGTAGTGGTTGACGAAAATTGGAGGGTCGTTGGTACTCTATTTTAATCTACCGACATTTGTAACATTGCAATACGAAGTCATATATATCTCACCTAATACTTGGACACAAGAACTAATGATGAATCTCATAGTACATCTTGGTAGAACCAGGATGAATGGCCCATTAAGACCAGTGTCTATCCTACATCACTACCTTCCTCAACGATAACAGAACCATAAAGCATACCTTGAATACAAAACTCCCTACTAAGGCAATGACAATTCAGAAGGCACATCCCCACCATCTAGAAACTTCATAGAATACTAGAACATCTCATCAATTTTCTTCTCTTTTTGAATAAACTCTAGAAGGGGAGGTCTTAGCTAAAAACTAAACAAGGGTAAACCTCGATTGTGCTCCTTGGTCTTGAGATGCATCTGAGAAAAGAGTACCATCAAAAACCACTCATCACTATACTATTTCAATGATTAAAATGTATATTTTTTTATGAAGTAATCATAAACTACATTTTATTTACCTATGGTATACGAGATATCAAAATAGAACCCATGAAGTTACTCAACCGAACAAAATTACCTAAAATTAAAATATTTATGGGGGAAACTGATGTCCAGAACCTTATGATATTAATAAACTAAAAACTTATCCTTAAAATGATAATGGCACTACATCTTTAATTCCTGCATCACTGCTACGAATTCGAGGTCATGGTTTGGGAAATTATTTTAATGTGGTCAGAGTTGGAATAAGCCATAAGCTGTCACATGGTTATCCTACATTATCACACACCCAATATCCATACTTAAGGCATCATAATAGACCACATATCCCTTTATAGACTCTAAAAAGATAAAAATAGGGGTTGTGGTCAATCGTCGCTTCAACTCCTCAAACGACACCTGACAGACTGAGATTCGTTCAATATTTACCATTTTCCAGGTAAGTGCTATCAAGGATGAATCAATATGTTATAAATCTATAATGAATCACTTATAATATCCTACCATACCAAAAAATAATCTTGTTTCAAACACATTCTTTGGCTTTTCCCATGACATCCCAGCACTGATCTTCTTGGGGTCCACTAAAACCCCTTGTTCTGAGATCACATAGCCCAAAACTATCACTTCCATAATTCATAAGGTGAAAATATTAAACTTCATAAAGATATGATGATCATAAAGGGTTCCTAGAACAATTCCCAAATGTCATAGACTCTCCTCCTAAGTCACAGAATAGACCATGATGTCATCCATGAATATCATAAAAAGGAACCAAGATACTGGTGGAACACCCTATTCATGAGAACCATAAATACTATTGGATTATTATTCAACCCAAAATGAATGACCAAGTACTCAAATTGTTCATACAGTCTTTAGAAGGATTTTTCATAACATCCACCTCTCTAAATCTATCTTGATGATACCATAAATGAAAATCAATCATGGAAAACCACCATTCCCCCTAAAGATGATCTAAAAGTCCATAAATATGGGGTAAGGGGTATTGTTTCTTAATTTAAACCTTATTAAACTTATGGTAATCAATTTACAACACTAGAGATCTATTGGCCTTTTTGAAAACATAATTGGGGTGGCCCAAGGTGATATTCTTGGGTGAATCGATCCATTAGAGTCTAAATCATCCAGTTGTACCTCTAATTTCCTCAACATGGTGGGGTCCATATGGTATGTGGGAAGATATTTAATCTATTTTCTTGGTTCCATATCAATGGAGCACTCAATACCCTTCTCCAGAGTAAATCTCATGAAATCCACTATAAAAACAAAAGGGAACTCATCCACCATAAGATATAATCCACCTTCTGAAGCACTATAATCATCGTCCAATACAATAGATGAGATCTGATAAACATGGTTTCCTAATTCAATAATTAGAGGTCCAAAATGCCCTGATTAGGGATCCCAATCACCTTGAAAACTTGGGCAAATCTATAAAGTTCCACAAAACTTAATCGTCGCATATATCAATCGATGTGTTCGTAAAAACGCACCATCCGATCCATACCAAGGATCCCCTCAATAGGATAAACTTCCAAAACAAGTAAATTCCATTCCTACTCAACCTGTGACATGGTGAGTGCATAAGATTTACATCTAAAACCCTGTTGTCATTTCTTTCAAATAGGTTCTACTAACTCCATTGTATGTGGAAAAAAGATCTATTGGAAACTTTAACACTTTCACAAGATGGATAGAATCAAAAATAAAATGATGTACTAGTACCAATAAGAAAAATAGCTAAAGGTGATTAAATAAGAAAGTTAGCTCAAATAGTCACAGACCCCACATCTTCTCCCACTTTTTCTTGATCCACCGCATGAATTTTCCTCATCTCACCCTGATCCTGAGAAAGATCACTAGATTTTGGCTCTTCCCTGAACAGACTCTTCCTAGAAGATGATCTATCCCTACTATTATGACCTCTAAACCAATAACCCACTATCATATATACTTGTGACAGATCTGACTTCCCTTTGGAAGCTATAGATCATGTGCCACAATGATATGGGTGTGCAAATTTTCAAAATTTCTACATGTTCCCCATAAATCTACACTGGTGACAAGGCTTGGGTGGAGAGGAACATGTTGGTTGTATGTTCCATGCTTTCCCACATTTATGGCACACAAATAAACCATCATCAGAAGCCACAAATGTAGATGACTATGAAGGATGGATTGAGCTACCACCTCCCTTCTTCCCTTGCTCATCCCACTTCCTGATCTTCTTAGTATAACTGCCACTTCCCACTACTGACACTACTAAAGAGAAACTAGACCTGATTCCATGATCAATTTTGACCATCACGGAATGATAAACCACCTCATCATAAGTCTTCATCTTGAAAAATAATTCTTGGGATCGAATTTCTAGCTACAACACCATCTTGAACTTTTGACCCTTTATCTGCTCATTTGAAATGATCTGAGGTGAGAACTGAACTAGCTCTACAAAGTGGTTATTATATTCCATCATGGTCTGATATCACTAGAAAAGCTTCAAAAACTCCTATGAACTAGAAATTTCCAAAATCCCATGATAATAAAACTCTTTGAAAATGACCTTGAAGACTTTCCTACCCATCAACTCGTGCTTTCCATCTTGCACCACTGTAACACCCAGAGACTTTATGAAAAATATTCTTTTTAATTTTATTGATGTCTTGTGTTGTACGCTACAACAAAGGAGTATTGAACAACACGCAACCCTAACTTGGCTGCATTACACACAATCGCGACCTTCCTCGATAGCGTGTGTTGTACGCAATACCGAGTTTCACTAAACAACGATATGCTATTAAAATATTATTAAAACTAGCAGTTATGAATAGTAATAACCAATTTTTGAAATTTTGAAAATTTCAGCTTTCAAAATGGACTTCATTTTTTGATTCGGAAGATCAAAATTATCCTAGGGTGAAATTTTGGTATTTTTCTGAAAACTTTCAATTTATGATGAATAGTGAAAACACTGGGTTACTATTTAAAAACCGACTTTTTATTTAAATAATTATTTATGTTATTTAAATTTATTTTAGGTCATAATTGACACATAATACCTATATAAGATCAATTTAATTCATTGAAGTCATTTTATAATAATTTTAGATATATAAAAATTTTATTTAACTTTTGACCATCTTTTACCCACCTCCTAGGAGAATTTGAAAATTTACATAAAACATAATTTTACCGCTTTTGTGAATGGAATTTCAAAAATCCGAGAGACACGGTTGATGTCAGTATGTAAAATGTGGTTCAATGAGATGAAAATAATTTTTGGTGAATAGTAACTTTTTTCTTTTATTTACCACGGTTAAAATTAAATAGGGTAATTAAGGGTAAAAATGATATTATTATTACCCTAACACATGTCCTAATTCTATTGGATAAGTGTAATTCGACCAAATAGAACCTTATGAATAAACAATGACCATTTAGGACCACTTGGATTAGATTAGGACATTTAATATTAATTTATTTAAAGAAGGGTTAAAATTGTTAAAATCAAAGTTTAATAAGTAAATAATTTTTAATATAAGGTTATACATAAGATAAATTCGACTATAAATATTAATTAGAAATTTAAAACTATTTCCTACATAATGGTATTTTATTTATAATTTTTAGACATTAAATAAGTTAATTTATATTTGACACAATGATGATGTAGTAATTATCTTATCAATGAAATATTGACATAATTGATGTTATAAATACCCAAATAAATGTAATTTGAGACTTTGTATGAATTCCACTAATTTTCTAGGTTAATATGACATGTTATTATTGATTTAATTCACCTTTTTAGAACTAATCATTCTGTTATGATTTTCACAAAAATCAATTACCCAATAGTATCAAAATTGACATAAAATAGTTTTTAAAACAAATATTATATTATTAATTGTTATTTTATTCATAAAAATCTAAGGTTCGGAAAAATGACTTATATAAGGCTATATATATTAATAATCAACAACTTGGGGTTCTTTTAGCTTGTTATAGTAAGTTTATTAACCTTATAGTGTAAGAAAACAAGAAGACACGGTAAAAGTAAAATTATTTAACTTAAAGTTAAATCTAAATGATAAGGTTAAGATAGGAACCTAAACTTGTATAAATTCTATTGGATGAGAGGATATCGACCCATCCCCACCTTAGCTTCGAAATAAATCAATTTGGAGCTATTTAAAACTGAATATGACTTTATAATAAAATAATATTTTTAGTTTGTCCAAAGGTGCCCCTCTCCTCCCTTATAAAAGGGAACCTCCTCCCTCTCTTCCTCACACCACTTTGAGCCTTAACTCTCGGCAAAACCCTGCCAGTTTCTCTTCTCCACTTACCTAGAAACATCCTAGAGGTTCTGGTCTTCTTCAAAGACCAATATTGGTGCCCTAATAGGAGGTTTCAAAAAGGCGCTTCAAAGAAGAGGTAATGGCCATTACTGATTCTTTCAACTTTATTTCTTCTTCCACTTCTTCTTCTTTAGTTGTTTCATTATGAAGTAATAACATCAGTATCACCCATATACTAATATGTTATTATAATTATTAAAAACCCATATTTCACCATCTATCCATCCTACGGAAAACGAAATCACCACGTGTGCGTACGTATGGAATATCGTCTCCACGCCGTGGTGTAATCTGTTTTTCCACCACCACCTTACATAGATGGGTATAATATTGTAAATAAATGATTATTGTAAAGTGATATTTATTATGAAATAGTATAAATACACTCCAATACAATTCCACAATTATGGGAATGATATCATCGCTCGTCCGTACGTACGGACTACCGTCTCCAAAAACGCGATGAGATTCATTTTCCATGATTAACCATTCAAGAATGATTATAAAGTATATATAATGAATAATAATTAAATATATGACATAATAATTCTTCTATATTTATATATATATCTATATATATATGTATGTCATATACTCAATTCCATTCAATTCAATAAGGAAATGAAAACAGCGTTCATGCGTACGTACGGCCTACCGTCTCCATGAACGGTGTATTTCATTCCTTTTATCGATCTATAATATATATGTATAAAATAAATATATATTATATATAAATCATGTTTTACATTATGGAATTATTTAAATCTGGATATAAGTAATAATATCAAGAACGATGAGTCGAAACACATATGAAGCATATCAGACATAAGGTAAGGGATAAATTTTCAATCGCGTTTTTATCTGAGATTGCTTATACGTAAGTATTTACTGGGGTTATGTTTCTCATCCATGACCATGTTTTCTAAAAATGTTTTCATAAAATGTTTACTATTCTTCCATGAATTTTTAAAGTCATTTTTACCCTTTATTTACTTTTTACCAAATTATATGAATGGAATCTTTCCTTTGGTTACCATATAAGGTACTTTTTGTCTTTTCTGACAAAAGTACAAGGAGAATGTTATTTTTAACTTATACAGCGTATGGATTTTTACAGTTTCATAACGCCTCATTTTCAAGAAGATTCCTCTACAATATTGCATGATTACTTTCAAAAAAACCCTTTTCTTTTAAAATTGAATGGAATTTTGTGAAAAGAAAATGATTTTAAAAAAGAAAGGATATTTTCCTCAAGAATTCATTTCATGTGTTTTGCCAAAACTATTTTCCATCTAAGATGACATTATCTCATATGTGTATGTTTAAAGTAATATTTATCTATGATTTAAATGGTTTACATTTTCTTATGATGAAATGATATCAAACTTTTATGGATTATGTTCTGATGGCATGATGTTTAAGAATCCCATTTTATTACATGGGTTATGCTATGATGTTAGATTTATGATTTTGTGGCACACGAAAGAATGATTTCATTATGAGATGGGTGGGACCTATATCTCCCTCCAATGAATTGGGTAAAGGTTTATATCTCATTAGATAGACATGGCTGGAATGGTAAGTTAATCTGGTTCAGTAATACAGGACTGGAACGAGGAGTGAACTCGATTCAGAAAGGGAATTTGTCCACTAAGATGGTCTTGGAAGCAATGCCTCGGCTACTATGGAAATCATATCATGTGCTTAATGGTTTCCACAATCACATGTTTTATTCCCATGATATTTTATCATGATTAATGTTTCTTTATGATCTATGCCTTATGTTCTTCCATGTTTTGTGTCATTGCTCAAGATTTTGTTTTTTAAACATTATATTCATGTTTTTAAGTTCAAATGTTTATGATTTGTTTTATTTTATCCATGCTTACCCTTAATGAGCATTTGAGCTCACCATTTATATGTTTTCTTTTCCTCGGGTTATAAAGAAAGGTTTTAGGTAAGAAAACAAAAGGGAAGATCTTTATGGGAGATTTTGAAGATCTTTCACCACGATTAGAAGATTACGTTCCGAGTTTCCAAAGACACTAAACTATTACGGTCCTTGTGTGTCTGTTTTTGTTATGTATTAAGAATTCCGCAATAGTAATGTCTTGTCTATGTACATCAAGCTTCGGGTCTCTACAGTTGGTATCAGAGGCAAAGGAGGTAGGAATGTATCCGATCCTTGGGAACTCTCACATGTGAGCGTTAGACGAAGCATGGCTCTCCGCCCAAGGGCTTCATAAGGAAATGGCTGCCACTGAGGATGGTGGTGTATCCCGCCTAGGGGGTGTAGCTTCCCATGGAGTGCCCTGATAGGTATCAATTATAGTCCACTGGAAGTAATTCCAAACCGTTACAGTTGGTATCAGAGGAAAGTTTTAGTCAACCTTTGGAAACTAGGATGCGAAAACGTTAGTGAGATCCCTAGAGATATTTCTAAGGTATGTCTAGGGATGTCCCTAAGGATAAGTATACGTATAGGATATAGTCCTAGAACTACGGTGACGATATTAGAATTTAACCTAAGATGTTAGATATTGAAGGTACTCCCGCTTTATTGTGTTACTTTCCCTAGCATAATTTTTTCCTCTCACACTATTCTTTTTGGGTTTTAGACGATGGATAGAACCCAAAGGAACCCTGTTGATCAATGTAATGGAGAATGAAATGATTGTCCTCCTGAACAAAAAAATGTTATGGGAGATGGAGTGAAAAATCTTATTATTATACTTACACAAGCTATGAGTCATTCTGGACTTCCAAATGAGCAGAGAAAGGAACAATATTCTATTGAGTCCTTCATGAGGCAACGTCCACCTTCTTTCAGTGGGTCTTCTGATCCACTTGTTGTTGAACAATGGATCAGTACCACTGAAAATATATTTTCATTTCTTCAATGTTCTGAACATGATAAAGTCATCTTAGCATTATATTGTTTGGAAGGTGAAGCTGATCAATGGTGGAATCTTATCAAGAATACGAGGCCAAGAGATGAAATTGAGTCCATGGAATGGGACGAGTTCAAGAACTTATTTTTCAATAAGTACTTCCCTCATATTCTTCGAACAAAGATGGATAAGAAGTTTCTTGAACTAAAGAAAAAGTATGATGAATCTATTGGTTTATACGAAGCGAATTTTACATGGCTTGCAAGGTATGCATCTGGCTTTATCATCCAACCTGAAAGTAAAATTGATCAATTCTTCAGTGTCTTAAAACCAAATCTTCGAAGGGAATTAGCTATAAGAGACTTCAGTAGCTATGAAGAAATTGTGTGTTGCGCTATCAAGGTAGAAATTGAAGTTGGTGTTACATATCCATCTCATGGTTTTGACAAGAAACGAAAGATTGAGTTCAAGGAGAAATCTCAGAATAATGGTGAAAAGAAGATGAATGTTTCCTTATGCTCAAAGTGTGGAAATAAGCATGGAGGAGATTGTCTTAAAGGGAATAGAAAATGTTTTAAGTGTGGAAGAGAAGGTCATCAAGCAGCTGAGTGTCGAAGTAATGGAAAAAGTGTTGCTATTGGTGTGAATAAAGAAACGACTGTAGAGAACGCACAAACAAAACTTCAATGCTTCAAGTGCAATGAAATGGGGCATTATTATAATCAATGCCCTAATCCAAGGGTTAATGATGGTCGACATGAGCAACCACATAAGGCAAAGGACAAAGGGAAGTCACATGCGATCACAATTGGCGATGTTGAATATGACAACAATGTGGTGGAATGATTAAGTGTTTATGTAATGGGATTCCAAAATAATGTTGTATATAGTATCTTGGAATATTGGAATATTTATGTATTGGTCAATTGTGGTTTTCAATAATTTTATGGTACCGGTAACCATGGAAAGTGATTGAGAAATTTTGGTAAGCAGATGATATGTGCATAATGAAGGGATAAGAAGATAATGAGATATTTTATTGTATTCATGAGCTCATGATTGATATAAGGACTAAGTGATATCATGGTTGGAGTATAAAGAATTTTGAGGATTTTGGTATGTGGAAAGTGTTAAATTTTAACTGCATTCATGTTTTGACTATGGTTTAATGGGTATTCATTCTTCAATATAATACATGATTAAGGTATTCACATGTTTGTAATTTGAACAACAAGATATATATTATGATATATGGGGGATAAATGATGGCATTCACGTGATTTTTATGTGACATTTCAAGTAATCATTTTCTTTATACTATGATCTTGGACCGAAGTATTTTAGATAAGCCTAAAGATTGGAATGAATTATGTTGGACATAAGTTAGTATTGTTTAATTATAGTACTTTTTTTGATATTATTGATGGGATGTTATAGTAATATTTTTTTTTAAAAAGGACAACCTGCAGGACGGGCGACAACCCATCACGTCGGACAAGGCTGTGGGAATCGAACCCACAACCAAAGTGCGACTGGCCTTTATCGCCTACCACTGGCCTACAGGAAGTCCCTGGTTAGTAGAAACTAGTTTTATTTTATTACGCGGTATGATATATGAATTATAAGTTCATTTTTGGAATCGTATACGATTAACCTCACCATAGATGGACTTATGTATATTTGATAACTTTTGCTAACCTTTTGTTTGAAACAGCTAGAATGACCCATCATTCTATCACATGATCTGTTAACACTTCACGAATAACAAATTCAACTTCATTTCTTTAAGAGATGAAGTGGAAATTTTTCAAAGCACGAACAATAGTGAGATTGTACCAAAATAAAGTAATCATTTATTCTAATTAAAATTCTTCATCTTTAGGGAAATGATCTTGAAAACCAAAAATGTTTTCGTAGTTCCCTTATATCTGATGAATAAGATGGTACCTTAGATAATCACAAATCTATGGCTTTGTAATTGTTGGCTTTTTCATAGCCATGTTCTCTACCACTCTCCATCAGAACATGATTGTTAGGTTTCTCTTCCATATCCATATTTTCACCTATGTTCTCCTATGTGGAAACCCAGTGATTAGTTAATTTGGGTAACTGTTATGTTTCATACTTTAGTTTTTAAAGATTGGTTTTGGTATTCCTTTTTACGATGTGGGTTTCTATTAAAGGAACTTTCGAGTAGTAAACCATTTATAACCCCGACAAATTTCGAGGGTGAAATTCATTTTAAGGGGGGTAGAATGTAACACCCCGAGATTTTATGAAAAATATTTTTTTAATTTTATTGATGTCTTCTGTTTTACACTACAACAAGGATTCTTGCACAACACGCAACCCTAACTTGGCTGCATTACACAAAATCGCGACCTTCCTCGATAGCCTGTGTTGTACGCAATACCGAGTTTCACTAAACAACGATATGCTATTAAAATATTATTAAAACTAGCCGTTATGAATAGTAATAACCACTTTTTAAAATTTGGAAATTTTCATCTTTAAAAATGGACTTCATTTTTGGATTCAGAATATCAAAATTATCCTAGGGTGAAATTTTGGTATTTTTCTGAAAACTTTCAATTTTTGATTAATAGTGAAAACACTAAGTTACTATTTAAAAACCGACTTTTTATTTAAATAATTATTTATTTTATTTAAATTTATTTCAGGTCAAAATTGAAACATAATACCTATATAAGTTCAATGAAATTCATTAGAGACATTTTATAATAATTTTAGATATATAAAAATTTTATTGAAATTTTGACCGTCTTTTACCCACCTCCAAGGAGAATTTACAAATTTGCATAAAACTTAATTTTACCACTTTTGTGAATGGAATTTCAAAAATACAAGAGACATGGTTGATGTCATTAAGTAAAATTTGGTTCAATGAGATGAAAATAATTTTTGGTGAATAGTAAGTTTTTACTTTTATTTACCACGGTTAAAAGTAAATAGGGTAATTAAGGGTAAAATGATATTATTATTACCCTAACACATGTCCTAATTATATTGGATAAGTTTAATTAGACCAAAGACAACCTTAGTAATAAACAATGACCATTTAGGCCCACTTGGATTAGATTAGGACATTTAATAGTAATTTATTTAAGGAAGGGTTAAAATAGTTAAAATCAATGTTGAATAAGTAAATAATTTTTAATATAAGGTTATACATAAGATAAATTCGACTATAAATATTAATTATAAAGATAAAACGATTTCCTACATAATGGTATTTTATTTATAATTTTTAGACATTAAAAAATTAAATTTATATTTGACACAATGCTGATGTAGTAATTATCTTATTAATGAAATATTGACATAATTGATGTTATAAATACCCAAATAAATGTAATTTGAGACTTTTTATGACTTCCACTAATTTTATAGGTTAATATGACATGTTAGTATTGATTTAAGTTACTTTTTTAGAACTAATCTTTCTGTTATGATTTTCACAAAAATCAATTACCAAATAGTATCAAAATTGACATAAAATAGTTTTTAAAACAAATATTATATTATTAATTGTTATTTTATTTCTAAAAATCTAAGGTTAGTAAAAATGACTTAGATAAGGTTATATATATTAATAATAAACAACTTGGGGTTCTTTTGGCTTGTTATAGTAAGTTTATTAACCTTATAGTGTAAGAAAACAAGAAGACAGGGTAAAAGTAAAATTATTTAACTTAAAGTTAAATCGAAATGATAAGGTAAAGATAGGAACCTAAACTTGTGTAAATTCTATTTGATGAGAGGATTTTGACCCATCCCCACGTTAGCTTAAAAATAAATCAATTTGGAGCTATTTAAAACCGAATATGACTTTATAATAAAATAATATTTTTTGTTTTTCCAAAGGTGCCCCTCTCCTCCCTTATAAAAGGGCACCTCCTCCCTCTCTTCCTCACACCACTTTGAGCCTTAAATCTCGGCAAAACCCAGCCAATTTCTCTTCTAAACTTCCCTAGAAACATCCTAGAGGTTCGGGTCTTCTTCAAAGACCAATATTGGTGCCCTAAGAGGAGGTTTCAAAAAGGCGCTTCAAAGAAGAGGTAATGCCCGTTACTGATTCTTTCAACTTTATTTCTTCTTCCACTTCTTCTTATTTAGTTGTTTCATTATGAAGTAATAACATCAGTATCACTCATATACTAATATGTTATTATAATTATGAAACAACCCTATTTCACCATATATCCATCCTATGGAAAACGAAATCACCACGCGTGTGTACGTATGGAATATCGTCTCCAAACCGTGGTGTAATCTGTTTTTCCACCACCACCTTACATGGATGGGTATAATGGTGTAAGTAAATGATTATTGTAAAGTGATATTTATTATGAAATATTATACATACACTCCAATAAAATTCCACAGTCATGGGAATGATATCATCGCTCGTGCGTACGTACGGACTATCGTCTCCACGAACGCGATGAGATTCATTTTCCATGATTAACCATTCCAGAATGATTATAAAGTATATATAATGAATAATAATGAAATATATGACATAATAATTCTAATGGATTAATATATATATATATATGTATTTCATATTCTCAATTCTTTTCAATTCAACAAGGAACCGAAAACAGCGTTCATGCGTACGTATGACCTACCGTCTCCATGAACGGTGTATTTCATTCCTTTTATCGATCTATAATATATTTGTATATAATGAATATATATTAAATATAAATCATGTTTTTAAATTCTGGAATTATTTAAATCAGGATATAAGTAATAATATCAAGAACGACGAGTCGAAACACATACGATAAATGAAACGATTTTACCCAAAATGCTCTTTAACATGGAATTTACAAAAGAACGGATAATATAAAGTCATAAGTGAACCATATATGAAATCATAACAATGAATATGATTCTGTAATAAGTCAATGACATTATTTAAATCATTATAAAGGAGGTTCGGATACCTACGAAGCATATCAGACATAAGGTATGGGATAAATTTTCAGTCTCATTTTTATCTGAGATTGCTTATATGTAAGTATTTACTGGGGTTATGTTTATCATCCATGACCATGTTTTCTAAAAATGTTTTCATAAAATGTTTACTATTCTTCCATGAATGTTTAAAGTCATTTTTACCCTTTATTGACTTTTTACCACATTGTATTAATGGGATCTTTCCTTTGGTTACCATATAAGGTACTTTTTGACTTTTCCGAAAAAAGTACGAGGAGAATGTTATTTTTAACTTATACGGCGTGAACGGATTTTTACGGTTTCATAACGCCTCATTTTCAAGAAGCTTCTTCTATAATATTGCATGATTATTTCCAAAAAAACCCTTTTCTTTTAAAATTTCATGGACTTTTTTGAAAAGAAAATAATTTTAAAGAAGAAAGTATATTTTCCTCAAGAATTCATTTCATGTGTTTTGCCAAAACTATTTTCCGTCTAAGATGACATTATTTCCGATGTGTATGTTTCAAGTAATATGTCTCTATGATTTAAATGGTTTCAATTTTCTTATGATGAAATGGTATCAAACTTTTATGGATTATGTTATGATGGCATGATGTTTAAGAATCCCATTTTATTACATGGGTTATGCTATGATGCATGATTTATGATTTTGTGGCACACGAAATAATGATTTGATTATGATATGGGTGGGACCTATATCTCCCACCAATGCATTGGGTAAATATTTATTTCTCATGAGATAGACATGGATGGAACGGTAAGTTAATCCGGTTCAGTAATATAGGACTAGAACGAGGAGTGAACTCGATTCAGAAAGGGATTTTGTCCACTAAGATGGTCTTGGGAGCAATGCCTTGGCTACTATGGAAATCATATCATGTGCTTAATGGTTGCCACAATCACATGTTTTATTCTCATGCTATTTTATCATGATTAATGTTTATTTATGATCTATGCCTTGTGTTCTTCCATGTTTTATGTCATTACTCAAGATTTTGTTGTTTAAACATTATGTTCATATTTTTAAGTTCAAATGTTTATGATTTGTTTTATTTTATCCATGCTTACCCTTATTGAGAATTTGAGCTCACCATTTATATGTTTTCTTTTCCCCAGGTTATAAATAAAGGTTTTAGGTACGAAAACAAAAGGGGAAGATCATTATGGGAGATGTTGGAGATCTTTCACCATGATTAGAGGATTACGTTCCGAGTTTCCAAAGACACTAAACTATTACGGTCCTTGTGTGTTTGTTTTTGTTATGTATTAAGTATTCCGCAAAAGTAATGTATTGTCCATGTCCGTCAAGCTTCGGGTCTCTACAACCACTAAGTCCCACCACTTCTAAATATGACCTTCCAACATTAATGAAGATCATTTGTCTCTAACTGCCTCAAGAGTATTAAGAAACTCGAACATTCATTCTATATTCTTAATCCAATCATATACATCCTAAGGTTCCATGCTACCTACAAAAGAATTATGCTTGTTCCTGAGGAAATCATGAGCCTTTTCCTTTCTAGGACCCGGTTTAGAATCTCCAACCTGATAAAGATCAAATCTAGCTTCTTTTCCCAAAGCTTTGATAGCTTGAAACACAAGGTCCACTAACCTCTGATCATTTGGTGAGGGAGAACTCTCTATGGAATCTTCCTATGGCTGCATAAGAGGTCTCTAATGAGGAATCTTACTACATACAACAACTAAAAAAATGAAGAACCCATCAGTGTAACATTATGAACATTTTTCGCAACAACAAACAATCTCAAACACTTCCATAAATCAAAACATAACCAAATCCAACACAATAAAAATTCAAACAAACCAATCCATACCAACCTAATGTCTATATATAGCATTCAATCTATACATCTCACATAGGGAAGAATTCAAACCAAATACCAAAATCCCATGGCGACTCGAGTTCTAGTATGAGTTGTATTGGCCAGACACCCCACTCACAACTAGAACTTCAATCCCTAACAATCCCAACTCTGGTCTATCTAGACTCTTTCCCAAATAAAATGATCCAAAATATCCTAACATACTCTAATACTATTTTTTCACAAACCAAGCCATAGTTCCATCCAATATGACTCCCAAACCGGTCTAATACGAGGCTCAAAGGGCATTCCTAATTCCCATGGGCTAGAAGCAAGTGCCTTGGTATCTACAATATATTTTGGGAATGATTTGACCCATTGATTTAATCATAAACAACCAACAATAATAAAACATCACAATAACTGTTAACCATAACCAACCAAGGTATAAACATTTTCTTATTCAAATTTTTACAATTTTAACCAAGACCCAACGGTACTACAACAGAATGGGAACAACAAAACTATCCCAAAAACTACCCTGAAACAAGAGGGAATCACTCTCAAGATTCCGCCACCAACACCTACAAGAAGTGGAATACTATCAATTAGATCCACCATCACCACCATGACACATCTTTCCTTTACGTGGTTTCTACATAACAAATTTTACATACACCCAAAGGTGTATGTAAGGTGTGCGTGAAAGCCTAGTAGGATTCCACCCTTAAATAAATATTCCATGAAAAAACATTAGAATACAAATAAATATTCATATTTCCATTAGAATATTTAAAACATAACAATTAAAAAATCTTAAGAAAAACTTCTTCAAGAAACACTTTTGAAAGAAAACCCTTTTTAAAAAAAGTCATGCTTGAAATGAAAATGTACACAAGGTATACCATATAGAGACAACTATAACCACATCCAATAAGAAAAATTTCAAAGATAGAAACATGGTAAAATATATTCAGGTAACTAGAACAAGTAAGACACTATCAACCTCATACCTCGATGATCAAAATCATCCAAATCAACTACCAATAGTGCTCTTGTGCAAGATCCGTTGGAGGGGATCCCATCCAAAGGTCTATTATTCTCCAAATCATAATCTAAAACTAACAACATTCCCATGAATGATCCACTAGAGGGGAACATTTTCCATGGTCTAGTGGTCTGTGATCTTATCACATGTATAATTTTTTTCGTAATCGTCAAACCTGCTAGATGAATCTAGGCCTTTGCCAATTCCAAATCCACTAGCATACTATTTCTAGTTCTCCCACCTAGATACTCGAGATTCCATTTGTGTTCATACTTCATTTCACCTATCACATTAATCAACACTTTAATATAAACATGCCAGTCATCACAAAAACACAAGAAAATCAAAACTTTCACATTTTTATATTGGTCTAATGGACAAAAACCACATGGAAACAACCACTTTCCATAAATGAAACCACTTTTGATTTCACAAGCACATTAAAACATTTGAAAATGAATTTTTCGCCACTTTCATGATTTATGAAACCCATTTGGAAACACAAAAAGAAGAACACATAAGGAATCCAACCATTTCCATGGGAAAATCTCCTTTCAAAATCATATTCCCATCAAAACCATTTTACAACATGCTCCACATCACTTCCTGTAACAACCCAAAGTTTTATCAATGGAATCCCTTCTTATAATCATGAATTAAAGTATAACCATGTTAGGAATAAGAATTACATATTATGATATTAAATTCTATGTGATCATCATACATAATTTTGCCACTTCTATGTTTTTAATTTCAAAAATCTGACATACACGATTGCATTCAGGGTGATTTTTTGAGGCAAATAGAACAAACATAATTTTTGGTGAATAGTAAACTACCCTTGTGAATAGCAACCTACCCTTATGAATAATAATATGACCCTTATGAATAGAAAATCATCAAAAATAATAGTAACCTCACCCATGAAAGATTAAATAAAATTTTGGCATCTTATAAGTGATAATATGACCATAGTAAAAGTATTGGTATTTTTTATGTCATAAATAATTATTTATAATTAATTAATTAATTTAAAAGAAAATATAATTTCCTAAAATATTTTTTAAAATTAACAATTCTATGTCTTCTTGTTTTAAGATAATTTTATAAGAACTTATGTAAATTTTGAAAGCATTACTAAATGAGTTTTAATTTTAAAATATGTACTTTTCAAGTAAATTATGATTTTAATATAAAATTAAATCAATAATATTTCAAAAATTATTTTCGAAAAATGGATTTATTTTTGGTATTATACACATCAAAAATGGTTAGGGTGAATTTTTGGGACTTTCTGAAATACATGAATTTTTTGAATAGTAAAATATAGTAATTGGTAATATAAATACATTATAATTTAAGTCCACTATTCTGGGCATCATGGGTGATATAAGAATCAAAATTTAAAACTCAAATTCCTTATTTACTATTTTTGGTCATGGAATCATCAAAATTTCTTATCTTGGTGGAATTAATAATCTAATGATTGAAATATTAAGAAAACCCCTCTCCCCTCCACTATAAATACCACCCCTCACACCCTTATTACTTCACACCTATAAATCCTCAATAAATTCCTAAATTCTACCCAATTATCATCCATAGCCCCTCCCCCATGACCAGTAGCAATTTTCCTCATCAAAAGACCAATCCAAGGCTCCTTAAGGAGGATCTCAAGAGGAGGATTCAAGATGTAATACATCTCTCTCTCTCTCTCTTCTTTCAATTTCCTTTCAAATTTCATTTCTTTTCTTCTATTATCCACAACTTATATTATCCAAATTTAATTATAACTCCAGTAAGATTGATTTAATGGTATGATATCATGTTAATGGAATATAATTCATTATACTTCTCCCTCCCACTCTTTGTTAATAAAAATTAAATTATTTTCTGTGATGTGTTAATTTACCTATATCATGGGTAATGTAATTCCATTTTCGTTAAAATACTTAAATTCTATAAATAAAAACATAAAATGGTTGAAAAATATTTTAAATTTTATGTTTTATCCCCTTTTATGTTTTGGAACTAACTTATTTACAATAAACTAAGTGATAAAATAAAACAAGTTTGTTGTGATCCAAACACTACCCAAATAAACCAAAAATGATCGTCATTAAACTTTATCTAATGATTCATCTTCATGGTACATAAAAAAATTCATTATAAGATAATTCATATATCTAGAATGTACATAATATTATATATTAACAAATCTGAATTTTCAACCACATTTCAAATGAACATCCGTTCATGAATACAAGTGAAATGTTCGTAAAAGCTAAGAAAATTAACACTCCCGAACAAAGAATTTAAACTCTATAACTCATATAAAGGACAATAAAATAACTTAAAGAAACCATAATGAACCATATTCATGTATAAAGGTTCTGGAATTTTCTAATTAATGGATATAATTTCATTATATAGGAAATTAAAGTGAAGAAAGCACTCAGATACAAGGTAAGGGGAAATTCTGGAACCCAACTTACTTTTTTAAGGTTCTCCCACTTTCACTGAATTTTCAGTATGCTTAATCCTTAAAAATAATTTTTTCATCATTATTTTACCTTTTCTGGGATATATTTTTTTCACTAAAGTTTATGTCAAACACAATGTTTGCCAAAATAACTCTTCTTTCGAAACACACCTTTTACTTCTCACTCAAGGTTGATGGTCCTTGTATCAAGTATGTTATTCCATATTTATTTTGGGAACCAAATGTTTATGAATTTTTTCATAGGAGATGAAACTCATTCCATTCCCGGGGTTATTATTCTATTTTTTAAGCATGATAATGAAAATGTTATGATGTGATGGGTGCGCCCAGAATTATATAGCGCAATATGAATGTTTAAATGTGGCGGTGACCCGAAATTATACAGTGCTCCAATGAATTGGGTAAAGTGATGAATCTCATGATATAAAGTTAAATAATGTGTGAACATGATGGTATATTTTTTCACAACAATGTTTTGTAGTTAAACACTAAGACATGCGGTTTCATTTTTTATGCATTGACACATTCCATGATTTTATCTAATGATTTCTCTCATGATTTTGATGATGATGTTATGATTATGATCACCCCATGCTGTATTATTCTTATATATCCTCTTACATGGATTTTAGCTCATCCCTTTTATATTTGTATCCATAGGTGATTATGTGTACTAATGAGTTTGTAAGGGACAATAAGAAGCTAGAGAAGAATGCATTAAATAAATGTTTATGTTTGATGTTATAAATGTTTTGATTAATCCTAGTTTTTCCAAGACACTAAACCTCTAGATCCTCATGGTGTAATACTATTATGTTTTTTATCTTTATAATTATTTAATATTAATGTTAGAAAAAGGAAGGGTCTTTATATTTTGTATCAAAGGCAAGGTTTAGTTAATTTGGGAATTAGGATTAGTAAACCCTAGAGAAAACCTCTTATATCGACTAAGTTTAAATATGCACAAAACCATATTTTTAAAACATAAGGATATAATAAGATATTATTTTAGTGAAAATTTTACAAATTAATAAGTTATTTATTCATGAATTTTAAACTTATGTTTTTATCTGGGCTTTTCTATTTAAGAAAATGGTGAGAACAAGGAGAAACTAGGCCAACAACCCATGTGAGGGCCAATGCAACAATTGCCCAAAAAACATCCCCAATGCTTTGGGAGGTGGAATTAAAAACTTCATGGAGATGCTTACAATACTATATCAGGTTATGAATAATAACCTGAATAATGATTAATGTCCTTCATCACAAAAGATGAAGCAGATGGCTATCGAGTGTTTCATGAGGCAATGACCACCGAAGTTTAGTGGATCTTTTGATCCAATTGTTGCAGAACAATGGGTCAACTCCATGGAGAAGATATTTTATGTGATTTACTATTCTGAGATAGAGAATGTGACACTAGTCGTTTATCATCTATATGGATAGGTCGATCAATGGTGGGCTTTGATAAAGAACACCAATCCAAGTGACACAATTGAAGAGATGGAATGGGAAGACTTTTAGGTCATGTTTCTTAACAGGTATTTCCCACGAAATTTTTGTACGAATATGGAGAGAGAATTCATAGAGCTCAAGAAAAAGGAAGGAAAATAATTCATGATGTACAAAGCTAATTTGAAAATTATTTCAAGGTATGCTTCGGGTTTTGTTATCAACAGTGATAGAAAAATTGATAGATTCTTTAGTGGATTAAAAACACACCTTTGAAAGGATATTGTAATTAGAGACTTTGGGAGTTATAAAGTGGTTGTTCGGTGTTCCCTCAAAGATGAGATTGAGTGTGCAGAATGGTCCCATGGATATGTTGATAAGAAAAAAAATATGGAATTTCAATACGGAGGATCTAATGATAATGTTGGGAAGAGAACTAAATTACCCACATGACACAAATATAGGAAGTTTCATCATGAGAACTACCTAAAAGGTATAGGGAAATGCTTTGAGTGTAGGAAAGAAAGCCACCATGATCAAGAGTTTTGAAAAGACATGAGAAGGAATGAGAATGTAGTGGATGAAAATGGAGCCCCACCCATGGTTCAATGCTACAACTTCAGGGAGAAAGGGCACTCTGAAAGCAAATGCACTAAACCTCGAGTCTTCAAGGGTAATTAGCATCAGCATCCACCAAATCCAAGGGAATTAGGGAAATATTATTCCATCACTAATAATGAAGTGGAGATAGATAATGAAGTCATATAAGGTTCACTTTCTATTTACTCAAGAATGGAAAAGGATTCATTTTATTCTAGTTCCACGCATTCTTTTACATCTTGCAAGTTTGCTAGAACTATATAATGGAAGCCCAAAAACCTTGAAGTAGAGATATCTATAAAAACATCAAGTGGTGAAATCATGGTATCCCAAGTGTTTGAATCTACTCTTATTGGTTTATATGGGAAGATTCTTCCAGTTAATCTCATAATACTTCTCTTGGTGTAATTCGACATTGTAATCAGAATGGACTGGATCTCGTTATATAGGTAACATATCAACAGTTGGGAAAAGGAAATATATTTTCATATAATGAACCATCCCATGATCCCCTACAAATAAAAATAATATTTTGAATATCCTTTGAAAATCCTTCCACAGTGTTGGTATTGATTCCATGTAAATAGGTATACCTCTCTCAAATGGTTGAGTCAAAGGAACGTGTCAACCTAGTAGAAATTCCCATCATGAGGGAATATAGTGATGTATTTTCAGAAGAGTTACCCAGACTTCCCCTAGATCATGAGGTAGAGTTATCCATATATCTCATACCTGGAGATACTTCTATTTCAATGTGTCCCTATAGGATGGCTCCTATAGAACTGGATGAGTTAAAGAAGCATATGTAGGAGCATTTCGAAAAATGGTTCATATTCCCTAGTGCGTCACCTTCAGGTGTGCCACTACTCTTTATGAAGAAGTAAGATGGAACAATGAGGTTTTGTATGGATTATCATGAACTCAACATGATCACCATAAAGAACAAGTATCATCACCCAATGATTGATGACTTTTTTTATCATTAAAAAGGAGCTCCGTACTTCTCAAAGGTGGATCTTCATTCTTGATATCATCACCTGAAGGTGAAGAAGGATTATATTTAGAAGACTGCCTTCTGTAAAAGGCATGGGAACTATGAGTTTCTAGTGTTTCCCTCCATAGTTACTAATTCCACTATAATATTCAGGGATTTTATTAATATAGTCTTTAGACATTGCCTTGACAAATTTGTGGTAGTGTTTATCGGTGATATTATCATCTACTCCAAGATCAAGGAGGAACATAAATAACATCTAAGACTGGTGTTGGTGACATTGAGAAATGAGAATTTGTATGCCAAGATCAACCAGTGTGACTTTGGCATGAAGCAAGTCACGTTCTTAGGATATGTGATCAGAAGAGAGGTAATTTTAGCAGACCCTTCAAAAAAGGGTTACTGAGCAATGTCTTAGGCCCTCTAGTTTCATAGAAAGCTATAGTTTTCTTGGATTAGCTGGGTACTGGAAATGATTTGTAAGAGATTTCTCACAATTTTCAAGCCTTGTAACTAATTTAACAAGGAAATAGGTAAATTATGTCTGGATGGAAGAAATTGAGGGAAGCGTCAAGGAGATAAAGAGAAGGTTGGTCACTGTACTTGTACTTAGACTACCAAAAAGTGGAGAAAGTTTTGTTATATACAGTGATGTTTGAAAGAAAGGCTTGGGTTGTGTACAGATGAAAAATGATAATTTGATAGCCTATGCCTCATGAAAGTTGAAAAAGCACGAGCAGAACTTCCTGACGCATGATATTGAGGTTTCAGTTGTGTTTTTTTCCATGAAAATATGGTAGCACTACCTTTATGGTGAGAAGTGTGACATATACACAAACCACAAGATCCTACATTATATATTCACAAAAAATGGGATCAAAATGCATTAAAGTATATAGTTATAACTAATCAAGGGATTTGATTACTCTATTCACTACCATCTTGGAAGGAAGAACTAGGTATCTAATGCTCTAAGAAGAAAAGAACTTGCTACTCTACCCATGTTACGGACTGAGAAAGACCCAATCTTATTGGATATTGAAAAGATGGATTTGGAAATCGTAAGGGATAGGGATACATCCAAGCTTGGGAAAATGATTTCACAACCATCTATCTAAGAGAAGATTGAGGAGGAATGAAGGAATGATCTAGAGTTACAAAAAAAAGGTGAATGTAGTAAAGGATGGGAAACTGCAATAGTTCAATATCGATGATGATGGTGTGATTCGGTTGGGAACACAAATTTTTTCACCTTCATCACCCGGGATAAAGAAGGAGCTATTGGACAATGCACATAGCTCAACATTATTTGAGAAGATCTCTCCCATGAACAACTTGCAATGATATATGTTAAAGAAGTGGTGAGACTGCATGGTGTTCCAACATCAATTATCTACAACCATGATCCAAGTTTTACATATAAATTCAAGAGGATTCTTCAACATGCTTTGAGTAATGAATTAAATTTAATCATAGGCTATCACCCCCAAACTGATGCCCAATATGAAAGAACTATTCCAATGCTTGAAGATATGCTAAGAGCCTGCTCATTAGAATTCAAAGGTAGATGGGATAATTATATCCCATTGGTTGAGTTCTCATACAAAAAATTCTTCCACTCTAGAATTCAGATGGATACATATGAAGATTTGTATGGAAAGTGATGTTGAACTCCAACCTGTTGTGATGAAGTTAGAGAAAGAAAGCTACATGGACCCGATCTTGTGAAAGCGATGATAGTGAAGGTTTAAGTAATCCAGAAACATATCAAATCTACTCAGATTTAGCAGAAGATCTTTTCTAACAACCATCAAAGGGACATGGAGTTTCATGTTGGTGATAAATTCTTCCTTCTAATATCACCATGGAAGAGAGTCGTGTGGTTTATAAACAAAGGGAATCTAATCCCAAGGTACATTGGCCCCTTTGAGATCCTTGACCGCATAGGATCTGTGGCCTATCGGCTTTCACTTTCACCAAATATGGATCAAGTTCATGATATGTTTCACCTATCACTCTAGGGAAAGTATATACAAGATCCCTCACATGTACTAAACTCAATGTTTTTAAAGTAAGAAGATGATCTCTCTTATCAGGGCATCCATTAAAGATTCTAGACATGCGATATTAGGTCATACGCAACAAGACAACCAATATTGATAAAGTTTTATGGTGGAAACCTAAGATTTAAGAAGCTATTTGGGTACTAGAATAGGAGATGAAGGATAAGTACCCTCACCTATTTGTGTAAAATGACATTTTGAGGGTGAAATTTCATAAGGGGGAAGAATGTAATGGACCAAAGTTTTATCAATGGAATCCCTTCTTATAGTCATGAATTAATGTATTATCACATTAGGAAGCACAATGAAATATAATTATACTAAATATTATGTGATCTTTAAACATAATTCTTCCACTTCTATGTTTTTAATTTCAAAAATCTGACATACATTGTTGTGTTCAGGGTGATTTTTGGAGTCTAATAGAACAAAAATAATTTTTAGTGAATAGTAACCTACCCATATAAATATTAATATGACCCTTATTAATAGTAAATCATCCCAAAATAATAGTAACCCCACCCATGAATGATTAAGTAACATTTAGGCACCTTATAAGTGATAAAATGGCCATAGTAAAAGTATTGGTATTTTTTTAAGTTATAAATAAATAATTATAATTTATTTATTTATTTAAAAGAAAATGTATTTTCCAAAAATGTTTTTGTAAATTAACACTTATATGTCTTCTGGTTTTAAGATCAATTTATAATAACTTATGTAAATTTTGAAAGCATTATGAAATCAGTTTTAATTTTAAAATCTATATTTTTCAATTAAATTAGGATTTTAATTAAAAATTAAATTAATCAGATTTATAAAATTATTTTTAAAAAATAGATTTCATTTTTTAATTCTACACATCAAAAAATGGTTTAGGTGAATTTTTTGAATTTTTCTTAGATACTTGAATTTTTGGTGAATAGTAAAATACATTAATTTACGGTATAAATACATTATAATTTAAATCCACTTCTCTGGAAATCTTGAGTGATTTAAGAACCCAAAGCTCGAACTCACATTCCCTATTTACTATTTTTGGTCATGGAATCATCAATATTTCTTATCTTGGTGGAATTAATAATCTAATGATTGAAATATTAAGAAAACCCCTCTCCCCTCAACTATAAATACCACCCCTCACAGCCTCATTACTTCACACATATAAAGCTTCAGTAATTTCTTAAATTCATTCCAAAGATCTTACCTAGACCCTCCCCCGTGACCAGGATCTCTTGGCCTCATCAGAAGGCCAAGTCTAGGTTCTTTAAGGAGGATCTCAAGAGGTGGATTCAAGAGGTAATTCCTCTCCCTCTTTTCTTCCAATTTTCTTTTCAAATTTCATTTCTTTTCTTATCTTATACCCAACTTATCTTATCTAAATTTCATGATAAATCTAGTATTATTGATATAATGGTATGATATCATGTCAATGGAC
This sequence comes from Viscum album, assembly GCA_963277665.1. Taxonomy (NCBI): domain Eukaryota; kingdom Viridiplantae; phylum Streptophyta; class Magnoliopsida; order Santalales; family Viscaceae; genus Viscum; species Viscum album. The sequence continues at coordinate 2,116,451,173 of OY728161.1, read as the reverse complement.
TATTATTTATTATACTCCTCCCTCCCACTCTTTGTTAATAAAAATTAAATCGTGGCTCAAGATTTGTTAATTTATCTACATCATGGGTGATGCAATTCCATTTTCCATCGCCACCTTCAAGGTTTTAAATTAAACCATAAAATGGTTGCAAACAGATTTTACAATTTATTTTTTATCCCCTTTTATGTTTTTTAAGAAACTTATTTACATGAATCAGAGTGATAAAACAGAACAAGTTTGTTATGATCGAGAAACCACCCAAATTAACCAAAAATGATTATCATTAAATTTTATCTAATGATTCATCTTAATGGTACAAAACCAAATTAATTATAAGATAATTTATATCTATATAATGTCACTAATATTATATATTAACAAATCTTTACGTTCAACCACATTTCAAAATTAACATCTGTTCATGAATACAAGTGAAACATTCAAAAAAGCTAAGGAAATTAACACTCGTGAACAAAGAATTTAAACATTATAACTCATCAAATTTCCCACAAATAAACTTAATGAAACCATAATAAACCATATTCATGTATAAAGGTTATGGAATTCTAAAATTGATGAATATAATGTCATTATATAGGACATTAAATTGAAGAAATTTTCTGGATACAAGGTAAGGGAAAATTCCCGAACCCAACTTAAGTTCATTGGGTTCTCCATCATTCACTCCGTTTTCAGTATGGTAACTTCTTAAAATAATTTTTTCATGATTGTATTACATTTTTAGAGACATAAATTTTTTCATTTAAAGTTTATGTCATACACAATGGTTTCCAACATAACTCTTCTTTAGAAATACACCTTTTACTTCTCACTCGAGGTTGATAGTCTTTGTATCAAGTATGTTATACCCTCTTTATTTTGGGAACCCAATGTTTATTAATGTGTTCATATGAGATTAAACTCATTACATTACATGGGTTATTATTCTATGGTTAATGAATTATAATAAAAAATTTATGATGTGATGGGTACACTAGAAATTATACAGTGCAATATGATTGTTTGAATGTGACGGGTGTGCCCAAAATTATATAGCGCTCCAACGCAATGGGTAAAGTGATTAATCTCATGAGATAAAGATAAATGATGTGTTAACATGATTATATATTTTTATATAACTATGTGGGGTATTTAATCACTAAGACATGATGTTTCATTTTTTTTATGCATTGCCACATTCTATGCTTTTATCTAATGATACCTCTCATGATTTTGATGATGATGTTATGATTATGCTCACCCCTTGCTATATCGTTCTTATATATCATCTTAATGTGATTTTATCTCACAAATTTTATATGTATATCCTCAAGGGATTATGTGTACTAAGAAGTTTTCAAGGGACGATAAGAAGCTGGAGAAGAATAAATTAAATAAATTTTTATGTTTGATGATGTAAATGTTATGTTTTGTCCTAGTTTTCCCTAGAAACTAAACCTATGGATCCTCATGGTGTAATATTATTATGTTGTTTATATTTATAATGTTTTAATATTAATGTAATAAAAAGGCAGGGTTGTTATACATCCACAATTCAAAGACACATTTAAAGAGCACACAAAAAATCTAGCATGCAACAAAAAACCATTTATCTAGAAAAATTTAGTTTCAAAACATTCATGCCTTTAAATAAATATGAAACACACCTCACACATTTCATACAAATCATAAAACATCTTCAAGAAAACCCCACAACAAATCACACATAATTCATAACCACTTTCCTTTAGAAAATACATTTTTATCACATATGTATCTCAGCCCTTTTAAAAAAACGATTTTTCACCACAAAAACAATATATATAACACATTTAAATAACTAAGAAAGAAAATAAAAATCATTTGATAATGTAAAATCATAGAACCACCTACCTAAAACTTGTAAATTTTATGAAAATGGCGTGAAACCACTACTGCAACACCACAAGACCTTGATGATTCCTTAAAGTTTCCACACCAATACCACCCAAGTATTAGAGTTAAGTACGTATATGAAATCATGGGGGGAGATCCCATGGCTGAAAATCCATAATGGGGTGGATGGAAGGTGTTTTATGGCCAAAAAACGAAGATGGATAGAACAAAAATTCCCAATTTTTATTTACCTGGACATGTCACATGGTTATCCTGCATGGTTTTCCAAACCATGCGGAAACTATTTTTCCCTTACTATCCAAGTGGGTTAGGTCGTATGGTTAGCCCATACATTTTTCCAAACCATGTGCCAGCCATGTGGTTTCTACTACCCAAAATGGTAATTGGGTGAATGATTACCTAGAAGAGGGCACACAGTTTCCCTTAACTATGCACCAACTACTGCGGCACATGATGTCAAGCCCAAACTGTCTATTTTTTTAAAAACAATTATTGGTAACCCCATAGATAAATGATAAAATGAAAATAATAAAATCCTCAAAAAAATAATGTACATGACAATTGAATTACACCCAAACCTATTTTGACAATTTACATTAAAAAACGGACCGAAATTCACTGAAATTATAGGATTAAAATAGTATTTTTTTCATTTTGGTTAAATTTTTTTGAATGATATCTATAGTTATAGATTCTATAATTGGGTGATTCTTAGCACATTGGAAATATCAAAAAATCTACAAAAATAATTAAAATATATCCAGACCCATTTTAACCATTTATATATTAAAAAAATATACATGAACTCACATCAAATGTTTTGTAAAAATTATATTATTATATTTTGGTTAACTTCTTTTCATTGATAATATTTCATAGTTATAGATTCCATAATTGAGTCGTTATTACGAAATTTGAAATATAATATATATATGTATATGTATATGTATGTATGTATGTATGTATAATTCAGCGATATAAAAACCTAGTTTAACTCTTGACATATAAAAAATTTGACTTTAACTTACTGTAACTATAGGGTAAACACTAAGGATTTCTATTTTGGTTAAAGTATATTTTTGAATGGTAACTATATTTGAATCTTCTATGAGTCAAAAATTATTATCTATTTGTAAATAAGACAAAAATATATTACAATCATTAAACCACTCTTAAACCATGTTTAATAATTGCATATTAGGAAATGGATTGATACTCACTATAATTATTGGGACAAAACTGTATTTTTCCATTTTAGTTATCTTCTACTTTTAAAGATATCTAATGTTATTAATATTTTAATTTAGTAATTATTGTCACATTGTAGTTATAATTAAAACATATAAAATAGTTCAACTAAACCTAAACATGGTTTAACCATTTACATCGAAAAAATTAACCCACACTCACTACAACTATCAGGTTAAAACAATAGTTTTCTATTTTTTATTCTTGTTTTTGATGATATATGTAGTTATAGATCATAAAATTGGGTTATTTGTATCTAGTTATAAATATAAATAAAATATTTAAAAATACTTCAACTACACACAAACCTATTTTTGCAGTTTACATATTTAAAAAGTGAATCTAACTCACAATGACTATTGGGTCAAAAATATAGTTTTCCATTTTAGTTTTCTTTGGGTTTTGAATGATATGTTTAACTAAATCTACTATTATTGAGTTATTCTTATTAATTTTGGAATTATAATGATTATATTTAAAAATAATTCAGCTAAACCCAATCAAATTGAACATTTTATATATTAAAACATTTACCTGATGTCACTAAATATATATATTATTCTTCTTTAAAGATTTAATACAACCTTTCCCAAATGAAAAACTGACATATTATAATTAATAAATCACAAAATTTAAATAATTACACTAAGGTGACTTTATGTCTCAATGGTATTGTCAAAACATTGATTATTTTTTTATATGGGTGATTCATTGGAAATAATCATTTATGACCCATGAAATGATAACTATATTGATATTTAAGCCTTCTTGATAATGTGTTCTTCATAAAAATTGGATAGTATAGTTATCCATTTATTCTCCAAACCAAAATCATTTCATAAGTATGGAAATCATTTCCCAACAATATAAGCACAATATATATTTGAAATATACCATTTCAAAAAGCATCATATATGTGCACACCCACAATAAAATATTGTTTAATCTCATTTATTAAATGTTCCAAGTAAACATTTATATCATTTATTGGATAATAATGTTTGGATGTTATTATTATTATGAATGTAAATTGATTTTTCATAGAAATACATGTAAAAATTTTATAATTGAGATTGGAGACTATCTATGTGATATGTAGGGTAAACATATGATGTCACAATACCCACCCACCCCCCCCCCACTAGTACCCCTCCTTAGAAAGAAGTAAAATAAAGGAGTGACCACTGAGTCCCACCTCAAATAGACCCCAATTTGGTGATTATCATTGAGGTTAGAAAAAACTCAAATGTGAATCATTACCCTCAATATCCCTAGATCATAATATAAAACCATCAACCAATCCATAATTCTATAATATAAATATACCTAAATATAATGAAATAAATATCTCATATGCATGAATATTAAATAGATACAAATATCTCCAAAGATAAAAAATACCAAAATAAAGAAAAATATGGTGGAAACAACCCAAGCTCTGAGATAATGTTTTCTAGATCGATCACCTTAACCTTCTTAGAAACCTAAAAACAATTTATATATACATAAGATGATAATAACATGTATAATTTAAAGGATCATGCCTAAAATATCACATGAAAATGTAAAATATTCATATTAATACCCCTGTGAACAAACAAAAGAATTGACCACCACTTATATAGATTATCTATTCCCTAGCCTCACTAAGGATCCTTCGCTAAATAATGCATCCAATAATAGAAATTTATATCATAATAATGTAGATAAAGGTATCTTAAAACCACTTCCCCACTGATTTACCACTCTCACCAATAAAAATATATCATTTAATCACAACCCTTTCATATTCACATATGAGGTACCAGCCATATATCATGTCTCGAAACACCAACTTCATATCTTGTATCAGGTAACTAAGGAGGTGTGGTATCATGAAATCATAGGAAATAAACCTTGCATCCTCCTCCTATCACACATGACCCCACCAAATATTTTATCTTCCACCACCAATGTCACCAGAATAAACTACCAAAGAAAGAGTAATGTAGTGGGGGAAGTAACCCATTTGTATCCTCCCAATCGTGATTATTATAGAAAACACCCCCAGAGTCTCTGGGTGTGGGTCAGGTTACCCAACATGGCTGGTTTGAATATAAAATTCTTAAAATAATATGAGTATAGTATTATTGCACACATGACCACACCTATGGGTCCATATAAGAAATTTAACCACAACCACTCTTAGAAAACTATAATATCATGCCACCAAAAAATAACTCTAATGTAGAAAAAAAAAACCAAAGTCATCACACAAATATCCAAAATTTGAGTGGTATATCCCACTATTCTATTTAAAAAATCAGAAATAAATATTTATTAATTTATTTATTAGTTTAATTCCACACGAATGAATTATTTATACATAACCACATTTATATTTTTCAAAAATTATTTCATTTCTACTAAATTACTACCATGAAACCACTACATCGAGCTGTCTTATTACAAATAAGGATACTAATTTGAAAACAAAAAAGTCCACAAATTTTCACCTAAATAAGGCCATTAATATTCATACCAATAAGGCTACCAATCCACACACAGCCAAGTCCATCATGTTGTATGCAAAAAATCAATCATAAAACAGGTATATTAGTTTAGCCATTTCATTTATTATATTCAAGTAGAGAACATTTTATATTTTATTCTCTAATCAATCTATCACTACATGTCTTAATCCTATAATAATAATATAGCATGAAATGACATGAGTAACATAAAGAAAACTGGTAACCACAAACACATCACACCACTCCCTTTCAATTTCATTAGTCTAGTTTATTATCTTTATTATGCTGATTTCTTAATATTGATCTAATGGATAAAAATAATGATTATATCATATATTAATATTAAATATATAGAAATAAAATCCCCTATATTAAAATAATTTCTTTGATTCACTACACAAATCCAAAGCAAGAAAGGATGAACTGTGGGGCCATAACCACACATGGAATACTCGAATCAATCTAAAATGAAATGATTTATTATAAAAATCACATCCCAAAAAACTCTCAAGTCTAGACAAGATAGTCTCTATGTGATCCCAAAAGATACAAAGGGGGACTTAGAGATAAATAGATGAAAAAACTCACCCTGAATCACTAATATTGAATCATAGGAAGAAAAGGGTGAACACCAAAGATCAAAGGATATTAGGGATCCCAAAATTTCCTAGGAATCACCAAAAGGTCAGGAAAATTTAAGGCATAATGGGGAGTGAGGATAACACCCCATTAATGGTGTAAATTTCTTATTCACACTATAAACCTTGTTCAGTTCACACATAACACCCTAAGATTTTATGAAGTGATTCTCTATGAATAAGTTTTATATCTTTTATGGATTTCTTTATATGAAACACCGATAAAAAATTAACCTTGATATACAATTGAAAAATTACTATTTAATGTGATAGTTATCACTTAGTCGTTGGGTTAGAAAGTATGAATAGGAATAAAAAAATTGTTAATAATTAATTTTTTATACCTCTATAAAATGAATTCATTGTTTATAAATTAATTATAAATTAAAATAAAAAATATTTGAAAATAGAATAGTTGTTCATCTGGAAAAATATTTTTATACGTGTAATGTGTTATTCAATTAATAACTTAAATTAATCACTATTGATGAATGATTTTAATATATATATATATATTATAATCAATAATGTTTTTTACTATTCATCTAATTTTTTTTCTACTTGTGGGATTATAATTAATCGAGATTCATGCTTAAAATTGTACTTTACTAAAAAAAAGGTTTTTGAGATGTTTTGTGCACTTATTTTAAAATTAATTTCTATCAATTTTATAAATTGTGTCTTAAAAAATTGATTCCATATTTGAAAGGAAGACGATCAAATTTTATAAATAAGACTCTTTTATTTTATAAAAATTATGAATAGTAAACATGGTAAATTTTTTCACCTCGGTTAGTGTAAAACATGTAAAATAGGGTTTAAACATTAGGAAAATGATTTAAAATCTTAATAAAACTATAATTAATCCTATTTTATGAATTTATTTCGTCTATTTATGTCCAAATCAAAAAAAATCCACTTGGTGCAATATGTATTCCATATTTACCTTTATATTACATTATGAAAAGAATAAAAATAAAATGTCACAATCTTCAATTTAATATCTCTAATATTTTTCTAGGAGAAAGAAAAAATGTTAGGTTTGGTTTTCAATTATAACATTAAATATTAAATAAAAATTTTAAAATGTAAATTTATTTTTAATTTTTAGTGATTAAATAATTAGGATAAATTCTTATGCAACGTCAGCACAACATTTATTCAATTAATAGAAAAAATAAATGATTTAAAAGATGTTAAAAGTAATAGAAATTTATTTAATTATTGTGCAACGTGAATTTTATATATTAATATAACATATTAGGGATTTTTTAAAGGATTATATTCTGATTCCATCTTTGTATTTATGTCTTGAAATTCAAGTTAAATGAGTAGTATCAAAAATGACATTAATGATATTTTGTGAAAAATAATATTTTATTAAACTATGTAAATATTATTAAAATAATTATAGAATATAATTAATAAAATAATTGGCTGAAAATATCACCCATTTTCTATTTATGATTAAATTTTCTCCTTATAAGTAAAATTATAAGCATTAAATATTAAAATTTCATTACCATTATTAAGATTAAAATTAGTCAACCACAGGGTTAAACTAAAATATATGGTTCAAAATAACACCAAAACCTATATAAATTTAATTGGATGATTATATTTCAACCATAAACTCTTTCTTTAATATATTTCCTTTTTGAATAATTTTTCTTCAGAATAACTTAATGATATTTAAATATTTTTAGTAATTCTATGTGCGTCATTTCCCTGCCTTATAAAAGGACACACCTTATCTCTTCTATTTCCACCACTATGAGACATATAACCTATTAAAATCCTATAAAACTCCATTATAAACTTTTTTAACCATCTTTTAGAGGTTTTGTTATTTCCAAAAGACCAACCCTAGGTTCCTTGATGGTATATCTAAAGGGGTTCTTTAAAAAAAGTAGAAATCACCATAATCCTTAGCTTCCTTTTAACTTTTACTTTTTTCCTCCTATAAATCTATGGTATTTATCAAAAAATAACAAAATTAGTTTCCTAAAAATATTTAAATGTAATTATTATTATTAAACCAAAATTATCTACCCTCTCCTCCATCAAATAAAAAATGATAACACCGCTTCTATATACATGTGTACTACCACCTCTACGAATCGATGATATTCGTATTTCATTTCTGATTTACAAAAAAGGTAATAAGGATAGATCTAATAAGTATATATGATACATATGATATAATAATTATTCTATAAATTTTATTTATTATTTACCTTTATTTTATTCAATCCTTTGAGAGTGAAAATAGTGATCATGTGTTTGTACGTCATACTGTCTCCATAAATGGTGTAATTCATTTTTCTATCTAAAATTTTATGGAATATTTTTAAAATAAAAATATATATAATAAATAGATATTATATTTATATCTTGATTAAATTTATGTATATAATTTTACCATGATCTAATTACAAGGACCAACACTTTGGAAAAAACATACGTGAAAAACGAAGTAGTTATCACCCAAAATAGTGAATTTAATATAGAATTGTTAATAAACAGTGTTAAAAGGTTGTAAATAAATCATATATTATATGATATATATTATTATTATTTTTTAATATATTTATAATTAATATAAAATTATTATAAAATTTTTGAACACATATAAAGTAATTCAGAACATAGGTAAGGGTTTATTTAACAATTTCATCATTATTTGAGATTATTTATGTTTAAGACTTAATTGGGGAGAATTATTTGATTTTATATAATAAACCCATTATATTTTCATCTCCCATGTTTTTTTATGTCAATAATAAGTTTTACATTCATTTTTATGTCTTTAAGTGCTCAACATAACGAAATAATGTTCTCAAGGAACACTGGATTTTTTTTTCTACTCGGTTGAAAATCACTCTATTCCATGTCTATATTTTCCATAAAATATTTTTAATTTATTAAATATTATAAAATGATTTATTAAATATATTTTTACCTATTTTATAAATTTAAATTTTTTTAAAAAAATAAATCTTGGTTTCTTTTTTTAAATGAGATACTTTTGGATTTTACTGAAAATGTGAAATAATTATTTATTTTAAGGTACATATAATGAATTGAATTTTTTGCCATCATGACTGCCCAATGATTTGAATATTCCTTTAAATGTTTCAAATTTTATATTATAATAAAAAAATTCCCTTAACAATTTGAATTTTTTTAATTTAGAATAAGTGATTTCAAAGTCAAAAGTGTATTTTTCTTTAGAAACATTCCAATATTCTTTTTAAAGGATTTTAATCTTTTTCAACATCATTCGATAAATATTATGATTTTATGATGATGTAATCTAATAATAAAATCCATCATATTTCTCTGTATGTTGTATGATCCCTTAAACTAGAGGAATAATTTTCATTATGTATGCTAGTTCTTTCAATACAGTCTTCTGTTGATTTTTAAAGCATATTGATTATATTGTTTTATTTATTCATATGAAGAATGAATTTATCTTATTAAATTATGTATGGGATTTGAAATTTTATATCCCATTGATTAATTGGTAGGTCTCATGAGACAAATTAGGTTGGTTTTTTCCAAGTCCTTGCCCATTTGTGTAGATGTCTTAGAATGAGGCCTCTACGATAAGTTTATGTTTTCCATCATTAAGAATTCCATCATCATGAAATTAGTTAATGATATCCATGTGATTATTTAAATATCTATGATATACATGTATAAGTTTCATGATCATATGATTATTTATATTTCATTATTTGATCATCATTTATTATTACAAGATTATTCATGCCTTATTATTTTCTATTTTACACATACCCTTACTCAGCATCTGAGCTCACCGCATTCTTATATTTCCATTACCCAAGAACCAAGAAATGTATAATGATTGATATTTAGGGATATTTTATAGGTAATAATTTATTTATCAAATAAAATAGTATGTTTTATTTTATGTTTTCATGTGTAATGTCAAATTTAAGTATGTATCTAGTTTTCCAAAACTACTAAACTATTTGGTTCTTTGGGATGTGATTGCTTGTAACTAGAAATAATGTAATAAAGTAAATATGGACACAATTATACTAGGATCATGGTATTTATAGTGGGTATCAGATAAATTATAGTAGTTTCCTAGGGTAATTGATTTAGGAAAACATGGTTTAGGGAACATACCCGTCTAAATGACATTGAGGATAAGTCTAAGTTTATGATAAGTTCATAAAATTTTGGTATCGTAAATATTATTTAGTTTTATTATAAATACATTCATATCTAGATTATATATGTATACATGGATTTTTCATAGACTCTTCTATGGGTAATAACCCTAAAAAGTGTTCATTGTGTGTATCTTGGTCATCATTATAGTGCATGTAAAGTTTTCCATTACTCTATATCTATTTTTTATAATCACAGGGTATATGATTGGGTTAATTCATATTTTATTTAAAACCCATTATAAATATTTTAAAATATTTTTATAATTTTAAAATATTCCCAAATAAACCATGTTTTTTATTCTAATATGTGTTATAAATAAATTTCCAATTTTTTTAAGTGTTTCACTAGTTTCAAAATTATACATTATTATTCTTAATTATATAATCTAATCTATTATATGTCTTTTTTTATAAATGGATCCTAACATAAAGAAGTTAAATCGTATCAATACAAATAAACTATATTTACATTTCCCTCCTTTGCAAGATAATGAATATAGAGCAATATTTGGAAATATACAAATTATAACTATACTAGGGAAGCTGACTCAAGTTATGACCAATAACCATTCCCGTATGGAGTAGCCTACTGATCAATATCATGGTGTAATAATATTATACAATTTCATGCAACAAAGACCCTATTCATTTAATAGAATCAAAAATCCATTTGTTTGTAAGAAATGGATAGGTACCTTAGAAACTATATTCCTCACTTCAAGAAGTAATGAATGAGAGATGGTATTCATGTTAGTTTATCATCACATGGGGGATGGAGATCAATGGTGATCATTGATTTAAAACTAAGGATGAGGATGAAATAATGGACATGGAGTGGATGTATTTTAAGGTTTGTTTCCTGGAAAAATATATTCATTATAAATAATGAGAGAATGTTGAGAGATAATTTAAGAACCTAATATAAAAGGAATGGTATAATATTTCGATGTTTGAAGCTAACTTTACAAGGTTAGGAAGCCATATTTCAGACTATGTACATAATCCAAAGAGAAATGTGGAATGTTTCTTTAATGGGATTAATCTAATATTTTAAAGGGTATTAGTCTCCAAAACATTATCAACGTATCAGAAAATAGTATCATATAATATCAAGAGAGAGAAATAATTCTCCAAGTCCTGTGGTTATGAAGCAAGGTAAGAAAAAAGAGGATAATGGATTGGAAAGTGGATAAGGGGAAGAATATGAAGGGAATTTTTCAAAATTTGATACTTATATAAGGAAACACTATACTAAATTTTTAAAGGAAAATTTAGTTTTATTCACGTGTAGATAAAAATACCACCATTATCATGAATTCATGGGCAATAGAGATTCCATTATAGTAAACTAATTTGAATATAAGGGTATGGGTCACTATTCTATCCATTACCCCAAACGTCAAGGGAACTTACCACAAAATAATCCAACGGGATAAGGCCAATCTCTTTCAATTACTATAGTAGAAGTGTAATTTTCTAGAAACATGGAGAAAGGTGAACTTATCATCCACTCTAGGATTTCAAATGCATTTATTGTTATGGTTCTACCCACTCATTTATATCTAAAAAATTTGTTAAGTTTCTCACATCACCACCTCAATGATTAGATGTTTATTTTTCAAGGAAAACTATTAATGGTAGGATAGCTAAATCTCAAGTTTATAAATCCTATATAATACAGGTTTGTGGGAATTTTATTCTTATGAATCTTGTTATTCTTCCTCTAGTCAAATTTGATATAATTTTGGGTATGGATTAGCTCTATCAATATAGATTCGATATCAATTTTTGGGGAAGGGAAGTTACATTCTATGTTCTAAATCAACCTTCAAATGTATATCAATGTGTGGATGAACCTTAATGTCGAATGGTAATTACATCCATCATATGGTTTTTTCTACCTATTAATGTGGGACATTTATCGCAAATTAGGGAAAACTCAAAATTGAAAATGTTGTTTTTGTTTGAGAATATTCTAATAAATTTCTTGAGTACTTTCCCAGTCTTCCACTAAATTATGAAGTTGATTTTTAAATTGAACTCATACTTATAGCTACATATATTTCAGAGACTCTATATAGAATGGACTCAACTGATTAATGAATTGAGGAAGAAACTTGAAAATAATCTAGATATGTGATTCATTCGTCATAGTTATTTTCAATGGGCCTATTATTTTTATTAAGAATAAATATGGTGTAATTTATCCTTACATTGATTATCTAGAACTTAAAAAGTTCACTATATAAAAAATATCCTCTACCACATATCGATTATCAATTTGATAAATTATTAATAGATCTATATTTTTTCAAGATTGATCTTTGATCTCAATATCAATAGTTGAGGTTAAAGAAGAAAGATATACCCAATATATATTTCTGTGTGAGTTATGGTTATTTTGAATTTAGAGTAATTTCATTTGTACTTACCAATTATCTTTCTCTCATCATGGAATTAATGAATATATTCTTTAGATATTAACATGATCAGTTTATGGTAGTCTCTATAGATGATATTATAAAATATTTAATGATATAGGAATATAAAAAATAATATTTTCTAATTTTTATTAAGAGTCTAAAGAAGGATTATTTTTTTCTATATTTTTTGAAAGCTTCATTATTATGTACTATAATCCCAAGTGGAGGAATATTATTGGATCCTTCTAATAGAAAAGTTATTGAGAAATTTCCTAGACTAACCATGGTAACTAAAATCTAAAGTTTTCTAGTGTTGAAAAGATATTACCTATTATTTTTGAAATATTTATCACGACTATCTAATCCACTCACCCGTTTGACTCATAAGGGGGTTATATACTTATGGGAATATGTATACGTGAATAATTTTCGAGAAATAATGAGAAGGTTGGTAAATAAATTTTTCTTACACTACAATGCAGTGGATAATGGTTTGTGATATATATTGATGTATCAAAGAAGATATTGGGATGAAGCCTCTTTCATAATGACTTGTTGATATAATATACCTATCACCAATTAAAATTCAATATAAAAATTACTTGACTCATGATTTGGAGTTAGCAGCGGTAATTTTGGCATTGAAGCTATGGATGAATTATTTGTGTGGTGGAAGGTGTGATATATATTGTGATGAATAAATATTTAATTATATATTTATATAGATATATTTTAATATTCACCAAAGAAGAAGGTTGGGGTAAATAAATGATTATGATTTCTCTATACAATACCACCCTAAGAATGAAAAAAATGTGAAATATTCTCTAAGTTAGAAAGATCATGCTAGTTTTTCCATGTTGAGGATTAAAAGAGATCCAATATGTATTTATTTATATAATATTGATCTTGAAATCATCAGGAAAGGTGAAATATCTTATCTTTATTAGATGGTTGTTCAACCATCAATTCATGAGAGGATTAAAAAGGTTATTAATAAATATGTGTAATTATAGAAAAGGTGGGGTAATGTTCTTGAGTTCAACCATGATCATTCTGGACTGATAATATTCAAGAATAGAGTATGATTCCTATCAATACCATACATTAAGACAAATCTATTTTATAAAGCTCATAGTTTACCATTACCTATTCATCATGTATGTATGAAGATGTATAGATATTTAAAAGATTATTTCTAGTAGAATAATTTGAAAAGTGTAATTTTAGAGTATGTATAACTATTAAAGGTTTGTAACAAAGTAATGAAAGAGATATTCAATTCATGGAGGATGTTACAACCATTACTCATACAATAAAGGAAATGGAAAAAATAAACATGGATTTTGTCATTGGAATCCCTAAAACATCAAAAGGATAGAATTCTATTTGGGTTTTAGTTAATCACCTCAGAAAGATAGCATATGACATTCTTATTAGATAAAATTTATCTCTTGATCATATTTATATAATATACTTTAAGTAAGTGGTAATGTTTCATGGATTACCATATTATAATTTATTTTATCAGTATCCAAGGTTTACCTCAGATTTATCGCAAAGTCTTCCTCAAAATATGGATACAGAGATTATTTTTATCATTGTTTATCATCCTCAAACATATGGATATTATGAAATTACTATTAAAACACTATAATATATTTTCATAGATTTATTTATGAACTTCATATGTGTTTGAGATCAAAACATTTGGTGTAATTTTCTTAAAATAATAGCTTTCACTCAAATATTCAGATGGTTTTTAATGAATCCCTCTATGTAAATAAGTGTAAAAATTCAATTTCGTGTAATAAAGTGGGAACAAATCTATTGGGACCAAATATAGATATGGAATGGTAGGAATAGTTAGATCCATTCAATAATTCATAAGGGTAGATCAATGTTTAAAAAATTTATGTTGAAAATCATCGAACAGACCTATAGTTTGAAGTTGGTGAGATAATATATCTATAACATTATTCATGAAAAAAAGGTAATGAGATTCATAAATAATTGAAAAGTGATCCCTATTTATATTTTCCCCTTTGAGATTATTGATTTCATTAGGATGGTACCTTATCATTTGGATCTTCCGCCAAATCTTTCTTAAGTTGATAATGTGTTCCATGTATCTCTCTGGAGGAAGTACATTCCTGATCAATCACATGTACTAAACCCAGTGTTAATAAAATTATATCATGATATTTACTATGAAGAATAACCAGTAAAAATATTGGATAGTAAAGATAACATTCTATTGAACAAGACTACTCACCTAGTTATATATGTATAGAGGAATTAGAAACTAAAAGAAGAAAATTGTGAACTCGAGGATGTAATGAAACAGAGATATCCTAAACTATTTATATCTATGAGATGGAATTTTGAGGGTTAGATTCATTTAAAGTGGGTTATAATTGATACATTTTATAACTTTGATAACTTTCAATAGACACAATACTGACCTTAAATGAACCACGATATATAATTGAAATATTATTATTTAACATGATAGTTATCATCTATCCATTGGGCTAGTGGATGTCAATTAAAATATCTAAAGTATGAAAATTTTATGGTTTATAAAAGTACAAAATTAATTCGCTTGTCATCAATTAATTTTAATTGAAAATCAAAATCACTATAAAAAAATTGATATTTTTTCTTGAAATACTATTTAATTAATGTAATGTGTTTTTATCTTAAAATATTAAATTAATAACTACTATTGAATAATTATAATTAAGTTTATATATTATAAATTCAAAAAAATTATTTTAACATTCATGTTTTTTTGATGTATGGGATAATAATAAATCCATTTTTATATTAAAAAATATTATTTTTAAATATGGTTTTCATCACATTTTGTGCACTTATTTTAAAATGAATTTATGTAACTTAAAAATATTGAGTCTTCAAAAAATTATTTAAGATTTATATTTGGGATTTTAAAATTTGGTAAAATGGTCTCTTTTATTTTTGGTCATTTTGAATGGTAACATTAGTAAATGTTTGATATGGGTAAAACATGTAAAAATGGGTTAAAACATTAGGATAAGGATTTAAAATTTATATAATGATTTTTTTATCCTATTTAATGGATTTATTTCATCTATTTATATGGTTCCATTTATCTTTCGTATTTACACTGCTATTACTTTATGAAAATAATAAACACAAAATGTCACACAGTTGACTTTAATATCTATAATATTTTTCCCTAGGGATAAAATAAGGTTAGTTTGTGTTTTAAAGGATAATTTTAAAGATTAATTAAATTTATTTATCATGGTAAATTATTTTAACTTTTTAGTGGTTGAATAAGTATCTAAAATCCATACATAGTGCTGATATAGTATTTATTCAATTAATAGAAAAGTAATATGAATTATTTTAATACTACTAAAAAGAAATAAAAATTAGATGAATTATTGTATTTAGTGAATTTTATAAATAAATGTAATATATTAAATACATGTGAATGGTTCATATTATAATTCCATATTTATTTTTATGCCTTTAAATTCAAATTAAATTAATAGTGTCAAAAATGAAATTAATTATATTTTATGAAAAGTAATATTTCATTAAATTATTCAAAGATTATGAAAATATTTAAAGGGACAAGTAGGATTATAATTGGTCAAAAATATCATCCCTTGTCCATTTATAAGACAATTTTTATCTTAAAAGTAAATTTATAACCATTTAATATTAAAAATTCATTATCATTATTAAGATTAAAATTTGTTAACCAAGCATTTAAACCAAAAGATAAGTTTTAAAATGACCCCAAAAACTTTATAAATTTCATTGGATGATGATATTTTGGACATATCCTCTTTATATTCAAATATATTTTCATTTAATTTAATTTTTCCTAATAATTACTTAATTATATTTTAATCTTTTTGGTAATTCCAAGAGTGTCCTCCCCCACACACTTATAATAGGACACCCCTTCCCCATTTTGTTAACTCTAATTTCAACCATCTATCACAAAAAATTGTTGTAAGACTATATTATAATTTTTTTATACATGTTAAATAAGTTATTGTCTCCCAAAAAGACTAACCCTAGGGTCCTTAATAAAAGATCTAAAGGATTTTTTCATAGAATAGGTAATCACTTTAACCGATCACTTTATTTTTTACTTATTCCTTTACCTCCCATAAATATATGGTATTAATCATAAAATAATAACATTAGTATCTTCAATGTTGTAAAATTTTATGATGATTATGAAACCATAATTATTAACCCTCTTCACCATCAAATGAAAAATGATAACATCCCTCGTGGGTACATGTGGACTACAACATCCATGAATCGATGTGATTTGTTTTTCATTTCCACATTACATAAATGGTAATAAGAATATATTTAATAAATATATATGATTTATATGAAATAATAACGATTCTATAAATTTTAATTATTATTTACCTTTCATTCATTCCATCAATTGAAACGTGAAAATAACATTCATGAGTATATACAGTCTCGAGTCTCTATAAACGGTGTAATTAGTTTTCTATCTCTAAGTTTTATGGATGATTATAATTATATATATATATAATAAATAGATATGATATTTATATGATTATTAATGGTTTTGATATGATTGAACCATGATCAATGTACAATGAACAAAATTACTAAACCAACCTATATATGATAAATGAAGAAATTATCACCTGGAACTGTGATTTTATAGAGAATCATTAATAAATGGGTGATAAAAGGTTATAAGTAAATCATATATGGTATTATATATATGATAATGGTTCTAACATATATGTATACTAAATATATATATATATATTATACAGGAGTTTTGAACACATATGAAGGAATTCGGGCTTGAGGTAAGGGTCTATTTCACAATATCATAATTATTCATGATTGTTTATTTATAAGTATCCACTATGAGAATTATTATATCATTCTAACTTAAACACATTATATTTTATTCTAATCTGGTTATTTATTGAAATTGTAATCTTTCCATTCATTTTCCCCTCTTTAAGTACTCAATATACTAAAATAATGTTTTTAAGGAAAACAAACATTGTTTTTCTACAAGGTCGAGAATCATTCTATTCCATATCCATATTTTCCATAAAATGTATTAAATAATGTTTTTTTTATTCTGAAATTATTTAGTAAATAAATTTTCACCCTAGATTTATTTTTTCAAAAATGGTGTAAATATAATCTTTTGGTCATTTTATGAACGATATACTTTTTACATATACCAAAAAAAGTGAAAGGAATCGTTGTTTTAATATACATGGAATAAATCTAAATTCTGACCATCATGACCACACAATGATTCGAATCTTATTTATATGTTTCAAAGATTCCTTTTAATTAAAATGTTTACCTTGATAGTTGTGAGATTTTAAGATTTTAAATAAGTGATTTCAATGTGAAAATAGTATTTTCTTCAAAAAAATTACATTGATATTTTTTAAGTATTTTAATCTATGTCAATATCCTTTGATTAATATTATAATTTAATAGAGATACATGCACATGAGCCTCAACCTAGTTGGTGATGACTCCTTAACTGCATCCAAGAGACCTGGGATCAAATCTAGGTGGGGGGTAATTTCTGGGGTACTGTAGCAGTACTGTAGCAGGTAGTGTAGCAGTATTGTAGCATGCACTATAGCCGGAACTGTGCAGAACTGTAGCACGTACTGTAGCAGTAATTGTAGTAGGCACTCTTTGGCACTATAGAAGCCGGGAATATGCCCCCATTTGGGCCTTCAGGACATTGATTTGGTCCCCGAGTCCTTTAAGACCTTCGGGCCACCCAGGACTTCGGGTCAGTAAGGCCTTCAGGCCACCTTAAAGTGCAGATGCAAACCAGACAACCTACAAGGAACAAGCTTCAGAAGGAGGAGGAGCAAGGATATTTCACCATAGTAGAAGCTAAACGGATTGCAAGAATGAGAGGTTATGGAACCTGCCATCGGGACAAGCATGTGCATGCACGAGAAAGCCTAGCCGAACAGCCATGTGAAGGTGGAGAGATAATTCCACGATGAAGATGCTGGGGAGGATCAGTTCCAAGTAGTTAGTCTGGGTTATATGTAATTTTTGAAGCCTACGGGCAATGAATTCCTCTAAGGCCTATGGTCCATGTAATTCTTACGCCTACGGGCCTTGTAAGGGTTCCACCTCACCCCTTGAATGGTGGATTATCAAAAATAAATAAAAAATGAAGGCCTTTGGTCCATTGGAGGAATAGAGATACACTCTAATTACACCATCCACCATATTTATTTGGATGTTTTAGGATCACTTGAACTAGAGAAATTTTTTATATTCCATATTTTAGTTCTTTTGATATAGATAGTTATTGATTTTTAGGTCATTTTTATTAAGTTGTATTATTTATTCATATGATGAATGAATTGGGATTATCAAGAAATAGGATATGCTCAAAGTTATATAGCCCCACATTTCATTGTTAGGTCTTGTGAGAAAAATATATTTGGGTATTTTTTTGAGGCCTTGCCCATTTATGTATATTTCTTGGTATGATAAATCAATGGTAAGTTTATGATGTCTGAAATTATGCATTCCATCCTTATGAAATCAGTTATTGATGTCCATGTGATGAATTTAATTGTTATGATATTCATGGATAATTTTCAAGATCGTTTGATTATTTATATGGAATTATTTGATCATCATTTATTAATGTAATATTATTAATGCCTTATTATATTCTATTTGTTTTCATACCATTAATAAGCATCTGAGATCACCTCTTTTTTATGATTCTTTTACCTACGATACAAGGAAGTGTATTGTGTTTATTATTTAGGAATATTTAGAGGTAATAATGGTGTTCTGAAAGACAATAATATATTGTATTTTATGTTTTCAAGTGTAATGTCTTATTTAAGTATGTATCTAGTTTTCCAAGATTACTAAACTATTTTATTCTTTAGGATGTAAAAATTTTGTATTTAATACCAATGTAATAAACTAACCACCATCTATAGGATACTATGTTTGGGGTATTTACATCAAAAATACCAAAAGTAGGTTTTTTTATCCAAAAAAACCCAAATATATTAAACATTGTGAATATATAATTTCATGCTGAGAAAACATTAAAGATATAACCAATAAAAACACTTCCATAAAAATTCACGGTGCGAATAACATTTCACAACATGAATCTGACTGTGTGGAAATCCAATAAAGTACCATGAATCCACCACCATGCAATAGTACATGTCATAAACTAATTATTAATGAAGTGGATCACCACTTGCAGTTGTAGATTTGACTTCAGTTCCTCTTCTTCCTTCCTCAAAACCATCTCAAGGATCCCAAAACACAAAACTCAAAATGTAATGGGTCCAAAGGGTCTGGTACATTAAATTTTATACCGCTCAAAATATTAGTATCCTTGATAATCAAAAACAATTGGAAAAGGAAGGGTATCCCCAACCACCAAAAACTACCAAATAACTCTCCCAAAAGATTCCTATCAAATGATGATTAAATCATGGATCAAAATAAAATAACAGGGTCTCAAGAAAATAACAAAAATAATTAAAAAATAATTAAAAAATTTAATATAAAAAAACATCAAGGAACAAAACAATATTCTTAATGAGTGTACATCAGTGACTCCGGATTCCATGTAGTCTCCTCCAGACTTCCATGTAGTCTCCTCTAGACTTCCACATCAACATAAAACTCAAACCAAATGTTGTAATTATATCAAAAAACATTCTCTTGATGGCCCTAAATTTTTATTTATCATTACATAAACATCAACTCATCTGTAAATTCAAACTTCCCCCAATAAATGATGTGGGAATCATCTTGAAGGTATCAAAAGAGATGAGACATTTGGAATACATCTTGATCTCTATCTAGCTATTGGGGTATCACTGGACAATAATCCACCTCACATGTGTGCTCCAACAAAAATAATAGTCCAAAAATGGGGTGTAATATTTAATCACTAACCAAAACTCCATTTTCCATGAAGAGGGAAACATTTAGTTAAAACAGAGTATCCAACCTCAAACTCAAAAGTCTCCTACATTGATCTGTATAATCCTTATAGTGGTTCTATGATTATTCCATCCTTTCACAAACCATGTGGATATTCATTATAGTGTTATTAACCACATAAGGACCAAGCACTATTTCTATTGTAATCTCAGTGCAACTCAATGGGGATCAATATGGTCTCCCATAAAAAACCTCAATGGGGATATATTAATGGATGAGTAGTAGTTATTATTGTAATAATACCCATCCAATGGTATGTGTTATACCCAAGATCAAATGAAATCCAAGACACATGTCTACAGTATATCCTCTAGTGTTTGGATGGTCTACTCCACCTGCCTGTCCATCTAGGGTTGGAAAGAAAAGCTAATTAATAATTGATAGGAAAATGTGTGTTGCATTCCCCTCTAGACTTTTGAAGTGAACCATGAGTCTCGATTAGAAATATTTTTCCTTGTAGATCAATGAAGCCTCACCAAATCATCATCATACCATCTCACAAGTACAACCAAGGTACCCAATTTTAGTATTTCCAGAAAGTGACCTAACATCATCATTCGGTGCATAATCACCCAAATAGCATCATACCCACCATGATCTTAAGGTAAACTGGTGAATAAATCCATTTATTTTTCCTCCCACTTCCACTTGAGTATATCTATGGGATGAAAAAAAACATAGGGACATAATTTCCTATTTTTACATACGAATAAACTAGTAAAATTTCCCTAAACTCTACCACTTACTACTTCAGTTCTGGACACTAACACTGCCTTTTCAAGACACAATACATCTTAGATAAATTAGGGTGAACTACCAGATTTGAACTATTAAATTCAAGGAGGTATTCCTTATGAATATTCATCTGGATGGAAATCCTTCCCGAGAACATTACCTAATGTTGACAATCCAATAAGGGCATCACCAAGAAATATCCATCCATACATCACCTTTTCCAAGAAGTCTCCACACTGAGACTCCTACACCTACTGCAAAAAAGTGTTCTCTACCATAATTTGGAACATGTATCCTCTATAATTAAATTTTGATTCTCCTTGATGAAATTCCTCTATCTCCTCAATCTCCCTCCAGGAATCTTTGTATTCTCAAATATTTACCAATAAATTCCAACTCAACATTTCTAACATGATGTTTCCCCTTCCTAGTATATAGGGAATCTAAAAATTATAATCCTAGTGAAACTATATCAACCATTAATGTCATAGATTCTTGTCACAAATAGAAAATATTCACCTAGGTGTTTTTTTTGATATGGGAAGATCATAAATTTTTACCCAATGAGGTATTATCTTTACAAATTTTGTGAAAAACAACATCTCTTCCATATCCATATCGTGGGAGAAATAGTCATGCTCATGGGGGCATAGATCCTTAGACTAATAGGATATCAATACCCAATATTGTATCAAGACACGCCCAAAATATAAATATGAAGCATCACATAAAACTGAAATCATCATGCCCTCTTTAGGAAATTGATGAAATAGGGTGCTGAATAAATTCTCCTTCAAGTAATTGAATGTTGTATGGCCCAAATAAGTACAAAACAATCATGGCCCTTCTAGCTTAGGGTGGTCCACATTGTTAAAATTTAACATAAATGTGACAAAACCATCTTATAATAACCTATAATACCAAGAAAGATATATTAATATGTCACATTCTTGGGTGATTCCCAAGTAAAACCCACCAAAACCTTCGTTGGATCCATCACTACTCCAAACAGGGACACCACATGTCTAAGGAAATGAACCTCTCACATAAAAAATATAAACATGAAAAATTTCCCATATAACTAGTGGCATCAGTGAGTCTAAAAAATAACCCTCATGTTCTTGGAATGATCCTCCTCGGATATTGAGTATGTGGGGATTTTATTAATAAACATGGATATGAACTGCTACAGGAACTCATGAAATATAGAGTTAATGATTCCCACGAACACATCCAGTGTGTTTGTGATATAAAATGACATTACTAAAAAATAGAGGTGTCCATAATGGCACTAAAAGGTTTTATCTAGTATAACTACCTCCTTCACCCTCAAATGATGATATCCATACCACATATCAATTTTATAAAACAATCCGACAACTCTCAACTGATCAAAGAGATCATCAATTCTCAAAAGAGGGTAGTGATTCTTGATCCTCATCTGATTCAGCTATCGGTAGTCTATGAAAAACCTCATACTACTGCCCGCCTTCATGGAGAAAAAAACTAAAACTCCCCATTGTGAAACACTAGTCCTTATTAAGACTTTATATATCATATCATCAATCTATGAAGGTTCAATTCGATAAATATCAATCAAAATCGTTGTAGTGCCTAGATGTAACTCTTTTCCAAACTCAATAGCTCATCGAGGGGGTAGTGTCATAACATCCTTAGGAAAAAAATCCAAAAAATATGCCAGAAATATGGGGGTATCCACCACCTAAGACCTCATTCACTCTTTTAATGACTCAGATATCACGGAAAGAATGGGATCTTCTCACCTACTACCCATATAAAACATCATTCACCAAAGAACACTACATGTCACCCTCTCACATCAGAAAACTCAACTCATCTTAGGAAATAGTAAAATACTTCATGATTGAAATGAAATAAATATATACAAATAATGAAATAATATACTCATATCTATAAATCAAATAAATCTCCAAATGATTCATGTTACCCTATCATCCGTCTGTATCCCCAACACACATTAAACAAACTAGCCTGGCCTTTGACTAGTGTGGTTAATACCAAGGGTGTGAAAAGTTTTTCCATGTCCATTCCATGTATTCACACCAAAGTGGGTATAAAGAAGCTGTGTTAAGATATAAAATAAAAAAATGTATAAATGTGTGTAGATGATAAAATGGTCATGCACCAAACAACCTCTAACCCCTCTGGAACTGGTGCCTCCTTCACATGCATCTGGCCTTGGCTGGATCTTCTACCTCACTATGGATAGCCCTTATATCCATGATAGGTTTTGGGTCCCTGATGGTGAGGGATATACTAAGGATACCCTATTAAAACTTTAAATCCTCCGAAAATAGAATAAGTCTATTGAATAGGCTAATGAACATGGGTTGGAAGGCCTTATTGATACAATCATCATCGACGATAACTACCATTATGGCTGGAAGAGGGTCTATTTACCTATGGCATATTGACTCTTCAACAATGAATTTAACCATTTCTAGTAATCACTATGACATCTACATCCATAGAACAAAACATGATTGCTCCTAATAGATGCTAAAGAAAATTCATTACTTAATAAATGTGATATAGGCTACTAGGGTCATTTCCCTACCGATCAAAACCTTGACTAGACCATTATCTTTGACCCTTTATCTAATATTCTTCTCTATGGATGTCTCTACTGACTCACAAATAGGGGTTATCGAGCCTTCACATTCACCCTATCCACCACCTTCACCTTCTTCTATGCCTCCAAATACATGGGAAACATAAATAGAGGGACTAAATAGTAAAAGGAGGGGCATGAAACATCCTCCAAAATCCATGATTAGGGATCCTCATCTATAAAAACAATATGGGGAATCACATAAGGTCTTTAAACATAATCCCATGGTCCCAAATTCTCATTATCCCCAACTAATGGGATAGAAATTCCTACATCTTTGAAACCATTTCCACAATAGATGAGAACATAGACCTAAAATCCCAATAAAAAAATCCCACGACACATTTTATCATTATGATCCTTGAGATACAACATCCGCAACAAACATGTTTCTCCTCTTAACTAGATATATTCTAAGGGGAACCATGTAACACCCTATTATTTTGGGAAATATATTTTTTTAAATTAATTAAATCTGTTGATATTTTTATTTTACGCAACACTAAAAATAATTTTTTTTATTACATCACTACGTAAAACATTCTATTCATAGGGAACTGACTTGGATTGTGCTACATGAAACATCGACTTAGCATACGTTACATGAAAAACAGAGTTTCTACAAATCATCATTTTATAGAAATAATTATTAAATGAGATAATTATGACCTAGACGTTAAACCTAGTGTATAACCCCCAATTTATGGTAAGTAACCCTTGTTTTATGCTTTGTAAGAACATGAAGCATATGAGAAATGGTTGGGGAGAGTTTGCCGACTTTTAAAGTGTCAAAGGGCAAAAGGTGGTGACGCGCATGCTTTGCATGGGTTGCCCAAACTATGCGGAAGTCGTGTGGGTGGTGTCTCTTTGGATAGAGGAGACTGCACAGTGTGCGTACGGTTTGGGAAAACCATGCGAGGAGGCCATGCAGAGCGCCCCTTCCAAGGAGTGACTACCGCACGGTTAGCGCATGATTTGACTAACCATGCAGACTAACCATGTGCGGAGTCAACATAGATCCTATTTTTAAGGATCTAATCCATTTTATAATTAAACCCACTCATTTTTGCTACTAGACGGACCTAACTCAGGATTTCTCTATGGTAAAGGTGGGAGAACAGTTACCATGCATTTTGGAAATGATCTGAAGGGTTTCCTTAGCGTTTAGAGGTCATTTGATCGAGGTAAGTTTCGTTTCCTTTAGTTTTCTTATACCTCCTTCTTCCCTATTGATGGATCCTTAGAACTACGCCCAAGGTGGGTAGATCTAAGGTATTGGATGAACTTTAAGTCGGGTTTTGGTCTTTTTGGTGATAGGGGAAGGAATCTAAGGAGGTTTCGTGCTGTTTCGAACCGGTTCTTGGTTGGTTTCACCTATTTTGTCGAGGTAGGTGGCTTCACTCTCGATTCCTCTTTCTTGAAATTGAAGGCTTAGTTTCTAATTGTTTTCCTTGATTGAAATGGTTTGTTTATCTACTATGAAAGAATGGTTGAAACCCCTTTTTAGTAATGGGTGATGGAAATTGTGTGTTTTTGGGAAGTGTTTGTTGAAGTAAATTTAAAATGGTGATTTTAAACTTGTTATGGTTTCACTTCATGAAAGAAATGGTTTTCAATAAAAGGTTAATGCTTTATTGAAAGGTTTTGAACACACTTTGTTTTGGCAAGGATTTTCATGGGTTGTGGTGTGTGTTCATATGCATTGGGGTGGATAAGGGTGAGAAGTACCCCCATAAAAAGGGACGGATAAGGCCGTGAACTACCCCCGTCAAGGTAGTCCACTAAGTGATAGCTTAGAATAAGGATAAATCACCAATAGTGAATATAGGTAGGTCTAGGTTGCATTCATGGCTTTTTTGTGGATTTGTGAAATATAATGAATGTGCCAAACGGAAAATGGGAATTGGATTGGAAACTTTTCTTGGTTGCTTTTCTTCCTCCTCCAATGGCCCGAAGGCCTTCATTTTTTTATTGATTTTGATAATCCACCTTTCAAGGGGTGAGGTGGAACCCTTACAAGGCCCGTAGGAATACGAATTACATGGCTCGTAGGCCTTAGAGGAATTCATTGTCCGTAGGCTTCAAACATTACATACAACCCAGACTAACCACTTGGAACTGCTCTGTCCCAGCATCTTCATCTTGAAATCATCTCTACACCTTTTCATGGCTATTCGGATAGGCTTTCTCGTGCAGGAACAGGCTTGTCCCAATGGCAAGTGTTATACCCTCTCATTATTTCGATCTGTTTATCTTCTGTTATGGTGAAATCTCTTTGCTCCTCCTCCTTCTGAAGCTTGTTCCTTGTAGGTTGTCTGGATTGCATCTGGTTGCTTTTCTTGAGAAAGATAGTTTTGTCGGAAAATTTTTTTGACATGGAACTTGTTATATTGTGAACTTTTTTGTAATTGTTTTATATAAAAAAATTTATATAAATGTGCTCACATGTTTTATCATAAAGGCATCGGTTGGGAAGTCATCGGGGAAAACCTACTGAGTTTCATTACTCACCCCATGCTTTGGCACGTTGGTGCTTTTGAAGATGTCATATATCGAGATGTTGAAAAGGTAAAGTGTCACATGTTTATAGCACTACTTTGTGATACATGGGCTGGTTCTTGATGTTGGAGCTTGGATCTTGTGGGGCATGGAATTAGGTTGTCATCTTGTAGTCTTTCAGGTTGTCTTTCTGTTGTTTACTCTGATTTAGTGTTGGTTTCCTCTGTGATACTCATGGTTGGTTTATGATAAAATAATTGGTTGAGTTGTCTTAGTTTTTATCATGCATTATTTAGTTGATTAGTTTTGTTATGGTTTTTGGTTCTGTGGTACGTTCTCCAAGGGTAAATCGTCCCCCACTTGTTTTGAAACCCTTCAGCATTTATTTCCAGCCTTTGTTCCCTTGGGGATGTCACTTAAGCCTAAGTAATGACTTGTTGTATTCTCAAGCCAATGGGATAAGCGGGTCATTACAAATGGTATCAGCTTGTTTGGTCCTTGGGGTATATGCAATCAGCTTGTTCCTTTCTTTGTGGAACAAGTAGTCATCAGTTTTTGTTGGTGTTGGTGTTGAATTCTTACATGTCTATTCCTTTGGTGGTCATCTCAGGAAGGAGTAGGATTGTCAAAACATGGAATTTAGAGCATAAAAGACGTAGCTAGCCTCTTTATGTTGAACTTCAAGTTACTAGGGAGTTGGGTACATAAGTGTTTTGGAGACACTTATAGGATAACAAATATCATTGTCATGGGTTTAGCCAATGAGATGAGCATGAAATGCATTATAGGAATGACTTCCCACTAAGAGTGCATATATCATTTTGAAAAATGGATTATGGTTTGATGCAAAAGCGTAATTTATGAACTTTTTAAACTTTTTTTCAAATGAAATATTTTGAAAAGAGAATGGTTGATGTATTTTGAAAATAGGTTTATTTTCAAAATAAAGAAAAGTTTTTTTTGAAATTGGTAAATGTGGAAAAGGATGATGGTGGAAATCAATGTTGTAATAGTGATGTGATAGAAATTGAAATTCTAAGCCTTTAGTTTCTAGGAAATGAGACTAACAGCGTGCGTTGTTTGTATAGAAAATGGAACATGTTAGGAATTTTAGAAACCAAATGGAAGTGGTTACGGAGAATGTGGTCGCACCTGAGCCACAGGTGAACCAACAGCTAGTCCAAAGTATAGTTCAAGTGTTTCAGGCTGTGGACACGGGGAATCCGATGGATGATTCAGGGCATGTAGACCATTTCGTCCAGTTCCAGAAGTAGAATCCACCTATCTTTTGGGGTGATTCTGAACCAGAAAGGGCGAAGGTGTGGCTGAGTAGGATGAATCGTATCATCGATTTAATCGGCACACCAGAAGAACTAAAATTAATGTTGGTGATGTATATAATGGAAGATCATGCACACCAGTGGTGGGAGCTAGTGGTGCAGGCTAAGGTGGATCAAGGCTTGGGCTGGTAGGAATTTGAAAAATTGTTCAATAAACAATTCTATCCTCACACGTTAAAGATCCAGAGGACGACAAACTTTTTCAGCCTGAAGTAGGAGAATCTCTCTATCAAAGAGTATGCGGCTAAATTCATGAATTTAGTGCGCTTTTCAATGGATGTTGCTGCAAGTGCGTCGTTGAAGGCATGCATCTTTGAATCAAGGTTGCGACAAGAGATTTGATCGAAGATATTTGTGCTATGTATTACGGATTATACGGAGATGGTAAACAGAGTAACAGTAGATGAAAGAGACATCTCAAGAGTTATGGGAGGAGGAAGTATGATGATACCCACAGGAACGGGTGGGAACTATAATTCTGGGAATAAGAGGAATAGGGAAACCTACATCCAAGGTGGTAATGCGAATCAGAATCAGACGACTGGATCAGTGAATATTCCTCCATGACCCATGATAAAATCTTGGTGTTTTCAATGTGGCTCAATTCATCACATGAAAAGAGAATGTACAGCACCACCAAAAGTATGCCACAATTGCAACAAGATGGGGCATCTTCAGCGATATTGTCGTAGTGCTCCACGGTTGGGTGTTCATGACACTTCTTAGGTGTCTGAAGAATCTTATGCTTTGAGAGGGAGAGGATAGAAAAATCAGTCTCGCCAGTAGAACAGAGCTAGCTATGGTGATTCCAGGAATACCATGACTCCTCAGGCAGGGCAATCTCAACAAGGCAATAAGGAGAAGAGTGCAGCAACAAAGCAATTATATGGAGCGGAACAGGTGATTGTGGATGACCAGTCTGGACCATCAATGGTGAGAGGTACGATTATTTTTAATTCTACCCTCATGCAAGTGTTATTCGATACAGGTGCATCACATTCTTTTCTTGATTCTCGTATTGCTTATTTTCTAAACATAAAACTTGAAATGATGCCTTCTGTGATAAAACATCAAACTCCTCTCAGTGAAAGAGAATGTAGAGCCTTCATGTGTAGAGCATGTTCTATAACTGTTGATGGAGCTGAGAAGAAATGGGATTTCTCTGTGCTGAAGATGGATGTCTATGATATAATCATGGGTATGGATTGGTTGACAGATTTCATGGCTCACATCGACTGTTATAGCAGAACAGTCAGTTTTGCCACTAAGGATGGCATCGAGCATCTCTTTAGAGAAGAAAAGGTCGTGAAGTCATGTGCAGTGGGCTTTTTGGAACTAGTAGTGGCAACGATCTCTTACTATTTGGTTGTGTTAAACTTGGAATCGATGGACGAGATCACGAATAACAGTTTTCCAGTAGTCGCGGATCAATTTCCTGATGTTTTTCCTGAAAACTTCTCAGGGTTACCACATGTAAGAGAAGTGGAGTTTACGATTTATGTACTTCCAGGGACTTGTCGTATCTCACTTCCATCTTATAGGATGAAACCAACAGAGCTAAAGGAATTGAAAGTGCAGTTGGAAGAACTTGAAAACAAAGGTTTTATTAGGCCAAGCATGTCTCCATGGGCAGCACCAGTTTTGTTTGTAAATAAAGTATATGGAACATTGAGGCTATGTGTGGATTATCGTAAACATAACCAAGTTACGATAAATAATAGATATCCCCTTCCATGAATTGATGACCTGTTTGATCAATTGAGGGGAGCTCAGTGGTTCTCTAAGATTGAATTGCGGTCAGGATATCACCAGTTGTGAGTTCGGAAGGAGGATATTCTGAAGACAGATTTCAGAAGCAGATATTGCCACTACAAATATGTAGTCATGCCTTTTGGTCTTACGAATTCACCAACAGTCTTTATTGAATTAATGAATCAGATATTTTAGCGATATCTGGATTCTTTTGTTGTGGTGTTTGTGGATGACATATTGGTGTATTCAAGAATAAGGGCTGAGTGTGAGCAACACTTGGTGATAGTGTTGGAAATATTGAGAGACCATCAGTTGTATTCCAAATTATCAAAGTTCGATTTTTGGATACAAGAGGTATGCTTTCTAGGCCATGTTGTTTCTTAGAATGGTGTTTCAGTGGATCCAAAAAAGATAGATGTTGTTCTTTCTTGGAAACCACCGAAGAATGTCTTTGATATACGAATTTTTCTTGGTCTAGCTTGTTATTACCGACGCTTTGTGTGCGAATTCTAATGACTAACTTCGCATATGAAAGCATTGACAAAGAATAACTGTGTACTTCAATGGACTGAAAAATGTTTGAGAAATTTTCAAGAGTTGAAAGTTTTCCTTACATCAGCACCCATCTTGATTTTACTAGAATTAGGACAGGGGTACGTGGTGTATTGTAACGCTTTAAGATCTGGGTTGGGATGCGTTCTCATGCAAGGAGACCATGTTTTTTCTTATGGCACAAGACAGTTGAGATTTCATGAAAAGAACTACCCAACACATGATTTGGAGTTACCTATAGTTGTCCATACCTTGAAGACTTGGCATCATTATCCCTTTGGTAAGAAATTCACTATGTTTACAGATCATAAGAGTTTGAAGAATATTTTCTCACAATGAGATTTGAATCTAAGGCAGAGGATATTGATGGAGTATCTTCAAATGTTTGACTTTTATTTCATGTATACACCGGGTAAGGTAAATTCAGTGGCAGATGCATTAAGCAAAAAGTCGTATGCTCAGTTGGCCAAAGAATCTTCCGATGAGTGGCAGTTGAAGTCGGTCCTAGTCAAAATGCGTATAGAATTTGAAGACCAAGCAGAGGTTGTTGTTTTCTTTCCAGTTGCGCTTGTTCCTAATTTGGTGGAGATAGTAAAGGAGGTGCTGGCATCTGATGTAGACTGTGTTACAATTAGTTCAAAACTCACTAGTGGGGAGACCATTGAGGGAGGGAATCTGGGTGGGAGTTCAGTTTTGCGGTTTCAAGATCGGATGGTTTTACCTTTAACTGCTCAGGAACAACTCCTTTATGCTTACCACCATACTAGATGGGTTTTTCATCCTGGAACACAGAAGATGTATAAGGCGTTGAAGGTGCAGTTTTGGTGGAGCGGCATGAAAAGGAAAGTGGTCGAGTTCATCTCGCGATGCTTAACTTGTCGGTAGGTTAAATCATAACATCAGTGGATAGCGGGTATGTTGTAGTCTTTACCTATCCCAGGTTGGAAATGGGATCAGGTAGCAATGTATTTTGTTATAGGTCTTCCGAGAACGGTCCGGAAACAGGATTCCATTTGGGTGATAGTGTATCGTCTGACCAAGTCGGCCCATTTCATCCCTATTTGTGAAACTCATACGGTGGAAGATCATTAAAAAATCTATATCTGAGAAGTGGTAAAGAGACATGGCATACCAGTTTCAATCGTGTAAGACAGAGATCTGAGGTTCACATCTCGTTTCTGGCGATCCTTATAGAAAGCCCTGGGAAATCAGTTGGATATGAGTACGGTGTATCATCCTTAGACGGATGGAAAATCTGAAAGGATGATACAGACATTGGAAGACATGTTGCGGGCTTTTGTAATGGATTTTTGTGGCTCATGGGAAGAGAATGTGCCTTTAGTGGAGTTCTCATATAACAACAGTTATCATGCCTCGATACACATGGCTCCATTTGAAGCATTGTATGGGCGTCTTGTCGTTCTCCAATTTTTTGGGTGGAAACAGGTGAGACTTAACTATTTGGGACAAGCCTTGTCCAGGAAACAACAGAGAAGATTCAGTTGATAAAAAAGAGGATGGAGATGGCACAGAGTAATTAGAAATCTTATGTTGATCATCACCGATGACCGTTGTCGTTTTTGGTGAGTGGTCATGTCTTTTTGAGAATCTCTCCAAGGCATGGACATCATCGTTTTGGGAAGTAGGGCAAATTATCTCTTTGATATATAGGCCCTTTTGAGATACTGAAACGGGTTGGTGTGGTGGTTTATCGATTTGAATTACCACCATGGTTCAGTGCAGTGCATAATGTGTTCCATGTATCTCTGTTGAAGAAGTATCAACCTGATCCTGACCATGTGATCAAATGGGATCACATTGACCAAGAGCCGGATGCTTCATTGTTACATATTCTGGTGCTGATTGTGGATAGGCAGAAGAAATTATTTCATGGAAAAAACATAGCTCTAGTGCAGGTTTTGTGGAAACATGGTCTGATTCAGGAAGAGACTTTGGAACGTGATAAAGAAATGAAAGAGCAGTGGACAAAACTCTTTCAGGCAATCGATGGTTTTCTACTTTCTGAGGACAGAAAGTCCAATGGTGGGGAGAATGTAGTACCCCCAGTTTCTGGTAAGTAACCCTTGTTTTATGCTTCTTAAGTACATAAATAATATTAGAAATTGTTGGGGAGAGTTTGGATACTTTTAAAGTGTCAATGGGAAAAAGGTGGTGACGCACGGGCTTCGCACGGGTTGCCAAAACCGTGTGGAAGCCATGCGGGTGGTGTCACTTTGGACAGAGGAGACAGCACGGTGTGTGCATGGTTTGGGAAAACCGTGTGAGGAGGCCGTGCAGAGTGCCCCTTCCAAGCAATGACTACCGCATGGTTAGCGCATGATTTGACTAACCGTGCAGACTAACCGTGTGTGAAGTCAACTTAGATCCTATTTTTATGGATCTAATCCATTTTATAATTAAACCCACTCTTTTTTTCTCTTAGACAGCCTTAACTCGGGATTTCTCTCTAGTGAAGGTGGGAGAACACTTGCCAGGCATTTTGGAAGAGATCCAGAGGGTTTCCTTGGCGTTTAGAGGCCCGTTGATCGAGGTAAGTCTCGTTTCCTTTAGTTTTCTTAGATCTCCTTCTTCCCTCTTGATGGATCCTTAGATCTACGCCCAAGGTGGGTAGATCTAAGGTAGTGGATGACCTTTATGTCGGGTTTTGGTCTTGTTGGTGGTAGGGGAAGGAATCTAAGGAGGTTTTGTGGTGTTTCGACCCAGTTCTTGGTTGGTTTCACCTATTTTTTTGAGGTAGGTGGCTTCACTCTTGATTCCTCTTTCCTATAACTTGAAGGCTTAGTTTCAAATTGTTTTCCTTGATTGAAATGGTTTTTTTATCTTCTGTGAAAGAATAGTTGAAACCCCTTTTTAGTAATGGGTGATAGAAATTTTGGGTTTTCGGAATGTGTTTGTTGAAGTTAATTTAAAATGGTGATTTTAAACTGATTATGGTTTTGCTGCTTAAAAGAAATGGTTTTTAATAAAAGTTTGATTCTTTATTGAAAGGTTTTGAACACACTTGGTTTTGGCATGGATTTTCATGGGTTGTGGTGTGTGTTCATATGCATTATGATGGATAAGGGTGATAAGTATCCCCATCAAAAAGGTTGTGATGGATAAGGGTATGAAGTACCCCCATCAAAAGGGATGGATAAGGGCGTGAAGTGCTCCCATCAAGATAGTCCACTAAGTGATGACTTAGTGGAAGGATAACTCAGCACTCAAGAGTATAGGGAGGTCCAGGTTGCATGCATGGTTGGTTGTGTGGATTTGTGAAATGGAATGAATGTGCCAAACTGAAAATGGGAATTTTATTGGAAACATTGCTTGGTTGCTTTTCTTGAGAAAGATGGTTTTGTTGGAAAATGGTTTTGACATGGAACTTGTTATATTGTGAACTGTTTTGGAATTGTTTTATATAAAAAAAATTATATAAATGTGCTAACATGTTTTATCCTAGAGGCATGGGTTGG
Source organism: Viscum album (assembly GCA_963277665.1). Taxonomy (NCBI): domain Eukaryota; kingdom Viridiplantae; phylum Streptophyta; class Magnoliopsida; order Santalales; family Viscaceae; genus Viscum; species Viscum album. The sequence goes on along the minus strand of OY728161.1, from coordinate 2,116,417,185 downwards.
GAATTCATTGGGGAAAAACTACTGAGCTTCATTACTCACCCCCTGCTTTGGCACGTTGGTGCTTTTGTAGATGTCATATATCGGGATGTTGGAAAAGGTAAAGTGTCACATGTTTATAGAACTACTTTGTGATACATGGTCCAGTTCATGATGTTGGAACATGGAGCTTTTGGAGCATAGAGTTGGGTTGTCATCCTTTAGTCTTTCAGGTTGTCTTTTCGCTGTTTACTCTGATTTAGTATTGGTTTCCGCTGTGGTACTATTGGTTGGTTTATGATAAAATAAATGGTTGAGTTGTCTTAGTTTTTATCATGAATAATTTAATTGATTAGTGTTTTTATGGTTGTTGTTTTTTTGGTATGTTCTAAAAGGTTAAATCGTCCCCCACTTGTTTTGAAACTCTTCGGCATTTATTGCCAGCCTTGTGTGCCTTGGGGATATCACTTAAGGCTAAATAATGACTTGTTGTATTCTCAAGCCAGTGGGATAAGCGGGTCATTACACCTAGTAATATAAATAGTGATAAATAATTTTCAAATATTTTATATAATTTTTTTATATAAATAAAACATATTGATAATGAAAAGTATAATTGTTGGAAATGACCTTATATGTTTAAAAATACTTTTTCTCATAAGAACTCCTTTTAATTTCCTTTTGTGAATAATAATAAAATTAAATTCAGAAACCTTTAGAAATTTAATTTGATATAATAAACTTAAATTTTTAATTTATAACTTTTAAATTATCATAGGTTTAATTTATGGTATTTTTTTGAGAAACTTTATTTTTTGGATGAATAGTGAAAAATACTAAATTTCAATTCAAAACAACATTTTTATCTAATTTATTTATAAGGTTAAATTAAATTTTAATTTAGTTTCAAATTTTAATTAGATCTTATTTTTATAAATAAATTTAATTGGGTCATTGAAACCAATTTCACTTTGAAATTTAACATAAAACACATAACAATTTTTTTAACATTTTTACTTTAAAACCTCGTTTTGTCGACCCGACTATGGGATTAAATTTAAATTAATTTTTTCTAATTCTCGTATTTTAATTTGGAAAAATAGATTAAATATTTTGAATTAGAATAATTTATAATTTTTAACAATTTTAATGTAGTTTTTACCAAAAAATTAGTAAAGGTAATTAAAATTAATTACAATGATGAAGGTAAAATTAAGCTTAATAAGGGAATAAACATTAATATTTAGGGCGCAAACGACTTGTAAAATTATAAAAGATCCATTTTCTATCCATATTTGGACACTATCCTATATTTTATTTAATTTGGTACATTATAGGATCCCCTTGACATGGTAAAAACATGGGTGGAATTCATTTTCACAAGATTTACAAGAGTGTCACTCCTCCTCCACTATAATAAAAGGCCTCCCCTCCTCACACTTCCTCAGACCTCTCAACACAATTTTTCTCGACCAATATCTACCCAAATAGATCCTAAACATCCCTCCCCCCATCTTAGAATCCTAATCTTGGGTAGAAATCAATCCAAGGAAGCACTTTGGTGAAAACCAAAAGGAGTTACCCGAATAAGATATAATATTCTTTCTCATGTTATTTTGTATTATTTCAATTCTCCACCAATGCAAAACTGATTATTCCATGATTGTATAAAAAATTAAAATCCTAAATATACAATAATTTTTTATGATAATGTTTTTACCTGCACTTACACACACTTCCATCTAATGGGTAACAAACATACTGTTTATGTGTATTATAAACTGCAACCTCACGAAATGATGATTGTTCATTTTTCCTTTACCACTTCTCATGGCGTAAATTATGATGTAAAATCTATTTTTATATGTTATATATTATATTATTTATGTATTTAATCTTATTTAATCCTTTTACATTTTATATTTTTAAACCTTACATTTTGAGTAAATATTATAATTTTGTTTGAGAAAGTGTGGACTACAACCCCCCCCCCCCCCCCCACAAAGGGATGTGATTTGTTCACACACTACATAGAATGTATTAAGGATTGGTTGAGTGAAAATATATGATATATATGCTATAATAATGATATATATATATATATACATTTATATAATTTACCTTCCTTGTTTAAATACACATATTAAAGAGAGACATTGTTCATGCATACATACTGCCTACTATCTCCATGAATGGTGTATTCCATTTCATACTTATATATAAAATATATTATTATAATTCAAATATAGAAAATATAAATTATATTTATATCATTTTTGATACTCTATAAATCATGATATAGGTATAAGGACCAAATATATAACAAATTAAGACACTTGCAATGAACAAAGCGGATATTAAATGAAGTGAAACCTTAACATATAATTGTTAACAAGTGGGTAATATAAAGACATAATCAAACCCTATAAGGTATTATATAAAATAATATGGTTATTTTATATATTTATAATAAACTTATATTTATTAAACAGTAGGTTTGTACGAGTATGATGAGAGTCAAGACACAAGGTAAAGGGATTTCATCTCACTTTTTATTTCTTTGAGATACATGACATGTTCACCACTCTTTCCATTTTTGTGGTTTATATACTACCCATTAATGTATTAAATTATTATTATTATTATATTTATGGGTAAATACATATCCATTTTGTTATATTCCTTTAATGGGTTTTATGTTTCAAAAGTTACCAAATCGGTAAGATAGTTTTGTCTCAATTTACCTTCTTTGACACACATGCCATGTTATGAGCCTATATTGTTTATGATTTGTACATACTACCTTTTACATATTATATCCTAAGAATCCTTCCTTTCATGATATTTTTTAGATTCATTTAATTTCCCTTTCTTACATGGGTAGTACGGTTCAATATTACTAAGTGATAAGATCATATTAAAACAATCTCATTGCTTTTTGAGATTATTTATGATTATGATTCCTTTATTGAAAAATAATAATCCATATATCAAGAATAATCAGGATTTTTCTTCTCCTCAATTTATTCATGGAATATTAACATATTGGTACCATATTTTTACTATTTTTTAAATAATATATTTAAGGAAGTGTATTTAAGAAATCCCGACTTTACCCTATCTTCAGTTAGAAATCTGGGTTCTTTTAAAACTATGTATTATAAAAAGGGTTTCCAAGAATATTATACTATTATCCTATAATATTTAAAAGGAATTGTTTCCCATTTTTCTTTAACTTGTGTTTTTTAAGGAATCTTTGAGTCCCTTTTTAAACTAGGTATTTTTCTAACCTTTTACCATGAATAAAGGAATGTTCTTCTTACCTCATACGACATGCACTGATTTACCCACAATAATTTCTATGAAGCTTCCCTTTCATGTTTAAAAGGTTTTTTTAAGAAAATGTTTATAAAAAAATTCAAATAAGTGGTTTTCAAAACGTTTTCCTTATTTAATTATTATTTTTCAAATTATTTTTCCTAGAAAGTGTTTTTTAAAAGGTTTTTAATATTTTTTATAAGTTTTTAAGGAAAATGGTTTTCAAATTTTTTTCAAGCCTCTTTAATAAGTTTTCAAAGAAAATTGTCTTCAAATTTTTTTAAAAATATTTTTATATGTTTTTAAAGAAAATTGCCTTCAAAATGTTTTCAATATTCTTTTATATGTTTTAATGTAAAATGGTTTTCAAAATTATTTCAATCCATATTTATATGTTTTCAAATAATTTTTAAAGAAATGGATTTCAAAAAGTTTTCAATATCCTTTTATAAGTTTTCATGAAAAATGGTTTTCAAAATGTTTTCAATAACTCTTTATATTTTTTCAAAGAAAAAGGTTTCCAAAAGGTTTTAAAAGATTTATTTATAATATTTCATGTTTATTTTTAAGAAAATGGTTTTCAGAAGTTTTTTATAAGTTAAAAAGCCTTTTTTAAATAAGAAAGAATATTTTCCTCAATAATAGTTTTCATAATATCTTTCTATGTTATTTTGTAACAACCTGATATTTTATGATAAGTATTATTTTTAATTGATGTCATGTGTTTTATGATACAACAATATTATCTTGTGCTATACACAACACCGTATTATCTTGCAGTATACGCAACAGTATTCTTAGATTTTGTTACACACAATTTCAAGTTCGTTTTATAATAGTCATTCTACGCAACATTGAGTGTATATATATATATATATTCAATGTATAAATGAAATATGGTTGGATTTTGTTATAAGAAACAACTAAGGATTCTTTCACAACACGCAACCCTGACTTGGCTTTCATTACACACAATCGCGACTTTCCTCGATAGCGTGTGTTGTACGCAATATCAGGTTTCACTAAACAATGATATATGGTTATTATATTATTATTAACTAGAATTTATGAATATTATTAACTAAATTTTTAATTTTATAACATTATTATTTCATATTACACATTTTCTATAACATGGTATGTGAACAAAATAAAATTTTCAGGTAAAATAAGTATTTTTCAAAAAAAATGCATTTTTCCTCCTTTTAATGGCGCACCCACATTAAATCTAGTTTTTTACATGTTTATAAGTTCAATTTTACAAAATAAACTTCTTCTTTTGAATCATGATATAAAAATTTACATTGGATAAATTTTTGATATTTTTCTGATAACTTTCGTATTTTAATAAATAGTAAAAACACGCTATATTTTAATTAAAAACAACTTTTTTTCATCGTAATAATTTATATGGTTAAATTATAATATTTAATGGTTTTAAAGTATAAATAGAATATATTTTTACCATTTAATATAATTTATGTCATTATCATTGATTTTACCTTGAATTCGTAGGTTAAATCAATTCAATCTTTTTCAATGTTTTAAACAAAAACCCGTTTTCTTTCAAAAATGGGATTAATTTTAATTTAATTTCTGCAACTTTTGTGTATTTAATTTGGAAAAATGGATTCCATATTTGGAATAAGTGGTTCCAAATTATGTTAATAAGCTAATTTTTATTTTTTGGGCATTATGAATAGTAACTACGGTAAATTTTATTTACCATAGTAAAAGGTAAATCAGGTAATTAAGGGTAAATATAAGATTATAAAACTACCCTAACACCTTACAAAATCATATTTGATGAGTACAAGTCGACCCATATCACCTAAGGGTCGGATTAGATTCATTTATTGAACTTTTTTCCATGAAAATAATTTAATTATTATTAAAACCAAAGAAAATGACAACATGTCACTTTCTTAAATCTTATAAGTATAATAATTTTAGTTTAGTGATAAACTTCATGAAAGATCAGATATAAATAGTATCCAGAAATATAATTAAATTATCTACATCATATGAATTTATTTAGAATTTTTAGGGGTTAAATAATTATCATTAAAGGTGGCATAATAGTGATGTTGAAATTATTTTATTAAGAGAAATATCAAATAAATTGTATTAAAAATATTAAAATAAATATTATATGAACTATTTAATGTGTTCCACTAATTTTATAGATAAATATGACATATTATTAATCTATTAGATCTTTTATTTCGAACATATCTTCTATATATTGTTTATTTAAATTCAAATAAATGAGTAGTGTCAAAATTGACACTATTGTTATTTTATAAAAATAACATATTATTAAATTTTTTAAAAATCACAAAAATACTTAAAAATTATAAATTTAAATTTATATGGTCTAAAATTTCATAAAGTGTCAAATTATGGAAAATTCACAACACATATGTAATTATTTATAATAATTTAAAATTTAGAATATTATTACCACAAATAAAATAAAATTGATAAATAAGGATAAATCAAGTTGATAATGTTTAAAATAAAGTACTAACATGTCTAAATTTTATTGGTTGATGCTATTACAACCCTATATCATCTAATATTCGGATATGAGTCATTTTGGAAGTTTTTAAGTGGGGATGGGATTTAATATAAACTAATATTTCTTATATTTCCAAAGATGCCCCTCTCCTCCCTTATAAAACGGCACCTCATCCCTCTCTTCCTCACACCATCTTGAGCCATGAATCTTGGCCAAACTCTGCCCATTTCACTTCTCCACTTACCTAGAAACCTTATAGAGGTACCGTTATTCTCAAAATACCAACTCTAATGCCCTAAGAGAATGTTTAAAGGAGGAACTTTGAGAAAGAGGTAATACCTTCTACCGTTTTCTTCAAGTTCCATTCTTCTTCTACTCCATCTTCTTTAGTTTTTTCATTATGAAGTAATAACATCAGTATCCCTCATATACTAATATGTTATTATAAATATGAAACAACCCCATTTCAACTTCTATCCATCCTACAGAAAATGAAATCACCGCGCGTGCGTACGTGCGGAATACCGTCTCCACGCCGTCGTGTAATCTTTTTTTCCAACACCACCTTACTTGGATTGGTATAATGGTGTAAAGAATAACTACACATAGTTATTATAACATCATACTGATTCAGATATATTGTATCATCTACTCCAATTCAATTCAATAATTATGGGAACGATATCATCGCTCGTGCGTACGTACGGACTATCGTCTCCATGACGCGATGAGATTCATTCTCAATGATTAACCATTCATGAATGATTATAAAGTATATGTAATAATTAATCATGAAATATATGACAAAATAATTATACTGGATTTATTTATATATGTATGTATGTCATCCAATTAATTCCATTCAATTCAATGAGGAAACGAAAACAACGTTCATGCGTCCGTACGGCCTACCGTCTCCATGAACTGTGTATTTCATTCCATTTATCAATCTATTATATATATATATATATATTCTGAATATATATTATATATAAATCATGTTTTATATTCTGGAATTAAGTAATCATGATCTAAGTAATCATATGAATAATTACAAGTCAAAACACGGACGACAAATGAAACGATTTTACCCAAAATGCTCTTTAACATGGAATTTACAAAAGAACGGGTAAAATAAAGTCATAAGTGAACCATATATGATATCATAACAATGAATATGATTATGTAATAAGTAAATGACATTATTTAAATAATTATACACGAGTTTTGGATACATACGAAGCATATCGGACCTAAGGTAAAGGATAACTATTCCAATCTCATTCTTATCCGAGATTGTTATTCATAAGTATTTACTGGGGTTATTGTTTTCATCCATTCCCATGTTTTCTAAAAATGTTTTCATGTATTTATAAAGTCCTTTTTACCCATTTTTTGAATTTACCACATGTTATCAATGGAATCTTACTTTTTTTACCACACGGGGAACTTTTTGACTTCTCCGACAAAAGTAAGAGAAGAAAGTTATTTTTAACTTATACGGCGTGAACGGATTTTCACTATTTCATAACGCCTTATTTTCATGAAGCTTACTCTACAATATTGTATAACTATTTTCATCAGAATACTTTTCTTTTAAAATTTCATGTAATTTTGGGAAAAGTAAATGATTTTGAAGAAGAAAGGAAATTTCCCTCAAGAATTCATTTCAAGTGTTTTATAAAAATCATTTTCCATCTAAGATGACATTATTTCATATGTGTATATTTCAAGTATAATGTCTCTATTATTTACATGTATTCACTTTTCTTATGATGAAATATCCATTTGTTTTATATGGATTATGTGATGATTGGATGATGTTTATGAAACCCATTTTATTCTTTGGGTTATGATGAATGATTTATGTTAATTTGTGGAACAAGTAACAATGATTTCAATATGAGATGGGTGGGACCAATATCTCCTTTCAATGAATTGGGTAAATATTTATATCTCATGATATAGACATAGTTGTAACGACATGTTAAACCAGTTCAGTAATATAGGACTGGAACGAGGAGTGAACTCGATTCAGAAAGGGGCTATGTCCACTAAGATGGTCTTGGAAGTAATGCCTTGGCTACTATGGAAATCATATCATGTGCTTAATGGTTTTCCACAATTACATGTTTTATTCCCATTCTAATTTATCATGATTAATATTTCTTCATGATATATGCCTTACGTACTGCCATGTTTTATGTCATTGCTCAAGATTTTGATGTTTAGATTTTATGCTCATGTTGTTTTACATTCAAATGTCTAAGGATTGTTTTATGTTCTCTATGCTTACCCTTACTGAGCATTTGAGCTCACCCTTTATATTTTTTCTCTTCCCCAGGATTTAAAGAAAGGTTTTAGGTCAGAAAAAAAAGGTAAAGATCATTAATGGAGATGTTGAAGATCTTTCACCATGATTAGAAGATAATATTTCGAGTTTCCAAAGACACTAATCTATTACGATCCTTGTGTGTCTGTTTTTGTTATGTATTATGTATTTCGAAAAAGTAATGTAATGTCCATGTACGTCAGGCTTCGGGTCTCTACAGTTGGTATTAGAGGAAAGGTTTAGTCAATCTTTGGAAACTAGGATGCGAAAACTTTAGTGATATCCCTAGAGATATTTCTAAGGTATGTCTATGGATGTCCCTAAGGTTAAGTATACGTATAGATTATAGTCCTAGAATTGCGCTAACGATCTTAGAATTAAACATAAGATGTTAGATATTGAATGTACTCCCCCTTTATTATGTTGTTTTCCCTAGCATGGTATTTTCCTGTCACACTATTATTTTTGGGTTTTAGACGATGTCTGGAACCCGAAGGAACTATGTTGATCAATGTAATGGACAATGAAATGAGTGTCCTTTTGACCAAACCAATGTCATGGGAGATGGAGTGAACAATCTTATTTCTATACTTACACAAGCTATGAATCATTCTGGACTTCAAAATGAGCAGAGAAAGGAGCAACATTCTGTTGAATCCTTCATGAGGTCGTGTCCACCTTCATTCTGCGGGTCTTCTGATCCCTTAGTGGCTGAACAATAGATTAGTACTACTGAAAAGATATTTTCAGTTCTACAATGTTATGAGCATGATAAAGTCATCTTAGAAGTATATTGTTTGGAAGGTGATGCTGATCAATAGTGGATTCTTATCAAGAATATGAGGAAAAGAGATGAAATTGAGTCCATGGAATGGGATGAGTTCAAGAACTTGTTTTTCATTAAGTATTTCCCTCTTATACTTCAAACAAAGATGGAAAAGGGGTTTCTTGAGCTTAAGCAGAAGGATGGTGAATCTGTTGGTATATATGAAGTGAATTTTACAAGACTTGCAATGTATGCATCTGGCTTTATCATCCAACCTGAAAGTAAAGCTGATCGATTTTTTAGTGGCTTAAAACCAATTCTTCGAAGTGCATTAGCTATAAGAGACTTCAGTAGCTATGAAGAAATTGTGTGTTGTGCTATCAAGGTAGAACTGGAAGTTGGTGTAACATATCCATCTCATGGGTTTGACAATAAACGAAAGATAGAGTTCAAGGAGAAATCTCAGAACAATGGTGAAAAGAAGATGAATGTGTTTTTATGCTCAAATTGTGGAAAGAAGCGTGGTGGAGATTGCCTAAAAGGTACTAGAAAATGTTTTAAGTGTGGAAAAGAAGGTCATCGAGCAGTTGATTGTCGATGTAATGGGAAAAAGGTTTCTAATGATGTGAATAGAGAAAAGACTACAGAGACCTCTCCACCAACACTTCAATGCTTTAAGTGCAAGGAAATGGGGCTTTATGCTAATAAATTCCCTAATCCATGGGTTAATGATGATCAACGTGAGCAACCTCTTAAGGTAAAGGATAAAGGGAAGTCTCATGCAATCACTATTTGTGATGTTGAGTATGGAAATGATGTCATTCAATGATTAAGTGTTTATATAAGGAGATTTTAAAATAGTATCATGGAATCTCATTTATGGTATTGTGGAATTTTGGAATATCTATGTATTGGTTTTCAATAATTATATTGTACTGGTAACCATGAAAAAGTGATTGAAATATTTTTGGAAAGTAGATGAAATGCGTATAATGAAGGGATAAGGAGAAAATAATATGATAGTAATCATGAGCTCATTACTAAAATAAGGACAAAGTGATATCATGGTTTGAGTATATAGAAATTTTGGGATTCTGGTATGTGGAAAGAGCTAACTTTTGACAGCAGTCATGTTTTCACTAAGGTTAAATGGGTATTTATTTTTCAAGAGAATACATGATTAAGGTATTGACATGATTAGAATGTGATAAACAAGATATATGGGGGATAAATGATGGCATTCACGTGATTGTTATGTGACATTTCAAGTAATCATTTTCTTTATACTGTGAGCTTGGACCGAAGTATTGTAGATAAGCCTAAAGATTGGAATGGATTATGTTGGACATAAGTTAGTATTGTTTAAGGATAAAACTTTTTTCGATATTATTGATGGGATGTTATAGTAATGTAGTTTTAGAAAAAGGACAACCTACAGGACGGGAGACAACCCATCGTGTTGGACAAGGCTATGGGAATTGAACCCACAACCGAAGTGTGACTAGCCTTTATCGCCAACCACTGGCCTATAGTAAGTCCCTGGTTAGTAGAAACTAGTTTTATTTTATTAAGCGGTATGATATATGAATTATAAGTTCATTTTTGGAATCGTATATGATTAACCTCACCATAGATGGAATTATGTATATTTGATAAATTTTGCTAACCTTTTGTTTGAAACAGATGGAATGACCCATCATTCTATCACATGATCTGTTAACACTTCACGAATAACAAATTCAACTTCTTTTCTTTAAGAGATGAAGTGGAAATTGATCAAAGCACGAACAACAGTGAGATTGTACCAAAATCAAGCAAGTATTTCTTATAATTCAAAATTTTTAACTTTAGGGAAATGATATTGAAAACCAAAAATGATGTATTAGTGCTCTTATATTAGATGAATCAGATGGTACCTTAGATCATCACAAATTTATGGCTTTGTGATTGATGGATTTTTCAAAGCCATGTTCTCTACCACTCTCCATCAGAACTTGATGGTTATATTTTTCTTCCATATTCATATTTTCACCTATGTTCTCCTATATGGAAACCCAGTGATGAGTTACTTTGGGTAATCTTTACGTTTCATACTTTAGTTTTTAAAATTAAGTTTTAGTATTCCTTTTTACGATGTGGGTTTCTATGAATAGTAAACGATTTATAACCCCGATGAATTTGGAGGGAGAAATTCATTTTAAGGGGGGTAGAATGTAACAACCTGATATTTTATGATAAGTATTCTTTTTAATTGATGTTATGTGTTTTATGATACAACAAGATTATCTTGTGCTATACGCAACACTGTATTAGCTTGCAGTATACGCAACACTATTCTTAGATTGTGTTACACACAATTTCAAGTTCGTTTTATAATAGTCATTCTACGCAGAATTGAGTGTATATATATATATATTTTCAATGTATAAATGAAATATGGTTGGATTCTATTATACGAAACAACGAAAGATTCTTTCACAACATGCAACCCTAACTTGGCTTTCGTTACACGCAATCACAACTTTCCTCGATAGCGTGTGTTGTACGCAATATCAGGTTTCACTAAACAATGATATATGGTTATAATATTATTATGAACTAGCCGTTATGAATATTATTAACTAAATTTTGAATGTTATAACATTATTATTTCATCTTACACATTTTCTAGAACATGGTATGTGAACAAAATAAATTTTTCAGGTAAAATAAGTATTTTTCAAAAAAATGCAGTTTTGCTGTAGAGACCCGTATCCTGACGTACGTGGACATTACATTACTTTTGCGGAATACTTAGTACATAAAAAACACACACACAAGGATCGTAATAGTTTAGTGTCTTTGGAAACTCGGAACATAATCTTCTAATCCTGGTGAAAGATCATCAATATCTCCCGTAAAGATCTTCCATTTTTTTTACCTAAAACCTTTCTTTATATCCTGGGGAAAAGAAAACATAAAAGGGTGAGCTCAAATGCTCAGTAAGGGTAAACAAAGAAATATCAATCACATCATATATATAAGAACATAGCTTTTGGAAATCTTAACCTGCAAAAAGATCATAATATCATAACATGGGATAAATCATAGAAGTGAAATGTAATCCCAATAATCATAACTTAAAACATGAAACTTTGTGGCATACACACATAATCATAGAGAATCATTTCTTGTTAGTCAAGACTCATTGCCAAGACTATCTTAGTGGACAAAGTCCCTTTCTGAATCGAGTAATCCTCGTTTCAGTCCTGTTTCACTGAACCGGTATAACCTACCATTCCAGCCATGTCTATCTCATGAGATATAAAATCTTTACCCAATGCATTGGAGGGAGATATAGGTCCCACCCATCTTATAATGAATCCTTTCTTATGTGTGCCACATAATCATAAAACATACATCATCACATAACACATGTAACAAAAATGGGATTCTTGAAACATCATGACATCATAAATAAATTCATATAAGATAAAGGAATTCATAAAAAAAATAATTCCATCACAACATGATCAAGTCAATGTAATAATAGGGATAAAACAGAACCCTTTATTATCTTAGATGGAAAATAATTTTGATAAAACACTTGAACTCCATTCTTGAGGAAAATATCCTTTCTTCGTCAAAAACATTTTTCCTTTCAAAACATGTCATACAACTTTAAAATAAAAGAAGTTGATTAAAAATAAACTTGAAAACTTGTAAAGGAAACTTCTTGGAAATAATGTTTTAAAAATCCATTCATGCCGTATAAGTTAAAAAAAACATTCTTCGTACTTTTGTCGGAAAAGTCAAAAAGTACCTCGTACGAAAAAGCGACAAAAGATTCCTTTCATATTCTTTACTAAAAACTCACCGAAGGGTAAAAATGGATTTAAACAATTGTAGGTGGATGGAAATAATATTACATATTAATGAAACATGGATGTGGATGATAAAATACACCCCAGTAAATACTTACGAATAAACAATCTCGGATAAAAATGAGATTGTGATATTTCCCTTACCTTAGGTCCGATTTGCTTTGTTCGTGTCCGAAGCTCCTGTATAATGGTTTAAATAATGTTATTGACTTATTCCAGAATCATACATATTGATATGATATCATATATGGTCATATTATTAGCTTCTTGTTAGTAATATTTCATTGTTACTTGTTACTCGGGTCTTTATAACTTTTTGTTCTTATGCGTGTTTTGTCGAATAAATTCTTATTCTTTTCTTTAGGTTATAGATAATTCATTTCCAGAATGGTATTAGTGTAGTATATACCATATTAATTCATTCAATTCATTTATATAATCATTATGAAATGAAGATCATGTAGAACGAGTCGCATCACATCGTGGAGACGGTATTCCGTACGTACGCACGAGTGATGATATCGTTCCTATGATCGTGGAATTGTATTGGAATATATATATATATTATTTCAGTATCAATATCACTTCATAATAATCATATATAGTTACTCATTACACCATTATACCCATCCTTGTAAGGTGATGGTGGAAAATAGATTACACCACGGCGTGGAGACGGTATTCCGTACGTACGCACGCGCGGTGATTTCATTTTTCCGTAGGATGGATAGAAGGTGAATTAGGGTTGTTTCATATTTGTAATAACATATCAGTATGTAAGTAATACTGATGTTATTACTTTATCATGAAACAACTAAAGAAGAAGAAGTTGAAGAAGAAAGAAATTGAAAAGATCGGTAATGGATATTACCTTTTCTTTGGAACGCCTCTTTGAATCCTCCACTTAAGGAGCTAAGATTGGTCTTTGGAGAAGACCAGGACCTCTAGGATTATTCTAGGGATGTGGAGAGGATAAAATGGCAGGGGTTGGCCGAGCTTGAGTGCTCAATTTGGTGTGAGGAGGAGGGGGAGGAGGTACCCTTTTATAAGGGAGGAGAGGGGCACCTTAGGAATTCTTAAAAATACTAATTTATAATAAATCTAACCCCACTTAAAAACCTCCAAAAATGACTCATATTCGAAGATTAGATGAGATAGGGTTGTAATCTCATCAACCAATCAAATTTAGACATGTTTTGATCTTATTTTAAACCTTATCATTTTGATTTATCCTTATTTAATCTATTTAAGTTTATTTGTGGTAATAAAATTCTAAATTTTAAATTATAACAAATAATTACTTATTTGTTGTGAATTTTCCATAATTGTTTACTTTATAACATTATAGACCATATAAATATAAATTTATAATTTTTAAATATTTTTGTGATTTTTAAAAAAATTTATAATATGTTATTTTTGTAAAATAACAATAGTGTCAATTTTGACACTATTCATTTATTTGAATTTAAATAAAATATATACAGAAGATATGTTCGAACTAAAAGCTTCAATATATTAATAAAAGGTCATATGTATCTATAAAATTACTGTATCACATTAAATAGTTTATATAATATTTATTTTATTATTTTTAAAACCATTTATTTGGTTTATCTCTTAATAAAATAATTACTACATCATTTTTGTATAATTATTTAATATACTTATTTGTTGTATAAAAATTTAAAATAAAATTCTATGATGAAGATAAATATATTACCTTTCACAATAATACTTTTACTCGAATTTATCATCTTAAAATCACAATATTTAAATTGTTATATTTATTAAATTATGAAGGTGACAACTTTGGCATCATTTAAAATAAAATAATATAAGTGTCATAATCGCTTTTATAAGGCTCCAAATGGTCAAATATTCTACCATTGGATGCTTATGGTTTACATTTACATGTAAAATAAGTTTTGGTTAGGTATTTGTGCATTTTATGGTCACTATTAGTTTAATAAAAACAATATTCTTGATTTTTCACTAGATAAACAATTTCTGCATCACTATTGTGTCATAATTAATGCTAATTATTTAATCCCTAAAAATTATAAATAAATTTATATGATGTAGATAATTTCATTAGCTTTCTGGAGACTATTCATGTTCGAAGTTTCATGAAGTTTATCACTAAAATAAAATTAATATACTTATAAAATTTAAGAGAGTGACATGTTGTCACTTTCTTTGGTTTTAATAATAATTAAGTTATTTTCATGGACAAATGTCCATTAAATGATTCTAATCCGACCCTTAGGTGATATGGGTCGACTTTTAGTCATCCAATAGGATTTTGACATTTGTTAGGGTAATTTTAAAATATTATATTTACCCTTAATTACCCGATTTACCTTTAACTATGGTAAATAAAATTTACCGTAGTTACTATTCATAATTCCCAAAAATAAAAAGTAGCTTATTAACATAATTTGGACCCACTGATTCCAAATATGGAATCCATTTTTCCAAATTCAATACACAAAAGATGCAGAAATTAAATTAAAATTAATCCCGTTGTCGAAAGAAAACGGGTTTTTCTTTAAAACATTGCAAAAGATTGAATTGATTTAACCTACGAATTCAAGGTAAAATCAATGCTAATGACATACATTATATTAAATGGTAAAAATATATTCTATTTATACTTTAAAACCATTCAATATTATAATTTAACCACATAAGATATTACGATGAAAAAAGTTGTTTTTAATTAAAATATAGCGTGTTTTTACTATTCATTAAAATATGAAAGTTATCGGAAAAATATCAAAACTTTATCTAATGTAAATTTTTATATCTTGATTCAAAAGAAGAATATTATTTTGTCAAATTGAACATATAAACATGTCAAAAACTATATTTAAAGTGGGTGCGCCATCAAAAGGCGGCAAAACTGCATTTTTTGAAAAATACTTATTTTACCCGAAAAATTTATTTTGTTCTTATACCATGTTCTAGAAATGTGTAAGATGAATAATAATGTTATAAAATTCAAAATTTAGTTAATACTATTCATAACGGCTAGTTCATGACAATATTATAATAATATAACATTGTTTATTAAAACCTGGTATTGCGTACAACCCACGCTATCGAGGAAGGTCGCGATTGCGTGTAATGCATGCCAAGTCAGGGTTGCGTGTTGTGAAAGAATCCTTCGTTGTTTCGTATAACAGAATCCAACCATATTTCATTTATACATTTAATATATATATATATATATACTCAATGTTGCGTAGAATAACTATTATCAAAATTGTGTGTAACACGGTCCAAGAATAGGGTTGCGTATACTGCAAGCTAATACAGTGTTGCGTATAGAGCAAGGTAATCTTGGTGTAGAATACAACATAAGACATTAATGAAATTAAAATAATATTTTTCATAAAATCTCGGGGTGTTACATTCTACCCCCCTTAAAATGAATTTCGCCCTCGAAATTCGTCGGGGTTATAAATGGTTTACTATTTGAAAGTTTCTTTGATAGAAACCCACATCGTAAAAAGGAATACCAAAACTTATCTTAAAAACAGAAGTATGAAACGTAACGGTTACCCAAATAAACTAATCACTGGGTTTCCACATAGGTGAAAATATGGATATGGAAGAGAAATCTAACCATCATGTTCTGATGGAGAGTGGTAGAGAACATGGCTATGGAAAAGCCAGTAATCACAAATCCATAAATTTATGATGATCTAAGGTACCATCTGATTCATCAGGTATAAGAGAACTAGGACAACATTTTTGGTTTTCAAGATCATTTCCCTAAAGTTAAAGAATTTGAATTAGAATAAATACTTACTTTATTTTGGTACAATCTCACTGTTGTTCGTGCCTTTAACAATTTCCACTTCATCTCTTAAATAAATGAAGTTGAATTTTTTATTCGTGAAGTGTTAGCAGATCATGGGATAGAATGACGGGTCATTCCATTTGTCTCAAAAGGTTAGCAAAATTTATATACATAAGTCGATCTATAGTTGGATTAATCATATATGGTTCCTAAAATGCACTTATACTTCACATATCATACTGCTTAATATAATAAAACTAGTTTTCTACTAAACAGGGACTTCCTGTAGGTCAGTGGTAGGCGATAAAGTCCAGTCGCACTTCGATTGTGGGTTCGATTCCTACAGCCTCGTCTGAAGCGATGGGTTGTCGCCCGTCCTGCAGGTTGTCCTTTTTCTAAAGCTATATTACTATAACATCCCATCAATAATATCGAAAATCTTCTATCCTTAAACAATACTAACTTATGTCCAACATAATCCATTCCAATCTTTAGGCTTATCCATAATACTGCAGTCCACTCTCATAACATAGTGAAAACGATTACCAGAGATTTAATACCATCGTTGATCCCCATATATCATAAGATATGTTTTGTTGGTCACATTCCAAACATTCAAAGTCCTTAATCATGTATTCTTTTGAATACCCATTGAACCTTAGTGAAAACATGAATGCAGTTAAAAGTTAACACTTCCCACAAACCAAAATCCTCAAAATTCTATATACTCAAACCACGATATCACTTAGTCCTTATATCAATCATGAGCTCATGCATACAATCAAACATATCATTATCGTCTTATCCCTTCATTAAGCGCATATCATCTACTTTCCAAAAATACTTGTACCGTTCATCACATACTTTCAAAACTTAAGGAAAGACAACAATGTAACAATCCTTAGATGTCTCTTTATCCCATAGTACCATGAGATTACTTATACAACATTACACATAATAAACATGTAATCATTCCACTACATTCTTTAACCATTGACCGAGCATCAACAATTCTTTCATCTCACATATCATTTGTAGTCTCATCATCATCAACATAAATACTACCCATACGACCATACTGATTCTCTTCATGAGTCTTTCCCTTAGGACATTGGTTTGCATAATGCCCATACATTCCACATTTAAAACACTTAACCATTTTTGATGTCGTAGCAATACCATTATCCTCATCCATGGTGTTAACGGAATCTTTTCCTTTGCACTTACTTGCTTTGTGTCCTTTTTTTCCACACCCAAAGCATCTTCCAGTTCCCTTGAAACATTCTCCTTGATGCCTCTTCCCACATGATTTACATAGGGGAAATTGAACTTTCTTTCCTCTATGATCAACATGAAACTCCATCTTTCTCTTATTAGCCGAGTCAGGAAACTTACCAAATTTTACTTTATTAATCATATTATGAGATTGCTGATTCGGCATAATAATGATGTTTGGACTTCCAAATCCCATTTCATTTGGTTGCTCATAAAAAAAATATCATTCCATTGTCCAGCATATCCTCCATTATCATGAATCACCTTGTTTCCATCCATTTTCTAAAACCCAAAAAGAATAGTGTGAGAGGCAAAAATCATGCTAGGGAAAACAACATTATAAAGGGGGAGTACCTTCAATATCTAACATCTTAGGTTTAATTCTATGATCGTTAGCGTAGTTCTAGTACTATAACCTATACGTATACTTAACCTTAGGGAAATCCCTAGACATACCTTAGAAATATCTCTAGGGATCTCACTAAAGTTCTCGCATCCTAGTTTCCAAAGGTTGACTAAACCTTTCCTCTGATACCAACTGTAGAGACCCGTATCCTGACGTACGTGGACATTACATTACTTTTGCGGAATACTTAGTACATAAAAAACACACACACAAGGATCGTAATAGTTTAGTGTCTTTGGAAACTCGGAACATAATCTTCTAATCCTGGTGAAAGATCATCAATATCTCCCGTAAAGATCTTCCATTTTTTTTTACCTAAAACCTTTCTTTATATCCTGGGGAAAAGAAAACATAAAAGGGTGAGCTCAAATGCTCAGTAAGGGTAAACAAAGAAATATCAATCACATCATATATATAAGAACATAGCTTTTGGAAATCTTAACCTGCAAAAAGATCATAATATCATAACATGGGATAAATCATAGAAGTGAAATGTAATCCCAATAATCATAACTTAAAACATGAAACTTTGTGGCATACACACATAATCATAGAGAATCATTTCTTGTTAGTCAAGACTCATTGCCAAGACTATCTTAGTGGACAAAGTCCCTTTCTGAATCGAGTAATCCTCGTTTCAGTCCTGTTTCACTGAACCGGTATAACCTACCATTCCAGCCATGTCTATCTCATGAGATATAAAATCTTTACCCAATGAATTGGAGGGAGATATAGGTCCCACCCATCTTATAATGAATCCTTTCTTATGTGTGCCACATAATCATAAAACATACATCATCACATAACACATGTAACAAAAATGGGATTCTTGAAACATCATGACATCATAAATAAATTCATATAAGATAAAGGAATTCATAAAAAAAATAATTCCATCACAACATGATCAAGTCAATGTAATAATAGGGATAAAACAGAACCCTTTATTATCTTAGATGGAAAATAATTTTGATAAAACACTTGAACTCCATTCTTGAGGAAAATATCCTTTCTTCATCAAAAACATTTTTCCTTTCAAAACATGTCATACAACTTTAAAATAAAAGAAGTTGATTAAAAATAAACTTGAAAACTTGTAAAGGAAACTTCTTGGAAATAATGTTTTAAAAATCCATTCATGCCGTATAAGTTAAAAAAAAACATTCTTCGTACTTTTGTCGGAAAAGTCAAAAAGTACCTCGTACGAAAAAGCGACAAAAGATTCCTTTCATATTCTTTACTAAAAACTCACCGAAGGGTAAAAATGGATTTAAACAATTGTAGGTGGATGGAAATAATATTACATATTAATGAAACATGGATGTGGATGATAAAATACACCCCAGTAAATACTTACGAATAAACAATCTCGGATAAAAATGAGATTGTGATATTTCCCTTACCTTAGGTCCGATTTGCTTTGTTCGTGTCCGAAGCTCCTGTATAATGGTTTAAATAATGTTATTGACTTATTCCAGAATCATACATATTGATATGATATCATATATGGTCATATTATTAGCTTCTTGTTAGTAATATTTCATTGTTACTTGTTACTCGGGTCTTTATAACTTTTTGTTCTTATGCGTGTTTTGTCGAATAAATTCTTATTCTTTTCTTTAGGTTATAGATAATTCATTTCCAGAATGGTATTAGTGTAGTATATACCATATTAATTCATTCAATTCATTTATATAATCATTATGAAATGAAGATCATGTAGAACGAGTCGCATCACATCGTGGAGACGGTATTCCGTACGTACGCACGAGTGATGATATCGTTCCTATGATCGTGGAATTGTATTGGAATATATATATATATTATTTCAGTATCAATATCACTTCATAATAATCATATATAGTTACTCATTACACCATTATACCCATCCTTGTAAGGTGATGGTGGAAAATAGATTACACCACGGCGTGGAGACGGTATTCCGTACGTACGCACGCGCGGTGATTTCATTTTTCCGTAGGATGGATAGAAGGTGAATTAGGGTTGTTTCATATTTGTAATAACATATCAGTATGTAAGTAATACTGATGTTATTACTTTATCATGAAACAACTAAAGAAGAAGAAGTTGAAGAAGAAAGAAATTGAAAAGATCGGTAATGGATATTACCTTTTCTTTGGAACGCCTCTTTGAATCCTCCACTTAAGGAGCTAAGATTGGTCTTTGGAGAAGACCAGGACCTCTAGGATTATTCTAGGGATGTGGAGAGGATAAAATGGCAGGGGTTGGCCGAGCTTGAGTGCTCAATTTGGTGTGAGGAGGAGGGGGAGGAGGTACCCTTTTATAAGGGAGGAGAGGGGCACCTTAGGAATTCTTAAAAATACTAATTTATAATAAATCTAACCCCACTTAAAAACCTCCAAAAATGACTCATATTCGAAGATTAGATGAGATAGGGTTGTAATCTCATCAACCAATCAAATTTAGACATGTTTTGATCTTATTTTAAACCTTATCATTTTGATTTATCCTTATTTAATCTATTTAAGTTTATTTGTGGTAATAAAATTCTAAATTTTAAATTATAACAAATAATTACTTATTTGTTGTGAATTTTCCATAATTGTTTACTTTATAACATTATAGACCATATAAATATAAATTTATAATTTTTAAATATTTTTGTGATTTTTAAAAAAATTTATAATATGTTATTTTTGTAAAATAACAATAGTGTCAATTTTGACACTATTCATTTATTTGAATTTAAATAAAATATATACAGAAGATATGTTCGAACTAAAAGCTTCAATATATTAATAAAAGGTCATATGTATCTATAAAATTACTGTATCACATTAAATAGTTTATATAATATTTATTTTATTATTTTTAAAACCATTTATTTGGTTTATCTCTTAATAAAATAATTACTACATCATTTTTGTATAATTATTTAATATACTTATTTGTTGTATAAAAATTTAAAATAAAATTCTATGATGAAGATAAATATATTACCTTTCACAATAATACTTTTACTCGAATTTATCATCTTAAAATTACAATATTTAAATTGTTATATTTATTAAATTATGAAGGTGACAACTTTGGCATCATTTAAAATAAAATAATATAAGTGTCATAATCGCTTTTATAAGGCTCCAAATGGTCAAATATTCGACCATTGGATGCTTATGGTTTACATTTACATGTAAAATAAGTTTTGGTTAGGTATTTGTGCATTTTATGGTCACTATTAGTTTAATAAAAACAATATTCTTGATTTTTCACTAGATAAACAATTTCTGCATCACTATTGTGTCATAATTAATGCTAATTATTTAATCCCTAAAAATTATAAATAAATTTATATGATGTAGATAATTTCATTAGCTTTCTGGAGACTATTCATGTTCGAAGTTTCATGAAGTTTATCACTAAAATAAAATTAATATACTTATAAAATTTAAGAGAGTGACATGTTGTCACTTTCTTTGGTTTTAATAATAATTAAGTTATTTTCATGGACAAATGTCCATTAAATGATTCTAATCCGACCCTTAGGTGATATGGGTCGACTTTTAGTCATCCAATAGGATTTTGACATTTGTTAGGGTAATTTTAAAATATTATATTTACCCTTAATTACCCGATTTACCTTTAACTATGGTAAATAAAATTTACCGTAGTTACTATTCATAATTCCCAAAAATAAAAAGTAGCTTATTAACATAATTTGGACCCACTGATTCCAAATATGGAATCCATTTTTCCAAATTCAATACACAAAAGATGCAGAAATTAAATTAAAATTAATCCCGTTGTCGAAAGAAAACGGGTTTTTCTTTAAAACATTGCAAAAGATTGAATTGATTTAACCTACGAATTCAAGGTAAAATCAATGCTAATGACATACATTATATTAAATGGTAAAAATATATTCTATTTATACTTTAAAACCATTCAATATTATAATTTATCCACATAAGATATTACGATGAAAAAAGTTGTTTTTAATTAAAATATAGCGTGTTTTTACTATTCATTAAAATATGAAAGTTATCGGAAAAATATCAAAACTTTATCTAATGTAAATTTTTATATCCTGATTCAAAAGAAGAATATTATTTTGTCAAATTGAACATATAAACATGTCAAAAACTATATTTAAAGTGGGTGCGCCATCAAAAGGCGGCAAAACTGCATTTTTTGAAAAATACTTATTTTACCCGAAAAATTTATTTTGTTCTTATACCATGTTCTAGAAATGTGTAAGATGAATAATAATGTTATAAAATTCAAAATTTAGTTAATACTATTCATAACGGCTAGTTCATGACAATATTATAATAATATAACATTGTTTATTAAAACCTGGTATTGCGTACAACCCACGCTATCGAGGAAGGTCGCGATTGCGTGTAATGCATGCCAAGTCAGGGTTGCGTGTTGTGAAAGAATCCTTCGTTGTTTCGTATAACAGAATCCAACCATATTTCATTTATACATTTAATATATATATATATATATATACTCAATGTTGCGTAGAATAACTATTATCAAAATTGTGTGTAACACGGTCCAAGAATAGGGTTGCGTATACTGCAAGCTAATACAGTGTTGCGTATAGAGCAAGGTAATCTTGGTGTAGAATACAACATAAGACATTAATGAAATTAAAATAATATTTTTCATAAAATCTCGGGGTGTTACATTTGCCGCCTTTTAATGGCATACCCACATTAAATCTAGTTTTTGACATTTTTATAAGTTAAATTTTACAAAATAAACTTCTTATTTTGAATCAGGATATAAAAATTTACATTGGATAAAGTTTTTATATTTTTCTGATAACTTTCATATTTTAATGAATAGTAAAAACACGCTATAATTTAATTAAAAACAACTTTTTTTCATCGTAATAATTTATATAGTTAAATTATTATATTGAATGGTTTTAAAGTATAAATATAATATATTTTTACCATTTAATATAATTTATTTCATTAGCATTTATTTTACCTTGAATTCGTAGGTTAAATCAATTCAGTCTTTTGCAATATTTTAAATAAAAACCCGTTTTCTTTCGAAAACGGGATTAATTTTAATTTAATTTATACAACTTTATTGAATTGAATTTAAAAAAATGGATTCCATATTTTGAATCAGTGGGTCCAAATTATGTTAATAAGATACTTTTTATTTTTTGGGCATTATGAATAGTTACTACGGTAAATTTTGTTTACCATAGTTAAAGGTAAATTGGGTAATTAAGGGTAAATATAAGATTATAAAACTACCCTAACACCTGCCAAAATCCTATTGTATGACTAAAATTCGACCCATATCACCTAAGGGTCAGATTATATTCATTTAATGGACTTTTTTCCATGAACATAATTTAATTATTATTAAAACCAATGAAAGTGACAACATGTCACTTTCTTAAATATTATAAGTATAATAATTTTAGTTTAGTGATAAACTTCATGAAACTTCGGATATAAATAGTATCCAGAAAGATAATAAAATTATCTACATCATATTAATTTATTTATAATTTTTAGGGATTAAATAATTATCATTAAAGGTGACATAATAGTGATGTTGAAATTATTTTATTAAGATAAATATCAAATAAATGGTTTTAAAATATTAAAATAAATATTATATGAACTATTTAATGTTCTCCACTAATTTTCTAGATAAATATTACATGTTATTAATCTATTAAATCTTTAATTTTGAACATATCTTCTGTATATTGTTTATTTAAATTCAAATAAATGAATAGTGTCAAAATTGACACTATTGTTATTTTATAAAAATAACATATTATAAAATTGTTTAAAAATCAAAAAAATATTTAAAAATTATAAATTTAAATTTATATGGTCTAAAATGTCATAAAGTGTCAAATTATGGAAAATTCACAACACATATGTAATTATTTATAATAATTTAAAATTTAGAATATTATTACCACAAATAAAATTAAATTGATAAATAAGAAAAAATCAAATTGATAATGTTTAAAATAAATTCCTAACATGTCTAAATTTTATTGGTTGATTAGATTACAACCCTATCTTATCTAAGCTTCAGATATGAGTCATTTTGTAAGTTTTTAAGTGGGTTTGGGATTTAATATAAACTAATATTTCTTATATTTCCAAAGGTTCCCCTCCCCTCCCTTATAAAAGGGAACCTCCTCCCTCTCTTCCTCACACCATTTTGAGCCTTGAAGCTCGGACAACCTCTGCCCATTTCACTTCCCCACTTCCCTATAAACCTTATAGAGGTACTGGTCTTCTCAAAAGTCCAACTATAGTGCCCTAAGAGAAAGTTTAAAGAAGGCACTTCGAGAAAGAGGTAATACCTTTTACCGTTTTCGTCAAGTTCCATTATTCTTCTACTCCCTCTTCTTTAGTTTTTTCATTATGAAGTAATAACATAAGTATCCCTCATATACTGATATGTTATTATAAATATGAAACAACCCCATTTAACCTTATATCCATCATATGGAAAATGAAATCACCGCGCGTGCGTACGTACGGAATACCGTCTCCACGCCATCGTGTAATCTGTTTTTCCAACACCACCTTACTTGGATGGGTATAATGGAGTATTGAATAACTATACATAGTTATTATAACATCATACTGATTATGATATATTGTATCATCCACTCCAATTCAATTTAATAATAATGGGAATGATATCATCGCTCGTGCGTACGTACGGACTACCGTCTCCACGACGTGATGAGATTCATTCTCAATGATTAACCATTCATGAATGATTATAAAGTATATATATTAAGTAATAATGAAATATATGACATAATAATGATACTGGATTTATGTATGTATATATGTATGTCATCCAATTAATTCCATTCAGTTCAATGAGGAAAGGAAAACAACGTTCATGCGTACGTACGACCTACCGTCTCCATGAATGGTGTATTTCTTTCCATTTATTGATCTATTATATATATGTATATTCTGAATATATATTATATATAAATCATGTTTTATATTCTGGAATTAAGTAATCATGATCTATGTAATCATATGAATAATTAGAAGTCAAAACACGGAAGACAAATGAAACGATTTTACCCAAAATGCTCTTTAAAATGGAATTTACAAAAGAACGGGTAATATAAAGACATAAGTGAACCATATATGATATCATAAAAATTAATAGGTTTCTTTAATAATTAAATGACATTATTTAAATAATTATACAGGAGTTTCGGATACGTACGAAGCATATCAGACCTAAGGTAAAGGATAACTATTCCAATCTCGTTCTTATCCGAGATTGTTATTCGTAAGTATTTACTGGGGTTATTGTTTTAATCCATGCCCATGTTTTCCAAAAATGTTTTCATGTATTTTTAAAGTCCTTTTTACCAATTTTTGTAATTTACCACATTTTATGAATGGAATCTTACTTTTTTTACCACACGGGGAACTTTTTGACTTTTCCGAAAAAAGTACGAGAAGAATGTTATTTTTAACTTATACGGTGTGAACGGATTTTTACGGTTTCAAAAAGCCTCATTTTCATGAATCATACTCTGAAATATTTTATGAAAATATTCATCAAAATACTTTTCTTTTAAAATTCCATGGAATTTTGTGAAAAGAAAATTATTTTGAATAAGAAAGTAAATTTTCCTCAAGAATTCATTTCAAGTGTTTTATAAAAATAATTTTCCATCTAAGATGAAATTATTTCATATTTGTATGTTTCAAGTATAATGTCTCTATGATTTACATGGTTTCACTTTTCTTATGATGAAATATCCATTTGTTTTATATGGATTATGTGATTATTGGATGATTTTTATGAAACCCATTTTATTCTTTGGGTTATGATGAATGATTTATGTTTATTTTTTGGCACAAGTTAGAATGATTTCAATATGAGATGGGTGGGACCTATATCTCCCTCCAATGCATTGGGTAAAGATTTATATCTCATGAGATAGACATGGCTGGAACGGAAAGTTAAACCGGTTTAGTAATACAGGACTGGAATGAGGAGTGAACTCGATTCAGAAAGGGACTCTGTCCACTAAGATGGTCTTGGAAGTAATGCCTTGGATACTATGGAAATCATATCATGTGCTTAAGGGTTTTCCACAATTACATGTTTTATTCCTATGCTAATTTATCATAATTAATGTTTCTTAATGATCTATGCCTTACATACTGCCATGTTTCATGTCATTGCTCAAGATTTTGATGTTTAGATTTTATGCTCATGTTTTTTTTACATTCAAATGTCTAAGGATTGTTTTATGTTCTCTATGCTTACCCTTACTAAGCATTTGAGCTCACCCATTATATGTTTTCTCTTCACCAAGATTTAAAGAAAGTTTTTAGGTAATAAAACTAAGGGTAAGATCATTAATGGAGATGTTGAAGATCTTTCACCACGACCAGAAGATAATATTCAGAGTTTTTAAAGACACTAAACTATTACGATCCTTGTGTGTCTGTTTTTCTTATGTATTAAGTATTCTGAAAATGTAATGTAATTTCCATGTACGTCAGGCTTCGGGTCTCTACATATTTTCTATCTAAGATTACATCTTTTGAGATTACTCATGCCCTTATAGAAAATGATCTAAATGTTTCATTTATATTATTTCTTGAATGGTTTATTTTTTGATGGAATGACTCTTATGACACTCATTTCTCATCCATGGGTTATTTGCTTTTGAAACCATATTTCTTTCACTGTTTATGCTTTGATTATTATGAAACCTTCCTTTTTTGGCATGTTAAGATATGATTACATGTTTATGATACCCATTTCATTCCATGGGTTATGATATTATTATTTTTGATTTTGTCGCACATGTATGTGTTACTTAATTATGAGATCGTTGGGACCTATATCTCCCTTCAATGCATTGGGTAAAGATTTATATCTCATGTGGTATACATGGATATAATGAGAAATGAACTAGATTTAGTATTACATGGTTGGAAAGAGAAATGAACATAGTTCAGTATTACAAGGCTGGAACAAGGAGTGAAATCGGGTTAGTAATACAGGATTGTAACAAGGTGTGAAGCCAATTCAGTAAAGGATTTTTTCCACTAAGATAGCCTTGGAAGAAATGCCTTGACTACTATGGAAATAATTATATATGTTTATGTCTCAACCATAATTCCATGTTTTATTCCAATGGTATGATTTCATGGCTTATGTTCATTATTTACTTATGATTCATGTATTATGAAATTTCATTATTTATGACATGATTCATTTTTATGATCTTTGATATGAAGGGTATGCCCTTCTATTTTCATGATCATTTTCTCATACCCTCATGCTCATGATTATTCTTTCATGTCTCTCTTGTTTACCCTTACTAAGAATCTGATCTCTCCCTTTTTTTCCTTCCCCCAAGTTATTAATATATGTATTATGGTTGATGTGTCTAATAAGGTTGATATTCATGAAGAACATATTGGGAGATAATGTATCTCATTTATATAAGAGTGTTTATGTTTTCATGTTTCCAATGGCAGTAGACTAGTACGGTCTTTGGGCATCAATTTCTATAATGTTTTAAGTATTCCAAAAAAAATTATGAAATGTTAATATATGAAAATGTGGGTTGTTACAGTTGGTATCAGAGAAAAGTTTTAGTTAATATTTGTAATCTAGGATGAGAAAAACATAGTGATAACCCTACAGACATGTCTAAGGATAAGTATAAGGATTAGGAAAAGTATAGGAAAATGTCCTGGAATTTTAGTAAAGGGTAGAGTAAGTGTTTTCCTAGAAATACATCCCTTTCTGGATACTACAAGTGGATGTGGATCTGTAATAGTTTTACCAAGGGGTAACAACTCTAATTATATTTTTTGGGACTAGATTAAGGTAATCTAGTACATGGAATTTTGTCTTTAATTACAACTGGTCTGACACTCACTGGGGATATGATTTGGGAATTCACAAACACTTCATGAACCATTGGGAAGTATTTAAATATAATTTTGCTTTGAATAGCCTAGGATTAACCTAGGGTGTCATAGATCAAGGAAGGTATCATGATTTAAACATACTATAAGTAATTCATTTCATGAATACATGGTTTTCTGCTATGATAACTAATTATCACTCTATCATACTGGTTTTAGTCAGTGGTGGGAATCAAAAGGAACTATATTAACATTGTATGTGATGGATGATTTTTGGATGAGTAGTCAAGTGGGATAATAACTAGAGTGAAATATGTTGTGATCATTCCTAATCAACTTTCATAGAACATGATTAAAAATGTGTTCCTTAACCAACTCCTGAACTTACCAAAGTAGTGAAAGAAATATTTATCTAATATTTCGGGTAAAGGATACCATAGAGGAAAAAATATTGGGTTTACTTTGTGTCAAGAATGTGGAAAGAGTCATCTAAGTGAATGTCTTAGTGGAACAATAAGATGTTTTGACTAAGGAAAAGAAGGACACAAAGAAAGTCAAGGAAAGGTAAAAATTAAGAGTCTAGTCAATTGAATGGATAAGAATATTTTCTCCCTGAGCTATCATTAATTTTTAAGTGTTTTAAGTGTGTAATAAATGGTCATTAGTCAAATAAATGACCCAAGAAGAAATCTCCTAAAGAAAACTAGCAATGCGGTTTGAGTAATGGTTATATTGCTTCTGATTAAGAGACTAAATCTGAAATGGGAATGGAAAGTGGTATTAATTAATAGGATGACGTATCCTTTTTACTTATTATGGATGAAGTGGAATAATTGATATTTTTATTTATCTAGGATTCAGAAATTATGTTATTTTAATGGTGAAATAAACAACGATTGTCCAGTTTATGTTTTTCTCTAAGGATTTAAAATATTATGTTGAATGTTTCTGATGGATTGGAAAAGTGATTTAATGATAAGGTGATATTTTTACTAAGGTAAGATAACACCTAATGTGTTAATTATGTTAAGATATTGTTTTTTATATAAAGATATGTGGTATATGAATAAGTAAAATGGATGGTACTAATTACCTTGAAACTAATTAAAGAACTGTTGAAAAGTAGTTCATTCTATAATGGATAATGTTTATAATTTATTTTGTTTTTGGAATGTATCTATTAATCTATGGAATAAGGAAGCATTATTTCTTTACAAATTTATTTATGGTAATTCAGGTCATTACCATGTTCCAAGAGAATTTACCATTAGGGTATTCACATGTTTGAAATTTGACAACCAACAGCAACTTTGTTATATATGGGGGATCAATGTTAAGCTGATTTCATTTCCTTCTTTATAAATTTTTGGATCTTCATCCTTCGTAAGGGTTGTAAGGTTAACCATTTATATAAATATTAATTTAAACTAAACATAATTTTGTGAGAATAAATTATTATCTCACAACATGAGGATTCATGTATATTGGATAAAATGTTCTAACCACTTTGTGTTGATGGTAACTAAAGATAGATGGGACGACTTATCTTGGATCTCATGATGTGTTAATGATTTAGGAATTACAAATTAATACTAATTTTTTTATATGAGAGATTAATTGGAAGTTTATCAAGGCGCAGAAAAGGGTGAGGTTTTCCTAAAATGATGCAATTAAATCTTTTCATGAAAATTATTTAACTTTAGGAAAAATGATCTTGAAACTGAAAATGTTATCCTGGTACCTTCATTTCCGATGAATCAAATTGTTCCTTAGGTAGTCTATATTTATATATTTGTGATTTTTAACTTTCTACTAACCATGTTCTCTATCATTCTTCATCAAAACATGATGGTTATATTTCTCTTTCATGTCCATGTTTTCACATCCAACTTATGTTCTCTTATGTAAGAAGTTACTTATGAGTTACTTTGGGTAACCATAATGGTTATAACATTATTTTTAAAATAAATTTTTAGTGTTCATTCGTATGATTTGGATTTATATAAATGAAACTTTAAAATATTAATCCTTTGAAAACCCAGATAAATTTTAAGGGAGAAATACATTTTAAGTGGGGTAGAATGTAAAACCCTGAGATTATGTGAATTTTTTTTTATTTAATTTGACCTGTTTATATTTCTCATTTCACAAAAAAACTAAAAATAGTTTTTTATATTAAATAAAAAATTCAAAAATTTCTTTCACATATAACTGACTTGTTTTGAACTACATGAAACACTGACTTGGCGTACATTACATGTAACACCGAGTTTCTCTGAAGCATCATTTTATTGATATAATTATTTAAATGAGATAATTGTAACCTTTCCATTAAACAAAAAAATATGAATTGTAATAACTGCTTTTCAAAGAATTTTTTTAATATTTTTATATAAATATAACATGTTTATAATGAAATATATAATTTTTGGTTTGGTAAAATGTTATATGTTTAAAAATGATATTTTCTCAAATAAACTACTTTTAATGTCCTTATGTGAAAAATAATAATGTTAATTTTTGACAAGTTTAGAAATTTAATTTTATAAAATAAACTTCATTTTTTAATTTATAATGTTTAAATTATCTTAGGTTGAGTTTATGGTATTTTTTTGAGAAACTTCATTTTTTTTATGAATAGTGAAAAATAATGAATTTTTATTTGAAGATACATTTTGAAATAATTTAATTACAAGGTAAATTATATTTTAAAATAGTTTAAAAGTAAAATTAGATCATATTTTTATCATTCAACCCAATTAGGGTAATTTTAATCAATTTTACTTTGAAATTTATTATAAAAACCTAGCACACCATTCAATGTTTTTACTTTAAAAACTCGCATTGTCGACCCGACTGTGGGATTAAATTTAAAGTAATTTCTACCAATTATATGATTTTAATTTGGAAAAATTTATTCCGTATTCAGAATCATCATAATTTATAATTTATAATAAGGCCAGATTGTTTTATTACCTAAAATATTAGTGAAGGTTATTAAATTTAATTATAATTATTAAGGTGAAATTAATATTAATAAGGGACTAAACATTAATCTAAAGGGCCCAAAGAACCTATAAACCTATCCAAGGGACATTTCATGGCTATATTTAGACCATATTAAAAATTATAGATAATTCTTTCATTTATTGGAACCTCTTTACATTAGAAAACGTGGATGGAATTCCTTCTCCCAAAATTTACAAGAGTGTCACTCCTCCTCTATTAAAAAAAGACCTCATATCCTCCCACTTACTCAAATCTATAAATAAACATTAGATTGACCAAGATAATCCCAAATTTATCCTCAAAATACGACCCATAAACCTATAATCATTCACTTAGCCTTAAATAAATCCATGGAATCCCTTTAGTGAAAACCAAAATGAGTTACCCAAGTAATAGGTAACATTCTTCCTCAAGTTATTTTATATTATTTCAGTTCTCCACCCCCTCAACACTTATTATTCCATACTTATATAAAAACAACAGTATGATAAATTTACTATGATTTTTTATGCTAAGGTTTTAACATACACTTACACACACTTCCATCTAATGTGTAATGAACATGTTGTTTGCATGTATGACGAATTACCGCCTCACGAAATGATGGTTGTTAATTTATACTTTACTGCCTATCATGGTGCAAATTATCATAAAAATTATATTTATATATTTTATATATTATATTTATTATATTTATTATGTATTTAATCTTCTGTAAACCTTTTAAAACCCAAATCTTTATACTTTCCATTTTTTTAAATATTTTAATTTTGATTGAGGAAGTGTGGACTACCACCCACTTAAAGTGATGTGATTCGTTCACAAACTACATGAAATGTATTAAGGATGGGTTTAAGGAACTTATATGATATATATTATATAATAATTATACTATAATAATGATATATATATATATATACATATAGGTCATTTACCTTCTTTCTTTACATGCGACTATTAAACAGAAACTGTGTTCATGCATACATACGGTCTACCGTCTCCATAAATGGTTTATTCCATTTCGTACTTAAATTTTATATATATTATTATAATTAAAAATACTAAATATACATGATATTTATATCATTTATTAAATTCTTTAAATAATTATATATGTATAAGTACCAAAGTTATAATAAATTAAGACACATGTGAAGAACAAAGTGGATAAATCGGAAGTGAAACCTTAACAAAGAATTGTTAACAAGCAGGTAATATAAATCCATAATAAAACCATATAAGTTATTAGATATGAGAATATGGTTCTTTTATATATGTATAATAATCTTAAATTAATTATATAGGAGGTTTTTATGAGTACGAAGAGAGTCAAGACAAAAGGTAATGAGATTTAATCTCACTTTTCATTTTCATGAGATACATGCCATGTTCACCACTTTTTCCTTTTGCAAGGTTTATATAATACCGATTAATATATTATATGTTTATTAATATTAAATTTATGTTTAATTACATATCCATTATTTTATCATCATTTTATGGGGTTTATATTTCAAAATTTACTAAATTGGTAAGATAGTTTTGTCTCAATTTACCTTCTATGAGACACATTCCTTGTTGTGCCACTATATTTTTATATAAGGTGAACATACATACTTTGAAATGTTATATCATGAATATATTTCCATTCAAGATATTTTAAGATTCATTTAATTTCGCATTCTTACATGGGGAGTGTGGTTCAAAGTTACTAAGTGATAATATTTTATTGAAACAATCTCATTAATATTCAATGTTGTTTATGATTATGCTTCCTCTGTTGAAATATTATAATCCATCTCTCAATAATATTCATGAATTTTCTTCTCCAATGGTTATTCATTATATATTTATATATTGGTACCATTTTTCTACTCTTTGGTGCATAATATAGGTAAGAAAGTGTTTTTAAGAAAGCCTAAATTTACCTTCTCTTCAGTCAGAAATATGTGTTCCTTAAAGACCATGTTTTCTAAAGAGGGTTAATAAGAATATTTTAATATCCTATAATCTTTAAAATACATTTTCTATATTTTTTATTTTACCAATGTTTTCAAAGGAATATTATATTCACTTCCTGAATAAGACGTTTTTCTAACCTTTTACCAAGAAAAAGGAATGTTCTTCTATCCTCATATGGCATGTATAGATTCACCCACTATCAAATCTATGAAGATTCATTTTCATGTTTAGAATGTTATTTTTAATCTAATTTTTCTAAAAATAATTTTCAAAGAAATGGTTTAAAATAAATTCATGATTTATTTATAAGTTTTCAAATTATTTTTCAAGGAATTTTTTTTCAGAATTTTTTTAGGATTATTTTATATGTTTTTAAGAAAAATGGTTTTCAGAATGTTTTCAAGGATCGTTTATATTTTTTCATGGAAAAAAGTTTTCTAAATTTTTTCAATATTATTTTATAAGTTTTCATTGAAATTTGTTTTCAAAATTTTTTTGAGATTATTTTATAAGTTTTCAAGGAAAATAGATTTCAAAATTATTTCAAGAATAATTTATAAGTTTTAAATATATTTTCAAAGAAATGGTTTTAAAAATGTTTTCAAAATCCTTTTATATGTTTTCACAAAAAATGGTTTCCAAAACATTTTCAAGATCTATTTATATTTTTCAAAGAAAATGGTTTTTAAACTGTTTTCAAATATATCTTTATAATATTTCAAGTGTATTTTCAAGAAAATGGTTTTCAAAAGGTTTTTTATGTTTTAATGAATCTTATTCAAATAAGAAAGGATATTTTCCTCAGGAAAATTTTTCAAAATATATTCCCAAGACCTTTTTCATATAATATGAAATCTTTTGATGTTACTCGTGACCTTATATTAAATGATCTGATGTTTACATTAATATTCTTTGTTGAGTGGTTTATGTTTTGATTGAATGGTGCTTATGACACTTGTTTCTATTCCAAGGGTTATATGCTTTTGAAACCCACTTCTTTAATGGATTATGATTTGATTATTATTAAGCCTATGTTCTTCCATAGGTTAATATATGATTACTTGTTTATGATACCCATTTAATTTCACGGGTTATGATATGATTTTTTATTATTTTGTTTCACAAGTATCTATGATTTCATTATAAGATCTGTGGGACCTATATATACCTCTAATTTATTCAGTAAAGATTTCTATCTTATGAGGTAGACATGGTTGGAATGGAAAATTAACTTAGTTTTTTATTACATGGTAGGAATGAGAAATGAACTTGTTTTATTATTACTGAAATGGAATGAAGAATGAGCTCAGTTTAGTAATATATGGCTAGAACGGAGTGTGAACCCCATTCATTAATTGAATTTATTCACTAATATGTCCTTGGAAGTGATGCACTGACTACTGTAGAAATCGTTATATATACTTATATGTTTTCCACAATTATATGTTTTATTCCTATGTTATTATTTCATCTCTTATGTTATTTATTTCCTTATGATTCATGTTTTATGAAATTCCAAAATTAAATATATGATTAATGTTTATGATCTCTGATATGCAGGGTATGAACTTTTACATTCATGATCATGTTCTCATACCCTTATGCTCATGATTATGATTACATATCTCCATTTTTTACCCTTACTAAACACCTGAGATCGCCCTTTTTTATGTTTTATTCCCCTATCTTATAAAGATATGTATTATATTTGATGGGTCTAATAAGGGTGCTAGTCCTGAAGAACATAGTGGGAGATATTGTATATCATTTACATACTAGTGTTTATGTTTCCATGTTTTCAAAGGAACTAGACTAGTACGGTCTTTGGGTGTCTATTTTTATAATGTTTTAAGTATTCCTAAAAAGGTATGAAATTTTAATATATGGAAAGATAGGGTTTCTATAAAAAAATACTCAAATTAAACTTCAATGAGGCTAAAAGAAATATCTAACTCCTCCAGCCAGTGTTCTGTCTCTAGCTCGGAGATATTTCTCTCATAATTTTCTAGGCTCTAATGTTGAATGGAATGAAATATCATATTTAAATACTTATCTTTTTAGTCAGGATCGTCCCTCTAATGTTCAATAGGTTCATCCTGATGAACCTCCCCAACTAAAACCACATTTAACTGGATACTAACTAGAATCTATTATACAAAAAGAGAAAAACATATGTCCAATGACAAGTGATTTATTTAATTTATTTTACTAATTAATTTATTCATCCCTAGAACTACCCCATTTAATGAAATATTCAAGAATGTATGATGAGTTAATCTATCCTAAGTCTCAACACTAAATGTATAGTCGCTTTACCTATAAAATTCAGAGATATCAAGGTATTTATGTCAGATCATAGGGGGGATAAAATCATATGTCATGGTCGGTCTTCCTTTTTTTCATCACATATAATATTTGGATGAAATTATTACCTTACCAACTCATATATTCTTAACCAGTACCTAACTTCAAACATAGCCCTATATTTTATCCAACACCTTTGATACAACTCTGTCACCCCCCCCCACATCGATACCCCTCTTGGGTTGATGATGAATTGAAGGGGTGATCTCTGAGTCCTACCTCCCATAGGCCTTATTTTAGTGACTATTATTTTGGGTATAAAATACTCAAAAAGGAGGAATTCCCATAAATATCCCTAGATCATGACATAAAACTACAAAACAATACATTATTTCATAAAAGAAGAAAATCAGAACCAAATATGAATAGTATATCATAACTATGAAAATAAAATAGATAAAAATGTATCCAAAGATAAAATAATACCAAAATAAAGTAAATGTTTATGCTATCAGCTCCAACAACTCAAGGTACAAGATAGTAC
Source organism: Viscum album (assembly GCA_963277665.1). Classification (NCBI taxonomy): domain Eukaryota; kingdom Viridiplantae; phylum Streptophyta; class Magnoliopsida; order Santalales; family Viscaceae; genus Viscum; species Viscum album. The sequence continues at coordinate 2,116,381,181 of OY728161.1, read as the reverse complement.
TATTCTGATCAATCACTGAATCCATCTTAGAAACCTAAAAGTTGTTTATTTATATGTAGTGTGAGCCTAACATGTATACTCAGTAGGACCATACCAAATATATCTCTTGAAAATGTGAAATGAAAATACTAATACAATAATTAACAAATAGAAAAAGTAATTAGCAACTACACAAGTAAACTATCCCCCCATCCTCACAATGTCTCTCGAACTAAATAACACATGTAACACTAAAATGTAATATCATGTGAATTTAGATAAAGTCACCCCACAACAACTTCTCTAATTATTTTTTTCTATCACCCAATGTGAAGACATAATTTTCTATCATCCCTTTTATATCCACCAATGACAACACCAACCATATTTCAAGTCTCATAGCACCAACCACATATCATTTCTTATAGTACCAATTATATATCAAGTCTCACATAACCAACCACATATATCATATTAGGTAACCATGGAAGTAGGATGTAATATACATGTATGAAATCAACCACATGTCCTCTAACTACCATGCATCACCCAGACCACATATCTCATCATCCACCATAGATATCACCAGAAGATACTACTAAAGGGAGATTGGGAGAGTGGGTGTAATTATCCATCTATATCCTCCCCATCCTAGATATTAGGAAAAACATCACCAAAGATATCTGACTTCCATTCGGGTTACCTGACTTGGGTAGGGTGTGTAGAAATTCTTAAAACAAAACAAGTATATAGTAGCCTCATACAATCCCACACCTATGATTTCACACTAGGAACACCTCCACAACCACTATCATGTCACTATTAATATCATGTTACCAAGAGATTCCCGTAATATAGAACAACCATACAAAATAATCATAAAATGGTCCACAACCCAAGCTCCATATCAAGTTATTTTATTTAACAAATAATCCACCAAACTTCAATTATTGAGTAATTAGTTTAAATTATGACCAATTAATTCTTTAGATGTAAACAAATTTATATTTTTTAAAATTATTGAATAGCTATCAAAATGCTATCAAGAAACCAACACATCGGACCATCGGATCACAACCAAGGGAACTAATCCACGGATAATCAAGGCCACCAAGACATAGACCACTAAGTCCACCAAGTAGCACACAACTAAGGCCACCAATACAAACACAACAAGTCAAGAATAAAATATTCTTATCAATTTAGTTTTTTCATTTACTAAATTTAAGTTTCTAAATTCATAAATGGTTTTCTAAAATCAATGAATCACTACAATTAATAATCCTCTAACAAGAATAAAGGATGAAAAAACATCATCAACATCAAGAAAACATGTATCTATATGTGCATCACACCATTATCTTTCAATTTCATTAGTTTGATTTATTATCATTATTATGAAAATTCATACTTCTCACCCAATAGAAACCAAAATTAAGATAATTCTATAGATTCAAATAAAAGATAGATAACTAAAATATCATACCACAAAATAATATTTGTGATTCACTGTGCAAACCCAAAATAAGATGGGATGAACCTAGGGGCCACAACTATGCAAATTATCCTCAAATAAATATGAAATGTAGTTATTTTTTTCAAAATAATAGCCTAAAAAACTCAAATCATATCAATTTATATGAAATAAAAAATAATCAAAGAGGATATCATAGAGAAAGAGATTAATAACTCGCCCTAAATCACTGGTATCAAATCTTCAGAATCTAACAGTGAGAACCAAAGATCAAAGGCTGTTGAGGCTACTAAAATTCCTTAATAATTATCTTTATTTTGGGAGAATCAAATTTAAAATAGGGGATATTAGGGGTAGTATAATATTTATAGGAATACTAAAAAACACATTATTCATGTTGGGAATGTCATATTCATATCATGATCCTCACAAGGTGCACATCTTCAAACCAAATAGATTGATCTAACCAACCTAGAGGGATCTCAAGTCACGAATATATCCTTTCACATCATGAATCCTGAAAAGGAAAAACCTCTAAAAGTTATCAATGAACATTCATGATGTGAATAAAATTTTACAACATGAATCCAACTACGAAAAAATCTTAAAACAAGGAAAAAATCTACCTTGTGAAATAATACATATCCTAAACTAGTTATTCATAGTGTGAATCACCATATATAGTTATTTTACCCTAGTTCTTCATACCCTTCCTCGAACCTATTTCAAGTCCCCGAACACCAAAAACATAGAAAGTTGAGCTGAAAGCATTTGGTCCATTACATTTGACCATAAGGATTAAAACCATTTCATGATATATCCAACATGAAATTAGACACCTCAACTTTAAAATCAGGCTATCATCCATAAAAAAATTCTATGACATTCCATTTTTAGGATAAACCAACTCATCATTATCCATAATTCTCTCAACATCATTCTATCACATATTTATTGACATTTCATTAGACATGAATAGATTTTTGGGTCCTAAAAGTCAATGTAATTGGTGGATTTTCTTTTTGAGACACATGAGATGATGTTCCATATTTATTTGGATTCAATAAAGATGTGGAAAATTCTTTAAAGTCATTTAGGCGTACAATTTATTCTTAAAATATGCTATAATATTTTAGGAAATCATGAATTTTAATATGAAAAAACTCAAGATGGTCAAATAAATTTAATTACATATAATTATTTCTAATAATATTCACATCATTAAAATGTAATTCCTTCAAAAATGTAATCTCAAAATTGATTCAAATATTGGAAATTCCATACATGGTTTTCCCTTAGTGAAATTTCATTAAAAATTACATCTTTTACATTTTAATAAATTCTTGATATACATAAGTCCTTACATCATCTGTCAAATTATTAATACTCTCGATATCATTTCATTAGTTTCATCATATGTGCTTGTATCATTTTCTGATTTCATTATCGTACTTACTATCTCTTGATGATGAATAAATAGAAACTCATAAAATATAAAATTATCTATTCCACTCCTTTCATTTAGAGCATGAGAAGTATGGACTTTCTTTTTCTCTATAATATGATACTATAAATATTAGTTATTTTGAAAACTAGCCTTTTTTATATGATAACTTTCTTATTCCTAACATAACCAATGTATTCTTATATAATTATAATAAAATAAGTGTATAATTCCTTCATCTAAATCTTTATTAAATGAAAAATCTATAAGGAAAAACTTTTTTAAAAGTTATTTGATATCAAATCAGTATCATACATCCAATTTCTCTCAATTATAATTAAATAATAATAATTTGTTATTAAAACTAACCAAGTAGACAATAATTTGAGAATTCATGAAAATAATGAAACTTTTTAGTAAATATTAGGAAGATTATATAATTCCATATTTAAATACATATATAGCTTTGGTTTTTGATATTTTTTATATATTTTTAGAAAATGCTATGTATAGGAGACACTCCCAAGTAATCGGAGTGTTAGAACAAATACAAGATCATTATATAAGCTCTAGTTTGATGATTGAATAAAATTAAAGAAAAAAAGGGATATAAATATATGTGTGTGTGTGTGTGTGTGTTATATGTGAGGGTTAAGGTTAAGGTAAGAATATAGATCATCATTAGAAAAAATATAATTCAATTCGAAGGTCTAAGACCACCTACCATGATATATCATTATTGATATATTCATTGGTTATGTTTTTATCATGGAAACAATTTCATAAAGAAGAACATTGTACCACACAGCATAAAAATTCACCCCTTTGACATTATGTACACATTCATAAATATATGTTGCCTTTTGAAATTTCAAAAAAAACCATTCATTATTTAAATAAAATTAATAAACACCATATAAAAAAATTCATGATATTAATCAAAATGATTCTTTATATTAATTGAAAACAATTAAATTTTTAAAACACCCCTTAAATAATTTTGTACATTTCGAAAAAACATCCCATAACACTAATATCAATCCAAAAAAATCATGATAACACCCAATTAAAATGATATTAGTAAGAAACACATAAAAATTATTTAAGTGAATAAACACATACAATGTTGATATTAATTAATTCAATTTTTGATATATTTAAAAAATCTATCAAAATAATTTAATCAATTTTTTATAACACCCCTTAAATACATTATATCTACATCATAAATTATATTATAAAAAATTACATTTCATTGAAAATATTGTGTGAAATTTTATTTTCAACATTGGATGAGTTAATTTTAAAGAAAACCCCAAAATTTATCATGTTAAGAAAAAGTGAACTCAATATATTAAAATCACCATTTGATTATAAATAATAAAAAAATTCACCTATAAAAAATATAAATTAATTAATGCAAGAAATCATGGTAATGTAATCCAATAGAGGTATGAAAAACCACCTACTAGAAATGATGAATCAAATGTTCTAAATTGTTTTCCCATCATGATAAACAAGCCCTCAGATGATGTTTATAAACCCTAAAAATAAACCAATGTAATCTATGTGACATCAAACTGTATCCCAACACTAAAATCTAAGAAAAATAATTGAATAATAAAAGAGATAATTTGAAGGGGAATAATTGAACGTAATGATTTCACCCAAAAAACAATTAAAATGATAAATAATACAAGAATAATGTAGGGAGTTTAAGGGGGTGTTAAAATTTTCATAGAAAAGTGGGAATTGAAGCCTGGGGATAGGCTCCATGCTATTTTAGGTCATGTACTATATACCGATGGCTTGTCAAAACTATTCGTATAGGTTAATTATTCAAATGGTTTTAACAAACCATTAGTTTTGTATAACATTATACTAATATTTTTTAAAATAGGTAGGTAAATGATACCTCTACAAACATATTTTACAAATAGTGGCTATAGTTGTTTTAGCATAAGAAATAATTCCAGTAGTTTCACACCCCAACACCATTGACCTATTCCATCATCAGTCCCCCTTACAGTCATGTATCATGTCTTCATTGCCAATGGCCACTATTAGGGTTAGTAGTTGATTCCCAATCATTACATTAGGAATGGAAAATAAATCATGTGTGGAAAAATATTTCTAACATTTTTGTTATCATTGCAAAAATGATAGCTTCAAATAAAATTCAGGGAATCATGAAAAGGGAATTTCCATAGTTTTGATTATTCTCCACCAAAAACAAAAACATTAAAGTTAATAAATTATTGATGAAATCAAATAATTGAAATCAAAACTGCAATATAAAAATATTTTATTAAATTTTTTAATATATTTGGGTGTGGTAAAATAAATGAATTTAATAACATTATTTCTTGTATAAAAAGTTATAAAGAATAAAGTGATAAATATTAATAACAATCCTTACCTTCTATCATTGAACACCGTAGATAAATCATTTACTTTCCGTTAATATATGGTCCTTATTCATCATTGTATCAGATCCATTATGTATGGTAGCTTCAATATGGGTGAATTGAATAGTGAAAACCAAATTATAATTTTCCCCCACTCTGTGAAGTAATTTTCCAAAAATAAATTGTCTAAAATAATTTATGTATCAAAGTGAAATACATAATGTTATGGAATAAAACAAGCATAAGTTAAACAACATAGATGATATGCAAAAAAAATTATAAAATAAGCACTATATAAAAATAATGCATGGTTTTTGAATAATCCTAAAAGGATATTATTACCAAAAAAATAATATCAAGGGAAATCCCCATTTTTATCTAAAAGTGGTAACAGGTTTGATAACCATAACCAAGGTATCCAAATTCTATACTGGGAACTTCACTAACTAAACTAATTGGATGGTACATGTTTTACAAGATGAAACAATTTATAAAATCAATGGAAATAAGGAACTCTATCTATGGGTTTTTCTTTGATCAACATGATCAATAGAAACTCTATGTACCCTAGAATTCACCAAAAAACTATTTAGATGAATCATACTCCATGCTTGGAATTTCATCAAAATCAATGATAAAAAACATATATGGTAAGTAGGAAGGCTTAGAGATTTTAAAATAAACCTCATGAAATAAAAATATATAAGAAAGGAACACAAAGAAATACAATTGAAAACTCTCAAAGAGTTAATGTAATGCATAGATTAATGTAATCTATTTCATAGTACTATAAACACTTTTCATGTCATATATTCCATTCCTTAAAGACCAGCCTCATTTTATAAATTATTTTGTAACAAACAACCAACCATAAAATCCATGATCATTGAGTTTATTTATAACAACATTAGAATCAAATAACCTACTTCGGATAAATTAAATTTTATGTGGCTTAAAAGAAATTAAATCTATATTTATATTATTATGTAATTTAAGCGGATCACATCAATTCACAAAAACATAAATAATTTAATCTTAAAATATTTATAAAATAACTTAGAAAAAACATAAAGTTTTGAAATATTCCACAAAATTATAATGTGATTTTGAAAAAATAGGTTGAAAACGATCATTTTGACTCCATAATATCCCTCTTTTTAATAATCACAAAACACAAATGAAAATTTAAGTTTAACATAAATCTAAAAAATCTTCTCCCTATAAATTATAATAACACCCCCATAGTGTATAATATCATAAAAGATAACATTTTTCCATTAATGTGACTTCAAAAAACATATAGCAATACAATTTAACACTCTTAAATTGGAAAACAAACCTATTAGTATAATCAAACTCTCCTAAAATAAGTAAACACTATCATTCATAAATTTCTCCACATTTTTTATTTACAAATAGAACCAAAAAAATAGAAAAAAATATCATCAATGGTTAAATAGTTGGCTCAAAATATAGTTGTTAAAAAATGAATTCAATTGAAATGAGGTATAGAAGAAAACATAAAGTATGGTTCATGAATTTTACTCCCCCTTCAGATATGAAATGAATATTTAGAAAGTAATATCCCCATTTATGAATGAACATGTCACGACCCGCCTTCACCAAGATGAGGGAAGGGACAACGGGTTTCTGGACCCTTCCTTCCTCAAGTTGAAGGAGAGATAATGACCCCCAAAACCCACCTTCAATAGGTCCCGGAGTGGAGAAAAGCACCAAGGGTATAAAATAACACACAAAATAGAAGGCATTACCCTTTTTATTTAGTTGAATCAAGAGATAATATGGTACATACCTAACCAACACCAAAGCTGGAAGTAAAGTAAGGCAGAAACAAACCATTCCCATATGCATGTTCCAAAAGTAAATTCTACAAAAGTACAAGAAAACACCAAAGGAATGTACCAGAAAAAGAAAAACAGAAACAATAATTATCCCAACGTCCAAGCTAGTATGGTTCCGCATGATCCCTGATGTCCTCCTGGAAACCTGAAAGCAGTTTATATATATAGGGTGAGTATACAGGTATACTTAGTAGGGAAAACCAAAGGCTCTCGTGCACAAGTGGGGAGAAATTACAATGCCCTGTGAGAAAAGGAGACAATTGAAGCACCTAGCAAGAATTCTATCCACCTAACCTCACCTAATCACTCTCACAAAATAATGCAAGTCAAGTAAAGTAATAATAATAGAACATCAACATTTGGGTACCCCGCACCACTTTACCATTGGTTATTGAAGACATCCTATGCGTCAGACCTTCCCCACCATTTTCACTACAGTCCCACTGCCATACCCCGCCCACACACACCTGGGCTACCACAACCCCACATCCCACCCACAAACACCTGTGCCACAACCACATGTAACTGTGCCCGCAGACACCTGGACCAGAACAACTACTATCATGCCCTAAGTCACATGGGCCTCATCCTGAAGACGCTTGGGAACAACCTTCCCACACACACATGGTCCAACTACCACAACATTACCTACCCAAATAATTTCGGGATATAATGGACCTCAGGCCATCACAGCCTGCCTGAAGAATCTTGGGCTACTCAAGAAAGGGATCAGAAAAGGATCTAATAACCAGCCACTCATAGAAGTATTGGTAAAAACACCCCCCCCCCATGAAATGTGGGTGTTCGATAAGAATTTCTTAACATGGGTGGGGCATGAATAAGAAACATAAGAACTACAATTATATATATAGGTAACAAGCACTCATCCCAGCCTAGGGTTTCCAAAACTAGCCCATACACAAGCACCCTCATTACTATTCATTAATAAGAAGCATAACATCCAAAACCCTATCACAACTCATTCCCGAAAAAGCAACTCCCCATTGAACCCATTCATGTTTTCATATTCAAGTAATTCCATTTAAGTAAATTCTTCACTACTGGGCAAATAACGGGCATAACCACAAGCCAAGGAAAGCAAAAACATCTAAACAGAAAATTAAGCATTCACACTCGGTTCTCTTGTAAAGTCACAAAAAACCAAAGGGATTTGTGAGATCCCTTGAAGTATTAGAACCAATAAAACCACACCATACATCCCCACATGGCCTCATATCCAAAAGGCAACAACTACACCACAACAAAGGATCTCATCCTCATCCACGTTTCTTCCCAAGCATCAATCATCAACATTACTAGAATAGGGAAAGGGAGTTTTCAAATTTTAATATTCCATTCATTTAGTTCCGTCTTTCCATTTGGTTAACTAGGGTGATCACATAAGGATTATTATTCACTGGGAATCCATTTAATCAACCAATTTTATGTGATTAACAAGTTTCCATGTTACACCAATTCAATCACATAAATATCCATAAAAATAGAGGTTCATTAGTGCACAAGAAAAGACCACCAACTGCCATTATTTTCAGTGTGCATAAGCCCGTACAATTCACAACACATAATAAAGGATAAAAAATATAGCAGAAACATCGGGCACAACCCCTTAATTCTTTAAATTTTTGTTTATTATCTTTATTAAGGATTGGTTTCATCCATCCCCACAGAAACAGTAGCATACTCACCCCGCATGATACAAACAAAGGAGAGACAAAGAAAAATCCCTACCTGAATGATCAAAGATCGACGTTTTTCTCCTAGAGACAACAACTAGGGATGCGTGACTTATAGGGTAGGAACTTGAAAGACTCTAAGAATGAGCAGTAAAGGCTCCAAAACAGGCGCACCACTCGTCTTGGGAAGGGGGACTCCAAACTCACCAGGGAGAAGAAGGAAAAGAGACCATCCAGGAAGAAAGAATTCCCATGAGATAAAAAAGGTGAGGTCCCGGAATTATGGGATATGAGGATCTTGAGCAGCCTTAAAGGTGGTTCATGGTTTCACCTCGCGGTTAGACAGTTACACACGATGGAATTAATTAAATATTTAATAATTCTCATCGGAGGGGTGGACAAAGTAGTTGTGCATTAAAGGATTTCATTTAAGAGAGGAAAAAAGGTCCATTGAGGGTATCCTCACTCCTATAGGATTTAAAAAGTTATTTATGGTTCTAAAACAGCTTTGAACCACATCAAAAATGTTAAAAGACATAAAAGTAGCATTATGGGGAAAACTGGGGAAGGAAAATCCCATCACCGCTCTGTGGCCAATTGGTGAGATTGATAGTTGAAACCGATCGGAGGAGCAGATCGGGTTAAGCTGATCCCATGAAGCCGATTGGGAGAAGTTGATCCTGTGAAGCTGATCCTGTGAATCTAATCAGTGAAACCGATCTGTGAAACCGATTTAGTGAAATCATTCTGTGAAACCGATTTGGTGAAACCGATCTATGAAACCGATTTGGTGAAACTGATCTGTGAAACCGATTTAGTGAAAACAAACTATGAAACCGATTTGGTGAAATCGATATCTGAAACCGATTTGGTGAAACCGATCTGTGAAACTGATTTGGTGAAACCGATCTGTCAAACCGATTTGGGGAAACCGATCTGTGAAACAGATTTGGTGAAACCGATCTGTGAAACTGATTTGGTGAAACCGATTTATGAAACTGATTTGGTGAAACCAATATGTGAAACCGATTTGGTGAAACGGATCTGTGAAACCGATTTGGTGAAACCGATCTGTGAAACCGATTTGGTGAAACCAATCTGTGAAACCGATTTGGTGAAACCGATCTGTGAAACGGATTTGGTGAAACTAATCTATGAAAACGATTTGGTGAAACCGATCTGTGAAACTGATTTGGTGAAACTGATTTGGTGAAACCGATCTTTGAAACCGATTTGGTGAAACCGATCTGTAAAACTGATCTGTGAATCTGATCTTTAAAGCTGATCAGTGAAGCTGATCAGTGGAGCTGATCAGTGAAGCTGATATGTGGAGATGATCAGTAAAGCTGATCAGTGGAGCTGATCTGTAGAGCTGATCTGTGGAACTGATCTCGGGAGCTGATCTCTAGAGATGATGGTTGGGACTGATCGATGAGTCCAGGACACCCCAACACTTATAATTTTGCCAATGTAATTAACTAGGAGGGTGTGGGGAATTATGTCAGATACCTCTCAAAATTATTCTCACCCTCGAGAATACAAGATTAACCTAAACAACCCCTCCAGAAGATACCTCTCGAGGAAAAACCACCCCAAACATCCATACGAATCTCAAGGATCGCATTGTCTCGACACACGGATCGGGTAGTTCTTTCCTCCATGTCAAGATACTATCCGCTTTGGGCGGCACTAACTCGCCCACACAGGTTTAATCGCATCCACCTTAATGTGTCTTGATTATGGATCAGGTACTCCCTTCCCCACATATCATGACTTTTCAAAACCATTCACAAGGTAAGGAAACAAAACATCTCACAAACTGACAAGGTCATCATTATATCATAGCAGGTCACAAAAACAAGAACAACAAGTAAGGCTCGGAAGAGAAACACAAAACATCTTTGGGTACTGGGTGCGCATCTGATCTTCTCGCTCCCATGTACTCTCCTCGAGGCCACCGTTCCTCTACAACACACGAACCAAAGGGATGGTTCATCCATGAATAACTTTCTCCTTTCGATCATCGATCCTCACTGGTCGCTCCACGAACGTAGCATCATCCCCTATATCCAATTCTCCCTAGTCAATGACATGGGAATCAATTATGTAGATATCGACGAAGCTGGGAGATGTGGAAAACATTGTGGATCCTTTCCAAATGAGGTGGAAATGCCAGCTGATATGCCACCTCACCGACTCGCCCCAACACTTCAAAGGGCCTGATGAAGCTAAGAGAGAGCTTTCTCCCCTTGTCGATCCTTCAATGTCCACGTTGAGGGGAAACCTTTAAGAACACATGGTCTCCAACCTCAAACTCCAAGTGCCTCCTCCTACGATCGGCATATGACTTCTACCGGTCTTGGGCTGCCTTCATCCTCTCACACACAAGCTAAAGCATCTCTGTTGTGCTTTGCACCACCACTGGTCCAAGAACACATGCCTCCCCAACCTCGGTCCAGCACACAGGCGAACGACACGACCTCACGTACAAGGATTCAAATGATGTCATGCCAATAGTAGAGTGATAGCTGTTATTCTAGGTAAACACTACTAAAGGAAAATGTCGTTCCCATGATCCCCCAAAGTCCAAAACACATGCTCATAGAATATCCTCCAATTTCTAGATGGTTCTCTATGTCTGCCCATCTATTTGGGAGTGGAAAGCAGTGCTAAGACGTAGCTGGGTGCCAAAAGCATGCTACAATCCCCTCCAGACTCGTGAGTTAAACCTTTCATCCCTATCTGAGACTATAGACCTCGGAACTCCATGAAACTACACCACATCATCCACGTATTTCCATGTTAAGGCATCCACCACACTTGACTCCTTGATCGCCAGAAAGTGAGCTAATTTCATTAGTCGATCTACCACTACCCAGATAGAATCGTAGCCTCTTTGAACCGAAGGTATTCCTGTGAATAAATACATCGATATTTCATTCCACATCCACTCGGGGAAATCTAAAGGCCACAAAAATCCTCCTGGGACATGGTGTTCAGCCTTCACTTGCTGACATACCAAGCACCTTGCCACGAAATCTGCCACTTCCTGTTTCACCCTGAGCCACCAAAATTGTTCCCTCAAGCCTCGGTACATCTTGGAAACTCTAGGGTGTACCGCTACGAGAGAGTTATAGAACTCACGGAGAACTCTCTCACACATCATCTCTAAGAAAAACAACTTCCCTCGGAAAAGCATCTGATTCTGACCATCCTCTTACCACCCTTTCGGAGCATTACCTTGGTTAACCCAATCGCGCATCATTTCACTCTCTATGTCTCCCCACTGAGACTCCTCCTCCTACCGTAGTAGAGAGGACTTCACTATCATCTAAAACATAAAACCTCTACCACCATCCTTCTTTACATCAAGGTGTAGGGAAGCTAACTCCTCCATTGCCTTCTAGGCATCCACAAATTCTTGAACAGCTTCCCTCCGTGACTTCCTACTCAAGGAATCAGCCACAATGTTCCCCTTACCTTCAGTGTAAGATATCTCTAAATTTTAGTCTTGGAGAAACTCCACCCACCTTCGTTGTTGTAAGTTCTGGCCCACTGGGTAAAGATATGCCTCAAACACTTGTGATCTGTGAATACCACAAAGTGCTCCCCGATGAGGTAATTCCACAACTTCAATACGAACACTACTACTACAAGCTCTAGTTCATGGGTAGAATAGTTACTCTCATGAGGACGTAACTTATTAGACCCATAAGATATCACAACCCATTGCTGCTTCAGCACACACCCTAGGCCAAGTCCATAAGCATCACAAAACACCTCAAACAACATCCCTTCCTCTGGTAACCTTAGAACTGGGGCACTAACCAACTTCCCATTTAGATAATTGAAGGCTTCCTAACACTGCTCAATCCACAGAAAGGCCTGGTCCTTTTTGGTCAATGTTGTCAAGGGAGATTAAACTCGAGAGAAGTTGGGTACAAACCTCTGATAATAGCCTGCCAAACCCAAAAAAATGCAAACCTCTGTCACATTCATGGGTGCTTCCCAAGAAACAATTGCTTTCACCTTTGATGAATCAACTGCTACCCCTTTTTGAGACACCACATGTCCAAGGAAATGCACTTCTCGTGTCATGAACTTACACTTGGACAATTTTCCATAGAGCTGGTGATGTCGAAGGCTTTCCAAGACCATCCTGAAGTGCTTAGTATGTTCCTCCTCTGATCTTGAGTAGATCAAAATTTCATCAATGAACACAATGAAGAACCAGTATAGAAACTCGCGGAAAACAGAGTTCATGAGGCTCATGAACACAGCAGGTGCATTCGTAACAGCGAACAGCATGACTACGAACTCAAAGTGCCCATACCTGCACCTGAAAGAAGTATTTGGAATATCATTATCCTTCACACTTACCCGGTGATACCCAGATCGTAGATCGATCTTAGGGAACCAATCTTCTCCCCTCAGCTGGTCAAAGAGATCTTCTATCCTTGGAACAGGGTAATGGTTCTGGACCGTTACATGATTAAGTCTCTGGTAGTATATGCACAGCTTGAGACCACCATATAACTTCTTTGAAAAGAAGATAGGAGCACCCCATGGCGAAACGCTGGGTCGAACAAAACCCTTCTTCATCATATCATCAATCTGGATCCGCAACTCCTGCAGCTCAGAAGGCACCATCCGATAAGAATCCATGGAAATCGGACGGGCAGCGGGTTGTAAGTTTATCCCAAACTCAACGTCATGTCGACGGGGTAGAGTCACAACCTCCTCAGGAAAAATTTCTAGGAACTATATAACAACTCTCGGAACATCCATCATCTCAGCATATAATTATTCTGCTGAAAGCTCGGCCAACATAGAAAGAAGAGGCTCCACACGCCGTGTCCCCACTTGACAACTCTGCTCGCAAACAAAATCTACACGCTAGCCATCACCATCGGAGAACATGAATCTTCTCTGGAAGCAGTCAATAACAGTGTGCACAAAAAACAGCCAGTCCATGCCTAGGATGAAATCATATGGCTACATTTTTAGTATAAGAAGATCCCCACTAGACTGATGTGGCCCCAACATCATTCTATATCGTCGACAAACATCAAACAGACTGGTATGACCCCCAACTGGTGTACTAATCACCAGGGGAATGGAGAGTATCTCTATGTCTAGGCTCAAGGCATGGGATATACCGAGTGTAACAAAGGAGTATGATGCTCTTGAATCAAATAAGGAGCAAGCAAGAGTGCTAAATGAGATGATCGTACCTCGAACGACTTCCTACCCTACTGGAACCGCTGCCTCTGTGGCGTGAAACTTCACATGCCTAGCTCCTCGGCCTCTTGGTCGTCGGTCTCCTCCTCAACCACTCCCTAGTCGAGGTCCTTGAATAGCGCCATGGGTCGTCATCCTCCTACCACATCTACTCTTGGAGGAGAGGGAGCTCCTTGTACCTACTGCTGCTGCTGAAAGGGTCTGGCTGGAAACTGTTGCTGTTGTGGTGGGCCCTGAACCTGCCCATCCCCACTGTGTTGCACTCTGTCCGGGCACTAATTCTGAAGGTTCCCACAACTTCCACAGATGAAGCACCTTGGTCCTAGGCACTCCAGTAGAGGGTGAGGACCAGGAGATCGAAACTGGGACTGCTGGGGCCTGCTCCCCACTGGTCGAAACCTTGAAGGCCCTGACGTTGGAGGCATGTTACTGACGGTCTTCCCCTTTGATGAACTCCACTAGATCTCCTCTAATGACACACCACCCAGTTTGTGAATTATTTCTACCACTTCAGCCTTCTTATGTACCTCAAAATACGTCGGTATGGTGAAGGGAGTAACAGCATACTGAAGAGAAGGTTGGAGTGCCTCCTCTAAAAATCTCACCCGAGACTCCTCATTTGGAAAAAGGTCCAGAGAAAAATGAAATATATCCTTGAACTTGATCCCCAAATCCCTCACTAACATTCTCCCCTACTTAAGGGACAGTAGCTCCTTCCTCTTCTCCACCTTCATCGTGGAAGAGAATAATTCTTCCCGGAATTCCCTCTCGAAGTCGGTCCATGAAAATTCAGCCTCCCTCTTCTCCCCAAGATATAGAGTCCACCATTGACGGGTTTCTCCCCGCATTTGGATTACAGCCAGAGGAACCCAGTACTCCATCAGATCCCGGATCAAGCTGAATGTTATCACCAGCTCCTCTAGCTTGCTCTCTCTCTCCATGTCTGAGGTACTGCCCTCATATTTCTTGAGGGTATGCCACTGAAAGGCACGAATCATCCTCTGCCACTGACCATCCTTCTCCTCTCGGTCAGCCCTCTACTGATTAGCCAAGTCAACCTCCTGGGCCCTGATCACCCGCACTACTCATGGTCGTCGTCTAGGTGCCATTGTTGCAAGGTAAAAAAGGGATGCATGAGCCTGAGTAGTGTAGAATATTGCTTTTAAATTTTTTTTTTCTTAGACTTTTTATTCATTTTAAAGCTTCAAAATACCCAAGACACACACGAACACAAGTCATTATGATGCATGTACCCTTCCTAGGGTCTCTACCCTAAAATCAGTGTAGCCTCACTTGTTCGTTCGGTAGGCCCAGATCCCTTTCATTGGATCATAAGGAGCCCTAAAATCTTGAGTCCTAGCTGATCTTCCCTGGCCTATTTCACACACCAAGATTGCCTAGCACTTTTTCCCTACCATCCCATCAAATCCTCACTGTGCCTAACCCCGAGATTCATCATATCTATCAACCTCTGCTCTGATACCATTCTATCACGACCCGCCTTCACCAAGATGAGGTAAGGGACAACGTGTTGTTGGACCCTTCCTTCCTTAAGTTGAAGGAGAGATAATGAACCCTGAAACCTTCCTTCAATAGGTCCGAGAGTGGCGACTAGCACCAAGGTTATAGAATAACACACAACATAGAATGCATTACCCTTTATATTTATTAGAATAAAGAGATAAGATGGTAAATCCCTAATCGAAAACAAAACTGGAAGTAAAATTAAGGCAAAAACAAACCATTCTCATATGCATGTTCCAAAAGTAAATTCTAAAAAAGTACAAGAAAACCCCAAATGAAAGTACCAGAAAAAGAAAAAAAGCAATAACAATTGTCCCAACATCCAAGATAGTATGGTCCCGTATGATCCCTCATGTCCTCTTGGAAACCTGAAAGCAGTTTATATACGTAGGGAGAGTATACGGTATACACAGTAGGGAAAAAATCAAAAAAATAATACAAATTAAGTATCAAGATTCATAGTTTTCATCCATAAACAAAAATCAATTGTTGAGTTTCTATCAATAGAAAGAGAAAATAATCATAAATAGTTAAAGTTATTAACGTCTATAATAATATATAATGAAATTGGTAAGTTGTTATTTCTTTAGAGATTTGGAGATCATTTTTGTGGCCTCTTCTATTGATATTCTAAAAAAAATTACTTTACAGCTTTTTTTTAATCCTATATCTCTCATTGTTACCCCTTCAATTTCAGTTTATTTATTTCTAAATGTAAGTTTATTTGAAGAAGTATTTTCTCAAATTTTCATTCTGATCAAGAAGATATAAAACTTCAACATCTTTCATTTTTTGGTGTTTCTTCATTCTCTTGAAAATCTAGAATTGATGTCTTAATTCATCATTAAAGTTGAATAAATCTACCTTAATCAATACTCAAAAAAAATAATAACATAAAAATAATTCTTGAAGTGTTGGATAAAAATCCAAATAAAACTAAAAGTATATTATTACAACAACAGTTATTATTAGGGGAGTTATTCACTTTTATCATTAATTGACAAGAGGATTGATAATCAGAATAAAGGATTCGATGTTATACACTTGGAACTTCTTAAACTAAACTCTTTCAATGGAATAGGTTTCACATTGGGAACTTCATCAAAAGTAAAATCAATTATAGGTATCTCTATCCCCAAGCTCCCCTTTGATCATTAGTATGGAAAAGTATTCCAAATAGCATGGGCATAATTAAGAAAAATCATTTAAAATAAAAAATTTACACTCCTAGAACCTCATCAATCATAATGATCTGAAGTAAAATTTACAATAAAATATTATTTTTTCTTCTATTATAAACCTCATACTATCAGGATATCTAATCCAAGAACAAAAAACATATAATTGAGAACTTTTAAAGCATTGAGGTAATGTGAAACTTGATGAAATCTCTTTCAACATAGTGTAATGAATCATAATATATTATTTTTTATTTCTAATAGCTCAGTATCCTTTTATATATGGCATTGGGGAAATTTTCATGAAGGTATAATTCCACACGGTGGAAGAAGATGGACCAGGGATATAAAATTTTTCATCATCGAATTGATATAACAAAATCATCTCCATCAATTCAAGTCCCATTAAAATTTTGAGGATAACACATGAATTAATTTAAAAAAATTAAAATGAACAATTACCTCATTTGAATTCAATTCATGTTAAAAACAGGTAGTTTTTTTAGACCATTCCTCGAAGGAACTAATGTCATATCTCTCTAGATCATCCATGCTTGCTTCAAAAGTCTTTTGGAATGTCGATCATATAAGTTATTGTGCTATCATGGAGATCCTATGAATCCTTAAATGTCATAAATAACACCACAACCTCGTTCCTTTGATCTAGGAAGGTGATCAATGATCATATTCTTGGAATGATCACTTCTCTCCCTAGGATGCTGGAGGGAGGATAAAGGTTCCCTCATATTCGAGTATATGAATAGTTCCTTAGAAAATAGATCCATTTTTCTTATATAGTGGAGGTTAAACACCCAGAAATGGTACCTTGACAAAACAACAAGGCCCCTAAGGATATAAGGAAAATTTGTATCAATGAAAACCATTCTTAAGAACACATTTTGCATAATATAATCTCTTTGTCATATGATGTCTCATAAATAAGGACGCACACTTTCTGTCATCATCATTTATTAGTTTAATATTTATTGGCCTTACTAAATAGGATTACCCTCTTCTTCTATATCCATGGATTTAGTGATGGTACTTACATTTTGATCAACAAGGCCTAAGATAATACTTCTTTTTAGAAGTGAAAAATTCAATATTGATTTTTCAATCAGTGTTATACCATCAATGACAAGCCTAAGGTTAGTTACCTCACCATGATATAAATTTAATGTATTTCATCTTGCATCAATATATATAATCAAATAGTAAGAGATAATAATAATCTCAATTTAAGAGACCATTATATGTGTTTTCATATATAAACTACTAATGAAACATAAAACATGTGGTGTTCCTACTTGAGGGTTTGTGCTAATGATCTCGTCTATACAAGATCACCTAGTGAGAGCTTCATGATAAGAAGTCACAATGATTATAAGCCCATAGAACCAGATTGTTGGACACCATATGTGTTCTATTAGAATGATATATCAGTCCCATGTTTCATAAGTTTAATATTACTATTATGGTATCTCTAGGATCTCATTATAGCCTTAGAACTAATATAGCCTTTTGATATTATGTGTAATCAAATAAAATTACAATAAATCTAGTGGATGCAGAAATGTAAACACTATTATGGAAAGGTAACCATATGTATATATAAAACTATATACATGTGATGGTAATAAATTAAACAAAGGAGTTGGGTCTAGGGTACCCACTCAGAACACTCAACTTACACTAGATCAAACAACTAATAATCCAAAAACAACTAGCTATCACATGAGAATTATGCTTCTGCTGAGATATGGGTTTAGTTAGGGGATCTTCTAAATTATCCTATATAGATACTCTACTAACTACGACTTCTCCTCTCTGAGTAAAATACCTTAAGAGATGAAACTTATAAATTATATTCTTTATCCTCTCATTTGAACATGTCTCCTTTTAAAGTGTCAATACTATTATTTTATCATAATAAACTGTATTAGGGTCTACTCTATTAGGTACAACACCAATATCTAAGAAAAATATTCATATCCAAACTACCTCATCATCTACATAAAAACCCATGATATATGCAGATTCTACTATAGATTTAGTGGCCACGTGTTTCTTTGGGATTTTCTAGATTGATGTGCCACAATTTAGGAAAAATATATATCCTAACAATGATTTCATATCATCATAATCTGTCTAAAAACTAGTATCGGTGTATCCCATCACTACTAGTTATGTATCTACTCCATAAACAAGGAATATATCCTTTGTAAATGTCATGTAAGTTGGGGTATTTTATGTAGATTTATAATACTTCTCGTCTATATGTTCTTGATATCTTCCTTCCATGCTTAAATATAAGGCCAAATGAATCATTGTGCATAGCATGGAATACATGATAGATCCAACTATTGAAGAATAAGGTATTCTACTCATTCTTTTGATCTCCTCCTATGTTTTTGAATATATTTTCTTATAGAGATTGATACCATGTGACATTGGTAATACACCTCACGTGGATTGTTTAATATTTTTACTTTTGAGTAACTTGTCAGTATATGTACTTTGAATTAGTCTAAGTAGTCATTGAGATATATCTTGATATATCTTCATCACTGGGATGTAGGCTTCTTCTCCTAAGTCTTTAATGAAGTAGCATTTGTTTAACCAAGTCTCAACTAACTGTAATCCTTTAATTTCATTTACCAAAATTAATATATCATTTATATATAATATTATGAAAACAACAACATTTCCAATACCATTATTTTATATGCATGTATCTCTTTCATTCTTGATGAACCAAATTCTTTTATTTTCCTCATAAAAATGAAAATTCTATGATCATGATAGATTCTTCAACCCATAAATGGATTTTTGTCACTTGTATACTTTATTTCTACTCTTTTACTTAATAAACACTTCTAATTAAATCATATATACATCTTCAACCAACCTATAATTTAGAAAATTAGTTTTCAAATCCATTTTCCTAATCTCTTAAATAAGGAAGGATACTATTGTAAGAAATATTTTGATGGATTTTAGTATCCCTACTAGAGATAATGTTTCTCATACTCTATGAATTTATGTTTCCTGAAACCTTTCACTATCATTCATGTCCTATAGGTATTTACTTTAACATATATTTATATATTTTTCTTGAATACTCAATTACACCCAAAGGATTTTACATTAGATAGAAGGTCTACCCAAATACAAACAAATTATTTTACATGGAATCCATATCATAAGGAATGGAATCATTTTATTTAGCATTATCTTTCACTTTTACTACTTCCTTTTAGTCTATATGATTATCATTCTCAAGGAGTAATGTTTCAAATGACTCGGTGATAAGAAAACCATATCAATATAGTTCTCTAACCTCCCATGTGGTCCTACGTTGTACTCTTGTCTCAGGAACATCTTCATCTCCCATTCTCTCTTATGGAAATTGTTTTATTACCAAATCATGTTCATCTAGAGCATCAAATTCATTAAATTAAACCTTTCTCCCACTATTTCCATTGGATATGTGTTCCCTTTCTAGAAATATGTCATGTATTTCCATAATATCATTTCTATCTGAAGGATTATATTGGTAATATCATTTAGTTTCTTTAGGATAACCTATAATGATACACTTCATTCTTTAGGATGCAAATTTTTCACTAGGTATAGTCTTAACATAAGCCTATAATACCCATATGTTTATGTGTGATAGACTAAGTTTATTTATATACCACATATACTATGTAATTTCATTTGTACCTTTAGTTAGTACTTGGTTAATGGTATATAACATTTTATGTAATGAGTAGCCCCAAAAATATAATGGAAGAGTTTCCTAACTCATCATTGATCTTCCCATGTTAGACAAGGTCTGATTCCTCCTTTCAATAACACCATTCCATTGAGGTGTATAATAAGTAGTGAGTTGGGATATTATCCTACATTCCATTAAATTATCAATGAAATATTGGTTAAGATACTCTTTGACTCGGTATTAAAGGAGTGGCTTAATATTCTTACCAATATGGTTTTCTACTTCATATTGGTATTCCATAAGAATCTTAAAAGAATATAACTTGTAAATCATTATGTAGATATAATCATACCAACTATATTCATTGGTAAAATTAATAAAGTATGAAAACCCACCCCTTTCCTATACAAGAAATGAACCAGTATATTAGTATTAATAAATTCTATTAGTTTCTTAACTCCTACTCATTTCCCAGTAGAGTGTTTTAGTAATTTTCACATCTAAATTGGTGTGACATTCATTCAAGGGTTTTAATTTGGATGATTCTAAAAACCCTACTTGATGTAATTTTTGGAAACATTTCTCATTTACATGAAGAAATATTAAGTTCTATAGGTGGGTGTTATAGGAGTCATTATCATTGTTTTTGTCATTGAGTTCCATTACAGGGTTTCTAGGTTCAAGAATATACAATCCATTATTGTGATTTTCCATACCATAAAATATGTTATCCTTATAAAAGAGATATTGTTTTTTCCAAAAAAGAAATAAAATTTAAGAACTCATACTCCAGTAACACGGGGTCAGTGTCTAATTTGTTACATTAGCATAGATACAAGGGGTCAAATCTCAAAGCACTCATCGGTTTAGTAGAATTATATATCTAGGTAAATACATGATACCTATTTTAATTTAGGGATAAAATATTAACATATTAATGGAAAATATTCAGCATCCTTGAACTCATTCAAATAATTCTTGTTTATATCATGGGGAAAGGAAAGAAAATAAGGTTGAAGCAAAATTCTCAGGAAGGGTTACATACAATAGAAGCTATCATGAATAAATAACACATAAACAATATTTAATGGTAAATATCGAAACAAAAATTTCATTTAATAACTGGAATGTCATGATTAGATAAAGCATAATAAATATGGAAAGGTGAATAATCATACGAACATGTCATTAAATCTATAAATTGAGCAAAAAAATCCATCCATGGATAATATCAATGTAATAATCTCATGGATAATAATAAATAAATTCATAATGAAAAAAATTATTAATATCAGACACCATGATCTCAGACATTATGGTATCTATACTATTAATACCTTTCACAAGATGATTTAAAACTATGGGTAAAACCCTATTTAACGTGTCCAACTAATTTTTCTCATGAGATATACCAATACATTGAGAGGATATATAATTTTTTTTACTACCCATAACTTCATGTACATTGAATTCTCCATGTATAAAATTATTTATTTAACTCATAAATCAATATGTATTATCAAGAAATATCTATATTCAGTAAAGGATAATAATTTAACAATATTTCCCAAGTTAATAAAATAAATCTAAAAGTAAACACTGCGTATAAAATTTGTGTAAGGTTTAGTAAATAATCATGTATATCATTCAAGAAAATGAATAATTAAGTGAAATTTAATTTCTAATAAATATTATCACAAGAAAGTGATATTCTCAATAAAAAGTTAACAATAAAAAAATTAATCAAGAGATGAGAGTTGACCATAGGTTCATCAGGAATATAAGTTTTTATAATAAAATTATTTCTTTGGAAGTATAAAGTGAATGAAATTGAAATATTAAAATAATATTTCATAAAATATTTTTTATTTTAAAATAATATAAAATTTTTATAAGGAGGTACATTTCATAAAATGGTTATGGAGGTAGGGAAGTTCGTTATCGTCATATACGTTAAAAAACATTCCTTTTGACTTTTTCTTGAAAATGTCCCATCAAAAAACGATAGGAATAATAATCTCAAACGCAATTTAAAATTCAAGGATAACATAAAATGTACTTGAAGAATAATTTAATTAAATAAAATTATTTTTTAAACAATTTTTTGAAAATATGGACATTGAAGAAAAATATGTTCATTTTAAAGAGAAGTAAAATTGGTTTTTCTTTTAAACTTTTACATGCATGATTAATGAACCAAATCAAGGAAAAGTTGGAAGAAAATATAAAAAATCATTAAATATACATATAAAAATAAAATTATTATATCTTATGAATGATAAATTATAATATTCCTTCAAAGAGAATAAAAGAAATCCCAAAATAAATGAGATTATAAAATAGAATATTACCACTATAGTAACATTGAAATTGTAACCTCTTGAAAGAATAAAATTGAATTGAAACATTAAAAATAATTAATAAATATGTATTCATGTTAATTACATCAAATATTTTTTATATATACCACATAAAATTGAACAGGGAACTATTGATATATATGTCTCAATTGAATGGAAATTCAGATGAAATCCCTTACCTCACAGTTTCGGTTGGTTGATCATTCTTTAAAATAATATATAATGTTTTTATAAATGTTTTTAATTAATAAAAGAACCATATTCATATTTATATCATTATATATATCCCTATAATAAATTTTTACCACCCATTCATTAACAATCTTTTATTATTAATATTGTTTCAAGTGTTAATTTCCTAGTTTTTTCGCGTGTGTTTTGTCATGAAATTTACAATACTTGTGAATATAATATAGTTCCATAATATCAATAATTATATTAATTTTATAAATATAATATTTTCTAATTATTCACATTTTTATAACTATTCATGAAATGTACCTGGAAAATGAATCGCCTTACTTCATTGAGACGATAGGTTGCACATACACATGGGAGGCTATATCATTACCTTAATGGGTTAAATACTAAAGAAATGGATGGTATATTAATTTTAAATAATTAATATCATGTCATTTTTTTCATATATTTGTTCATTTTTTACATCATTATGATATTCCATGTGAGTCGATGATAGAAAAAAAATTACATCAGTTTACGAGGCAATAGTCTTTCATACACCCAAGTGATGGATTTGTTACCCATTTGATGTAGAAGGAGATGAGTAAATATTATCCAGTAAAAATAATAGCATCTCATTATCTGTGATATAGTGGTAATATTATATTTTATGTGTCAAAATATAATTTAATTTTGTACAATAACAAAGAAAAATAAAGAGCATCATTAGGATGATTGTCTTCTCTTATAGAAACCTCATTTGGATTTCATATTATGGAAACTATAGTTGATTTTTTTGGAATAAAATAATCTCTATAATGTGTATAAAGATTTTTAGGATAGATTTTGGTATGTTTTTGTTGACAAAAATGGATTTAGAGAAGTGAATAAATGAGGGGAGGGATTTCCCTTTTAAAATTGGGTAGGAGTGGCATTTTTCTAATTACCCAAAACTATTAAATAATGTGAAGTCACTCTCACCCCAAGAACCTAAAAATGATGAATAATTTAGTTTAAGGAAGTTAGTGTTGATCTATACTACCATAATAATAAAATAAACATGTTTTATAAATTTTCTTCCCTTATCCTCTCTGTTTATTTACTTTTACCATTTTAGTTTTCACCATGGTAACAAGTTTTTTAACTCAAGTAATTTATGCATTAAAAATAAAAAAATTATAAATATTAGATAATTTTTACCCAATTATTATAAATATTAAATATAATTTATCAAATAAAAAATATATGTGTGTGTAAAAAAATTATCACAAGCGCATGTAATGCACAAAACCTTACTTTAACCTTAACCATGTTAATTAATTTATAACAGTTTCTACAAATAATTATGAACAAAAATTAAGTTGACCTTATTACCTAATATTATTTATTATGATACAAAATATGGAATCAATTTTATCAAATTTAACTGACATAAGTCAGAAAAAATTTAAAATAAACCCACAAAACATGTTAAAAATGAATTTTTCAATAAATGCATTTTTCAAGCATAAGATGATCTTACATTAACTACATGACTAGTAATCATCCTTAGAGAAATTTAAATTAAAATATTTAGATATATAATATATTAAATTAATTTATATCATTAATCATTAAATATTATTTTAATTTATTGAAATTGATTAATATTATACCTTTTATAAAGAAATAGTTTTCTGAAAAATGATTAGTTTTCTGAGAAATATTTGTTTTACCTCCAAATTTTCATATCATTATTTATATCAAATTGAGATTTAATAAATTTTTAATCATACATATTATAAAATATTATTATAAATAAAAGGTTTGATAGTTAAATGCTTCATTTTTTTTATTTTTCATAAAAGATTATTTCTATGGGGAAATTTAAAAAACCCATTACAGGCTTATTTGACAAAGTAAGTTAAAAATTGATATTCATACTATTAAATTAGAATTTTATTCCAGGAAATATTGAAATGTTAATTTTATTTTATTTTTATTCCAATGTTATTTTTTTACTTACTATAATTAAGACTCGGGGTTACGTGTGTCATAAGATATCAAAGAGACCGAATGTATTTAAATGGAAATATATCTTAAAATATCCTGGTGTTATATTCTTCCCACCTAAAAAATCCATTATCATAATTTCATGGATATTACCTTATAAAAAATAGTGTCTTTTCTTATTCATAACATCCTCTAAATCCCATGTCGCTTCCTCTATTTTATGATTTCCCCAAAGTACCTTTACAAGTATAGTTATCTAATTCCTCAATACTTGCTCTCTAGTATGAAGAATTTTGATGGGCTCTTCATAGTAAGATAAATGATTTTCCAATTATATTTCTTTATGGGTGAGAAGATATGTTGGTTTTATCATGTACTTAATTAACAATGATATGTGTAACACATCATGTAATTTAGAGAGACATGGTTCCATTATCAATATATAATCCAGAAATCCAATTATTTCTATAATTTCAAAGGTTGTGATGTACAAGGGTCTTAGTTTTTTATTATTACCAAAATTTATGAAACACTTCCTTTGATATAATTTCAAGTAAACATGATATCCCACTTTAAATTACAAATATTGACTCCAATTTTTTGAATAACACTTTTTCATAATTTGAGATTCTTTAATTTAAACATGAATAGTCTTTACCTTATTCATTGTCTCCTCAACTAATTTTGGACCTACAAGTTTCATTTTAGAGACTTCATCCCAAAAATTTATTATATGACATCTCATCCCATATAATGTTTCATTTGAAGCCACTTTAACACTTTAATAGAAATTATTATTATGGGAAAAATATATCAAAAGTAAATAATGATCTCACAAACATTGAAATTTATGTGATAATAACCTCAACAAATATTCCAATGTTTATATAGTCCTTTCAACATATCCATCAATTTAAGGATTTTAGGTGGTGCTCAAATTAATCTCATTATCAATATCCTTCTAGAGGATATTATATAATATTAAAGTAAAATGGGGATCATGATCAAACATTTTCGAAACCGGTGCACCATGAAATATTATAATTTCCCTAATATAGATCCTTGTGAGGCACTTAAGAGGTAAATATTCTCTTATAGAAAGGAAATGTGTTTATTTTGTTAATAGGTCAATATTAACCCATATTATATAATTCCTTATATGATTTTACGGTAGTCCCCTGAAAAAGTACATAGTTATGTCATCCAATTCCACATAAGAATAGTAATAGGTTGCATGACTCCTATAGGTTTTTGTCTCTAAACATTCACTTATTGAAAAACCAAATATATGGGCACATAATCAGAAATTTCTCACTTCATTTTTTCCCACTAAAAATGTTCCCTAGAAATATGATAAATTTTGGTGTTACCATTGTATATAAAGAAACTTGGGATATGATCATCATCCAAAAATTCCCCTTTTAGATCCAGTATATATGAAACACATAATATATTTCCAAATTTTAGAATTATATATTAACAAATGAAGTATTCTAACTTCCCATCACTCACAACATTAATTTTCTTCTGAAAATTATCATTTTTATAATGAGAACTTTTTATCTTTTTCAATAGATATGTTTTTGATATAATGTAAAAAAGGAGTTATTTATCCCCTTTATTAATAATTCCTCTATCCATATTTATTAAACCCATGAGCATAGGATCCCTCCTAATCCTCATTTGATTTATAATTCCATGATAATTCCTAATAAAATAATTTTCTACAATATATTCCTTCTATGGGTGGTATAAAATTGATAAATCATTATCCTTGAGTAGCTCAAGTCATCACTTTTATCTCATGTTGAACTCTTTTTGTGAAATGATTTAATCTAGGATCTTATAGTCTATGTATATCTCAAATATTTAACCATTGAGAGTTTCTCTATATCATCAAAGAAAATATTATAGTTACCAACTCAAGATCATGGGTTGAAAATCTATGTTCATGAGTCATTAACTTACTTGATTCATATGAAATAAATTTATAATTTTTTATAAGGACACAACCCATTTATTTATTTTATTAATCATGATATATCACAAACCCATAATTTATTTATGGTAGTTTAAAAATTAGAGAATTTCCTAATATCCACTTAAATTCATCAACAAATTCTTCACATTCCTTTTTCTAAATGAACTAAACACATTTATGTGTAATCTTGATTAACGGGTTATCCAATCGGGAAAATTTATGATTTAATCACCAATAATTACCTATAAAACTAGTTAAACTATATACATTTGTTGTATTCATTGGCGTAGGACATTCTCAGACATACTTTGATCAAAATTTCTATTTATTTATTTTAGAAATACCTGCTTTAAGGTTGATCGATAACCACATCGGGATTATAAAGTTACAAACAACTAGATACAAAATTCAAAATTTCAAAACACATCACCAAACCCAAGTCCTCGATCTGTGGGTCACCCACATGAGCCATGGTATAATTGTCTACAATTTCCATCATCAGTGTAGGTAAATCACTGTTGGTTTTGTTGACCATCACCACTGGAGATGATGACCAGAGTAATAAAATTGTATAATAACCCTTCAACCGATCAACCACGCCATCGATAATCACAATTTTTTTTCACATGTCACCACTATATAAATCCATATTTGCCACTAAAAACATCAAAACAAAAAATCACAAACACAAAACCTCACCAATGAGAGAAATCATAGACACAAAACCTCATCAATGAGAGAAATCTCAAACAGATCAATCACCCTAAGGAATAAACAACCTTCACTGATGACTTTGAGGAGCGAACACTGAACCAAATCCAAAAAACCAAAAAAATCCTTTTTTATTGCCATTTACACCTCTCAAAGACACCATCATTGACTATGATTCCATCTTTTCATACAATATGGATAAGAAATGAAACAGCATGGATCCAGAAATCAAACTTCTTATATTTCCCATATATTTATTTTCGTCTAATATTCATATGAATGATCTAAATGTGATTATCATAGTCCTCATAACTCTTAGAATACACCAATATATCCTGAATTAATACCATATAAAATCATCAACATATTCTTTTAATACTCTATTCATTATATCCATAAAAATATAGGTTGAATTAGTCGATCTAAATGGCATTACAATAAAATCATAATTTTTGTGCCTCATTCGGAATGTTATCTTATGAATGTCTTCCTTATTTACTAATAATTTATGATATCCATAATGAATTTCAATATTCAAAAAGTATTTATCTCAATTATGTTGATTTGATAAGTTTTAAATATAAGGAAAATGATACTTATTCTTTATCATAATAGCATATATTTCCCTATAATAAATGAATAGCCTCGTGGATTCAAAAAAAATCTTAATGAAAATAATAGGGCCTCCCAATGTTAAAACACTATAGGGAATTAATCCATTATCAAAAAAATCCTATAATTATTTATTTAACTCTTTTTTAGTTGTCATCGTTTAGGGAACCTATGATATTGGTCTTGTATCAAGGATTAAATTTATAAAAAATCAACTACACATTCTGGTGGATGTATGGGTAATTCTTTGGGAAATACGTCAATCTATTCTTATACAATAGGTACATCATCAATTTGAAGATTACCGCATCTACCAAAATATTTCGTTTTCTCTTTTTCCCCAAGAATATAATTCAAAATAGCAATTGGTTTCTCATATAGACATGACTAAGATAATGATGTATCCAACTTAAAGATAAGAAATTATATATCCTCATCACAAATCATAATTTCTTTCTCCTTGAAATAAGTATTTGCATCATATTTTGAAATCTGGTCTATAACAAGGATTCTATTAAGACAACCATAGGTATGATAATAAATTATTCTAATATAGCATGTCTAGTTATCATAATGGGTTCTATGGGACCAATCATTATTACAATAAGACTTCCACAATGATTTTTTACTATCAACCCCATTATTAAGGTTCTAGGGAAATATATGATTTTTCGCAATACCTACATGGATTACATGAATTGGTATAATTTCCATTCCTTTCGTCGCATGAAATTTCTAAATAATGGAATATACTGAATTATTTTATAACATTATGAATTTAAAATCATAATATTATAATAGTAAATATTTTAAACACTTAAAATTAATAGGGAATTTATGATTTTTTAATCTCAGAATCATAAAGTTTATTTCTTTGGGGACATGTTTATTTCAAATCCTTCAGAATTGTTTGTAAATATAATATGAATTATATTAAGAATATGTTCGGGGAGGTTCATACCAAGTAAAAGGTAAGTCTTGTTGTTGTGCACCCAGTGATGGTCGAGTCAAATCCCAATGCACCCTTTTCGGAGTTATTACCCCTAGGTACAACTATGTCATATCCATTTCTACATGTAGTATTCAAACATGGATATATTACTAGGAAAAACCACATAATACCTTCCTTACCAAATCATTATAATTTGAATATATACTTATACTCAAATTATATCATAGGGTTATATTCCCTCATCAATGATTTCCTTAATCTATTTCTCAAGGTTTCTACTACAATTCCATTCATACCAATTGTATCATCACCAACTCCAATAACCTAGAGCTTGTGTCTACTTTATCACATTGGTAGAGATAAAACGGGATAATCCCAAATGGACCAATAATTTTAGTAATATTAGAGAACCAAATACAAACATGATATCCATTTTACATTTGGGGGTAAGAGATAAAACATTGTAATGGAAAACATCCAGCATCCTAGAACTCATTAAAATAATTCTTCTTCATATCCTGGGGAAGGAAAAAAAATAAGGGTGAGATCAAGTGCTCAGTAAGGGTTATATATAGTGGAATATATCATGAATAAATAAGGAATGATCAATATGGAATGGTAAATGACTGAACACACTTTCCATTTAATAATATCACTATCATGGTTATATAAGGTATAATCAATATATAAAGGTAAATAACTGAACACACATGTCAATTAATCAATAACTTTAGCAAAAAATGCATTCATAGATAATCTCAATGAAATAATCTCATATATAATAATAATTAAATTATCAATTAAGGAAATTATTAATATTGGGATCCATGATCTTATACATCATGGTGTTATACCATTATTACTTTTCATAATATGGTTTAAATATATGGGTAAATAATCCATTTAATTTATCCAACTAATTTATCACATTAGAATTACTAATGCATCGAGGGGATATATAATTGTATTCCCCAACCATTAGTATGTGTCCAAAAAATTCCTCATGTGTTGAATTAAAATTTAATTCAGAACCAATATTCCTTATCAACAAATATTCATATTGAGTAAAGGTTATAGATTTATCAATATTTCCACAGTTAATCAAATAAGCCTAAAAGTAAAAAATATATGTAAAAATATTGTATGGTTTATATAATAACCATAACCATCATACAAGAATGTGAATATTTAAGATAAATTGAATGTTTAATGTAAAATCATCATAATATATTGACTGTCTCCAGGGAAATTTGATTATCACTAAATTAATCAAGAGATAAGAGGTGACCATAGGTTCATCCAGAATTTAGGTTTGTGAAATATAATTATGTCATTTTGAAGAATAAATGGAATGGAATTAAAATGATAAATTTCTTAAAATGTTTTTCTTAATAAAACTATATAAAACATGTATAAGAAGATAAATTTCATAAAATGGTTATGGTGGGGAAGAATTCCATTATTGGTTTATACATTAAAAATATTCCTTTTGAGCTCTTATTGAAAACATCACTTTCCAGAAATAGTAGAAATATTTCTTTAAAACACTTTCTAAAATTCTAGGATAACATAAATTTTCCTTGAAAAAAACTATGTAACTAAAAAAATAAAAGAAATTGGAAACATGGACTTGGAAGTAAAACATGTTCATTTTAAAGTGAAATAAAATTGGTTTTCTTGTAATGTTTTATTTACTAATTAATGTAACAAATAGATGAAAAGTTGGAAGAAAATACAAAATTCATTTAAATATAAACATTATAAGAGAGCTGTTATATCTAATAAATTATAAATTATTATAATCCTTCAACAAGAATAAAACTAATCCAAAAAAAGTGAGATTGTAAAATAGATTATTACCTCTTTGGAAACTTAAAAATTGTAACTCCTTGAAATAATATACTTAAATTGAAACATTAACCATAATGAATAAATATTTATTCATGTTAAATACATAAAAGGGTTATTATATACACTACATAAAAGTTAAGAAGTTCATATTGAAAAATATGCCTCAATGGAATAGAAATTGATACAAATCCTTTACATCATGCTTCCCTTTAGTTGATCATGATTTATCCTCCTATATAATTTCTCTGATCATGTTCTTAATTTATAAAAAATAAATTTTCATATTTATACTATCATAAATTACCCTCTTATAACATTTTACCACTCATTCAGTTATAATATTTCTTATTATAATTATTTTGGGTGTTAATTGCTTCATTTTCTCATGAATTTTTAGTCATGAATATTCCAGTTCTTGTGAATAGGATAGACTTACATTATATATAGAATTATATTAATGTTATGAATATCATATTAACTAATTATATAAAAATTTAAAACTGATCTTGAATGTTGTACAAGGAAAATGAATTGAATCGCTTCATGGAGAGAGTTGTTCATACGTACGCATGATTGACGATGTCATTATGTTAATGGGTGAATGGGGTAAGAAATTTGATGGTATTAATTTTCCAAACGCAATATCATGTCTTATTTTTCATATAGATTAATTATTTCAATAATTATTACTATCCACGTGAGTCAGTGATGGAAAAAAATTACATCGGTTCGTGAGGCAATAGTCTGCCGTACAAACGAGTGACAGTCTTTTTTCCCATTTGATGGAGATGGATATAGATAAATATTATTCCATAGAAATAATAAAATATAATTATATTTTATATAATATTTTATTATATTGTAATTTTTAATATATTATTCAATTTTGTAAAATTATATAGAAAAATAAAGACTTTGTTAAGATGGTTAACTTATCTTCGAGGAACCCCCTTTGGATCTTCTGTTAAAGACATTGGAGTTGGTATTTTTGGAAGAAAAAAAACTTTATAATGTGGATAATAGTTTTTTGGATATGTTATGTAAAGTTTTTGTTTATAAAAATTTTATGTTAGGTTTTAATAATTGAGGACGGTGAGTTCTCTTTTATAATTGATGTGGAGTGGCATTTTTGTAAATACAAAAAACTATTCAATAATGGGAAGTCACTCTCACCCCAAGTTCCTCCAAGATTGAAAAATAATGGAGTGTAGGGGATATAATTTCAATTAAAACCTATAAAAAATAAAAAAGGAAACATTTTTTAAAAATTTTCTTTCCTTATCCTCTATGTTTACTTGCTTTTACCATTTTAGTTTTCACCACGATAACTAGTTTTTTAACCTAGTTAATTTAACTGTTAAAAATTAAATAAAATGATTAATATTAGATAATTTGAACACAATTATTATAAATATTAAATCCAATTTATCAAATAAAAATTATATGTGTGTGGAAAATTAATTTTAACACAAGCGCATATAACGTGCATACCTTATTTAAACTTTAACCATGTTAATTAATTTTTTACTAGTTTACTAATCATTATGTCCAAAAATTAAGTTTAAATTATTAACTAATTTTGATTATTATTAATATTAAAATTATGGATTCCATTTTATCAAATTTAACTCATATATGTGGAAAATTTAATTTAAGATAAACCCACGAAATGTGTTGAAAACTGGTTTCTAATTAATGCATTTTTCAGGAAAAAGAAGATCTTATATTAACTATATAACTAGTAATAATAAATATATCTATTTTAAGTTATAAATTTAGATATATAACCTATTATTTTCACTTATATAATTAACAATTAAATATTGTTTTAATTATTTAAAATGGATAGACATTGTGCCTTTTTATTTAAAAAATAGTTTTCTGAAAAATATCCATTTTACCACTAAATATTATTATCTTTATTTCTAAAAAATTTATAATTAATAACTTTTTAATTATACCTATTATTAAATATTATTATAAATAAAATTTATATCATTAAATACTATATTTTTTAATTTTCATAAAATCTTATTTTAAAAAGAAAATTTCAAAAACTCATTTTAGGTATATTTGAATAAGTAAGTTCAATATTGGTATTAATACTTTTAAAATATAATTTTTTTCATGAAATATTGTAATGTACATTGAATTATAGTTTTATTAAAATATTATGTTCACTTAATATAATTGAGGCTTGTGGTTTCTATATCGCAAGATCTCAAAGTGATTGAATTTATTTAAAATGGAATATATCATAAAGTATTAGGGTATTACTTAAAATCCCATGGTGTCTAGACACAATACTGAGATTATGTTTCTAGTAAATAAAGGAATATAATATCAATTTTTCAATACCATAACCAAACTACTTGGTAAGATCATATGATAATCTCCCACTATTAAGCCTACTAGTCTCACACCAATCATTGCTCGTAGATCCACATCGATCTTTAAAATATTCTCGAATATAATTTTTTCTTATATATAAATACAAATATGTGGGCCACCTTTTGTATCCAATACAAAATTTGTGGATAAAGGAAGGTTTCATTCAATGTAAAAATACTCAAGGTTGAAAAATCACCTTACTTATTTTTCCCAACCTTGAAATTATTCTTATAGTGGAATTTATTACAGTTTAAATCAAACATCCTCCTGGTCATTACCCACCCTCTATATCTATTTATTTTTTTAAGGATGGTGAATTAGTTTCTTCAACTTGCGTTTTTCTTTAAACACCCTAGACATAAAATTCCTCCTCCTTTTCACCATAAGTACTGAGGAATTAGTATTCTTCATATCCTTATGTTTTTTGAAAAACTAAATAAAATAGGTTTGGGTGTTGCTTTTTCATTTTATTCATGATATAATTGAAAATAAAAGGTGATAAGATTGGTGGTAGAGAGGAAAAAATGAGACCAGTTACTATGTATTGGTTCAGTTTGAACTCAATGGATTCATGTATCTTGATGTACCTAATCATATTGAGTGCATGAGATCATTTTTTATTCCCTCTTTCTTTCTTTCACCTATACGGTGAACTTGATATCTTATACCACTATTTCCTTTCACTATCCTGATTTTATTCTTATTGGTGAAATAATGTATTATAGGCATCTTCATCCTAATGTGTTTTCTATAATTTACTATACATTGATGAAAACTTGTTCCATTATACATCTAGTCAACTGTTTATATACTTCATTTTATTTTCTCTATTTTTTTTCTTTCCCCCTAAGTAGGATCGTATGAATGTGAGAAATCGAGTGCATAAATCTTCTTATCTTGTAATAATACTATGTTCAAGTGCTTGTACCACACCTAGAAGATATTAATACTCATAATATTTTTTATCATAATTTATCAAAATGAAAATGATTTAGTGGTGGTGATTGTAATTTTATCTACAAAAAATAAACATGTCAGTTGGTAATTTATTTTGATTATCAATTAGACATTACTTACTAATTAATTCATTAAATATCTCACATTGTTTTATCGAACCATGGTAACCACCACTACCAGATTCAGAATACTCTATTTCTTGATTATTATATTGTAAATAATCCTTGAAACCTCTACTCATAGTCTAAGAAATGGTTTTTCGACTATTCAAAGAGTTACATGGTAGGAACTAGATTGACCAACCAAATATAATCATGGATCCTTTCACTATTGAGGGACATATCAGCTTATATGAATAATATACCGAATTCCCTCAACACTTTTCCACTAAAGTGGTAGAAATATTGTTATGGATACTTCTTTATTATCATCATTAGTTAAGTTAACTAATCACACTAATAATAACTCCTCAAACGTAGGTGGTACCCTAAATAAGGACAGATGAGAACCTCATACATCCAATTTTTTAAAATTTAAGTGATTGAGTGTGTTATGAGTTAATATTACTTTTAAGGGTTTTATTTTAACACCTCAAGCTTCCACGGTATGCTTCTCTTGGAATAGTATAATAGCTTGCGTTGTACGCAACTTCGAGTTCTAACACACCACGACCAACCAAACTAGCCGTTATGAATCGTAAAACACACTTTTTGAAATTATATAAATTTTATTTTTCAAAATGGACTTCATTTTTGGATTCAGAATATCAAAATTACCATAGGGTGAATATTTGGTTTTTTCTGAAAACTTTCAAATTTTGATGAATAGTGAAAGACAATGCGCTATTGTTTAAAACCGACTATTTATTTTTATAATTAGTTATTTTATTTAAATTTATATTAGGTAAAAATAGGTATATAATGCCTATATATGTTCAATGTAATTCCTTGGATTCATTTTAAAATAATATTAGATTTATAAAATTTAATTGAACTTTTTACCGTCTTTTACCCACCTTCTAGGCGCATTTGAAAATTTGCATAAAACATAATTTTACCACTTCTGTGAATTGAATTTCAAAAATCTGAGAGAAATGGTTGACATCAGTAAGTAAAATGTGCTTCAATAAGATGAAAATATTTTTTTGTGAATAATAACTTTTGACTTTTATTTACCACGGTTAAAATTAAATTGGGTAATTAAAGGTAAAAATGATATTATAATTACACTAACAGATATCCTAATTCTATTGGATAAGTTTATGATGACTAAAATCAACCACAGTAATAAAATATGATCCTTTTGTTCCACTTGGATTAGATTATCACATTTATTATTATTTTATTTAAAGAAGAGTTAAGTGTTAAATTCAATTTTTAATAAGTAAACCATTTTTAATTTAGGGTTATACATAAGAAAAATTCTAATATAAATATTATTTTTAAAGATAAGAATATTTCCTACATAATTGTATTTTATTTATAATTTTTAGACATTAAATAATTAAATTTATTTATGATACAATGATGATGAAATAATTACCTTATTAATGAAAGATTAAAATAATTGATATTATAAATATCCAAATAAATGTAAATTGAGACTTTTGATGAATTAAAATAATTTTATAGGTTAATATGACATGTTAGGGTTGACTAAATAAATTTTTTTGAAGTGATAAATTTTTTATGACTTTCACAAAAACAAAATACCAAATAGTTTCAAAATTGTCATAAATGTGTTTTTAAAACACATACTATATTATTAATTGATATAATGTTCCTAAAAATATAAGGTTTGGCTAAAGGTATTATATAAGATTATATATATCAATAATTAATCGCTTGGGGTTCTCTTTTATTTTTATAGTATGTTTCTTAACCACGTATTATAATAATACAATAATACATGGTAAAAGTTAAATTATTTAACTAAGAGTTAAATTTAAAAGAGAAGGTTAATAAGGTGACTTAAACCTATATAGAATCTATTGTTTGAGAGGTTTTCAACCCATAGACACATTATAATCTAAATAAATCATTTTTTATCCATTATAAACTGAATATGATTGTATAATAAAATAATATTTTAAGCTTTTCCTAAAGTGAGTCTCACCTCTCTTATAAAAGTGTACTTCCCCTTCTCTAAAAATAACACCTCCAAAGCAATTTGTCTTGGAAAAAAACTGCTCAAATATTATCCAAAATACCCTAACATATACCTAGAGGCATTAATTTGATCATAAATCTAACCTAAGGAGCCCTTTTGATCAACTCCAAAAGAAACACCTGAAGAAGAGGTAATAATTTCACCACCTCTTTCAAAGTTATTTTCTTCTTCCACTCCCTCTTTATTTGTTTTTTCCATACCAAAATAATAAATCAAGTACATTATACATACTTTGATGTTATTATTAATATGTTACAACCATATTCATTATTCTATCCATCCTATGACTGACAAGTCACCATACGTGCGTACGTACGTCTTACCATCTCCACGTCGTGGTGTAGTTTGTTATTCAAACACTTAATTGTTTGGATGGGTATAATAATGAGTATAACTGATGTAAATAATATATATAAAACTTTAATTATTCTTTATATATGAAATACCATCCAATTAAATACTATTTCACCATCAATAGAATGGTATTTTTTCTCATGTGTACATACGGATTACCGTCTCCACGAACGCGATTAGATTCCTTCCCCATCGTAACCATTCAAGAATAAATATAATTCTATGAATAAAAAATAGTTTTTAAGGATATAATATCATTCTAGATATTAATCAAATACATCCTATCCATAAAAAACATGACTTACGTAACAAAACATATAAATAAAAATTAATCAGTTAACACCCGAAACAATGATACTACTGAAATATTATTAACAAAGAAATATTAAAAGATCATAAATGATATCATATTTATGTATATGGTTATTTCATAATTTAATAACATTTATTTAACCTTTATAAATTATGTTAAGTACCCTCAACTAAGAAAAACTACAATGTAATGTGTTTTCATCTCACTTTTATTCCCGTGAGATTCATGTTATATTTGCCACTATTTACTTTTTTTTGGTGTATGTACATCCCATGGTTGTATAATTTGTGTAATATTATTTAATTTATTGGTATTTACATATTCATTTTATGATCCTTATTTCATGGGATGTATATTTCGTAATTTACCAAATCGGTAAGGGAATTTCTAATTTCAATTTCCACTCATTGGGTTTTACACAAACTTCATTGATTATTTTACTCTAAGATTATGTGTGAAATCACTATTTATTTATTTATGTAGTAATTTAAACTCCCCTTTGTGTGGATATACATTTTATACACATAATAACTCCATTGATAAATTCAAAAGTCATCAATATGAACTTGATAAGAGTAATCTTTAATCAATTTCCATTCGTTGAGTTAAGCATCAAATTCATTAGTGTTGTGTTTACAAGAATATGTGTGAATGTACTATGATTGATTTACACTGAATATCCAATAATATTGAGTGTATTTATATTTTTCATACATAATTATGTCATTTCTTTACCCTTAACCTAAGGATATGGTATTTATAAGGGATTTCATCTCAATTTACATTCCATTGAGACTTTTTTGTTGTTATCCGCAAATTCACTTTTATATGGTGTATATACTGTAATTTGACATAGTATATAATGAATCACTTTATTCTCATGATATTATAAATTTTTTATTAGCTAAATTATTTTTATTCAAGCATCTCTCATATGGTTAGGAACTCTAACAAAAATATCATTTTAATTGTTTTAAATATTTATTCTTCTAAATCAATCTCATTGATTTCCATGTTTTAAAAATGGTTTTAAGGATTTATTTATATGTACATGAATGTTTTAAAATTTAAATTCCTTTTAGAAGTTTCAAAGTGGTATGGGACACTTTGATTCAAAAATCTATTTTTAACAGCTTGTTGGTAAATAGTGAGACTTTTAAATGTTTTCAAGAAAAAGGGGATATTTCTCTTAAATAGTTTTACTGGTTATTTTCATCAATGTCAATATACTTCATTATTCTTGATTGAGGATGATTTATTATAATACAATCTTATATATTGTATTGAATGAGTTATTTTTGACTGTGGATGTGCTATTTTTATACCATTCATGGTTTGGGGTAAAAATATTAACATTTAGTATGCATGTTTTAATACGAATGTTTATGTTATGTTTCAACCTTTTCATATGATGAATTCATTGGACTTAGTAAGTGATGGGTGGATCCTTATATATCTCCTTGATGTATCGGTAGGTCTCATGAGACAAACTAGTGTCTTGGCACAAGGCCTTGACAAAATCTTATTTTGTAGTCTTAGAACGACGCCTTGACTATGTGTTTATGATGTCTGGCATTATGAATTACATCGTTATGAAATTAGCTATTGATATTACATGAAATTATTATAATAGTAGAATATCCATGTGAATAAGTAAATGCTATTATTTGATTTAGATTTTCTATATTATGCCAAAGGTTAGGTTTAACAGATTCTATTTTAGTTTTATACATTTTATTAAATGTTTTTGCTTATTTATGAAATTTTCCTGAATATTGTTATCCTTACTGAGAATCTGAGCACACCCCTTTCTTTGATTTATTTTTTTCCAGGATGTGAAGAAGTATATCATGATTAACCTACAAGAATACACTAAGGGATATGAGTGTGTTCAAAGGGGACATAATGTTGTTTTTCTTTATTTCAGAATGTAATATAAAACTTATATATGTATCTAGTAATTCCAAGTTTACTAAACTAATTGGTCTTTCGAGACTTCATCTCTTGTGATCATGCCAATGATATATAATAATACACCGACTATGGGTAACTAAGGTCGGGCGTTACATTTATTATTTCTTGGTGGAAACATTATTTTTTTTATTTGATATGTTCATAATATGTGATACCACTCACAACTAAACAATTAGTTAATTAAAAACATTCATTGTGTCTTTAGTTGTTATGAAACTATGCATTTTAGATTTTTAGTTTTATGTGTTTTTGTAAATATTAATATCCACAAAAATAATAATAATTTTTTAAATTTAATAAACTAATCGAATGATATTTATCATTTGGTATTATTTGATCCATTTATGTTTAATGAATCATTCGTGACCCTAAGGGTAAGATACCTAAGCTGTGTGTGACTCTTATCGCAGCACTCACCCTAGTCTAATTTTTCAAAATCTCGTCTAGAATACTACCTCATATTGATGTAGTCCACGTCATATAACATCCTCCACATAATACATAAACACCTATGAAATTGAAATATACATATCGAATTATACTAATGGACACGCATTCCCTTATACATCTTAAGAGAACAAATATGATGTGAAGACCATCAAAAATAAATTAACTATTACATTGATTGCACATAATTGTAAAAATTAATTAATTAAATAAAATATCAAAAACACATTGGTCTTTAAATGATCAAGATCAGACAAAAGGTAAATTAAATGTGTAATAAAAATTAAATTTTTGATAAATTAATTTCACTGTAAATTAAAATGAGTTAAAAGAGTTAATTAAATTAAATTGATCTATGTAGTCTGGTTGAAAATAAAATTTATTTTTAGTCCAAAAATTTTAAATAATTTTTGAAATTGTAACTTTTTTCCAAGACCCCCAATGGTCGAGAAAGACCTTAAAAGGGGTTTGGGATTTTCTATATCTAAAAGATTCAAGGAGGTTCAATTAGGGACCAACCTATAACGACCCATACTTTACATACATTTATATTAATTTAAACTTAAAGAATACTCATTACAAAATATAACAAAGCCTCGATAGGACCGTAAAGGGATTTTGTTTTTAGAATCTGGGAAACATAAGAAACTGGTTCATAAGACATCTTCATTGTCTCCTACTTATTTCATCATAACTAGACCCTTTTTTGACATATCTTACTTATTACCCTTCTTCAAGACCTAGGGAAAATAAATATATTAAAGGGTGAGCTCATATGCTCAGTAAGGGTTAAAAAGGGAGATATAAATCTTATTGTAATCATAAGACATAAGAACATAACATTTTAAAATCTTATCCTACATATGAAGGATCATGGTATCATGCCAGGGGATAAATCCTGAATGTTCATAATAATCAATGAACATAATACCAAAATTAATAACATAAGATATGAAATTTTTTGGCATACACATAGGCATAGAAAATCATTTTATTCAATACTCATTACTGAGACCATCATAGCAGAAAAAGACCATTACTGAATCGATTTCACCCCTCATTCCAACCCTGTATTACTAAAATAATATCATTTACCATTACTACCATGTATATATCATTAGATATAAATATTTACCCAATTAATTAGATGGAGATATATTTCCCACCCATATAATAATTAAATCAATCATATATGTTCCATTAAAATATAAATCATTCATCCTAGAATAACCAAAGGAATAAAATGGGTTTCTTAAACATCCTTCCACCATAACATAATCCATGTAAACCCAAAATATTTCATAAATATCATTCCATAAACAACATAATAAAACCATAGGGATAATAGTTATAGTATACTTGAAACATAACCCTATTAAAAATTCCATTTTAGATGGAAAATAATTTTAATATAACACTTGAAATTAATTCTTGAGGAAAATATCCTTTCTTCTTAAAAAACTTTTTATTTTCTCAAAATTTCCTAAAATTTTAAAATAAAAGAATTGATTTGAAAATAAAGATGAATTTTTTTAAATAAAACCTCATAAAAATTAGGAATTATGAATACGTA
Source organism: Viscum album (assembly GCA_963277665.1). Lineage (NCBI taxonomy): Eukaryota > Viridiplantae > Streptophyta > Magnoliopsida > Santalales > Viscaceae > Viscum > Viscum album. The sequence continues at coordinate 2,116,339,839 of OY728161.1, read as the reverse complement.
AAAATATTTTCATGTCATATAAGTTAAAAGACATTATCCTTGTACTTTTTCCAGAAAATTCAAAAAGTACCTCATATGGAATAATGATAAAATATTCCTTCTATACTGTTTAATAAAAATTTACCAATGGGTAAAATTGATTTTAAAAAGTTGTAGAAGAATATAAATAATATTACATATTTAATAAACATGTACGTGGATAATAAATATACCCCAATAAATACTTATGTATAAACAATCTCGAATAATAATGAGATTGTGAAATTATGCCTTACCTTTTAAGTCTAATTTTCCATTATATGTTCATAAAACTCTTGTAAAATGATTTAGATAATTTCATTGAATTATTTCATAATAATATTCATTTTTATGATATCATATATGATCATATTTTTATATTTTTCTTAATATAATTTCATTATTACTTGTTATTTGGGTATTAACTTGTTCATTTTCTTATGCATGTTTTGTTGAATAAGTTTTTGTTATCCTTCATAGGTTATAGTTATATCATTCCAAAATTATATTAACATTATATATATCATATTTATTAATTAAATACATTTATTTAGTCGTTCTTTAATGAAGTACATGTATAATGAACCACATCGCAACGTGGATATGGTAAGTCGTACGTACGCACGTGCAACGATATAATTCCCCTAATTTTTGAATGGTATTGAATTTCATGGTTTATAATATTTCAAAATAATTATAATTTTATAATAACCAAATATAGTTATTTTTTCCATCATTATACCCATCCATGTAAGGTGTTTGTGAAAAATAGATTACACCACTGCGTGGAGACGATAAATTGTATGTACACACGCGTGGAAATTTCGTTTTTTGTAAGATGGATAGAAGGTGTAATATTGTTGTTATATAATAATAATAACATATAAATATATAATTGATACTATATTTATTACTTTATAATAAAACAACTCATGAATAGAAAGTATAAGAAGAAAGAAGTTTAGAAGAATCTGTAGAGGATATCACCTCTTCTTCAACGTGCTTCCACTAAATCTTTTCTTAAAGCACAAGAGTTGGTCTTTAAGGTATACTGAAACCTTTATAATGTTACTAGGAAAGTTAATATGGGAAAATGGTATGGTATTTATGATCTTTAAGGCTCAAAGTAAATTGAAGATATGATAAAGGAGTTTCCCTTTTATAATTGAGGTGAGGGGCACTTTAGGGATCTCAAAAACATATTAATTTATAATAAAATAAAACAGCATACAAAAACCTAAAAAATATCCCCATATGTAATATTAGATGATATAGGGTTGTAATATCATCATCAAATATATTTTATAAAAGTTTTTCTATAAATTTAAAACTTATCATTTTAATTAACACTCAGTTGTTCTGTTTAATTTTTAACTTCGGTAAAAAAATATATCAATATTAAAAGGGTGCCATATATACTTAATTCATGTCAATTAGACCTTAGATAAATACCTTATAACATTTTTGACCATATAATAATTATTATATATCTTTAAAAAATAATAATTTTAAATAATTTAATAATTCATTATTTTGATAATCAATCAATAGTGTCAATTTTGAAACTATTAAATTCATTAATTTTTTAAACATATTATGATAACAAGTTAAATTCAAAAAAAAATATTTTATTATATTACTAATAGGTCAAGTTCATTTAGAAAATTAATTATACATATTAATTATCCCAAATTATATTTATTTTAAAATATTCAATAAAATTTATTTGTGATCTCTTTTAATAAATAATTACTACATCAATTTTCTGTAATTATTTAATATACTTATTTGTTGAATAAAAATAAAAATAAAATACTATGATAATGATAAATCTATTATATTTAATAACAATATTATTATAAAATTTATCATCTATAAAATCCAAAATTTAAAATGTTATAATTATTAAATTATAAATGTGACAAATTTAACATCATTTTAAATAAAATAATATAAGTGTCTCAATCTCTTCTATAAGAATCCAAATGGTCACTAATTATACACATGGATAGTTATGGTCGCGATATACTTGACCAATAATATTTGGTCATTTTCTTGTGTCATTTAATGGTGATTATAATTTTAATTAATAAACTATTGATTTATCATCAATTAATTAATTTGTACATCATCAAAGAATAAGCCTTTAAAGTAATTATTTATTTTTTAAAAATTAAAAAAATTACCATGATAAAGAGAAATATTTTAGATTTCAAATTAGTATTTATAATCAAATTTATCTTCTTTATAACCTTATATAAAAGATGATTTAGTTATTAAAATTTGAGTGAGACATATTTAACTTTTCTTGAAATAAATTAAATAAAATTTCACAATCTCATCCAAGTGGCTTTTAAAGGACACCATTTCAACCCAATTATGATTTAGGATTAAAAAAATCATCCAAGAATATTAAGAAAAGTGTTAGGGTAATTTTATATTATTATTCTTACCATTAATTACCCGGTTTACCCATTTACCGTATTAATAAAAATAATTACCGAAGTTACAATTCATAATGCCCAGAAATAAAATAAATTTATTAACATAATTTGGACCTAATGAAAGAATAATCACATAAACTATTCATTCTAAGTCAGATACCTCAAAAATAATTGAATTAGAAACCTATATTTTTAATATCCCATCATCATCCTTTAGTCTTGCCCTAAAATGTAAGGAAAGTGGAGAATCATGAAGTCCATAAGAGATATTCTAATTCATCACTATGTCAAGATCACTAATAGCTTCTACTAATATGACTACTGATTCTTCCTTAACTTTTTCACTAGATTCATCCACTTCTTTATATGAATAATATTCCATAAACTCATCTGGTTCTAAACTAGGATCAACCATATCTTTTAGTATGAAGGGTTTTCCCAGTACATTTAAACTTTTATAAATCCTTCCATTTTCTTCAACAAACTTTTTAATCCAAGGGTTCTAATTCACTGTCATCATTATGTAGGTGTTTTGCCTCAAATGGAATCCACCTCATAGAATAACCCTTTATTATACATTAGGAACAATTATTTTATAATTTAGATTATCTAGAATCATCGTGGTATATGCTCATAAATTTGATTTAGAAAATGGTTTACCAAATACCATCATATAAACCATAAGATATTTTCACAGATATACCTTTCTCCTTTATTTATAAGGTATAAAAATAAAACATCCTACAAACTTAAAACAATAAATTATCCATTCCTATAATATATCATGTACTATATGAACTTGAAAAGAAGTCTATTTTCTCCATTAAGTTCCATAGAAACCGGTCTACTCAGTTTTGAATATCTAAAAATCTCAAGAAGAGCTTCCTCAAAAACAAACTCTAAATGAACAATAATATGAAATTTCTAGGAATATTTATAAACTTGTTTTTGGGGAACTCCCATTCATTTATCCCATTACTTATATGATGATACAATCTCCTCTATGTCAACAAAAACACATTCTAAATTATTTCTTTTCCCCAAACTCTTATTCAATATGAAAATAGAAATCATGAACCAGAATAGGATAGACCAATAAAACATTCTTAGAGAACAAATTTTTCCATCCTTACTCTTTAACTACTCTCCATACCAGTTATATTTTAGATTCTAACCAATCTCCATCTATTTATTTTTCAGTGACACTTCCATGTGATGATAAAAGAGGATTACATAGATTTCTAGTTTGACTAGATCAACCTTTAAATCTTTTATATGGTCCTGGCTTGTTAGAAGAATTAGAAATGAAATCCATTTTCATCTTTACCATAGTAGCATGTATTTTAAGGATCTATGTGTTTGAACCAGAGACACCATGAGAGGGGGTGAACCAAGGTTAGTAAATTTGAACTTTTTCTATGATTCCTTTTCTTCTACTTTTAGGATATTGATTCCTTATTGGGAGGAACATGTTCAACCTCTCACACTCAATGAAATCCTTAGCTAAATAATCACATATATAAAGGAAATTAAAATATTCATAGGAGAAAAGTATTTTTACATGGTTCAGCAAAAAGGGATAGTATAAAGAGCATATGATGGTGTTATATTGGTCATACCAAAATCCACTAAGGTTCAATATTTTGGTCAATATAAATGATTCAAAAATGCTCACTATATTCTATAAACATACAATTTATAAGATTTAGGGTTTCTTCACCATTCCCCCAAGTCACTTTATATCATGACCTATCCCAAATGTTCACATGTCATGACTCCCCAAGCCCACCATTAATATGTCAGGGTCTGGTGAACAACACTGGTTAGGCATATCACTACCATGCGATGCCTAATCCTAAGTACCTATACACACAAACCCATCTTAAAACTTATACAATGAAGAAATATAAAAAACAAATAAAAAATCACGTATTTATACATCTAAATCCCACAACCATAGTATGACATGAATTAAAGGAAAATAAATAGGTCCAAATGAAATCACACCATAAATAGTCTGAAAATAATTCCAACTAGAAAGTAAACCTGGGACTGCTGTCAAGTTACCGTAGGAACACAACTCAGTATATCCGGTCTCACTCAGCATCATCTAATCCTGGTCCATCTAGGACTCTATCAAAAGTTCTATCATCTACACAAGACAAAACACATGATGTAAAATCATTTGTATAATTGAGTATTACAATACCTTGTAGGACACCCAGAAATCACCAATCATACAACAAAATAAGTACAGACTGCTCCAAAAAGGTATATCTCTAGAGCACATATAAGAAAATTTATAGATATACTCAATAAATACACACATTCTAAAGGGTAAATCATAATCATAATTTTATCCTAGGGTTCCATCTTGAAGGTTCCATATATCACTCTTCTGGGATAACACACTCATAAGTTTGATAACACTGATTACATCCATACAAGAGGTAAATGCTCATCAGGTCTCACAATTAGAAGTATACTCTAGATGTATAAAGAGATAGGATAAATATATGATGATCACACCCAAGACCATGGGGTATATAAACAACTCAATTTCGATTAACCTTCTAAGTAGATATTGGTTCCCACGTAGCGTTGTTCACTATAATACTAAGAACTCCACCTAGGGCATGAAGATGAATAGAGGATCTTGCTTCAAGCCTCATGAAAGGATTCTAATGAGTCTATACAAGAATTAATATTGAAGGGATCACTAACCTATGTGTGGGAGTTGATTCCATAATAACCCTTAGGGAATAGATGTAAGGAACTCACAATAATGAAACTATTCCAAGATAAAAAGGATAAGTGCTCCAAGCAATGTTTTTAGAATTGCACGGTGTGCAGTAGGGGTACACATCATGTATCTTCAACCTGGGGGCATGCCCATGTAAATAAAATATGTCCATGTCTGTATAACTGCACATGGCATGTCGGATGATCATGTACTCTACCCGTCTACCAGTGCACGGGTATTCCCGTGTACACTAGGCTAATTCTTGTTTGTGTGGGTGTAGACAGTGTGCTCCATCCCTTATACTCTATCCCATGTTTGTGTACTCTTCAAGGTACAAGTTTATCACACAAAGGGAGACCACATTTCCTATGATAAGGTCACACGTCGTGTGTTACTTATCTCCCTCCCATAACCCAATCTGCCACTGTGAGGGTCCCACATGCTGTGTAATCCCAGATTACACACTGAGTGTTAAGGGATTATCCAAAACCCTAGATCTGGTATTTTTTTTCTCCCATACTACACTATTGACCAATATGGCCACACCTCCTTCTAGAAATCAAGGATCAATTCCAGTCATACCTTTCCATCATCGAAACATCGAAATTAGGCCACCAATCCATTCAAAAACCCCATCAAATGTCGTTATTCATTGTGTGCAGAAGAACCTGAAATCCAGTAACAAGAAACGTCTCATTTTTCCCTAATTCCATCATCATACCACCTTCCCATTTTTAAGATCTGAGATCTACAATATCAGATCATTGTGGAATGAAATGAGTGTGGAACAATCGATTCATCAGGATATGTCAAACCAAGGGCCAAACAAAGAACACCCACGATGAATAATGAAATATGGGTGAAAATATAAGAATGATCCAGAGGAATGGACATTGGCCAATGTTCATGTCAAACTCAATTTATTTTCATTATATCGACAAGTGAATAATAAATAATTATGAAGAAAATCCCTCAATAAATCTACACAAATAAACCCATCACAATAGATAACCAAACAGCGGATCAATAAATTGGTTGATTGATCTATGTTAATTATAGAAATTAAAGAGGGGGAAATAAACCAAATCAAACAATAATCATACCTTGATTTTTATTGATCACTAATGAATAATGGGGATACACTATGATTATTGGAGAGATCCTTTGATTTTATCTCGTTCCAGTTATCAATATCTGATTCAGTCAACATCTTCCAATGGAATCTCATTAGACGTTCTCCAACAATTCTCTATACCACTTGGTTTTAGTGGCTAAACCTAGGAATTATTCATAACCAAATATTTATAAAATTGGTTAAGTCAATGTGTCAATGAAATAAAATAAAATAATTTAATTGATTATTTTAATTATTTCGCACCCATAAATAATTTTCTTCAAACTCCCCACACCGACCAAGGTTATGTCACACATAAGGTAAAAATAATGTTCTAAACTTAGTGTTTCCCTCTTATTTCTATTCTAAGGCCCCATTTATATTTTATTTCCATTTTTCAGGAAAACTACCTGCATGTTCTATTTAATATATTTAATATATTTCAAACATTTATATTGGGCACACCGGCCCTCAGAATAACATTACATATCAACAACTGGTCTCTAAAATACTCCACATAATATCCAAAAATCATACATGTAAAATTCAAGCCATTAAATTATGCCCACCTTGGGGCTTTACATCCCAAAAATCAAAAACAAGGGCAACACAAAGAGATGTGATTATTGAGAATGTATATGAGCCTCCTAGTCCCATGTGCTCTCCTGAAGATTCTCATGTTTCCATCAAACATGATATAAAGGAATATATATCCTATAAAGGATCATCTCACATCAATCCTAGATCTCTACAGGGTAATCATCAAAGATGTCTTCATCCTCAATGTCCAACTTGTCCCGGTCGATAACGTGTGATGGGTTATGCATGTACCTCCTTAGTTCCGACATTTAGAAGATGTTGTGTACTTGGTCTAATTTCAGAGGTATAGATAAGTGTTATACTATCTCACCAATTCTATATACTATCTGGAAAGTGAAAATAAATCTTGTAGATAGCTTCCCACCCTTTCCAAATCTCAATAATCCACGTCGAGGTGAAACATGTAGGAACACATGGTCTCCCTCCTCGAACTCCCAAGGCCTCTATCTTCTGTACGTATGAGACATATGATGGATGTATGTAGTCTTCATCTACCCCTGTATTATCTTCACCCTCTTGGTAGTTACTCTTACCAACTCTGGTCCCATGAGTGCCAACTCTCTGGGGTCAGTCAATCAAAGTGGTGTCCTACAGGGTCGCCTGTGCAAATCCTCAAATAGATCCATACCGATGGTGGAATGGTAATTACTTTTGTACAAAAACTGCACTGGTGGTAGGTGATCCTCCCAAATTTGGCCCAATCCCATCATTAAATATGGCTTCTCGCCTTTTAAACATAACTTTTCATTACATTTTATAAACAGGGGACCTTTAAAGTCTAGTGTCTTAGAAATCAGGAAAAAAATAAATGAAAAATTAAAAACACTCTTTTAAACCTACTTGAAAATATTCTTTAAAAATTCATCCTATGTATAAATACTGTATCTCATAACCTAGAGACATAAATCAAAGGAAAGGGTGAGCAGAAATCCCAGGAAAGAAAGGGAATCAGTTTACTTGTGATATCAATAAGAACTTGATGAAAAACATAAATACATGAGAAATGGAAGTACAACAATTTCATAATGAAAAGAACATGAACCATAAAATGAATATGTGGCTAAAAATTTAATTTAGACATTCATGAACATATCTCCACGGTTTATCCCTAAGGTGTAATAAAAATTACCAAGGTTATTCACCAAGGTATCGTGAAACTTGTCATCTCTAGAGATTAAATTCTTCACCAAAAGAATTGGAGCACTATCAGGGCACGCCCTTAATATGTATTTATTTTCATGTGATCCAAATAGATCATAATCAAACATTTCATAAATAACCCAAATAGAATAAAAGAAATCGGTTTCATTTCAAAATCGTGATGTTTTAAAAGTGCTTAAAAATAAGATCGCTATGTCATTTATAACCCATGGAAAGGGAGTGAGGGTTATATGTTTGTAAATTCTAGAGTTAAATAGATTAATTTTATGTATTGATTAATTCCCTTGTAAATGAAAATATATTTGGTAATTCACACAAATAATATAAGATAATTTCTTGAGAAAAAGAGAGAGATTGTGAGATGAAAATTCTGCAGCATAACGGCTATATAACATGGTTTTAGAAAACATTGAAATGAGAGGGGACAAGAGTCACACACTCATAAGTAACTAATAATATATTATGGGTATAGAATAAAAAGAAATAATATCATGGTATAGATATTTTAAGGAAATACCATAAGAAAATTAAACTCAAAGGAAAAGAAAAGATGCGATTTCTTTTACAAAAATTTGGCAGCCTAACGACGTCACTTAAAAATTCAGAAAATCAGTTGATGAGAGAATAAAGGGTGTCTCATAAATTTAACATGAAATGGACAGTAATATTGAAATATAATAACATACCCCCACATAATAAAATGAAAACTAGAATACATAACATAAAGGTTCTCTTACCATGAAGAGTAACTTCAAAAGCTTGAAGGTTGGGACCTTGGGGTGCTTGAGGGAACCTTGGGAGGACTTATTGAGAGGTAAAAAGACTAGAGCTTAGTTGAGGGGAATTTTGGAATGAATTGAGTGAGGGAATGGCTTGGAATTTATAGAAAAAGTGATGGAATATTTTATTAATTTCGAAGGGACACCTCATCCGTGGTATTTGGAAAACCATGGGCTTGCCTAGGGTATTTTCCAATGGTATTGGACACTTGGGACACCTCATAGAATATATTGATATTCAGTAGTTTACCGGAATGATTACATCATTATTACATCATTATTTCATCATTAATGATGTCATTAAACACCCGAAACTCAAAACTGTATTTTCACTATTCACTAAAAAACAAAATATTTTATAAAAATCTCATAAATTAACCCTGGCCTAATATAGATTCTCTGAATTAAAAAATGAACTCCATTTTATGAAAATAATTTTCTAAATATTTTTAATTTAATTTGTAAATAAAATCATTATTTATTCAAAAAAACTACTCTAAAACTATAACTTATTTTGTAACACCTTGAAAAAGTAATCAAGGTCCTATAGAATTATCGTATAACCATAATACAATAAATTAACAATTTATGATTAAATTTATGAAAATAAATTTTCATTTTAAATTATTAAATTAAATATAAAATTGTAAATAAAATATTTATAACCTATAAAAACAACAAAACTTATACTATGATCATTTTTTAACTTTTATGATGTATAAATTGTATTTATACATTCATGGGTGAGGATTCTATTTTTTTGGCTGGTTTACTATTCATTGCTATTCATAAGGGTATGTTACTATTCATACTTTACTATTCACTAAAAATAATTTGATCTTATTAGACTCTAAATTTCTTACTGATCACAACTGTAGAAGGCCATTTTTTGAAAATCATTTCAAATTATTAAATATTTAAAGTTTACATGAATATTTTAAAATACCCCTTTTCAAAAATTCATCAATAATATTCATCCTATATTTATCCAGAAATTTGAGAATTAAACATTTTACCATAATAATAAATAACAATTTAATTTATACTATGAGATTACAAGAAGTATCTAAGGCCTCATTACATAGCCCCTTATAACACATGCATAGGACCTAAGTGTAAGGTGTGCTATGGTGATAGAATCTTGGGGTGGCTTAGACAATATTGCCCGAGTGGTGATTTATATTCTCTTGAAATTCTCCCTTAGGTGATTTCATTCAAGCTTCACATGTTGAAGCTTAGCTTGGGCTTGGTCCAGAGCAAATCCCATAGATGCTACCTCATTCCCAAGCTCTAACTGATGGGCTTCGTACGGCCCGAGTCTACTGGATGATGCCATCAACTCTTCTTTTTGTATTAATTAACCAAGATCACTTATATTTATAAACAATAATTGTAATGTTAAGAGTTTAGTTTCCAATGTTCATATTGACCAACTATCATATAACAGTCGAAACCCAATGTTATCACTTCATCAATTAAAGGATATAGTTTTGTGGAGTATAAAATGAAATAATGCACAAATTTAGAAAATAAGTATTATTAAAATGTTCGATTCATTACATTATTCTCCCCTTAAGAAATTTCTTCCATGAAATTTTAACTCATACCCTGAGAAGTTAAAAGGTTTGGGTACTTTTTGGCTCGTAGACTCCTCTAGTTCCTATGTGGCTTCTTCACATTTGTGGTTCCTCCACAACACCTTAACAAGGTGGGTAGTCTTATTGCGTAGAACATTGTCTCTACGATCCAATATCTACACTGAATGCTCCTCATAAGAGAGGTCATGTTCCAATTGTACCACCTATGGATTTAGTACAGGTGAAGTTTCAGGTATGTACTTCCTCAAGAGAGATACGTGGATGACATCATGAACTTCTGCTAGATTTAGAAGAAGTGCAAGATGATAGGCCACTACTCCTATGCGATCAAGGATTTCATAGGGGCCAATGTACCTAGATATAAGCTTCCTTTTCTTCCCAAACACCATGACTCTCTTCCAAGGTGAAATTAGAAGAAATAATTTATCACCAACATCAAACTCCAAGTCCCTTCAACTGTTCTCGACATAGCTCTTTTGCCGACTCTGAGCAGCCTTAATGTGTTATTAGATGGCATGAACCTTTTCTGTCATCTCTTGCACAAGATCATGACCAAGAGGCTTTCTCTCACTCGCTTCATTCCAACAATTAGGGGTTCTACATCACTTAACATATAGAGATTCATAGGGTTCCATTTGAATGCTCGAGTAGAAGTTGTTGTTGTAAGAGAACTCAAATAAAGAGAGATGTTGATCCCATTCCCTTTTAAATTCCATTGATCATGTTCTTAGCATATCCTTGAGTTTTTTAATAGACCTTTCAGATTGGCCATCATTTTATGGGTGATAGGTCATATTGAAATTCTATTCAATTCTTAGATCATGTTGAAGACTTCTCTAGAATTTTGATGTGAACCTTGTATCATGGTCAGATACAATAGAAAGTGAAAATCCATGCCGCCTTACCACTTCCTTCACGTAAATCCTGGAAAGTTGATCAAGAGTTAAATCTTCCTGAATGGAGATAAAATGGGAAGTCTTGGTGAGACGGTCCACAATAACCCATATCGCATTGTTTCCTTTAGAATTTCTTGGGAGACCTGTGACGAAGTCCATAGTGATATTGTCTCTCTTCCATGCTGGTAAGGGTAGTGGTTGCAATTCCCCTTTAGGAAGTTGTCTCTTTGCCTTCACTTACTAACATATCGGGCACCTTGAAGTGTATTCAGAAATATCCCTTTTCATATTATCCCACCAATAAAGATAATGAAGGTCCCTATACATTTTTTTGCTTCTAGGATGTATAGAAAAAAGTAGATCTATGAGCTTCATCCATCATCTCTTTCTTTATTTCCAGAATAGATGAACACATAGTCTTGTATGACATTTTAGTACACCTTCTTGATCAATATTTAACTTAGGAAACTTCCCATCCTTCACAGCCTCAAACTTATTCGGTAACAAATGATCTTCTTTCTGAGCTTTCTTGATCTTCTCTTGTAATGATGGTTGAGAAATCATTTTGATTAGTGTTAATGATGTCCCTTCCCATATTATTCCCATGTCTAGCTTTACAAGGTCATTGATCAAATTATCTCTTTAAATCCTCATCATGGGAAGAACAAATGGGTCTTTCCTCCTTAATGCATCAGTGACTTTATTTTCTCTTCCGGGATGATAATGAATTAAAAAATAATAGTATTTGAGAAGTTCCAACCATCTCCTCTATCTTATATTCAATTCCTTTTGTGTGAAAATATACTTCAAAATTTGATGGTATGTGTATATATGACATTTATCCCCATAAGGATAGTGCATCCATATCTTTAGAGCAAAAATCACCACATCCAGCTCTAGATAATGTGTAGGATAGTTCTACTCATGAGTCTTCGACTATCGAGATGCATAAGCAATTTATTTTTCATTTTGTATGAGGACACACCCAAGCCATTTCAGAGATGCATCTCTAAAAATAACGAATCCTTCTCCACTTGAGAGCAGAGCTAACATGGGTGTAGTAACCAATCTCTTCTTCAGCTCTTGGAAACTATCCTCACACTACATTGTCCAAATGAATTTGACCCCTTTTCGAGTTAACTTTTTTAATGGATTAGAAAGTTGTGAAATTTTTTTCACAAACCTCCTATAATATTCTATTAATAAAATAAAACTTTTAATCTCAGTTATTGTTTTAGGCTGAGGCCACTCCTCTATAACTTTTTTCTTTTCATGGTCAATTTTGATTCCTTCATTGCTTACAATGTTCCCCAAGAAAGCAAATTGTTGTAACTAGAATTCAAATTTTATAAACTATCCAAAAATTCTCTCCTTCTGTAGAGTTTTCAAAATAACCCTTAGATGATCCTCACGAATTTTGGAATATATCAAAATATCAATAATAAAAAGTGCCTCAAAGTTATCAATGTAGTCTTTAAAGACTCTATTCATCAAATCCATAAAAATAGAAGGTTCATTAGTCAGTCTAAAGGTCATAACAACAAAATCATAATTCCCATATCTTGATCAGAAGGCAGCTTTTGGAATATCTTCTTTCTTCACCCTTAATTGATGATAACCTAATGAAAGATTATTCTTAGAGAAGAATTGAGCCCACGAAGTTGGTCTAATAAGTCATAAATTCTTAGAAGAGGGTATTTTTTCTTTAATGTGATCTCATTCAGTTCTATATAATCAATGCATAGCCGCATAGATTCATCCTTGTTCTTTACAAAGAGAACATGTGCTCCCCAAGGAGGCACACTCGATCGGATAAAACCCTTCTCCAAAAGATCTTGGAGTTATTTCTTTAACTCCTCCAGCTCTACATTTTCCAACCTATATAGGGTCTTTGATATTGGATGGGATCGAGGTATGACTTTAATGGAGAAGTCTACCTCTATTTTTGGGCGAGGTTTGGGTAACTCCTCAGAAAATAGGTCAATGTATTCTTGGACGATGGGGACATTTTATATCTTCAAAATCTCATTTCCTTCTTCTTCTTCACTAATCAACTCTATAAATAAGGATATATGAGGTTATTCCAGAAAAATATCAGGTTGAGATATCTCTCCAAGGTAGATAACTATTGGTTTTTCATTCAAGAATACTAAGATTTCCTTACTTCTGCATTTGATCAAAGAATTATACTTTGAGAGCCAGTCCATCCCTAGTATAATGTTGAATTCTAGCATGGGAATGACTACTATATTTTTGATAATATTGTTCTCACTAAAGTAAATACTATAGTTTATAAACACTGACGATGATTGGATAATCCCACCAGGATTCTTGACTAATAACTCTACTTTTAAAAAATCGGGGGTTGATTCTAAATTCTTTGCAAACTTGGAGGAAATAAAGGAATGCGTAGAACCAGAATCAAAGTACTTGCTAGCTTTGAGAGAACAATAAGAGTACCTTCCACCACATCATTTGGCACTTCAACTTCAGTTGTAGTGATTGAAAAAGTACGACCTTGTTCCCATGGACGTTGTTGAGACTGATGGGGATTCTCCTCCACCGCCCTCAGATTTGGATAGTGATTGGTAAAGTGCCCAAGTTGTCCACACTTATTGAAATGGAAATAAATTAGGTCCTGCACCATCTTCCCCTTTTTATTAGTGTTGGGAAGTGGTGTCTTCACCTCACTACAGCAATTCTGCGCAATTTTTCCATCTCTACCACACTTGTAGCACATCCTGCTCTCAAGAAAGTAGTTCCTTGAATGCTTCTTCCCACCTTTATTACATGTGAGACATTGTACTTTTTTGCCTCCTCTTCTCGGATTGAGGCTCCTCACTAATCATGGCTCTATCGATATTTTTTTGTCATTGGATTTATGATATCATTTCATCTCACCAAACTCCAGTTTGACTTTCATCGCACTTCGCATGATCTCGTCATAACTATCATACTCTCGGTTGGCTAGATTCTTCCAAAGATGAGGTCTCAGTCCACTGAAGAATATATCAAACTTACCATTTGGATCCATGACAAATCTAGAGGTGTAACATGAAAGCATTTTTATGTTCATCTCATATCTTCCCATAGATTCATTCTCCTTCTGCTACAGTTCGAGAAACTCCTTCTCTATTATTCTTCTCATGGAATGAGGGAAATACTTGCTAAAGAAGATCTATCTAAACTATTTCCACTCTATAACTTCAACCTCCACTCTTGGCCTCATGTTCTTAATCAGTTCCCAGCACTGGTCATCTTCTCCCTCTAAGAGATGGATAGCCAGGGTGACCTTATCTTTCTATAAACAGTGGAGCATAGAAAATATCTTCCTTATAGAGTCGGTCCACTATTTAGAAATCAATGGGTCAATCGATCCACTGAATGTTGGTGGTCATTGATGCATAAAGAACTCAACAGAATGTTTTTCCCTTCACGGTGAGATCAGTCTCTTAGCTTGATTCAAGTTATTTCCCATAACTTGAGTCATTTGGTTCATCATTCGCATTAAAGTTTCCATTCCAGATTCCATCGGAGGTTCGTCAGTGCATGGTCCTTTGCGGTCCCCATTTTCATGGTTCCTCATATTTCCCACCATTTTCTAAAATAATAAAACCTTATTGAGAAAATTATTTCATTTACGAATCTTTTAACTATAAAGGATTTTATGTCTTAAAACTTTATGCTTAAACAATCACATTTCTCTATAAATCATTCATAATGATTCATAAAAAGCTTGCGATTGACCAAACATATCCCCCAGGAGTGTTGTAACCAAGAGTGAATCAAGGCCCATTGTTGTGTACTAGGATACCCTAGGTCAATCCCAAAACTCCTTGCCGTATTTTTCACTCCTAGGTACAACTATGCCAGAGCCCCCTCTACCTGCTTGTATCCTGACAGGGATGTATTTTTTTGATAAACCACTTACTCAATACTCACCAAAATATCAAGATGTTTTCCTATATTTAAACTATTCTATAGGGTTCTTCATACTGTTTTCATATCCTAACTTTCATAAATAACTAAACTATCCTTTGATACCAACTATGGAATCCAGCCTTTTTAACATAACTTTTCATTACATTTTATGAACAGAGGACCTTTAAAGTCTAGTTTCTTGGAAATCAGAAACAAAATACATGAAAACATAAAATGCACTTTTAAATCCCCTTGAAAATCCTCTTGAAAATTTTATCCTATGTACAACTATTGCATCTCATAACCTAGATACATACATAAAAGGAAAGGGTGATCGTAATGCCCAGTAAGGAAATTATGGGAATCAGTTTACTTGTGATATCAATAAGAACATGATGAAAAACATAAAGACATGAGAAATGGAAGTAAAGGCTTTTCATAATGAAAATAACTTGAATCATAACATTAATATGTGGCTACAAAATTTAATTAGTACATTCATTAACATATCACCATGGTTCATCCCCAAGGTGTCATAAAAATTAACAAGGTTATTCACTAAGGTATCATGAAACTTGTCATCTCTAGAGATTAAATTCTCTACCCAATGCATTAGAGCGCTATCAGGGCACACCCTTAATATGTATTTATTTTCATGTGATCTACATAGATCATAATCAAACATTTTATAAATAACCTAAAGAGAATAAAATAAATGGGTTTCATTTCAAAATCGTGAAATTTTAAAAGTGATTAAAAAATAATATCATTATGTCATTTATAACCCTTGGAAAGGGAGTGAGGGTTATATTGTAACGTCCCGGATCTAGGTACCACTTCACAGGTGACCTGAACCCGGTTGGTCACATGACCTCAAGCACATTTCCTCAAATGCCGGAGGCTGCCGACTAGTAGCAAGGGCCCAAGTATGATAGTGGGGAAACTATGCCCTCATTTTTCAAAGTGTAATGCAGTGGAATACAAGAAAAAAATACAACAACAGCAAAAGCAGTAAACTATATACAACTAAAAAGGACTTCTAATGTAAAAAGTACCATCAGTCATAAATATATATATCAAGATGCATCATGTCACTATTCTATGAAAACATCCAGAACATGTTACACAGCAGTACAATATGACACAATGGAAAGTACAGGTATAGCAGAACAAAACAGAATAGTCGGCAGCATCGAGAGCCTTAGCTCGGTCCCATTCTCCCCTACACCTCAGCAACAATAATGTACCTCTATAGGTACCCTTACCCTTATCCATACCTTCAGAAATGTAATCTTTTTGTGGCCGAAGACATGACCCCAAACAGGGTGTGAGAAATATATCCAAGTAGGCATCCACCAAAGGTCAGGGCCCATCTGTCAGTGTAATTATGCAACAGCAGTGTGCAGTAGTAAAAGAAATAACTAGTAAGAACTCAAAAGTAACTACCATTACCAGAATCAAGACCTCAGTATAATCATAATCTTGCCCTCAGGCTAATACAACCATGCCCTCAGGCTTACCCTCAGGAGTAACGAATGGTGCCCTCAAGTGTATGGAATCTCTCCCTCAGGCATACCGAATATTTACCTTAGGCACGGAAGCTACTACCATCAGGCATAAGATGCGTTTCCCCCAGGCTAAACAACTACTGCCCTCAGGCTAAGAAAACAACACCCTTAGGACAAAGTAAAACACTGCCCTCAGGCACAAGTAACCGGGCCAAGCCCAGAGCACAACAAGCAATTTTATATAAAATTTATTTCAAGGAAAAAAGTAATTCTCAATATAAACATGGCATACCCTTGGGTATCCGGGCCAAAAGTTTAAACAGAGGAACGCACCCCCGGGTGGTCCTGGATCCAAGTAGTGATCCCAAACAGTAGTTTTACACTTATATCAAATTATCTATGCAGTTATAGGTATTTAAACAGAAAATGCCTCATCTATACGACACTTCAACATGGGTTTGTAGCACAATGGTACACTAAAACACATAGCAGTTGGAATTTACACACTAGACCACCTACCTCGATCGCCCCTAATCGATATACGTGAACGACGCTCCTTGAAATTCCCAAGAACTAAATAGATCTGAGGTAAAAGAAAAACCCATTAAAATGTAAATAACTTACCTTATAGTAATAATTGGCAAGAATGGTTCCATGAGAAGGAAGGGCTTACCCGTATGGTTCCAATGAGATCGACGGAGGCGGAATCGGATTCCCGGTGCTCGATCGGGTGATCTCCAATGTTCTGGTCATCCTTCCGAGCTCTCATCCGGTTCTCAGCCTTCCCTATGAACAGGGGAGGATACTTCCCATTTTAAGAGAAAAAAATAGACTACACGACATTTACTATTGATTACACGGCATGTACTTTCCATTTTTTTAATTTTTCCTTCGACGGCTTCTCACCAGCATGGCATTGTTCATCTTTCGACATGAGTACATAGTGTGTAATGCCTAAGTACACAGCATGTACTGTCACTCTGCTGGCCACCGCCATACTGTTTTCCTGCCGACTGAATACACGGCGTGTAAACACCCACTACACGGCCTGTAGTTAGTTTTTACACCCATCATCTTCGACCGGCCTACACTCCCTATGTACTCCTTCCAAATGGCCAAAGTACATGACGTGTAGTCACAAAATTTAGGATTTTCCCCCATTTTCATTATTTTATCAAAAACACTTAAATAAAAGAGAAAAGAAGAAACTCGTACCTTAAGAATAAGAACTAGGTTCTTAAAACCTTCCCCCCTTAAAGCAATTCATCCCCTAATTTCCCTTCCAAGGGTGGTGAAGATAACGCTCAGAATAATTCTGGTCACTGAACATGTAGGTCGGTCTCCCGCTCCAAGGTTTCGTCCTGCACTCGGCCATGCTGCCATAGCACCCGTACAAGAGGAATTGACCAGCCTCGGATAACCTTCATGCTCCTATCAACGATACGAATCGGATGCTCCCCAAAGGATGAATCTATCTAAATCTCAACCTCCTCTGGATGAAAGATGTGAGATGGGTCTGAATGATAATGGCGTAATTGAGATACATGGAAGATGTCGTGCATGGCTTGGTACCTCTGTGGTAACTGAAACCGATAGGCAAACGGCCTAACTCTCTCCAGAATCTCAAATGGCCCCACATACCTCGGTGAAAGTTTACCCTGTCTCCTGATCCGCCTGTATCCCAACCTCGGTGAAACACACAAGAAAACCTGATCCCCGACCACAAACTCTAAGGGTCATCTGCGATGATCATCATAAGATTTCTGATGAGACTTTGCAGTAGCCATCCGCTTCTGAATCAACTGGACCTGCTCAGAAGCCTCCTGTACGAGACGTGGTCCCAGTAAAGTTGTCTCACCTACCTCCATCCAGCACAAATGTGATCGTCATGACCTACCATATAAATCCTCGTAAGGTGCCATCTCAATAGTTTCCTGAAAACTATTATTATATGCAAACTCAACCAGGGGTATATGCTTCTCCCAGGAGCCCGCAAAGTCTAGGTCGCATGCACGCAACATGTCCTCTAACACTTGTATCGTACGCTCTAACTGACCATTGGTCTGAGGGTGGTAAGTTGTTCTCAAAAGCTCCTGTGTACCCAGTTCCCTCTGAAAACCCTACCAGAAATGAGATGTAAAATAGGCATCCCTATCTGAAATGATAGAACGAGGAACCCCATGATGACATACAACCTCTCGGATATACAGCTTTCCGAGCTTGTCAACACCAAAGGTCTCCTTGATGGGAAAAAAGTGAGCTACCTTCGTGAGTCTGTCCACAACAACCCTCATGGCATCATTGCCTCAAGGTGACCTCGGCAACCCAGTCATGAATTCCATCACGACATCATCCCATTTCCACTCTAGAATGGGTAACTGCTGTAATAGTCCGACTGGCCTCTGATGCTCCGCCTTCACCTGCTGACAGGTGGAACATCTCGTAACAAAACCAGCTACATCTCTCTTCAAACCCAGCCACCAGTACTGATGTCTCAAGTTAAGGTACATCTTGGTAACCCCAGGATGAACTGCCCAAGCTGAAGCCTGAAACACCCGCATCAGCTCCTTGAGTATATCCCCCGGAACCCACACTCGTCCATGGAAACGCAGTACCTCATCATCGCCTATCTTCCATCTAAAAGGAGGGTCCTCACTTTCCACTGAATCTTGTAGAACTAGGACTTCTGAATCAGATAGCTATCTCATCCTCACTTTATCCAGGAGGGTAGAAGTCATAGCTAAAGATGAAAGATAGGTTTTCCCCTGATTTTCATGCACCTACAAATGCATTTCAGAGAACAAAGCCATAAGCTGCCACTCACTGTCTTAGATTCAAGTCATGCGGATTAAAGATATACTTGAGACTTTTGTCGTCGGTGAAAACCAAAAAATGCTCTCCCAAGAGATAGTGTCTCCAACATAGTAATGCGTGAAAAACTGTAGCCAACTCGAGGTCATGCGTCAGGTAATTCCTCTCATGTGGCCTCAACTGCCGAGACCCGTATTCAACAACTCGATCGCCCTGCATCAACACAGCTCCCAGCACAATACCTGATGCATCACAGTAAATTGTATAGCTCTTCCCCTGCTCTGGGAGTATCAGGATTGGTGATGATGTCAAATTTTCCTTCAGCTCTTGAAAAGTTGTCTCGCAATCTTCTGACCAAATGAACTTCACACCCTTCTTAGTCAAACCCATCAACGATGCTAATAAAAGGAAGAAGTCCTGTATAAAATGCTTGTAGTAACCAGCCATCCCTAAGAAACTCTGTATCTCAAACACGTTCTTAGGATGCTCCCAGGAAACTATTTCTCTCACTTTCTCTGGGTCTACTGCAACTCCTGCCTCTAAGATGATATGACCCAGGAAGTGAATCTGGTCCATCCAAAAGTGGCACTTTGAGAGCATAGCATATAGCTAATGTTATCTCAGTGTACTCAATACTATCTCAAGATAGGTGGAATGGTCTTTTCGAGTGTGAGAGTACACCAAGATATCGTCCATGAATACTACCACAAAATAATCCAGATAAGGATGCAACAAACGATTCATCAAATCCATAAAAACTGTTGGCACGTTTGTGAGTCCGAACGGCATAACCAAGTACTCATATAGACCATACCTACTCCTGAAGGCTTTGAGAGGTATATCAGATGGTCTAACGCGAAACTAATGATATCATGATCTCAAGTCAATCTTCGAGAACACTCGTTCACCTCGATGTTGATCAAAAATATCATCAATCCTTGTTAAGGGATATCGGTTCTTGACCGTCAACTGGTTCAGCTTCTGATAATCCACACAGACTCGGGCATCATCCTCCTTCTTCACAAAAAGGACCAGAGAACCCCAAGGAGAAGTACTGGGTCGGATAAAACCCTTTGACTATAACTCCTCTAACTGTCTCTTAAGATCTTGTAACTCAGGTGTAGCCATCCTATAAGGAGGAATGGATACCAGTGTCGCTCCTGGCACAAGATCAATAGGGAAATCCACCTCATGCTCTAGAGGTAGACCTGAAAAGTATTCTGAGAAGACATCCCTAAAATAATCAACCACTGGAGGGAAGTCCTTATGACAAGTCCCTTGATCATCCAGATATAAACTCGCAATCTAGGTTGTGACTCCACCACACCCATGATGCTCTGGTCCAACTCGACTCGTCTGAACATTCCATTCTCCCTTGTATAGAAACTCTCCACCCTCTGGTGATGTGAAACACACCCTATGATAATAGCAGTCTAAAAAGGCTCAAAAGGTAACCAACCAGTCCATCCCAAGAATGAAATCATAGCTCGTCATCTCAAAGAAATAGAGGTCCCAAAGGAAGTGACACCCAACAACCTCAAGGGGCACTCCTTGCACTGACACACATCAGCTGTTCTAGTCCCCGACGGAGTGTCTAGTGTCATAACATCAGAAGAAGAAGAAACACAGAGCCCAAGGCCCTCTAAAACAGGCACAAATACAAATCTATGTGTATAACCCATATCGAAAAGTTCTGAAGATAAGACAGATGCTACTATAATAGTACCTCTGACAGTAGAAGTTCTGGGATCCTGATACTGTTGGGTCTGTTGCACTACATATGTCTGCCCAGTGCCACGGCCCTGTGACACAGCCTGGCTACCCTGAGTTTTCCCACCCTACTGCCTCTGAGATCCTGGTGTCTGGATACCATAGCCACGACCACCATCCATGCCTGCATGCCCGGACGTATTCCAGTTTCCTGACTAGTAAGAAGATTCTGGTCCTACTCCCACACACAGAGTCTCTACAGAATCCCTCTCACTAGACACTAGTAGAAACACCCTGAAAAAGCGTTGCAGATGACCCATCTTGTCGTAAGCTCGGCACTCCACTGGGTCACGTGGAAACTTTGGTCTCTTGTTCCCCTCCTTACCGCACAGGTAGCACCTGATCATCCACATGAAACATCCTTCTACTTGATACTGCGACCGTAAGAGAAGTTCATCTATCTCTTCATCTTTCCAGTAGAAATAGTACCAGAAACTGGTGCTGAACCTCTATGGCCCACACCACTAGCTTCCCGTAGATTCTGCTTGGTAATCAGTGCCTGGTTCACAATATCATGTACAGTAGGCAACCTAAAAACATTCACCAGTGCGCATATGTCATATCAAAGACCATCCTCAAAGCTTCTAGCCCTCAACGTCTCATCACCCACCAAAACAGGTGCAAAATGCTGAAGCTCGGTGAAACGAATAGAATAATCCATCACCGACATAGCGTCCTACTACAGATTCATGAACTCTTGATCTCTATCTGCCCTCAGCGTCTCTGGGAAGAATAAGTCAAAAAAAGATGTCTGAAAATATTCCTACGCCATGTCTCTGTGATGCCCTTACTGGGTGGTAACATCCCACCACCTCTTGGCGGAATCACGCATTATATAAGTCCCAAGCTTGACCCTCCACCCTGGAGGCATCTCAAGATTCTTGAAAATAGTCTAAAATAAATCAATACAAGACTTTGTATCCTATGGTCTACCATCCCCTGAAAACGTAGGCGGATGCTGTTGCTGGAAGATACGAGTTAGCTCAGCCATAGATGTGGCAGCCAGCGGTGCTCCCTGAAAGGCCTGCATGAACCGCATGAAGCATTCATGGAACTGCGCATCTGCGCCTGTGCCTGGTATAATGGTTGGAGCCGCATCTGGCTCTTCTATAGGATCCACTGGTAGCCCATGGCCTACCATCTCTGGAGTATAATTGTTTCTGCTCTCTTGGAGAAAAACATGTGGTCGTCTCGGCGGCATGACTCCACAAGGTCAAACGAACACCTTAGATCAAGATTATCAAAGACCAAAAACAAGGAGACTGATTAGGAACGTTTTCAAAATTTACAAAACATGACTACATGGTGTGTATAAAACTACACGGTGTGTTCTCCCAATTCATTCACATGATCGTGTACCCCAGCTTAAACGGGTCGTGTAACACCCCAAACACACGGCGTGCCTTCTAAATACATGGCGTGTACTTGAATCCTTTTTCCATGCCCGAGTCCTTCTACACGGCTAAGACACATGGCTCACTTGAACAAGGCTACACGGCGTGTATGGCATCTACACGAAGTGTATGGTTTAATATCCAACTACCTTTGTCGTTCGTGGCATGGCCGACTACTCGGCTGAAACCACACGGCGTGTGACACCCGCACAAGGCATGTACACTACCCCATTTCCCAGCCACACGGCCAAGCTCACACGGTCTCCCACCGGTAAGGACTACATAGCGTGTCCCTCAGGTACACGGTGTGTTCAAGAAGAGGTTACACCGACTCGTGTTTGTTAGCTACATGGCCGAGTCCCCAGGTCAGACTACACAGCGTGTATGTCTCAAGGTCTCCTTCGTCCGTGTTGTTAGTTACAAGGGCGGACTCTGGGTCAACACTACACGGCGTGTAGATACCACACAGCATGGTTTTTCCAAACCTTTCCCCTACCCCGAGTCCCCTCCCACACGGTCTATGACACGGGATGAGACTACACGGTGTGTAATTAATTTTTTTCACTTCTTCCCGAACAGAAGAACACACGTCATGTGTCCGAGGAACTACACGGCGTGTATCCTAGGTTTTCCGGATAGTAATCCTCTGAAACTACTTCGGATCCCATAAAATACTAAAAAAACACCTAAGTGCCAAATTATGATCTGTGAGGGCCCATACTCTCCACGAATCAAATCTTGGCATCTTATATGTGTTATAAAAGCGATAAAAAGTTAATGATCCACCAAATTCCGGTCAATGAGGGCCCATACTCCCCAAAAACCAAAGTGTGGCGTTCATTATTTAGCACCTCACACAAAAAT
This sequence comes from Viscum album, assembly GCA_963277665.1. NCBI lineage: Eukaryota > Viridiplantae > Streptophyta > Magnoliopsida > Santalales > Viscaceae > Viscum > Viscum album. The sequence continues at coordinate 2,116,316,218 of OY728161.1, read as the reverse complement.
ACCCGATCACATTGCAGGTATTTATCAAAGTAGCTATCACAAAAACATGCTTTTCTAGCACAACAACTATCATAACAGCATGCAATTTCTAATGCTCCTACATGGCATGGAACTATGCATGGCATGTGATTTCTAGCATGTGCCTAAATGATGCATGAGATGGCATACCCTCATCTCATCAGGTTACAACTAAATAGAACCCATGGATAACATATAAACAGCACAATAACAAGTGTGTCACCCAACAGTGAAAATCAAGTCAACTATAAAGTGCAAAATCAATAAAATTACAATACGAGGTAAATTGGATTTTCCATATACAAGGGTTAGCTACTCCCAGGAACAACTTATTAAAAACTACCATTTTCGTCCTATCCATGTCTAAGGATCCAAACAGTAAGTCAAAGAAAAGAAATTGCCCCTCTAATACCACTTTGTAACGTCCTGGATCCGGGTACCACTCCACGGGTGCCCCGAACCTAGTTGGTCACATGACCCCAAGTGCATTTCCCCAAATGTCAGAGGCTGCTGACTAGCAGTGAGGGCCCAGGTCTGATAGTGGGGAAACTATGCTCTCATTTGTCAAAGTGTAGCACAACGGAATACAAGAACAAACATACAACAACAGTGGAAGCAGTAAACAGTATACAACTGAAAAGGACGTCTGAAGTAAAAAAGAACCAGCAGTCATATATATATATATATATATATCAAGATGCAGCATGTCACTATTCTATGAAAACAGCCAAAACATGTTACACAGTAGTACAATATGATACAATGGAATATACAGGTATAGTAGAACAAAACAGAACTGACGGCATCATCGTGATCCTGAGCTCGGTCCCATGCTCCCCTACACCTCAACAACACTCATGTACCTATATAGGGACCCTTCCCCTTATCCATACCTGCAAACATGTAATCTGTTTGGGGCTGAAGACATGACCCCAAACAGGGTGTGAGAAATAAATCTCAGTAGGCATCCACCGAAGGTCTGTGCCCATGTGTCAGTGTAATTGTGCAACAACAGTGTGCAGTAGTAAAAGAAATAACTAGTAAGCACTCAAAAGTAACTATCATTACCATTTTCATTTCCATTTAAATATTCATTTAGCAGTTCAATTTAATAACATTCAATGTTCCTCAGAACTATGCCCTCAGGCTATTCAGAATCTTGACCTCAGGCTAATACAATCATGCCCTCAATCTTACCCTCAGGCATAATGAATGGTGCCCTGAGGCGTATGGAACCTCTCCCTCAGGAATACCGAAAAAAAAAATTTAAGGAAGAGAAGCTACTACCCTCAGGCATAAGATGCATTTCCCATAGTCTAAACAACTAATTCCCTCGGGCTAAGAAAACAACACCCTTAGGCTAAAGTAAAGCACTGCCCTCATGCGCAAGTAACAGGGCCATGCCCAAAGAAGAACAAGTAATTTTATATACAATTCCTTTCAAGTCAAAATTAATGCTCAATATAAACATGGCATACCCTCGGGTATCCGGGCCAAACGGTTAAATAGAGGAACGCACCCCTGGGTGGTCCTAGATCCAAGAAGTGATCCCAAACAGCATTTTTACACTTATATCAAATTACCTATGCAGTTCTAGGTATTTAAACAGCCATGGCCTCTGCCATACGACACCTCAACGTGGGTTCGTATCACAATGGTACACAAAAACACACTGTAGTTAGAATTTAAACACCAGACCACCTACCTCGATCGCCCCTAGTCGATATATGTGAACGACGCTCCTTGAAATGCTCAAGAACGACGTATATATGAGGTAAAAGAAAAACCCATTCAAATGTAAATAACTTCCCTTAGAGGAATAATTGGAAATAATGGTTCCAGGAGAAGGAAGGGATTACAAGTATGGTTCCAACGATATTGACGGAGGCAGAATCGGATTCCCAGTGCTCGATTGGTGATCTCTAAAGTTTCGGCCGTCCTTCTAAGCTCTTATCCAGTTCTAAGCCTTCCCTGTGAACAGGGGAGGCTACTTCCCATTTTAAGTGAAAAAATAGACTACACGGCGTGTACTATTGAGTACACGGCATGTACTTTCCATTTTTTTAACTGTTCCTTCGGCAACTTCTCTCCAGTTTGGCACTATTAATCTATCGACATGAGTACACGGTGTGTAATACCTAATTACACGGCGTGTACTATCGCTCAGCTGGCCACCGCCTTACTGTTTGCATGCCGACTGACTACACGGTGTGTAAGCACCCACTACATGGCGTGTAGTCGGTTTTTACACCCATCATCATCGACCGGCCTACACACTCTATGTACTCCTTCCACACGGCCAAAGTATACGGCGTGTGGAAAAGTACACGGCGTGTAGTCACAATATTTAAAATTTTCCCCCATTTTCCTTATTTTCTCAAAGACACTTAAGGAAAAGAGAAAAGAAGAAACGCATACCTCAAGAATAAGAACCGGGTTCTTACATATATGTATGTCAATTCTAGAATAAAATAGATCTATTTTATGTATTGATGAATACCCTTGTAAATAAAAATAGATTTAGGTATTCACATAAATAATACAATATAATTTTGGAGAAAAAGAGAGAGATTTTGAGACGAAAATTCTACAGCATAACGGCTATATAACATAGTTTTAGAAAACCTTGAATATAGAGGGGAAAAGAGTCACCCACTCATGAATAACTCATTATACATTATGGGTACATAATAAAAATAAATAAGATCATGGTACGTATATTTGAATGAAATACTGTAAGAACCCGTTTTTTGTTGAGAAAGACTTTGAAATATTCTTGATAATATTCCAGAGCAGTGCCTTCAGACAGCGTGCGATTCCGAGCCCCGGAGTGGCCGGAATTAAATTTTCAGTGCGTTCACACTGGAAATGCTAAATAAATGAGATAACTCTTAAACGGAGTTCCGGATCAGGGATCTGAGTGTACGGATGGGTTCGGAATGGGGTGTTTAACCTAGGAACAACATAAAACTTGTCGGTGCGGGATGTTTGGACCCCTCGCTCGCTTTCGGAAGGTCAAACGGATAAATTAACTAATTAATTTATTTTTTTAATGGCGAAACGCTATTATCTCATAAACGGTGGATTGGATGGGAAAACCGAGGGCACCGTTGAGTTCGGAGCGTGCCGTTTACTCTAGGAGGGGTATAAGTTTTACGGGCGCGGGCCGTTTGTGAAAAATGGCCCTAGGGGCATTTTCATAATTTGGTGCCCTCGGGTGTTTAATTTATAACTTTTGAACGGGGTCTCGGATTAAATTTCTGAGACCGCCGTTGCGCTCAGAGTGTGGTTCTTAGCCTAGGGGAGGTGAAATCCCGACCCCATCGGGAGTTCGGGTTCGGGGCTGTCGGGCGGGCGTTTAAGTGATTTGTACTTAAACACCCCCACCCCCATTCTTCTTCTTCTTCTTCCTCAAACCCTCCTCCCCCTCCTTCACCTCCGCCGAGGCATCTCCGGTAAGGAGAGCTCCAGTGAGGTGACTCCGGCAAGGTGCGGTGGTGCCGGCGGATCGATGCGAAGCTCCGGGCGAAGCCCAGTGAGGTAGTCGGTGTCCGTTTGCGTTTTAAATTTCGAACCCCTCTTTGAATTCAACTTTTAGTGTCTAATTGTTGCCCGATCTTCGATCCAAGCCCTTAGTCGCGTAGAGCATGTTCTAAGGTTTCCGACGCTCTTCTGGGATCGAAAATCCGAGTCCCGGGGTGCCCGGGGCTGTCCCGGGAAGTTTCGGCTGGAAATCTGGATTTCCGGGGGATACTGGCGGCGGACGGTGGTTCCGGGGAGACGGCCCGGCAGCGGGCGCGGCAGAAGGCCGGCTGGCCATTCGGCCGGCTGGACGGCACCTCCGCGGTGCGGGACGGCTCGGCTCTCCGGCTGAGGGCGCCGGCTGCGGGAGCCGGCGGGGTCGCAGGCAAGCGACCCCGCGGCTGGACAGAGACCCGCGCGACGCGGGTCTCCGCGTGGAAGGCCGACTGGCCTATCGGTCGGTCGGTGGAAGAACCGCCCGCGCGGTGCGGGTGGGGTGACTTGTGGGAGGCGGTCGGGCCGCTGTCCCAGCGAGTCGGCCGGAGCGGGCCAGTTCGAGCGGGGCGGACCGGCCGGACCGGGCCGGTCCGGCCCAAGGGGGTTACCCCCCCCCCCTTTTGGAATTTCTGACGCCCGTAGCTTTCGCTACGGGCGTCCGTTTCGCGCGCCGTCAGTGGAAGCGTGGACCTCACGTCGAGGGGAACTCTTTGAGATGGTTTTGGGAATTTTTAATTCCAGAAACGAGGTGCCGCGGAGGCGCGACGCGTCTTTAAGCGGTTTGTCGTTTTCCGGGGGAAACTTGTCTTGGACGGCACGGACGCGTCCGACGTCCGATTTAAGCGCCATCAGTGGCGTTGGAACCCCGGCGTCGAGGCGGAAGTTTCCAGGGTGGTTCCGGGCATTGAAGCCAGAGTTGAGTCGTGGGCCCCACGGCCCGTCTTTTGAGCTGCGTGCAGCTTTTAGCGACTTTTTCCTCAGACGTCCGATCGGGGCGTGCGAGCAGTCGATGTTGGGTGTTTTTCTGAGGGCATCGCGTTGGCGCAGTCTGCCCACTGTAATTTGGCACGATGGTGCGGGGCCCACGAGGGCCGTTTGGGCGTCGACGGTGATTTTCCACCTTTTTCACTGGGCGACCGTTTTGGACAAGTGAGTAGTCCATTTCATGTACTTTTTTGAGAGGATCGCAACGGTGTGATCCAATCGTTGAGTTTCGGGACCGGGATGTGGGTCCCACGTGACACCGCTCATGTACGGTGCACCGAGATGCATCTTTTTCTTCGGCTATCCGTTTCACTCATGTGAGTAGTGCTTTTGATGTGTTTTCCCGAGGGGATCGCAATGGTGCAATGCGCCCAACTGTTTTCGGGGTCGAGGCTCAGGATCACGGGACGTCGTTCGGGCGTGAGGCAGTGTTGGTGACTTTTTTGTCGGATATCCGTTGGAGGTGAGTAAGTAGTCGATATCGCGTGTTTTTTCGCGAGGATTACAACGGGGCGATCTCTTTGGTTGTGTGGAGAATTATACGCGATCTTGTTAAATGTGGAAGCATGGAAGGTGCTCTAGTGGTGTTTCGCCCTACCTTGTTTTTAGCGGATCTTTGGCGTGTGATCGCGCACTCTTGGGAGAGTGATATAATTGGTCCACGAGATGTGGTTGGCCTTGCCTGGGCCTTTGAGGTGGAGTTGTTAAGTCACGCCTTCGCATTGACGTTGGGTTTCGGGTGCATGATAGCCTATGGGATGGAACAAGGTATACTCTGGGAGTATACGGCAGCGCTTGGAGATATGTGTGGTTGTTCGTACCTGAGAACATTGGTGCGTTCAATTGGGGTTGAGATGGGGCCACACGTTTTGTGGGCCCCACGTGCGTGTCGTGTTCTGCTTTGCGTACTTGGACCTCTTGCGGCATAGGGGATCCCTTTGTGCTCGTTTGTTTGGCTAGCAGGGTGGAGTTTATTTCCCCTGGCTTTGTGCTCGTTTGTTTGGCCAGCAGGGTTGAGTGGTCTCCCCTGGTTTCGTTCTCGATGGATCGGCCGGTAGCGGTGTTAGTGACACCTAGTGATGGAACAGGCACTGAACCCCTTTGGGTGAGTTGTGCTGGAGTTGGGTGGTTGCGCGAGGCCCACTCTGTGTTTGGTTGGCCAGTGTTGTACCCTCCAGTGGAGATGGCCAGGGAAATTCTGAGTTCTACCCTCTAGCGGGGCTGGGCAGTGGGTTACTCATCGACCTCTTCGGGTTTACTCTCCTGCAGGGCTGGGCAGTGGGTTGCTCACTGACTTCTAGGGTTTTCCCTCCAGCAGAGACTGGGCAGTGGGTCACCCGACGCTATTAGGGTCTACCCTCCAGTAGATACTGGGCAGTGGGTCACCCGACGACCTCTTAGGGTCTACCCTCCAGCAGGGCTGGGCAGTGGGTCACCCATCGTCTAGTTCCAGGTCTACCCTCTAGCAAGGCTGGGCAGTGGGTCGCCTGTCGACTTATTCCAAGTCTACCCTCCAGCGGGGCTGGGAATTGGGTCGCCGGATGATGTGTTATGGTTATCCCTCCAGCAGGGCTGGGCAGTGGGTCACCCAGTATATTATTAAGGTCTACCCTCCAGCGGGGCTGGGCAGTGGGTCGCCTGATGATGTATTAAGGTTTACCCTCTAGCAGGGCTGGGAAGTGGGTCACCCGATATCTGGTTATGAATTACCCTCCAGCAGGGTTGGGCAGTGGGGACACCTGTTGGAATTCCAAACTTAGTCCTCTCGACTAGGCTAGTATGTGGCTTACCTCCGTGATTACCGGAGCGGGACCCTTGGTTATACGGGTCAGTGTTGTGACAGCTTGACTTTGAGGAGACCTCTCGACTGCAGGGCAGTGACGAGGTGTGGTTTTACTTTCCCTAGAACTCTCAAGTATGAGGGGCGCTTTCCCCACCGAGACGCGTTCTTGTGACGCGGTCTAAAACCGTGCGGGTGAGTCAGTGCCCCCCAAAGTGGATAGTGTCAAGGTGCAGTGATTGAGCCCCTTGGCTTGCGGTTCAGGGCAGACGTGCGGGATGCTGGGCATCGATGGTGTTTCTTTTTGGACTGTTGGCGACTCATTTTCTTGGGCTGAGCTACGGTATGGAGATCCCCTTACAATGTTGTTCGGGCTTCTCGCAGAGCATAAGGATATATATATACCTTTTTCGAGTACCCACTTCTTGGGCCTGGTTACTCTCCCTCTAGGAGAGGCGAAGACGCACGGGGTATGCCACGTGCTTTCCGTTTCTAGCTTCTCGTGGTTGGATGAGTATACTCTCCTACTATAGGTGGTGAAGACTCGACGGGAAGTTCATATTCTCACCGTTTCCAGCTCCTTGTGCCTGGACAAGTCTACTTCCTTTCTCTTGTTGGGTTGAGATGGACTCTCTGGTGAGCTGTTACTCTTTACTGCACCCTCGGTTGGACTCCTTTACTTTCCCTGTTCGCTCTACTACTCACCCTTCGGTACCTCCTTTGTTGCTCCCTCGAGCATTCGGGGTATCCTACTGAGTATTTTTATACTCACCCCTGCTTGGGCTTTGCCCGCACTTGGTGTTCCCTTGCAGACGACGGACAGGTTGGTCGTGAATTCAGTGGAGCATAGGAGTTCGAGAGCTTGGACCGCGTGCAGTGGTCGTGGCCGGGACCCAGGTGGGAGACTCGTCAGCTGTTTCTTTTTGTTTACCTATTTCCGGGTTGTGGCACTTTTTGGTTGGGCGCGTGTTTTTTCCCTTTTCTTTTCAGCTTGTACTTTGTACTTGTAGTGGTCGATGCACTCTGTGGTTTAAATGGCAGTTGCCCTTTCCTTTTCTTTTCTTGTCTTTTCTTTTACTCTGCACTTTTTCATTTAGTGTGTTGCGTGTGTGTGTACAGGTACTTGGGCAAAGGCCTCCCTGAGTTATTGTGCCTTCGGCGCTGGTCGCCAGCCCCTGGCCTATGGAGGCGGGCCTGGGGTAGTTGCGGCTCGAGCCCGGGTAGGGTCGGGTCGTGAAAAAGTGGTATCAAAGGTGGTTCGTTCCGTGGGACGTTGTGCGGACTTCCCTAAAAGAGGAACTGGTTGGGATATAGGGAAACCGTGTTGATGTGTCTTGAGAGCGGCTCTCAGGCCAGGGAGTCCAGTGATGGTGCGGCGGCCGACGTATCCATTCACCAAGACCTTGATAACCCGCTTGTCGACTCGGCATGCTGAGACACTTGTTGCAGGGAAATTAGTTTGTGCATCACATAGGACTGAGTCTTTGACTGTCCTTCTTGAGTCAGCTCCCCATCATTGTTGTGGTATATACATATATGCTCATCTGACCGCGGCACTCGTTGATAATATTCAGGATGTCTCCGCAAAGACAGTCAGCCCAGATATCAGCTTTGATGCATGAAGACGACCCTGTGAGCTACGAGGACACAGTCTAGGACCCATCATGCGAGCCCCTTTCTCCGCGTGGGCCGGTAGCAGCACCCCCACCTGTTGAACAGCAGACAGTTTCATCAGAGCAGGCTGAGTTTGAGCGCGGGTTGAGCGCGCTCCGTGAGTTCCAGCGGCAAAGACCACTGAGGTTCAGTGGTCAGCCAGACCCTCTGGCAGCAGAGGCTTGGCTCGAGGCAGTGGTTAGACTCTTCAGGCTTGTGCAGACGCCGGCAGATCAGGGAGTGGCTTTGGCAGCCACCCTTTTTCGTAGAGTAGCTTGGCGTTGGTGGAGTCTGGTGACTCAGTTTCTTGGCGAGTCATCACTTTCGTTGGACGACTTTCAGTTGTTGTTTCATGAGGAGTTTTGCCCCTCCTGCTTGCGCTCCGTTCAGATTCAGGAGCTCCTGCAGTTTCAGCAGGGAGGGATGGCGGCGGCCGAGTACGCGGCTAGTTTTGTAGACCGTGCACGCTTTTACCCGGACTTGGTCTATGATGACAACTTCCGAGCACGAAATTTTAAGCAGGGTCTCCGCCGAGAGATTCGTACTGCCATAGTACCCTTGGGCATTTCCACATATGCCGATGTGCTTGAGCAGGCGCTGGTGACAGAGGGATTCCTGTCATGTTTTGCGGTTGGTAGTGGCAGTGGATGCGATGGAGCTGGGACGTCTTCCGTAGCTAGCAGGCACCGGAGGACAGGACCTCGATGCAGGTGGCCTTTCCACTGCCGGTTTCGGAGATGTGGTCGTATACCACTGTGGCGAAAAGGCGCATGGCCTCAGCCAAGGATGCCCTTCTGTGAATGGATCCCGGGCCGTGGTCATACACCACAGTGGCGCCGGAGGGCACCAGGGAATCCTAGAGAGCGCAGGTGCTATGCTTGTGACGGGCGAGGTCACTTGGCACGAGACTGCCCGACCCGAGTTGCTGAGAGTTTCGGGCAGGCAGCAGGCGCACCACCACGGCGGAGGTAGCGCCGTGACCGGAGTAGTGGTCAAAGAGGTGGTGCTAGAAGAGGAGCGGGATGAGCTGGAGGTGGGGGACGACGTTACAAGATCTCCCCATCACCACTAGGCGGTCCACGTCAGGCTCCGGGAGCTGACGGTTGGGACCGCGGGCAGCCGCGAGCTTTGGATGTCTACTATCCTGCAGAGCATGGGATGGTGAGAGGTACCCCTTGCGACTCTTCTACTTCTTGCAGTATAATTGTTAGGCTCTGCGTGTGAAATTCTTTTCTCCCTGCTCCTTGTTTGAGGTGTTACCAGGGTGACGCAGGGCGTCGGGTGTAACCCTATGTTGGTAAGGAAAAAGGCATGAGACCTTTTCCCTTAGTCGATGGTGTTGACTCCTTCGCCTTTTGAGCATGTAAGAGAGCATCGACTGTGGAACCTTGCGTGACCAGATATCCTTGGGTGTTTTACCATATGGATATTCTGAAGGAAGGAATCATCGGGCCTTGTTTCAGGGGCGGGCGGTGATTCCAATCGCGGCATGTGATGTAGAGGTTCGTTCGGGGAGGTGAGCTGCCCCCGAGAGCCTTCAGGCCGTTTGAGATCGTGCAGAGGGATGGAGAGGCTCTTTACTGCCTTGCCCTAACCCCAAAGTCTAGAGTGGGTGCACGACGTCGGCATGGGTCGGCCTCCAATGAACAGATCAATCCTTTGGTCTGTGTGCGGTGACGCAGGGCTGTGTGTGGGTTCTTCTGGGTATGGGGAAGCCAGGAGTGGGCTTAGTACCCTGTTTTTCTCCCTAGTTTTTCTTTTTGAGGATGAAAATATTTAATGAGGGAATGATTTAAGAACCTGGTTTTTGCTGAGAAAGACTTTGGAATATTCTTGATAATATTCCAGAGCAGTGCCTTCAGACAGTGTGCAATTCCGAGTCCCGGAGTGGCTGGAATTAAATTTTCAGTGCGTTCACACTGGAAATGCTAAATAAATGAGATAACTCCTAAACGGAGTTCCGGATCAGGGATTCGAGTGTACAGTCGGGTCCGTAATGGGGTGTTTACCCTAGGAACGACATAAAACTTGTCGGCGCGGGATGTTTGGACCCCTCGCTCGCTTTCGGATGGTAAAACGGATAAATTCATTATTTAATTTATTCGTTTAATGGAAAAATGCTAGTATCTCTTAAACAGTGGCTCGGATGGGAAAACTGGGGGCGCCGTTGAGTATGGAGCGTGTCGTTTACCCTAGGAGGGCTATAAGTTTTACGGGTGCGGGCCGTTTGTGAAAAATGGCCCTAGTGGCGTTTTCGTATTTTGGCGCCCTCAGGTGTTGAATTTATAACTTTTGAACGGGGTCTTGGATTAAATTTCAAAAACCGCCGTTGCGCTCAGAGCGTGGTTCTTAGCCTATGGGAGGCTAAATCCCGACCCCGTTGGGAGTTCGGGTTCGGGGCTGTCGGGCGGGCGTTTAAGTGATTTGTACTTAAACACCCCCACCCCCCTTCTTCTTCTTCTTCTTCTTCCTCAAACCCTCCTCCCCCTCCTTCACCTCCGGTGAGGCAGCTTTGGCGAGGCGACTCCGACAAGGTGTGGTGGTGCTGGCGGATCGACGTGAAGCTCCGGGCGAAGCCCAGCGAGGTAGGCGGTGTTCGTTTGCGTTTTAAATTTCAAACCCCTCTTTGAATTCAAATTTTAGTGTCTAATTGTTTCTCGATCTTCAATCCAAGCCCGTAGTCGCGTAGAGCATGTTCTATGGTTTCCGATGCTCTTCTCGGATCGAAACTCCGAGTCCCGGGGTGCCCGGGGCAGTCCCGGGAAGTTCCGGCCGAAAATCTGGATTTCCGACGGATACTCACGGCAGACGGTGGTTCCGGGGAGGCGGCCCGGCAGCGGGCGCGGCGAAAGGCCGGCCGGCCATCTGGCCGGCTGGACGGCACCTCCACGGTGTTGGGCGGCTCAGCTCGCCAGCTGAGGGAGCCGGCTGCGGGAGCCGGCGAGAGGAGACGGCCGGGTCGCAGGCGCGCGACCCCGCGGCTGGACAGAGACCCGCGCGACGCGGGTCTCCGCGTGGAAGGCCGACCGGCCTGTCGACCGGTCGGTGGAAGAACCGCCCGCGCGGCGCGGGCGAGGTGACTTGTGGGAGGCGGCCGGGCCGCTGTCCCAGTGAGCCGGCCGGAGCGGGCCGGTTCGAGCGGGGCGGACCGGCCGGACCGGGCCGGTCCGGCCCAAGGGGTTCCCCCCCCCCCCCTTTTGGAATTTCCGACGCCCGTAGCTTTCGCTACGTGCTTCCGTTTCGCACGCCGTCAGTGGCAGCATGGACCTCGCATCGAGGGGAACGCTTTGAGATGGTTTTAGGAATTTTTAATTCCTGAAACGAGGGGCCGCGGAGGCACGACGCGTCTTTAAGCTGTTTATCGTTTTCTGGGGGAAACTTGTCTTGGACGGCACGGACACGTCCGACGTCAGATTTAAGCACCGTCAGCGGCTTTGGAACCCCGGCGTCGAGCCGGCGGTTTATAGGCTGGTTCCGGTTATTGAAGCCGGAGTTGAGGCGTGGGCCCCATGGCCCATCTTTTGAGCTGCGTGCAGCTTTTAGCGACTTTTTCCTTGGACGTCTGATCGGGGCGTGCGAGCAGTCGATGTTGGGTGTTTTTCCGAGGGCATCGCGTTGGCGCAGTCTGCCTGCTGTAATTCGACACGATGTTGCGGGGCCCACGAGGGCCGTTTGGGCGTCAACGGTGATTTTCCACCTTTATCACCGGGTGACCATTTTGGACAAGTGAGTAGTCCATTTCGTGTACTTTTTCGAGAGGATCGCAATGGTGCGATCCGTTCGTTGAGTTTCAGGACCGGGATGTGGGTCCCACGTGGCACCGCTCGTGTGCGGTGCACCGAGACGCATCTTTTTCTCTGGATATCCGTTGCACTCATGTGAGTAGTGCTTTTGACGTGTTTTCCCGAGGGGATCGCAATGGTGCGATGCGCCCGACTGTTTTCAGGGCCGAGGCTCAGGATCACGGGACGCCGTTCGGGCGTGAGGCGGTGTTGGTGAATTTTTCATCGGATATCCATTGGAGGCGAGTAAGTAGTCGATCTCGCGTGTTTTTCCACAAGGATTACAACGGTGCGATCCTTTTGGTTGTGCGGAGCATTATACGTGATCTTGTTAAATGTGGAAGCATGGAAGGTGCTCTAGTGGTGGTTCGCCCTACCTTGTTTGTAGCGTACCTTTGGCGTGTGATCGCGTACTCTTGGGAGAGTGATATAATTTGTCCACGAGATGTGGTTGGTCGTGCCTGGGCCTTTGAGGTGGAGTTGTTACGTCACGCCTTCGCATTGACGTTGGGTGTCGGGTGCATGATAGCCTATGGGCTGGAACGAGGTATACTCTGGGAGTATACGAGAGCGCTTGGAGGTACGTGTGGTTGTTCGTACCTGAGAATGTTGGTCCGTTCAGTTGGGGTTGAGATGGGGCCACACGTTGTGTGGGCCCCACCTGCGTGTCGTGTTCTACTTTGCGTACTTGGACATCTCGCGGCGTAGAGGATCCCTTTGTTCTCATTTGTTTGGCTAGCAAGGTAGAGTTTATTTCCCCTGGCTTTGTGCTCATTTGTTTGACCAGCAGGGTTGAGTGGTATCCCCCTGGTTTCGTTCTCGATGGATCGGCCGGTAGTGGTGTTAGTGACACCTAGTGATGGAACAGGCACTGAACCCCTTTGGGTGAGTTGTGCTGGAGTTGGGTGGTTGCGCGAGGCCCAATCCGTGTTCGGTTGGCCAGTGTTGTACCCTACAGTGGAGATGGCCAGGGCAATTCTGAGTTCTACCCTCCAACGTGGCTGGGCAGTGGGTTACTCATCGAACTCTTCGGGTTTACCCTCCAGTAGGGTTAGTCAATGGGTTTCTCACTGACTTCTAGGGTTTACCCTCTAGCAGAGACTGGGCAGTGGGTCACCCGACACTATTAGGGTCTACCCTCTAGTAGAGACTGGGCAGTGGGTCACTCGACGACCTCTTAGGGTCTACCCTTCAGCAGGGCTGGGCAGTGGGTCACCCGTCATCTAGTTCCAGTTCTACCCTCCAGCAAGGCTGGGCAGTGGGTCGCATGTCGACTTATTCCAGGTCTACCCTCCAGCGGGGCTGGGCAGTGGGTCGCCGAATGATGTGTTATGGTTTACCCTCCAGTAGGGCTGGGCAGTGGGTCACCCAGTATATTATTAAGGTCTACCCTCCAGTGGGGCTGGGCAGTGGGTCGCCTGATGATATATTAAGTTTTACCCTCCAGCAGGGCTAGGCAGTGGGTCACCCGATATCTGGTTATGAATTACCCTCCGGCAGGGCTGGGCAGTGGGGACACCGGTTGGCATTCCAGACTCAGCCCTCTCGACTAGGCTAGTATGTGCTTACCTCCGTGATTACCGGAGCGGGACCCTTGGTTATACGGGTCAGTGTTTTGACACCTTGACTTTGAGGAGACCTCTCGACTGCAGGGAAGCGACGAGGTGTGGTTTGACTTTCCCTAGAACTCTCAAGTATGAGGGGCGCTTTCCCCACCAAGATGCGTTCTTGTGACGCGATCTAAAACCGTGTGGGCGAGTCAGTGCCGCCCAAAGCGGATAGTGTCAAGGTGAGTTGATTGAGCCCCTTGGCTTGCGGTTCAGGGTAGACGTGTGGGATGTTGGGCATCGATGATGGTGTTTCTTTTTGGACTGTTTGTGACTCATTTTCTTGGGCTGAGCTACGGGACAGAGATCCCCTTACGACGATTTTCGGGCTTCTCGCTGAGTATAAGGATATGTATATACCTTGTTCGAGTACCCACTTCTTGGGCCTGGTTACTCTCCCTCCAGGAGAGGCGACACTACCGGAAAGATGATCTTTCCCAACACTTCTATACCAACGGTTTGTAAAAACTGTTGGTATAGCTACCCTTTCCCAACGGTTCACCTAAACCGTTGAGAAAGGGTCTGTTTTGAGCCTCTTTCCCAATGGTTCACCAAAACCGTTGGGAAAGAGTGACCTTTCCCAACGGTTTTGGTGAACCGTTGGGAAAGGGTGTGGGAATTGAGACCTTTCCCAACGGTTCACCAAAACCGTTGGGAAAGGGTGTGAGAATTGAGCCTCTTTCCCAACGGTTTTGGTGAACCGTTGGGAAAGAGTAACCTTTCCCAACAGTTCACCAAAACTGTTGGGAAAGGTCACCCACAAATTCAACCTTCGGCCTAAATGAATTCAACCCACTCTAACCTTTCCCAACGGTTTTGAAAACCATTGGGAAAGGGCTTTCCCAACGGTTTTCAAAACCGTTGGGAAAAACCACCCACAAATTAAAGGGTTATCCCAACGGTTTTCAAAACCGTTGGGATAGGTTCTTTAATTTTTTCCAGATCTACTAACCGAGAACATTATATAAATCAAAATTTTAAATAATTATGATAATACTTATATATATTTATTAAATTATGTTTACAAAAGTGATGTTATCTTAGTGGTTAAGTCGTTCAATTATAAATGAGGGGTCCTGGGATCAAATCCCAGCGGATGTTTTATTTTTGGAATTTATATACCAACGGTTCCATTACCGTTGGTATAGATTTATTATTACCTATACCAACGGTTTTGGAAACCGTTGGTATAGACCTATCCCAACGGCTTACTTGGATACGGTTCTTCAAACCGTTGGTATAGGCTATACCAACGGTTTGGAGGCCTATACCAACGGTTTGGAACCGTTGGTAAAGGTTAGTTTTCCAGTAGTGCAAAGACGCGCGGGATATGCCACGTGCTTTCTGTGTCTAGCTTCTCATGGTTGGATGAGTCTACTCTCCTGCTATAGGTGGAAAAGACTCAACGGGAAGTTCATCTTCTCACCGTTTCCAGCTCCTTGTGCCTGGACGAGTCTACTTCCTTTCTCTTGTTAGGTTGAGCTGGAATCTCTGCTGAGCTATTACTCTTTACTGCACCCTCGGTTGGACTCCTTTACTTTCCCTGTTCGCTCTACTGCTCACCCTTTGGTACCTCCTTTGTTGCTCCCTCGAGCCTTCGGGGTATCCCACTGAGTATTTTTATACTCACCCCTGCTTGGGCTTTGCCCACACTTGGTGTGCCCTTGCAGACGACGGACAGGTTGGTCGTGACTTCAGTGGAGCATAAGAGTTCGGGATCTTGGACCGTGTGCGGTGGTCATGGTCGGGACCCAGGTGGGAGACTCGTCAGCTGTTTCTTTTTGTTTACCTGTTGCCGGGTTGTGGAACTTTTCGGTTGGGCGTGTGTTTTCCCCTTTTCTTTTCAGCTTGTACTTTGTACTTGAAGTGGTCGATGCACTCTGTGGTTTAAATAGCAGTTGCCCTTTCCTTTTCTTTGATTGTCTTTTCTTTTACTTTGCACTTTTGCATTGAGTGTGTTGCGTGTGTGTGTACAGGTACTTAGGCAAAGGCCTCCCCGATTTATTGTGCCTTCGGCGCTGGACGCCAGCCCCTGGCCTGTGGAGGCGGCCCTGGGGTAGTTTCAGCTCGATCCCGGGTAGGGTCAGGTCATGAAAAATACCATATCAAAATGAAACTCGAAGGAAAAGAAAAGATGTGATTTCTTTTACGAAAATTTGACGGCCTAATAATGTCACTTGAAAATTTAGAAAATCAGTTGATGAGAGAAGAAAGGTTCTATCATAAATTGAAAATGAAATGGATAGTAATAATGATATATAATAACATACCCCCAAATAATAAAATCAAAACTAGAAGACATAACATAAAGGAATTCATGACTTAAAAGAGGAGGGTGAAAGGTTCCCTTACCTTGAAGAGTAACTTATAAAGCTTGAAGGTTGAGACCTTGGGGGGATTGAGGGAACCTTGGGATGAATTCTTTGGAGGTAAAAATACCAAAGGTTCGTTGAGTGGTATTTTGGAATTAATGTAATGAGGGAATGGATTGGTATTTATAGCAAAAGTGATGGAATATTTTATTAATTCCCAAGGGACACCTCATCGGTGGTATTTGAAAAACCATGGGCTTCCCCATGGTATTTTCTCATGGTATTGGCCATGTATGACACCTCATAGAATATATTTATATTCACAAGTCGACCAGAATTATTACATCATTATTACATCATTAATGATGTCATTAAACACTCAAAACTCAAAACTGTATTTTTAATATTCACTGAAAAACAAAACATTTTATAAAAATATCATAAATTCACCCTAACCTAATATCGATGATCTGAATTCAAAAATGAGCTCCATTTTATGAAAAATTAATCTAAATATTTTTAATTTAATTTTTAAATAAAATCATTATTTATTCAAAAAAACAACTCTAAAACTATAACTTTTTTTGTAACACCTTGAAAAGGTAATCAAGGTCCTATAAAATTATCGTATAACCATAAGAAAATAAATTAACAATTTATGATTGCATTTTATGAAAATACATTTTCATTTTCAATTATTAAATTAATTATAAATTTTTCAATAAAATATTCATGACCTATAAAAATAACAAAACTTATACTATGGTTGATTTTTCACTTTTAAGATGTCTAAATTGTATTTATACATTCATGGGTGAAGTTTCTACTTTTTTGTCCGATTTACTATTCATTACTATTCATAAGGGCATGTTACTATTCATACTTTACTATTCACTAAAAATTAATTTGATCTTATTAGAATCTAAATCTCTTACTGATCACAAGTGTATAAGACCATTTTTTGAAAATCATTTCACATTATTATTTATTTAAGGTTTACATGAATAGTTTAACATACCCTTTTTCCAAAATTCATCAATAATATTCATCCTATATTTATCCATATATATTAAAATTACAAATTTTACCATAATAACACATAAAAAATTTATTTATACCAAGGGATTACAAAAAAGTATCTAAGGCCTCGTTATATAGCCCCTTATAACACATGCATAGGACCTAAGTGTAAGGTGTGTTATGGTGATAGAATCTTGTGGTGGCTTAGAAAACATTGCTCGAGTGGTGATTTATATCATCTTGAACTTCTACCTTACGTTATTTTTTTCAAGCTTCACATGTTGAAGCTCAGCTTGGGCTTGGTCCAGAGCAAAGCCCAGAGATGTTAACTCCTTCCCAAACTCTCACAGATGGGCTTCGTACGAACCGAGTCTACAGGATGAGGCCATCAACTCTTCTTTCTATATTAATTAACCAAGATCACTTGTATTTATAAAAAATAATTTTAATATTAAGAGTTTAGTTTCCAATGGTCATATTAACCAACAGTCATATAACAGTCGAAACCCAATGGTATCACTTTATCAATTAAAGGATATAGTTTTGAGGAGTATACAATGAAATAACACAAAAATTTCGGAAACAAAAATTATTAAAAATTTTGGGTTGTTACTTTAAATCCCATAACATGTCCTCGAATACCTGAATGGTATGCTATGTCTAGCCATTATTTTGGGGGTGAATCACTATGCTCAAGCGTAATTGAGTCCCTAAAGCCTCATGAAATTCCTTCTACAACCAGTATGTGAAACGAGAATCATGATCATAAATGATATTTGATGGAACTCAATGGATTTGGACTATCTCCTACATGTAGAGGCATCCCAAACTCTCTATTGAATATTTCTCTTGAATAGCTAAGAAGTGGGAAGACTTGGTGAGTCAGTCAATGATGAATTGGATGGAATCGTGTACCCTAGATGTATGTGGTAAGCCCATAACAAATTATATGGATATATAATTCCACTTCCACTCTATAACCTCAAAGGATTGAGCTAAACCCGCTATAACTGGGCGATCATCCTTCAGTTTCTAAAATGTAAGGCATCAAGAGACAGACTCTACAACACCTTTCTCCATCCCTAGCCACCAAAACTGATGTCGGTGGTCTTCGTGCATCTTTTACACACATATAAATACCATAAAAAGATATGTATGAAACTCTATCATAACCACCTTCTACAACATCACTGGTACCATTGTGCATCCTCTAAAAATAATGACACGAACCCACCTTCAGAAAATCCATTGAGAGCATGTCTAGTGGATATCTGAGTACATAGGGACTCATAGTCGGCATCCCCAAGTTGTACCTCTCTAACTCACTATAAGAGAGGAGAGATGAAAACCATCTAATAGAGGTAAGCTACTCCATCACCATCCACAAAGGTTAACTATAATGAGGATAACTGATCTGATGCCTCATTCAGCAACTGTGAAAAAGATCTTCAACTAAGAGAATCTGTAACCATGTTCCACTTCATGGGAGTATATAAAATCTCAATCTCATAATCATAGAATAACTATAGCCATATTCTCTATCTCAAGTTAATATCCTTCTAAAATAACACATTCTTGAGACTCTTGTGATCAAAATAGATGATAAACCACTCACTCATAAGGTAGTTTCACCCCATCTTTAGTGAAAATACTATTGTTGATAACTCAAGATCATGGGTCACGTAGTTCTGCAAATGTGGTCTCAATTGATGTGAAATATTGAAAATAACTACCTACCTCTACATTATTACACAACCACGCTTGGTTCTTGATGCATTGTAGAACATTATGGACTCGACACCCTCCTCTAGAAATATCATGATGGGAGCTCTCAGCAATTTACACCTCAACTACTTAAAATCCAATTGGAACCTCTCCATCCACTTGAAAGGATGCCCCTTTTGGGTTAAATTTTTCATGGGAGATGATATTAAAGATAATTTAGGTATGAATATATAGTAATAGCATGCTAACCTAAGGAATATTTACACCACCTTCATGATCTTGAGTAGATCTTGAGCTATCACTAACACTGTCTTGACCTTGGATGAGTCCACTTCCACTCCATCTTCTAAGATAATGTTTCCCAGAAGATGGACCACTTGAATCTAGAACTAGAACTTCACAAGCTTCTCATAAAGCTAGTGCTCTTGGAGTTTGTTAAGAACCATCCTTAAGTGTCTTTTGTGCTCATCCTTAGACATGAAGTACACAAGGATATAATTAATGAAAACTACCACAAAACAATCTAATAAAGGAGAAAATATATTTTTCATGAGTCCCATGAACACTACTTGGTCATTCATCATGCCAAAGGGCATCATCAATTACTCATAGTGACCATAGAGACATCTAAATATTGTTTTCAGTATATCCTCACCCTGTACTTGCAACTAGTGAAATGTTGAATTGAGTTCAATCTTTTAGGATCATAGTTACACTCTCAACTGATAAAATAATTCATTAATACACAGTAGTGGATACATGTTCATCATAGTCATGTGGTTTAAGTGTTGGTAGTCTACACACAACCTCAAGCTCATGTCCGCCTTCTTGGAAAAAAAACTAGCATTTCCCAGGGTGAATCATTGAGTCTAAAAAATATCTTTAATTTAAAGTCCTCCAACTACACCCTCATATAACTATGCTCTTTAGGTTCAATTAGATATGATGGAATTGATATTGATGTCGTCCCAGGTTGTAGATCAATGTAGAATTCTATCTCTCATTAGAGAGGTAAGCTTGGAACATCCTCAGGTAAGACATCTTTATACTCCACCACTACTGTAGGAAACCGAGAACTCATAAAATCCATGGTACCAAGGGTCATTATATCCAACTAGTGAGTAATCGGCTTCACCCTCCTATTCTTGAGTATGTCCAATGTTTCCTAGGTTTCATTTTCATTGAAAAAGGAGAACCTGGTTTTGTCACTGTTGACACAACACATCCTCCACCTCAAATAGTCAATCTGGGCATAAACTACGGATATCTAGCCTATACCAAAGATTATGACATATGTCCTCATCACTACTACAAAGATATCCAAATAGAAACTCTCACCTCTGAGATTCAGGTTACACTGTCATCATAAGTGTGTGATTATTGAGCTGTCTCCAGTAGGAGTCTCCAAACACAATGGTTGAGCCAAGGGCTCAACTAAAATCTTCAACTCTCGAAGAAGATATTTGAAAAGAATGTAATTATTAGAACATGTGTCTATTAGTACTAAATAAAATATATAAAATAAACATATCGAACCTAAAATAATTCTTGGAGCTACTAGGTCATAAGCTTCGACCACCTTCAGCTACCCCTGCCCATGTCCTCTAGCTCCATGAGCCTGGTGTGGACCACCTGGGGGTAGTGGTCGTAACAAGTCAAACACCAACCACCTCTTTCTACTCTCTATGATCCTCTACCAAATCCATCTCCTTGATAAACCACTTATTCTATTTATACTTTTACCTCAATGGCCCATTAACGATCTCCCTATCACTGATATGACAGGTTGGAAAATATCATGCAAGATGTCCCCTACTGTCACATTAGTAAAACTGCCTCTCTATGGGATGACTGGACCCATACTGAGATCCATGAACTGTATACCCTCTATCTTAGGACATCCTGCTGAAAAATCTCACATTTCCATGTGCCTGAGACTGATTTCGGCTCCCTGATGTTGAGGTATCTTCACCCACATGACCACTACTGGAAACCACTAGCTCTATCTTCTCATCCAAGAAACTCTCAACCACAAAAGATCACTCTATAACCCCATCATAAGTAGGAAAGAATAAAGGGATAATAGTAGATTGGATCTCTGTACGCATCCCATACTTGAAGTTCATACCCTAAATAACTGGTCATAAACCATATCCATAAAGTACCTATAGAGGTTGGTAAACCACAGTGAATACTCATCAACTATTATGTTTCCCTAATAGAGCTATAGAATTTCCTAGATACGTACTTCCCTTAGCATAGATAGAGATAACCCCTCTTAGAAAAAGTGATCAAACTCTAACCATACTAGAATTGACTTATCATAAGATTGTGCCATTTTTTCATAGTTCCTTGAAACGTGTGTTCTAGTTTTAAGAATTACTGTTTTCAGGTGGTTTCTATTGGATTTATTTACGGAACTGGAAACTTCAAACAGTTATTTATCGAAAGGGAACCTACTTTCCAAAGGCAGTCATTCGTTAAATTTTAACTTCACGATACTTAATAACATGCATTGGTCTGGAGGATGAGATGTCATACTCATCACACCCTTTTGGGGGGAATTATTGTTTACACTAGGACTCTCATTCTAAATTTAAGATATTTTCATGAATCCTTATTAATTCACCAAGCATAACATATGTTTCCCTTGGAATGTACAATCACTTATTAACATGTGTAATATTTATAATCATTAGTATGCATTCAAGGTTCTTCATTAATGGAAATATCCATATGTATTCGAGGTTTTCAAACAATGGTATCCTCTAATATACTGCTTAAAGATTATTTTAATCATCGTTCTGATGGTACTAGTTTTTAAGCCACTTAGTGGGGAACTTTGCAATTTATTTTCATCCAGTGAGACGAAGGTTTGGTTTGATTTTGGGATCATGCCCATAAAATGGGCTACCAACGTATCCTTATAAAAGGAATAATAACCCCCGTAGTTTGGTGACACTGAATGGGACACATTGTAGCACCCCAAAAATTTTATGGTATGTTTCTATAAATAAATTCTATTCATCACTGAGTTACTTTGAAACAACACTATTTTATTTAGTAGAAGTCAAAACCTATCCATTAAATATGAATTTTCCACTTCTATGTTTTGAATATCGAAAAATGGTCATCTAGAGTTGTGATCAGTAAGTCATTTGGAATCTGATAGAACAAAATTGATTTTGGTGAATAGTAACATACCCTTATGAATAGTAATATGAATAGTAATATGGCCATTATGAATAGTAAATAATAATATTATTTTATTTTCTTAAGGTAATAATATAATGAGATCTTAATTAGTTTTTCAATGAGAAATATAACTAATTTCTCCTTTAAGATTGTTATTTTTCAAATTAACTATGACTTTATTTAAAAATTAAATTAATAATATTTCAAAAATTAATTTTGAAAAATGGAGTACATTTTTGAATTCTACACATTGAAAAATGGTTAGGGTAAATTTTTGCGATTTTTCTCAAATTCTAGAATTTTTTATGAATAGTGAAATACGATAAAATACCATATATATAAATTATCAGTTAAATACACTATTTATGACATCACAAGTGATGTAAGGGAACTTGGTTCAAACTCACATGCACTTATTACTATTAGGGGTTACATGAAACAACACAACTGGTTGTCTTGAGGGAAATAATAAAATAATGAATTAAATATTCAAAATTTACCCCTCTCCTCCACTATAAAAACCCATCACCACTCTCTCTTCTCTTAACTCCTCTAAGCCTTGAATCTCCTAAAATTTCTGTCAAAATACCCTTCCTTAGTCATTCCCCACGACCAATAATCTCTTGGTCTTTCCAAAAGACCAAAATCCATTCCCTTAAGGAGGTTCTCGAGGCAGTTATTTCAAGAGGTAAAACACCTTTCTTTTTATTTTAGTTTCATTTGAATTTATCTTCATTTTTTATCCTCTCATCACCTCCTCTATCCAAATGATCATGATAACTCCAGTATCATCTATATACTGGATTTATATCATGTGAATGGAAGAACCATCATCAATATTCTTACTCCCTCCCTTTTATTTTTATAAACGAAATCAACGTCTGTGAGGTTCCAATTTATAACCTTTGTGGACGACGAAGTTTCGTTCTTCAATAGTTCCTTCATTACTGGTCATGAAACCATATTTATGGTTGAACCAGGTCATAATATATTTATTTTATCTTGATTAATTCTTTTTAATATTTACACATACATAATATGGAAATAATACAAAACAAGTTTATTGAGCACAAAACTGCCAAGCCAAATTCAAGCGTTTATTTGTTAACTCATCGAATGAGTCATCCTCATGGTATATAACCAGAATCATTATAAGATAATTTATATATTTTTAATGTCACTAATAATTTATATTAACAATTATGGATGTTTAACCATATTTCAAATCAACTTCCATTCATGAATACAAGTAAACAAATCATGAAACCAAGTAAGAAAATGCTTCCAAAACAATAAAATTGAATCACTTAAACCCTTCAAAAATGCCATTAATGAACTTAATATGGTTATAACATATCAATTAAAATTTTATTAGGTTCTAGAATTACCAATTAATGAATCTAAATTTTATTATTCAGGTCATTAAGAACAATCAAGAACACCTTCGAGCATAAGGTAAGGGATCCTCTCTCTCACTTTTGTTCAAGAATCCCCCCTATGTTGCGCCCTTTTTATTTTAATTTCTAATGATGGGGTATATTTTTTCACCTCCCCAATACTACCCTTGTGACATATAAATAATATAATACCCATTTATCTCTCATTAAGCCCTCGCAATAACACTTGTCACCATGCCGAAATGTTTGCAAGGGGTTTCTCATTTCACTTTCATTTCTGTGAGATTTTCATTATTAGCCACTTATTTCTTGTATGTGGTATACGTGTACTACCATTTGATATATAATAATATTATTTTATTTATATTCATGTTATTAAATTATTCATTTTAGGTTTATTATGTTCTGGTCATATGATTCGTCTGATTACATTGTGGTAATAGTCATTGTCTCAACTACTATTTTGTTGTGACTAACTTTGTATGATGCGCCTAATAATTCTTATGTGGTGTACCTACTACCAATTTGAGATCACCTTTAATTTGGAAATTATATTTATATTAATTATCCATAATACCATATCATGGATATGTATTTTTCTAAACTGTATACCATTTTTACATACGGTGTTTATTTGGAAAGTTATTTTAATATTGATGAATCTGTATACTCTACTCTATACGGATGTTGAAAAGGAATATTTCTATTGTATTGAATAAATGTTTAAAGAATGATTTGGAAATTTAGAGGAGGGTGGGGACCGCTACATCCCCTCGATGCATCGGTAGGTCACATGATACAAATCAGTTGGCGACAAACCCTTTGAGTTTGTTTCCAAATAATCAGACGGGTTTCTACCCATAGAACTAAACCGTTTTTACGATATTATGGTTTCATATTCCAGATACATGATGTCTAATTAATAAGCATTCTCTTTATTCATTATCAGTTATTATTATTCATGCGATTTTCACTATGAAAAAATCTATGGTTTCAGTTTCATTCTCAGTTTATTAGTGGCATTTGTTATTCATTTATTCACTATGTCATATTGATTATGTCAGATTGATTTTGATTCGCTTATTATTATACTCATTATTCCTCTATTTGTAACCCTTACTAAGAATTTGAGATCACCCCTTTCATTGTTCACTTTCAGCAGGTGACAAAGATGATATCGTTTATTGAGTTCCTGTGGTTGTAGTTTTTAGTTTTGTTGTGTATTGTATTTTGTAAACTTTTACAATGTAATTTGAGTAACATCTATGTATCTAGTTTCTTCAAGACTAAAAAATTGATTGTTCAGTCAGGATTTTCATTCCTTCTAACCATTCCAATATCACAAGTAATGCACTGGATCCATCCTAGATGGGTCGGGGCATTACAGTTGGTATCAGGGGAAGTTTAGTAGAAAACTTGGAAACTAGAGTTGGAAATGTATAGTAGGGAACAAAACCCTAAGGTTGTATTTGGGGGTAAAAATAAAAGAACAACCTGGTATTTTGTTAAGGAATATATTATGTGTATCTTTCAATCAATACATCCCTGTCTAGATTTGACCAGGTAGAGGCGGCTCTGGAAGAGATATATCTAGGGGTAAAACCTGAAAACACTGCTTTGAGCTAGACTCAAACAGGAACTGGTGCACGACAACAGGCCTTGATGCACTCTTGGTTATGACACTCCTAGGAGATATTCTTTGGATAATTCACATTTTCATTACAACCCATTATGAAGGAGTTTAATGTAAATTTTTCCTCAGATAAATCATGTTTAGCTATGCATAAAATTTCAATCTATGTTGAGTTATTTTCTATTTGAGATTCATAAACTAATCTAGTGTATCCCATTATTTAGAAATGGTGTCTAACGAATGAAGGGGAATAAATACTAGTGGTAAAGGTAGGGATCTCCCCACTGATAAATTCAACACAGTCAATTTTGGAGAAGATCAGATCATGACCATATTGGGAAAACTTACTAAGGTTGTAATGAATAACCATTCTACACCTGTGTTGGATCGTTTTATGTGGAAAAATTCCCCCATATTTTAGTGGGACTACTAACCCAGTGGTTTCTGAGCAATGGATCAAGTCCCTTGAAAAGATATTCATGGCATTAAGATGAAATGAAAATGAAAAGGTAGTACTGGTAGTATATTGTATCAAGGGCGATGTTGATCAATGGTGGTCCTTGATTTAGAATACCACGAAGGAAGAAGAAATAGAAGATATGGAATGGAGTACTTTTAAAGAAATATTCTTCGAAAAATATTTCCCTCGTGAGCAATGAACTGAAATGAAGAGGAAATTACTTAACTTAAAATAAAGGGAAGAAGACAGTGTTGCAGAGTATGGGGATAATTTCACAAGGAAGGCCATGTATGCTTTGGATTACGTACATGACTCGACAAATAATATTAATCATTTATTTGAAGGTCTTAAGCCAAGTATTCTAAGGCACTGGCTTCTCAATAATTTTCATCATACGATGAAATTGTATCAAGTTCCATCAAAACATAGAGGGAATTTTCTAGATCAAATATTTTCAAATGAAACCAAGATAAGAAGTGGTACTCTGATAACAAGTTAAAAGGAGAAGCACCAAAGAAGAGTAAGGGAACAAAGTTATTCCCGTTGTGTGAGAACTGTGGAAAGAATCGTCTCCGGAAATGCTTGAAAGGAATGGGAGTCTACTATAACTACGGAGAAAATGGTCATCGATCTGATGAATGAAAGGGGAAGAAACAATTCAATGATATTCAATTCTATAACTGCAGATAGATGGGACACTATGAAAATGAGTGTCCTAAGAGTCAAGGAAACTTGACTCAGAAAAGTCCAAGAGAGCAAGGGAGAGCCTATGAGATTACAACCTCAGAGGTTGCAGTTTCTAATGACGTGGTGAAAGGTACTTTAATTGTTTCCTCAAACTTAGCCAGCACTTTATTTGATTCTGGATCATCGCATTCATTTATATTTTCCCAGTTTTACAAGAAAATTAGATGTGTCCAATTTGATTTAATAAGGGAGTTTTCAGTCAAAACTATTAGGGGGTGTATCATTGAAACCAAGGCATGTCGACTAATCCCCCACCAGAAACCAAAATCTTCTCTAGTTACTAACCTTATAATCATACCAATTACTGGATTTGATATAATTCTCGGTATGGATTGGATGTCAAATTATGATGCGAATATTTATTATAAGAAGAAGGAAGTTACAATTTTTGAAAATGGTGTAGAATCCCTTGTCTTTAGGGTAGAAACTTTGCCACCTGATTCTTATCTAGAACCACCCCCAGTAGATCTACTAAATGAAATACTTGGAGAGGAAGATAAACCAATATTTATTGGCAAGGAAAGAAATATCCAAATTGAAGATGTGCACATAGTGCAAGAATACATTGATGTATTTCCAGAGGATTTACCTGGACATCCTCCAGAGTGAGAAGTTGAGTTCTCTATTGATTTATTTCCTAATGCAAGACCTATATCAAAGACTCCCTATATAATGGCTACAATGGAATTAGTAGAGCTAAAGAAACAACTAGAATTTTTGAGTGAAAATGATTTATTCAACCTAGTGTCTCCATGGGGAGCCTCTGTCCTCTTTTTCAAGAAGAAAGATGGATCCATGAGGCTTTGCATTGATTATAGGGAAATCAATGCTATTACAATAAAGAATAAGTATCATCTGCCCCATATTGATGATTTATTTGACAAACATCATGGAGCTCAATACTTTTCGAAGATTGACCTTCGATCCAGATATCATAAGTTGCATGTGAGGAAGGAATATATTTTTAAGACAGCATTTTGGACCAGGTATGGGCATTACGAGTTTACAGTGATGCCTTTTGGACTGTCAAATGAACCCTCTATTTTCATAGATTTAATGAATAGAATTTTCAAGGTATATCTTGATAACTTTGTTGTGGTATTCATCGATGATATCCTTATATACTCAAAAAGATATGAAGATGATGAGAATCACTTGCGGGTTATTCTGAGAACTCATAGAAGAAATAAATTATATGGGAAGTTTAGAAAGTGAGAATTATGGATTCAAACAGTTTCTTTTCTGGGCCATATTTTCTCTAAGGATGGAATCCTAGTTAATCCTGTGAAGAAAACTGCAATCCAAGATCGGACCACACGATCAACCATAACTGAGGTACCTAGTTTTATTGGGTTAGCAGGTTATTATCGACATTTCATTCGGAATTTTGCCCAACTGGCTAACCCGCTAACCAAGCTCACACGTAAAAGAGTTAAATTTGTGTGGACAAAATAATTTACAAAATCCTTCGATGAATTGAAAAGAAGATTGGTCAATTATCCAATTTTGACTCTTCTATCTAGAAGTGATGGATTTGTGATATACAGCGATGCATCAAAGAATGGATTGGGTTGTGTCCTTATGCAAAACGATAAAGTTATTTCTTATGAATCAAGATAGTTAAAGACTCATGAGAAAAATTATCCAACTCATGATCTTGAGTTAGCAGTTGTAGTCTTTGATCTGAAAATATGGAGGCACTATCCCTAGGGAGAGATATGTGAGATTAATATAGACCACAAGAGTTTGAAATATATTTTCACACAAAAAGAACTCAACATGAGGAAAATAATATGGCTCAAGTTACTCAAAGATTACGATTGTTCAATACACTACCACCCAGAAAAGGAGAATAAGGTGGAAGATTCATTAAGAAGTAAAGATCATGGCCTT
This sequence comes from Viscum album, assembly GCA_963277665.1. Lineage (NCBI taxonomy): Eukaryota > Viridiplantae > Streptophyta > Magnoliopsida > Santalales > Viscaceae > Viscum > Viscum album. The sequence continues at coordinate 2,116,288,493 of OY728161.1, read as the reverse complement.
CTGACTCAAATGAGGATTGAAAGAGATCTTATGTTCATGGATCTACTGAAGATGGATATGGGAATTGTTAAGGAAGGGGAAACATCACTCCTCTTTCAAATGATTGCTAAACCATCTTTATTAGACAAGATAAAAATCTCTCAATATAATGATGAGAACCTGCACATGAAAATTAATGTTGTCAAGGATGGGAGACTGGATGACATCGTGTATGAAGAAGGAGTTCTGAAATTTGGGAAAAGGTTATGTGTTCCATCAGTACCTGAGCTAAAAAAGGGAACTATTAGATGATGATCATAGTTCAAATTTCTTTATACACCCAAGTATCCCCAATATGTATAGAGATCTGAAGGAATATTTCTGGTGGGATAATATGAAGCGGAAAATTGCTGACTACGTGTCAAGATGTCTAGTTTGTCAACAAGTGAAGGCAGAGAGACAACATCCCAAAGGATTGATGCAACCTCTACCTATTCCGATGTAAAATTGGGATAACATTACAATGGATTTTTTCACTAGACTATCGAGGATACCTAGAAGTAATGATTCAATATGGGTAATTGTTGATCGTCTCACAAAAACAGCACATTTCCTCCCAATAAGAGAGTATTTTCCACTAGAGCACCTGGAAAGAATTTATATGAATGAAGTTGTGAGAATTCATGGTGCACCTCTATCAATTTTCTCTGATCGAGATCCCTGGTTTACGTCAAAATTCTAGAAAAGTCTCCAGAAGGCTTTGAATACTAAGCTTCATATGAGTATCGCATATCACCCCCAAACCGACATAAAATCTGAAAGGACTATTCAAACTCTAGAAGATATGTGGAGGTCATGTTCTCTTGACCTCCAAGGTATGTGGGATCAATACTTGCCTTTGGTGGAATTTTCATACAACAATAGTTTCCATTCTAGTATTCAAATGGCTCCATATGAAGCATTATATATAAAGAGATGTCAAACTCCAACTTGTTGGGATGAAGTTGGTGAGAGGAAACTTATCAGCCCAGAACTTATTAAAGAGACCATGGAAAAGGTGAAGAAAATACAAGCCCATATTAAATCAGCCCAAATTAGGCAGAAGAGTTATGTTGACAACCGGAGAAAGGACTTATAATTCCAAGTGGGGGATCATGTATTTCTGAAAGTATCTTTATGGAAGGGTGTCTTAAGGTTCAATAAGAAAAGGAAAATGAGCCCTAGGTACATTGGAATATTTGAAATTTTTGGAAGAATCGGAGCTGTAGCTTACCATTTAGCGATGTCGCCAAATCTCTCTAGAGTTCATGATGTGTCCCACGTATCATTGTTAAAGAAGTACATTCCAGACCCAACGCATGTACTCACATATGATGAAATAGAACTGGAACTTGATTTTTCATACTGATGTTATTCATTTATTAATATCATTTTATATACTCCCTCTACTGATTTTCAATTAAATGTGCATAACTTATGTGAAATACTCATGCTTTAATATTAAATATTATTTTGGAGTATTGTTTCGAATAACACAGATTCATGTCTATTTAGTATTTTAAATTTACATATCACCCTACAAATCCAAATTGTGTGATTCTTGTCTTATAGGGTTCTAAATTCAATTTCCTACAAATCACTCAACTGGAGAATTGGCTAATTCGGCCATTTGAAGGGTCATATGGACCACACAAGATGACCCGCCGGATCTGGCTAATTTCTGGACCAGCCTTGAAAATTTCATTACTGGGCTCAATCTCCCATCCCAAATGAGTGGATATTCTTTTTAAAGATCGGGAATTTCCTAAGGAGTCATGGATAAAAATTTAAAGGCCCAACTCTACCATTTTGGGGCCCAATAGATCCATTGAAATCAAGCCCACCATTCTGTCCGGGATTTTAAATCAGCCCACCATTCTTGACTTTTCAACTTATCCACTTGTCCAAAGAAGCTCATATTTTGTGGTGTGAAAGATAATATATGGAGTATCAACGTTCCAGAAGAAATGGTTCGGATTTGAAGTCATATCCATATCCATAAATGCATTCAAATTTAGGTCATGGAAACTTTCTAGATAAAATTGGACAGTAGAAAGGTTTTTAGTAATCCGGCCATAAATTTGGCCACAAAAGTCCAATGAGATCCAACTTTTGAGGGTCACTAGTAAACATCCATATCTACAATATTGAAGAAGGATATCTCTCTAGATTCAGCTGTCTGAAAGGTCATATTGGCGGGACAACTTGAGGGGCAGTTTGGGAATGAAAACAGTCCACTACCTTTGGCTATAAATTCACTCCCCTCTTCTCCTTGCAAGAGGTTGGCACTTTGGCACTTAGGAGGATATATTGGCATGAAAAAGTCATTGCCAAGGGCTTGGGAGGATCTGTCATACTCAAGTTTTTACTTGAGAAACCTTTCCTCCTTCATTTCTTTCCATGTATTTCATGCTCTTTCCTTTGTAATTGTTTTAGTGTACTTGTAATTTCTTTTGAGTTTTAATGCAAGTTTCTCCTTCATCACTTCTAATTATCATACACCTTCTGTAGTTTAATATTAATAGTTTCTTAATTGTTAAAAATCAATCTTAAAACCATTTCCTTTAAGTGATTTCTTATTCAATCAAAACACGTGTTTCATTCACGTTCTTTGTAGTTCGTGTGTGTGTTCGGCACACCACTCTTTTCTTGTTCAATTCTTCTTCCTCTTCTTCTCATACCCTAATACTATAAACATCCCTACCAGATTAATAACCATCCTAATGGCTGAGTAAATCTCTCATTGGGGCGAGTTATAATTTAGGTATGTTAAGCGATGGAGAGCTTTTGCTTGATGTGTATTCTTTGAATTAAAATTGCATATGTTGGACTTAGCATGTTATGGATTAATGACATGTTTTGTTTAACATGTGGTTTCCATGGATTATTAGAACCATAAATATGCTACCATAAACAAGATATGATTAAGATTAGAACCCTGAGTTAAGTCAAGGCTTGGATTAAAGCCTTAACACTTGGGAATTCCAATCAATGTCAACTTGTGACATGGGTGTTAATTTAATGCAATATAAAGCAAAGCTCAGGGATATCACAAGCTTAACTACCTAATTATGAACTCACCCCAATATTTATCAAATTGTTAAATCAATATTAATCAATCAATCATTTCAATTAAAACTCTGCAAACAAACCCCCAAATCAAAACACAATTCAAAAACAATCAACTAAAAAAAATTGTACCATCGCCGAGGATTCGACCCGAGTGCTGCTATACACATTAGCAGAGCACCGGAACCTTGAACGGTCGATAGGCGAAAATCGTCCGCGCTTTCAAATAGCGCCGTTGCCAGGGATGGTGCATAATTCTAGTTGATAGTTTCTGATTTTTGAAAAAAAAGACCAAAAAAATCAAATAACCCACAAAAAAATATATCAAAAAAAATTACACAGAGAAAAACCCTCCATCATCTTCAAGTCTTACTCTGCTCTTGATGCCCTGTAGCATCCCAAACAATCCCTTAGATTTGTTTGATCCTGAGATTGAGCGAACTATTCGCCGAATTAGGAGGAACCTTAGGGACAATCAAAACAACCAAGGCCCACTCATTCCTAGACCAATTGATTTAGAGATGGCCAATCCTAGGGAACAGACCCTTAAAGAACTCGTTGCCCCCGATATGAATTACCAAATTCTTGGTATTCAATATCCAAAAATCAAGGCTGATTTCAAACTCAAATCGGGTTTGATTCATCTTCTTCCTCATTTCCATGGGCTAGCTGGTGAGGATCCTCATCTTCACCTCAAAGAGTTCCAAGTGGTCTGCTCAACCACGAATCCTCAAGGGGTTTCTGAAGAACAAATCAAGATTAGATCTTTCCCCTTTTCCCTAGAGGATTCTGCCAAGTCTTGGCTCTACTACCTCCCACCGGGTTCCATAAACTCATGGGTTGACATGAAGATACTATTCCTTGAGAAGTTCTTTCCCGCTTCCCGAACAGCTTATATCCGAAAGGAAATAAGCGGAATCCGTCAATTCCCTAATGAATCACTCCATGAGTATTGGGAGAGGTTCAAAAAGCTTGTGGCAACTTTTCCACACCATCAAATCCCTGACCAACTCCGGATCCAATACTTCTATGAGGGGTTATTGGCTATGGAGCGAACTCTCATTGATGTCGCAAGTGGCGGTGCTCTTGTTGACAAAACTCTTGCAGCTGCACGAGAACTCATAAGCAACATGGCTGCAAACACGCAGCAATTCCATACTCGAGCACATGCTCAAATGAAAAAAGCCCAAGAGAATCAATCCATAGAGCCCAACAAAATGACTGAGTGGATGAGTGAACTTACAGGTCTTGTGCGTCAACTAGCTGTGGCTTCCAAAGCCACAAACTCCTCTCCTCAACAATCTCTTTTCACTGGGCCTGTCAAGAACTGTGGAATCTGAAACTCACCAACTCATCCGACTGACACATGTCCACAACTTCAAGATGATCCATCTGATTCATCTAGTCCAATGGAGCTCAATGCGGCATATGCTCAGCGAAACTTCAACCCTCAACAATCAGGTCAGTTTGTTAGAAACTTCAACCAACCCCACTCTGGGCCCTTCTCTTCTACCTTTAACCCACCTCTGAGGTATGGTAATCCCATTTCTCATCCTCCTCAGTTCCCTCATCAAAATCCAAACTAGTTCCAATATGGTCAAAGTGGTGGTAACATCCATCAACCTTATCCTTTTGTTCCTCAACCCCAAAGGAACAATCCTCCTCCTGGATTCCACTATCCTAACGAGCCTTCCCAATTCTCCACCCAATAAAATCACTTTCCCAAGAACCAAAATCAAGGCCAACCCAATTTGGGACAAGCCTCTTCTTCTAAACAACCATGGGAAAGTGTTGTAGAGGATCTTGCTTCCTTCACCCGTTCTAGCCTCAAGAACATTGAAACCCAAATAGGTCAACTTGCATCCCACCTGAGCCAGCAACAACCATCCAATTCATCCCAACTCCCAGATCAACCATTACCCAACCCTATGGGTAATGTAAGTGCAATTGCACTTAGATCGGGAAAGAAAATTGATATGCCCCATGCTGATTCCTCTACCTCCCCTTTCGATGTTGATCTAGAAAATGAAAAGAACAAAAAGCTGGAAAAGGAACTTGAATCCACTCCTTCACCTCCTTCCATTCCTCTAAGGAACCCAATTCCTTTTCCTCAAGCCATCTCCAAGCCTAAGAAGTCCTTTGAACCTGATCCTGAAATGCTTGACATGTTTAGACGTGTTGAAGTGAACATCCCCCTCTTAGATGCCATCAAACAAATCCCTAAGTATTCCAAGTTTCTTAAGGAATTGTTCACCCTTAAGAGGCAACTTGGGAACATTGAAAATGTTTCAACCCAACAGTCCATTCCCATGAAGTGAAAAGATCCAAGGACCTTCACGGTTCCATGTCAAATAGGGAGTTCCAACTTTGATGATGCACTCATAGAACTTGGAGCCTCAATAAATGTCATGCCCAAATCCATTTTCTCCAACCTTGGTCTAGGTCCCTTGAACCCAACGGGTGTTGTCATTCAATTAGCCAATCGAAGCACTGCCAGTCCTAAGGGGATAATTGAGGATGTTCTTGTTCGGGTCAATGATCTTATCTTCCCAGCTGATTTCTATGTCCTTGACAAGGAAGGTGAGACGACCTCTTCTCGATCTCCCCTAATTCTAGGAAGACCATTCCTCATTACTGCTAGAACCAAGATCGATGTCCATTCAGGCATCTTATCCATGGAATTTGGTGACCAAGTGGTCAAGTTCAACATTTTTCAAGCCATGCGATACCCATCAGAGAATCACTCTGCATTCTCTATTCATGCATCTGATGACACTTCTAGGAGTTAACTCACCTCCATTTCTTCATGCTCATCATGTTCTAATGATAGTGGAGACTGTGAAATATGCTCAATGATTAACCAAGTTATAAATAGAGAAGTTGATGTTGACCTTTATTTCTTAGACTCCATCAATCAAAGTGAACTTGAAAACTCTCTTGAATCCCACATCAACTCTGATCTCTACTGCTCCACCTTGGACAGTGTTGAGGAAAATGATCCAAACCCATCTGGAATCCCTTCTCCTCCTCTTAACTTGTCTAGATCTCAAATCAAGGATGAAACTGATCTAAAACCACTTCCTTCACACCTCAAGTATGCATTCCTTTTCCATGATCCCTCCTACCCTATCATTATCTCTGCTTCACTTTCTGAAACTGAGGAGTCCAAACTTGTTCAAGTGTTAGAGGAAAACAAAAATGCCTTAGGTTGGACCCTAGAGGATATTCCAGGAATCAACCCTGCCCTTTGCATGCATCACATCCATCTAGAGGAATCATCCAAACCAATTAGGCAACCTCAAAGAAGACTCAATCCACTCATACTTGAGGTAGTTAGGGAAGATATTACCAAGCTTCTTCAAGCTAGTATTATCTACCCAATTTCTGATAGTGAATGGGTTAGTCCAATTCAAGTCGTTCCTAAGAAGGGCGGGATAACAGTTGTCACAAATGAACATGGAGAAGTGGTCACAAATCGAGTGAAAAACAAATGGCGTGTGTGCATCGATTATCGCAAATTGAATGTTGAAACACGAAAAGATCACTAACCACTTCCTTTCCTTGACCAAATGCTTGAGAGATTGGCCGGAAAGTCACACTATTGCTTTCTTGATGGTTAAACCTGCTACTTCCAAATTCCAATCGCACCTCAAGACCAAGAAAAGACCACATTCACTTGCCCCTTTGGAACCTATGCCTATAGGCGAATGCCTTTTGGCCTTTGTAATGCTCCTGCAACATTCCAGTGGTGTATAATGAGTATCTTTTCTGAATTCATTGAGAATTTCATGGAGGTATTCATGGATGACTTTACCATTTATGGCGAGTCATTTGAATCTTGCTTACATTCACTCTCTTTGGTCCTTCAAAAGTGTGTCAAGTGCAACCTTGTGCTGAATTTTAAAAAATGTCACTTCATGGTTTCAAATGGGATTGTTCTAGGGAACATAATTTCTCATGAGGGTATCCAAGTTGATCCAGCCAAAATTGAGGTGATCCAATCACTTCCTGAACCCAAATCAGTTCGAGACATTCGGTCCTTCCTTGGTCATGCCGGTTTCTATCGGCGATTCATTCAGAACTTCAGCAAGACTTCCCTCTCACTCACTCATTTACTTCAAAATGATGTCACATTCAATTTTGATGAGGCTTGCAAGAGAGTCTTCATTGAACTCAAATATGCTCTCATGTCTGCTCCAATAATCCAACCCCCAGATTGGTCCTTACCATTTGAATTGATGTGTGATGCTTCTGATAGGGCCATTGGGGCTATTCTTGGTCAAAGAAGAGAAAACATTCCTCATGTCATCTTTTATGCCTCAAAAACATTGGATGAAACTCAATCACACTACAATATGACTGAAAAAGAACTTTTAGTTGTGGTTTTTGCCTTGGATAAATTCCGGCCCTATCTCTTAGGTGCCAAAATCATCATCTTCACAGACCACTCAGCATTACAGTTCTTACTTAAGAAAAGTGATTCCAAACCAAGACTAATAAGATGGATTTTAATGCTCCAAGAGTTTGACCTTGTGATAAAAGATAAACCTGGAAAAGAAAACTCTGTGGCTGACCACCAGAGTAGAATTTCTAATTCTTCTCATTCTGAAATAATTGATCCTGAATTTCCAACTGAACACCTCTCATCTCTCACTCCAAAGTTACCATGGTATGCCCCAATTGTCAATTACTTCGTTTCTGGTGTTTTCCCTGAATATTTTTCAAAAGAACAAAAAGAAAAGATGAAAAGTGATTCAAAGCATTATTTTTGGGAAGATAATAAACTTTGGAAAACTGGGGATGACATGGTAATTAGGAGATGTGTTGATGAAACTGAACAATCCTCCATCTTGGAATTCTGCCACTCAATGCCTGGAGGTGGCCACTTTGGACCACAAAGGACTTCTCGAAAGGACCTAGATTCTGGATTCTTTTGGCCTTCACTCTTCAAGGACTCACATGAGTTCTGTCAATCATGTCCCACTTGCCAAAAGTTTGGCACAATTTCCAAAAGAAACAAAATGCCTCAAAATCCATTAATCTTCTGTGAGCTCTTCGATGTTTGGGGCATCGATTTCATGGGACCTTTTCCCCCTTCCAATGGGTTATCCTACATTCTCCTTGCTGTTGACTATGTTTCTAGGTGGGTCGAGGCCAAACCCACTAGGAAAGATGATGCTCAAACTATGAGTGAGTTCCTCAAAACCCATATCTTCCATCGATTCGGAACACCACGTGCTTTGATAAGTGACTTAGGAACTCATTTCTGTAATAGAACAATGGAGTCACTTTTGAAAAAGAATGGGGTTGTACATAAAACATCCACTGCATATCACCCTCAATCAAATGGAATGGCTGAACTTTCTAACTGAGAAGTGAAAAGAGTGTTTGAAAGAATTGTTAAGCCCACAAGAAAAGACTGGCCCGATAGACTTGGTGAAGCACTTTGGGCCTATCGAACAGAATATAAGACACCCATTGGGATGTCTCCATTTAGGCTAGTTTTTGGTAAAGCCTGTCATTTACCAGTTGAAATCCAACATAAGTCATTTTGGGCTGTCAAAACTTGTAATTTTGATTGTGAAAAATCTGGTGAAGAATGATTGTTGCAGTTGACTGAATTGGAGGAGCTTCGACTCGATTCGTATGAGAACTCCATTATCTACAAAGAAAAGGCAAAGTCACTCCATGACAAGCACATTCTTCAAAAGGTATTTCATGAAGGTGAAAAGGTAATGCTCTTAAATTCTCGATTTTGACTTCACCCAGGTAAGCTCAATTCTCGTTGGGATGGACCTTTTATTATTACTAATGTTTACCCATTTGGTGCAGTGCAAGTCCAAGACCCTTCTTCGAAAAGAACATTCACGGTAAATGGACACCGGTTAAAGCATGACCATGAGAGGCCATTTACTTCAGGTTCCACATCGACTTCCATTGACCCACCACTAGATGGAAACGGTGACCCACCAAATCCAAACCAAGGGGCACCTCTTTCCCTTTAACTCTCCCTCTCCTCAATCTCTCTTCCCTCTCTTCTTCTCTCTATTTCTTCTTCTTCCTCTCTCCCTCTCATTTTTTTACAACATTCTTCCACAACCTTTATTATATTTTCTCTTTTGTGTGGATGTGTCATTAAAAATAAAAAAAAATTAAAAAAAATGAAAATTAACAAAAAAAAGGGGTGTCATAATTACTCATCATCCAATATTGAAATTCTGTCCAACCATTTTGGGGAGTCAAAAGGCTTGTTTTAAACTCAAATATATTGAATTTTTATCTCAAACTTGGGTAAACAATTTTTTGTCAATAACAAACATTTTGAATGAACAATTTTTGGTGGAAAATGCTTCTCCCCTACCGTGAGGAATAACATTAGCCTTCATGCCAAGGTCATCTATGGCCATCTTTTTCATTGTGTGTCTTCACCACTGATTGTGAGTCTTGAGTTTGTGGACCTTCGAGCTGAATTTCCATCTTTTGTGTGCATTAATATGATAGAGGCATTTTCTAAGCCACATGAGAATCAGAATAGCCAAATAGCCTCCCGTTACCCTTACATTGATCCTACTTTTGAAAGCCCCTTTGAGCCTATGAAAACCTTTCTTTTGATAGCCACATTACAAGCCTAATACCTTGTCCCACCCAAAATCTTCATGGATTTTCATTGTGCAATTTATTGAAATTTAAGTGTGGGGGGAATGGACTTCATTTTTGGGCTTCATATGCTTGAGGGAAAGCATCCATTCAAGTGTGAGGGAGAGGTTGTAATTCTGTGAGCTTTGGGGTGTATATGTGTAATTGTCATTTGTACAAAATTCATTGAAAAGTGTTCAAAAAAATGAAAAAAAAATTATATTAAAAAAAATGAAAAAAAAATAAAAAAAAAGGAATGGGTTGTGTCTTGGGTGGGTCAAAAATCATTCATCATCAACCTTTGATCTTGTTATAACTACTAAAATTAGTTCCATGAGGAGATCAAGCATGGGTTGGGAGATGACTGTGAGACTTGTTCCAAGCACAACTTTCGAAAAAAAAGCAAAAAGAGAGAAAAAAAAGAACACTTGAATCATCTTTTATTGTGTCATTATTGGAAGTCTTCCATGTTGTACATATTCCATCATCTCACCCTATTCCATTTTCTATCTCCCTCACTTTTCATTCATCACACATTCATGCCCTTGTAAATATGTGTTTCTATTTCCTTTCAAATCAAATTTCAAAAAAAATGTGCATTGATTTTTCCATGTTGGTGTTTTTAACCCCTCTTTTCCTTTGGACATTATATACCTACCGTCCCATAGCCACTGAAAAACCGCTTAAAAGACCTCTTGATTCTTGTACACATTAGATTTGGGAATGGAAGCTGAGAGCTCTTACAAACTCTTGATTTTCACTTTTTGTTGGTGAATGAGTGAACCTCCTAAAATACATTTTTTCATCTTGAGAGGAGTAAGTTTTGAGTGCCTACATTTTCCAATTCAAACCTTGAACATGAAAAAATGAATTGTTTCTGATGCATTATTGTGAACCAAATTTGTGATGGAATTCAATATGGATGAGTGAAATAGTCTAAACCTCCCCTGATTGGTGAAAACAAAATTTTAATATTTGTTGGTGAATGAATGTGGTTTTGTTTTGATTTTATTTTGTGTTTGTTGTACATGAGGACATGCACAATATTAAGTTTGGGGGAGTTGATGTTATTAATTTATTAATATAATTTTATATACTCCCTCTTCTGATTTTCAATTAAATGTGCATAACTTATGTGAAATACTCATGCTTTAATATTAAATATTATTTTGGAGTATTGTTTCGAATAACACAGATTCATGTCTGTTTATTATTTTAAATATAACTCCAAACCTAATAATACAAATTGTGTTATTCTTGTCTTGTAGGGTTCTAAATTCAATTTCCTACAAATCACTCAACTGGAGCATTGGCTAATTCGGCCATTTGAAGGGCCATATGGACCACACAAGATGACCCACTGGATCTGCCTAATTTCTGGACCAGCCTTGAAGATTTCATTACTGGGCTCAATCTCCCAGCCCCAATGAGTGGATATTATTTTTCAAGCTCTTTAATTTCCTAAGGAGTCATGGATAAAATTTTAAAGGCCCAACTCTACCATTTTGGGGCCCAATGGATCCATTGAAATCAATCCCACCATTCTGTCCGGGATTTTAAATCAGCCCACCATTCTTGACTTTTCAACTTATCCACTTGTCCAAAGAAACTCATATTTTGTGGTGTGAACGATAAGATATGGAGGATCAACGTTCCAGAATAAATGATTCGGATTTGAAGGCATATCCATAGCCATAAATGCATTCACATTTAGGCCATGGAAACTTTCTGGATAAAATTGGACAGTAGAAAGGTTTTTAGTAATCCGGCCATAACATTGGCCAAAAAAGTCCAATGACAGCCAACTTTTGAGGGTGACTATTACACATCCATATCTACAATATTAAAGAAGTATATCTCTCGAGATTCAGCTGTCTGAAAGGTCATATTGGCGGGCCAACCTTAGGGGCAGTTTGGGAATGAAAACAGTCCACTACCTTTGGCTATAAATTCACTCCCCTCTTCTCCTTGAAAGAGGTTGGCACTTTGGCACTAAGGAGGATATATTTTCATGACCAATTCATTGACAAGGGCTTGGGAGGATCTTCCATACTCAAGTTTTTACTTGAGAAACCTTTCCTCCTTCATTTCTTTCCATGTATTTCATGCTCTTTCCTTTGTAATTGTTTTAGTGTACATGTAATTGCTTTTGAGTTTTAATGAAAGTTTCTCCTTAATCACTTCTAATTATCATACACCTTCTATAGTTTAATATTAATAGTTTCTTAATTGTTAAAAATAAATCTTAAAACCATTTCCTTTAAGTGATTTCTTATTCAATCAAAACACGTGTTTCATTCACGTTCTTTGTAGTTCATGTGTGTGTTCGGCACACCACTTTTTTCTTGTTCAATTATTCTTCCTCTTCTTCTCATACCCTAATACTATAAACATCCCTACCAGATTAATAACCATCCTAATGGCTGAGTAAATCTCTCATTGGGGCGAGTTATAATTTAGGTATGTTAAGCGATGGAGAGCTTTTGCTCGATGTGTATTCTTTGAATTAACATTGCGTATATTGGACTTAGCATGTCATGGATTAATGAATTGTTATGTTTAACATGTGGTTTCCATGGATTATTGGAACCATAAATATGCTACCATAAATAAGATATGATTAAGATTAGAACCCTGAGTTAAGTCAAGGCTTGGATTAAAGCCTTAACACTTGGGAATTCCAATCAATGTCAACTTGTGACATGGGTGTTAATTTAATGCAATATAAAGCAAAGCTCAGGGATATCCCAAGCTTAACTACCTAATGATGAACTCACCCCAATATTTATCAAATTGTTAAATCAATATTAATCAATCAATCATTTCAATTAAAACTCTGCAAACAAACCCCTAAATCAAAACACAATTCAAAAACAATCAACTATAAAAAAATTGTACCATCGCCGAGGATTCGACCCGAGTGCTTCTATACACATTAGCAGAGCATCAGAACCTTGAACGGTCGATAGGAGACAATCGGCCGCGCTTTCACATACTGTGAAAAGCCTATCAGGATTTTTGACATAAGGGAGATGGTATTGAGAAATCTAACAACTCGCCTAGTAAAGGTTCTTTGGAGAAACCAAAATATGGAGGAAGAAACATGGGAACCAGATGATTTCATGAAGAAGAATCACCCACATCTTTTTGGTGGGCTTTATACATAAAATTTCAAGGACGAAATTTCTAAAGGAGGGAATAATGTAGCGCACCAAAAATTTTATGGTATGTTTCTCTTAATTACATTCTATTCATCATTGTGTTCCTTTGAAACAACACTAGGTTATTTAGAAGATAGTAAAAACCTAACCATTAAATATAAAATTTCCACTTCTATGTTTTGTATTTCGAAAAATGGTCATCTAGAGTTTTGATCAGTAAGTCATTTGGATTCTGATAGAACAAACTTGATTTTTGGTGAATAGTAACATACCCTTATGAATAGTAATATGAATAGTAATATGACCCTTATGAATAGTAAATAATATTATTATTTTATTTTCTTAAGGCAATAAGATAATGAGATCTTAATTAGTTTTTCAATGAGAATTAAAACTAATAGCACCTTGAAGATTTTTATTTTCTGAATAAACTATGACATTATTTAAAAAATAAATTAATAATATTTAGAGAATTAATTTTTAAAAAAAGAGTTCATTTTTTAATTTTACACATTGAAATGGTTAGGGTAAATTTTTGGGATTTTTCTGAAATTCTAGAATTTTTTATGAATAGTGAAATTCGATAAAATACTGTATATTCAAATTATCAGTTAAATACACTATTTATGACATCATAAGTGATGTAAGGCCACTTGGTTCGAAATCACAAGCACTTATTACTATTAGGGGTCACATGAAACAACACTATTGGTTGTCTTGAGAGAAATAATAAAATAATAAATTAAATATTCAGAATTTACCCCTCTCCTCCACTATAAAAACCCATCACCACTCCCTCTTCTATTCACTCCTCTAAGCCTTGAATCTCCTCAATGTTCTACCCAAATACCCTTCCCTATTCACTCCCCATGAACAAGAATCTCTTGGTCTTTCCAAAAGACAAAAATCCCTTCCCTTAAGTAGGTTCTCAAGGAAGTTATTTCAAGAGGTAAAATATATTTCTTTTTCTTTTAGTTTCATTTGAATTTATCTTCATTTGTTATCCTCTCCTCACCTCCTATGTCTAAATGATCATGATAACTACAGTATCATCTATATACAGTATTTATATCATGTTAATGGAAAAAACATCGTCAATGATCTTACTCCCACCCTTTTATTTTTATAAACGAAATCAACGTCCATGAGGTTCCAATTTATAACCTTCGTGGACGATGAAGTTTCGTTCTTCAATTGTTCCTTCATTACGGGTCATGAACCCATATTTATAGTTGAACCAGGTCATAATATATTTATTTTATCTTGATTAATGTTCTGTAATCTTTACACATACATAATATGGAATAATAATACAAAACAAGTTTATTGAGCACAAAACTTCCAAGCCAAATTCAAGCGTTTATTTTTTAACTCATCGAATGAGTCATCCTCGTGGTATATAACCAGAATCATTGTAAGATCATTTATATCTCTTTAATGTCACTAATAATGTATATTAAAAATTCTGGATGTTTAACCATATTTCAAACCAACTTCTATTCACGAATACAAGTAAACAAATCCTGAAACCAAGTAAAAAAATGCTTCCAAAACAACAAAATTGAATCTATTAAACCCATAAAAAAATCCATTAATAAACTTAATAAGGTTATAAAATATCAATTAAATGTTTATTAGGTTCTAGAATTATTAATTAACGAATCTGAATTTTATTATTGAGGTCGTTAATAACAATCAAGAACACCTTCGAGCATAAGGTAAGGGATCCTCTCTCTCACTTTTGTTCAAGAATCTCCCCTATGTTGTGCCCTTTTTATTTTAATTCCTAATGATGGGGTATGTTTTCACACTACCCCCATACTACCCTTGTGACTTATAAATAATGTAATACCCCTTTACCTCTCATTAATCCCTCTCAATAACACTCGTCACCATGCCAAAATGTTTGTAAGGGGTTTCCCATTTCACTTTTATTTCTGTGAGATTTTCATTGTTCGCCACTTATTTTTTGTATGTGGTATATGTGTAATTCCATTTGATATATAATAAAATGATTCTATTTATATTCATGTTATTCAATGATTCATTTGAGGTTTATTAAGTTCTTGTCATATGATTCGTCCGATTACATTGTGGTAAGAGTCTTTGTCTCAACTACTATTTTGTTGTGACTGACTTTGTATGGTGCACCTAATAATCTTTATTTGGTGTACCTACTTCCCATTTGAGATCAAATTTCATTTGAAAATTATATTTATATTAAATATCCATAATCCAATATCATGGATATGTTTTTTGTCTAAATTGTATACCATTTTTACATATGGTGTTTATTTGGAAAGTTATTTTAATATTGATGAATCCGTACACTCTACTCTATATGGATGTTGAAAAGGCATATTTATATTGTATTGAATAAATGTATAAATAATTATTTGGACATGTAGATGTGGGTTGGTCCCACTATATCCCCTCGATGCATCGGTAGGTCTCTTAGGACAAATCAGTTGGCGATAAACCCTTGGAGTTTGTTTCCAAAAAATCAGACGGGTTTCTACCCATAGAACTAAACCATTTTAACAGTATTATGGTTTCATATTCAAGATACATTACATCCATTTAATTAGCATTATCTTTATTCATTATTAGTTATTATTATTATCCATTAGGTTTTCACTATGAAAAAATCTATGGTTGCAGTTTCATTCTCAGTTTATTAATGGCATTTGTTATTAATTTATTCATTATTCCATATTGACTATGTCAGATTGATTGTGATTCACTTATTATTGTACTCATGATTCCACTATTTGTAATCCTAACGGAGCATTTGAGCTCAGCCCTTTAATTGTTTACTTTCAGCAGGTGACAAAGATGAGATCATTTATTGAGTTCCTGCGGTTGTAGTTTTTAGTTTTGTTATGTATTGTATTTTGTAAACTTTTCCAATGTAATTTTAGTAACATCTATGTATCTAGTTTCTTAAATACTACTAAACTGATCATTCCTTCTAGATCTTCATTCCTTATAACCTTGCAAATATCACAAGTAATGCACCAGCCCTAGCCTAGAGGGGTCGGGGTGTTACACACATCATACCTTTTAAGGTCATGTGATAAAGACATATCCATACAATTTAATGTCATGTGGTATGGAAATCTAAGTGGAAGGTGCTTAGTCAAAACATAGTCTGGGACTTATACTGAAGCAGCCCAATGAACTTTGAAAAGAATATGGGTTTACAAGTATGATTAGACCTTGTTGGGAATATGGCCCAAGGAGAATAGGGTTAATTTAGGGTATTGGATTTGAACCTCAAGGAGGCTTCCTACGAATCCCATATAGATGGTAATCAAATCCCACATATATCTATTAGTCTCATAGGAGAGTATAGTCCTTTGAGAGAAATTAATTTGGTATTACTTATTGAAAAGGATGCCTTGGTGACTTAAGGGTTTAATTTAGGGATAATCTCTAAGGAGGATTCCCATATTAAAGGAATTAGGGTTGGATTAATGAAGAGGATGTCCAGTGAGCTCGGGCCCTTAAAGGGCTTCCTGCGTATCATAGTTTGAATAGGAACCAGATATCTCATAGTTCCTTCATTCATGAGTGTTTGTGTACATGTTGTAATCGTCACGAATCTCTAAGCCCATGTGATTCATGCTTGGTGTGAGAAACAAGAGGATGTGAAAGATTCAACAATGACACTTTCACTTTCAAATTTTCCTCCTCTGCTATTGGAAGAGGGAACACCTATGGCAGCGAGGGTGGACGAGGTCAAGGCGACCGTGGAAGAGGTCGAGGTGATGAGCCTTCCCTCTGTTCTATTTACATTGGACAAGGGTCCAATGTATGGAGGAAGGGATGAAGTTTAGGAGATTCCACCAGGATGGATGCCCTTAAAATTGATCCTGGTATGGGAGGGAGACTTCTCCTTTATTATTAAAAGGAAAAGTAGTTATGAAATGTATCTTCCCATACCAGATACCTGAGGTTTTGGCCCATCTCTTCAAGAAGGGAGAGTCTAGGACCCATCCCTCCTCCAAACCAGGAACTTCCCAACACTATTTCTGGGAGAAAGGTCCATGTGACTATGGATATACAAACCCATATACACTCTATGAATCCTATCCCCATTGTAAACCAAATGTGGGAAACCTCTGAATGTGGAAATACAAACCCAAATATGATACATTCCAATGTGTCTTTCCCAAAGGTTTGATAAGTCAGGAGGTTTTGGTGGAGGTCTCAACAGAATCCCTTTCAGACAAGGGACCCAAGGAAGAAGATGCCTTTCCATGAATGGATTTGATAAAGGCTTGATGTCTTGTAAACAAAAGATAATAAGTGAATCAAATAGGGGTACCCAAGTATAGAAGGTTGCACAAGTATGGGTGTGCAAGTAGGTAAGGGCGCGCAGGTAAGGGAGCGAAAGTAGGATTGGGTAACCTGATGTTCACTTAGGTGATGAACAAAATGTATGGAAATACTTTGGAAAGACCTTTCTCAAGCCTTCAAGAGTATTCATAGGTTATCTCAAAATTAGGGTTCTCAAGTTCCTATGAAAGTAATAGGTGACGCACAAGTATTTCTGATTTGGAGAGGTTGGGCACTTTAGGTGCACAAGTGTTATGGTTTTCAAACACTAAAGGGAATTAATTCCAATGATACTCCCTTAAATCCTCCACTCAAGGTGTTGAAAAACTACTTTGAAAGTTTTAGAAGACTGGGGCGAAGTACTAGGGTGACCAGAGTAGCAATTGGGATTCAAGGAAATTCGTCCCTACAAATGAGGGCCCCAAGGGTCTATTTATTGGAAAATATTGGACCCTGGGTGAAAGGGAAATGGGTACGCAAGTAGGTTGTGTCACATATGGGGGCTCACAATTGGGTTGTGAACCAAAATTGTGGAGCACAAGTACCTTTCATGCCGATAGTGTTTTGGCTACACTAGGGTGACTCTTTGAGGACTTAGCCAAAATAATCACTTCAATCAGCTTCATCTTGGTGGCATGCAAGTGTTTGCACGTAGAAACCTTGGGAACCTCCTTCAGATCATTATCCAAATTTATTACTTCATACCACAGGGGATGAGCTTCCACACCCCTTCTTGGGCTCAGTTCCAGGATACAGTCTCCGCCCTTCAGGTCAATGCCTTCACTACCATCACTTACCCCCATGAAAAATGCAGACTCGCACCGCGAACTTTTTCTGCCCGGTTGAGGTCATTTTGAGTCGCGGCACATGTAAATACATCTTCAATTGCAGATAAGTGCAAGCACGACATTTCATGGTTTCTATAGTCACTAACCCCCACCATCGTTCAGATGATCCATAGATAAGTATCTTCACCAAGACCACTATTTGTTCTTTTGGTGTCCTGACCAGATAGAAAACTTAGGTTACTACCTCCATATAGTCCTTGGCTGCCTATGGGTCAGGCTCACCTTGGAACCTGAGAGGTCTCTATCCCTGGAACTCATACAGCACACTCATCATGCACACCTCATCTGATGGTACTATGGTTTCCATGTGCTTCTCTACATATGGTGGTATAGTTGATGTACCACCTGGAGGTAACATCTATGGAACCGGTCCCTATATCAACACCTCATCACTGAGGGGTCATCCTCGTGATCCTGATGCTGAATCCCAGCTTGAATAAATCATGGTTTAATCCTGGAAGAAAACAAGATATACCACAGTCAATGAGTATATCTGTAGAGTTGACTCAAGAAGAACATGGAAACCACATCCCGTTTCTATATGATTCATGTACAGTTTTTTCATACAAGTGTTGTTCTCATGTAATCAATAAAAAAGAAAGTGGTCAGAGTCTTGGTGTATTGATACATCAGCCTCTGCAGTAGTACTGGAGTCCCAAGCTTGAAAACCAAACATGAAACACTTTATAATTTTACGCCACACTAGTCTCAAAAACTCTAGTACTAAGGTACAATAGACTGATCTGATACCACTATGTCATGAACCATCCCAAAGGGTCCTATTCCATGATTTCCAAAGCCTGCCTCTAGTAGTCCAGAGGTTGGGGACCAATGCCAAGTAGGCACATCACTAACATGGGTGGCCTTAGCCTAGGTACCTTCACACACACACCAATCTACAAGCCTATAAAATTCTGAAATTTAAAAAAAAACTAAACAACCATGCATGCATACATCTAAATCCCACAACTAGAGTATGACAAGAACTAAAGGAAAGTAAACAGGTCCAAATGAAATCCCACCACATAGAGTTTAAAAAAAATTCCAACCTAAAAGTAAAACTGGGACTGCTATCAAGATACCATAGGAACACACCTCAGTCTGCTAGGTGTCACTAATCATTGTCTAGTACTAGTCTATATATGACTCTATGAAAAGGTCAATCATATACACAAGACATTGTTGAGCATGTTTTGATTCAATAATTTCACTAATTTATTTTTTGTGTTGATTATCACAAACTCCCACACTTTTTTACTAATGATTTTAATTTTAATTTAATTTTTGGAATTTATTATTCTTCAAAATATTTATTCTAGACTTATAATTAAGACACTGATCTACAAGGAATATTTTTTAAAGAATTCTGAATGTGTTATAATATATTCTATAAACATTGTTCATACCCTAAATTGGTAATTATATAATAAGGAATGAACCCTATGTTCATAACAGTACATAAGGAATGAACCATAAATTCAGAACAACATGTAAGGAATGAACCATACATTTAGAATAGTGCACAAGGATTAGAAACCCTATTCTTTTGGAAAAGTCTGGTTAAATAAACCTATGTTTGGATGGAACCTTATGCTTATAAGAAGATAAATTACGGTTAAGGGACCCTATGTAAGTAAGGAACCCTAAGTTTGAGGAAACAAATATATGGTATATCAACCCTACATTTGAAAAACCCAATATTTTCAAACCCTGCATGTGAAGCTTTTTTCGAAACCCTCTGTTTGATAATTCAACATTATAGATTTTAAATCCATGACATTATCCAAGATTTATGTGACAGTATTGATGATATTTAAAGATCATTTACAATTGATTAAAAGTTTCTTTTTAATCGATTTAAATACTTGTATTCAATATATTAAATCATTAATATTCTTATGGGAAGTTATGAATCTATTGAATATCTTTTGAAATTAAAATATTCATGATTAAATTCTATAATATTACTAGAGATGTTTTAGACTTGAAGCTTCTCAGCAAATATTATAAATATTAAGACACTCTTCATTGATATGTGTGTGTGTGTCTGTTTGATTGTGAAAAAATATATATAGAAGCAATGATTATAAATAAAAAGTTATTTACATATAGAACCATGTGTTGTTGCTTTCATAGATACACTTTGGATATATACATATTTTGATCTATCCTCTCTTTTTTGTTACTATTAATACTATTATTTTTGTCGCTTCTAGTGCAACTCAATATTATATCTTCATTTTCATGAAAGTCAAAGCATCTGTCGGAGATACACTTTTGGTGAAAAATATATTTAAACATTAATCTATATTTTCTTGATCATTTTTTAAAGGAATCCTTTGTGAAGTAGAAGATCCCTTTATTTTTGTGCTATATTGAATATATTAATACATATTTTAGTTATTATCGTAACTATGAAGTGAAACTCATATTTTCAATAAAATCAATCTCTATTAATATGGTGAAATTTTGAATACTTAGAATCAATCGTGGTTAAGTGAAAACTTCTTGCATTAAGATGTGGATAACTAGTTCCTTGTAAAATAACCATATGGTTTAGTTGTGTATTTTCATAAAGGTATCAACTGCATGTACTCAGTTGAGGATTAAAGGTCTTAGGATAAGGGTACCTATTGAAAATCACCATTCTCATCAAGTTGATCAGTGGTTGAGTGGACTATGGGATCTTTGTCCCCCAAACCACTATGCATCGTTGTGTTCATTTTCATTATTTATTTTCATTGCTTAATCATATTTGAGAGAAATGGAAAGGTTTCCTACTAAAAAATAGAGGCATTCTGAATTGTTTAAAATTATTCAAGCACACAATTCACCCCCCCCCCCACCTCTTGTTTCATTATCTTCATAATCACCATCATAACCCAACAATTGGTATCAAAGGCGGGGCTCTAGTGGTATATTTTCTTCTTGAATTTTTTTATCAACTATTAACATTGAAAAAAGTGATCTATTTGATATTAATGTATTTGATCTATTCAACAAAGTGGTAGTTGAATATTATTCTATCTTCTAGCTCTAAAAATCCTGATTTAAATATGTAGTCGAAGAAATTTAGAAATGACTAATTCAATACAAGGTATTTTTGTGATCCATGATCCATACATTAATGGTGATAAATATGGATGTTGGAAAAGTTGTATTATTATATACTTGAAAAATATTTGAATAAGGGTTTACTATATGGTAGTTAAACCTTATCAAATCCCTAAGGAATGTCTAAAAAAATAGAGTAATTATCAAAAAATGGAATATTATCTGAATTCAGAAGCTATGAATGCCATTGTGTGCAATTTAAGAACTGGTGAATTTAGTCGAGTATCTCAATGTACTGCTTCATATGAGATGTAGAAAAATATTGTTATTTCCTATGAAGGAACTAATGACATCAGACAATTAAGTTACAATAAAGTGAAATTAAATTTTGATACTTTAAGAATATGTAAGGATGAAACCATCACCTAGATGAATGGATGTTTGACAGAAATGTTCAATGATATTAATGCTTTGTGAAATCATCTTTTACAATTAGAACAAATGTTAAAGTACTAAGATTACTACCCTCAAAATTGAATGGAATATCCAAAAATATATGTTAATAAACACCTATAAAAATTAGTTATGAAGGAGTTGATTGGAGCTTTAATAATGTATAAAGCTGAGATATAGGCCGAAGTTAAAAATCATTTGAAAAATTAAGAAACTACTCTCAAAATGACTATGAATGAATCATTTAATTCAAATCATTCATAATTTCATAAAGATCTGTCATATCTAGCTAAGAAGTTTGTAAAACTATACATAAAGAAGAATAAATGGACATATGATAATAGATGTTGTGAATTCAAGTAAAAAGGTCATTCTAAAGAAAAATATCATTTACTAAAAGCAAAAAATAAAAGATAACTGAAAAATAAAAGCTTCTTTACTAAACAAGATAACCATTCTGAATTGATTAAAATTATTGAAGTACATAGAGAAATTAAGATATCTTATGATTCTATTCTTTTAGATAAATAATGTTTTTCAAAGAAATTTTTTGATTTGAAGTCTAATTATTCTATATCAAGTGATATAGATGATATTGAAATTAAAATATTGGATAACATTAATGATCTCAAACAAACATCTATTATGATGATAAAAGGAGAAAAATAATTAAATCAAATCATTAGAAAAAATGAAATAGAAAAAGAAAATTTGGAATAGGAAGTAATGTTGAAAGATCAAAAATATATAAAAATTACTTTGTCCCTGATTTAAATAGAAAAAACATGTCTACTGTTAAATTTTTTTAATATGGTATTAATGGGCATTACGAAAATTATTGTTGTTTTAGAAAAACTCAAATTTCTAGTATTGAAAATGAATATTGTTCAGAATAACTTTTATAATTAAATAGTAAAATTATTACAAAAAATAAACATGTTTGGTTAACTAGGAATTTAATTACTAACACTATTGGACCCAAAAGTATATGGGTACCAAAAATCATTTTTATTTGATGTTATCTTAGATTACACCACATGGCTACATATTTAAACCTCTAATTTGTTGATCAATGGATATATGTTCAAGTAACTACAATAAGAATGCACAACTTTGAAGTAGATCATTATCAAACAATCCTCAATACAAAATCAACCTACTTAGGAAGTATTTGTTTTTAAATATTCATATACCTCTAGTATATTAACGGTTTTATAAAAATATATTTTCAAATTTAATTATATCTAAAAACATTTTTCAAAAACTATATTATTTAGTTTTAAAATATTTTTTTCATTTTTAAAATAATTATATTTTGTGTTCTTAATATTATTTATGAAAACTGGAATACTCTTCTTACGTGATATATAATTACTGTTCTGTATGTTTTTTCTAAATAAAAGTGAAGCATCTCTTGCAATGTCATAACTTAATGTTTTATTTTATTCATAAAAATAATTTAAATAATTAAATCATATTCTTCAAAATATCTTTGTCAAAATTTTCTAAAAAATTAGACAAAACAAGATGAAGAATTCAAATAATTCATGTTTAGAATCAACTCATCTTTACCAAAGGATGAAAGGTAATCCTTCTAGTTCATTTGTTTCCTTTGTTGAAGATTCGCATGATAAGTATTCTTAATGAAATAAGGAATTTCAAATTCATAAATAATGGATATTATCTACTTCTTAATTATCTTATAAAAATATTTTGGTCAAATTTGGAACTCTCAATGAAGTAAAATAAAGGCTAAGAGCTAAGCTAGAAGCATTTAAATGGTTCTATGATGACCTAGAGAAATCTTCTGTATAGAAAGTGTATTTTTATTCATTGTAAAATGAGTATCATAATATGAGAAATTGTTCTATCTCAAAATCTTATTTTGAATCTTTAAAAGGAGAAATTCTAAGATAATTGGAACTGTCAGAAAATAAGTTGATACAAAGCTAGATCTTGATAAGTTGAATTTTTTTTGGGTTGAACAATTTTTTTCTTCTTTATATCAAAGAATATCATCTATTCAAAGTAGAATATAAGGACTATCAAGAGTCTTAAATTATCTAAGCAATAATTTTGGAGTTTAGAAAGATCAGATGAACTGCCTACTTCTCTCTAACTCTTCTTTTTTTCCTTTTATTTAAAAACATTATACACTTTAAAATATATATTGTTTTAGAAAATTATGTGATAAGAGTATGTTTGTTATTTCTTTTTGTTAATCATCTTCCCTATATTTAAATATATAATTATTCTCATAAAAACTAATAGTTTATTTTATGCAATAATTAGTCAAAATTTTGAATATCCTTAATGATAAGATTCAAGGGGAGTTTTAGCAAATAATCAATTTAAAATACTCTTTTATTTCTTATCTCTAGAATGTTTTTAGTGGGAGTTTCTTTTAAAAATAATATTTTATTTTTAATTTCATAAAAAGGGGAGAGTTTTTAAATGGAGAGTTTTTAATAATTTTAAAAATGGGGTTATTTTTTAAATTTTAGTTTTATAAGGGAAAAAAATCTATCTAAATAAAAAGGTTATTGGGTGATTGTCATAAAAATAATTCTTAATAAATTTTTATTTATTATAAACATAGTTTTTGAAATGGGTTTTGTGACCCAAAAAAAGGGGGATATTGTTAATCATGTGCTTATTCAACAATTTCAGTAATTTATTTTTGGTTTTGATGCTCACAAAAACCCACACTTGATTTACTAAGGAGATTATTTTTATGTTAATTTAAGGAATTTATCATTCATGAAAATATTTATTATAGGCTTATAATTAAGACATTTATCCATGAATAATATTTATTGAAGCATTGGGAGTGTGTTTTTATATATTCTAGAAACATTGTTTATATCATACATTGGTAAGTGTAGCATAAGGAATAAACCCTACATTCAAAATAGCACATAAGGAATGAACCCTGCATTCATAATAGTGTGTATGGATTATAAACCCAATTATGTTGGGAAAGTATGGTTAAATAACCCTATGTTTTGATGGAACCTTACATTAGTAAGAAGGGAAAGTAAGGTTAGGGAACCCTAAGTAAGAAGCCCTATGTTAGAGGAAATAAAAATATGGTATATCAACACTAATTTTGAACAACCATACATTGTAAAACCTTATGTGTGAAGTTTTTTATTGGAACCCTATGCTTGACTATTCAACATTAGAGATTTTAATTTTGTGATATTATCCATGATTTATGAAATGGTCTTGATGGTATTTAAATCTCATTTATGTCTAATTCAAAGGATTATTTTATTGATTTAATGACTCATATTCAATGGAGTAAATCGTTACTATTCTTAAGGGAATTTAGGAATCCCTTGAATATATTTTGAAATTCAAATATTCATGATTAAATACTATGATATTATTGGAGATATTTTTGACCTGAAGCTACTCAACCAAAAGTATAAATATCAAGGTGCTCTTCATTGACATATATGTGTGTGTGTCTATGTGTTTGTGTTTGAAAAATGTATAAAGAATCTAGATTATACAAAAAAATTAATTTACATACAGAACCATGTGTAATTTCTTTTAGAGAAACACTATGGAGATATACATGTTTTGATATATCATCTCTTTATTGTTACTACTTTTACTATTATTTCTATCACTTCTAATTCACCTCAAAGTTATGTCTTCATTTGAAAGAATATTGAATCATCTGTCTTAGATACACTTTCATGACAAATATGTTTAAACATCTATCTATTATTTTATCGATTGCTGCTTACATAAATCCTACGTGGATTTAAAGATCACTTTTATATTGTGATATATAGAAGATATGAATTCATCTATTAGTTGTTTCTGCAACTGTGAATTGCAACCCTTGTTTTCAAAAAAAAAACAATCTCTATTGATTTGGTGTGGTTTCAACTGCTCGGACTCAGTTGTCGTTAAATGTTTGTTTCTTGTACTAATTTGTGGATAAGTGGTTCCCTATAAATGAACCAGAAATATTTTTTAAGTCTTTTTGTAAAGGTATCAACTTAATATAATCAGTAGAGTATTAAAGGTCTTTGGATAATAAGACCTAATGAAAATCACCAATCTCGTGGAGTTGAGTGTTGGGGGAGTTGATTGGGGGATATTTTTTCCCTGAATCACTATACATCGTTGTGTTCCTTTTATTTATTTATTTATGTGTATCCCTCATCTTTAAGACAAAAGGAAAGTTTTTCTATTAAGCAAGAGATTAATTCTAATTATTGAAAATTATTTAAGTACAGAATTTACCCCCCCCCCCTCTTGTGTATTTATCTTAATCATTACCATTCTACCCCAAAAATCGGTATCAAAGGCTGGGATCTATTAGTATGTTTTCTTCTTGAAATTGTTTATTAACTATTGAAATTGATTGAAGTTATATTTTTAATATTACTCTATTCAATATATTCAAAAGAGTTGTATTTGAAGATTCTTCTATCTTCTGACTCTAACAATATTGAGTTAAATATTCTAACAAAGAAATATATAAATGACTGATTAGAGAGATGGTACTTCTATGATCTGTGTTCCATACTTTAATTTTGATAACTATGGATATTGGAAAATTCATATGATTATATGCTTGAGAAATCATGGAATAAGGGTTTACATGATGGTACTTAAACCTTATCAACTCTCTAAGGAATATCTAGAATAATTGAGTAATGATCATGAAAGGGAATATGATCTGAATTTAGAAGCTATGAATGCTATTATGTGTGGTTTAGAAACTGATGAATTCAATAAATTATCTCAATTTCCTAGAGCATATGAGATGTATTATACTATTTCTATTTTCAATGAAGGAATAAAAAACATCAGGAAATTAAGCTACACTACTATGAAATTAAATTTTAATACCTTCAGAATATTCAAGGATGAAACCACCACCCAGATGAATGATAATTTGATAGAAATAATCAACTATATTACTGCTTTGGGAAATTCAATTTCATAGTTAGAACAAGAATTAAAAGTACTGAGATAACTACCCTTAAAATGGAATGGAATACCCACAGTTATACTTCAATCTACACCAATAAGAAATTAATCTATGAAGGAGTTGATTGGAACATTAACGATGTATAAAGTTGAGATGTAGGACAAAGTTGAAAATCATTTGAAACAAGGATAAAATAATCTCAAAACGACTATGAATGAATCATATGAATCAAATCATCCAAACATGGATAAAAATCTTTGAAATCTTTCTAAGAAGCTAGAAAAACTATAAAGAAAGAAGTTGAAAAGGTACTGGTGAGAATAGATGTTGTGAATGCAAGGAAAAAAGTCATTCAAAGTAAAAATTTCCTTTAATAAAAGTGAAAATGAAATATAGCTACAAAGGAAAAGGTACACCGATAAATAAGAGAGGCATTATGAATTGTTTAAAATTATTAAAGTACATATAAAAATTAAGATATCCTATGATTCTGTTCTTTTAGATAAAGAATATTTATCAAAAAAATTATATTTAAATTATAATTCTTCTAAATCAATTAATCTACATGATGTTAAAATTAATTAACTATTGGATGAGATTTATGTTCTAAAACAAGCCTCTAGTGTTCTAATAAAGAAATTAAATACTTAAATCAAATCCTTCATAAAAATAAAATTCCAAAAGAAAAATTTGTAATATGATGTAATAGTGAAAGATAAACAAATATAAAAAATTACTTTATTCTTAATTTAAATGGAAAAAAATGTCTTATGTTAATTTTTTTTTTATTTTGGTATTAATAGTCATTATGCAAATGACTGTTTTTTTAGAAAGCCTCAAATATTTGGTATTAAAAATTTATATTGTTCAGATGAACTATTTGATTTAAATAGTAAAATTATTACTAAAAATAAACATGTTTGGTTACCTGGGAATTTAATTACTTACACTACAAAACCCAAATTGTATATGGGTACCCAAAAGTATTTTTATTTGATGTTATACCTGATTACCCCAGGAAGCTACATTGTTAAATCTTAAAGTGGTTGATCGATGGATATAATTTAAAGTATATGGAGAAATAATGTGCAACTATTGATTAGTTCATTATCAAATAGCCTCAATTCTAATGTGACCTACTTAGGTAGTATTTTTTTAAAATATTCATATACCTATGGTATATTAACTATTTTATAAAAATATATTTTCAAATATACTTCTATCTAAAAAGATTTTTTAGTTATGGTATTTATTTTTACAATATATATTTTATTTTTGAAATCATTATATTTCATATTCTTAAACTTATTTATGAAAATAGGAATACTAATCTTACATAATATATAATTATTATTATATATTTTTCTACTAAATAAAATGAATTGTCATATATAATTTCAAAACCTAACATCTCATTTTATTCTTAAAAATATTTTAAATAATGAAATAATCTTCCTCAAAATATCTTGTTCAAAAGATTTTGAAAAATCAGACACAACAAGATGAAGAATTCAAACTCTTCAAGTTTATAAGAAAATAATCCTTACAAAAGGATACAAGGTAATCCTTTTAGTTTATCTATTTCATTTGTTAAATATTCAGTTCAAAATTTTTCTAAAAGAAATAAGGATGTTCAAAGTAAATAAGTAAAAGAAGTATCCTCTTCTCGATTATCTTCTGAAAAATATTCTGATCAAATTCAACACTCTAAATGAAGAAAAATAAAATCTACAAGTTGAGATATAAGTGTTTAAAATCTAGTATGATGACTTATAGAAATATTTTCTATCGAAAGTGTTTTTTGAATCGTCACAAAATTAGTATTAGAATATGAGAAATAGTTTAATCTCAAAATCAAATTTTGAAACTTTAAAAGGAGAAATTATAATCTAATTGGAATTTTTCATAAAATAAGGTGTTACAAATCTAGATCTTGATAAGTTGAAGTTTTTTTAGTTGAATTTTTTTTTATTCTTCATATCAAAGAATAGAATATATTCAAAGAGGAATATAAGGAAAATAAACAGTATTAAATTCTTTAAGCATTAAAGTTCAAAGTTTAGAAAGATCAGATGAACCATCTACTTCTCATAACTATTCTTATTTTTTTATTTATTTGAAAATATTATACTCTTTTTCAAATATATATTGTTTTAAACAATTATTTTCTAATAATTAGTTCATAATTTGTTTTTATTAATCATCTTTCTCATATTTAATTATTTAAATATTCTCATAAAAATTTAAAGTTTTATTGTATGCAATAATTTGTAAAAATTTTGAATGTCCTTAATGATAATATTCAAAGGGATATTTCAGAAAATTACCAATTAATTATTCTCCTTTATTTATTATATATATAATTTTTTAGGGTGAGTTCCTTTTAAAAGTCTCTTTCCTTTTTAATTTCATGAAAAGGGGGAGGGTTTTTGAAATGATAATTTTTAAGAATCTAAAAATTTGGGAGATTTTTAAATTTTCAATTTTATAAGGGAAAAAAAATCTATCTAAATAATAAAAGTTACTGGTGGTTGTAATAAAAAAATATTAGTAAAGTTCTATTTATTTCAAACTTATTTTTTGGCATGGGTTTTGTGACCATCAAAAGGGAGGAGATTGTTGAGCATGTGTTCATTCAACAATTTTGCTAATTTATTTTTAGTCTTGATGCTCAAAAATTTCAATATTGTTTTACTATTGATTTTATTTTTAAGTTAATTTCATGAATTTATTAACTTTGGAAATATTGATTTTGGACTTATAATCAAGACATTGATTTGTGAATAATATTCTTTAAAGCATTCAGAACATGTTTTAATATTTTCTATAAACATTGTTCATACCCTACGTTGGTAAGAATAACATAAGGAATGAAACCTACATTCAGAACACCGTATAAGAAATGAACCCTATATTTAAAACAACAGGTATGGAATGAACCCTATGTTCATAACAACACGTATGGATCAAAAACCCTACAATGTCGGGAAAGTATGGTTATAGAACCCTATGTTTGGACAAAATATTATGTTTGTAATAAGGTAAAGTATGGTTAATAAAGCCTATACAAGTAAGGAAACCTACATTTTCGGAAACAAACATATAGAATATCAACCATACTTTTGAACAACCCTGCATTATAAAACACTACATGTGAAGTTTTTTACGAAACCCTATGTTTAAATATTTAATGCCAGTGATTTTAAATTCATGATATTATCCATGATTTATAAAATATTATTAATTGTATTTAAAGCTCATTTATTACTGATTCAAAGGATCGTTTTTATCTATTTAAAGACTCGTATTCAATGGAGTAAATCATTACTATTTTTATAGTAATTTATGACTCTCTTCAATGCCTTTTTAAATTCAAATATTCACGATTGAAGTCTGCGATATTACTGGAGATAGTTTTAACCTGAAGCTACTCTACCAATAGTAAAAATAATGAGGCGCTCTTCTTGGATATGTGTGTGTGTGTGTGTGAAAAACATATATAGAATCAATTATTATATAGAAAACATGATTTACATATAGAATTGTGTGTCATTACTTTCAGAGAAACACTTTCAAGATATGCATGTTTTGATCTATCATATATTTGTTGTTACAAATATTGTTATTATTTTTGTCCTTACTACTGTACCTCATCATTATATCTTCATTTTCAAAAATGTTAAAGAATTAGTCTGAGATACACTTTAGTAAAAAATATGTTTAATCATATATATGGTGTTTTCTCGATTGTTGTTTAAAGAATGCATATGGGAAGTTGAATATATATTTTTTGTTATGTTATATTAAAGATCTAAATATATATGTCAATTGTTACCGTAACTGTCACGTGTAGCCCATATTTTCTACAATATCAATCTCTATTGATTTTGTGGAGTTTCATCTTCTCGGACTCATTCATGGTTAAGTGTAAGCTTCAAGCACTAAGTTATGGATAATTGGTTCCCTATAAATGAAACAGAAGGCATTGTTAAGTCTTTTTGTATAGGTATCAACTTCCTATACTCAGTTGAGGATTAAAGGTCTTAGGATAAGAGGACCTAGTAAAAATCACCAAGCTCATGGAGTTGAGAATTGGTGGAGTGGACTAGGTCATCTTTATTACATTAACCACTATAAATTATTTTGTTCATTTTCTTTATTTATTTCCACTGCTCTCCCATCTTTGATAGAAAATGAAAGGTTCAATTATAAACAATAGAGGAATTCTAAATTTTTCAAAAATATTTAAGTACACAATTCACCCCCCCCCCCTTTTGTGACTTTATCTTCTTCATCGCCATCATGACCCAAAAATTGGTATCAAAGGCAGGGCTCTACTAGTATGTTCTCTTCTAGAATTTTTTTATCAAATATTTAAATCAACATAATTGATATTTTTTCTATTATTATGTATAATGTATTCAACAAATTGGTAGTTAAATATTATTAAATCTTATGTCTCTAACAATCCTGAGTTAAATATTCAGAATAAGAAATACAGAAATGACTGATTCAAGAGAAGGTGTGTCTATTATCCATGCACCATACTTTAATGGTGCTAACTATGGATGCTATAAAATTCATATTATTATATACTTGAAAAAAAAGTAATATGGGTTTACATGAGGGTAGTTAAACCTTATAAAACCCCTAAAGAAGCTCTAGAAAATGGAGTAATGATCAAGAAAGGGAATATGATCTGAATTCAAAATCTATGAATGTTATTGTGTGTGGTTTAGGTTCTGATGAATTCCATAAAGTATCTCAATTACCTACAGCATATGAGATGTGGGAGATGTTTTTTATTACTTATGAAGGAACTGATGACATCAAAAAATTAAGGTACACTTTTGTGAAATTAAATTTTGATACTTTCATAATTTGCAAGGATGAAACTGCCACCCATATGAATGGACGTTTTACAGAAATAGTCAATGATATTGCTGCTTTAGGAAATCCTATTTCAAATCAGAATAAGAGTTAAAAGTACTAAGAGTACTACCCTCTTCATGGAATGAAATATCCATAGTTATACGTCAATATACACCTGTGAAAAATTTACCTATGAATGAGTGGATTGGAACATTCATTATGTGTGAAGTCGAGATGTAGGCTGAAACAGAAAATTGTTTAAAACATGAAGAAACTACTCCCAAAATTACTATGAATGAATCATCTGATTCAAATCATCCAAACTTGGGTAAAGATCTTTTAGATATTTCTATGAATTTTTATAAACTAAATAGAATGAATAAGAAAGGGAGTGGTGATAATAGATGTTGTGAATGAAAGGAAAGGGGTCATTCAAATGAAAAATGTCCTTTACTAAAAGCACAAATGAAAGATAACTACAAAATAAATTTTCCCTATTAAACAAGAGAGGCATTATAAATTGTTTAAAATTATTGAATTACATAAATAGATTAAGATATATTATGATTATATTCTTTTAGATAAAGAAAATTTGTTAAACAAATTTTAGATTTAAATTGTTATTATTCTAAATTAAGTGATCTACATGATATTAAAATTAAAGAACTATTATCTAAGATATATGATATATAAAAATCCTCTAGTATTCTGATACAATTATAAAAATACTTAAAATCCTTGGTAAAAATAGAATACCAAAAGAAAATTTTGGATTATGAAGTAATGGTGAAAGACCAAAAATATAAAAAAATTACATTGTTCCTGGTTTAAATAGTAAAAACTTGTCTATTGTTAAATTTTTTTATTGTGGTATTAATGGTCATTATGCAAATTATTGTTATTTTAGAAAGCCTAAAATATCTGGTATTTAAAATTTATATTTTTCAGAACAACTATTAGATTTAAATAGTAAAATTTTAATTAAAAATAAACAAGTTTGGTGACCTAGGAATTAATTACTAACACTGCTAGACCCCAAAAGTATATGAATACCAAATATATTTTTTATTTTATGTTATGAAAGATTACACCAAAAAGATAAATTATTAAATCTTTAAGTGGTTAATTGATTTATATATGTTACAGTATGTACAGAAGGAATGCACAACTCTAAATTAGTTCATTATCAAACAATCTTCAACACTAAAGTAACATACTTAGGAATTATTTATCATTAAATATTCATATACCTCTGGTATATTAACTATTTTATAAAAATATCTTTTCAAATTTATTTCCATCTAAAATTTATTTTAAAAAATATAGTATATAGTTAAAAAATATATTTTTTAGTTTTGTAATCATTATATTTCATGCTCTTATAATGAAATATGAAAACCAGAATACTCTTCTTATATAATATATAATGATTGTTCTAGATTTTATTTCAAGAAAATGAGGTGTCATTAGCAATGTCAAAACATAATGTTTCGTATTCTTCTTAAAAATATTTCAAATAATGAAATCATATTCTTTAAAATATCATGTTCAAAAGTTTCTGAAAAATAAGACACAGGAAAATGAATAATTCAATCTCTTAAAGTTTAGAAGAAAATTATCATTACCAAATGATGAAATGTAATCCTTCTAGTTTATCTATTTCATTTTTTGAACGTTCACTAGAAAATTCATCGAAATGAAACAAGGAAGTTTAAATTCATGAATAATAGGAAGTATCCTCCTCTCAATTATTTTATGAAAATATTTTTATAAAAGTCGGCACTCTAAATGGAGAAAAATAAAATCTACGAACTAAGATAGAAGATTTTAAAAGGTCGGATGATGACCTATAAAAATATTTTGTATCAAAAGTGTATTTTGATTTATTACAATGTGAGTATTAGAATATAAGAAATAGTTTGATCTCAAAAGAATATTTTGAAACTTTCAAAGGAGAAATTCTAAGTTAATTGTAATTATTTTGAAACGAAGGTTCTACAAAGCTAGATATTTATAAGTTGATTCTATTTTTTGGTTGAACAGTTTTTATCTTCATCATATCAAAGAATAGAACATATTCAAAGAAGATTAGGACTATCAAGAGTATTAAATTCTCTAAGAGATAAAGTTCAAAGTTTAAAAATATCAGATGAACCATATACTTATCTCAAACTCTTATTATTTTGTATTTATTTAAAAATATTGATTTTTTTTCAAATATATATTGTTTTGAAAAATTATGTGCTAACAGTTAGTTCATAGTTTTTTTAATCATATTACATGTAATTAAATATTTAATTATTTTCATAAAAATTAATAGTTTTATTTTATGAAATAATTAGTTAAAATTTTGAATACCCTTAATGATATTATTCAGGGTGAATTTTAGAAAATAATCAATTTATTACACTCTTTTATTTATTAACTATATCATTTTTTTAGGGGAGTTCCTTTTTAAAAGACTTTTTTCATTTTAATTTCATATAAAGGGGGAGATTTTGTAAAATAAGAGCCTATAAGAATTTGAAATATATGGAGATTTTTTAATTTTAATTTTTATAAGGAAAATTTTTTCTATCTAAATAAAAAAATTTATTCGGAGAGATTGTAATAAAAAAATTCTTAATAATTTTTTATTTATTTTGAATTTATTTTTTGACATGGGTTTTATGACCATAAAAACGGGGGAGATTGTTGAGAATGTGTTTATTGGACAATTTCCCTAATTTATTTTTTTTATGCTCACAAACACCCACATATTTTTTATTAATGAGATTATTTTAAAGTTAATTTCAGGAATTTATTATTCATGGAAATATTTATTCTGAACATATAATCAAGACATTGATCTGTAGGGAATATTCATTGAATCACTCAGAATGTGTTTTAATATATTCTTAAAATACTATTCATACCCTATGTTGGTAAGAGTAGTGTAAGGAACGTATGTAATGATCCCTATATTCAGAATAGCACATACAGAATTAACCCTACATTAAGAACTATGCGTATGGATTGATAACACGACATTGTTGGGAAATTATGGTCATAACCCTATGTTTGGATGGAACATTATGTTTGTAAGAAGGGAAAGTATGGTTAGGGAACCCAATGTAAGTATGGATCCCTACATTTAAGGAAAGAATGTATGGTATATCAATACTACTTTGGAACAACCCTACATGTGGATTTGTTTTTGGAAACCTATGTTTGACTATTTGATGTCAGTGATTTTAAATCCTCTATGTTATCTGTGATTTATGCAATAGTATTGACATCATTTAAAGCTCATTTTTAAGGATCGTTTTTATCAATTTAAATACTTTTATTAAATAGAGTAAATTGTTACCATTCTTATAGAAAGTTATGAATTTATTGAATGTCTTTTGAAATTCAAATATTCATGATTAAATTATGTGAAATTACTAGAGATATTTTCAACATGAATTTTCTCAACCAATGATATAAGTATCAAGAAACTCTTCATCGATATATGTGTGTGTGTGTGTGAAAAATATATAGAGAAGTGGTGATTATATGGAAAGATCATTTACATACAGAATCATGTGTCATTGCTTTCTAAGCTATACTTTAGAGATATGCATGTTTTGATCTATCATCTATTTTTTGTTACTAATTCTTTTATTATTTCTCTCATTACTACTGCACCTCATCGTTATATCTTCATTTTCAAGAACATGGAAGCATCTTTATAAGATACACTTTAGTGAAAAATAAATTTAAACAACTATATCTTGTTTTCTCGATCACAATCGTGGTTTAGTGTCATCTTCTTGCACTAAGATGTGGATAATTAATTCCTAATAAAATAACAAGAAGTATTTTTTATTTATTTATGTAAAAGTATCAACTGCCTATCCTCACATAAGGATAAAAGGTCTTTAGATAAGAGGGCCTAGTGGAAATCGTCAGGCTCGTGTCATTGAGCATTGGTGGAGTATACTAGAGGATATGTGTCCACTGAAACACTATAAAATGTTGTGTTCATTTTATTTATTTATGTCTACTAATTTCTCATCTTTGAGAGAGAATGAATGGTTTGGTGCTAAACAATAGAGGAACTATGAATTATTTAAAATTATTCAAGTACAAATTTCATCCCCCCCCTCCTCTGGTGTCTTTATCTTCATCATTACCATCCTGACCCAATAGACATAACATGTTCAAGCAATTATTGTGTAGGGGTGAGTGCAATAATACCCAGTAGGACACCCTAAAACCACAAAGTATACAACAAAATATGTATAGTCAGCACTACATAGGTATATGTCTATAGTACATATAATAATAATATCTAGATATACTAAAAAAAGACACACATTATAAATGGTAAATGACAATTATTATTCCATCCAAGGATTCTAGCTTAAAGGTTCCATATAGTACTCATCCAAGAGAACACACTACTGATTCTGATAACACTGATGATTTTTGTTCTAGAGGTAAATTATTATCGAGTATTTCCATTATAAGTATATTCTAGAATCCTAAAGATATACGATACATATATGAGAATCACACCCAAGGTCATGGGGTATACCAAAAACTCAATCTATATTAACCTGCTATGTAAATGATCAACATCTGTATAGTGTTGGTCACGATGATACCAAATACTACAACTTAGGAACAAATATGAATAGAGGATCTCACTCTATTCCTCATACAAGGATTCCAAAATCTCTATCCAATAAATCATGTTGAATGGATTATTTTCCTAAGTGTTGGATGTGATTCCATACTAACCCTCAAAGAATGGATTTGGATAACGAACCCTAAAAAAACTTGTCCAAGATATAGAGTATGGGAGCTCCAAGACATGTTTTTTGAAGTAAATGGTGTGTAGTAGGGGTAGACTTCATGTCACTTGGACCCTAGGTCCTTCCCATGTAAACGGCTTATGTCTATGTCTGTGTAACTATACACAGTGTGTTGGCTAACTATGTACTCTTCCATTGTACCAATACGTGGTTATACCCGTGTACACGAGGCCAATCCATGTTCATGTGGGATTATACGACATGTACTATCCCATGTATTCTAGTCTTTGTCTGTTTACCCCATGAGGTACACGTCGAGATAACTAAGGTTGACCACAAACCTTGTGAAATGTTCACACATTGTGTGATACTTATCTCCCTCTTGTAACCCTAGCCAACACTAAGAGGGGCCCACACACAATGTAATCCCAGATTACATGTCGTTTGTTATGAGATTTTCCAGAATCCCAGATCTAGAATCGTTTATCTCCTTCTCTACACCTTCAACCAATTTGGCCACACCACACACCAACAATGAAAGATCAAATCCTTCTAGACCATTCTTTCATGGAAACATTATAATCTTTCCACCAATTTATTTAGAAAACACCATTGAATGTCATTCTTTATTGTGCACTAAATAAAACCAAATTTAGTATCCAAAACAATTTGATTGGTCATCACTTCCATCATTTCACCACTATCACGTCATGACAATCCCAGATCTACAATATAAGATTGTTGAGATAAGAAATGGGTGCATAAATATCAAACAGTAGTGCATAAAATGTTTTTTATGGTAGTTATTTTTTATTTTTAACATCGGTTTTTGGCTGACGTTATTAGAGGAGACGTTATAAACATAGTTTTTTACGTCGGTTATTTTACAACCGATGTAAAAAAACACAAATCCGAAGCGTTTTTCACTTCATTTGATAAAAACCCGACATGGAAAAAACTTTGGAGTCATGGTTTATTATGTCGGTTATTTAATAACTGATGTGGTAGATACCCTTTCACATCGGTTATTATATAACTGACGTCATAAATCACTCCTCTGAAGCATTTATCGTGTCAGTTATTTCTATAACTAATGTGATAAACCTGTCTGCCAAGCATTTTCCAACATCGGTAATATAATAACTGACGTAAAAACATATCTACAACATCGGTTATAAAATAACCGATGTAAAAAACTACCCATTTCCATTTATTATGTTAGTTATGAAATAATCAATGTAAAAACCATTTCCCAAGAATTAATTACGTCGGTTTCCAAATAACCAATGTTAAAACTAATCCCAATGAATTTTTTACGTTGTTTATGAAATAATCGAAGTAAAATAAAACAATTTTTTTAAATAAAACCAAACCACTGCTATTCCTAGCCAACATACCTGAAACAGACCAAAAGGTTACCAAAAACAGACCAGAACAGACCAGACCCCCCCCCCCACCGCCACCCCACTGGACAGCCCCCACCACACCCCTAGAACCACCCCCCCCCCCCCACACACACCCCCCTGGGCTGCCCCCTCCCCCCTGGAAAGGCCCCCACACCCCTAGACAACCCCCCCCCCCCCACCCTCTTGGACACCCCCCCCCCCCCACACCCTTGGACTACCCCACCACCCCCTGGCTAGCCCCCCACTCCCCTAGACATCCCCCCACCCTCCTGTATACCTCCATCCCCTGGATAGCACTCCCACACCCCTAGAAAGCCCTCCCACACCCCTAAAACAAACCAAAGAGTTAACAAAGAGTTACCAAAATAGACTAGAACCCCCCCCCCATGGACAGCCCCCACCACACCCCTGGACCCCCCCCCCCCCCCCACACACACACACACCCCGAGACTGCCCCCAGCCCTGGACATCCCCCCACACCCCTGGACAACCCCCCCCCCCCCACCCTCCTAGACACCCCCCCCCCCCACACACACCCCTGGACAGCCCCCCACCCCCTGGACAGCCCCCACACCCCTAGACAACCCCCCCCCCCCACTTACACCCCCTTGGACTACCCCCACACCATGGACATCCCCCCACACCCCTAGACAACCCCCACTATTCTTTATACCCCCCCCCCCCCACCCCTTGGACAACACTCCCACACCCCTGGACAACCCTCCCACACCCCTGAAATAGACAAAAAAGTTACCAAAAATAGACCAAAAAAGATCAGAACCCCCCCCCCCCCCCTCCCACCCCACTAGATATTCCCCACCACAAACCTGGACACCCCCCCCCCACCCCTGGACTTCCCCCCTGGACATCCCCCCACACCCCTGGACAACCCCCACCCTCCTAGACACCCCCCCACCCCTGGACTTCCCCCCTGGACATCCCCCCACACCCCTGGACAACCCCCACCCTCCTAGACACCCCCCCCACACACACACACCCCTGAACTCCCCCCCCCCCAC
Organism: Viscum album; assembly: GCA_963277665.1. Lineage (NCBI taxonomy): Eukaryota > Viridiplantae > Streptophyta > Magnoliopsida > Santalales > Viscaceae > Viscum > Viscum album. The sequence goes on along the minus strand of OY728161.1, from coordinate 2,116,249,878 downwards.
CCTAATGGACATCCCCACCCCCTAGAAAGCACTCCCACACCCCTGGATAGCCCTCCCACACCCCTAAACCCCCCCCCCCACCCTTCTGGACACCCCCCCCCACTGGACATCACTCCCCTAGACAGCCCTCCCACACCCCTAGAACCCCCCCCCCCCACCACCTACTAGACATCCCCCCACACCCCTAGACACCCCTTGGACATCCCCCCACTCGCCTGGACATCCCTCTCACCCTCTTGGACACCCTCCCACCCCACTGTACAGTCCCCACCACACCCCTGGACCCCCCCCCCCCCCCCACCTCACTAGACACCCCAAGACCAAAAACCAGACCAACCCCCCCCCCCCCCCCAACCCCACTGGATAGCCCCAACCACACCCCTGGACACCCCCCCCCCCCCACACCCCTGGACTACCCCCCCTGTATATCCTCTGGACAGCTGGTGTTTGGAGAGGAGGCACCACCATCCCTCAGGAGGATGAACGTCGTTGGAAGGTACTCATCCCTCCCACATGCGAAGCTTGAGCTCTCAAAATGTTTCACTGATGATTTCTTCCCCTCCAAACATCATTCATTATATCACTTTGATGCCAGTATAAATAGGGGAAAACACCCTCACACATGATGGTGTTTCCCCCTAGTTATATTGATATCAAATTTATAGAATGAATGATTTTTACAGGGTAATAAAGCATTGGTGAAACATTTTGAGTGATCAAGCTTCGCATGTGAGAGTGATGAGTACCTTCCAGCAGCATTCATCCCCCCGATGGATGGAGACGCCTCCTCTCCCACCCCCTGGACTACCCCCCATCTCCATGGACACCCTGGATACCCCTACCCCACTGGACAGCCCTCCCACACCCCCGGAAACCCCCCCCCCTCTCCCCACAGGACACCCCCACACCCCTGGACACCCCCTGGATAGCCCCCAACTCCCTTGAACAGCCCTCCCACCCTTCGGAAAATGCTCCCACCCCTGGACTACACCCCCCCCCCCCACCGAACAGCCCTCTCACACCCCTGGATACACCCCCCACCCCACTGGACACCCCCCCACACACTTGGAACCCCTCCCCCTTGACCTGAATCCATACCAGAAAAACCATCATAAGTAGACCAAAACAAAAAGTCGAGCAAAATTAAACATTCACATATATAACATTAAAAACTTACAATGTCAACTTAAAAAAACTAAATCCAACCTAAACGACTACCAAATACACAATTACAATGAAAATATTCAAAATTACATTTTACACTACAAACAACTAAAATTCAATCAAACCTGTCAAATAATTTGACCATTCCACTTGTAAGTGTTTGACGTCTTAAGCACTATAGGGTTGAGGTTCATCAAATAGCTAAAAATTAAAAGGTTAGTAGTTAACATGTATAATGAATAAATAAAATGAAATATTATGGAAAATTTTAAAAGGATATCTTACCAGGTCAAAGTTCACAACTGTTCCAGTTATTATTATTTCATACATAAATCTTAACATATAATATCCACATTCGATGATGCTTTGTTTTTCATGACAATTCTGTTTGAATGAGTGTAAATTCAATATATTATATTTATGTAATAAATCAAAAATTACAAATTATAAATGGATATTTACCTTTACATTTACATATTTGATCATCTCACTCCTTTTCTTTATGTTTTTTCAAAAGTAGACCCATCCCCTATTAGAAAATAATATGAATGGGATAAATTTAAAATTCATTATAATGTATAAAACTATTGAGAAATTAAAACTTACTTTTCTATAATTTTCTTAAAACGTTCCCACACATCACCATAGACAGAGCATATCTAATAAAGTGTTTTCTCCCTTGGGAAAAAAACCCCTAACATCCAATGATCACTTATAAAAGAAAATTTAAGGTTAGTGGTTTTTTATGTTAAAAGATAATGAACTCTTTGATAGAGATGTGTTTCATTCCTCTCACAAAAAGGCAACATCAAAAATTGTGTGACTATATTTTGTTCAAGTATTTCAGCAATATAAAGCATTCTTTGTTCCTCATCTAATGCACATGCATTAGGGGAAATCAAATGTGGGTCTATGAATCCATAAACATCTGTCCGCTCATTCTTATCAAAAATTATATAAAGATACCTAATAAAAAATAGACATAAGTATACATTTTTAATAAATATAACCCAGGGAAAAGCTGTTAATACTTACATAGAAAAAAAATTCACCACGTTGATGCCAAACTTATCTCTAGTAACAAGCTCCGTGATATCAGTTTTAACAATCCCCATAGCTATTGCACATCCACAAACATGAGCTTCCATTGGAAACTCATAAAGATCTGCCAACAAATTTGAATATATTAAAAATATGTCAAGACTACTAGAATCTGTATTTGATGTCATATCCATTTGTCTTTGTTTTTTTCTATACAGTATTTCTTTACCTTTGAAGTATTCCTGTAAAAATAAATAGAAAAATATATTAGTTTTCAAATGATAAAACAACTTTAATAAAAAATAAAATAGAAGATATAACATACATACATCTATGGTAATGAGTCTAATAAGTCTGGATGGACAAATTAAAAAATGGTCGATATTATGTCCCACTGTCGTCACCTCATCTATAGGTAATAGTACTCGAGATGATCTATCTATATTATCCTGTACAGTGACCCTCTGATTCTCTACCTCTAATTTTTGATGATAAATTGTATCTCCTATACAATATACCAACCCATATGCAACTATATGATATTGAGGATCATCAAAATATAACTCGCAATAATTAGGAAGTTGTGGCAGAGGAGTAGGATAAAAAATGGGGACCGCAAGCTGAGGTGGGGGAGTGGGAGCTTCTGGCGGAGGTGGAGGATAAATAATGGGGTCTGTAGGGGGAGGTGTAGGAGTGAGAGATGCAGTCTTAAATTGTCTTTTCATGTATGAAAACATAGACTATACCAATGCTCTAATATTTTCCTTCATTGTCGCATTAATATTATGAACTTCAACTTCCAAGGATTCTTTTTTTTATAAACACCCTCAACGTAAGAAGTTTAAGAATGTGGCAATACTTTTCTTACCGATACACCTTCCTAATATCCTCGTACACGACCAGGATGTTCGGGCCTTCCCAAAGCTTCAGATAAAATATCTTACCTCCCAGCACCTGTAAATACCCCATGTGAGCTCTGCTCCTCAAGAGAATCCTGTATTAATTAATTGAACATTTCTGTAATGATTGAAATTATATGAAGAAAATAATTAACTTATGTAAATAAAATAGATATCTTAAAATCCTTTCATCTATGATTCTCGAATCTTCCGAAAGATATTTCCCGTGTTTCCCATCCGAGATCTCTTTAATTTTTCATGTCTATATGGAGGGGATGGAGGGGCCACCTCTCCAGAGATTGAGTACTCAGCTCTTAGTTTTTGTAACTTTTCCGCCATCATTTGTTCTTACAATAATGTATACCCTCCCCGAGATAAACTATGAGGGTATAAATTTTTAGATTGGATCTCCTGATGATATTTCCTTGTTTGTTGTAAATTAAGAATAATAAATCATTAACAAACCATTAATAAGATCATTTATATAAGAAAGCTTATAAAATTTTACATTTCCCTTACCAAAAATGAATATTTTCTTCTACTTTCAACAAATTGTCTCCATGTTTCTTCATCTATGAAAGGATATATACAACATGTATTGTCATGAATCCTATGACCAAAAATGAAATCAGATGAGAGGGTTGATTTGAAATCCCTCCATCTCCTGGCAGCCATCGATAATAATTTCTTCCTGACTCCTCCAATGTCAAGAATATCAAATGCCATATGATAAAGAAGATGTTAAACATATTATATATACTAGAAACATTTAAATAATAGAAAAACAATAGAAAAAGATCTTACCAAAATCATCTCCCACAACTGAGAGATTATCGCTTTGTCCACACTTCTCCAGTCATCATACAAAATACTTACTTTTCTCTTACCCTGAGTTGATACAAAACTATTAAAATCTTTTTCATTTAGACCTCTAGGAATATCATCCTCATCAAACTCAATGAGTATCCTCTGATCCTATGTATGGGCAAGTGATAATTTTGGTAAATGTGTGCACCCGTGTTTGCCAACTCTTGAACTCTTTGTCATAATGGGAGCACATGAGGAAGATTGGGGAACATCAAGAGGAGCATGTGAATATTCCTCCCAAGAGGTATGACCAATATGCTCATCTCCAGAATCATGTGGTTGATCAACTGATTGATCTTTCATTATCCTTCAAATCAAAAAAACAAACATTAGTTCAAAAATATAAAAATTCAAATATTAAAATACTAATGTAAACAAAAAATAGAAAATTGTACTAAGTTACATAATAGTAAACATGGTTAATATGGTAAGCATGTTAAAAAATGGTAAAGATGGTAAACATGGTAAAGATGGTAAACATGGTAAACATGTTAAACCTGGTAAACATGGTAAACATGGTAAACATGGTAAAGTAATTATCAGTGAAAAAAATAGATATATAATTTATGTAATGGTAAACATGATAAAGTAAACTAAAAAAATTAAAACAAACAAAAACTTATACTTATTTGTTTTAATACATGTTTTAATAAATAAAAAACTTACAATATCTAACATTTTATGAAAATAATAAATGTAAACAAGAAATAAACAAATGTTACCAGTAATTTTAGGAATTTACAAATGGAGTGTTTTCCCAAATTACTTCTTCATGATCGTTCCTTATGGCACAAACCATGTCTTCACCATGCTCATCATTATGTTCTATTAATCTTTCTGTGGAAATAAGGATCTCACATAAATCAGCATCTTCATCTTGCTCATCCTCACCAACAAGTTGTTTTTTCCCTTGTAAAAAAACATCCAAATATATATCTAATTGATATACTAAATAGAAAAAAAATTGCATGTGTTTCCATTTTAAAAGAATCAGTTGTGTCTTTTAATCTATTCAGATTAACAACTATCATTCCAAATTCATCATGTCTGACATTATTGTTACTGATAAACCATTTACAGTTAAAAATGGGAACTTTAATTTTAAATTAATCAACCTCCCATATGTCTTCAATCACTCCATAATATGCACTTGATGTAGAAAATGGGGTTTTTGTCTTTAGCACTCGAAAAATTCATTACTTCTGCAAACACCAATACACCACTATTTTGAACTGCACTTCTATTGTCCTGGGCTTTCATGTGAAATGTATAGCCATTAATGTCATAACCGAACCATGTTATCATATTTAAAAATAGACCACCCACTACCCATTTCAATTTCTCTGATACATCTAATCGACCAAGCAATGTCTTTTTAAACCATGACAAAAATGTTTTGTTGTTCTCATTCAAAATCCATATTTCTTTCTTCTTTGGATGACATTGTTTCAACTCATTAATATGAAATGTGATATATGGTTGAGAATCAGCTATGTTATTCAAGATATATGATTCTAAATTCTTCATCTGTTCAGCTGACAACAATTTTACTTTCAATCCACGGATCCCCTTTCCCTCATTATTAAGTCATTCATGGCGAGATGGAGGCAAACCTATGTGCTGCACTGCAACCATGTAGCTCTTACAAAATTATGCAAACTCCTCAGAAATATACTTTTCAATAATGGAGGCTTCAGTTCGATATGGATTCTTAACATACCCCTTCAATATTTTCATATACCATTCAAAAGGATATATCCAATGAAGATATACAGGTCCACAAAGCTTTATTTCTCAAACCAGATAAATCATTAAATGCACCATTATATGAAAAAAAGTTGGAGGAAAATACATTTCCAATTGACAAAGTATACAAATTGCATCCTTTTCCAAAATGTTCAAAGCATTCACATCAATCCCCTTATTTAAAATTGAATTGAAAAAATAACACAACTTTATTATAGTCTTTCTGACATGGATGGGCAATATTCCACGCAATGAAACTGGTAGAAGTTTCTGCATCATGACGTGACAATCATGATATTTCATACCTATCAACATCAAGTCCTTCAATGAGAAAAAAAAATTACATTTGAATAATAACATTGAGGCACTTTGATATCATGAAGACATTGAAAAAAGCTAATTTTCTCCCTCCTGGATAATTTATGACAATCCAAGGGAAGAAATGTTTGGTTTCCATTATGAGTGGGAGCTAACTCCAAACGTATTCCCATTGATAATAAGTATAATCTTGCATTCAACCCATCTTTTTTCATTCCTTTTATATCTAACAATGTTCCAATCAAACTGTCACAGATATTCTTATCCACATGCATAACATCAATATTATGTTTAACTTTATGATATCTCCAATATGGTAGCTCAAAAAATATTGACCTTTTCTTCCAAATATGTCTATCATTACCAGATTTCGGTGTCTTTCCCAATGTCACATCAAGGTTTTACACCCTATCAAAATACCGATTAGGGGATAAAGGTTATGGAGAAATATCAAATTCTTATGAGCCATTGAATGCCTTCTTTAGTCTTCTATAAGAGTGATCCATAGGAAAAACTTTCGATGACCCATGTACATTGTTTTCCTCCCATGATGAAATTGACAATATGAAGTCTATTGTTCACAAATAAAACATGATTTATGCCCTTTGACACTATATCTAGACAAATTTCTATATGTTGGGAATTCATTTATAGTAAACATAAGCACTTCATGCAGTTGAAAATATTCCATTTTATAAGAATCATACACCCTAATACCATCCTCCCATAAAAGTTTCAAATAATCAATAAATGGTGGAAAGGAAACATCAATATCATTTCCAAATGTAGGATACCACCATCCTCCCATAAAATTTTCAAATCATCAATCAATGGTGAAAAGAAAACATCAATATCATTGCAAAAACTTTTGATGACCCATGTACACCGTTTTCCTCCCATGATGCAATTGACAATATGAAGTCTGTTGTTCACAAATTGGACATGCTTTATGCCCTTTAACACTGTATCTAGACAAATTTCTATATGATGGGAAGTCATTTATAGTGAACATAAGCACTGCATGTAGTTGAAAATATTCCATTTTATAAGAATCATACACCCTAATACCATCCTCCCATAAAAGTTTAAAATCATCAATCAATGGTGATAATAAAACATCAATATCATTTCCAAATGTAGGATACCATCCTCCCATGAACTATGTGTGCTACTGAGTGTTTGGTATGGATTCATTACATCTATGCACAACCCTAGTCTGATATTTCTAATTTCATTTCAAAATGTAGGATACTGCTCATCAATTTTCTTCCATTGTGGATAATCAACTGGATGATGTATTTTTCATTCACATAACCACTCATCAGCATGCCATATTAACCTTTTTGCATCATGTGAATTAGCAAATAAACGTTTGAAAATATAAATTATAGGAAGATACCAAAATACCTTTGAAGGGATCTTTGTAATCTCCACATCAGCCTATGATTTTTCTTTCACCTTATACCGTGATGTCTTACATTTAGGACAATCTGACTGAAATTCATATTCCTTTCTATATATCATATAGTCATTCAGACAGACATGTATTTTCTTGTATCCCAATCCCATCAGGCATAATATTTTCTTGGCCTTATAATGTGAATCTAGAAGATCATTATCTTTTAGAAGAATGTCTTTCATCAATTGTAGCAGCTCTGTAAAACTTCTGTCACTCCATCCATGTTTTCCTTTAGGTTAATCAATCTTAACACCGCCAAAAAAACCGTAAAATCTGTACAACCAAGATAAAATGGTTTTTCAGCATCACCATATAGACGCACAACTGTCGGTTCTATCTCAATTTGTTCTGCTACAATATCGCAAATCATTTCTTTAATTCCATCGGAGTTACCATCATGTGAATCATCATCATCAGTGACATTCCATCCAGTTTCACCATGCCAAATCCAAGGGTTGTAACTTGGATTAAAACCATGACAAATTAGATGATATTTTATCTCTGTACTTTTCAACTTATTCATATTCAAACATTTCAGGCATAGACATAAAAAAATGTCACTACTTGGAACATTTTGTTTAGAAAATTGCAAAAGGGCATCAACACCTTCCTCATATTAATTTCTCATTCGATGTGCCGTAATCCAACTTCGAATCATTATTACCTATAAAAAATATCAAAATTATACATCTTTTTAAGATAAGAAAAATATATGTTTATTTGAAAAAGATCATAATTTGAATGTAAAACAATTTTGAAATATAAAACAATTCTATGCGTATTTAAAAAAAATATGCTTGAATATGATTTTAAAAATAAAATATAGTAAGATATAACAATTTTAAATTCATCTTTGATCCTTTATTCTTAAGGTTCACAAAGAATACATCCTGGTTCAACTGGATACCAAATTTACTCTTATGTAAAAAAGAAATATAAAGTATAAATATTAAAATATGTATACATTCACTACTAAAAATTACAAAGATCCTAACGATTTGAAACCTCTGGACAGCCCCCCCCCCCCCTCTAGACATCCCCCCACCCCCCTAGACACCACCCCCACCCCCTGGACATCACCCCCACCCCCTTGGACACCACCCCCACCCCCTGGACACCCCTACCCCCTAGGAAAAAACCCCACCCCCTTAGAAACCACCCTACCCCCTTGGACACCACCCCCACCCCCTTAGACACCCCCTAGACACCACCACCCCCTTGGACAACCCCCCCCCCCCCCTCACCCCTGGACACCACCCCCCACCCCCTTGGACACCCCCTGGACACCACCAACCCCTTGGACAGCCCCCCACCCCTCTAGACAACTCCCCACCCCCCACCCCCTGGACAACCCCCCTACCCCCTTGGACACTCCCCACCCTTTTTGGACACCACCCCCACCCCTACCCCCTTGGACACCCCCCTAGACACCCCAAACCCCTTGGACACCCCCACCCCCTTGGACCCCACCCCCACCCCCTTGGAAACCCCCTGGACACCACCACCCCCTTGGACACCCCCCCCCCTCTGGACAGCCCCCCCCCCCCACCCCCTGGATAGCCCCCACCCCTCTAGACATCCCCCCTGGACACCCACCTCCCCTCCTAATAAACCTAGAACACATCAATTATTATTAAACCGCCAATTTAAAAATTACCAAACATCCCTAATAATAGAAGGAATGAAGGATAATAAAAAGTGGTTGATGAAGAAGAAAAGAAACAAAGAAGAAAGGAAGAAGAACATTGAATAAGTAACTTATTTAAGGAAATTCCATGGAATACAAGAAAACCATGGGGCCTCCAATGGTTGATAGAAAATTAGAGAAAATGAAGTAAACCTGAGAATAAAATCAAATTTAAAATAAAAACTTGGATGGAGAAAATCACAGAGTAAATCCTATCATCACGGCGCAATGGAGTCAGGATAACAACGCATCTTTGAAAACCACGACATGGTCTCCCCTATAACCCATAATTTTCTCATAGTCAATGACTGGTCCAAATATATATAACCAAATATAATCATATTGCAACACCCCTCATCTTTTCATAATGTTTTAATCCCTATAAATCATAGTGGGAACCTCAAACATAGACTGTACCGACCCCCTTGGACACCACCCCCCACCCCCTTGGACACCACCCCCACCCCCTTAAACAATAATAATAAATTATAGCTTAATATCCATGAAACAATACAATAATCATGTCATAATCTCAAAAACCATGATGCAATAGTCAATACCAACTAACACATATCCCCCACCCCCTTGGACACCACTCCCCACCCCCTTGGACACCCCCTGGACACCACCACCCCCTTGGACAGCACCCCCCCCCCCCCCTGAACACCACCCCCCACCCTCTTGGACACCCCCTAGACACCACCACCCCCTTGAACAGCCCCCCACCCCTCTAGAAATCCCCCCACCCCCTAGAAAGCCACCACCCCTCTAGACAGCCCCCCACCCCACCCACTTGGACACCCCCACCCGTCCTGGACACCACCCCCACCTCTTACCCCCTTGGACACCCCCCTGGACACCCCCCAACCCTCTGAACAGCCCCACCCCCCGGACAACCCCCCAAACCCTCTGGACAGGCCCCCACCCCCTTGGACAGCCCCCCCCCCCACCCACCCCCTTGGACCCCCCCCCCCCCCCACACACACACACCGTTGGACTCCCCCCCCCCCACCTCCATGGACACCCTGGACACCCCCAACTCCTTAGACAGCCCCCCGAACTCTCTGGACACCACCCCAACCCCCTTGGACACCCCCTAGACACCACCACCCCCTTGGACATCCCCCCACCCCTCTGGACAGTACCCCCACCCCTGGACAGCCCCCACCCCTCTAGACAGACCCCCACCCCCTTGGACACCCCCACCCCCTACCCCCTTGGACACCCCCCTAGACACCCCCCAACCCTCTGGATAGCCCCCCCCCCACCCACCCACCCACCCCCTTAGACAGCCCCCCACCCCCTTGGACCCCCCCCCCCCACACACACACCCCTAGACTGCCCCCCCCCCCACCTCCATAGACACCCTGAACACCCCCCAACCCTCTAGACAGCCACCTGAACCCTCTAGACAATCTCTCACCCCCTTGGACAGCCCCTGCACCCCCTGGACACCACCCCCACCCCCTTTGACATCCCCCGCACCCCCTTGGACACACCCAACCCCCTTGGACATCCCCTGCACCCCCCTGGACACCACCCCCATCCCCCTTTGACACCCTTACCCCACTAGATAGCCCACCCAACCCCCTGGACACCCCCACCCACTTGCGCAACCCCCACCCCCTTGGAAACCCCCTGTATGCGTACACACACATGATAAAACACACAAAAATCATAAACTTGCATGATATCACTTCCATGGGTTTATTTTACCAGAAATAAATTTAGCATGGTATAGTTGAACACTATGAAACATACCATGATAGCAAGAACAAAGAAAAATAAAATCTCAAAAAATTAGTTTAGGGCATCGCGGAAAATAGAAACTAAAAAGGAATCGTGTGAGACTTACTTGAGTGTTGCGAGTTAACCTGATAGATCTGATAATAATAAATATGAAGAATGATGTTGGAAAAATGAGGCTGGAGGGCACGACTTCGATGAATCGTTTCTAGGTTTTCCACGTGAGAGAGACGAGTCGCAGGTCGCCCGATTGAAGAAAAGATAATGACTAAATACGAGGTGCGATAAATCATTTAAAAGATTTATCATGTCGGTTATGTATTAACCGACCTAGTAAACTATTTTTTTATTGTTTATAACTTCGGTTATTTAATAACCGACATAGAAAACAATTTATCACGCTGTTTATAAAATAACTAATGTGATATATGTCTCTTTATACCGATATGACAAATTGTTGAGATTAGCTTTATCACGATAGTTTTTTTATAACTGATGTGGTAAAGAAATAGGCTTTCTTTTATCACGTCAGTTATTTTATAACCGACGTTGTAAAGTGTGCCAGATTCGATTTTCACGTCGGTTATACAGTAACTGACATTAAAAATCTAACCAACATGATATATATATCATTAAATCTTTTCACGTAGGTTATATAGAACCGACATGAAACATTTCGACGTGTTAAACCTTATTTCCACTAGTGAATTCACCAAGATATGTTAAACCACGATCCAAATAAAGAACGTTCGCGATGAATGAGGAAATATGGGATAAGATCACAAGAACAATCAAGAAGATCATACCTTGATCAATGTTTGTGTAGACCTTGATTCATTTTCATTATAGAGGAAGGTGAAGAATCAATAATCATGAAGAAAATATCCCCATAAATCCTTGAAAATATACCCATCCTACAAGACAAATGAACCGCGGATCAATGTGTTGGTTTGTTAATCCATTTTTTAATAGAAATTATGAACAAGGAAAGAAACCATATCAAAAAACCATCTGACCTCGATTTTTATTTATCTATGATGAAGAACATGTCTTCAAATTGATCGCTGGAGATCCTTCAATTATGTCTCATACCGGTCATTGATCTCTGATTTGATCATCGTCCTCTAACAAAATATCATTATACACTCTCAAATGGTTCTCTAAATCTATAGGTTTTAGAGGATAAACCTAAGAATTAACCATGACTAAATATTTATAAAATAGTTTAGGTTTCCATTTCAATGAAATTAAATAAAATAATTTAATTAATTATTTTATTTATTTCACGCCAGCGATGATTTTTCTCCAAACACCCTGCGCTGACCAAGGTTGTGTTGCAACTAGGGTAAATCCTATATTCTAAACTCAATGGTACACTTCGATTTCTGATCTGGACCCCATTTTATAAGTTATTCCACTTTTTTTGAAAAACTATGTACACATTCTATTTAATATATTTAATATATATTCAAACATATATTTCAGGAACACTGGGCCTCGGAATCGCACGTATTCACTACCCCTACTCATAAAAATAATTCACAAAATATATAAAAATAATATATGTAAAATATGACTCATTCAAATATACCTATTCTACACTCCTATGCACTACTTCAGTGAAGAAAATTCTGTATTTTATAAACTTTTAGGTCTTCTTAAATAGATTGGCATCATAAGGCTTCATCCCTGATTGGAATGAGAATTGGCTTTTGTCATAGTCCAGATTTGATGCTCTCTAAATTAATTTTTCACTTAAAAATATATTCAATGGGTTACGTTCATAGAACTTCTCCTTTTGTGAGAACTCTCCTTTCGCAAAACTATTATGTTCACAAAACTCATATTTTTTAAAAACTACACTCTTGTAAGTTTTAACACCTTAAAAATTCTAAATAATGTGCTTTAATGAAATATTAACCTTTGATACAAATAAGGTTTCACACAAATATTATGTTTATGGAACAAAGTGACTCACAGAATATTACTCATGGAGCTCAGTGGTTCACATAAATCTTCACATAAATTTATACCTTAGTGAATTCATAGTGTTTTCTCTCAATAATCTCCCTATTCTAAGTCTATATCTTTATCCAAATTTATCCAATAATGATTTGGTATTTATAAGGAAATATTTACCCTTCTCATAGGTTGTAAAATTTTTCTTTCCATAGCTTTAATTTACAAAAATCTCCCCATAATTCTTTATCCATGAAACTTTCCCTCACCAAACTTACCTATTTTGAAATGCCTTCTATTTTCTAATGTATATCGGTTCTCTAAACTCAATTTTTGTGATAACAGACCATTATGAAAAAATATGTCACCTTTGATTCACCATTTTATATATCTTCTAAAAACTAAATCCATCATGAGAATTTAAACATCACAAATTTTTTGTATCCCTTAGTCGTGTAACCTTATTTCATGAAACATCCTGACCTTCACATAAAATTTTCAATCATATAACTTTAATGAAACTTATTACATTTATCCAAAATACTTTTTTATATTTTAGACTATGATTTTTAGGAAACTTTGATCTCCCTCTAAAAATATTCACCCAAAAAAATTTTAAACACTAGGAAATGATGCAACTTTAAGTTTCACTTCTATACTTATGAATTATTACATTGTTCATTTCATGTTATATGTTTCTCTTCTTGAATTTTTCACTTATTTATTCATCAAACCCAAATAGATCCAACTGATCTAAATGAGGGTTAACACCATGTATTCCTCAAAATAAAACATTATGTAAAACTTATTCCAGGAGAGAATAATTCTTCACTAGAATCATTCTATTTCATTCATGATTCAAAATCCATATATCACATTTGTGGTCTACCTATCTTCACTTGAGACAAAAATTATTACTCACTATATATTGAGTGTTGTACATTAAAACCCACTTCCCTTAACTCATTATTCTTAGTGATTCATGTGATACCAGAAGCTTTCACTTATTTATTCATCAAACCCAAATAGATCCAAATGATCTAAATGAGGGTTAACTCTATGTATTTCTCAAAATAAAATTATATGTAAAACTTATTCCAAGTGAGAATAATTCTGCACTTTAATCATTCTATTTCATTAATTCTTCAAAATCCAGATATCACATTTGTGCTCTACCTATCTTAACCTAAGATAAAAATTATTACTCACTATATATTTATTGATGTATATTATTCCCCACTTCCATTAACTCAGTATGTTCAGAATTATAACAGATATTCGATCAGCTCATTCTTCATGCTCAAGCATAACTCTAGATTTAAAAATAATTGAGTTAATAAAAGATTGAAAATAATTTATCGTACCAAAATCATGTCTGATATAGTTTAATATCTCAATATTCAAAGGCTTTACAAAAATGTTATCATGTTGATGATTAGTGAAAATTAATTCAAGAGTTAAATCACACTTTTGAAAATAATCCATAAAAAATTAATGACTAATATAAATGTATTTTATTCTTAAATTAGACACATGATTCTTAGAATCACTTATATTATCATAGATTATAGGTATATTTATAAATTTTTATTAATAGTCTAGAAATGAATGTTTCATATATAGAATTTGTGCACAACAATTTCATGAATCTATGTACATAGATTTTGTAATGGATAATGAAAATAAATTATTCTTTATACTACATCATGATACTAGATACTTTCCCAAAAATTTATGTGTTCCTGAAGTTCATTTTCTATTTAGATTATAACCACCAAAATCTATATCTAAAAAACTAACTAATTCAAAGGCTTGTCCTTTATAGTAAAGCAATCCAAAATTAATTTTATTCTTGAGGTATATAAAAATCCTTTTCACAAAATTCAAATGAGATTATCTAGGGTTCAATTGAAAATGACAACATATACACACACTATACATAATATTAATTTATTTAGAAGTTAATTAATGTAAACTTCTAATCATACACCTATAAGTGGTTTGGTCACCTAGTTTCCCAATTTCATACAAATCCATCTTACAGGTCGTACTCATAGGAGTATCACTTCCTTTTGTACTATAAATACCAAAACGTTTCAAAATATCATTTATATATTTACATTGATTTAAAATAATTCCTCTATTAATTTGAAAAATATAAAAACCAATGAAGAAATTTATCTCACCAATTAAACTCATTTCAAACTCATTTCGCTTCTTTTTTTCAAATTCAATACACAAGAAGTTTTTTGATGAACCGGATAAATATCATTAACATATATTTTCACTACCAAAACATCTTTTGAAATCAGTTTTATTAATAATACATGATTAGATATACCTTTTGAAAAATAATTAAAAATAAAGAATGAGTTGATTTTATCATACAAGTCTCTAGGATCCTATATTGAACTATAAATAGATTGTTGAAGTTTAAAAACAAAATTTGGAAAATGAGTGTTTTCAAATCTAGTGGATTGTTCAACAAAAACATGCTCAATAATAAAACCATTATGATATGCAATCTTGATAACTGTTTGATATAGTATAAAATTTAAATGTGATTCATAATAAATTTGTATTCTAATGTTCTCATTTCTACTTATAGGTGAAAAGGTTTATTCATAATAAATCCATTCTTCTTCACTATAACCTTTTTCAACCAATCTAGATTTATTTATAACTATAATGATAGATTTATAAATTTTGTTTCTAGACACCCATTTAGTTCCAATGGTTGTTTAATCCTTATGTATTTCCACTAGTTCCCGGATTTTGTTTCTTTTAAATTGATTAAACTCTTCTTGCATATCCATAACCCAAAATTAATCGTTGATAGAATCAATCATTTTTTTAGGTTCATCCTGTGAAAATAAATCTTGACATTCAACTTAGTTTCTATAATATTATCTAGTATAGGTACCTATATTTAGATATCAAACAACAACAACTAAAGGATGGACTCTATGGGTTCTAATAGATCTAGGGATATAAGTAATTTTTACTTCAATTTCTTCCTCATGGTCTAGTTTAGTTACTTCTTTAACACTTGGTGGTTTTTCTAGTAAGCACACGGTGTGTTCTACGGGGTCATCATTATATTTGGATAAGGTATTGATATTTGAGTTAGAAAAATGGTCCTCTTGTATTTTTAAAGGATTTGTTGGCTCATGTGGATCTATTTCATCAAACTTGACATGAACAAATTCTTTCACAATATTTATTTTTTATTAAAACCCTAAAATATTTACTAGATGTTTAATAACCGAAGAAAATTCATTCATCACTTTTGGATGATAATTTAACTAAAATTTATTTTGTGTTGGGAATAAAGACCTTTATACCAAAAATATTAAATAATTAACATTTATTTTTATTCTATCAAATAACTCATATGAGTTACTCTTTAAAAGAGGACTAATAAGAACATTATTGATGATATAAAATGTTGTATTAATAGATTCTTCTAAAAAAATTAGGTAACTCATACTCATTAAGCATGGTTTGGGAAATTTATGGAGGATTACTATTATGTCTTTCAACCACTCTATTTTACTAGGGATTCCAAAGAGTAGAGAAGTTATTTTTATAAACGTGTTGTAATTTTTCAAAGTATTTATTTTCAAAATGAAATCTATGATAACTCATTATGGTTTTAATTGTAAGACCGCTAAGGTTTTATATAGATTTTCTATATTTTTCAAAGTAAGAGCAAGATTCACTTTTTGATATAAAAATAATACCTAATTATATATAGAAAATTATCTACAAAAACATATGTATAATGCTTCCCACCAAGACTAGAAACTCTATAATTTCCAAACAAATCCACGTGAACCATATTTATAAGTTGAGAAGTTGAAACTTATTTCTTTGGTTTGAAATAAATATTGTGTTATTTACCTTTTTGACATGGATTTCAACATTGTGTTTTAGTGATTCTATTTTAAGAAGATCCTTAACAAAAACTTTCTTTGTTATATTTCTAAGTGATTGAAGGTTTCAGTGCCCTTGTCTAATATTTCATATCAAATATTCTTTATAAAATTCACATAAAAAAGAAACATTTTGAAAAATATTGAATCTAAATCAACTGCATAGAAATTATCATTGTATAAATCAGAAAAAAATATAGCATTAATAGAATAATAAATATTTAAGTCATTATTTGGAAACATAAAATGGTAACCAGAATCACATAATTGTGAGATTCTAAGAAAAATATTTTTTAAGTCATTAAAAAGTAAAACACTAGAAATTAAAATTGATTTATAAGTTCTAATTTGACCAAGTCTAATTATTTTCACTTTAGCATTGTAACTAAAAGTGACATATCAACCATCCACCTATATAAGGTTCTTAGAGCTTGGGTAGTCTCCAATAATATGTCTAGAAAATAAACTATCTAGATATAATAATTTCTTACTGGTATTTTTCAATCGTATTTTGTATAAATAATTTAAACGAGAAATGATTTTTGTACCCACACATTCTTGGGTACAAAAACGTTAGAAAAAATATCTTTAGGAATTTGAAGATATCTAATAGTTCTACCAGTATATTTATGAGTTTTAGAAATAAAACCATCTTAGGTCCATAATAATATGAACTATTTATAGAATTATAAGAAATTGAACTATGAACAACCTTATTTTTATAAATTTTCCTTTAACTAGGTTAGTACCCAATTCCAATTGTATAATATGGGGTGGTATTCATACCAAGAACCATGGTCAGGGTTTCCCTTCCATTTTTAAATATTTCAAGATCCTTTTTAATTTTTTCATTATACATTTTAATCTCATTGTTTTCTTTTAAAAAAGAAGCATTATTTTTTTGTAAAAAAATAACTTTTATCACTAACACATAAAATAGGAAACCTTTTCATATTTTTATATTTATATTTCAATTCATTCATGGTGTCTTAAAGCATAAAAAAATATTCCCCCAATTCATCATTAGTCATTTATAATTCATGAGGATTATTTCAATGTGAAATAGAATCACTTACCTCAGATGGGATTTCAATAAAATACATATTAAACCTTTTATTATTTTCTTCCCTTCTTAAATCAGATTCACTAGAACTATCTTCATAGTCACTCCAGGTTTCCTTAATATATTTATAGGGTAATTTTCCTCTATCATCATTTCCCTTTTTTACTTCAATTTTGGACATTCTACATTGATATTTCCTTTTCTCTTTCACTCATAATGAGTCACCTCTCTTGGTTTTTTTCCTTGTTCTAACATCCTATTTTCACATACCTTCTTACATAGTTTCATTTCTTGAAGAATTTATTCATTATGTAGAATTTATTAAATATTCAAGCTAGATGATCCATCTCTTCATCACTATCAGAAGCTGAATAATCTTGACTTGATATATTTTCTTTTATTTTATCATCCATCTTTGACTCATATTTATTGAAATTGATTTTTTATTTGGTTTTTCAACTTCATTATTCACTTTTAACTCTTCCTCATAAATAATTAGGTTTATAATAAGCTCCTTCATTGGATTTTTTCTTCAATCGCATGACTCTAAAATAGAGAATATAGATCCCCTTCATCAATTAGGTAAGCATTATAGAATTCTCAACACTTGATCTTTATCATAAATTTAATTTCCAAACTCATTTATAATATTGAATATTTTATTGAACCTAAGATACATCTCAAAACATAATTCATCATAATTTATTTTAAATATATCATATTAAATAGTATAATAATTTAGATTCATTTCTTTAAAATTTTATGTGCCTTCATTAAATACAGTAAGAGTGTCCCATATTTGATTAACAATATCACATAAATAAATTATATTAAATTCATCTTCAAAAAATTTAAAACATACGGAATTCATAAAATTAAAGTTACATTTATAATAATGTTTTTATAATCACTCCAATAATGCCTAAAGGCTTTTAATTTTTCTAATTTATCTTTTATTATTGTCCAAATATCAAAACACATTAAATCAAGGTGTATTTTCATTCTAATTTTCCACTAATCATAATTCTGATTATTAAATTAAGGTGGTATATTGAAAGCATAAACTTATTTCATAGAATATTCTAGGATAATAAAGAAGCTAAATTAAAATAAATAATTATTTTTTTGAGTGACTTGATCAAATTCAATAAAAAAGGGCAAAAAATATTAAAAACAAAAAACTTTCTCTAATACCAAATTATGGCCCTAGTGAATTACTAAAGAGGGGGTAAATTGAGTATAAACAAGTTTCAATTAAAAATATTTTAAAAATTAAATTTAAAACACCCCAAAAATAATATAACCCAGTAAACTAATTTTGTAGATATAAATAATTTGCTGATTTGAAATGATTTTTCAAAAATATGATCAACAGTCGATTAAAAAGTTCAAAAACAATTTATCTTTTGAAATTATTTTACTCACACCAATAATAATTATATCATAATTAAAATATAACAATCATAATATTTTTCTAAGAATAATTTTTTAATTCAAATTATAAAAAAAAATTAAAAACATGGTGAATTTTAAAATAATTGGTGCAGTATCAATCCAAGACTCAGTCCTCTACACATGATAGAATACCACTATAAATGAGGTTTATTAAAATAAACATAGTGATCTAAAACATAGATCAAGTGTGTAAAAAATAACTGCACGTTGAGAATTATAGGTTACAATCATACTTTTTCACTTTTATCCATGGGATGAAAATATAAAATAAAAGAGAAAAGAGTATCAAATTATTATCCAATATAGTATAGAATATTGTGATAAAATAATAAAAAAATAAATAAAGTAAAAATTTAAAGAAAATAATGAAAAAGAAGAAGAGAGAAATAATACAGAAGTTTTGTGAAGTTCTCTTCCTCTGATCAAGCTTGAGATGATCAACAATGATCTTATTCTTCTATTAGATTATTGTAAACATGTACTTGATATCACTTAAACCCCTTTTTCAAGGCTTTCATAGGGGTTCAAGTTTTTCATGAAAAATATAGTGTCAGGGAAATCATAGGAAAATCCTATTTCTTTTCAGTAGGAACTACTTATGACTTTAGCATTCACATCCATTATCACAGAAATCACACTTTTTTCACATGAGTTACCTTGGTTTAATTCTTTTTCAAAAACATAGATTATTCATTGTAGGATGTTAATAAATTAAATCATCATATCAAGTAGGAAATCTTGTAAAGGATGACTTAGTCATAAATTCTACAAAGTAGTATTTTAATAATAATAATTCTTAAATCCTCATACTAAGAAACTCAATTACTGTCATTAAATTCCATAAAATAGCTATTGTAATATTTAATTTTTATTTAATCTCAAATACACATGGAAGTAGAAAATTTCTATATAAGAAGATATCTCAATAGAATCACATATTTTCTCATGGTAATAGATATGTTTCAAGATAGCAGAATCCCTCTTATGGTAGAATATTAATTGTGATAGTAGTAGAATTATTCTAAGAGTAATGGAATTAAACTAATGATTACATAGTTTAACTGATGGTAGTATAATGAAATTGATAGTCCAAAAGTTCAAATGATGGTAGCATAATTCAACTGACTGTAACATCTTATACTTAGAGAAATTCATCAAAAACCAAGAGTTACGAAGTTCTACCATTCAACACATAAATAATTATGAATAAATTAACAATAATTTGTGTGAATAAAAATAAGGAATTTATAGATTGATCCAACACACTATGGTTTAGTTTCAGATATTTTTTCTATAGTTTTCATATAGTTTGAAAACTGTATAGTCAAACTATACAAAGAGAAATGGCTTGAGACTATTCCATCTGTACGATTTGAATATGATCTGAAAAATCATGTGGACTAACATTTTTTTTAAATCATATATTTTACCAAAATTTCACCTTGGGATTTTATCCCTCACCACCCTATCCTTCCGCCCTTATGTGTGTACATATTGGGGGTTCTCCCCATCACTTTTCTCTTGAGCCCCTTCAAAGGGGTGGTATTTTATGCATTTTTATGGTGGTTCGTGGTGTATTCCTTTCTTTATTTCCCTGCACTTATCTATTCCTTAATTTCCTCTAATTTTGGGATTATATGGATTGGGTATTATGACCATTTATTCCAAATCATGGTATAAATTGTCCTGATTCTTAGGGATTTTGTGTGCAGATCGAAGAGGAGGTCCTGAGAGGACATAATCAAGTCACATTTCATTATTCACCTTGATGTAGGTGTCATCATAGAAAAATTATGTTTATTAGATAAAATTAAATTATAATTTCTATTTGAATTAATGTTATGTGTTAGTTATTTTTCATGATATGGTTTTGGGGTCATCATGGACCCCTTGATTATGTTTGGTCACAGTTTCGATGTGCAAAGGTGGTCCAATGAGTGGTTAAGTATTTATAACTTTTTTTTTAAATTTTTAATTTAAATATAATTGGTATAGATAATTAAATTGATTTGTAAAACTAACTATATTGTGTTACAATTACTTATTTGTTATTTCAAGGCTTGGGATTGGAGCTTGGTTCGTTATTGGTTCTTGGACAAGCCTAGTTAGAGGTGGTCAAGATATGAATTAAGTGAAATATATTCAATTAAGATGGGTAGAATTAAATTTCCCAAGATTATTAGTTGTTAGTTGATTTTATGTCACAACCCAAACCAACGGGGCTCAATCAAAAACTACCCCAATCCCACATCCAATAGTCTAGGTTCTAGTGACCAGTGTCTAATAGGCATATCACAGACATGGGAATAATTTTTCTAATGTACTTATACACATTCACACATCTCTAAACACATATAATGATTAAATGTAAAATAATTTATAAAAATACATGCATACAACCATAATACCAAAATTATATGATGACATAATGTAATAGAAAGCATAAAAAGGGGCCAAGTACATGTCCACACCAAATTGGAAAGTAATGTATGACCTATTTAGAAGGAAGGGATTGTTGTCAAATGCAACACCAATATACACCTCAGTATGTCTAGACAAAACTAAGCTCCACCTAGTCCTGGTCCTCAAAGGACTTTGTAGAAAGTTTTGTTATCTGTATAAGACATGACATGTGAGATAAGAGTCCATACATGGGTGAGTATAACAATACCCAGTAGGACACCCCAAAATCAAAAAGTATAAAGAATTAGGAGTATTCATCTCATTAAAAATAGGTATGTCAAAAAATATTTGATATATAATGATAACCATGGATATCCAAGATATACTAATAAAAGACTATGAGTCACAAAGTTTCTCAACCACTTCCAACTGTAGATCTTCTATTTGGTTTCAAGGTAATGCAAATCTTTGATATCACCCTCCATGAGCCTTTTCATCACTGGTGGAACTCAACCAAGATATATCACTCATAAGATATATCTAAGCCAATGGAACATCCCCTTCATCCCATAGGTCATTCTCATTTGGGAGGAACTGCACACTGAGCCATACTTCCACATAACACACTCAACCCAAAGGTCATGCTTGTTATGTATAGCCAAGAAAAGGAACATTAAAAACTGATAGGTTTCATCAGAGATACACACTCTATAGAAATAATACCCCATTATAAATATCTCTATTCATATATAGGGGTTAAAACCCGGGGCTCGTTGGGGGGACACTAGAAACTACTAGAAACATCCTCCTAAATAAGGGATTGATTCCCATGTAGTGTTGGTCACACCAACTACACAAGCCCTATATAAGGAAACATGAAGTAAAATAGGATATCTCTCTGAATCTTGGAGGAATGAAAGATTTAAGCTGTTGATGGGTCTAGTCAAAGTGGATTGAGGTAACTCATTCCTGAATAAGGGAACTCACCTACACTACACTGATCATCAGGATGCTTCAGAGTGGTCACCTTCTATGATGAAAATGGGATACTACATCGAAACCTCATAGTAATGGACCAAGGGAATATATTTAATTTGTAATGGACCAAGGAATTTCAAATAATCTCACCACATAGATGAAATGAGGAGAAATAGGAATCCAGTATATTCTTAAAAGAGTACATAGGATGTCCTTGAGGGTACACGGTGTGTCTCTCAAACCTAACATTGTTCATGTATCACACTCACACAACATGAATTTCAAAAGGTACATAACATGTTCACTAAGGGTACATGGATTGTAGGTGTTGATCCGGTACCCAGTGTTCTATTTTCCCCATATCTATGTACATAGGGTCATGCCCGTGTAATTGGTCATGTCTGAGTACAAGACTCTTCCCATGTACTCTGGCATGCTCAAGTACTTCCCAAATACACAACATATAGGGGTATGGACTAGAAATCAGCATGTATCATGGTCATACCATTGTACTTTCCAAATTAAAAGACATGTAACCCACAAAACACAACATGTGGGGCCACACAATCATTTGGTCATGTACTCCATGTACATGCCAAGCTACCTACTAAGGTGTACATGAAATGTGCCATAGACCACATGGCGTGTAATACTACCTATCCTCTTGGGTGTGTAATCCCTATACAAGTTGATCTAATTCTTTTTGGGGTCACACGATGTGTGTTAGGGACCACATGACATGTGATCCTTCTCTCTCCGTAGAAATCCTAGTCACCGCTCTAAGGACTATTCATGGAGTGTGTCCTTAAAGTGCACACCATGTATATGAGGATATTCTAGAATCCCTAATATCTTCATGCGGCTTTTCTTATTCTTCCCAATTCCTTCTAATATGTCTCTAAAATCACCAAAAAAACATAGATCTTGATCCATGTGAACACGTCTATCAATGTCAGCTCGATTCTGGCCATTCCCAATCTTGGGAAATAGCCTCCATTATTCCTCTCTACTGCTTCACACCCTACATGAAATGGGGGTCTCCAATCCATCCTTGATCTCCAACCATAATCATGCAACATTACCCCTTCACTTGTCCTAAATATATATATATATATATATATATATATATATATATATATATATATATGATTTATTATGCTAAAGATCAAACATGAAAGGATCGCTTTTTGAGAATTCATAAAACCACTGACCAAAAGAAATGTTAGCGATTATCATGCATAGAATGGGGGGAAAACCATAAAAAACAAGATAAGGATGGAGCTTCAGTAATTTTTTAGATTAGCCTCTATCTATAACCATTACAATTTCTAATTAATATCCAACAATGAACAATAAAAAATAATTATCCCTCATATCTTAGATAAAAAAACTCATACCCACAAAATTATTGACCCACAAATCAATCCATTAGTAGATTGATTTTTATTCATCTTAGGAAAATAAAATAGTGATAATTAAACAAAAGAAACGTCCTACCTCAATTTATATCAATAACTGATGAAAAATTAATTTGTTTCATTGTTGTTGGTGAGACCCTCAATTTCTATTATCACACTGATCGCCAAATCTCGATCCATCGATGTTCATTTAAGAATCCTACAAGAACATCCTCCAAAAGCTCATCCCAAATATCTATGCTTATGCGGATAACCCTAGGTATTTTTCATAACAATATATTTATAGAGGTTTAATAGGTTTTTTCTTTAAATGAAACAATTAAATAAATAATAATCTATTTATTTAAATATTTCTCCCAAGATGGAACTCAATCCAAACACCCAACACTAACCAAGGTTATGTAACACCTTGGGTAAACCCCATGTTTTAAAGTTAATAGTGGTCTCCTATTTCTTATTTGAGAAACCATTTTGGATTTATTATAATTTTTAAGGAAAATTGTGTGTGTGTGATATTAATATATTTAATATTTTCAAAATATCAATTTCATGGTCATCAAGGCTGGGAATCTCGCACTACCTTGGTGCTTGGATCCTGAAATATTCTTATAAGTATTTTGTAGTATTAAATGGGAAAAAACTATAAATTACATTATTCCTCCCTTCAAGGATTTTTATCCCAAAAAAGAATAAATGAAAACAAAAATGTGGGGATACTGAACTCTCAACTAAGTCCCCCACTCCCATCAATTATCCCAATGAATTAATTTTCTATCAACAAACATGCATCTAAGGAAAACACATGACCATGAAGGATCTTTCTCTAAAATTTATCAATGTCATTGGATCATTGATAAAGGAAACTCCACTCTCACATTCCAATATACCAAGGTCAGTATTAAAAATTGATTTATGGACATACATCCTTAATTGTACCATGTGGAGAACACAAAGTATCCAAATCTAATGTGGTCATTGGGTTAATAATTTCACCACCTTGTTATCTTGACATAATAGTAGGAAAAAGATCGGTCCTAGGAACCAAAAAGATAACCTAAATCTCTAGCTAAAACTCCACAACTATTAAAATTTAAAGGGCTTTATCATTGGTTTGTAAAGAACTAAAGACGTTTCTAGGAAGATCTCATCCATCCATGTATAAAATGAACCCATAAAACAATCACTAGAAAACAACTAAGGATCAAGATCTATCACCCACTAGATCCGACCAATATGACAGTGACCTATAAGGTCTCCCATATATGGCCTCAAAAGGTGGTATGCTGATGGTGGATTGTTCATCACTATGATACAAAAACTCTACTAATGGTAGATGATCCTACCAGTTATGGACCAAAACCAAAATGTGAGCCTGAATCATGTTTACCATAACTTAATTGGTATAATTTTACTGACCAGTAGACTGGGTTAAAACATTGTTCTCAATTGCAACCAAGTCCCCAAATACTTCATGCATCATCTCCCCAATCATGCTATTAAGTAATAATTATTATATGTCGAGATCATCAAGGGATTTCCATAAAACTGGAGTACCTATTTCATTTATAAGAATCATGACCTATCCACAATGATTTGTTGGTAATCACACATAGAAAAACCAGATAGTAAGAGTTTATCTTGAAAAAAAAATTCAACTCCGTTGGATTCCCAACTGATTCCAAGAGATCATGGCACATCCTCACCTCCATCAGATATACTTCTAATGTAAAAACTCCTCATCACCTCCTCTCATTTTGTGACCGGTGTCACCATCCATCCTCAAAAAATGATTATGAGGCGTGGATATTTGGTATGAAGAATATAAAAATCGATATCTTTAAATAATACCTCCCTAGATCTTTAATGAAATGGAAAAGTAACAACTATTGACTAGAGGTAAACTACATTATCCTCAAGTGTCTCTAGTGCTCAAACTTGAATGCCAATAACACATGGATGTCATTGAAGAATACTATCATGAACTAATACAAGAAGTTTTAAGGATCCATCCCATAAGTCTCATGATTCTTTTGTGGCATACAACACACCAAAGATCATCACCATGAGCTCAAAAAAAATTAAATGTATTTAGAAAGACACTTTTGGTATATCATGCTCTAAAACCAGAGTTGGTGATAACCTATCCTGAGGTCACTCCTTATTAAAGGAGGAAAACTATGTCCCAAAAAACCAAAAGCACCGCTACAATTACTAGGAGTAACCAACTAAGCATGGATGACAGGAAACTAGTCCATTCTGAGGAAAGCATCATAGGGTCTCACATCCACTACAAACAGATTCCACATAATGATCTCTCTCTCCTCCCAGATTAAGGGAACATTGACTATAAAAGTGTATAGTCATTAATCCTCTCTACAAGAGCCTCTAACCCTAGGGTCTAGGAAAAAGGTTCTAATAGTATCACTAGGTCTCGAACATGGGATATGATCAAGTATAAATTGCTCCTAACTCCTTGTGAAACTTAAACTGGGAAAGTTAATACAGACATCATACCTTGAACCTCACTTGAAGTATATATGTGCTCCTACTACTTGGAACTGATTCATTCCCATTCTCACCTTTTTACCAAAACCATGGATTTTTTTGACCACTTATCACATCAAAAGGACCTCAAAAACACAAGTAAATGGAACTCATCCACCACACCTTGAAACTATCCTCTTTGGGTGGCACTGACTCACTCGCACGATTTGGGAACATGTCTCAAAAATGCGTCTTAGTGGGAGAATTTTCCATATACCTTGAATATCCAAACTCACTCTAAACATCATCACCAACATAGGTATCTACCAACACCTCCACATATCCCTATAAAATAAATCGAAAAAAGTAGGAAAAATGGTGTCTCATACCTATGTCTAACTGTACTACAACAAGAGTAGAGGGAACATAGATTGTACCTTGAAACACTCATGGTTCCTCCGGGTAATGAACCTCTAATTCCTAAAGCTATCCAAGATTACAACCACTGGCTTCAAAAACCTAGAGTGGTCCACCTATGGGTGGTGGTGGGAGAAATAAACCAAAGAACCTTCCATATTCTACTACTCCCCCAACTCCTCCATCACATCTAACACCCTATGGACCTCCTTCCTCTAGATGCTACCTCTACCTAGGTATTTCAATGACCTCCTTTATGACTATAGTACAATAGGTAGGAAAATACCACATTATATATCCTCTCTCATTTTAATCAAAGAAATTTCTCCATCTCAACGAACTAATCTTTCCCCTAGATATCTAATGAAATCTCATGTTTTGTGAATTATATCTCACGCCTACTATCAGTTGGTCTTACTAACCCTACATCCTAGTAAATACCCACCTCAAAAGCTCATGATATACATTTAAACCCTATGAATCATCATCTATAACCAAAATATCCAACCAAAACTAAGTTTAGAATACTTCACCAAGATAAACCACTAGAGGTGGGTATAAAAACTAATAAATAGGTGAAATCACCACATGATGACCATCCTAAAGAAAGACCGCCTCCTGATTAATACCCTTCACAGAGGCATCATCACTCATCAGGTAAAACTCTATAATCTTCTAAAAAACCTCACTATCTATCATCATGAATAAATCCTAAAAGAAGACTTGATGTACCAATGATAATTAGTATATCTAGTTGGTTGACTTAAGAAGGACATGGACACCAAAACCCATTCATATATGATGCATGTACCAAATCTTTCCCTATAACCAGTGCTTATATGTATTGAGTTAACAATTAGGTAATCATAGTCATAGTAAATGGCTATGTTATCCCCACACCAATACTAGAGTCCATGTATTGATATCTAAACTAAAAATATTTTAATATGACTTCCATAGTGCCCAAACCATACCTCACATCTTTCCAAAACTCCAAACTCTAGTCCTGAACCTAGGTTAGTGTCATTCCACTTCTTCCTGGGAATATCATTGATAGTAATATATCATTACCCAACCTAATATGGATTGAGATGCAACTATCACAATCTCACCTTCAATAGTTCAAGGTCTTACGATGAGCACTG
Source organism: Viscum album (assembly GCA_963277665.1). NCBI lineage: Eukaryota > Viridiplantae > Streptophyta > Magnoliopsida > Santalales > Viscaceae > Viscum > Viscum album. The sequence continues at coordinate 2,116,221,694 of OY728161.1, read as the reverse complement.
AGTAGTCATATCACATACATGGGAGGAATTTTCCAAATCCACCTGTATAGAAGGACACATCTCTAAAATCATACAATGAAAAATGTAAAAAAACTGATAAAAATTACCAAATACATCTATAATCCCACAATTATAGTATGAAATAAAGTATTGGTAGGCATAAAAAGGTGAAAAATACAAGCCCACCAAAAACTTGAATGTAAATTCCAACCATCTCAGAAGGAACGGGATACATTCAAATGCAACATTGGTATAAACCTTGGCCTATCTTACCCAAAATAAGATCAAACTACTCTTGGTCCTCTAAATACTCTGTAAACAATGACCATAATCTACATAAGACATGAAATGTGTGGGAAAATCCCATGCATGGGTGAGTATAACAATACCAATTAGGACACCCCAAAATCACCAAGCATAAAGCCTTAAGAGTATTTAGATATTCTAACATAGGTATGTCAAATCCCATGCATGGGTGAGCTACACTAGAATCCATTTTTATCCATTCATACCCTACTCTATTTATATTTCATGATATTTTTATATTTAAGTGTGGGGGTTTTGGGAAGTATTTTAAGTGGGGATGTATTAAGTTTTATGGAAAAAGTTTGGGAATTATATTTTGGTTATTTTTAAGGTATGATGTTTTATACATTATTCTTAATAGTTTCCCCTTCTTGAAAAAAATAAAAAATAAAAAACTGAGAGAAAAAATGTGGGTTGTGACTTTGGAGTATTAAAAATCACCATCACCAGACCTATAATTTTTATCTTATGTGGTTTGGTGGTAGAAGTGAGATATTTTCTAAGCATAACATTCAAAAAATTAAAATAATGAAAAATAAAAGAAAAATAAAAGAAAAAATCAAAAAGTATAAAATCATTCATTATGATTTATTTGATCATGACCTTTACATTGAGCTTTGGGGAATTGGGAATTGCTACTTTGAATAAGAGAATGTGTTGGAAAAGTAATGAAAAAAAAGAAATAATAGGAGAATGTAAATTCACTTTTACATTTTATATCATGGATTATACTTTATAGATAAGCCTCTTCCTCTGAGACTTAATTTTTCAAACATCAATCCTACCAAATATAGGACTCAGATTCATCAGAGCCATTATTAAAAATTCCTCATGGTGTTATGTAAATGTTTTTTATAGAGTATATAAATTAGTTCATTTTAAATCCTATTGAAATGGAGCATGTACTCATGATAAGAGCATAAATCTACATGAATTTTTACCATGAGTGATGTGAGAATAGAATACATTGTGAGGTAAATCATGACATCGAATGTTTGATAGTAATGAATTGTGATATATAAATGGATGATAGGAGAAGAACCACCAGTTATCAATGGAAAAAATTAAAATACATTTGTTGATTATTTTTTTTGAGTAATGACAAGTTGACATAGTTTTTTATGTGAATCTTGAAGTCTGGTCCCCCATTAATAATAATTTAATTTAATTGCTTGGTAATTTGAACCTTAGTAACATGGTGTTCCTCTTTTGTTTATATTGAGATTACATGCTTGAGTATAAGAAATTTCTAGGTGTGGTGGAATTGAAAGATCAATATTTTAAATGATTATTTTAGAATAAAACATATTTTTTGTAGAAATTTAATTATTAATCTTGTTGGTATCTAATTGTTTATATGTTTTTTGGTAGGATATGGAATTTGATCAAAATGAACAAAAAGAGATGAATATAGTGAGCTGCAACCACTTCACACCACGCCACAAACCAGTATAGAGTGACATACATTTTTTTAAGATAAATTGAAGATATATAAAGGTGAAGCAATAAGTTGATGTCTTTTAAGTGAATAATCAAGATGAAACTCATAAAAACCCACTGGTATTCAGCATTATATGTCATGAATATTATTCACGACAAGAAACATGAGGGATTACAAGATGTGGATAAATGTCACGAGAAGATTTAACCCAAACATTACACATCATGTAATTCATTTACTATTTGTAAACCTTTCATAATAAATAGTGGGAAAATACTCACAGCCCCATAGGTTACACGTCATGAAACATTTACACAACATGAAACCCCTAACGCTGACACTGAAATGATAGGTTTCATAAGATTAAATATGGTATCCACCCATTTTTATGAACTGATACCACCTTAGATAACCATTATGAACAATTTATAATTCATTTAAGTCTCTTACATGCCTATAAATAAGAGTACATTATGTTTTTATTGAGGATTGATCAGCAAGGTAACCTCTGTATGATGGGCTACTAAAAATTTATTTCCCTTATTTTCTCCTCTTTTATTTTCTTCATTATGTGATATCTACCCTCTCACAAATCAACTCAAATGCCCTATCCATAGAGTTTTAGTTCCATTAAGTGATAAATAATGTGGGAGAATTATCTGATTGTTATGTTTAAGTTTTTGCATTTAATGGAACACAACCTTTTCTCTTTCTTCTACCAAATGGTTTCAATTGTTTATTTAGTTTTTAATTATGAATATATCTGAACTAGGGTTAGATTCTTTTTATTTCAATTTCCTTGGTATATGATCTATACCTACCTACACCTACTTACTATCTATTTTATATGGAACATATTAGGGTTGGTTGGTGAGTGGTGAGTGATTACTAGCATGAGTGAGTAATTGTGATGGGGACTATTGTTATTTAGGGGATAACAATTCCCAATTAGGAATTGCCTTAATTTATTAAAAGAGCCAGTTTCAATGCCATCAACATATAAAAAAGGGTATTCCAATTAATACTTGATTAGTTATTCCCTTACCATCACCATTTTCCTAATGTGGAGATGAATCAATATAGGAATCCCTCTCTTACCTACCAGTAGAAGTAGAATTGGTAAAAACTAGTAACAACGATATAATAGAACTAGGTTCAGTGAAACCCACTTTGATCCCCATCTTTCTCAATTGTTTTCAAATCAATCAATGTAAACTAATTTATGTTTTAAATTTTCTCAAACCAATCAAAACTTGATTTTTAAAAGTTAACCAAAAGTGACAAAAAAAATTCCATGCACTCCTCATATGGAGAAAACCTAGGTTAACTAATATAATATACATCGGTAATTAAAATATTATTTATACTCGTCCACATTACCCTGCTCATCAAGAAGCTATAGAGGGGTCACCCTCTATGATGATAATGGTATAATGAACCAAACCCTCATAGGAATGGACCGAGGAAACATACTCAACTAATATTGGTCCCTAGAAACTCATGTAAGCTCACTAAGAAGTTGAGTTGAGGATAAAGATGAAGTCAACCAATCCTAAATGGAGTAAATGGTGTATCCCTAAGGGTACATAGCATGTCTCTCAAGACTATAACTACCCATGCCTTGCACTCACACAAAATTCATTTCAAAAAGTACATGTTGTTTCTACTAAGGGTATACGATGTGTAGGTGTTGATCAAGAACATGGTGTGTTGTTATGGTTGTTTCTGTGTACACTAGATTGTGCCCATGTACTTTTTTGTGTCTGAGTATAAAACTCTTCCCATGTACTTCCAAAGTAAATGGCATATAGAGGCATGGGATAGAACTAAATGTGTGTCTTACCCATTCTCATGTACTTTCCTATGTACATAACATGTGCAAACACAAAATCTCTTGGACGTGTACTCCCTATATATGTTGATCCACCTTCTAGGGTGTACATGGTGTGTGGAATGGCCCACATGGTGTGTAACAATACCCAACCTCCTAATAATATATTCCCTACATAGATTGAGCTTCCCAACTAGGGTTCATGAAATGTGTGGTTGTGTCCAAATGGGATGAAATCCTTAACTCTCTATAGAAACCATATCTTCCACTCTGAGGACTATACATGTTGTTTTTTCTTTAAGTACACACCTTGTATATCAGGATTTTATAGAATCCCAGATCTCTTCTTTTATATTCACTCATTTCTCTTAATTCCTTCAGATCTATCTCAAAACTCACTAAAAACCACATATCTTGATTCATGTGAGCCCATATGTCACCTCCATCCGGGTTCTGGACATTCCCACCACCATTGTGCCTATTTGTTGTGGAATTTCCTACAAAAATTAGAGGTCTCTAGCCCACTCCTGATATACCACCATCTTCATGCATCATTACACATTTTCCGATCCTAAAACTAGATCTATGGAAATGATAGTTTGTACCAAATATCGAATGTACAACAATCTCTTTATGGGTATTCATCGAACCACTAACCAAAATAAATGTTGATGATGGTCACATGTAAAACAAGGGATGGAAACCACAAAACAGAAGATGATGAATGAAACATGGCCATTATTTGGATTAGACTCAATTAATTTTTGTTATAGAAATGAATGAATATCCAACAATGAACAATAAAATAATTATCCCTTGATTCCCATATAAAACCCCATACCTGAAAAATGATCATCCTATAAACCAATTTGTTAGTCCATTAATTTGTGTTTGTTATAGGATAATAAAATATGGATAAATATACAAAAATATACATCCTACCTCAATTTTGATCAATATTTGATGAAGAATGAATATGTATCATTTTCTTTGCTGAGATCCTCAATTTCTATTGGCACATTGATCGTTAAAGCTCTATTTTCCAATGTTCATTCGAGAATCCTCCAAGAACTTCCTCTAATGGATCCTCCAAAATCTCTACGGCTATTCTGCTAACCAAAGGGATTTTGAATTACCAAATATTTATTTATTATTAATTATTTTGGGCTTTTAATGAATCAATTAAATAAATATTTATCTATTTATTTAATTATTTCACCTAAAATTGTGCTCAATCCAAACACCCGACGCTAACCAAGGTTATGTCCTTCCTAAGGTAAAAATCATGTTTTAAACTCAATGGTGTCTTATATTTCCAATATGAGACTCCTTTTTGGAGTTATTATAATTTTTTATGAATACCATGCATGTGTGATATTAATATATTTAATATTTTAAAATATCAATTCCATGCTCACCGGGCCTCGGAATCTCAAGTTGCGTTAGCACCTGGCTTCAAAAATATTCCTAGAAATATTAAAAATTATTAAATGGAAAATAATAAGACGTTAATATTTACATTCACGTTCCATCATTATTATATTGTCTGAATGTTTCAAGACCTATGTGATCCTTTCATAAAGGTGGGACATGCTTTCCTTAGACAAATAGTCAACATGAGTCGCCTATCTTATTAAATGGTTTGATGGTGTATCTTTTGTTGAATGAATACTGGTGGCCCTATTTATGGATTTTTTGTGAGGAATGAAATTTATTTTTAAATTAAAAAAATGTATTTCCTCTTTAAAATTCGATTTAAAATAATATCTGGTAAAGGTGAAATTTCATAGGAAAATGGGTGATTTGAGAAAATAGTTTGAAATGGTATATCAAAATGGAAAATAGGTTTTCTATATAATGAATTGGTGGGTTTTGGTCCAATGATGTGATTAATTTTTTATATTTTTTAAAATAGGATTTGACTTGGTTTCTAAAGAAAATTCAGTTGGGATTGGTTGAATTTTTTTGGTTCATTTGACATCATGAGGGAAACACCATATTTTCTAAAGCATGAGTCCTTTTATGTGATCCATTTTTATGATTTCCTTATGTGATTATTATTTATTGATAATTCATGTTATTTGGGATGGTCAATGATGTTTTACTTTGGTATAAATTTATTGGGTGATCTTGATAGATGTGAAAAGTCCACTAGATAATAGATTTGAGTCTGAAAGACCCTAATGAGTGACGAGGGGTGATATAACTAGAATTAAGTGTCGGGGCTGGGAGATGGAAATATGATAAAGGAACCAATGTAGGGTTCCCATCACAATATGTGACTTAGGGGACCTCGGTGGGTTACCAAGTAATATATGGACCCTAGAGAGGGTGTGTAAGGGAAATGGGTAGTGGTGATTGTACATGTCACATCAAAACCCAAATCTAGGGTTTGAGGTCAATGTAGTTGTGGATTTGGTAGGTTGTGCAGCTAAATTCAACCTATGTTATTTCAGACATATGGAATCCTAATGCTTTTACACATAATATTACATGATTCTAAAACTAAAATATTTATTAATACAACATAAGGATCATGAGACCTAGTGTACATAGATGACTAAGGTCATAATATATCAAATGTGACTAAAACATGGAATCCCTATTTTTTCCATATTTCTTAATATCTCCTAAATCCATTCAACTCATAAATCCTTTTGAGCTCCTAAAACTTCATCAGATAAAATAGGGAATACATAAAATAAATGGGTGATATAGAAACCCTAGTAAGGGAATAAATAGGACAAGGAAACATAACATATGATTCAAAAATATAAAATGATATCATAAAAGATAATTATCAAGATTAATTTCATGGAATCATATCATAAAGAACATGGTATCATAATATCATAGTTCTATAGGAAATTTGGAAAAAACATATAACATGACATAAACATGGGTCAAGGTTAACTACCTAGATAATATCACATGGTGGAAAATGCCCCATAATAGATAAGTTTTTTTCCCTAATACCATACATGATGCCTCATTAGAATAAAGCCTTGTGAAATTCATTGGAGAACAATCTAGGTATACCAATAATGACATGTTCATGATATATGTGTACCTAATTAAAGAAAACAATTATAAAAAACATTATAAAAATTACACATGGAAAGAAAATGGGTTTCATAATCATACTTCATATAATATTCAATGAAAAGTTTATAATGAAGGCATTTGATAAATGATCATAAGGCATGTATTCCCATATCAAAGGAAATGAGGATAAATTAGGTATGTATGAGAGAGACATATATATATATAATTTATAATAAATAAATAACATAATATGTTTCTTTTAATGAAAATACTTTTAAAAAAATCTTGAGTATAATAACCATTTCACTTTGAGTAACATCAAAGGATTTCATCGTAGATGGAAAATGATTTTGAAATATCAGTTTGGACATTATGCAAGTAAAATAACCTTTCCATTTTTAAAAAACCTATTTAAAATCTAAAACTTTCTCAAATATTAAGTAAAATTTGTTTTTAAAAAAATAATTATTGGGCCCGTGACACTCCGAACAACATACCAAATACCCCACAACCCACTTACTCAAGACTTCCCTCAACTGTGCCACTCAACAAGTCTGATTATTCGGTAATGTCCCCTTCTTTATGGGTACTATCCCCATATACCACTTACTCATCATTTGGATTAAATCTCTATGGATACGAGATTAAATCCCCATAGGGAACAGGACAATACTTGATACTCATCCCAGCTAAGTGGACTAGTAGAGTGTAGTCCTGAGTTAGTAGGATGTGGGGTATATGGTCTATTTTCAGGAGTGTCACAGGTCCAAAAATAAACTTTAAAACGTAAAATTCATTTTAAAACATTGATTTAACATTATGGAATAATACTTCCTTTAATCCCAAATACATTAAGAAACAAATATTCCTTTCATATTTTTTTAATAAAATTCAAAAATTATCTTGTTTGGAAAACAATAGGAATATTCCTATTAAAATATTTTATAAAAATCAAATTAAAGGTAAAAATGACTTTAAAAAATAATAGTAAAAACCTTTTTAAAACATTTTTAAAAAAATATTGACTTTGAATAAGAAGGATCTTCAACCGAATAGATAAATGAAGTAATATTTTCATAAAATCGTTTTTTAAATATTTTTAAGTACCAAAGAGAGGAAAATTTTACTATTAATTGAAAATTTCATGAATAACCAAATGATAATAAAATTAAATGGGTTTATTATAAAATTATAAAATAATTTCCTTTAATATAAATTCAATCATAAATAGTCCCGATTAAAATGAGATTGAAAAATAAACCCTTTCTACTTCGGTAACTTTGGAATAATAAATTCTTATGAATTAAGTAGATGAATTGAAAATTAAAATATCATGATATCAGAAGGATTCATGATATAGTATGTAAAGGATCTGTATATAAACCATTCATAACAAATGAAGTGCATAAAAAAATGTGTCTCAATGTATGAAGTTTGAGATAGCACCCTTACAAAGTTTGTATCATTGAGGTGAGAGTTACTCAATGGGATGGTTTTGTGCCAAAAAATTATATCCAAAAAATAAAAGTGTAAATAAAAAATAAATAAATACAAAGTAATTTTACACATATTTTTATCATAATATAATCAAAAAAATTAGTCGTATAACCCAATGAATGGAAATTGAGTTAAGAAACCTCATACCTCATGCTTCCATTTAGTTGAGTGCTATTTAACCTCATGTATAGTGGTTTTCAAGAATTTATTAACATGTAACAGAATAATATTATTATTTATAATATCATTTATTATCCTTTTATATCATATTATTACCTATTCATTAATAATATTTCATTATAACTATTTTTTGTGTGTTAATTGTCTTATTTTCTCCTGCATGTTTCGTCATGAAATTTATATATCTTTAAAAAGGATATAGTTAAATAATATATATAATGATATTAATGTTATAAATATCATTTTTTTATTAAATATATATTTATAATAATTTTTAAATTTTGAACATGGATAATGAATCACATTGAATCGTGGAGACAACAGGTCATACGTACACATGTGCAACGTTATCATTTCCTTAATGGGTGAAAGGTTAAGGAACTGGATTGTATATTAAATTTCCAGAATAAATATCATGTCATATATATATATATATAATATTTATTACATTCATCCTTTTTTACCATCTATGTAAATAATTAGTGAAAAACGAATCACATCGCTTCGCATAGCAGCAGTCCACCGTACACACGAACGACGTTATCACATTCTTTTTAGAATGGAAAGTAAGAAGTTATATGAGATATTTTAATTAAATAAGTATAATTATATCATAAATATTATATATAAATATTATATAAATCACTATATACATTTTAGATAAATGGTGATGGAAAAAGAATTATGTCGATTCTGGAGGCGATAGTCCGCTATCCCAATGATCAATGATTTTGTTTCCCATTTGAGGGATGAGTATATGGTTGTAGTTAATGCCCATAAAATAAAAAATATAAGTATATTTAACATATTTAGGTTATTATATCAGCTTGTTTTGTTAATATTTTAAGTAGGTAGAATAATAAATAAAATTAAACGGTCGGTTAAGGACATTGACTCTTTTTCAGACAACTTCTTTTAGTTTGCAGTAAAACACTTACTAGGTTCAATTTATCACCAAAAAAGGCTTCTAGGATGATATTATAGAATTAATTAATTAATAATGTTATTTATTGTATTAACCAATTAGTTATTGAAGTGTAGAAAGAAGATGAGAGGGGTGGCCTTTTATAAGTGGGGAAGAGGACATAGTTAGAATTTTTTAAAAGAAAGAACTTTGACCATGTTTTTCTCATGGAAAAATTTTCCAGAATTAAAAATTTTATAATGACCATACAATACTAATTATACAAGTTTTTGGTCATTTTTAACCCTCATCTTCTTATTTTATCCCCTAGGTAAACTCATTTTTACCACAACCACGGTAAATAATTTCTACTATTTTCATTATTTATTATGGTTAAAAATATAGTTGAAATTTTTAGATAATATAAATTATTATGATTAAAAATATGGAATACAGTTTTAAAAATTCAACTCATATAAGTGTTATAATTTAATTTTAAATTAAACCAGCAGGCGTGTTGAAAAAATGATTTTTTCCCATATAAAAACTTTTGAAATTTAAAAAAGTATTTATATAAGAATTCAATATGAAATTGATTATAATGAAATAAATTATTTAAATTGTAATTTATTTGAAATAATATTACTTTAAAAAAAATTAAAATATAATTTAAATGAAAATGTTGTTTTCAATAAATATCAACATTTTGTCACTATTCATCAAAAAATTAATCTTCTCATCAAATTCTCAAAAATTAACCCAAAGATAATTTTGAAATATATATTTCAAAAATTAAGTTTTCTATTTAAAATAAGTTTTCTTAGATTATAAAAAATTAATTTTAAATAATGTTCCCTAAGCGTGAATAAACCAACATTTAGAAAGATATAGTTTTTTAGAAAATAGTTTGTTTTCTTACAAATGGTTCTTATTTTTCTTCAAACCAATAGATAACCATTTAATTTATTTCATACATATGTGAAACATAAGTTGAATAATTTATTTAGTCTGATTCATACCCACAAATATAAATTACAGGTTATAATGTTCAGTTTTAAATAATAATACTTTCAAAGAATATCATGTTTCATTTAAACTTGGTGTTGCATGCATCACAAGCCATTGAAGAGATTGATTTTTTTAAATAATTATTTCATAAAGTCTTGGGTGTTATATTATTTAATTTGGTTGGTGTTGTGTTTCATATATTCTATTCAACATGATAATCCTCTTTTATAATATCAGGGTGTTACATTCTACCCCCTTAAATTAATTGTGTCCTTGTAATTTAATCTTGATCTTGGTAATAAAAGGTTTGAAATTTAAAAATACGTTTGTTGGAAATCAAAATCCTAAAAGGAGTTAATAAAAATTCCTCTTGATAAGATAGAAATTGATGTATTAATTTCATCTATAATAACACATTATTAGGTTTCTATATAGGATAACATTAGGGGGAAATGAAAACATGGACATGGCAGAGAATACTAAAGCCCAAGTATTGTTAGAGAGCGATAAAGATCATTGATCCTGTGAAATTGAATGATCATGAGAAAGTCAAAAAACACAAAACCATAAATATTTAATGAATTAAAATACCATTGATTCATTGGATATAAATGTTATAGGGTTACATTTTTTTAATATATTTTTCCTAGAGTTGACGGACTATTTTCTCATCAAGATAGAGAACACGAAAAAATATTATTTCATTATATCTTTATATTTCATAAACATAATTTCATACTTTCATTGTGATTTGATCAATTTCCACTTTACCACTTACTATAAGGAAATTAATATCAAATATGATTTTTTTAATCTTAAATAACTAAAATTAACTTTTAACATATCATAAGATCCATAAAAAAGTAACAAGTTATTCCTCCTTTATTTATTAAAACCAAAATGGTTAGAACAAGGTAATATAATAATCAAAATAAATACATTAACCTATAAAATTCAATAGTAACACCGAATACTTAACTTATATCATTACTTAAATAAATAATCCTATACCCTAAATAAGTTCAATAACCCTAACATGAAACAACATTTCAACCTCAAATGTTATCACTTACCCTTCAACTTACATCTCCAAAAACATAATAGAATCCTTACCAATTATTTATTTATGTTAAATCTAATGGTTATATATATATCAAACTAATAAAATGTTTCCTAAAATAAGACGAACATCCTGAAAATAGCATTAATCATCAAATCAGTTTTTAACCACTAATGTCTTCTATACAACATGTTTTTTTCCAAAAAAAATAAATAATATTTATTGAATATAATTACCTCAACTTCTTGTATAGATGATTATATTTTTTTCAATAATTTTTTTCACCATCAAATATTGACTTAACATTAAATCACTATTATAGTTCATCGATACCATTTAACATATTCTTGGAAATCCTTAAACAAAAATTACTACATGATGATACTTAGAAATTTCATGATACCATTAACAAAAACAATTCAACAACATGATTCCAGAGTTACAACACCTAAAAACTTTAATAATTATACATAAACGATTGTCATAAAATAGGCTCATATGATTTCATCTTTGGATTAGGTCATTGACTCAGATAGTTTCCAAGTTCCCCACATTTTCAACATTTAATTGTTAGTGTATTCTTAGGTTTAACTTTATTTCCAAACATATTTTTAACCAAAATCCCCATTTTTCTTTAAAAATTATCATCTTTATTCTCTCTTTTCCACACATATAGAATCTTCCAATTCCTTTAAGTAATTTTCCATGGTGCCTCTTCCCACATTTTTGACATTTAGGAAATTTAATATTTATTTATTTTTCATCTTTAACACTTGAACTTACAAGAGACGTTATCCTTCTCTACTTTGATGTGTTTTGAAATTAAACTGTGTTTTAGTTATTAATGTGAATTTGAGATATCTTATTTGGCCTGATCCCAAGATGTCTAACTACCATTCCTATTAGGTTAAGCATTTCATTAGGGAAATAATTATATTTCTCATCAAATTGGTAGTCATAATTATTTCTCCTATATACCACCATTAACTAACAAGATTAAAAGAAATATGATGAGAATGCATTAACATACAAAAGGGAAACTTATAAACCCATAAAGAATAAATTATAAATTATTAGTATGTCCTGACTAATGGGCCTTAAAATTTAAATATTTTTTATCCATGGTAATGATTCTTATTAGGTTTTCTTACCTAACATTTCATTCAAGTACTTCATAATTGTTTATAAAGAGTTTTTTAATTCTCAATGAATATCCTTAATGTGTGTCAACCCATGTGTACAGTAAGTCCCATTATCATTTACCAGGTAATGCTCAAGTGAAGATCAATGATCCTTTTTCAGAGTTATTACCCCAAGGTGTAGTCGTTCTAGAGTCATGCCCACATACAGTATCTATAATGGGATGTAATTGCTCAAAAACCACTTGCTTTATACTTCACCGAGATTTCAAAAAAAATTATATACTTAGTCTTATCTATAGAATTATTCATAGGGTTCTCAAAAAAATTCTCATCCTAGTTCCAAATGTTAACTAAACATTTCCTTTGATACCAATTATGGTTTCCCAAGCCTTTTACACATATTATTTCATGATTATTAAAAATAAATATCAATTAATAAAACACAAGTCTCATGATACATAGTGTCTTTGGAAGACTAGGATCATAATACATCAAAAGTAACTAAAACAAGGCATCCTTATTTATTTATTTTTCATTAATGTTCTGCTGAATCTTTCTGATATCGTAATACTACATTATATAACCTATGGAATACATAAAAGTAATGGGTGATCTATAAATCCCTAAAATTAAATAAACATGATAAGGAAACATAACATGTGAGTAAAAAATATAACATGAAGTCTCATGAGTAATTTTATGAAGGAATATTACAAACAACATGGTATTATAAGATCATGGAATCATAGAAAATGTGCAAAAAACATATATCATGACATAAAAATGAGTCAAGTATAAATTCTTTGATAATATCACATGATGTAAAAAGTTCATTAATGTATTATGTTTGCTCCTTAATCCCATAATTGACACCTCATGATACTAAAGTTTTACCCAATGCATTAGAGTGTTATCTAGGCACACCCAACATAATATGTTCATGATCTATGTGTGACAAATAAATAAAATAAATCATAATAAATAATATAATAATTGACCATGGAAAGAAAATGGCTTGCATAATAATTCTTTAAATCATACACAACATAAATTTCATAATGAATACATTTGAGAAATATTAATAATTCATGTATTACCATGTCAAAGGAATAGAACTAGGTATATATTTGAGATACATATATACATAACTTATAAGTAATCTATTATATCAAAGGTTATTTTTATTTATGAAAATAATTTTAAATAAATCTTTAGGAAAATGACCTTTTCATTTTGAGTAACATCAAAGGATTTCATCTTATATGTAAAATTATTTTTGAAAGATCGCTTTGAACATTTCTTGAGGAAAATATCCTTTATATTTTGAAAAAACATATTTAAAATATAAAACATTCTCAAAAAATAAGGGAAACATTTCTAAAAAATAACCTTATTAATATAAAAAAGGGTTTAAAACATTGAGTGTACATGATGGTGGAATAGTTCCATTCATTACATATACGTTAAAAAATAAAGATTCCTTTCACATTTTTATAAGAAAAGTAAGAAGGACATTATTTAGAAAATTACATGTTGATTCTTTCTAAAAAAATTTGTAAAAAGATAATAAATGGTAAAAATTACTTTAAAAATCATAGTAAAACATCTTTAGAAAACATGAATTAGAAAGAATAAGGATTTTCGACTAAAGAAAGAAATGAAGTCACATTTTCTAAAAAATATTGTCTTAATAATTTTAAGTAAAAAAGAGATTTAAATGGTATTATTACTTTACAATGACATGAATAAACATATGATAATAAAACTAAATGGTTTTATTAAATAATGATCAAATAATTTCCTTCAATGGAAACTCAAGCATAAGTAATCCCGATTAAAATGATATTGAAAAATAAACCATTACCACTTTGGGAACTTTTGAATCATAACTTCCCATGAATGAATAATGTGAATTGTAACTTAAAATATCATTATGTCGGAAGTATTAATGATATAATATGTAAATGGGAATTATACACACCATTCAAAATAAATTAGGTGCATAAAAGAATATGTGCCTCAAAGTAGGATGTTTGAGATGACACCATTACAAAGTTTGTATCATTGAGGTGAGAGTTAATAAATGGGGTTATTATGTCTAACAAATTTAGATTCACAAAAAAAAAGTTTAAATAAAATATAAATAAATAAATAATCATTTTACACATAACTGTTTCATAATATAATCAATGAAATAGTTGTATAACCCAATAAATGGAAATAGGGTTAAGAAAATCCTTACCTCGTGCTTCCATTTAGTTGAACAGAATTTAAACTCCAGTATAGTGGCTATAAAATGTTATTAACTTATACTAGAATCATATTATTGTTTATAATATCATATTTGATCCTTTTATAAAACCTTACTACCAATTATTTAGTAATCATTCATTATCACTATTGTTTTGGGTGTTAATTTCTTTGTTTTCTCCAACACATTTCATCGTTAAAATTCAGAATCATGAACATAGGTTATAGTTTCATCATATCCATAATTATAAATATGTTATAATTTTTATTTTTTCACTGTATACATATTTAGAATCATTATTTAGTTTTTAATAAGCATAATGGATCACATCACTTCATGGGGACGGTAGGTTGTATGTACGCAATAGCGATACTATCATTTCCTTAATGAGTGAAAAGGTAAGTCATTGAATTGTATATTAATTTTCTAGAATAAATGTCATTTCATATATATCACATATATTTTTTAAATTTATCCTTTCTTAACTTCTATGTAATTCATTAGTGAAAAACAAATCACATTGCTTTGGGAGGTGGTAGTCCATCATACACAAAAATGACAGTCATTGTGATTTTTCAGAGACACTTTGGAACTGGCCGAAATAGGTATGATATCGGGTAATCATTAAAGGGTAGGATTAGTTCCCCCTGGGGTGGTTTTTATAACTTGTTCATAAACACTCTTTCATTGGTTAAAGAATGTATGATATCCTCTAATGGTTGTGAGGTAGGACTAGGTCCCCCAGAGGTGTTTTTTGTGACTTGTTTAGAGACATCTGGCACTAGCTAAAGTATATATATTTGGGGCTTGAGGTAGCATGGAATAAACCTGATGACCCAAAATATACGTTTAATGTTCTTTTGTATTAGGTTTCTGGGTGGGTTTGTTTCATGGGTATGAATACACTCTTTATATTTTTCTTTCATGAATAACCACTTGATTGTAGTAATACGTAGTATTGTTGTGGAATTGGGGATGCCTACTGAGTTTTTGGACACACTTCCTACCCATTTACACAATATGGGTTTGTATGTACATAGGTATGTCTTTATGTTTTCTCTCTAGGAAGAAGTATTGTATATATATAGACACATGGTATAGGTTTAGTAGGTTTTGTAGGCTAAGAGTTCCACTATTGAGATTATAAGACTTAGTTTAGAGGCTAGTGTAGTTTATTTTCAGTTATAATTCATCTAGTATTTTCTAGTGTGTGGATTTTTATATATGATAGATGTTTTGATAATATATTTGTTGTTGTTTCTCTGTTATGTATTGATGAAACATTTAAATTGTTTTACTACTTTCTATTCTAGCCTATGGGGGCCATGTGCCTCCCTATTTTATGTCTATAGGTTTTTGGGATGCTCATTATATGGAAAAGTCATGCCAAAATTTTGGTAGATTTGGGAATTACCATGATCCTTATATTAGACATAATAGTCTCACCATGACTATATTATCCCTCACCACTAGTTGGTTGCATCTTTTATAAAGGGAGGTATTCTTGAGGCCTCATAGAGTCCCAACACATGCATCATTCAAGTAGTACAGTCTAGGGTATTACATCTCCTCTAATACTTATTCTGGGATACTAAATTTTTAATAAATCTATTTTTCTGTTCACATTTTTTTATAAAATTAATTTTTTATTCTATATCAAAGTTTTGTTTACTATAACCATATATTTATTTATTATATGTAAAATTTAACTTTATTTTCCTTATTATAAAGTCTAGATTACATTTCAGGTTTCTTCTTCTTATTATTATTTTAGTTTCCCAAGATATATATTATTTGACTTAGTTTTTCTTATGGGTGGATCTTGGTTTTACCTTTGGTTTTTTTACTAGAATTTTTTTATTATCTAACAATGGTTTATATTATATTGAATGTGTTATTACTTTAATTACTCGGTTTCTTACATCATTATATTTATTTTTTTCATATTTAGAACATGTTATATCTCTTGTCCCTTTATTTTATATATGTTTTTCATAAATATTATTCACCTTGGTTTATGCTTCTATTTTATATTTGATTAATCTTCTTCTTATATGACTTTTTCTCTTTTAGGAATATTATTAAAGTGGTTTTTTACTTGAAATAAATTAAATCTTACTTATATAATTGTAATAAAACTGATTGTATATTCATTGATGTTTTCAAAAAAAATTCCAATAGAAACAATAATATTACTATGCTTATTAAAAATGAAGGAGTTTTTTATTTAAATAATAATATTTCGTTATTAGTTACAATATACATTATTATATGATAAAATTATATATTATATTTTTTTTAAAACCATAATTCATCAACTTTATTATAAAAGGAATTATATAGACTCTTTGGTCAAATCCTATTAGGCATGTGTATCACACACCCTACACATACACCCCAATATATATGTAGTATTTTTTGTATTCTATGAATATATAGGTTATGTTCTTATATGGGTAGTGTACACCATTATACTAGTTGTTATTGGGATATAGAGGTGACCTTGGGTCACATTGTGATGATTTTAATATAGTTCTGGTTTAGTGGTTTGTATTTTACAGTTAATGCATTAGCCACATTGTACTTTTTATATTTTTAATATCTTCTATAATTTTATTCATTATGTAACTTGTATTATATATATTATCATGATTGAGTTTGATTTTTATTTTATTTATTCATCATTTAGTTTACTGTTATGTTTGACTAACTTATATCATTTTTAATGAGAGTCCAACATATAGACACACCATGCTGAATTCTTGGTAAGGGTTCACTAATTGATTATTTTTTATTTTGAGGTTAAAATCATTCCCACCTGTTTTATTTAATAGCCTTGGAACTTTTTAACAACCTGTGGTGATTGTCAGTGTGCCTCAGACCATGTTGTGGCTTGAACCAGGTGACATGGCTGGTTTTCCCAAGATGAATCATAAAAAAATGGTATAAAATAATTCTTTAAATTTTTAGATATCTAGTACATATAAGGTTGTTTTTTTAACATAATAGGTTGGTAATTATAAGTAACTTAATCATTATTTTTTATGACAAGACATGAGTCCCATGAGTAGTTAGGATCTGAATCATAAAATTGTTTTTCATTGTCGCTATTTTTTATATTTTTATTTGAATTAATGATATTTTAATCTATACTGAAGTTATATGGGATATTTTGAGGTTTTAATAGTTTTGGTATGTAAATGGAATAAGAACCAGAGGTGTACGATCAACATGCATGTTCTAGAAAACTATGTAAAGACCATGCACATGGTTCATAAAACATTTCAGACACTCTTACATAATTGGTGCATTTACTTCCAAACCATGCAGTAAAATCATATATAGTTCTAAATCCCTCTTAAAACATTTATAACATTATTTTACAGTTTTATTTATTATAATTACGATTATAATTTATTTTAAGGCCTTTAAGGATATTTTTCTATGATGCATTGATATTATTTAGAGTTATGGATTTTAGTTTTTTTATAAAAACTATTATATCCTTTCAAAATAATGATTTCTAAAATTTTCATGATTTTAAAATTTAGTTTTATATATAAATTTTGACATGAGAATGATGTTTTTATTTAAAATGAATTTTTAGAATAAAATTTGTGGATTCACTTTATCGAAATTTAGTTTTATATACTAGATTAATTTAATAAATTTATTTTTAAAGAATTGTGAGTCTTTAATTTGTGATAAAACTATGAGGGGTATATCTTAATTTTTTTAGATATAATAATATATTTTAAAAGGTATTATAGATTTGGAATTGATATGAGTTTTTTGAATTTCAAATTTTTGAGAAATTTTTTGAACTTCATGATAATGAATGGGGGTAAAGTGGTTTTATCTTATAATCAAATAATAAAACTGATTTTCATAGTCTATTAATTTATATAAAGTTTTTTCAAAGTATTTATGGATTTATAAAATGATCTTAGTGATTATTTGTATTGTTTTACGTATTAAAGTAATATTTACTTGTATTGTTTCTATATGTATATGGTGATGATGTGGTCCTTAACTTGATGTTATTTTAGGGGTTTATAATTGGTCAGTTTGATCTATATTTTGAACTATGTTTTATTAAGTTTCATATTTTGTGTAATTTAAAGTATTCCCCCCTCTGATAAAGGTCTTGAATAACTCCCTCTCAAAGCCAGATTTGGTCTTTCTAATTTCTAGCCCTATCTGAACTCCAAAAAGAGTGGTATGGTTAAATCCTTTTTTTAATACTATATCATTGAATTCATAAGTTTATCTTTTCCAACTTCACATCCTATATATAATTAGTAAATAAGTCCATGATGGTGAGGTCATCACTAATAGGGTATCCTATGGTTGGGGATGCTTCTGCTCAAACTAGCATAAATGTGGGTACTATATCTTGTGTAATTCCAGAGCAAGATGAGCTAATAAAGAAATTGGTAAGGATATTGGGAATCTTTCTCAAACACATTACCACTCTTCCTAGGAATAATATACCTACCATGTTATCTTAGTGTGTTTTACCTAGGAAATCTAAGCCCTCTTGTTCATAATCCTCAAAGTCATATCTTCAGTGTAATGGTTTGACTCGTCTTCAAAATTTATACTAGTTGAATTATCAGTTCATGTGTCTAAATGTTTTTTATCTATTTTTTTTTATTTCATTATCTCCTAGAAAATTTTCAAATTTAATGTCCTTTTATAATCTTAAAATCACTATTTATGTGTCCATGAGTGTAATGGTGGTGAAGGTTCTCTAATCTTGAAGTTTAAAATAACCCATATTTTAATACACCTTAATTCATGATTTATTATATAGAGGTACCCATAATACAATCCCATAACATCTTGAGTCCTAGTGTATTTGGGAAATTATATTCATAGTATATTTAATCAAATCATGGGTATAATAAAATTATTTAAAAACTCCATAACATGCCCTTAAAATTCCATTTCTATTTTAAAATTTTATGGGATAACCTGGGGATTTATATAAAAAGTGGTGAGTAATAAAGTCCATTAAGGGAATAATAAAATCATAGAATAAGTTAAAGAAACACATGTGAATAGATATTTATATCAAGGTAACATAAGATGGGTGACAATCATAAAAATTAACTTTGAAGCATGGTATATGATGATAAAATAAAGGAAACATTGGGATGTGGAAAAAACATAAAACAAGACATCATAATAATAAGTCAAGTCTAATCGCTAAGAAATTATAACATAGTGTTATTAGGATAAACTCTTGAGAACCATAGATGGTATCTCTTGAGATAAATACATTACTTAGTTCATTTTAGGGATATATAATTACAAAACCATCCATCACATTCATATCATGTACATGCATAAGTGTGCAACATAAATCATACATCATAAGGATGTATTTCATCACTTTTAATACCATTATAAAGGAATATGGGTTTCATAAATGTAATTATTCAATCAATAAAGGATTGGTACATCTCAGATAATATCCTTAAGTGTAAATGGGGATGGGTATTTACTACACAAATTATTGGCATGGAAAAACATAGGATGATTTTGGCATTATAACGGGGGTACGTAAAGAGTCATAGAAGGGTTTAATAAGAGTGAAAGGGGTATATAATTACTTGGATATAATATTTACATGAATATTTATTTTTAGAAATATATCCCAATAAGAAAAGTTTTAAATAAAAAGGCATAATATAAATAATGTGGTTGAATAGAGGGGAGAATGATATGATCTCTTACATTGAGAGGGTGCTTCTAAAAGATTGAGAGGAGGTTTTTAAGATATTGGGGGTACCTTTAGGGAAAATTTGAGAGGTAAAGTAATATTAACTTCATGCTTTAAGGTCTTTTAGTGAATGGGAAAGGTAGGTTGGGTGGATTTGTATAGAAAAAGGGAGGTAAATTATTTATTATTTTCTAAACATAGGTTTTGGACTCTATATTATAAAATCATCAAACTGCAAACCTTCCCTACTTTTTTCCCATAATTTCTACCAAAGAATATTTTTTCAATATTTTATAATGATAAGAACCTACATCATTAAAATAACACCCTTGGTGGTGTGTAAGTGATACATGTTTATAAAAAATGATTTTAAAACCATAAAATTTAATATGGGTTTGGGAGGATTCATTAAGGGTTTATAAAATTAATAAAATTACTTCAAAAAACATTATTTTAAAGGGGAAATGTAATTTTTTTCATTGATATATTTATAGTATTTATTACTTAACCTTTTATCTTTTATTATGTTGTAATACATACCATATATTTATACCAAATTTAATTATTATCTGAAGATTTGAATCTCTTGGAAAATTATGAAAAAATCACCACTATAAAATTTTGACATGCTGATTTAAAAAATAATGTTAATATTATAAAAATAATTATTTAAATATACTTTTAAATCAAAAATACCCATTTACTAAAAAATTTGGGTTTTAAAATGATAAAAATTTATAACCCTTAAAGAAATTGCATTTGACTTTATAAAATTATATTACCATTTATATTTAAATAAACACTATTTAATAATAATATTTTATTAAAATAATATTTACTTCAAAAATTATTGAATTCATCAAAAAGAGAGTCTCGGTTGAATCTATATATTTCCTAAAAATAAAATTTTCTTTCATCATATCAAAATCTATTTTTATCAAACTTATTATTTAATAATTAAAAGTTAATAATAAAAAATAATAAATATTATCATTATTTTATTAAAATTTAAAATATAAAAATTCGTAATTTTAGGGTATAGATACATAACCCATTATTACACCTATGTATTACCTAAGGGTAAGGTGTGCGATGGTGAAACATTCTTGGGGTGGTTTGATGAACATAGTTTGGGCCGTGATCTCGATAATCTTGAATTTATCCCATAAACAATTTCACTTGTGCCTTAGTTAATGATTACCATATTAGGAATTGTCAAGGGAAAATCACAATGATTCCATGTCCCTTGGAAGCTTTGATAAATGGGATTAATAAGGTATGATCATACTAGTTGAGTTCATCACTTCTTCCATCTATGTAAATTGGTATTTATCATAAACTCTAATATATACTAATCTTAACAAAAATTATAAAATATACATATTATCAACTATTATGATGCTTAATTTTATTTTAAATACAATATTATATAACTTATATTGGTCCAAAATAACAAAATTAGTTCTTGTTTTTTATATAACATCATTATTTAATAAGGCATTTATTTATTTGAAAAGGGTATTTTATTTATAAAACTTTGGGTCATTACATTAT
Source organism: Viscum album (assembly GCA_963277665.1). Classification (NCBI taxonomy): domain Eukaryota; kingdom Viridiplantae; phylum Streptophyta; class Magnoliopsida; order Santalales; family Viscaceae; genus Viscum; species Viscum album. Next base: position 2,116,199,747 of record OY728161.1, on the reverse strand, counting down.
TCCCCCCTTCAGAAATTTAGCCCTTGAAATTTTATTTCATAAATTAAAATAGATGAGTGTACTTATATTTCATCACTTCTTCTCGTTCCCAAGTATATTCCTCAAGTTTTGGGTTTTGCCGCATCACTTTGATCAGGTGAGTTGTCTTGTTTCATTAAACTTTTGCTCTATGATCTAAGATATTCACTGGAAGCTCCTCATATGAAAGGTCATTCTCTAATGGTACCACATCTAGATTTATTATAGATGAGTGTTCTGGTATATAATTCCTCAAGAAGGATACATGAAACACACCAGTACTTGAGATAGGTTTGGTAGGAGTGTTGGTCAATAGATCACACCTCTGATGAGATCAAAGATCTCAAAGGGGATGATGTGTCTTGGACTAAGCTTTCCAATTTTCCCAAGCATTGTGACTTTCTTTCACAGTGATATATAAGGAAACACTTTATCTCTAACCTCAAATACAAGATCACATTAATGATTATCAGTATAGATTTTCTAAAGACTTTGAATGAATTTCATAATACATTGAATGGTTTGAACCTTCTATGTCATCTCTTTGACAAGATTAAGTCCCATCAGCTTCCACTCTCCAACATCATCCCATCATATTGGATTCTGACACATATTCACATATAGAGCCTCATAAGCTGTCATTTGAATGTTATGATAAAAGATTTTTTTATATGATAACTACATTAATGGAAGGTGTTGATCCCAACATCCTTGGAAATACATTTATCATGATCTCAACATAACCTCTAGAGTTTGAATGGTTCTATTAGACTAACCATCCTATATGAGGGTGATATATAGTACTAAAACTCAGTTCTTTATCCATCAATTACTAATGAATTATCTAGAACCTTGAGGTAAACCTTGGATCTCGATCAGACACAATGGAGAGTTTCACTCTATCCAGTCTTATAACTTCTCTTATGTATATCTTGGAAAGTTGGTCGAGAGATAAATATTCTTGGATAACAATGAAATGTGAAAATTTTTTAAGCTGATTGAATACCACCCAAATTTCATTATTGATTTTAGATATCCCAGGGAGTCCTGCAATAAAATCAATAGTTATGTTTTCCCATTTCAATAAAACTATGTGAAATGGTTGAATCATCCCCGCAGACTTTTTCCATTTAGCCTTGAATTGTTGGCTTACCAAGCATATAGAAAAAGAATTATTCAATCTCCTTCTTCATGTTATCCCACCAAAAGTTTTTCTTTAGATCTCGATACATATTAGTGCTTCTTGGATGAATAGAGAATTATGAGATATTTGCATCATCCAGAAGTTCCCTCTTTAGTTCTGGTTTTAGTGGTATTATTTTTTGGGATAAAACTGTATAAAACCATTTTTATTAAATTTAAACTCCAAAATATTTGCTACCTTTTTATATAGCACCTCATAATCTCTTTGGGCCACCTTGATCCTCTAAATAATAGATGGTTGTGTAGTTTTTTTAGAAAGATGGGATAAACATTCATTTATTTTTTCCATTTCCATCCTCTTCATTTCTAATAATATTGGATCCCTTGAAATCCTCATCATGTATATTGTTGTGGGATCCTTTATACTAAAATAATCTACCACTTTGTTTCCTTCTCAGGATGGTAATGGATTGAACAATCATAATTCTTGGTCAATCGTAACCACCTTTTTTGGTGCATATTGAGCTCCATTTGTGAGAATAGATACTTTGGGATATTATGATCGATATATATTTCACACTTCTTCCCATAGAGATAATGTCTCAAAATATTCAATACAAATATCCCCATAGAAAATTCTACATCATTCATTGTGTAGTTATTCTCATGTAACTTTAATTGGGGGGAGGCATAGGATATCTCTTTATCATCTTGAATGAGTAAACAACCCATTCCCTTTTTGGTTTCATCATTGTAGTTCACACATCCTTCCCCACAGGTGGGTAATGTGAGAACAAGTGTAGTGATTAGCCTCATATTTAGCTCTTTAAATCTCTTATCACATTCATCATTCTAGTAAAACATGAATCCCTTTCAATTTTAATTGGTTAGTGTTCTTAAATATCATGATAAGTTTCTCATAAATTGATGATATTACCCAACTAATCCAAGGAAACTATATATTTTTGTCATAGATGTTGGTTTAGCGCATTCAATAGTTTCCTCTATTTGTTTAGGATCCATAGATATCCCTTTAGTGGTGATAACATGACCTGAAAAAGTAAATTGCTCCATCCAAAACCCACATTTACTATACATTTAATAAAAAAAATTATTTGAAACAACTTTAGTGCAACATTCAAAAGATCCCCATGTTCCTCATTATATTTAGAGTAGATAAGAATATCTTGTATAAAGGCTACCACAAATTTTTCAATGTAACCCTTAAAGAATCTATTCATCAAGTCCATGAAAACAGTTAGAGTATTATTTTTTCTTAATGGAATCAATAAGAACTCATATTTCTTATACCTTGTATCAAAATCAATCTTGGGGATGTCCACCTTGTTTACCTTTACTTGATAATATCCTAATTGAAGATCTACCTTGGATAAGAATTGGAATCGATATATCTAGTTGAATAAGTCATCAATTCATGGTAGAGAATACTTTTTCTTTATCATAATCTAATTGAACATGTGATAATTAATTCAGAGTTGAATTAAACCATCGCTACTACAAAACATGCCTTTAACAGCACTGGTATTTATCAGTTCTAGAAAAAAATGTTGATAAATGGCATATTTATCAGCATTAAATAAAGTGATGATAAATTTACAATTTTATCATCACTTTATTTTTAGCACTGGTAAAGGGTATCCTTTATCAGTGCTTTATTTTTAATGCTGATAAAGTGTATACTTTTTTAGTGCTTTATTTTTAGCATTGATAATGGGTACCCTTTATCATCACTTTATGTTTAGCACTGATAAATATTTGTTTAATCAGTGCAGTTTTAGCGGTGATAATGGTCTCAATAAATAAAATTAAAAAATTAAATAAAAAATGAGTTTATTAAAAAAAATCTTACAAATTTTTTTAAATAATTCTTAATAAAAAGGAATAAATTTATTATATATTGTTAAATATTAAACATTTTATTAATTAGATAATTATGATAATTAATGTTAATAAATTAAATATATAGATATATATTAATTTATATAATATGATTTATATACTATGAAATATTTATGTGCTTTACATTAAATATTCATATATTTATTGAATAATGGTTTATAATTAAAAATTAATATGAATTAAAAATACTCACTAACTACATAGTGTAATTCACATATAATTGAACATCGTTGGATTTTTCAATTTAACATAGATAAAATGTGTGTTATATTGATTTCACATATATGTAATTAATGCATTTTTTATATAAAATTCCCACACACAAAACATATCAATTTTTTCAATACTATTAAAGTGTACTTATTTTTAATTTATTCAATTTTAATCATTTTTAACATATATACATGCATTTAAAATTAGATATTCATTAATAATGTTAAAAAATTATTTGTAAAAAATTATTTATAAATAGATATATTTATAAATGTACATTTACTACATTTATAAAATTATTTATTTAAAATTATAAATAAATAAATATTTTTTAAAATGTATTTATATAATTATATATATTTATATAATTATTAAATTTATTATAAATTTACTTAAATCATGAATATATTTACTATATTTATATTTATATATATTTTTTAAATATATACGTATACTTATATAAATATATATAATTATAAAAATATTTTTTTTAAAAATATATTTCTATAATTATAAATAAATAATTATAAAATTAAAATAAATATATTTAAAAAGTAATATATTTAATATATTTATATTTATATTTATTTATTTAGTATATATATATTTATAATTTTTTTTATATATAATTATAATAATAAATCTTTATCAACACTTAAGTAATAAGGGCTGATAAATATGAGGCTTTATCAGCCCTAAACAAAATGCTAATAAAATAAATATTTATCAACATTGATAAATATGAATTTTATTAGAACTTTTTAGCACTGATAAATACCTACCTTTATCAGCATTAAAAAAGCACTGATAAATATTCCTTTTGTCAGTGTTTATTACTTAAGTGCTAATAAAAGGACTCTTTATCAGTGCTTATTTGTAAGCACTGGTAAAAGTGTCTTGATCTCTTTAAAAAAAACTAACCATTTGTGAGCCCATCGCGATATCATAACCTTTACCTGGAATCCACCAAATATCAGTGCTTCACCATGGTGAATCGAATCTTGAATCACACCACTTGACTTCCTCTAGTTGCTCAAACATCTCGTCTCACATCCGGTGTTTGGTTGTAGTTAGGGTTTCTGAAGAGGGTCCCAGATTTTCTTCAACCAAGCGAGGTAGGACTTCCAATTTTCTTTGTTTATTTTTCATTTTATTTTTTATTTCTTCTTTAATGATGTCATTATTTTTGTTCTGGTTCTTGTATACTATTTTTCTTTTATATTATGAACAGAATGACTTTTGTATGATCTATTGTTTGATTTACTACTGTTATTTTTTGTCTTTTTAAATTTTTGTTTTGAATCAATTGTCTTTATTGTCAATTGTTACATCTAAAAAGAGAACCACATACTAAGGGACTACAGTTACACTTAGATTCACTATCTAAGTTGACTTTAATACAACCTATAAATCAAGGCTATCAAATAACATCAAATGTATAAGTATGATGAATGATGTCACAAGTAATACTAAGTCACCATGAAATAATGAAATCCTAAATGGAGCTATAGAATTAGTCCCTTTAATGGTAATTGGATTCACATATAGTAAAAATTATATATGATAACGAGTAATGAAGATTGAATTTATTTTTTAAATTTAATAAATCATTTTGACTTCTCCAAATGATGATTTTTATTTCTTTCACAGTTACCTAAAATTTGTTATATGTATAATCAAACATCTAAAATATATGCATACTTCTCTTAATGGAATTTAGGAAATGATATTTTCTTATAGAAACACCGTGTAGAAATCCTTTAGCTACTTTGTAGGGATATTCATCAAATAGTTTGACTAAAATTAAGTGTTTTTTCTATAATAAGTGTAGGGTACACATGTTCTTCAATTTTATATTCATTATGATATTTTCTCATAACATGGATATCATGGGTTGTGGATTCATGTAATATTCCACTAATAATATAATTTTTATTCAATCCAAGGAAAATTATCATCTATATTATAGAATTTCAATGCATCAAATGATTCTTGATATTGTATAAAAAAGGTTGAAATAATGTAAGTCATAACCTCAGTCACAAGAAATGGTGTAAATTTTTTTCAATGGAATTAATTATTAATTAAGATATCTTAAACAATAATATAATCACATAATATGATATATAAAATTTTAACAGAAGAAACAATTTTGTTTCATTGGGTTTTAGAATATCATATCATTCTATATGGCCAATTATAATGTATTATGTGATAAAATACATTATTTTCATGTCTCAAAATATATAATCAAATCATGTTTATTATATTAATCAATATTTGAAACTATGATTACTATTTAAAGGGAACTTTTTCTTTTTCTATAAAGATATCATAAAATATTATAGATAATCATGGATTATCTATTTCCTTTCAAGTCACACCCATTTTAAGTAATGATATAGATTTAAACTATATCATGGATTATCATATAATGTATATCATTAAATACATTTTGAGGAACAATATTATTTTTCTAATTATCATTTATAAACAGAATATTATAATTTATAATATGATTATAAATTTTTTCAAACTGTAATTTTCGAAATTAAAATTACTAATTATTATTTTATATATAAATTATTTATAAATTATTTATAATTAGTTATTAATGGATTATGGGATATTTAAAAAATACATGTAATTAATATAAATTAATAATATTAATGTACCATTTTTATATATATTTAATGTCTTATTATTTTGATAATGAATATATTATGTGTATTTATTTATATATTGTATAAAATTAAACTTTTATGAACCCAATAGGATGGATATGAGCTGAAAATAGATTTATGTTAATCATTTTACAAAACAATATGAAGATGGGGTTAAATATTTCATTAAGTTTGCAATAGAGCATGCGAACAAACCTTATAATATCATTTTTATGTGTTTACGTAGTTGTTATTCATGACAAATTAGTCCAGAAGAGTTGTAAGAACATTTGATTTTTTACAGAGTATATCAAAGCTTTAAATGTTAGACTAAACAAGGGGGAAAATTGAATATGGACATCGATTGGTATGATACTATGGTTTATGAATCATTTTATATGAATACCTTTGTAAAAGATGGTGGAGATCGCATGGAATAAATGACAATGGAAATTCCAGATGACCTTCATAATTTTCCAAAGTTGTTTGAGGAGTTAATTATCTATTCCAAGAAACCATTTTATATCGGTTGTACTAAATACACAAAATTTTCAGCTGTATTGAAGTTATATAATTTAAAAACTAGCAGCGAATGGAGTGACAACGGCTTTACAGAACTACTTGGTCTTCTGAACGATATGCTACCAAAAGAAAATAAACTACTATGTCGAATATACGATGCTAAATGAATGTTAGGATCAATGGGTATGATATCAAAAAAAACATGCTTGTCCCAATGATTGAATATTGTTTTGCAAGGACTATAAATAACTCATAAAATGCCCTAAGTGTGGCACAGGTCGATATAAGAAAAATGAATCAATTCCTTCAAAATCCATGTAGTACTTTCATATCATTCCACAGTTTAGAATATTATATGTATACTTAAAAATTGTGATACAATTAACATGGCATGAAGATACAAGATTTAAAGATGAAATTTCACATCATCGAGCAGATTATCCTTAGTGGAATAAAATTGAATATGAGTTTTCTGAATTTGGAGATAAGATCAGAAAAAAAATTCTTGTGTTATCTGCAGATGGAATAAATCATTTTGGTGTATAAAGTATAACTCATATTACATGGATCATCACATTTGTAAATTATAACTTTACACCATGGTTATTCAAGAAGTGAAAATACATTATGTCATCTTTGGTTATATGTAGACCAAAGAAACCCGGTAATGATATTGATTCCTATTTGGCTCCATTGATCAAAGATCTAAAATTGATGTGGGATATAGGTGTTACAATGTATGATTCTCATAGAAGTGAATAATTAATTTTGAGGGCCATGTTTTAAATAATGATAAATTAATTCCCCGCTTATAAAAATATATAAGGCTATAGAATTAAAGGAATTTTGGGGTGTCTCATTTTTTAAAAATTCGCATACTTAGTTTAGTTAAAATATTCCTCGAAGACTATTTGTATAGGAAATATAAAAGTTTTACCTTGATGACATAAATACCAATCTTGGATGACATCATTAGATGGGAATATCGAACAAGTTACAACATTGTCTCCAGTAATGGGCGATCAACTGTACAAAAAGGTAACAAATATTGACACTCTTTTCGGTAAACCATTTTCATAAAACATTAAAAAACAGGTTAGAAGAAGAGATCAATTTTCATTGAATTACCATTTTGTAATTTTTTGTATGCCATCCATTTTCTTGATGTCATGCATGTAGAAAAAAATTTATTTGATAATTTTATTGGAACATTACTAAATGTTTCTGGAAAAATGAAATATGGCATCAAGGATAGGTTGGACTTGGTTGAAATGGGGGTAAGGGAATTGTTTACATTGGTGAAGGGTAAATGCATTATTTTCTTCCTCCTGTAGCATAAAATCTATCCAGATAAGAAAAATTTCAATTTTTCAACTTCCTTACTAGTGTAAAATTTCTGCATGGGGTATTCATCAAATATCAAGAATGTCGTGTCAATGAATAATTTAAAGTTACAATGATTAAAATCACATGACTATCATATTTTGATGCAATATTTAATGCATGTTTCTTTCCATTGAATTCTGACTCAAAATTTACAATATACATTAACCAGACTCTACTTCTTTTTCAAATCCATATGCAGTAAATTTATAGACCTGATGAAGTTTCCCATCATAAATAAGGAGATTTTAGTAATATTATGTGAATTAGATATGTTCTTCTCACCGTAATTTTTTGATGTGATGGTCCACCTGATGGTTCACTTGGTCAGAGAGATTCCACTATTTGGTCATTTCCATTATAGATATATGCACCCCATTGAATGGTATATGAAGATTTTGAAAGGGTATGTCAAGAATCGAAGTCGGCCAGAAGTTTTTGTTACAAAATGATATATTTTCTGAAGAAGATATTGAATTTTGTATCGATTACCTATAAGATGTTGAAATCATCAGTCTCCCAAAGTCTCATCACAACAAACTCCTTATGGGATAAGTGATTTCCATAAGATATGTTGTTACAATTACCTTGAAAGAGTGGTAACAAGAACATATTTACATATTACATAATACTGAAGATGGTGATATATACATTAAATCCCACAAACAAATTCTTAGATATTTGAATCCATCAAGGGTTGAAGGATGGATATCAAATACACATAATAAAAATTTTATTGGATGGTTCAGTGATCAAATTTATAAGAAGTTATCTGAAAATATGAGTTTAATTGTTGAAAAACTTTAATGGCTATCCAGATGAACGAATGAAAATGTTATCTATTACATTGGTTTTGTAATCAATGGTTATATGTTCTATACAAAAGAATATTATGACTTCAGTATGATGAAAAATAGTTGTGTTAATCTTGTGGCTAAAGTGATGTACATATCTAGTTCCAATGATAGAAATCCAATTTATGCAAATATGTCATATTTTGGCATTATTGAACGGTTATATGAGTTGGATTATACAACATTTAAAGTGTTTCTTTACCATTTTAAATGGGTTGACAACATCAATGGATTGAAAGTTGATGAAATGGGCTTTGTAAAGGTGAATTTCAGTGTGGAAGGGGAAAAATATAATTCTTTCATAATGGCATCACAAGAAGTGAAAGTATTTTATGTCTCTGATCTAACAAAAAAGAATTGGTCGATTTTCCTGCTATCTACTAAAACAAATGTTGACTAAGATGAAAATTTAATTAAGGATTACCCTTTCATTGGGGCATCACAATCATTTCATGTTAGTCCCAATATAGACAATGTCTTGTATGTTAGAGGGGACCATAAAGAGAAGATTTGGATTCTTGATAGAGGAACCAAATCCTTGAAACCATTAAAAAAATAGATTTCAATGAGAAGTTTGTTTTCTAATATATATTTGTTTCTCATAATATTATATGTTCTCTAATGCATTAACTTAATCTAAATTAAATGTTTGACCACACATGCAGACAATATCTTCTGCACAAGATGATGTTACCAATCCCTCAAAGGATAAAACTATAATGAAGAAAACCCATTTTAAAGATGTAAAGGTAATGTTAAAATATAATTTCTATATTTAACTGAAAAATTATATAATGTAATATTGATTTAAGTTTCATTATTCCTTTCAGAGTTAGTTTATTTTAGAATATTCTGTTCCATGTGTAGGAAGGGAAATGACGCTGCCTCTGCTCAATCAAAGAGGTACTATTGACCTACTCAAAACTGAGAAAATGCATTCATATTTTTTAAATACTTTATGAAAACAATCCAAATTTTATTTTTGATGTATAGAAATCATCTTCACCTAAATCTGATACACAATGTGATCGGTATGATTCAAAGTAACTGTTTTAATTTTAAAATTGCATTTTAGTAAAAAAGACAATTGATGTACTCTAAACCAAGAAAACACATTAATATTGTTCTGAAACATTGTAAAAACGATCCATACATAATTTGGGATGTGTAGGAATCTCTTAGACATCAATCTGATGCACGGTGTGACTCATATAACTCAAAGTGCATCTTTTTATTTAAAATTTCCATCAATTTTAGTAAAAAGGACAACCGACCTACTCCAAACTTAGAAATCACATTCAAATTGTTTAAACACATTAGTAAAATGATCCATAAGTCATTTGTGATGTGTAATAATAAGTCTCACCACAATAGGATACACAATGTGAGCGGTATGAGTCAAAGTGTGTGTTTCAATTTTAAAATGAAATTTTAGTAATATAGAAAAGTCACATACTAAAAACTAAGAAAAAACATTCTGATTGTTTTTAAACTTTAGGAAAATAATCCAAAAGTCATTTCGGATGTGTAGGAATCAGATACACCTCAATCTGATGCACGGTTTGACTTGTATGACTCAAAGTGAAACTTTTTATTTAAAATTGTCATCAATTTTAGTAAAATGGACAACTGTCCAACTCAAAACTGAGAAAAAATATTCGTATTGTTTTGATACTTTACAAAAATGATCCATAAGTTTTTTTTACATGTAGAAATTAGACTCACCTAAATTTAATACATGATGTGTCTTGTATGACTCAAAGTGTTTGTTACCAGTTTACAATCGATATTTTAGTTCAAAAAGAGTCACTCACTGAAAACCAATCAAACGCACTCAAATTTTCTTGATAATTTATTATAATGATTCATAAGTCATTTTTGATGTGTAATAATCTGTTTCACATAAAACAGATACATGATGTGATCATAATGATTCAAAAGTATGTGTTTCTAGTTAAAATTACATTTTAGTAAAAAAGACAACTAACGTACTCAAAACCAAGAAAAAACATTCAGATTGTTTTGATACTTTAAGAAAATGATCCCCAAGTCAATTGAGACATGTTGTAATTATCTGAAATTCAATCTAATGTATACATCAATTTTATTAAAATGAACACTTTATGTTAATTTCTATCTTTATATTATTACTAACATAAGATTTTTTTTCTTATATAGGTGCATTATTTTTCTGGAGAAGGGGTGGTTTGTTCATAAATTTCATGAGTCAAGTCAGGATTAAATGATAACGGAACATTGATGTTTTTTTATGTATATAAAAATTTGTATTTATGTAATTGCATAAACTAATGTTTGAAATATCTATAAAATAGTTTTTTTCTTGTGTTTGTGTTATAAATTTCATTTAATTTAAATAATATATTGTTATTTATTTCTATTGATATTTGGTTTGTTTCTGGTGTTGTGGTGTCTTGTTACATCACATTGTAGTGGTGAGGTAGTGTGCTCTTACAACACAGTACAGTATGGACCTTTATCAATAATTTTACAATCCCTAATAAAGGACACCTTTATCATCACTTTTATAAGAGTGGATAAAGGTATACTTTATCATCACTTCTATAAGGGCTGATAAAAGACCCTTTATATGTGATTTTATAAGACCTAATAAATGGTTCCTTTAGCTGCGCCTTTACAAACACTGATAAATTTTTCCTTTATCAGTGCTTTTAAAATCACTTCTAAAGGTCCCATTTATCAGTTCTTTTTTAGCACTGATAAAGGACCCATTTATCAGCACTTTTTTAGTGTAGATAAATGACCATGGATTTTAACCTCGCTCATGTATTCATAACTTTTCTATCACTGATAAAGGACATTTCTAGCACCGTTAAAGGACAGTTCTGTAGTAGTGCACCCTTCTTATTAATGAAGAGGTATGGTTTACCACATAGTTAAGCACATGGGCATATAAACTCTTTTATCCATATTCTCCTGTATTTGCTTATTCATCTCTTGAAGTTCAAAATTGGCCATTATATATAGAGTATCAGATATTATAAAAGGATTATCTATAAATTTTTTTTAGAACATAACCTCTCGGCAAGGTAGAAGGCCAAGTAATTCTTCAAGAAATGCATCTATGAATTTCCTTACAATGGTAATGTCATCAGGGATGATCATTTCCTTGGTATCAATCATTTTATCTAGATACACATTCTCATAAGGAAATAATATCCACACTTGAGATGATGATATCAAAGGATATTCATCCTCATCCTTTCACTTGTCTATAATCGGAGGGTGATTTGAGATATAGAATGTGATTTCCTTCTCTCAGCAATTTATATTGGCTTGATACAAGGAAAGCCAGTCCATTGCCTGAATACCCTATAATTCTGCTTTAGGGTGTATCATAAGGTTTTATTTGAAATTTAGTCCATAAATATGGATAGGGGATGAGTTATATACATGGTATGTAATAATTGACCCATTTTTAATCTTCACCAAAAAATCAACTTCCATGTTTTGAGGTGGTGTTTGAAAAGTTAAATTAATGTTGTGAGATAAAAAATAATTCATATAACCATAGTCACATATGACATTTAAATTTCACAATTAGATAATAAGTATTCATTTCACTAGTTGAGTCTAGTTCTAATCATTTTATTTATCTGAAATAGGCTTAGGGATTAGAATTTTCACATAAAAGGGAAACTTTGAACATTTAATGGATAACTCATAAATTACATGTATTCCTTAACCTATGAATTTATAGGTTTCAATATAAGTTATGCACAGTCTATTTCATAACATAAAATCTTATGTGAAATTTTTTTTCACTTAATAATGGTTTGTAAGGATCTTGTGAATTTACCAGAGAATATCCCCTATGAGTTCCAAACCAGTTGTTTATCAAGGATTCTTCATCATGAATTAGGTGGCGATTATGTAAAATCGCAATGTACCCTTTTTGGGGTTATTACCACAAGGTATAATAGTGTCAAAGACACGTCCACTTATTTTATCCAAACATGGATTTGGTTTCTTAGAAACTATTTAATCTATACTTTACTAAAATTTAGGGATGTTTTACTATATTTAGTCTTATCCCTAATGCTTTCACTAAGGTTTTATAATCCTAATACCCAGAAATAACTATAATTTTCTATAATAACATCTATGAATGTTACATCTTGGTCTGGTTCACTCTATGAACAATAATCAAATCGATTGGTGAAAAAGACTCAAGCACACCTTCTCATACATCAGATACTTTTGAATAGTAATGAGGACCTAGAGGGTGTCTATGGGGAGATTATTCCATTATATCAGAGTAAGAAACTAGTGGAAAACACAAAAATCATTCATAGTTGAAAATAAATTGATTATGGAAGCAATAAACATAAAAAATTCTATAATAATAAATGGAATTAAGTAAAAATATAGAATGGACATGTAATAAAAACAACACCAGTCACCCACTGGTCCATCCACATATATAGTAGTAAATAAAAGAAATATAATTAAAAATATTAGTCTTTACTACCCAAACTAATTTTTACCACATATTTGATTTTAAAATACATATCTGATCCATCCTACTTGACCAGTGTTGGCCATTAGCCCATTCTATTCTTGAAACCAAGTGAAGTTCTACTCAGTTACCCTAATGTAATGAAATCTTGAGAAGGTTGTGAGTAAAAAACTAAGTAATATACCACCAATGTGGTCACATATGTATCCAATTAAATGCAATGTTTATATATATGAGATACACAATTGAATAAAAATAATAACAAATATAATCAAATGATAGAGATAAACTGAAGAAAAACATCATATTGAGTCATGTTTTCTGAAGTGCATGATCATGAGATGTGCTCATCCTAGCTAAGACACAAGTGGGGATACAAGAGTAAAATAAATCCAGAATAAGTCTTTTAGCCTTTGATCCCAATTAACAATACCTTCTTTATCTAGTGTCGGAATATCTCTTAGTATTGTACTTAATATAAATAAAATTGGGAACCTAGGTATGTTATCAAAGCATCCATGTACATCTAAAATAAATAATGAAATAAATAAATAAATCGATTAATCTTATGAACCCTTTCCAAGAATTCTATATCAAGAATCCAAGTATCACTCAAGGAATACTATAATTCATCATGAACCTATAATTCCATGTCCATTGTGGAATTAATTGTCCACTATCTCAATAATATCTATGTAATTCTATGTCCACTATGAAATTTCATGTCCATTAATCTCAATCATAACTAAGGAACTCCATGTCCAATAATCTCAATCAAATCTATAGAAATCCATGTCCAATATGGAGTTCCATGTCTACTAATTTCAATCACAGATGAGAAATTTTATGTCCATCATCCTGGTAAGATATAATTTAATCATTATGGATCAAAATCCAAATCCCATGAAGTACCTTTGGTAATCTTAATAGATAACAGCTAAACAATAAAGATCAAAATATTGCACTGAGGTAGTCCCTCTGGGAATCCTTATCATAAAATCGCATCCCATCTAGATCATCTTACAAATATGAGGATGTACCACTATCAATAATATCTACATCAAGAGAAACCATGTGAAATCATAAGTAAAGAGTAATGATGGATTAATTCCTAAACCCATAACTTCTTCCATAGCCCCTGGTGATTACATTTTCAGTATGGGTTCTACATTCCATGTGTTACCATCTCTACCCAAACCCATAATGTACCCTTCCAGGTTTTTCCAATCACTAGGGAACCCACTGGATTACCCTAGGTCAATACTCTAGATAGGATTCCTTTGAATGATCCTTGAGGTCCATATATAGAAAAAGGAATCTATCTTAGGATCCTGTAAGTCAAGTTACGGTCTCAGGTCAATTTCCAATGCAATAGGACATCATGTCCCTTGGCATTGAAAATGGGGTAGTACAACCTTACTGGATACACAAGTTCTTACCATAATTTCAACAGTCATGATATGTCTCATATACCATCTTGATTCCCATGATATTTATGGTATGTTCAACACATTCAACCCGGTTTCAATCTACCAAAGGTTTTTCCAAGTGGTCCTAAAAAAGGGCTGACTTGTTTTATCGAGTGTAGTCTCAACTCCTAAGAGGTCTGGAGGCTACTCAGACTCTCAATAGGATAATACATGAAACTAACACACATGAGTTATTAGTGACCCCTGGTGTTCACCCATTACAAATTACCCATTTAATTGATTAAACAGTTTTTTTGAAATAATTTAAATAGGAGGCATTACCCAGAGGGGAGATCCCTACCATACACATATTATCATAATCATTCATAGTTACATAGGATAGGTACAATAGACCACCAATATTTAGGAAGATTCCCATTTATTTTCCAAGGGACAACAATAGTTTCCAAGGCCCGCCCAAGATCCATTGAGAGGTACAGGGTCCTATCTCACAACCAACCCACCATAAATTAATTAATTATAACTAAAATATAATTAATTAGTTAAACTTGATATGTTTTAAAAAATTAAATAAAACTAAATAAAATGGAATAATTCTTGAAACCTCACCAGTTAATCCCATAACACTAGAACCATAAGAAAATGCTCACCAAAAACTCACAACATATCCTCAACCATGAATCTAGCATAATCCCTAAATAACAGCATCCAAACAATTATACAAAAAAATTATTTAGGATTTAAAGCTCTATAAATTCATCATGGAAACATACCTAAATAAAAAAAACACAACTAAGTGTAGATAGCCTCCCAGGTCATCCTCTTCCTTGGAAGATAAAAATCCCTATCACCAGCATTCAATTCCACTATGATCCAGTGGAATCATGACTAAATCCATAACCAAAGAATCCAAACTTATAGGATTAAGTATAAGAACACAACGGAGGGTAATAAAGATCAATACTTTCCTCATTGATTCCTACACATCTGATGACATTCAATTTGGACCAAGAATGAGAGATACCGCCTATGGAGAAAGAGATAATGAGGAGGGAATACATGGGGGACCTATAGGGTAAAATGAGGGAGAAGATAGGGGTAAAACCTTTTAATATTCATAGGTGAAAAATTTTTATTTTCCCTTTTTTATGAGTCGTATGGTTCGGTTGCAAGGTTGGCCAAACCATGCTCTAACCACGTGCCTCTGCTGTCTGAGGCACCCCCCTCCCCCCACCTCTCATGGGCATGGTGCATGGTTTAAAATATTGTGTACCAACAATGTGACATGTATAAAATAAACTAGAAACTCCCAAAAGTTAATCCCTTCCATACCTTATGGTTTCCCTAGCCTGTGTGCCCATGTAAATAGGGTTGTACAATTATAACACATGGTTATAAATAACTATTTGCTAATTGTTCACCTTAGGATGTACTTTTCTAAAACACAAAATCTATCCCATGAACCCATAGAATGCTCCCAAAACCTAAAAAACAATTTCTAAGCCTCAAAACATGTCTAAAACATTATTTAGAGTCATTTCAAGCTTCTAGTTTCCATTATAAATCTTTGATCAAAATTTGACCCATAAAGTAATTGAAATTTTCAAATTCCTTCTGGAATTTTCCCACTCAAAAAACATGAGATTTTGCAACATCCCCATCTTAAAAATTCTCATCCCCAAGAAGTGTTAGCATCATCAAACTAAATAAACCTACCTACATCGGTCATAAATTCTCACTCAAATGTTTGTTTTCATTTCTGAATACCCAACATGCTTTCAATTCCCCATTAAACATATGGTGATTAAACTGCTAACATCTAATCCAATGCTCACAAATAAAGATGAAACATTGGGAAGGTGCTTACTAAAGCCTGTATAACCTAAGATATGATAATTTCATCATCTCTTCCATCAATCAGTCAATGGTGATCCCCACTATAGGTTATTACCTTTAATAGCCAATTATAAGCCACAATACTTCCACAATTAGAAGTACCACATGAGATACTCCATTAGAATCCAAACAATGATCCTGGAATATTTAATAACTCAAATTATCTATTCATGCAAGAGGATGCATCTCTCAGTACTCGATTCTATCTAAGAGTCGAATTCATGATCGACCGTTTTGAACCTAGTTTGTCAAGACTTGTCCCAGAGGGGCCCATGTTGTGACTACCCCAAGCCCGCCTCTAATAGGCTAGGGGCTAGTGACTATCATTGATTAGTAATATCCCACAAATTTGAGGAATTTTCCTAAGTACCTATACACACACACACACACACACATCTACAATCCAAAAAAAATTGAAATGTAAAAGAAATAAGTAAAAAATGCATGAAACCCACTATATCCCACAACTAGAGTACAATATTGAAAGTAATAGAAAGTAAACTAGGCAAAACAATCCCACCAAAAGAAAAGAGTCTATAGCCACAAGTCTAACCTGTAAAGTAAGAGGTACTAAGATTGTCGTCAGAAAATATACCATAACACACCATGGCCTCTCCGGTCCCACAAGGCACCACCTGGTCCTGGACCACCTGGAACTCCGTCGAAGAGTCAATCATCTATACAAGACACAACATGTGTGGTAAAATACCGTATAGGGGTGAGTAAAAAAATACTCAGTAGGACACCCCAAAACCATAATGGAATAAAACAAGGAAATACCACAAAGGAAATACCAAGAAGGAATACCACAAAATAAATACCACGAAGGAATACCACCATGGAATGAAAAAAAGGAATTCAAAAAAAGAAAATACCACGAATTAATACTACAAAGGAAATATCATGAAGTAATACCACAAAAGAAATACCACGAAGGAATATCACCAAGGAATTCCATGAAGGAATACCACAAAGGAATGCATAGTCAGCTCCTGAAAAATATATGTCTATAGAAAATATATCAAGAACATCTGGATATACTCAATCCAATAATACATAGAGTATCAACAAGACACATTGTCTTCATAAGACACACAGTCTCCATAAGACACACAGTGTCCATATGACACACAGTCTCCATAAGACACACAGTATCTATAAGACACATAGTCTCTAGGTCACAACTTGCCACAAAAATGTTTGCTTGACGTGCACTCATTCTGGGAGAACTCACTCCTCAAGACATTAGGTCATATGCACACCCCATAAAAAAATTTACTTAGCATATCTCAAAATGATTGTCTTTTCATAAGGGTACCAACTCCATAGAAGGCTCGTCAAACAGACATCTGGTTTGAAATTTATGGTAGTTTGAAAATTTCAGAAGGGGGTTCACTGGGTCGTGGGCCAACCATGCGGTTGGTCCACCAACTGTGGTAGTCGACTACCTGGTCCAATCACCTCGTTGTGGCTTGGTCAACTGTGGACCGATCTAGTCGTCCGGGTCCTACACGACCCACCAGGTCAACTCGTCCCACTGGACTTGGGTCACTCCAGCTGGGCTTGACACACCAAGACAACCCATCCCACTCACCCAGCCCCACCCATTTTCAGTTAGGTCCCATCATGTGGTCCCCTACGGTGACCGCCTTCATGTCTTGCGACCTCTGATCCCTCCAACTCATACGCGGGCACCATTGCTACCCCCACTGCTTCTATGATCCTTAGTTCTTTCTCTAGTGCTTGAAACTCTAGAACAAAAGCACCTTTGTGATCCCCATATCCTGATGTACACTAATCTAGCCTTGTTTCATATTGCCTCTAATTTGGGGATCTGGTCGCATTTAGAGCCTCCTGACAATTCATGTCGCGGTCAAGAGGATCTAACAATAAATAATGCCAATAAAATGGGAGACAAAAGCACCAAATATTATTAAGGAATTAACATTGGAATATTTTTGTGTCGGCCATGATTAATGCTCATTAGAAGGATAAATTAAGAGGATAAACTAATCTCCCAATAATCCCGCATCAATAACCCATCCTGTAACAATAATCGAAATGTGGATTAATATTTTTTGTGGATTGAATCATGTTAATCATGGTAATTAATAATAGGGAAAAGAAACAATGAAACAACCACCCTACCTGGAGTTTTCATCTGTTGTTGATGAGGAATGTTTTCATTTTAGATGTTGACGAGATCCTCCAACTTCATCGGCGTGATGATCTACAATCTGTTCTCAGATCCATCATAATTTGATCAATAGGATTCTTTCTCCATGTCTCAAATGAATTCCAGGGTTTTGGTGATAACCCTAGATTCCTAAAAAAGGTTTAATAAAAAGTAAACAAGCCTTTGTGTCGTTTAAAATAATTTTTATTTAAATTATTTAGTAATTATTACATCCTTTTTGAGTATTTCCATAGAAGGCCCACTTAAAATAAACTTAAGTCACACCTAGGGTGAAAATTTAATTCTAAGTTAAATAGTGCTCTTATATTTATCATTTGGGAACCTATTTAGGATTCATTCCACTTTTTTAGGAAAACTATGCACGTGTGCTATTAAAAAGTTTAATATCTTTCTAAAAATTGTTCTAGGCATACCAGGCCTCATAATTTCATGACGTCTCAGCACCTTCTCTCAAAATAAATCCATATAATATTTGAAAATAATACTTGGAAATTTTAATATGTTAAATTCTATCAACCTTAGGGATTTATGTCCCTGAAATCCATAACAAAGGGATACTCAAAAAAATAAGGGAACTGAGAATTAATCTAAGCCTCTTGCTCTTGTGTTCTCTCATAGAGATTCCCATACTGCCACATAACATGCACCAGATGAAATGATATCCCATGAAGGATCCTCTCCTTTTGATGCTCAATCTCTACTAGGTACTCAGAAAAAGTCACCCCATTACTGATGCCCAGCTCACCACAGTCAATGACGTGCGATGGGTCATGCACGTACCTCCTCAGTTGTGACACATGGAAGACCTCATATACTCTCTAACTAAAGAGGTATATCCAAGCAGTATTCCACCTCTCCAACTCTACATATTATCAAAAAAGTTCTAATGAACCATATAGTAAGCTTTTCACCCCTACCAAATCTCCATAATCCGCATTGAGGTGAGACTCAAAGGAGCATGTAGTCTTCTTCCTTTAACTCCAAAGGCATCCATCATCTCTCAACAAAAACTTCTAACATATCTGTATAGTCTTCTTCCACTCCTTGATGATATGCACCTTCTCTATATTTGCTTTCACCAACTCCAGGCCCATGAGTGCTGACTCTCCTGGCTCCGTCCAGCAAAGTGGTGACCGTTAGGGTCACTCGTACAAGGCCTCAAATGGTTCCATACCAATGGTGTAATGGTAGTTGTTTTTTATGAAAAATCCACCATGGGTAGGTCATCCTCCCAAATATGTCCAAAATCTAACATGAAATCCCACAACATTTCCTCTATAACCTGAATGGGCTACTCAGTCGGGTCGTCCATATGGTGGTGAAACATTGAGATTAAGTATAATTGAGTCAAAAAAACTTCCTGAAATCCCTTCGACAACCAAGATATAAAGAGAGCATCACAATATGATACTATCATCGATGGAACTCCATTCAGTCGAACTATCTTCTATACATAGAGGTGTCTCAAGCTCTCTTCTGAACTCTGCTTCCAAATATCTAGGAAGTGGGCTGACTTAGTGAGTCATTCAATGATCACCTAGATGGTATCATGACCCCTACACATACATGGTAAACCTTTCATTAATTCCATTGATTTACCATCCAACTTCCATTTTAGAACCTCAAGGGGTTGATTCAAACCCACTAAAACCTGGTGCTCGGCCTTCACCTACTGATAAGTGAGGCATTGAGAAAAAAACTTTATAACTCCCTTCTTCATCTGTGGCCACCAAAATTGAAATCATAGGTCCTAGTACATCTTCGCCACACCAAGATTTACCACCAAAGTGGATGTATGTAACTCCCTCAAAACCTCCTCCCATAACACCACTAGTACTATTATGCAGCCTCTAAAAAGAATGATGTACTCCCCACCTTTTGAATATCCATCAGGTAAATACTCTGTAGACATTTGAGCACGTAAAGTCTCATAGTTCGTATCCCCAATTTATGCCTCCCTGAATCGTTGTAAGAGTGTAGGGGTAACAAACATCAATTGGGGGTATGATTCTCCATCTCTATCCACAAAGGATATCTGAAATGATTCTAACAAATCTGATGCCTCATTCAGCAACTGCTAACTGGATCTCCTACTGAGAGCATCTTCCACCACATTCCCCTTACCAAGAGTATAGACAATCTCAACGTCATAGTCTTGGTGGGACTCTATTCATCGCCTCTATCTAAAGTTTAGATCCTTCTAAGAGAAGATATACATAAGACTCTTGAGGTCAGAGTAGATGATAAACTGCCCTCCCATCATGTAGTTCTGCCACTTCTTCAAAGTGAATACTACCACTGCTAACTCAAGATAATGGGTCACGTAGTTCTGCTAATGTTGTCTCAATTGGCAAGAACCATAGGGAATCACTACTTTCCTCTGAATTAGGACACAACCAAGCCTAGTTCTTTATGTATCACAGAACACTATGTACTCGATACCCTCCTCTAACAATATCAAGATGGGAGCGCTCGTCAATCTCTATGTCAACTGCTGAAAACTCACCTGACACTTCTCTTTCCACATGAAAGGTTGTCCCTTTAATGTAAAATATTTTAAGGATACTTTCACTCTATAAAAGTTTATTACAAACCTCTGATAGTACCTATCCAATACAAAGAAACTCTACACCTCAGTAACACTCTCAGGTGGCTCCAAAGAAAGAACCACATCAATCTTTTCTAGATCCACTACAACTCTAGCTTCATAAATGATGTGTACTAGAAAATAGACCTCCCAAATATAGAAATGTCACTTCAAGAGATTTGTGTAAATATGGTGCTCTCATAGTGTGTCTAGAACCATCATTAAGTGTCTTGTGTGCTCCTCTTCAAACACCAAGTACACTAGGATGTCATCAATAAAGACCACCATGAACTATTTTAAGTAAGGCTGAAAGATCTGGTTCATGAGTCCCATGAATACTGCTAGGGTTTTCTTCATGAAAAAATAGTATCACTAATTAATCATTGTGGTCATAATGACATCTGAATGTTGTCTTCTGTATATCCACATCTTGTACTCATAGCTGGTGATAGCCATATCTAAGGTCAATATTTGAGAACCACCACACACCTTTCAACTGACCAAAGAGTCCATCGATCCTTGGTTGTGTATAATTATTCTTCACAATCACTTAGTTCAGGAATTGGAAGTCTACACATAACCTCAAGCTCCTATATTCCTTCTTGGAAAACAAAAATGGGGATGCCTAGGGTGAAACAATGGGTCTCACGAAGCCCTTCCTCTACAAGTCCTCTAATTAAACCCTTAGCTCACAAAGCTCTATGGGATCCATCTAATTTTTAGGTGTAGATATCGGCATAATACCAAGGTATACATCAATGCATAAGTTTATCTCCCTATGGGGAGGTAATCCTGAAAAATCCATAGGAATTATTTTCTCATACTCTTCCACCACTATAGGAAACTGTGGACTCAAATCATCCACTACACTGAGGTTCAGGCTATCTAACTAATGAGTAATCAGTTTCACCCTCCAATGTGTGTGTGTCCATCATGTTATACCTATATTTACTTTTTACCAATAAAGGAAAACCCTATCCCATCACTATGGACACACCACACTTTATGCCTAAAATAGTCAATCTCAGTATGAACTATGGATAACAAGTCAATACTGAGAATGAAATAGTAAGGCCTCGATGCCTCTACCAAGAGATCCCAACTGAAACTCTTGCCTCCAATATTAAGTTCACACTATAGGAACTAGTGTGTGATCATCAAATCTCCTTTCTTAGGAGTCTCTAAGCATAAGGGTCGAGTAAACGGTTCAACCAGAATCTCCAAGTCTCGAACAAGGTTCGTGTCTAGAAAAGAATGGCTGGAAACTGTGTCTATCAAAGCTAAAAATAATGTGGAAAATGCATAGATCATACCTTTAATCATCCTTGGAGCCTTAGGGTCATAAACCTCTATCACTTGTATATGGACTTGTCCCTATCCACCAAATCCCTAAGACTATCGTGGACCACCTAGGGGTGGTGGTGGTAATACTCAAACCTTTCACCACCTCCTTCCACCCTGTTTTCTCCATTGTTATTTCTTCCACCTTGTAGACCACCCTCATCTTACATCCACCTATGCCTTGGTGACCCCTCAACCATATCCTGATCGGTTGTATGATGGATTAGGAAATCTCATGCCAGATGTCCTTGACTGCCGCACCAGTAACACAGCATGCCCCCTGGCTAACTCGAGCTTCCCTGGGATCCCTAAACCATGGATCCTATGTCCTGGGATCATATCCCGAAGCGTCTGACCCGATTGGGACCATGTGACTACCATCAGATACCTACTGTTGTGGTCTCATCTACCTGGTTCCTACTGTTATCTTCTGCTTTCGGTGCCTTCTCCACTAGAAATCGCTCCACTAATAGGGTTCACTCAAGTACCCCAGCATAAGTAGTAATGCTAACGGATATCATGGATAACCTGATCATCCGGAATAAGCCCTACTCAAAGGTATGATCCTTGAAGAATAGGTCTCATACCATATCCATGGAGTATCATGAAAGATCGTTAAATCTCATCGAATACTCCACCACAGTTTGACTGCCCTGCTGCAGATCTAGAAGCTCTTGTATGCACACCAACTACAACATGGATGAAATGAAATCCTATATGAAGAGACACTCTAAGTCTTCCCAAGAGAGAGTTATCTCAATGTGTGTTTGGGTCACTAAGCTCCACCATCACCCCAAAGAGATATGAAAAAGAATCATGGAAATGTATGCCTCCTTTTCTTAAGGTTCCCTCCTAAGGCGGAAGACGTAGGTAAGTAGCTCTAAAAAATCCTCAACTGCCTGGGGTTTTAGATCACCCTGAAACCAGGGAGATTTTTTCCTTTGAAACTCATGAAATGTGCTCAGTCTGCATGCATCCTCATCTTGTAGAGATGGAAGTAGCTGCTTCTCAATGGGTGGTGGTATAGCTGGTAAACCACACGAAGGTTCTATCTCTAGTATAGGCCCCTGTACTAATGCCTCATCGCTAAGAAGATCATCCTTGTGATCATGGAACATAATCCTGGTTGGCTGTCTATGTGGATGAATCCTTTAATAAAAAAATATGTACCATAGTCAATAGAGTATATCTAGAGAGCTAACTCAAAAATTACATGGAAGACACAACCCATTCTTATATGATACATGTACCGTTATTTTCCCTACAACCATTGTTTTTATATATCGAGTCAAAAACCAGGTTCCTAGGGTCCTGGTGTATGGATAAGTCATCCATCGCACCAAAACTAGATTCCTAGGCCTGAAATCTGAACACAAAAAACTTAACTCCATTTCCTCAAACCAACCCCATAGACTCCCAGTCAAAAATTAGAACCTACCTGTCTCTAATACCACTCTATCATGACCCATCCCAGAGGGTCCTATTCCATGACAACCCCAATCCCACCTCCAATGGGCCAGGGGATGGTGACTAGCACCAAGTAGTCATATCCCAAAAATTGGATGCATTTTCCTAAGTTAATGTACACACACATACATCTCCAAGACAAAAATTGTAGAAATGTAAAAGTACCAAGTAAAAAATGCATGAAAACCACTATATCCCACAACAAGAGTACAAAAATAAAGATACTAGAAAGTAAATAAGGCCAAAAAAATCCCACCAAAAGAAAAGAGACTTCATCTATAGGTCCAAACTGTAAAGTAAGAGGTACTTGGACTGTCATCGGAAAGGCTTCCAGAACACAACTCATCTTTTCCAGTCTCACAAGGCACTTCTTGGTTCTGGTCTACCTAGAAATCCATTGAATATTCGATCGTCTTCATAAGACATGAAACGTGCAGGAAATGACCATGCAAGGGTGAGTAAAACAATACTCAATATAAGAAAACAAAATGAAAAAGGAATACCACAAAGGAAATAAAAAAAGTAAATACCATGATGGAATACCACAAAAGAAAACCACAAAGAAAATACCACGAAGGAATACCACAAAGGAAACACCATCAAGGAATATAACCAAGGAATGAAGAAAATTAATACTGAAAATGAAACACCACAAAGGAAATACCAAAATAGAATACCACAAAGGAATACCAAAAAGGAAATACCATGAAGGAATACCACAAAGGAAATGCCACAAAGGAATACAACCAAGGAATACAACAAAAGAATACCACAAACTAATGCATAGTCAAATCCACAAATATATATGTCTATAAAAAATATATCAAGAATATCTAGATATACTCAATCTAACACGACACAAAATCTCAATAAGACACATAGTCTCTATAAGACACACAGTCTTTATAAGACACATAGTCTCTAGGTCACTTCCAGCCATAGAAATGTTTACTTGAAGCGCACTTGTTTCAGGAGAACTCACTCCTCAATTCATTAGTTCATATGCACAAATAACAAAAAACTCACTTAGGATGTCATTAAATTACTATCTCATTATAAGGTTCCCAATGCTGCAGACAGATCATCAAAAGGATGTCTGATTTTAAAGTTATGGCCATTTGAAAATTGCATAAGGGGGTTCACTGGGTCATGGACAGACTGTGTGGTCGACCGCACCCTAGCTATTGCAGCCATGCAGCAGCTTGGTTGATCTTGGCTCATGGATGATCACCACATTCGATCGTAGCCCAGTCTAGTTGCCCAGGTCCAACCTGAGTTTTCCCTAAACCATAAGGGTTAACCTGGACCATTGGGTCTGACCTAGTCTTCCAGGTTGACCCAGCCTACTAGGCCTAACCCACTCTGGAAGGGCCCGAACCAACCCACCAACCCGACCCGCCATGTCATCCCATCTCACTTTCCTGGCCCAGCCCATTTTTGGGTCGATATGATCACGTCATCTCCCACAGTGACTACCTTTGCGTCCCATGGGGTGTCGTGATACGTCTTGTGGCCTCCAATCTTGCTAGCTCGCACGCAGTTATTGTTGCATCCCATGTGGCGCGACCTCCACCACCACTCACCACCCCCACTGCTTTTGCGAGCCTCCATTCTTCATTTGGCGCTCAAAACTATGAAAAAAATCACCTATGTTATCCTAGGTTCCCTATCTACACCGATTTATCCTCTATTTCGTCTGGCCTACAATCTAGGGTCTGATCACATTCAGATCTTCCCGGCAAGTCAAGCCACGATCAGGAGGATCCAATGGAAAATAATTCTAAGAACATAGGAGAGAAAATCACCAAGAAAATCTAAAGAATTAAACTTTTTATTTGTTCTTGTCATCCTTGATTTTTTCCCATTAGAAGTATAAATGAATAGAATAAACTAATTTCTTGATAATCCTGTATTAATAAATCATCCTACAACAACGACTGAACCACTGATTAATTTTTTTGTGGATTAACTCATTTTCATCATGGAAATTAAGAACAAGGAAAAGAAACAATGAAAAAACCACCATACCTGTATTTTTTATTGGTCATTGATGATGAATTTTTGTGTTTCAATCATCGATGAGATCCTCCAACTTTATTGGCGATGTGATCCATGATCCATTCTACAATCCTTCGTCATTTGTTCAAGAGGATTCTTTCTCCGTGTCTCAGATTAATTCCAGGTTTATGTTGATAATCATGGATTCATAAAAAAAGTTTAATAAAAAGTAAACAAGCCACTGTGTTAATCAAAATAATTTTTATTTAAATTATTTAATGTAAATTACGTCCTTTTTGAGTTTTTCCACAGAAGACCCACACCGAAAAAACTAAAGTCACGCTTAGGGTAAAACTCATGTTCTGAATTCAACAGTGCCCTTAGATTTCATATCTAGGGACTTGTTTTGGAGTTATTCCACTTTTTTAGGAAAACCGTTCGCATGTGCTATTAAAAAGTTTAATATTTTTCAAACAACTGTTTTGAGCACACTGGGCCTTGGAATCGCACGCCATCTCAATGCCTGGTCTCAAAATCAATCCATATAATATCTAAAAATAATACATGGAAAGTATAATACATTTCATAATCACATTGAATTTTCCTTTAAAATTCCCATATAACCTTTAGACTTCCCCCATCTCATCCAAATGGTGTGCCTAATCTGGTTCTGCATTGACTGCATACCACTATTCAAGAGAATTTATGTTGAACTAACCCTAGATGACTATTCTTAAAAAAATAAGCTTCAGAAATCCGCACATCACCAAAACTCTATCCCAATGACATTATCCAATGACACGCTGAGGTCATTTTGAGCTCACTCACCGAATTATGTGCCCAAATTCTAGTGACATTTCATGGTAAAATCATACTCTATCTAATGGAATTCCAAAGCCAAAATGACCGTCTAAAAACCAATATCATCCTCACATAAACCCTCTCGCATGAGGGTTACATACCAGTTATCAAGGTCATACTACCCAACTTAGGATCATCCTTTTCATTGAACTTGTGAATCGAGTTCCCAACCACCATAGACCATGAACCTTCTATATCTAGATATAACAATCGGCATGCCTATAAACTCACTCATTCTCGAGTTCTAACACAAACATCACCTCTCACTCATTCCTGACCCAAAGAAACAACATCTATGGAATTATCCAAATTTAAACTCATAATGGGTGTCAATACCCTCAAACAGCCAATGGTGTACCCCCCCCCCAATACCATATTCCTTTCCTTATATCACTCCTTGAGTAAAACTCCCAATGAGTCCTTCCATCAAACTATAAAAGAT
Source organism: Viscum album (assembly GCA_963277665.1). Classification (NCBI taxonomy): domain Eukaryota; kingdom Viridiplantae; phylum Streptophyta; class Magnoliopsida; order Santalales; family Viscaceae; genus Viscum; species Viscum album. The sequence goes on along the minus strand of OY728161.1, from coordinate 2,116,172,314 downwards.
ATTTATATATCTTGACCTATAGATGGATATCTCTTATCATACTCAAGATGATTTTAAGATATTGGAAATTATCATATCTAACTTTTAGTAAACGATAATTCCATAAATAGGTGTGTATCACTCTCCCTGATACATGCCCATGTGGAAAGAGGTTATACTTTCCTTTAGACAACCCCTAACACCAAAACTCCTAATAATTTGTGTCAAGGTCCACCAATGGGTTAATTTCCTCATTGAACCTAATCTATTCCCAATGTATCCTATATAACGTAGTTAAATTACTCAATTTTTCACAACTCTGGGTAATCCATACCTACTACATTTCTTTAAAACTATCGGTCCTCATCTCACATGTGGCAACTTTCCAATTTATGATTTAAATTATGCCACATGCAACTGATATATAACATTACCATATCTCCTAGTACAGTATGTGTAAAATAAAATACCACCCTCTTATTACTCGACTCAAGATTCCATGAGTTACACATTATAAAGTCCAAGATGACTTTGATATATGGAAAGTCAGTATTGACAAGCCAGAAGCTCCCTTGGAACTCCTCTTCAAAATCAGTAACTCCACCTATTCTATGATTTATTCAATGATTTCCCATCACATAGTATCATTTTTGAAGATTAAAGTATCAAGCAAAAACCCACTAGTCAACCGGGATAGGAACCCAAAGAGTAACTCCCATTAATTTCAATATCGATACACAATCACCCTAGGTGCTTCTTCAAAAACCAAAGGTATCAAACTTCACATATCACAAAACATGGGCACCTTCCATGCATCGGTCTCAACATGAGCATGCGACCAAGTTCACTAACTAAAAAGGAATCCATAAACCTGGTCCAAACCCTCTTGCAGGTTTCCCTATATTAAACAAAATGTTTACCTATAAGTTTCTGAGTCAAAACCAAGGGCCTCTAGGTCTCCCAATTAGCCATATTGCTCTTGTATCATAACAGGGTCACTATGATCAACCACCTAGACCAAAGGTTAACCTATAACCAAGGTCAATTCTCATGAGTGTCATCCACACACCAGTCGCAATTCAAGGAATTTGACGCACATTTCACTACTCTCTAAGGGAGATAAGGATAATATCAATCTACTGTGGTTAAGATCTATCAACATGGGATCAATTATACATGTTTTGAATTACAAATTATAGATGAAAACACACTTTAATGTGCAATTGAAACCCATTTAAATTCAACACTTTAGCAACTACTAGCATAAAGAAGGAATATATTCTTTTAAATATTTAAGGAATCACCTTCCTCGAATAGACCTATCAGACCCTGATCCTCTCTAAATATCCTTATAAGAAGCTACTCTGTGTAGGGTCACAATATGAATGAAAAGAATATGAACTGAAACTCATCAGGTATCTGTACATTGTAATACCCCATCGAGGTTTTAATTCACTATTGAGGTTTACATACCTAGTGGAATATCCATTGATGATATGACTTTAAAACCATGAATTATGGTCAGTTATGTAAAGTATCATATCAAGTTATATGGGAAAACTCATTGTAGGTTATTAAAAATATTTATTCAACCGCACCTGAAAAAAGAAACACCCATAATAGGTCTACTAAAAAGGCATCAACTCCCATCTTTGACCAATAAGGGTTAACAGTACATGTACCACATCGTCTCAAATTATTATTGTCATACTCTACATATGGTTCAATTATTTATAATTTAATTCCAATCTATGTACAAAAGTGTTGTCACTACAAAAAAATAGGGTGATTAGAAGGGTTTTTTTCATTTAGAAGGGGTTATAACCCCCTCTAAACAAATTAATGGTGGTTGCCCATAACTACTGCTAATGTGCATGCCCACTCCATTTAGGGGAGGTTTTGGGTCAGTGATGGTAAACTGAGCATGAATATAGTGGCGGTTAGATTAGAGGTGTTTTAAATCCCTTATAATTTTTCCCTATATTTGTAGATTAGAGGCGGTTTTAACCACCCCTAAATTAGTGTTTTACTTAGGGGCAGTTATAACCACCCCTAATCAAGCCACAAATTTCCATTTTAAGAGAGGTTATGTTATAACCACACCTAAATAGACACCTGTGGACAAACAAATAGACTTCATCATACACCCCCACACAAACCCCATGACACCCAGGACACTCCACCCCCCCCCCCCCCCCACCACCACCACCACCACACACACACACAACAGACCACATGAAAACACCTCAGACACCCCCGATGTGACACCCAGGACACACATGTGACACCCCCCCCCCCCTCCAACAGACCCCATGACAACACTTCGAACACCCCCCCCCCCCCCCCCACACACACACACACAGACCCCATGTGACACCCAAGACACCCCCCAACAGACCCTATGTGACACCCCACAAAAGACCCCATGACAACACCTCAGACACCCCCATGTGACATGCGGACACTCGTCACGGACACCTAGAAGCATTCCCCCCAGGACGGAGACTTGCCCACTGTGGGCCCCAACGCATGTATAGTGCCTGTCATCGAAGGTCAAAGGATATAGAAAATTCTCCCGTTATTGGGATTTAAAGACAAAACCGACCTAAACCAACCCTCTGTCGTAACCACTTAGGCAGATCAACTTTCTGTTTATATAGACAATATAATATATTTATTTAGATATAGAAAATTTATAGAATATATATATATATATATATATATTTGTCTATACAAATTTAAATAATATAATATATTTTTATTTTTTGTATAATATGTAATATATTTGTGTATAATATATATATATTAAATTTTTATATATATAATATATATAAATAATTATATTTACATATATAAATATATATTTAAACATATATTTATAAATACAATTATATTTTTGTGTTTGTGTGTGTGTGTGTATTTATGTATTTATATAATATTTACAGATATAATATAATTATAATATATATATATCATTATTTTTATATACTTATATATGTGTGTGTGTGTAATGATAATATTATTAATTATTAATTATTATTATTATTATTACACTTATTTTTTAAACTAAAAATTATATGTTGGTTTTATAAATACTAAACATTTATATGTTTTATGATTTACATTATAAATATTTTATATTAAATACATTTATATTATATATTTATATATTTAATTATATACTTTTATATTTTATCATGTATACACACACACATATATACATACACACACACAAAATTAAATACATTCATATAATTGGAAATATATTATATAATTAAATGATATATACATATTTAATAAATTAATTTATAATTAATATGGCATACTACAATATATATAAAATAATTATATAATATATATATTTATATATAATAAAATATTTTATAAAATAATATATATATATACATATATTTAATTTTTTCTATATTATATATATTTTTATATATAATATAGTATAAATGTATTTATATATTAATATAAAATAAAAATGTATGTAATATTATATATGTATAATATAAATCATAATATAAAGGTATAGTATTTTTTTAAACCATTTATAAATTTTATATATTTGAATAAATATATTTATAATTGAATTTATATTATGTATACCCATATTTATATTTATATACATTTTTATTTATATGTATGAGTATTTATTTAAAGTATTTATATAATTTATTTATGTGTGTGTGTGTGTGTGTGTTTATAATGCATTTAAATACATTTATACAATGTTTTTATGTAATATATGTATACACACATGAGCACACACACATATATATTATAGAATTTGAATTCATATGAGATTTATTTTAAAAAATAAATAAAAATTTAAAGGGGGTTTAAAACTCCCTCTAATCAAATGGGATTAACAGTGATTCATGAAACCCCTTAAATTTCATGAATTAGAGTGATTTGAAAACCCTATATTATTTCATAAATTATAGGGGGTTCACATACCACTCTAATATATTAAATTAGAAGCAGTTCAAAACTCCCTCTAATTTCTAAATTAGAAGGGGTTCAAAAGCCCCTATAATGAGATATATTATAGGGCATTCAGAACCCCCTCTAATTTCTTAAATTATAACGGGTTAAAAAACTAATCTAGTCTAAGGGGTTATGAAACCCCTATAATATATTAAATTATAGTGGGTTGAAACCACCTCTAATTTCATACATTATAGGGTGTTCAAAACCTTCTCTAATTTTAGAGATTAAAGGGGGTTGTGAACCCCCGCATTTTTCATTTTAAAAAAAATCCATTATATATATATATTACCTCTATATAAATGAGTATTATATATATATATTGCCTATAAAATCCAACTTGACATATAGTGACACTAGATATTAAATTTGCAGAAGCTTTGACATAATTTCCACTAAAATCAAACCAAATATTCAAAAAATAATGTAAAAACATTTATATGGGGTTATGAACCCCCTATAAATTTTATGATTAGAATGTGTTGTGCATAACCCCCTCTAAAATAAATTTAGAGGGGGTTCTGTATAACCCCTTTTAAAAAATTATCACTAAACTACTGTGTTTTTTGTAGTTTATATAGGTTCTTACTAGCATATTAAATAACTAAACCTAATTAATGACACACTATAAGGGGTTCAACACCTAGAAATAAAGTGACCTATGGATTTACTAGGGTTACTAAACCTCCTGGGCATGAGGACTTAGTCATCATTTTTCATCATCGAATGTCTCACTATAGATCCACATAGCCTAACATATGAAGGAAATATGTGTGTGTGTTTGTGTCATTCTAACTAAGTATAATTCAACTAATAACCTATATTGTAAAAAAATCATTTATGTTGTTCTTAACACTTTAAATAGTTAAACTCATCATTGGTAGTAAAATTACTCTCTAGCAAGCCCATAAAATGTAGAGAATATGGGCCAAATATGATGCATGAGACACCTCTTACTTTTGTCAACCAAGATTCAAACTAGTCATTGGCCTCTCACTAATAGAAAAAGATCCAAAAATACATAATAAATCATAAAATACACACCACATATGTATTTCTCAAATATAGAATCATATAAAACAGTAACATCATATATCAAGAATAGAAATCCCATATCCTTGGAAAAAAAGACTTTTTACTAAAATATGTGTTCTCAATCCATTAGTCTCATATCCATTACTGGTTTCAAAACATTCATAATACTCATGTCCACTAGTAATACAACACGAAAGGGATATATTTGGTATAACTTTTTCATGTATTGTCTTGGTTCACTCTATAAATAGTAACTGAATCGGTTAGCCAAAAGGCCTCAAGCATGCCTCCCCATAGACTAGAGATTTTCGAATAGTATAAAGGTATAAGGGTGTATCTATGGAAATACTATGCCCTCATATCAAAGTAAGAAACTAGCAGAAATAACCAAACTCCATCCATAACAGAAAATAAGTAGGGTACATAACAAATAAATATAAACAATGTTGTGATAATAAATGGAATGCAGTAAAAGCCTGAATGGTCATTTCGTATATACAACACTGGTCACCCACTGGGACAACCACATATACATAAGAAAGTATAATAAACCTAAATAAAATTACAAGGTTCTACTTCCCACAATGATCCATACCTCAAACCCAATCTATATATACATATCACAGGCATCCTTCTTGATCATTCTTGGGCCTCAGCTCATCCAATGCCTACAACCAATTAAATTTCTTATCGGGTTCCTAGGTGAAATAGTGGCATGAGTGGGGTGTGAGTAAAAAACTCAGTAGGGAACCACCAACATGGTCCCGTATATATCTATTCAAATGCAGTGTATGCATATGTGATCTACTCATCAAAATAAAAATAATAATAAATATTACCAACCACTTAAGATAAACTAGAAAAAAAATCCATATTGTGGCATATTTTCTCAAGTGCATGATCATGTAATGTGCTCAGCCTACACAATACATAGCTGGGAATAAAAGAGTGAAATAAATCTATAGTCAATCCTCAGGATCATAATCCCGATCGACCATACCTACTTCGTCTAGTGTAGTAATATCTCTTTGCAGCTTACTTAATATAAATAAAATCGAGACCCAAGGTACGTAACCAAGGCATCCATGTACAATGAAAATCAAGAATAAAATAAATAAAAATAATTACATTAATACTATGATCTTTTCCAAGGAATTACATATCATGGATCCAAGTATTTCTCGAGTCATAATATAATTCATCAAAACCATTGAAATCCATGTCCAATACGGAACATGATATCCACTATCTCAATTATATTTGTTGAACTATAAGTCTATTGTGGAATGTCATGTCCCCTAATCTCAATCTCAACTGAGGAATTCCATGTCCACTAATATCAATCATAGTTGTAGAACTCTATGTCCACTATTGAATTCCATATCCACTAATTTCAATCATGGATGAGGGTTGTTATGTCCATCATCCTTAAAATATATCATTTAATCGGTAGGGCTAAAATGTTAGTTCTCAAAAAACACCAATGGGTATCTTGATAAATAAAATATAAACAATAAGGTTCAAAAGGTAGATCTCAGGAAGTAACTTTTAGCATGCTTATCATAAAATCACATTTCAACTGGCTCTCCATCAAAATACCAATAAGTACCTAAAAAATCATATCTATATTAAGAGTAACCATGTGAAATCATAAGTAAGGAGTCAAGTTGGATAAATGACTAAAACCATAACTAATACCACAACCCCTTGGTATTATATGTTCGGTACAAGTTATAGGTGTCACCTGCTACCATCTCTACCCAAACCCGTAACACACTTGGTTAGGGTGGTCAATCATCGGGGCATCCACTGGGGTCCCCAAGGTCAATACTCTCGAGATGAATCACTAGATGGATCCCTCATGTTCATATATAATAAAAGGAATCACTTTTATAATTTTACAATTCAATTCATTGTCTCAATTATACACCCAATGAACTAGAACATCGTGTCCCCTAGCATCCTAAAAGGGGTAGTGCAACCTTTCCAGCTACATGGGGCCTTTCTACAATAGTAACGGTCATGAGAAAGATCATAGACCTTCTTGGAGCTCAAGATATTTTTAATACAGTCCATAAAATCTAATTTGATCTTGTTCTATCAAATGTTTATCCACCTAATCCTGGAAATGGACTGAAAATTCCTTACCAAGTACAGTCTCAACTCTAAATACGTTTGGAGGCTACTTGGTCACTCAAAGAGAAAATCTAGGAAACTATCATACAGGGGTTGTTAATGATCCCTGTAATTCACCCATTATAAACTACCAATTTAATTGATTAAACAATTTATTAGAAATAGATTAAACAAGTGTTTTCACCCTTAGGTGTGATCCCTAGCATACGCATACTACCATAAACATATATAGTTACCATAGGGAATGTACAACAGACCACCTACCTTCAAGAAGCTTTCCATTTATTTTACAAGGTTCAACAGTAGTTTCCAAGTCCCATATAAGGTCTTATGAGATTTACAGGGTCCTGTCTCGCAACCAAACCACTATTAATTAATTAATTATTTCTGAAAAATGATTAATTAATTAAACTTAATAGTTTATAAACAATTAAACAAAACTAACTAGAAATTCATAAGGGTCGAAACCACACCACTTCATCTTATCTCACTAGATCCATAACTAAACTCTCTCCAATAACTTTTGATGCACCATAAGCCTTGAATTGGGAATAATACCTAAACAATAGCACCAAAAAAATACCCAAATAATTTCATTTAGGATTTAAATATTTATAATGTCACCACAGTGATGTACCTCAATGAAACAGCATGCAACCAAGTTCAGACATCCACCTTGGTCATCCTCTTCCAAGGTCGAGAAAAATCCGATCCCCGGTACTTGATTCCACCATGATCCGGTGGAATCGGGACTAAAAAATATAACAATAGAATCTAAACTTAGAGGAAGAAATATAAGAACACAGTGTAGGATAATATATTTGAAGACATACCTCAAGTATTCAAACACATCTAACGGTGTTCAATTCAGACCAATAACAAGGGAGATCTCCCATGGAGGAAGGGAGAAGGAGGAGGGAACATATGGGGGACATATTGGGTGAAATGAGGGTGATGATATGGTAAAAAATCATTAATAATAAGTTTTAAAAACATTCATTTTACCTTTTTTAATGGGCTATAATATTTGAACACATTATTTGCCAAATAGTACACCTTTTCCCCAAGGTACCCTCTGCACGGGCATGGCACGTAGTTTAACAGACCATGTGGAAACTATACGACATGTCTGCAATAAACTGTAGACACCCACATTGTTTTCCCTATAATTCCAAATATTTTACTCATCCAATGTGCCTATGAAAATGGTTTCTCATGGTTATGCTATGTGGAAAACACTATCGGTGTTCCAATCGTGAACCTTGTGCTATACTTTTCCAAAACTCACCTCTAAGCCTTGAACCCCTATAATGCTAACAAAAAATCCAAACCACTTTTTATGCCTCAAAGAACCTCTAAAAACATTATTTAGATTCATTCCAAACTTTTAATTTCAATTTCAAATCTATGATAAAAATTTGACCCATCCAGTTATTTAAAATTTCAAATTCCTTCTAGAATTTTACAACTCATAAAATATGGGATCATACAATGAAAACCCATATTTTAATATAACTTAATTCATGATTTATTACATAAATATACACATAATAAAATCCTATAAGACTTTTTGGACATGTTTATTTGGTAAATTAGTTTCATATAAAAATAACATGAAACATGCGTACAACAACATTATTTACAAACTACACAACATTCCCTTAAGATTTTATTAATCTTTTAAAACTGTATGGGAGAACCTGGGGATGTACATAAGAAAGAGGTGTGTTATAAAGACCAATAAAGTAATAATAAAAGCATATAATAGGTTAAATAATTACATGTTATTCATGAGTCATATTAAGGTAACATAAGAGGGGTGATAATCATAAACTTCAACATCAAATCATGATATAATATGATTATAAGAAAGCAACATGGGATTGTGAAAAAAATAAAAAATGACATAATAAACATAATTAAAGGTTAAACACCAAGAAATCATATCATAGTGTGCTTAGGATAACCTCATGTTCACTATAAATGGTATATCATGAGAAAAAAACATTACCCAATTCATTAGAGGGATATTTAATTATGAGACCACCTATCACATTCATATAATGTACATGCATAAATGTGACACATATATCTTATAAAATATGGATGTATTTCATCACTTTTAATCCCAATATTAAGGTGTGTGAGTTATATAAATGTATATAACCAATAAATAAAGGATAGGAACATCTCGTGAATATGTTTCAGTGTAAATGGATATGGGTATTCATTAAACAAATGTTTGGCATGGAAAATCACAAGATAATTTCTACAGCATAACAGGGGTACATAAAGATTAATGGAATGGTTTAAAGATATTTAAATGGTTTTATAATCACTTTTAAATAAAATAAAATTATAGTTTTTTGTAAAAAAATATTCTAACATAAAAAATTAGAAATCAGAATGCATAATATAAAAAAGGTTCTTCAATAAAGATGAGAATGAGGGAGTCTCTTATCAAGATAGGGAGATTCTAAAAGATTATTATGATCTTATTAAGATATTTTGGGAACATTGAGAGGTATTTTTATAGGTAAATTCATGGTAAATTCATGTTCTAATGGTTTTTTGAGTGAAGAGGAATGGGAGGTTGGGTTGGTTTTTATAGAAAAAGAGAGGGGAAATCTTATTAATTTCTAAACTTAGGTTTTGGACTCTATATAATAAAATAATCAAAACCAAAAACCGTAAAATGGTTTTTCCCATGGTTTCTACCAAACAAGAGTTTTTTTCAATATTTTATAAGGATAATAACCAAAATCATTAAAATAATACCCTTACTGATGTGTAAGTGAGTCATGTTCATAAATAATTGATTTTAAAAAAATAAAATATTATATAGGTTTTGGAGGATTCATTAAGGATTTCAATAATTAATCAAATAGCTTCAAAATCACATAATTTTAAAGAGGAAGCATAATTTTTGGTTGTAGATACTATTTATATAATTTATTAAATCCATTTTTGGCTTTTATTATTTCTTGAAACATACTGTATGATTATACTATATTTAATTTTTAATCAAAAACTTTATTATCTAATAAAATTATGAGAAAAAAACCATTGGAGAATTTAAATGTATTTATTTAAAAAATAATATTTATTTTATCAAAATAATTCTTTAAATATAAAAATTTACACTTTTAAAACAAAAATCCACATTTATTGAAAAATATAGGTTTTTAAAAAGATAATAGTTTCTTACCATTAAATAAATTCCATTTGAATTCATAAAATTATATTATCATTTATATTTAAATAAATATTAATTATTAATATTATTTTATTAAAACAACATTTATTTCAAAAATTATTGAATTCATCAAAAAGAGTGTCATGATTAAAACTATAAATTTCCCAAAATTACAATTTGTGTTTCATAGTATCAAAATATAATTTTTATGAAACTAGTTATTTAACCATTATAATTTAATAATAAAAAAGAGAAATATAATAAATTTATTATTAAAAAATATATAAAAAATCACACTGGTATGGTCTAGATACATAACCCCTTATTACACCAATGTATTCCCAAATGGTAAGGTGTGTGATGGTGACAATTTCTTGGGGTGGTTCGTCGAACCTGGTTTGGTCTATAATATTGATAAGATTAAACTTATTACATAAATGGTTTCACTCATGCTTTAGATTTTTAATATGATCTTGGTATTAGTAAATAGAAAATCCTAGTGATTCCATATCCTTATAGTGTACGATACAATTGTTCAAGGCCCTCTAGTGGTCCAGGATGAGTGTAATTACTTTGATGGAAGCTTTTTTCATCTTCCTAAGGAATTTATATTATTTTTTTATTGACCAATTTATTCAAATATTTCTCATATATTAAAGATAAATTGAATAAAATTTTTCTATATGGGTCCCCTAAAGGATTCTACCCTTTATAATTCATGTTTTTGTGATTGTGAAGCAATATAATGTTTTATTTTGTGCCAGGGAATTTTTTAATTCTATTACAGCTATGGAAAATTGAATATCTTTTGGTATTTCTTTCCCTTGCACCTACTTGTGTTTTCTTTATCTTGTGTCTAATTTAAGGATGATCTTGTCATACCCTATTTCTTCTTATTCTAAATTTAATTATGACTTTTTATTCATACAAAGTGGCATGGTGAGAGAATTTTCATACCCTGGTGTAACATCTATGGAATATTTTATTTAATTAATGGTTTATATGAAATTAGTGAGGTTTGGGTTTGGATTTTTAAAAAATTTAAGAGACTCTCTCAGTTGAATTGTCATAATCCCCTCCCTCTAGAGGTACTCCTTGTTGTCCAAAAATAAAGGAATAGAGAGAATGATGCTCAAGTCCTATTTCTAACAAGCCCCAAGTTTGAGGAAATCATAAAAGGAATAAAAATATAACATATTGAGTACATTACCCTCTATAAAAATATAATATCAGGATATAGGATAAAAAACCTCCAATAAAATTCTGAACATAATATAAAATTAAACTCAAACCCATCCCACAATTCATGAAAAATGTCAAAAAAGTAAAAAAAGTCTCTAAGTAAATACTAAAAGGCAAGTACTATGGAAGTGACTCAACAGAATCTTCATAACTCAATATTTTAATTTCCATATCAGTACCCAAGGTCCTCTGATAAATCTTAAAAACTATTTATATATACATAGGTTGATTATAACATGTATACAGGGTAGGATCATACCCAAAGTCTCTGATGCACATGTGAAAAGTGCATACTAAAATGCTAGTGAATAAACAGTAGAACCAACAAGCACCTAAATAGGTAAACTAACTAATATCAGACTCATTATAGCTCTATCCCTAAATCATGCATCCAATATAGTAATAGAGTATCAATAACATAAAGCAAATGTGCCATGTATCTGCTTCCCCCACTAATTTGATGCTCCAATAACCCAATATCAAATGTATTATACTCCCATATCTTACATAAAAATCACATCACATATCTATCCATCTATAATTAGGTTTTGGAAATATCCCTATCTACTACACCCTTTCAAGGCCTAGCATCTGGTTCTATCATCAGTCATCATCACATTATAGCCTCATCACATAAGTAGGGTAGTAGGTTATCATCAATGTAAAGTATATCATCCTCGTTCCATCCTCCCACCATGAATGACCCCTAATACATATCACATCCTCATCACCACTGGGTAATCTCTAATACCAACATGTATCATCACTGCTAAAGAAATATAGGGGAATTCGATGACCCACATCGTCATGGGTTGTGAAAATCAGGGAAATTTGAATTTTTTCCCAAAAGTGATTCAAGGGAAAAATGTTAATTTATCTTATAATATGATCTCGGATAGATTCTATGAAAATTCTATTAGTCTTAGAATAGGGATTTTTCTTTAGAATGGTATTTTGGTGGAAATATGAGCCATTCTAATTTTCATAGAATATTTTAAATTAAATTAATTAAATATTAATTTATTTTCCCATGTTAATTTGGTCATATATTTTAAACAGAGTGTTATATTGAGATTATTTATCTAATTTTAATTTTATAATGGTGGTTTTTTCTTAGTTGAGGCATAACCTTATGATCATATCCAAGTCTTGGTCTGTTCCCCTTTTCTTTTCATTTTATTTTCCTTTTTTATTCATTTTTATTTTATTTCATCTTTCTTTTCTCCATTGGCTTGCTATGTATGCACATGGGGGATTACCCATTGGTTTCTTTATCTTAGATAGGTATAGGGAGAGAATATAAGGATAGGTATAAGAGGAGGTTCCACCGTGAAGCTTGGGTCACGTCAGATCGTTGTGCGGCAGCTACGAGTCACAAATCAGACCAAAGCCTCATCGATTTCTAGCCAGTGATAGGCCCATTTTATATTATATTCCACAAATAATTATAGAATTTTTTTTATTTTAAATACTTTTTTGGGTTTTTGGGTACCCTTTCGGGTTAATCTATGGTTTTTTCAGGGGAACTCGGGGTTATAAGGTGTTTCAAGAGCTTCCTGTTTGGGGAATCCCATGTACAAGGCATGTAGTTTAGAGAACACATGTCATGTGTTATTCTTGTTTGGATGTGATGAGTTTTTAGAAGTACATGTAATATAATTTAATTAAAAATCATTTAGTACTACTTTTACATGTAATTATCCATGTGGTAGAGTACATGGGAAAATAGAGTTTTGGGAAGTACACATCGTGTACTTTGGGAACATGTCGTTTAATAGGACATGTCCATGTGGCCTTGTATGTGGGAAAACACCCAATGTGAGCATTAAATGGTCGTGTATAAGTATATGGGTAGAACCCATGTACTCCATGTCTATGTATTAGTACCCGAATATACCCCATGTCTTCTCTGGCCATGTAGAAGTACATGGACAGGTAAAAGTTTTAGGGTAGAAGTTGTGTACTCAAAAGTACACATCATGTACTTTTTTCCTTCTGGTGGTTTTTTGGAGTTTTGTTCCCAAAAGTAAGAATTATACTTTTTAGTAGTCCATTATGAGCATTTTTTTCATGTATATCATGATGGTGGAATCCAAACAGAATTTAGAGGCCACAGGGATGGTGTTTTTGATTGTGAGTGTTCGGTTGGAGGATTTCCTTGAGGTTTGGATTCAGAATCCTCAAGTGGGTTGGGTTTTGATATGAAAGGCCCGAGGGAGGGTGTGACATCATTAGTGGGAATGGATTGTGGATTTCATCCAATTTTATTTGAGGTTCTTTCAGAAAAATCCCAAAAGGAGGTATCGAGTAGTATCTTTGAGGATATCTTGGATCATCCTTGTCTGTTGAGACTTATTTCTCAAGGTTAGGTTGGTTGAGGTAAGCTCTTGGGATTAAGGAAACCAAAGTTATTGGATCATTTTTTATAGGATAATTCCTTTGGATGGTGGTTATGGATGGCTGTTATTGATCTGTTGATATGAGTTTCAGGGGATCGTAAGGATTCCCATGTGGGACGGTACCTAATCAAGTGATCGGTGGTCATAGTAGTTGGTTGTTGATAATTCCCATGTGGAATGTTTTTTATTTGGATTCCCTTGTGGGTGAGTAGGTACATGTGAATGGGTTTTTTAGGTAAGGTTGGTTGATGTTTTATTACATGGGATTTTCCTTGTGGTTTGGATTGTGTTGAGGAACCCTTATAGTGTTCTTCTTTGAGGTGGTCATGTGGACCATTGTTAATTACCCTATTGGTAGGATTGTGCTTTTGGGTACCCCTTTGGGTGAGTTTTTGATTGAGTGTCATCTGAAATCCACTATTTTTTTGGTATTTTCCTTTATTGGGACCGTCCCATTATTTTGGATGAGCTAGAGGAACCCCTTATTGGGTATCTTGCTTTTTTGTGGCCTTTGGGGTAGTTGAGGATGTTTCTATAGACATGGCCTGAGATCTTGGGTACAGAAGGTGAATCCAGTGGTGGATGTTTCTATATATTGTGACCCCAGGTACCATGGTATCCCCAATTTTAGGTTTGGCCCTGAGGTGGGTCTTTGAGAGCCCATGGTGGCTGTTTGATAGATGTTGGAATCCAGGGTACCGAGAGAGGCCCCATGATTTATTGTTTGAGAGTTGTTTGAAGCTACTAGTTAATATATTTAGATGGTTGGTTCAACTTTGTATCATCCCACATTTGGTTTGCCATTGGTTGTGATGTTTGAGGAAAAATCTTCTTCAGATTATAGTTTCATAAGGAAACCCTTGGGATATCTTGGATTGGTTGTTGTCCCTGAGTTATAATTTATTTATCTCTTTTTTTGGATAAATATTTTTAGATAGGATTAGGGAGATGATGAGATATCTTGATGAGTTCAACCCCCATATAGTTGAGTGTTATCCCTAACTAGTGCAGATTCAGGATCGTGAGGTTTTGGGGACTCATGGTGTGTGTGTTTTCTTTTTCTTGGATGTCGTTGTGCTCTAGAGACATGTAGATTCTATTCATGGTCCTAGAATTATTATTAATCCCAAATTTTTGGGTTCATAGATGGTTCTTGATTTTTTTTGTAAGACTTTATGTATTGATGGTATCTCTAGTTATGTTAACCTAGATGTTCTCATCACAAGTTTAGATCATTCTATTAGAGTCCTAGAGCTAGGTAGATGTGATTGTTCATGTGGACATATACGGTTATACCCTGGGGTCTTGAATTTTTTTCCTTTTCATTTATATATATTGTAGATCCTATATCGATCTTGCGGATACACCAGTTGTCATGTGGATGGGTGATCCACATGTTATAAATCCTCTAATAAGGGCTAGATAAGGGGTATATTTACCACAGGTTTTAGGCTATAATTTTTGTTAGTTTTTTTATTGTGTTTATCTCACCCTTTTTAGAAATTTCATTGTTTCATGTCAGCTAATTTTAGTTTTCTTGGCTAGGATGGTCATTTCACTTGTGTATGAATATGTTATAACAACAGATTACAGGTTCACCATTAGGGGTGGACTATTGAAATTTATTTATCACCCCTATACATACACCTCAGCGTGCATACAAACCTGATGTCTTATTTCATTTTGGATCACATGTTGTTCAATGGATGGGGTATGAGTCCTAGTGTATCTTTATCGATCTAACCACTCATGCGGAGTCTTAGGATTGGGTTAGTGCCACTCGAGCATCATAGAGGCTAGGTATATGGGTACTCTCAGTGTTGGTAGTAGATCCTATTGTATTTATTTTTAGTTTGTTTTTTATATATGTGTTCATCCCAGTGGGTGATCGGTTGTTGTATTTTTTTAATTATTATGAGTCTCTGTGACTCTATACTGAATTTCATTTATTATATCATTCTTCTATTTCAGTTATTTTATATGGGTACTTTGATGTTAATCCCTATATAACAATTTGGTTACTTTATATATTATTACACTCTAATCAGAGGGTATAGTATCCCCACTATTCATTTTATATGATCTCCACTAGTCGGTAGCCTCTAGTCTTTAGGGAGGCATGATTGAGGCCTTATGGTGATCCAAATTGGGTGAAATGTTAGGTCAGCCTGGGATAATTCATTACAAAATAGCATAAGGGAATTTCTGGTTTTATGATTTGGGGTGTTGGTAGACAGGTGTTCTATGAATGTGTCAGAACTTGAGATGAATATCAGACTGGTGTGTCGTGAACACCTTTTCTGATAGGAAGTCCAAGTTATTAGAGCATGTGATTGTTGTTCATGGATTCTATTTTTATTGTTGTGTTATTTCACCTAATGTAATGCACTGGAGTTTGTGGAATTATAGTTTATTCTGGTTTTGGCTCTTATCCCATGTGAAAGAGGATAGTTTTCATACATCATTCTGGGCACATAGGATTCACATGACATATTCCTTTCTGTGGTGTTTTATATTTTCTTCTAATGATAAGTCATGTGGATCATGTGGTGAGAGGTTCTCTAGTGTTGGAGATGTGGTCTCTTCATTGAGGGATGCATGGAAACCCAAGTGGGTTGGTAGTGGGATCTGGTCACCTTTTTGGTGGCTCAATGAAGACAAGGATGCATGGGGGTCTTCAGATCAGGCTCAATTTCCCTTGAGGTGGTGGTCTCCCTTAATTCCTAGGTTTATTTTCCGTGTTAGGGTGTTGTTCTTTCCATATATTGTAAGTTGGGTCATGCTTTGTGGACTATGTACCTACTATCACTGATGGCTTGGGTGGGTGTGGTTGTTCTTCCTTAGTGGAGTTGTTTAGGCCTATTATCGCATGGATGAGGTTGGGCATGAGGATGTTAGTTTTTTGAGAAGTGGATCACTAGGATTACTCCATGTCTCATGGCTTGCTTGAGAGTGATGTTTTGGTTGGTTTCCTGGCCCTATTTTTTTTCCATAGGTAATGTAGTGGAATCATGGTTGGATGCTTGTGGCTTTAGATCATTTCTTGAGTAGAGGATGGATGTGTGTTTGATCATGGAATGAGTTAGATTCCTCATTTTAAAGAGGATTGTCGAGTGTGATATGGTTTTTTTAAACCAACCTATGTGAGGATCATAGTCAGTAGTTTTTGGCACATTATCCTTATTTTGTTAGGACTTAACCCACAAGATCTTGAGTTCTCTTTCACTTTTAAGAGTTTTTGATGGAAATAATTGTCGTGGGGAGTGCACCGTAGGGTGTTGGGTGTCATAAACCTCGTTTTATGTTTTTTGAGTGTGAAGGTTATAGGTTTTCATGTTGGAACTTAAGTGTGAACATTTTGGCAACATATATCCACTGTGTTTAGTGATAGAAGTAGTGTGTGATGTGTGGTTTATCGTTGGGAAGAAGGGTGATAATAAAGATACTCTTATGATGGGGATCATCATATCAGTTTTTGTTGAATGTCTCACATGTTGTGAGAGAGTTGAGGATTTTGTAAGACCAGTTTTTGGATGGTTTAAATAGCCTTGTTTGCACCAACACTTGGATTAGAACATGAAATATGGCTATCCACCAAGGCTTATTAGGGGGAGAAGTGTTTATGGGGGAGAGTTTGTGATGAACCACATCATCATGAGTTTTTAAAATTAGGTGAAATTTGATTTTTTGGGACGTGACTCATAAAAAATTAGTAATTTATTTGATAATATGATCTCAAATATTCTTTTTTGACCACTTAATTGGTCCCAGAATAGGGTGTTTACCCTATGATAAAAGTTTGGTGGAAATCCATGTCATTCAAATTGTTATGGAATATTTAATATTTCATTAATTGAATATTAATTAATTCACACATGTCTGTTCATTAATATATTTTAAATGGAGCATCATATTGAGATTGTGTCTCTACTAGTGATTTTGAAATAAGTCTTTTTACTCATAGAGGTATAAATTTTCATTGGGAAATGGGGTTGGGCCTAAGCCCCATTTCTTTTCTTTTTCTTTTTCTTTTTTTCATCTTTATTTTCACTCTTGGAATTTTTCATACACCTGCGTGGGATTCCCCTTTAGGGTATTTGATCAAGATAGGGAGAGGGAGAGAATATATTGAAAGGGATAATAGGAGGTGTCATTGTAGAGCTTGGGTCATTTTGGATCATCGTGTGGCAACTTCAGATCGCAGATTGGACTGGAAGTGTTGGTGGTTTATGCACGAAGGTAGTCCTATTTTATGTTTTATACCAAAAAATCCCATATAATCATCAATATTCATTTTTAAAGCCTTTTATAGTTTTTTGGGGACCCCTTGAGGTTGATCTATGGTTTTTGTAGGGGAATCAGTGGGTTTCAAGGTGTTTTAGGGGATTCCCATTCACAAAAAACCATGTACACTGCATGTATTTCATAGATCACATATTGTGTGTTCTTATGATTTGGTGAAGATGAGTGTTTGTAAGTAAACGTCATGTAATCTAAGTACACACCATGTGTTAGTACTTGTCTATGTTCCTAGTCATTTAGTAGAGTATATGGGAAGACATTGTTTTAGTAAGTACACGTTATGTAATCTGGGTACACAACATGTAATGGGGCATGGACATTTGTCCATGTACTTGAGAAGACAGTCGATGTGAGGGGTACATAGTCAGATAGAAGTTCACAAGTAGACACCATGTATTTCCTGTTTATGTAGTAGTACACACCTAGATCCAATGTCTTCTTTGACCATGTATAACTACATGACCAGTTGTAGGTTTGAGTGTACACATATTTTACTCATAATTATATGTTGGGTACTTCTTTTTCCATCTTAGGGGGTTTGGGGGTGTTTTTTTCCAGAGTTAGAATTAGACTTTTGAGTGTTCCATTATGATCATTTCTTCATTTATATCGCAATGGTGGAATATTTTCAGTGTTTAAAGGCTGTTTGGATAGTGTCTTGGACTATGAGATTTTATTAGGATAATTTCCTTGGGGATTAGTTTTGGAATCCTATGGTGGGTTTGGTTGTGAGATGTGAGGCCTGAGTGAGGGTGTGAGCTAATTAGTGATCCTGTATTGTGGATTTTATCCAATTTTGTTCAATATTTGTTTAGATGAATCTTGTAAGGTGGGTTCGATTGGTATCGATGAGGAGATCTTGGATCACCCCTGCATGTTGGGACTGGTTAGTTGAGGTTTGGGAAATTGAGGTAATCACTTGAGTTTGAGGAAACCAGTGTTGTTTGAACCTTTGATCTGGGTTGACACCTTTGGATGGCAGTTATGATCAGGTGTTGTTGGGATATTGATATGAGTATGAGTTAATCTTTAGAATTCCCTTGTGGGATGGTCCCTAATAAATTGAGCAGTGGTCACCACAGTTGGATTTTGAGAATTCTAGTGTGGATTTTTTTTCTATAGATCCCTTTTGTGTGAGTTGGTACCCATGGATAGGTTTTTTTATAGTAAGGATGGATGAGGTTTTATTGTAAGGGGGTATTCTATTGAGAACCCCTTATAGGGTGCCTCTTTGAGGTGGTCATAAGGATCTTCATCAATTACCATGTTATAAGGCTTGTGCTTTTGGATGCCCCTTTTGATTTATTACTAATCGGGGATCGTTTCAAATCCACTTAGGTCCATTTGAGATGTTTCTACATTGGAAGTTTCTCATTATTTTGGATGAGCTATAGGAACACCTCATAGGTTTTCCGTCACTTTTTATGGCCTTTGGGCCGGTTGAGGATGTTTTTGTGGGTGTGAACCAAGAAATTGAGTGCAATAAGGGAGTCCCTTGGTGTACATCAATTTATATAGAGACCGTGGTAGCCCCAAGTTTTGGTTTGGTCAGGAGGTGGGTCTTTGAGATCCCATGGTGGATGTTTGTTGGATGTTGGGATCTAGGTTGCTAATAGAGTCCCCGTTCTTTGTTAGTAAAGAGTTGATTGGGGCTCCTAGTTTAGCTGATTGGATGGTGGGTTTAAGGTTTTATCATCCCACATTTTTTTGCCATTGGTTTTGATGTTTGAGGTATTTTATGCTTAGTACTATCGTTTGTGGAGGATACCTTTGGGATATCTTGGATTTGGGATTTTCCTTGAGTTGTGATTTGGTTCTCTCCTCCATTGATTGTATATTTTTAGATTATATTATGGATCTAATGGGTGATCTGGATGAGTACAACCCCCATCTAGTTGATTGTTATCCTTGACTAGTTTGGCGTTAGGATCATGAGGTGTTGAGGTACTCATAGAGTGGGTTTTTATGTTGTGTGGATACCATTGTTATCCTGGATCCTATGTATGTTGTTTGCACTCCCACGTTTTTTATGGAGCCCACATTGTTGGGTTCATATATAGTGCCCAATTTGTTCTGAATGACTTTCAGGACTGATAGGTTCTCTAGTTATGTCGACCTAGATGTTTTAATCAATAGTTTATATCATTCTATTAGAGTCCCAGTGCCTAATATATGTTCTTTTTCATGTGTAAACCTATGGTTATTCCCTGGGTTCCAACATTTGTGTCTTTTTATTTAGACATCTTGGAGATCCTATGTATATCTAGCAGGAGTACCAATTTTCATGTGGCTAGGTGAACCATGGTCTATAAATCCTATGGCAGGGGTTGGAGAAGGGGTATATTTACCTTAAGTGTCTTTCTAGAACTTGCAGTTTTCTATTTTACTTATGTTTATTTCCCCCTTTTTAGGCAGTTATTTCATTTATGTCAGCTACTATTAGTTTTCGGCTGGGTTGGTCATATCATGTGGGAATTCACTTATTATGACAACAGATTATAGTTTCACCATTGGGGATGTCCTGTTGAGATTTATTTCTCACCCCCTATATGTACACCTCAGTGTGCGTTCAGACCTAATTCCTACTTTCATGTTAGAGAATAGGTTTCATGACGGATAGGGTTCAGGGCCCAATGTTTCTTGATCAAGTATAGCCACTCATGTGGAGTCTTAAGATTGGGACGGTGTAGCTCAAACATCATTGAGACTGGGTATGTGGGTTGGATTAGTGCTGGAAGTATATCATGTTTTATTTATTATCAGTTTGTTTATTTTGTATTTGTGGTCAGCCTAGTGGGAAATTATTTGTTGTATGTTTTTTATTCTTGTGAGTCTATATGACTATATGAGACATTTTATTTATTATATTATTCTTATGTTTAAGTTATTTGTTATGTATACTTTTATTTTCATCCTTATGTATGATTTTGGTTATTTTTTATTATTATTGAACTCTAATCAGATGATATACTCTCCCCATTTAGACCCTCACCGCTAGTTAGTAGCCTCCTAAATTCAAGGAGGCATGCTTGAGGCCTTGTGGTGATCCATTTTAGGTAAAGTGTCAGGTCAATCGAGGTTGGTTTGTTACAGGGAAGATGATGTAGTCAACTATCTCTATCACCACCATCCTGAATGTTAGGGGTGAAACCAAAAACCTAAAATATTTGGGTGTTGTTAAGGTTATCCAACTCTTGTGGGGAATATCAATACTAAAAAACTGGCCTTTATCCGTGCTAAAAAGCATTGACTAAATAATCAATGTTAAAAGTCCTGGTATTTTATCAGCACTGAAAAAACACTAATAAAGGGGTACTTTATGGGCACTAAAAAATGTACTGATAAATGGGACCCTTATCAATGATTTTAAAAAGTTCTAATAAAGGAACCATTTATCAGTGCTTTAATTTAGCACCGCTAAAGGAACAATTTATCAGCGCTTTTTTAGCACAGATAAAATGGACCTTTATCAATGCTTCTATCAGTGCTGATAAAGTATACATTTATTATCACTTTTAAAAGCATTGATAAATGTGTTCTCTATCAACGCTTTTAAAAGCACTGATAAAGGGCCACACTGTAGTGTGCTGCAACAGCACACAACAAAACTACTATAGTGTGTTGTTACAGCACATCGCAACACCACTGTAGTGTGATGTTACAGCACATCGCAACACCAGAAACACACCAGATATCAACAAAAAAAAGTACCTATATAGGATTTATATGATATGAAATTTACAACACAAACAAAATAACAAAACACTATATTATAGATATTTCAAACATCTGTTTATATAATTACATAAATAAAAATTATTATATACATTCAAAAAAAATCAATGTTCCTTTATCTTTTAATCCCGACTCAACTCGTGCAATTACCAAAAAAATCACCCATGCTCGAGAAAAATAATTCATTTATATAAGAAAGAAATTATTATGTTAGTATTAATATAAATAAATCAATTAATAGGAAGTGTTAATTTTACTAAAATTGATTTCAATTTTAAATAAAAAGACGCACTTGGAGTTGTACCAGTCACACCGTGAATCGGATTGAGGTGTGAATGATTACAACACATCTCAAATGACTTTTGGATCATTTTCATAAAGTATCAAAACAATATTAATGTGTTCTATTAGTTTTGAGTATGTCAGTTGTCTTTTTTACTAAAATGTCATTTTAAACTAGAAACATGCACTTTGGAATCAATTCAATCACATGGTGTATTGGTTTGATGTGAAACAGATTCCTACATGTCAAAAATAAATTATGAATCATTCTCCTAAATTATAAAGAAAATATGAGTTTGTTTGATCGGTTTTCTATGAGTGACACTTTTTTAACTAAAATGTCAATTTTAAACTGATAATAGACACTTTGAGTCATACCGTGAACATCATGTATCGGTTTGAGGTGAGGTTTATTAATACACATCAAAAATTTCTTATGTGTAGGTTTTTTAAAGTATCAAAACAATCATAATGTGTTTTCTTGGTTTTGAGTAATACAGTTTTTTATTTTACTAAAATTGATGACAATTTTAAATAAAAAAATGCACTTTGATTCATACCGGTCACACCATGCATCATATTGAGGTATGTATGATTCCTACACATATCAAATGATTTAAGGATCATTTTTATAAAGTATCAAAACAATCTTAATGTGTTTGCTCAGTTTTGAGTACATCACTTGTCTTTTTTACTAAAATGTCATTTTAAAATTGAGACATGAACTTTGACTCATACTGATCACATTTTGAATCGGATTGAAATGTGGAAAATTCCTAATCATAAAAAATGACTTATGTATCATTTTCCTAAATTATTTAAATAATTTGAATGGGTTTTATCAGTTTTGAGTAGGTCAGTTGACCTTTTTACTAAATTTGACGTCAATTTAAAAAAAAACATGCACTTAGAGTCATATCAGTCACACCATGTGTCAGATTGAGGTGCGGCTGATTTATGAATGTCTCAAAAAACTTATAGATAATTTTACTAAAGTATAAAAATAATATGAGTGTGTTTTCTCAATTTTGAGTAGGTCATCTTTCAATTTTACTAAAATTGATGACAGTTTTAAATAAAAATATGCACTTTGAGTCATACTGGTCACATTGTGCATCAGATTGAGGTGCGGCTAATTATTACATATACTAAATGACTTATGGATAATTTTTATAAATTAAAAAAAAAACAATATGAATCTATTTAATTATTTTTGAGTAATTCATATGTCTTTTTTAGTAAAATGTCATTTTAAAATTAAAACATGCACTTTGACTCATATCGATCACATTGTGTATCGGATTGAGGTTCAGATAATTCCTACATATCAAAAATGACTTATGGATCATTATCCTAAAGTATTTAAATATTTATAACTAGTTTTCTTCAGTTTTTAGTAGGTCAATTGTTTTTTTAATAAAATTGATGCCAATTTTAAAAAGAAACAAGCACTTGGAGTCATATCGGTCACACCGTGCATCGGATTTAGGTGCGCTTATTAATGCACATCTCAAATCACTTATGGATAATTTTACTAAAGTATCAAAACAATATGAATGTGTTTGTTCATTTTTGAGTAGGTTGGTTTGTTTTTTTACAAAAATTGATGTCAATTTTAAATAAAGACGCACTTTGAGTCATACCCATCACCTCGTGCATCGGATTGAGGTGCGACTGATTAGTATATGTTCCAAATCACTTATGGATTATTGTCCTAAAGTATCAAAACAATACAAATGTGTTTTCTTGGTTTTGGGTATGTCACTTATATTTTTTACTAAAATGTAATTTTAAAAATGAAACACACACTTTGACTCATACGGATCATATTGTGTATTAGTTTAATGTGAAACCAATTCCTATACATAAAAAAATGATTTATGAATTGATTACCTAAATTATCAAGAAAATATGAGTACATTTTCTCATTTTTTAGTGAGTGAAACTTTTTAAACTCAAATGTTTATTCTAAACTGATAATGGACACATTGAGTAAGTTATATTTTTTTCTAAAATTAATTTCAATTTAAAATAGAAATAAGTACTTAGAGCCATAATGATCACAACATGTGTCATATTGAGGTGTGGTTAATTCTTACATGTCCTAAAGTCTCAAAACAATCGCAACTGTCAATGTTACCATGATTTCCATTGACTTTATCTGTCAAACTGCCAAAACTACATGAGCATATTTGAAAAAACCACGTCAACTCAAAAAAAATCCACCTGTATAAGAAAAAAATTATTATGATTAATACTAAAAAAATAAATTAATCATAAATATGAAATAATACATTAATTCTATGGACAATTATTTTAATGTGAAAATATCAATATTACCTCTGTGATCGAGGAGTGGATGGAACTTGAAGGAAAGTGATAAATTTAAACATTGTAGGGGTGAAAGGTTTAGGGGGAGAATAATTATGTGGAAGTTTTGGTGCATAAAGGGATTAAAGATAGATAGAACACCCAAACATGAACAAAAGAATCCACCTATATAAGAAAATAAATATTATGTGAGTAATACTAAAAATAATTAAATTAAACATATATATGAAACAATACATTAATTATATGGACAATGATTTTACTATAAAAACATCAATATTGCCTCTATAATTGAGCAGAGGTAGTAGTGTTTCTCTTATTACAAAGACAGTGGAGGTAATTTGAAAGAAAGTGATAAATGAACCACTACAGGGGTGAAAAGGTTTTAAGGGAGAAGAAGCATGAAAGTTGGAAAGATCACCCCAACTCAAACAAAATAATCCACCTGTATAAGAAAAAATTTATTATGTGAGGAATACTAAAAAGAAATAAATGAAACATAAATATTAAATAATAAATTAATTCTATATAAAATGAGTTTACTGTGAAAACATCAAGATTACCTCTTTAATTGAGTAGAGTCAGCATCATTTCTCTTCCTGCAAAGGAAGTGGATGTAATTTTAAAGAAAGTGATAAATGCACCATTATAGGGGTGAAAAGTTTTTAAGGGAGAAGAATCATGAAATTTGTACAGAGCACCCCAAATCAAACAAAAGAAAACACCTTTATAAGAAAAAAAATATTATATAAGTAATACTAAAAAGAAGTAAATTAAACATTAATATGAAAAGATACATTAATTCTATGGACAATGATTTTACTATGAAAACATCAAGAATACCTCTGTAATTGAGAATAGGCAGCGTCACTGCTCTTCCTACAAAGGAAGTGGAGCTAATTTGAAAGAAAGTGATAAATACACCACTGCATGGGTGAAAAGGTTTTAAGGGGGAATAAGAATGAAAGCTGGAAAGAGCACCCTAACTACAACAAAATAATCCACCTGTATAAGAAAAAAATATTATGTGAGTAGTACTAAAAAGAAATAAATTAAACATAAATATGAAACAATACATTGATTCTATGGATAATGATTTTTCTGTAAAAAAATCAAGATTTCCACTATAATTGAGAAGAGGCATCATAGATGATCTTCCTACAAAGGTAGTGGATATAATTTGAAAGAAAGTGATAAATGAGCCACTGTAGGGGTGAAAAGGTTTTAAGGGAGAAGAAGCATGAAAGTTGGACAGAGCACCCCAACTCAAAAAAAGAATCTACTTGTACAAGAAAATAATTGTTATGTAAATAATACTAAAAAGAAATAAATTAAACATAAATATGAAACAATACATTAATTATATGGAAAATTATTTTACTATGAAAACATTAAGATTACCTCTGTGATTGAGTAGAGACAGCATTGTTGCTCTTCTTATAAAGGCATGACACATGGAAAAATATTATAAAATAAATGAACTCTGTAAGGATTAATGAAAATTAAATCAACATTTCATTATATAATTTTTCAGTAAAATAGATAAATTATATCGTAACATTACATTTACATCTTTACAAAGGGTTTCTTTGGTCCAGATATTTGCTAATAACATAACTAAGGATTCATTGTACACCTCATTACTGTTTATAAGACTATATGAATATTAGGAAATTGTGAGACAATTAATGATATTAATATCTATTTGGATCTATTAATCAATGGATCCAAAACAAGGATTGGTTGTGCATCACTCGAAAAGTTAATAACAAAACTATGGATTCTCTTTACACTTCACTACTGTTAGATAACTACCGCTTAGCATAGAATTTGACTAGAACTTCCTATATGGTTTCCCCATGATGCTCTCATCTCACACACGCTTTCCACCATCCCTATCATATAACCTTTTAGTATTCACTTTTCCTTATCTTTCTAGAAATTTTATTCATTATTTAAATAAGTGGGAATATTTTTCCTTCATAGAATTTTCTGATTCTCATGTTTCTTCTTCAATCATATGTATTTTTCAAAAAACCTATACCCAATGAATTATATTATTCTTAAAAAAATTCTCTCTATTTTGAATAATATAATTAGTTTTTTTTTCTCTCTATGTGTGGGATGGGAGCATCATAGGGACTTCGGGTAAGAATTTCATATTAGATGTTGTGTTAAGTGGTAGTTAACCAATAGTAGTGAAGTGCACATAGAATCCTTATTTTTTTATTAGCTTTGTGAGTGATGAATAGTAAATCCTTGTTTTGGATCCAATGATCAATGGATCCAAATAGACATCAATATTCTTCCAACTCTTTTAGACTAATTTTTCTTGATAACAACAACATAAACACAGACATAGGATTTTAAAAGGTTTGTCTGCATTCCCTCTTGAAAACTTGATAAACTCCTTAACTCCAACTTCATATTTGTTTATCAAACCATTAGCGTGAATCTATTTTCATTTCATATCCATCCTATTGGGTTCATAAAAGATTAATTTTATATAATTATAAAAAAATACACGTAATATATTCATTACCAAAAGTGAAAGTTATAGAAAATGGATTACATGAATAGGAAAACATCTCAAGCCTCTTGGGATATCTTTTAACCACACAGGCCCATGCCAAATAAATTCAAGGTACACCAACTGGATGTGAAATTATCATTTACTAATGGATTACACAAATATTAATTACATCAAACACATAAATAGTTTTCTCATTCTTTAATATGAGAATAATGTTTGTAAATTAAAAAAGGTGATGTATGAATTGAACCAAGAACTAATATATTGGTATTTAATGTTAGATGAATTATTAAAGAAACTTTAATGTAAAAAAGTAGTACTCAATCATAATCATTACATAAAAAAATAATTTTATGGATAGATTGAAAGTGTTTATAAATGTGGATGACATAATATTTAGAGGTTCAAGATATGAACGATGATAATAATTTTCTACATTAATAATGACCAATGTTTAAATGTTGATGATTAGTGAGTTTACATTTTCCTTCATTTATAGGAAACTCATGGAATTCATGGGATATTTATTTCCCAATACATGTATGTGAGGGAATTATTTTTTAGATTTAGAAAGGAAGATTGAAAACCCATTTTTACACCCATTGAAAATTGAATAAAATTTTAAAATATTGTGGGTGGAATGTCAATATATTTCATGATAATGTCCAAGGGACATTCTCAATCCCCCTCAGGATGGAAATAATCACTAGGGCATGAAAAAAATAAGGTGGGAATGATTTGGACCAAAAAATAAATAAAACTAGTAGAAAGAAAATTTAAATAAAAACTATCAAGATGAATCCATACATTGGATTACCGCACCAACCCAGATAAGTATAAAAAAGAATATATGAAGTATTATAATATAAAAAAAATCCTTTAACATACCTTCAACTCCCTCACACACAAAATCCCCAGTTTCAATTTCTAAAATTTCTCATTTATGAAATACATTGATAAAATAAAAAATCAAAAATATGTATGAAAACTTTGGGCAATCAATTTGGTAAATGTAAACAAAATAAAACAACCAACTAAACTCTATGTGACTCCATGTGTCACCATTGAGTCCGGAAACAATAAAATCTCTATGAGTGATCAAGAGTTGAATAAAAATTGAATACTATGAAAATTGGAAGGTCTACCTCGCTAGTATACAATCACCAGACCACAAATAATGACATCATCGAAGAAGAAATAAAAAACAAAACCAAAAATATACAAAGAAAATAAAAAGTACTAACTTTCTAGATTGAATAAAATTTGAGAACCTCTTCAAAAACCCTAACTGCAATCAAACACCAGATTCTAGACAATATGTTCGAGCGACTAGAGGCATTCGAGTTGTGTGATTTGAGCTTCAATTCGCTGAGGAGGAGCGCCGGAAGTGGATGGCTTTCATAGAAAGATTATTTTATCATGAAAAGTTCACAAATAGATAGGGTTTTTTAATTATATCTAGACACATTTATCAGCACTTATAAAAAAGCATTGATAAATAGTCCTTTTATCAGTTCTTATTACTTAAGCACTGATAAAAGTGCCCTTTATCAACACTTTTTTAGAACTGATAAAGGTAGGTCTTTATCAAGGATAAAAAAGTGCTGATAAAACCAATATTTATTAGCGCTGATATTATAGCACTAATAAATTTTATTTTTATCAGTGCTTATTACCTAAGCACTATTAAATGATTTATAATTATAATTATAAATAAAAAATTATAAATATTTATATATACTTAATAAATATATATAAATTTAAATATAGTAAATATATTCTTTTATAAATATTTTTATTTATAAATATTCTTTTACAAATATATTTTTAACATTATTAATGAAGATATAATTTTAAGTTCATGCATATATGTTAAAAATGAGTGAAATTGAATAAATTAGGAATAAGTACACTTTAACAATATTGAAAAAATGGATATGTTTTATATGGGTGAATTGTATATAAAAATGCATTAATTATATATATGTGAAATCAATGTAACACAGATTTGATCTATGTTAAATTGAAAAATCAAATAACATTTAATTATATGTCAAGTACTATGCAATTAGTCAATATTTTTAATTCATATTAATTTTTAATTATAAACCATTATTCATAAAATATATGACTATTTAATGTAAAGTGCATAAATATTTTTTAATATATAAATCATATTTACATACATTAATACATTAATATATATTTAATATAAAAAATTTAATAACATTAATTATCATAATTATCTAGTTAATAAAATGTTTAATATTTAATAATTTATAACCAATTTATTCATTTTTATCAATAATTATTTAATTAATAAAATGTGTAATATTTTTTTAATAAACTCAATTTTTATTTTTATTTTATTTTATTATTATGTTTTATTTATTCAGGCCTTTATCAGTTCTAAAAATCACTGATGAAATAAATATTTATCATCACTAAAAATAAAGCGCTCATAAATATAGCATTTATCACCGTTTCTTTGTAGCACTGATAAATATCAGCACTGTTAAAGGCCAATTTTGTAGTAGTGTATAGAGATAAAATAAAATACATAATAGATAAAAAACAAACAATAACCATCATATGGGTTCATATAAACTATATAAGTATACACCACAACACCAGTATTGAACCACACGACATCTGTCACAACTATCACCACCACTAAATGCATTACACCAATCAACCACCACACATCGCCACACAATTCCACTTTCAATTACAGGTTTCACCATTTTTCAAATTTAACAAGTTTCCACTAACTCCCACATACTAATAAATTTCATTCACATTAACATATCTTATTTTTAATCATTCAATTCATTTATATCAATTACGACATATCAATTCCAACTCATTCTTATTTATTTACCAACTCATGGAATTTTATTTAAGCATTACAATTTATTCCATGAATAACTGGGGAAATAACATAACCACACCATATAACAACTCACCCATGTCACATCATCCACCACCACAACACCACATTAGTCAATCCATCTCATCACAATAACCGCTTATCTCAACCACTTCACCCCACAACCACTGAACAATCACCCATATTACATATCATGCCAACCAACCATCGCATCATTTCCTTAATTATTTCAAAACCCATCCTGTCACCACCATCACTACACAATATCCTAAATCACACAAGGATACACAATAATCACAACCACACATATCATCATATCACAGGTTTAACAAATTATATTCAATAGCTTAAAATAATTCACTTCATTATTTAGCATGGGTATTCTCACAAAAATTCTATATTACCAGGGGTATCCAATTCTATATCTATATATATATTATTATCCTTTTATTCAAGCTGTGATCAAACAATCAACATAGAAAGGGTCTCTCATAAATATCAACTACATCATAAACAAGGCTCCCAACATCCATGATTTTCAACAATGACAACAAACATGTTTAATTTCAATAGTAATAACATATAGTAAAATATTAAATTTATCCCCATTCCCAAAAATTTTAGTTTAACCAATTCATAATCTTAATTAAATCATCCCTTAATATCCACACAATGGAAGGAAAATTTTTCAAATCCTCACATATGTATATAAATAGGGAGAGAACAAGGATTCCCTACCTTAAAGAATCTTTCTAAATCGCCGCACACAACAGGGTGAAGGAAAAAACAACCAAAAGACCAAAACTTCACAAGGAAACACCAGACTATCCATGATCACTTTAAGGGATCATAAAAAAATCATCTCAAATGATCCTTGTACCAAAACACTATCACTACAGTGAATCCCCAAAATAAGAACAAAAGGAAATAAGGGGAAAACGAGAACTCCCCTAGGATTACCAAATATCAACCACTAAAATCAAAGGATCAAATCAAGGGGAAAGGGTATATAAGATCTCCCAAAAATGCTTGGGGTTTTCCCAAAATTTAGAGGAATAATAGAGGAATGGGGTAAAACTGAGTGCCCCCATAGTTAATAAGAAAGTTGTACATTGGCACATTCAGAGCATAAAACCCCTATTAATGTATTGGATTTTCATGAGGCCCAATAATTCATTCCATGAAAAATATTAGTTCATTAATTCCCTAATCTTCAAAATATAAGAACATCCACCAAGATCCATGGTGTCTCAGCCTCAATTTAATTCATGTCATGAATTGTCCTTTCACGTCATGAGTTCATTAGGCAAAAACTCCTCATCAGAACTTAATACGTGAATTTATATCTTCCCATACATAAAAAAATCTCATAATGTGATTATATATTCATTTTTTGAACTAACTATAGTAAAAAAAATTCTCCAACTCCACAAACCCTTCCCAATCATCTTCCCTCCAACTCCTAAATCTGTAAGGTAACTTGCTGTCAGGGGACAAACTATTACATTAAATACCTCTAAACTTATTCTCATCCTCAATAATAAAAATCATACCTAAAAAAATTGGTGGGTCTAAACAACCATCCCATGAGATGCCTCTCAAGGATCTTGTTACACCCCAAACACTACCACCAACCAAACACACCAACCCAAAATGTCCACAAAACACCTTGCACAATTACATCACCAACCCCACTGGGCACTACACCACATCATGTCACTCCATCAATAATAAATCTCTTTTCTATGTAACCATTCTCAATTCCTTTTAAACTACCACATAGCCCAAGACAATAACCACCTTGATCATCACAAAACATTTCCTTGAGTATAAAAATAAAGGAAACCCTCTCTTCACATCAAGATATTGTTACTTAGGGTAGCACAAACTTTCTAACACTATTTTAAAATGTGTCATAAATATAATTCATGTTGATTAGGAAAGGGTTTTCCATATTCATATACATGAATCCATAACATACATCACAAGAAATGGAAAAAATGGAACATATCATAAATTATAAAGGTTCAAACATCACATCATCAAAGAAAAATTGGGAAAGGAAAAACTCAAAACAAATCCAAGTACTGGGATTAGATCTGTGTCTCATGCTCCCAGGTACTCTCATGCATGAAATAATTCCTCTACATCACACAAACCAAGTGGATGGTTCATACATGAAGAACCTTATCTTTATGATCCTGGATCTTTTCTAGTTACTCCATTAATGTTGTGTCATCCTTGATATCCAAATCTCCCTAGTCAATCATGTTGAATTATTCATGAAGATACCGATGAAGTTGGAATATATGGATGATTTTTTGGATCTTATCTATCCATGGTAGAAATTTCAATAAATACTATGACGTCCCAGACCTGGATTCCACCTAATGGGTTCCCTATTCCTAGTGGGCCACATGGCCTCAGGTGCATCTCCCCAAATTCCAAAGCATAATGATAAGCAGCGAGGGCCTAGAGTGTGTCCATGGGGATACTATTCCCTCATTACCAGAGTGTAGCATAGTCGATGAATGTAAACATTGGTAAATAGAAAAAGTAATATAAGTAAACAGAAGGCACAAAAAAATAGAGACAACAATAAAAATAACTAAAACAACTGGAATAGCATTCAACAACTACTGATATGTCATGTCACTTGAAAACTGGAAAACATGGATACAAGACAAAAATCATAACTAGTTCCAAAAAATTATAAAGGAAATCAAAAAATATCCCAAGCATCCTGAGTTCCAACTCAGTCCTCTACTATCAAGCTCTATACTAAACAATAATCAATCAAGTGTTCAAAGTCATATGCTTTTCTTTGTACACACCTACAACCATGTAATATACTATTAGTACTAAGCGTTCCAGGAGAGGGTGTGTTATAAATACCAATGGGCCACCAACAATGGTGTCTATAACATCTAGCCTGTGTAATGGAAATGTAATAGTGTGAAAGAATTCATATATAAAGTAAAGAAGTACAATGTAACTAAATACTTAAGTACCTACTTCATCCCTCGGCTGGCATCTGAATGTAACCAAACCATTTATTTATTATTACCAGTTTATAAATGAGTCACATATTAACCATGGTGAAGGTTCCAAGTTATGACAAGAAAACCAATAATGATATTTCATAATGAATTTCTATGGTAATAACCTATGAAACATAGACCACAAGGATCACCAACTGAGTAGTAACTATAGTCTGGATAAGGTTAAGTATGTAATCCAAGGATCATATTTCAAGGCATTCCACAATAAGATGTCTACCAAATCCAAAGTGACCGTCCAAGGTAATACGGGGCTAAGCAGAGATAGGGCCCTATGGGTTGTAACCATGGAACCTACTTGTCAATGGCATATCCAAGGAGTGTATCCAAGTTATCCTATAATAATATGGAGGGATCCTATGGTTTCATACTGGGAATCCAATAAAAGAAAATAATAGGGATCTAGGTGGTCTCAACCTAGAAAGTTGTATCCTTGAATTGGAATGGGGTTCCCGAGTGCTCATGTCATTCCTCGATCAAAAACCAAGGCGAGCGCGAGTAAGGCCATTCCTATTTGATTATGAAGTCTTGTAATATTTCATTTGGTTCTATACTTGACTTTTATTAGTGTGATAATGTCAAGTAGCGTGTAATCGTTGGTTCAAGGCTTTGGTTTCATTTGTGTGACAAGGCCAAGTAGCATGAAACCCTTTGTTAAATCCATTTAAGGAATATTAATTAATTAAGTTTCAATCTGCTACCTTCCATCAACATGGGATGGGGTGATACAGATATGCAACCAGTTCTCATTTACATTTAAGGCAAATTCATATACATAATATACTTGCATATCTACATATCACATTCAATTGTAAAATTGAAGCACTTACCTTAGGCGGGTCAAGTGGTGAGCATACATGGTAGTTTACATTGTGAAATTCACATTATAAACAGGCCAGTTAATATAATAAATCTTACCATTATAATGGTCAAGTCAAGGCACGCTTGAATGGTGTCTTAAATATGTCAAAACACTTAAAACCCAAATATGGAATAACCTTTTAAATGGAAGGAATGGAGTTGTGTGTGTAACCACTAACAACTACTCATATATTTGGAATGATCATAACCATACAGTTATAATGAGTATAATCATGGCATATAAATTAAAAAAATAAAACCTGAGTGGTCCCCACATGAATACTCCAAAATCAACAAACATTAGAGATGATTTATACACCACCCACCTTAGGATTGTAAGACTCTCCTCCTCCGATATCATCCCTTGATTTGGATCAGATTGGAGTAGATCTTAGAAAAAAGAGAAAAATGTTCACACCATGATATTTAGTTCGAGAGAAAGAGAGAAGAAGAACGACTCAATATAACTCAAGTATTTACCGTTTTTCATCCAATGTGATGAATGGAAGATCGATCGGATCCCAGATTAAGGATATATCTTGATCCCTTATTTAGATCTTAAAAATTCTCCAAATTGAGAGAAAAATAGGTTAATCCCACTGGTTTACAGATTAGGGAGGAAGAGGGAGGTTAATTAGATCATTATGGGAAAATTGGACATTTTACCTAAAAAATATTATGTGCATGGTTTGTTCGCACGGTTTGAAAAATTGCATGAAACCATGAGAGGTTTTATAGGTAGAAGGGTCACATTGCATGGTAAGTCTGCATGGCCATACGCGAACTGTGTGAAGTGATTCTGTCTAGAAATTCTAATTTGTACAGTTAGCCAAACTGTGTGCCAACCATGAGATAATTGTATGACATGTACAGTTTTCCCAAAAAGATGGGTTCCGGACTCTGAACTTTCCCTGGACACCCCTGAGACCTTTCTAACTCATTAGGTATCCATATTAGGTCTGAAGTAAATATTTAGACTGAAATTTTAAAGGATCCATACCTGAGTGAAAAAATCAGGTTCTTAGAGTATTCCCCCAATAAAAAAACTCATCCCTGAGTTCACCTTCCAAGGGTGGAGAAACACTGTCTAAGAAAAAATTTGGACATTGGGTCCATACGTCGACTTCCCCCTCCCAAGTCTCATCTTGTACTCAGTCGTGTTGTTATAGCACCCATACTAGAGGGACAGAATGGCCTCAGAGAACCTCTGTGCTCCGTTTAATGATGCATACTGAATATTCCTTAAAGATAGAATCAGCATCTAACTCAACTTAGTCAAGATTAAAAGTATGAGATGGGTTGGAATGATATTGGTGAAGCTATGAAACCTGAAATACATCATGAATGGCATGGTACCTATGAGGTAAAAACAACTGATAGGATACCAGCCCAACTTTCTCTAGAATTTCAAAAGGCCCTACAAAATGAGGCGACATCTTTCCCTACTTTTGTAACCATATATTCCCAAGCCTAGGAGATACCCGAATGAAAACATGATCCCCGACCTAGAACTCAAGAGTTCATTGATGGCGATCGAAAAAATATTTTTTTCTTGATTGAGCAGTATTCATACATTTTCTGATCATCTTAACCTACTCTGAAGTATCCTGAATGAGATGAGGACCTAGTAGGTTTTCCTCACCTACCTCTAACCAGTATAGGGGTGAATGGAATGGCCAACCATATAATACCTCAAAATGAGCCATCTGAATTTTTTCTTGAAATCAGTTATTATAGGTGAACTCGATGAGAGGGGTATGATTCTCTCAAGAACCGTCGAAATCAAGGACACATTCTTGGATCATATCCTCTAGAACCTTTATTGTCCATTATGATTGTCTATAGGTTTGAGGGTGAAAGGTTGTTCTTAGAATCACCTGTGTTCCCATTTCCTTCTATAATCTCTTCTAGAACCGTGAAGTGAAATGAGCATCCCTATCTAAAACAATAGTAGGAGGGACCCCATGGAGTCGTATGATCTCATGGACATACATTCTTCCTAGCTCCTCAACTAAGAATGAATATTGAATAGGAATAAAGTGTGATGATTTTGTTAGTTTTTCAATGACTACCCAGATAACATCACTACCCCTCAACATCCTAGGTAATCCGATTACAAAATAAATAGAAATATCTTTCCATTTACATTTTGGGACTGGAATTGACCATAGAAATCCTTTAGGTATTTGGTGATCCTCCTTCACCTACTGATAGGTGGAACACCTAGTGATAAAACCTACTATCTAATGTTTCATCCTAGGGCCACCAATACAGGCATCGCATATCTCAATACATGTTGGAGATGCCTAGATGAACTACCCACTGAGAAGCATGGGACTCTTTGATCAACTCGTCTCTTATATCTATAGGAACCAAGATACATCCACATAGACATAGGTTTTTATCTCTATCCATACACAAATTTAATGCAAGTTATCTTCTGATATACTATCACTGGGTACCAGGCCTTCATGATCTAAAAATTGTATACTATTCACCTTATCAAGGAGGGAAGAGGTAACTATCGAGGATGATATGTAAGACTAGTTGAGACTATCATGAAACTTCTAATGCATCTCAGAAAAGAGGGCCATCAATTTCCATTCATCACTAGCTTTCTATACAGCATGTGCTTTAGTTTTCCAACTCAGCACATCTGCAACCACATTGCCCTTCCCAGGCATATAGGCAAGCTCAAAATAAAATTATTATATATATTAAACCCATATATTTTATATGAGGTTCATGTAACACTATGAAAAGATATATTTGAGGCTCTTGTGGTCCGTGTATACCACAAAGTGCTCACCCAAAAGATAATGTCTCCCGCAACGTAAGGCATGGACAACTGCAACTAGATCAAGTTCATGTGTCAGGTAATTTCTCTCATGAGGCCTAAACTACTAAGATCTATATGCAATGAATTTTTCCTCTTTCATCAGCACTAATCCTAGGTTGATGCCAGATTCATCATAGAAGATTGTATAACATTTTACAAGATCTAGAAGAATCATAATAGGTGCATAGACAATCCTCCCTTTCAACTCCTGAAAGGCTTTCTCACACGCTTCTGACCACATGAACTTGACACCCTTCTTTGTAAGACTAGTAAGAGGTGTAGAAATATGTGAAAATTCCTGTATGAAATGCAAATAATATCTCGCAAGAGCCAAGAAACTCCTGATATTAAACACATTATTGGGCTTATTCTAGTAAACTATAGCAATAAACTTTTCTGGGTCAATAGAGACTCCTGGTTATAAGATAATGTGACCCAAGAATTGAACTTTTTCAATCCAAAAGTGATACTTAAAAAGCTTGGAATAAATAAGATTCTCTCTCAGTGTAATAAGAATGATATCGAGATGTTTGTCATGGTCTCTATGAGTGTGAGAATACACCAAGATGTCATCCAAAAATACCACGACAAAAGAATAAAAATAGGGGTGGAAAACCCTATTCATCATAGCCATAAAAATGGTGGGCACGTTCATAAGATCGAACGATATAACAAGGTGTTAATATAGACTATACCTTCTATGGAAATATGTATGAGGTATGTCTGATTTTCTTACTCGTACCTGATGATAACTCGATCTAAGGTCTATCTTAGAGAAGGCCTTTTCTCCTTGGATTTGGTCGAAGCGATCATCTATTTGAAGAAGTGGATATCATTTTTTGACTGTAATATGGTTCAACTGTCTATAATCCACACATAGATGTAAGTTTCCATCCAACTTATTGGAAAAAATCACAGGTGAACCCCAACAGGATGTACTAGGCCATATAAAATCTTTGGTCTCTAAATCCTCTAACTACCACTTGATCTCTTAAAGATCTATTGGTTCCATCCTATATAAAGTAATAGACACAGAATTTTCTCCCTGAACAAGTTTGATTGTAAACTCTACCTCTATCTCAATAAGTAATCCAGAAAAATTGTTAGGAAAGACATCCCAGAAATGATCCACTTTTGGAGGGAAATCAGCTATCATAAACCCTGATCTTCCATGAAGCTATTTTCAATCTAGGTGGTCACTCCACCTATCCCATGATGCTTCGGTCTAGCTATACCAGCATGAACATCCCACTCACCCTTATGTAGAAAATTTCTACTTTATGGTGATGTAAAAGATACCTTGTGGCGATATAAGTCTACAAAAGTGTGATAATGAACCAACCAGTCCATTCTAAGAATGACATTGAATACCATGATCTCAAGGAAAAAGTGGTTTCATAAGGAAGGGTAACTGCCTACCTCAAGGGGACAGTCCATGCATTGGTGTATACCCTATGTCCGTATCCCCAACAGTGTATCTAGGGTCATTACACTATAGTAATATTGTATCTCAAGTCCAAGAATCTACATGATAGATATAGAAATAAAATATTTTGAAGCACTTGTATCAAATAAATATGATACTATAGTAGTGGCTACTAGAATAGTACCTCGTACTATAGATGGTCTCGCAGCCTGATCCTCAAGTATCAACTGTAGTATATTCAACTGGCATGATCCATGGCCCTATACAGCATATAGACTACCATGATTATAACTACTCAGATGGCGCTTCTGGTGATCAGGGGTCTAGCTACCATAGCAACGACCTCCTCCTCGGCTAGACTTATCAGTGAAATTCCAACTCCCCACCTGACATGGTGTAAAAAACCTACTCCTAAAGGTGGAGCTGGTGCTGATCCTTTTCTACTCAAATCTGGTGGAAAGTTCCTATAGAAATGTTGAATACTCCCC
This sequence comes from Viscum album, assembly GCA_963277665.1. Lineage (NCBI taxonomy): Eukaryota > Viridiplantae > Streptophyta > Magnoliopsida > Santalales > Viscaceae > Viscum > Viscum album. Next base: position 2,116,133,588 of record OY728161.1, on the reverse strand, counting down.
CTACAACCACAAGCCCGACCCTAAAATGGGTCTCTATCATAATGGTGCTTTGAATTCCCCCATCATCCACACTGATAAAAAACTTTAGAGCTATTAAAATGGGTACACTGGTTGTCACTGCCCTGACGATAAACCTCAAGGGAATGCTTCTTGCCAACAGAATAACTACTATCATGATGTGGAACTGATCCTTTAAACCTGGTACTATTATCATCCTGTCACGACCCCCTACCACCAAAGATGCGCCTCCTGAGCTGGCAATGGTGAAAGGGAGATAATGACCCTCGAGTCCTGCCTCCAGTAGGCCACGGGGTGGCGACTACACCAAGGGTATGAGTTTTCACAAATATGGGAGGCATTACCCTTTTTATTATTTAAGATCAGGAAATAGGACAAGTCAACCACCCAAAAAAAAGAAAAAGAACAAGTGTATAGAAATAAACCCAAACCAATCCCACATGAATGTTTAAATAGTTATGAAACAAGGTACAAGTACAAGAAAGCTCAAAAAGTACAATACCAAAAGAAACAAGAGTACAGCAACTGCAACAACTCCAACTGTCCTGACTAGTAGGGTCTCGCACGGCCCTGGTAGTCCTCCTGGAAACCTGAAAGTAAACGTAGGGTGAGCATACAAGTATAATCAGTAGGGAAACCTAAAGCTCTAGTGCACAAGTGGGGGAGACATCCTAATGTCCCATGAGAACAATAGAAGAAACCAAAACCTAATAAGAAATTCTATCCACCCAACCTCACCAGAAACGCTCACCAAAAACAAAAACAATGGGTAGTAGTAGTATATAAGATCAATAGTATTGGGTACCCCGCACCATTTTCCCCCACTAGTTAGCTGCTCTTCCTAACGGTGAATGTCCTGACGCTACCACACTCTTCCCGCCCGCACACACCTAGGTCTCACAACCATGTATCCCGCCCGCACACACCTGGGCCTCACAACCACGTATCCCGCCCGCACACACCTGGGCCTCACAACCACGCAACCCGCCCGCACACACCTGGGCCTCACAACCACGCATCCCACTCGCACACACCTGGGCCTCATCCCGAAGGTTCTTGGGAAAATAGTAAAACCTGCCCGAAGAGTCTTTGGCTAAAACCACCCCAATCGAAACCTACCTGAAGAGTCTTGGGTGTAAGGTCGCCTCAAGCCATCACAGCCTAGGGAAGAAGGAGCAGGAAGGATCTAGTAACTAAGGGGAAAACACCATCTCCCATGAAATGGGAGTGTTCGGCACTAAGTACTCAACAGGTTTGGGGTGCGATTAAACACAAAGATATATATATATATATACCAAACACTCATCCCAACCTATGGTTGTTAATCAGAGAACTAAGCATGTGCCTCGGCACTGCTACTACGAAGCATACATACAACAAACAATCCTGAAACCCCATTTAAGTTTCATGTTTCAACAAAATCAGTTTTATTAGTTCCTTAACTACTGGGAAACTATCCACAACCAACCACATCAATCATTTGTAAAGCATATCCCTTCCATCCACAAATCAAGTTAAGAAAAACACAAGAAACACATCAAAGTCCCTTCTTATTAACCAACCAACCCATTGATTATTATTCTCGTTCCATTACCATGCCCCACCATTTATTAACTCTTCCAATTTTTATTTATTAATAACAACCCATAGTTGTACACATTCAAGCCCATCCCTGCAGTCCTACTGCCAACCACCATAACCACAACCACACCGTACATCATTATCCCTTTAATACCATTTATCACAGCCCCGTTGCCCATCACCAACATAGCTATCACACCAACCCACAACCAAGCCAACCACAGCCTCGCTTCTCACCCGATCCACAACAACCCACAAAACACCCCCATCACATGCCACGTATCCAAGCCAACGCCCACATGTTCATTATTCCATTTTTTTAACTAGGGTGATCACACAAGGGTTACAGATTTTAAATCATCCAAATTTACGTGATTATCCAAATTCCACATTCAACAAAGTTCCATTCACAAAATGGTCTAGAAAGATAGGGCAACATTTAATTTTGCAAGAAAAGGCCCCCAATGACCGTGATTTTCCGTAGGCATAATCCTATTCAATTCACAACATAACAATAGGGTAAACAAAGATAAACATAACAACTTCCCCATCCCCATTCTTTAACTAGTTATTATCTTCGTTTAATGGTTCAACCATTTCTCATGAAAACAAGAGGATACCCACCCCGCATGATGCACAATTTAGAGAGATTAAGGTAAGATCCCTACCTCAACAGGTTCTAATTACAACGCTCCCCTCCCCCCTGGATCAACTTTAGAAGACGTCCGTCGGCGTCCGTCGCTTCTAGCAAAACCCAAAAAAACCTCCTCGGGTGGAATCTGGGAAGTAAAGGCCGAAGGAAAGACAACGGATCAAAGCTCAGAAGTTCCGTATCGTCGTTACGATCTCGTGGCCGTTGACAGTTCGTAAATCGGAGCTCGAACGAAGAAGTTATGGAAGAAAAAGAGCCTTCGAGTCTCTTGGGAGAGCTCTGCTCAGAAGAATGGGGAGGAGAGGGGTGAGTTGAAAAGGAGGAGAGGACCCCTTTTTTTATAGGCGTGAAAAACAAAATTACACGGCGTGTACTTTATGGTACACGACGTGTACTTGGCCATTTCACACGGTCACCACGCGACTTCCAACACGGCCTTCAACGCGGAACGCGGCCGTTGACTGGTCAGCACACGGTTTGAAGGTAACGCATATGTGGGGAGGGACTACATGGCATGTAGTATTAGATACATGGCATGTACTCATTTATTTCACACGGCAAGGATGTGGCTCCAACACGGCACATAGTCGCTGACTGGTCAACACATGGTTTGAGGGTAATGCGTATGTGGGGAGGGACTACAAAGCCTGTAGTATTGGGTACACGGAGTGTAGTATTGGGTACACTAAGTGTACCCATTTATTTCACACAGAAAGGACACGGCCTTCAACACGGGGTATACCCGGAGAGGGGGTACACGGCGTGTAGTTTCAAAATTCTGAAAAGTGTGGGAAAAGTCCATTTTACCCTCCAGAACACTTCGTGACCTTCTTTTTGACAAAGGAATGGTCCGGAGAGGTCCGGGCCATTACACATCCCTTAGGTTACACTTTGTGATAAGATACTGATTAACTATTGTAGAAAATTTTTGTAGGAAAAATACATTCACCTACATACGGATGGCATACTAGAGCCCATCCTCAAAGCTTCTAGTAGGCGAAATCTCATCACCGGCTAGAAGCGGTGAAAAGAATTGCAACTTTGTGAAACATGCTGAATATTCCATAACTAATATAGAACCTAGATCAAGATCCATAAACTCTCTGGCTCTGTAAGCTCTCAGTTTATGAGGAAAGAACTAATCATAGAAGGAAATCTAGAAATCAACCCATAACATGCCCTGATGAGGACCATCCTAGGTAATCACATCCCACCAACACTTAGTAGAATCCCAAAGCATGTATGTGGAAATATTTACCCTCTGCTCTGAAGGTGTTTCCATATGCTCAAAGATAGATAGAGTGGTTTCTAGCCAAGACTAATCAACCTCTAGACCGCTATCCTTTGAAAAAGTGGGAGGATGTTGCTACTGTAACTCACAATTCAGATCAGCCATTGTAGGTGCAAGCCATAGAGCACCATGCATGGACTGCATCAGTCGTCGGAAACTATTAAAAAATTGGGAATCAGTTCCCAAATAAAGTACAGTAGGTGGTGCCTCAAGTGTCACTCCTGGTGGTAAGAGTGGTGGCTCAGGGCCCACCATGTCTAGAGCATGGTCTTCGCCACCCTCCTGGCCAACAATATGAGGACATTGTGGCGGAATTGGTCTACAATAGCTAAGAACAAGCCTTAGAACAAGCTTAAGTAGAAATATATAATCACTAGTAAAATATTAATATAATAAAACTCACTACCCAAAGCATATTACCCCAACTACACGCTTAGAGAGATAGGTATTGGTAAGTGCTCAAGTATAATTTTCATTTCATTTTACATTTAATTAATTGGTTCACTCCTTTACATTTCATAAACCTGACAATGTGAGATAAGGATGTGAAACCATTTTATATTAGATTTCATGATTCACTTTATAATGGATATCTATTTCTGATGAATCAGTTCCTATACACCTATCACTAGAAACAAGACCCATTTATTTATAGCATAATGGATCAACTCGATAAATTACTCATCCCAACCCATGAGGGAACATACACCTCGTAAATTAAGACAAGAAATCACTCAATCACAACCAAAAGTAATACATGTACAAGTTAACTATCACATCATCACTCAACAATCACAGGCATATCAAGCAATGAAAAGTAGGTAAATTCACCTATATGGCATGGAAATATGCATGCCATGTGAATTATATGTGCCTATAATGATGCATGTAACAATGTTATTTTTCCTCATATCATCAAGCCAAGGATTAAATAAAATCCTCAGTTAGAGTAATAATCAACAACTCCACACAACATGTGTGTTACCCAATGGTGAAATAATATGAACTATAATAGGAACAAACAAAAAAATAATTATAATTTATACAACTTTGTTTTTACCCCAAACATGGGTTCGTGACACCCAAGCACGGCTTATGTCCAAGTTCCAAGCATTCCTAATCTTCAATCTATTGTCTCTAAAGAGTAAATCTAGAAAAAAAACCACCTCTGATACCACTATGTGACATCCTGGACTCAAATTCCACCTAACGGGTGCCCTGGTCCTGGTGGGCCACATGGCCTCAAGAGCATTTCCCCAAATGCTAGAGGTTTTATACTAGTAGAGAGGTCCTAATGTGTGTCTATGGGGAGAATAGTCCCTCATTACCAAAGTGTAGTGTATAGGATGAATGTAAAAATTGGTAAATAACATAATCAATATAAGTAAAAATATGGCATAACAGAAAATAGATAAAATGGTAAAAATAACTAAAACAATAGGAATATAATTCAACAACTGATGATATGTCATGTCACTAGAAAACTAGATAATATGGATACAAGATAATGGGCATAACAAGTTCCACAAAATTATAAAGGAAATGAAAGACTATCCCAAGTATCCCGTGTTCCAACTCATTTCTCTGCTATCAAGCTCCATACTAAATAGAAATCAATCAAGTGTTTGAAGCCATATTATTCCCTTTGTCAACACCTGCAACCATGTAATATACTCTTAGTACCAAATAGTTCCTGAAGAGTGTGTGAGATAAATCTAAATGGGCCACCACCAACGGTGTCTATAACATCTGTCCCATGTAATGGAAATGTAACAGGGTGCAAGCATGCATATATAAAGTAAGGTAGTACAATGTAATTAAATACTCAAGCACATGCTTTATCCCTCGGATGGCATCTGAACGTAACTAATTCATTAATTTATTATTACTATTTTATAAATGAGTCACATATTAACCATTGTGAAGGTCCCATGTTATGATAAGGAAACTTGTAATGATATTTCATAATGAAGTTCCAAATTAATAACCAAGGAAACATAGACCTCAAGGGTCACCAACTCTGTAGTAAATATAGCTTGACTAAGGATAAGAGTGTAATACAAGGAGAATATTCCAAGGAATTCCACAGTAAGGTTCCTACTGAATCCAAGGTGATCATCTGATGTAAGATGGGGCTAAGCAGAGAAAGGGCATTATGGGTTGTAACCATGGAAACTACTTGTCAATACTAAATCCAAGGATTGTATCCAAGCCATCCTTTAATAATATGGATAGATCCTATAGTGTCATATCGGTCATCCAATAATAGTCAAGGATCAAGATATAGGTGGGTCTCAACCTATGAAAGTCGTATCCTTGAATCAGAATGGGTTTCCTGAGTGCTCATGGCATTCCCCAATCGGAATTCAAGGTGACCTCGATTCAAGACATTCCTATTTCATTATAAAGTCATGTAATATTTCATTTTGTTTAATCATTGACTTTCATTAGTGTTATAAGGTCAAGTAACACACAATCGTTGGTTCAAGCCTTTCCTTTCATTAGTGTGACAAGGCCAAGTAACATGCAACCCTTTGTTAAATCCATTTAAGGCATATTAATTAATTAAGGTTTACTCCACAACCTTCCATAAACATGGAAAGGGGTTCTATGTACATGAAACCACTTCTCATGTACATTTAAGGCCAAGTCATATACTTATTATACTTCCCAATTCGCATATCACATTTAATTGAAAAATTGAAGCACTTACCTTAGGCAGGTCAAGTGGTGAGAATACATGGTACTTTCCATTATGCAATTCACATTATAAATAGAAAATTTAATATAAGAAAGCTATTAATTATAATGTTTAAATCAAGGCACACCCAAATGGTATCTTAAATATGTCAAAACACTTAAAACCCAAATATGTCATAACCTTAGACATGGAAAGAATGGATTTGTGGGTGTAACCATTAAAAACTAATCATATATTTGGAATGAACATAACTATACAGTTCTAATGAGTATAATCATGGAATATAAATTTAACAAATGACACCTGATGATATTGGTGGGCCCCACACAAATATTAAAAAACGATGAACTTTAGGGATGAGTTATAAACCACCCACCTTAGGCTTGTAAGACTCTCCTTCACCATTATCGGCCCTTGATTTGGCTCGGATCGGATTAGATCTATGAAAAAGAGAAAAACACTCACACCATGATATCTAGGCCGAGAGCAAGAGAGAAGAGGAACGGATCAAGAGGACTCTAATACTTACTATTGTGCATCCGACATGATGAACGAAAGCTCAGTAAGATCCTGGATGAAGTAGATCTCTTTATCCCTTATTTAGATCCTCAAAAAGTACCAAATTGAGAGAAAAATAGGTTAATACCACTAGTTTATGGATTAGGGAGGAAGAGGGAGTTTAATTAGATCATTAAGGGAAATTGGAAATTTTACCCAAAAAATAGCCTCTACACGGTTTGTCTGAATGGTTTGACAAACTGTGTGCAAACCATGTGAGGTTTTATGGGTAGAAAAGGATAATTTCACGGTTAGGCTACATGACTGTGTACAAACTGTGTGAAGTGGTCTGTCCAGAAATTTCAATCTACACGGTTTTCCAAACCATGCACTAACCATGCGCTAACCATGTGACCTGCCTAGTTTGCTCAAAAATATGGGTTTTGGGATCCGAAATTTCCTCAGATACCCTTGAGACCTTTGATAACTCATTATGTATCTATATTAGGTCTAAAATAAAGATTTAAACTGAAATTTTAAAGGATCCATACCTGAGTGAAAAATCGGGTTCTTACAAATACACAACCTCACTAACATACCCAAACACATCAAAAGTCTCGATGAACCAAGGAGAAAGCTTAATCCCCTATTAAATCTCAACCTCCCCTATCAAGGTAAAACCCTAAAGAACACATGGTCTCTAACATCAAACTATATGGGTCTCTAAATATGATCAATATAGTCCTTTTGAAGGTCTTTTACCATCCTCATCCACTCTCAGATCAACTAGATCTTCTCATTCATGCTCTTTACAACATTAGGACCAAGAACTGGTGACTCGCCAACCTTAATCTATCAAATGGAGAATGAAATGGTCACCCATAAAACACCCAAATTAACACCATACTAATGGACAAGTGATAAATGCAGTTTTTGTAAAACTCATCCAAAGGTAGGTTCTTTACCAACAATCTGTCAAACTCCAAGATGTAAGATCCCAACATATCCTCCAATATTTTGATGGTCCACTCCATCTTCCCATATATCTATGGGTGGAAATAGATGCTAAGATGAAACTTGTATCCAAAGACATGTTACAATCTCATATAGACCCATGAGGTAAAATGAGGATCCTAATAAGATATTATAGTCCTTGGTAACTCATTAATACTAACCACATCATCCACATAATGTATCTCTAATACATCCATGACACTCAATTCATGATTCACCAAGAAATAAGCTGACTTCATTAGCTGGTCCATAATCACTCAAATAACATCACATCTTCCCTAAACCTGGGGTAACCAGATAATGAAATTCATTTATATTTCATCCCATTTCATCTTTAAAACATTAGGGGGGCATGATAAATCTATAGGAACATAGTTTTCTACTTTTACCTGCTGACAAACTAAACACTTCACTAGAAACTTTTACATTAACCATTTCATCCCCAGCCCAAAAATTTGTTTCCTTAAGACATGATACATCATGGTCACGTTGGTAATTACCACTAAATTTAATCTATGAATTTCATGGAGAATTAAAACATGCATTTATAATGAAATAAACAGCCTCCCTTAGAACAACACCAGGTTATAACCATCCTATAACCATCCCTCTAGAGCATCACCATAGCTAATGTGATCATTCATCACCTTTTCCTCTGATTATCCCCACTCAGAATCATCCACATACTATATTAATAACAAATCCATGATCATATGATAAATAAAAACTCATCCACTACTCTCCCCCATTTCAATATTCAACACTACAAGATCTTATATCCCTTTCTAAGCATTTATAGATTTCTAAACAACATATCATCATGACTCAGTGCATTGAAAAAAAATTCCCTTTATTAAGGTGTTATAGATATTTGAATCATAATATTAGAGAAGCTACATCCACATCCACTAGAATAGATTCAAACCCTACTTATAGAGGACATATTTCAGCATCTTGTGGTCTATAAAAACCTCAAAACTCTTGCCAATGATGTAATTTCACCAAAACTTTATCTCACACACAACTACTGCCAACTCCAGATCATGGGTGGCATTGTTACTCTCATAGGGTTGTAACTTCCTAGACCCATAAGATATCATTGCTCTCATTTTTATCAATACATTCTATAACCAAAATGGGAAGCATCGCGGAAAATATCAAACATCATTGACTCCTTAGGAAACCAAAGTACTAGATCACAGATCAACTTCTCCTTCAGGTAACTAAACATTTCCGATCACAAATTAGTCAAAATTATAGCCCATTTATTCCTTTTAAAAGTTGTCAATGGGACTACAACCTGAATTAAATTAGACACAAACCTCTAATAATAGCTTGTAAGAGCAAGAAAACTATTAACCTTTGTCACATTATTGGGTTCTTTCTAAGAAATAATTGTCTCAATCATCAATGTGTCTATATTCACACCTTTCTGAGACACCAAATTTCCATGGAAATATTCATATCACATCCAGAACATGTACTTGGATATCTTTACATAGATATAGTCATTTTAAAGGAACTGTAATAAGTCTCTAAGATTTTTAGAATGATACTCCTCTGATTTCAAGTAGATCAATATGTTTTTGATGAACACGATAATGAACAAGTCCTAGAACTGACAGAATATAGAGTTTATGATCCACATGAACACAACTAGTGTGTTTGTGACACTAAATGGCGTGAACATGAACTCAAAGATCTCATATATTTACTTAAAGGTAGTCTTTGGGATATACTCATATTTTACCCTCATATAGTGATATCTTGATAGTAATTTTATCTTTGAGAACCAACTAACTCCCTTTAATTTGTTGAAAATATCATCAATACTCAAAATAGGGTAACAATTATTGACTGTTTCCAAATTCAACCTCTGGTAGTCCACACACAACCTCAGACCACAATCTTTCTTCTTGGTGAACAACATTGTAGAGCCCCAAGAAGAAATACAGGGTTGTATGAAACCCATCTACATTAGTTCATCCATCTTTGGCCTAAACTCATGTAACTCTATAGGCATTATTCGATAGGGATCGATTGAAATCTAAGATGTACCTAGTTGTAACTCTATCCTAAGCTCGACGTTATGTTGAGGGGGAAGTTTTGTAACCTTATCCAAGAAAAAATCTAGTAACTCCTCCCAAACACTGGGAACATACTTTTCCTGGGATTCCACTGATAGATCTACCAACTGAGTCAAAAGAATATCCACTTGCCTATAACCCATATGATAACCATGCTCACCAATGAATGCCACTTACTAGCCCTACACATTAAAAATTTAATTATCTTATGGAAGTATTAAATGATTTAATGCATGGAATATAGAAAATATAATACAAGTATAAAATCGCATGGTTGTACTTATAATAATAATAAATCTCCCACTAACTAGTGTAGCACCATCACTATTCTACATCCCTGATACATAACAAAAAAAAGTAGCCTAATCTCTAACTAGAGTAGATAACACCATGGGAACTGAAATTATATCCACATCCAGTCCCAAGGTTTGGACCATAGTATGAGAAACAAAGGAGTGTGACGCTCCTAAAAAATAAGTCATAAGTAATGGTAGATGATAAACTGAACATACCTCAGACAACCTCTATCCCTTATAGCATTACTACCTATAAAACATGCATTCGACCACACCCAACTCCACTGCATATTTGTTGTTAGAATCCATGAATATTCTCTAACCTAATACCCTGAGTATGGGAACTATAGTGAGGCTACCCCCTACCAACACCATTTTCCCTCATCTAATGAATAAGCACCGACAATATCTGCTACTGAAACTGCCTCAGAGGTGATTGTTGCTACTGCCAAAAAGGGACTATAATTATCATCTGAAACTAGACTCCCTGAGTGGTCATACACTGAGAATAGTGATGGATATGAACCTATAGGTATAGAATAAAAAATAATCCCCTAACATTTTCTTTAAATCCACCTACCCCATAATTATGGCAAAGGATCTTCCCTGATGGGTTCCCCAGTGGTTAAAACCTTGAGTGCCTAAACATCTATGACCCACAACCTAAAGTTCTACTCCTTGAGACTCCATGATGTCCACTCTCTCAAGTGTAACCTCCCCAAGAAATAATTCTCTCAGTAACCTATTCCTTTTTATACACCTCTAGGTATGTAGAAAGAATAAACAAGGTGACCACATACTTGATCAATGGGCGCAATGCCTCCTCAATATGTTGCACTCTGAACTCCCCATCTATAAAGAAGTATAGGGAAAAGTGTAGGAATTATTTAAACCTAATCCCAATATCCCACAAAATTTGTCTCCCAAAATTAATAGAGAGAAACTCCTTCATCTTTTCTTCCTTCATTTTCCATGATAGAAATTCCAAATGTAACTCCTTCAAAATTTCTAGGCACAACACATCATCATCCTTGAAGTCACCAAGATAAAACATCCACCATAGACATGCAGCTCCCAATATCTGAATAACTTAAAAAGGAACCTAAATATTAGCATGATCTTGAATCAAACCAAAATAGATTATAGGATCCTCCAACTAGAATTCGATCTCTATATCCAAGATTCTCCCCTTATACATTCTCAAACTCTTCCACTGATAGACATGAAAATCCCTAGGTCATGCCTCATCCTCCTCTATCAGGTAAATCCTATGAAGATCAACAGAATCAACCTGATGAACCTATACTAACTGAGATATTCATGGATGATGACCCCGATCCATTCATGAAAATAAAGGAGAAATCCTAAGCCTAGTATCATGGAATTTTCTCAAATTTTATTTAATTAATTCGTTTTAATTTCCCATAATCACCCAACTCAAACATAAACATAATAAATCATGATGTGTGTAAATCTTATAGGTATCTGAGATGAAAATAGATCCACCTCACTTGGTTTTTCAATAATATTAGAGTCCTTAAATCATATCTAGGGGAATAAAATCTCGTGTGCTAGATGGTCTTCCTAGCCTATGTTACACACGAATATCAACAAGAATTGTTTCCCTACCAACACATGACATTATCATAGTGTCAAGATCCAAAATTCATACTATCTCAACCAAAACCTCTGGTAACACTTTTTCACGACCCCCTCCCTCCATAGGTACCCCTTCTAGGTTGTAAATAAAGGTAGAGAGATAATGACCCTTGAGTCCCACCTCCAATAGGGCCCAGGTTTGTGATAAGCACTAAGTCTATAAAAATATCACATATGAAAGGAATTGCCCTATTTAATAATATAGGATTGGGATATAGGATAAGTAAACACCAAGAAACTATAGCACATAATATAAAATTAAACACAAAACCTTCCCAAAATTCATGAATAATGTCAAAAAAATACAAATAAAAGTCTCTAGGTAAATACCAACAGACAAGTCATGCGGCAGCAACTCAATAGATGATTTAGAACTCAAACTAGTAATGTCAAAATCAGTCCCCAAGTTCCTCCTAGAAACATAAAAAATAGTTTATGTATATGTAGTTTTATAATAACATGTATACTCAGTAACATCATTCCTAGTAAGATCATGTCCAAGATCTCTAATGCACAAGTGAAAAGAGGATACTAATGTGTCAATGAAAAAATGACAGAACCAAAAAGAACCTAAACATTTCAAATAAAAAATATCAGCCTAACCATGAATCACTTACCAAATAATACTTATTTTATAGAAATATATTACCAAGAACATAAAGAAAAGGTTCCTTGTATCCATTTTCCCACTAATGTTTTGTTCTCATGCCCCAACGTCAAATGGCATGTGCTCTCATCCCTTCCATAAATATCACATAACATATCCATATATATATGATATGGGTCAGGATGTATCCCTACCTAAACCTCCCTCACAAGGTCTATAATCCATTTATATAATCATCCATCATCACATCATAGCCTCATCACATAACCATGGTCGTAAGGTATCATGAACATGAAGGACATCAACCACATGCCCTCCTCCAACCACGCACGACACCCACCACATATAAAATAATTATTACCATTAGGTAATATAAAAAACCAACATGTATCATCACTGCTAAAGTAATAGTAGATAATAGGGGCATTTATCTATTCCTATCACCACTATCCTGGATGTTGGTGAAAAGACCCAGAACCAAAAACCTTTGAGCATTGGTACGGTTATCCAAATCAGGTATGGAATGATTAGTCACTGAAATAGGATTGTATTGATTGTATATATTATAATATTTATTTCCCTCAATATACATAAACACCATGTTTAGTTCATTTTACAATTTTAACATTATTTCACATCATGATTGTAATTCTTACTTAAAGTGAACTATTAATCGGTACATTTTGAGGGACATTGTAAATCCACCAATTATATTGATTTGAATTTAATATTTCATTTTAATATTTTCCATTCCATTTTTAATATTTCATATTTATTTAGAACATGAATATTCACATTGGAATACCACAAAAAAATGGTCCTTCATACCAACAAATTCTTGTTGAAGCAAACTCGACCATATTCTAATTATCTACATGCCTCAACCATTTCACAGATCCAATGAAGATAAAATATGATATGTATATAGATGAAATAATTGGGAACATTTCATAAAATAGTGAATATATCTTATTCTGAGTTTTTAATGGAGTTCTAGGTGGCCCAATTTGAAGATTAAATTATGGGACAGATTCTATGGCCCAGAATAACAGCCCACCATTTTGATCATATCTACGAAACCCAAAATTCAAGTGGGATGAAATTTTATAGTATGTTATTTTAAATATTTTTATTAAATTTATTATTATATGTCCCACTATAATATTTTAATATAAATTATCTTTTGGACACATCTTTTAGAGGCATGCATGTTGGATCCCATTTCAGGTCAAGGGTGGAAAAGTCCACATTCCACAAATTTTTGACTCACCTCTTTCTACCCTAATAAAGTGGTAAGACTTGGAATAATGGGGAGGGGGCTCAAACCAAGGGTTTAAAAATTCATATTTATGTTATTGGTGGTTTTGGAGTTGGGTATATTTTTGGTTTTTTTTTATTATAATGTTATCATGTCACTTCATCTTTGTAAGGATTGTATTTCACATGTAAGTTGTTCTAATCACCCCAGTTTCTTAAGAAAATTATTATTATTATGATTTAATATTATTTATATTAAAATATTGATACAATTTCATTAAGGTGTAAATTTATTCACATAAAAAATATATAAATCCTTCACACAATGTTGGAGTGTTCGTTATTTTGTTATTTTTACTTCTTTAATTCCACCCTCATGAGTCTAATTATCACATCCTTTGAGAGAATAGAATCAATGGAGTGATAAACCTATTATGGTTTGATCCAAGGGAGTATAAATGGGATGGATTGGATATTATTTATCACTTTATAAATTTTTAATAATTTCTTTTATTTGCATTTTTCATTCAATGATTTTCACTCTTCCTCGTCCTTATTGAATTTTATCACCACACTTTTCATGTGATAATAATATTATTTACCTAGGAGTGATCATGAAAATTATCCTCCAAGTGTATAGGTGATTATAATTTTTATGTGAAGTTTTTAAACCAGTAAGTGATGTAGTTAGATTTATTTCATTGAATGAATTCTTCTCGAGTTAATGAAATTGAAATAATTTATAAGTAATTTCATCCAATCCATAACTTGTAATAACCTAAGATCAACCCTTTATCATAAATAGACTCCACTTATGTCACTTAGTTTTCATTTAAACCATGTAAAATAAAATACATGTTGGCCACTTAATATCTAAAACAATACATAGAATTTTACTATCTATATGTTTCTTCTTATGTCTATGAGTATTCGACAACCCAAGCTGCACTAAAAGTGACCAATTCAACCCTAAAAACTTGGGTAAATTTGGGAAAGAATAAATTTTGGTGAAATTAAATGGGACCCAAGTAATTCATATTGAAACACATTATATTCTCCCCCATTTCTCTTTTCTCACCTCTATTTCTCTTATCTGTTCCCCTTTCTTTTTTCAATTTTCTTATCCCATGTCCACCTATACTTTTAACCAATAAAATAATATAGTTAGGGTGGTTAGTCATGGGTTTGGGGATTCAAGCACACCTAAGAGTATCTTTCAATTATTATAATAATATTCCTAATACTCTAGATTCAAAAATTGATCCCATTTTAATGGAGGGTATTCAAAAAACCAACTTATAAACCTGGGTAGAAACCAAAATGAAAATCCAAATGAGGTAGCCCCAAACTTAGGGAATGTTGTCAATTAAACCATGAATGAATAACTCACACATTCTCGAAAAAATGAACCCTACTGAATTATAAATACTACCCAAGGATAATCCCATTATTTTTTCAAACCTCATGTCCTAAACCACCTTCCAAACTTCCATGTGTTGGAGTAAGAAATGTCATACCTTCAAGTTAATGGATTAAACAACATTGTTGAAACCATGTTACCCTCACATAAACTTGATTTAGTTAAGATGAGTATCTTTCCTTTCTCACTGAATAATCAAGAAAATATTTGGTTAAAAAATATTATACCTACATAAATCCTCTCTTGATACCAATTTCAAAGATAATTATACAAAGAAATATTTCCCCATTACAAAATAATTTCACCTAAAAATAGTATCCTTTTTTTAAATAAGGTGATTAATTTTTTAAAACATGGGAAAGGTTAAAATATACACTCAACATGGTACATAACCATGTATTTTAAATCCTATAATAAGTTTGAATATTTTATAAAGTTTTAGGTCTGGTAAAAAAAAATTCATTAACATGATTTGTAATGAAATATTAAAAAACAAAGCCCCAACTGATGCTTATGAGTATCTAGAAGGTCTGGCCAAACAAAACCAAACATGAAGAATGTCACCTTACTATGAGAATCCACCCAAATCTAGTGGAATTCAAACTCTTAGGTAATAATAAAGTCTCAAGGAAAAACTTACTACACTCACTAGGAAGGTCGAGGAGATCGATCTTATGAAGATATAAGAAATATAAACTGCTAACCCTATTTGAAAAAATTGTGACAAACATGACTATAATACTAAAAACTTCCCAACAATATCTTCCATAAATGATGTTATTTTAGGAGTACACTAGTATAGTTTAACACTTTGAACTTTCAAAAGCCATAGTACCAAAACACTTTCAATATAAGGTTCAATGACCATATATGATTCCATTGGAATGATAACCAACAACCTAGTCATCCACAAGGACCAAAACCCTACCCTCTAAAAACTTTTCAAACTGATAATTAGCTCCAACCACAAACATTCCAATACCAACATCTACCTATCCAATACCAAAAACCCATCTAGAAATCCATTAAATATCCAATAAAATAACCAATGTATCCTCCTAGGATAAACCAACCAAAACAAGCCCCTTCCTGATCTTTACAACTTAAAATCCTTGAAGTTTTTTTTAAAAAAAATAAAATAATGAATTTTGAAGTTTTATTACTTAAAAATGAATTAAAAAACATTAAAACTATAAAATCGCCCATTTTGACTTAGGTTTCCCAAACCCTAAGAGGAGAATCAAGCTACACACAATCATCACTTGAAAAATTAAAAGAATTAATTATCTTAAGAAGTGTAAAATCCATTAAAAACCCTAAACAAGCCTTTAAAAACCCATTAAAAGAATAAATATCACATGAAAATGTTTATAAACCACTCTCAGAATATAAAAAATCCAATAATAATGAAAAGAAACCACAAACACACCAAAAAATCAAACAACCTACTCCCTTCCCACAACACATGAGAGGGAAATATAGACCTAAACTGAATGAAATATTGACAGAAATATTCACAGAAGTTAAATTAAACATACCCCTTATCAATGCAATCAAAACTATACCTACATACTCTAAGTACTTGAAGGACTAGTGTATATTAAAATTTAATTTCTCACACAAAAACCAAGTCCTTTTAACTGATAATGTAAGCACCACCATCTAGGGAACCATTCATCCTAAGTTAAAAGACCTTGTATGTCCATACATCAATGTCGAAATAAGAGAAAACAATGTTTTCAAATACCATTGTGATCAAGGTTCTTATGTTAACCTCATTCCATATACAATTTATTTCCAGTTAGGGCTTGAAGATCTACAACCAACTTTTGTTGTACTCTAACTTGATGATCATAGTTTTAGGGTTCATAAGGGGGTTATAAAGGATGTTTTGGTGAAAGTTGAAAATTTCATTTACCCTGCTAACTTTATATTCCTTGAAAATCATCCAATATTAGTTCATAGGGAGAAAACCCCCATCATCCTCTATCATCATTTCTTAGAAACAATCAACTCAATCATCCGAGTTAAGAATAGGAACGTGATAATAACATTTGGTAACATGAGCTTCGATCTGATCATTTATAATGAAAAAAATTAAATTGGGGATGATGAATATTTCCATGAGGTTAATTGGTTAGCTAGTGTTGTTAGTGAACTAGAGGAACATCAAGTAATTGTTTAAGGATGTTTAATTCAAGATGATATTTGATTCCTTTGTTCACATGAGGGAAATTTGTCTCCTTGGCTTGAATTTCTTTCAAAAGAATCCTTTGATGGTTTTTCTGGGTCACCAATCAATAATACCATTAGAGAAATAAAAAACATTTATTCCAACCCATTCATGACACTAATCTTCCCAATGTGGCGGCTGGAACATTTTTTCATTAGCAATAGATTATATCAAGAAATTTGGAAAAATTAACCAAGTTCGATACATAGTCCCATCCTTATTTTGAAAGTGTTGACTAAAATAATCTTCAATTTAAGGTTTTATATTCATCAATAAAGTATTAATTATTATGGGACAATCAAATCTTCCATATTTTCATTTCTTCATCTCTTGAATCCAATCAAGAGAGGATTCTTTTGGATGTCTTGGGGAAGCACAATAAAGAAATTGGATTGACCCAGTATGATATTCCTAGGATTATCCCACTCATTGGAACTCATACGATTATTCTATAATATGATTCCAAACCATGTTATAAACCTCATTGTATAATCAATCCCAATATTATGGATTTGTTAAGTAAAGAACTTCTAATTTTTTTTGAAATCGGGTATCATCTATCCCATTGTTGAGAGTGAGTGGGTAAGCCCAATTCAAGTTGTTCCAAATAAGGTTGTAATCACTATTATTACCAATGAGTATAGTGATATTCTCCCCACAAGTGTGAGTAGTGGATGGAGAGTGTGAATTGACTATAATAAGATAAAATTATGTAGCAATAAAGATTATTTCTCTTTTCCCTTTATTAATCAAGTCCTCGAATGAGTGGTGGGTCATCAGTTCAACAGTTGCCTAGATGGATACTCAGGTTATAATTAAATTGAGTTATCCTTATAATATCAATTAAAAAATCTTCATATATCCATTTGTTTCCTTCAATCGCATACCCTTTGGGTTATTTAATTCCCCTATAACATCCAACGGTGTATGATGGGAATCTTCTCTGAGATGGTAAGAGATTGTTTAGAAATATTTATGGATGAATTTTCTATATTTGGGGGTTCATTTTATGGATTACTTATAAATTTTTAAAGGTTTTTATCTAGATATGAGGATAATAATCTCATCTTAAAATAGAAATTTTTTTCATTTTATTGTAAAGGAAGGACTAGTTCTAGGCTATCTGGTCTCTGGTAGATGGATTGAAGTTGATAAGGTAAAGGTTGATATCATTCGTCACCTTCCCTCTCCAAAAATTTTCAATAATGTTAGGTCCTTATTAGGATATTATTGTTTCTATAGAAGGTTCATTTGGAATTTTATCTATATTTCATGACCAATTTATGCTCTTCTAGTGAAAGATGTGCCGTTTTTATGGACAGAAATTTGTGATGAATCAATATCAACACTCAGGTCATCTCTTATATCACCACCACCTATCATGAAAGATACCAATTGGAATCATCCATTAAAACTCATGTGTTATGTGAGTGACTTCATTTTAGGAGTTGTCTTAGGACAACATTGTGATAAAACTCCATGTGTCATTGCTTATGAATGTAAATCATTAAATGATTCAAAAATCAACTACACCACCACTGAGAAAGATTTTATTATAATTTTCTCTTCCTTAGAAAAAATTAGGTCATATCCCTTAGGGGGGGCCACACCATTGTCTTCACCGATCATTCATCTCTGAAATACCATTTCCAAAAAAATGAGAGGTCTTGATTAATTAGGTGGTTCCTTATTCCTCAAGAGTTTAATATAACCATTAAGGATAAAAGGGTGTTGAAAATGTTGTAGTTTAACACCTCTATAGGATGGAAATAAAATATAACTCACATAACCTTTCTGTGTCTAATTTATTTCCCAATGAGCACCTGTATTCTATGAGTGATTTCCCTTGGTATGCTGACACAGAAAACCACTTTCTTATGGGTGTCATTCAAAAATTCGTCGGGACCCAAGCTAAGAGGAAATTAATTTTTTATGTGAAACAATACTTGTTTTAAGATCCATAAATCTTCCATTTATGTAATGATCAATTCGTTAAGAGATGTGTTCTTGAGTCTGAGTAAGAGTCTATTCTTAAATTCTATCATGGAGAGGCATGTGGAGGCCACTTTTCCACAAAGAAAACCACTTAAAAGGTCCTTTAAGGTGGTTTATTTTGGAATAACCTCACTAATGATTTATACTCATTATTCCAAAATTTTCCTTGGTGTCAACAATTAGGATACATACCCAAAAGTAATTAAATTCCCCTTAATCCCATTCTAGTCATCAAAATCTTTGATTGTTGGAAAATTGATTTCATGGTACCCTTTCAAAACTCTATGAGATGTCTACATATCCTCTTAAAGGTTTATTATGTCTCAAAATGGGTAGTGTAAATTCCCACTAATTCCAATGACCATAAATTTGTGATCTAATTCTTGAAAGAACACATATTTTCTAGATTTGGAATTTCTAAAGCTATCATCAGTGATCATGGAACCCATTTCTGCAATCATACCTTATTGAAACTCATGTCTAAGTATAGTATTTCTCACAAAGTTTCCACTATATACCATCCTCAAACAAATGGTCAAGATGAGTTTGAAAATAGGTAAATTGAGAAAATTCTTGAAAAACTATCAATCCCTCTAGGAAAAATTGGTATGAGAAAATCTTGTATTCACTTTGGGAATATCATAATACATTTAAACCCATCCTATACATGTCAGAATATAGGTTGGATTATGGAAATGCATGAAATTTACAAATTGAAATTGAACATAAGACCTTATGGGAAATCAAACAAATGAACTTTGACATATTTTTGGCTAAAACAAATAGGTAATTAGACCTTAACAAACTTCAAGAGCTTAGGATGGAGGCTTATGAAAAATCAAGGATCAATAAATCTAGATTTCAATCCTAAAAATATATGAATATAAAATTCAGACACTTTGAATCGGGGAAATTTTTTCTCTTCTATAGTTCCAAACTTCATCTGCACCCAAGAAAGTTGAGGTCTAGATGGTCAGGTCCTTACATAGTGAATCAATTGTACCCTCATGGGGCAGTAGAGATTTAGAATCCCAATAGTGGTCATGTTTTAAATGTTAATGGTCATAAGTTAAAACCGTTCATTTAATCATTCAATAAATAATAAATAGAGGAGGATTTGATAGAGACAACATATAAAAAACAAAATTTGATATATTTAAGTTCCATGTAGAGATAATGACATTAAACAATTTTTTTTGGAGGAAAACCAGCCCTTACCTATACATTGACTCATGTTTTGGAGTTTCAATATAAATAGGTATGTTATTTTATTCATTCCTTTTTTTATTTATTTGATTTTAACTAATGGAACCTCAACTGGTTTCCATTGTGTTCTAATTATGTTGGTTTGTAAGATATATGAGATACTAAGATTGGCATATTTTCCAGAGAATCATATTTCTTCAAAGAGTTCAAACACAATCTTCCATAATTGATGAGTTGTCTTCGAGTGACATGGAGATCAAAGGAGTAATCAGGAGCATCATAAACTTCAACATCAACCACCATGTGAATTTTCTCCATGTTTCTTATTTCAATTTCCTTTTTGAACTCATATCCTCTTTCTCTACCCCTTTTTGAATTTCCTTTTCTTTAAATACTGGGGACAGTGTTATTCTAAGTTGGGGGTGAAAAGAAAGAAAAAAAATTTCGTGTCAAAGAAAAGTTTGTGTACATAAATGGAAGGAAATATTTTTAACCTTGAACGTGATAATATACATTAAAAACTTTGAAACTGAATATCAAATAATTTTTCATGCCTTGATTCTAATTTTAATCAAAGTTTAACTTTATAGCCATATATTTTTGAAAGTATGGTTGTATAAAGTTATTTTTCACCATTTATATTTTCATCCATTTAATAAAAAAAATCACAATGCACATCCTTTTTATTGTGGGATTTTATTTTGAGTTCTTAGGGTCAAATAATAAATGGCATAGGTTTGGTGATCATTTTAATTTTAACATGAGTATTTTAAAGAACAAATAGAATATAAAAAACAATAATAAATTTGTGTTTATAGTAATGAAATAACCTAATGTGAGTATTTTGACACTTGGTGGTCGTGACACCATAGTTTTTCTACCTAGGTTTGGGTATCTTATCTCTATTTATGATAATATGAATTTATTTTTGTTTGATTTAAATCAAGATAAATCCCAATTATGTAAACTTCACTTGGTGACCTAAGGTTTTTAAGCCTAGGATCCATTAGAAAACTCTCGCTATAGAGGTTTACATGATTGAGTGAAATTTCAATTACCATGGAAAAATTGAAAAAAAGAAAAAAAACGGAATAATTGTCTTAAGGTTAAAATGTGATTCCACCTAGTTATTCCATAATTTTTCCCTTGAATAAAAATAAACCCATGTGTCTATTGTGATGCACAACACATCATTATTATTAATTGAAATTGGATGAAATGTGGTGATGAATTTGAACAAATTAATGAGTTTATTATTGGGATATTCTTATGAACATATCTTATGTTAAATTATTTATATGGGTTTCATAATTTTTTGGTATGAGGTCTTTTGGTGAGCATTATATATTAAAATTTTGTTAGAAAAGGGAATTCAATTTCATATTTTGAGATAATTTTTTGCTCGGGACTAGAAAAAATAAAGTTGGGGTGAGATTAGACATTGAAAGAGGTTAATATTCATTGTATATATTATAATATTCATGTGATTCATTGTACATAAACCCCATTTTTAGTTCATTTTAAAATTTTAACATTATTTAACATCATGATTTCAATTATTTTTTAAAGTGAACTATTACTCAGTCCGTTTTGAGACACATTTAAATCCCAAAAACCTATTTATTTGAATTTCATATTTAATTTCCATATTTAAAATTCCATTGGTACTATTTAATCTTGTTAAATCACATAAATAATTATATTGGAAGACCACCAAAATGGGCCTTCATTCTAACAAATTCTGCATGAAGAAAACTCGACCACAATCTAATTATCTACATGCTTCAGCCATTTAAAAGATCCAATAAAGCTAAAATTTGAACAAGAGATATATTATATCATTAGAAACATTTCATAAAATATTGAAAATCTCAAATTATGATTTTTAAGGTAGCTTTATTCATACCAAGTTGAAGATTAATTTTTTGGCTAGATTCTATGGCCCAGAATAACAACCCACCATTTTGATCATATATCTAAAAACCAAAATTCAAATGGGCTGAAATTTCAAAAAATATTATGGTAAATCTAGAGATTCAATTAAATGTTCTATGAACCAATCCAATTCATCCATATATTGGTTTGTTTGAACAAATCTGTTGTAGAAATGCAAGTTACCTCCCATTTCAGGTCAAGGGAGGAAAAGTCCACATTCCACAAATTTTCCACCCACATATGCATACCATAATCAAGTGGGAAGGCATGTAATATTGGGGGACTGACCCAATGATTAAAAATTCTAATTTAATTTAGTTTTTGTGGTGGATTTGGGGGTAGGTTTTTTTGTTTTTATTGTAATGTTATGTTTTCTCTTAGTCTTTGTAATGATTGTCTTTCACATGTAAGTTGTTCAAATCACCTTGGTTTCTTAATAAGACTTATTATTATTATAATTTCATATTATTTTTTTAAAAATTGATACCATTTCATTAATGTGTGAATTTATTTATATAACTAAGAGATCAATCCTTCATACAACATTGGAGTGTTCATTATTTCATTGTTTTTACATCTTCAATTCCTCCATCATGAGTCTACTTCCCACTTTCATTGAGAGAATAGAATAAATAGATGGATAACCCTATTATGTGTTGATCCAAGGGAGTATAAATGGTTTGTATTAGATGTTATTTATCACTCTATAAATGTTTAATAATTTATTTTATTTGAGTTTTTTATTAAATGATTTTCACTATTCCTCTTCCTTGTTAAATTTTATCACCACACTCTTCATGTGATAATAAGATATTTTACCTAAGATTGATCATGAAAATGATATTAAAAAATTGTAGGTTATTATAATGTGTATTTGGAGGTTTTAAACCAATTATTTATTAGTTTATATGGATTTAATTAAATTTATACTTCTCGAGTTAATGAAATTTAAATAAATTAGAAACAATTTCATCCAATCCATCACTTGTAATAACCTAGGATCAACCCTTTCTCATAAATTGAAATCACTTAGATCACTTATTTTCCATTTAAACCATCTCAAATAAAAATCAAGTTGGCCACTTCATATCCAAAATAATCTATAGAATGTACGTGTCTGTATGTTTTTTCTTAGGTCTCCAAGGATTCAACAACCCAAGCTACACTACAAGCTATCTATTCAACTGTAAAAACTTATACAAATAACATAAAATACATGATAGATAGATAGAAAAATATAATTCACCTATTTTTTCACATCAACTACATTAGAATACACCACAACTGTAACACCCAAAGCTTCCACGATACGCTTCTCTTTCAATAATGCAATAGCTTGCATTGTACGCAAGTTCGAGATTCTAACACACCGCGACCAATCAAAGTAGTCGTTATGAATAGTAATACCCACTTTTTAAAATTATATAAATTTTATATTTCAAAATGGACTTAATTTTTGGATTCGGAATATCGAAATTATCCTATGTTTAATTTTTGGTATTTTTCTGAGAACTTCCAATTTTCGATGAATAGTGAAAAATACTTAAAAATAACTTTTTTAATAAAAATAATTTATAGTGATAAATTATAATATTGAGTGGTTTTAAAGTATAATTATAATATAATTTTACCATTTTATTCAATGGTGGTCATTATAATTAATTACACTTTAAAATTGGACATAAACAATTCTCAATATTTTGATAGATATTGTTTCTTAAAAACACGTTATTTGTTTTGACAGCGGTTTAATTTTTAAATTAATTACTGAAATTTCTGTGTTTATAATTTGGTAAAATTTATTCCATATTTGGAAACAAAAGTTCCAAATTATGTAATTAAGACTCTTGTGTTTTTGGACATTATGAATAGTAACGATGGCAATTATCTTTAATTATCATGATTAATTAGTAATCGGGTAGTTAAGGGTAATAAAATAATATCATAATAATATAAAATGACCCCAAAATGTGTCCTAATGCTACTGTTTGTGTCATTGCTGGCCATGGGATTCCTTGTGCCAAACTTTGGGAACCCATGGAATCACTTTTGTGTGATAGTGACATTTTATCTTTTTATTTTTAAAGAAAAGAAAATATAACAAAAGTATGTATCACCCAAGTAAAACAATTTTAATTTTGTCTACATAAATGATATTATAGACTATAAATAGTAATTGGAAATCTAAAAATCTTTCCTATATCATGGTATTTGTTTATAATTTTTATACATTAAATAAATAAATTTATTTTTGACACCATGATGATGCAGTGATTACCTCATTAATGAACGATTTAAATAAAATGAAAAGATAATGTAAAATATATGACTTAAACTTGTCTAAAGCCTATTTTATGGGTGTATTTCAAACCATTATCACCTTATCCACTAAATATATCATTTTGGGACCTTTAAAATGCAAAAATTATTTCATAATAAAGTAACATTTTAATCTTTCCAAAGGAGCCCCTCCTCTCCTCTTATAAAAGTCCCCCACCTCTACCACCTTATTTACACCTTTAAAGCCTTTTGGCTCGGCCAAACTCTACCCAAATACCCTCTCAAATTCCCTCCTTTAATCCTAGAATCCTTACCTTAGGCAGAAAGCTCTTCAAGAAACCCTTTTGGTTCAAACCAAGGGGTGTTACCTGACTTAAAGGTAATGTATTATCTTATGTTCTTTTGTTTTATTTTGCTTCTCCAACCCCCTAAAATATTTTTATTCTTTTCTTTTATAAAAATACCATTATCCTAAATATAATTGTATGTTGTTATGAGAAGGATTCTAACTACAGTTACACACACCTTCATCTAATGGTTAAATAACATACTATTTCTGTGGGTGGTGAATTACTGCCTCTTGAAACGATGATTGTTCAATCTTCTTTTAACACATCTCATGGTGGACATTAAGATGTCACTATATTTATATATGATATATATTATGTTTATTTTTTCCTTGTTCTTCTGTATTTTTCATTTATGTCATACCTTTATGATTTCCATTATGGGTAAACACGATAATTTCATTTTAGGAAGTGCGGACTACCGCCCCCTCAAAGTGATTTTAATTGTTAATGCCATATGTGGGAAGTATAAAGGATGTAGTTAATGATATTATATATGATATTATAATACAATTATAATATACCTTTATATAATTATTATTTCATTCCATTAAATATGAAATAGAAATGAAAGTAGCGTTCATGCGTACGTACGATTTACCGTCTCCATGAACGGTGCATTTCATTTATTACCTCTAAATGTAATGTAATACTATAAATGCATGTATATACTGGATATATATTATATATATGATATCTACATCATAAATATAATTCTGGAGATAATGGATATTCTACCACATAAACAACTTGTAATTATAAGAAGTTTATTTTTAACTCAAGTACCAAAGATCGACAAAACAACCGTTATTAACTTAAATAATTACATAATGTTCATAACACGGTAATAAGTGATATAAAAGGAATAATGAACTTCAAAAAGGTTCTTAAGTAAGTAGAAATTAACTCTAGTTTATTATTCAGGAGATTAAAGAACGATCAAGTCAAGTCATACACGAGGTAAGGGACTTTGTCTCAATCTCCTTTCATTGAGGCATATTTGTTTTTATACACAACTTTCTTTTATACGGTGTATAAACCCCTTTGAATTTTACCTTTATTCAAAAATAATCTTTTTATATGAAGCCTTTTACTAAACGACAAAATGGAATGTTTTGTCTTACGTATGCGGTGACAACGACTTCTCCGCCGTCGTGACCATTATTTGAGTTTCGGCTTCCTCTACAAGCCATAACTTTTTTTAAAATGAAAAATAAATACCATGTTTTACTTTTCATTTATTTTGGTATTGAAAATGGTTTTGATAATTTTTTTATTATATAAATGTGTCATATTGATATCTTTTGATTGAAATGTGGAAATGTTATGTTTCCTTTATTCATATTTTATGTGATACGATTATGTTATGGTTCTTGGGCATTGTTTATGATATGTTTAAACCTTTTAATATAAGGAATGCATTGGACTTAATAAGTGACGGGTGGAGCCCTCTATAGATCCTCGATTCATCGGTAGGTGTCATGAGACAAACTAGTGTCTTGGCACGAGGCCTTGACAAAATCTTATTTGTAGTCTTAGCACGAGGCCTTGGCTACATGGTTATGATAGTCTGGCATTATACATTCCATCATTATGAAAGTGGTTATTGATATTTCATGTGATTATTCGACTAGTAGAATATCCATTTGAATAAGTAAATGGAATTACTTCATTTTATTTTTTCCATATTATGTTGAAGTTCAAGTTTAAAAGGCTTTTGTTTTAGTTATACATTGCCTTAAATGTTTATGTTTATTTATGAAAGTTTCTACTATATTGTTATCCTTACTGAGCATCTAAGCTCGCCCCTTTCTATGTTTTATTTTCCCAGGATGTGAAGAAATATTTTATGACTGACCTGCAGGGATAGTCTGATGGGTATATGAGTGTGGACTATGGAGACTATGTTATTGTGATTTTTCACTTTATGATGTAATGTAACATTTATGAATGTATCTAGTGTTTCTAAGGCTACTAAACTAATCGGTCTTTCGAGACTTGATATTTTGTGATCATGCCAACGTTACGTAATAATACACTGACTCTAGGTAACTGGGGTCGGGGCGTTACAACAACACTATCATTGATTCATGCTACATCTATCACAACTACATACACCATTAAATTTGTTTCACCACACAACCACTACACATTGACACACAATTCCACTTTCCATTATAGGTTTCTTAATTTTGTAACATTATATAAGTTTCCTATAAATCTCATTTACTAATATATTTAATTCACATTAACATATCTCATTAATTAATAATTCATTTCATTTAATCCAACTACCACACATCTATTTCATCCAACTATTATTTATTTACCAACTCATGGATTTTCATTTCAACATTAAAATTTATTCCATGGATGACAAGGAAACTAGAACAAACACACCATAGAATAGGTCACCCATATCACATAAACCATTTCCAAAAAACTGCATCAATTAATCAATCTCATCACAACAGCCACCTATGAAAACCACTACACAACCTCCAAGATTGCATCTCATGCTAACCAACCATTTCATCACTACCACACTTATTTCATAACCCATATGGTCACCACTATCACTGCACAACATCCCACATAACACAATGAAGTACAATAAGAACAACCACACATAGTATCACATCTCAACTTTCAAAAATTAAGTTCAAGGTTTTATAATACTTCACTTCATTATTTAGCATGGGTATTCTCACAAAAATTATAAATTTCTGTGGGAAACCAATTAGTTAACCATATATACATTCTTAAACATTTATTCAGGGTTTTATAAAACAATAAACATAGATAAGGTCTTACATTTATATCAACTATAGCACAAAAAGGCTCCTAATTACTATAATTTTCATCAATGGAAACAAAAATGTATAATTTCAATAGTAAAAACATCAAGTAGGAAAACATGTGATTTGTCTCCATTACAATCAATTTTATTTAATCCAATTCATAATCATCATTAATTAGGAACCTACTCTCTACCCAATAGAATGAAAAATCGTGAAACCCCACATTTGCACATAAATAGAGAGAGAATAAGGATCTTATGCCTCAAAGAATATTTCTGAATCACCGAACACAACAGGGAAAAAGAGAAACAACCAGAAGACCACAACCACATAAGACACCCAAAATAAATCTGGATCACATCAAGGTATCACCAAACCACAACCCAAATTCCCCTCGAACTAGAATAACATCCCAATGGTAAATCCAAAAAATAAGAATGAAAGGAAACAAGGGGAAAATATGAGAACTCACCTCAAATTTACAACGATCAACCACCAGAAGAAAGTGATCAAATAAGGAAGAAAGGGAATGTAAGATGTCCAAAAAAACCCTAAGGTTTTTTCCAACACTGAGAGGAACAATAGAGGAATGGGTGAAAACTGAGGTCCCCTGGAATTTATAAGAATATTGGATGTCGGTGAATTCATGGTGTAAAACCCCTATTCATGTCATAAATTTTCATTATCCCCTACAATTCATACCATGAAATAAATTTAGGTTGTGAATTCCTTGAACTTTAAACATAAAAACATTCTATAAATTCATGGCACATCAGCTAATATTTAATTCATGTCAAGAATTATCCTTTCAACATCTCTATTTATTAGGCACAAAACTCCTCATCTGAGATTATGCCATAAATTTCCAACTGATTATCCTTGAAACAACCTCTCATGATGTGAATACATATTCACATTTTTAACAACCTAATACAAAAAAAAATATAGCTCCAAATATATTAACCCTCCTTGAGCCTCCTCCAAACACCTCAAACTCCCAAACCTACAAAGAAACGAGATGATAAGGCTTGAACTATTACACATATAGTCAGTGTACAGTTAGTGTATTATTATCAGTAACTATAAACCCTTATCTTATATACTAAACAGTTAGTACACTATTAAGGGAAATCAGGTAGACCAATCTCATACAGGAGAAATTTTATCCTGTTTTGGTCACATGATTTGTGGTCAGTTTGTGATTAGGTAGTAGAAAATGTGCATTTTTTAGCTTATGTAAGGAGAATCTTATTTCAATATTATCACATAGTTGGCACAATGTTATAAGTAACCATGTGGATTAATATCACATGGGTTATTAATTTTTCATGTGTTAAGGCTTAATTTTAGTAGTTTAAACATGATTACTAGAAGGTTTGGTAAACTATGTGGCCATTACCAAGAAATCCAGTGGTTGTTTCATAGTTGGATAACTATTTTCAAAACTATGCGGATAAACCATATGGGCTTCCTAGTTTTAAATTTTTTGAAATTATAATTATGAATATATTAATTTTTAACCCATTTTTGGTTCTCCCTCTCTTAAATCTCACATGTCTTGGCTAGGAGGAGCCTTATTCATTCCTCACCACTTTTCCTTTAAGGATATCAGAAGACATTTTCTTTGTTTCTTTATAATTTTTTAAGGTTACTCTTTAATTTCTTCACCCTCACTTATCTATATTAATTCTCCTCTATTTTTCTTCCTCTTTATCAAGTCCTAGTGTCCAAGGTGTCCAAGCCTCTTATCTATGGTTTTTATGACCTTGATATTTTTGATGTCTAATCTTGATAAAGCCTTTAAACTGATCTAATATCATGTTATTTTTCAAAGGAATATTGATTTCATTACTTTAAGGTGGGTGATTTTTTGAAAATTCCATTTATATGACATTGCATATGGATATTGATTTTTTGAAGTCCTCTTTCCCACCAAAAAAAATATCTATATGTGATATTATTTCAGAAATTTTAAGTGTTTTTTGAAGTTATAATGCTTTAATATGTTGACATAAAGTGATTTTACATCATTTTTTAGAACCATTCATTTATAACTATTTCAAATAAATATAAAGTGTTTTTTAAATGTTTTGAAGGGATTTCAATATCTAGTTGAAAACCCAAATGGTATTTTTTATTTCAAATGTTTTCTAAAAGGTATTATATGATAAAAATTTTGGATTAAAAAATGGTTTAAGGGGTGGTCTTGGTGGTGTTAAGTTGTTATGTAGTTGTTATGTGTTATTATATTATATTCTTATGTATCCTATGTTAAAATTGATCTTATGTTATAATGTAAGATATTTAATTTATTTTGGGTCTTCGTATGAGATATTTTGGATATATTAGTTCAATGTTTGAGATTCTCTTTTTGTTTGATTTATATTTTAAGTTATAACTTGGTTTCAAATGGTTTTAAAATATGTTTACAATTATATAAATATTAACTCAAATCTAAAGGCCCATTTGGCACTTTTTATTAAATATATTTCTGATGCTTTAACACCTATGGAATTGAGATTAATTAAGTTATATTCTATTTAATTATAGATACTATGTGAAGTGTAATGTTTAGTAAAAACTTCCTGGGAATCCATATATCTATTTTGAAAGTCTTTATCGACATGGTGTAGGATAGCACATGATAAATCATGGTTATTATATATTTCTTTGGTCCAACTTGATATAATTAAAGCTAGTGGATATCCCTTGTAAGTTCTTCCAAACACGAGTGCATGACAATGCATGGAAATTTGTGGGTAGTGGATACCTTGTAAGTATTTCCCAACATGGGTGCATACTAGAAGATGGAAATTTATTGATGGTGGATACCTTTTTATCCCAATATGACATAGGAACATTCAGGGGTATGATGGGACTCTTCCTTGTGGATTCCATACATGGTTATATAAGTCTTATATATCCTTATTTTAATTCTTGTCTTGGTTCCTTCGGATCCTCCCTTAATTATTCCTGTATTATTAATTTTTAATGCATTTATTTTTTTTACGCACTTTCCTTTCATCTAATTCATGTTTTATACTCTATAAAAGTTTGTTTTACTAATATATTATGAGTTTCCCATTTTATATATTATTTTACTTGGTTTTACTTCTTTTTAAGTCTGAATAACATTTCTAGTTTTATCACTATTATTTTTATATTAGTTTCCCTAGATATGTATGATTTAATTTAGTCTTTATTATGGGTGGATCTTGGATTCACCTTTGGTTTATTTACTAACATTATTTTATTATTTTCCTAAGATTTACTCTATATCGTACGTGTTATCACTTTTATTTCTCTATTTCTTATCTCATTATCATTTATTTTTTCTTATTTGGAACACATTATGCCTCTTGAACCTTTTATTTTTATTTTTTTCATAAGTATAATTCACATTAATTTATACTCTTGTTTTCTATTTCATGTTTCTTCTTCTAGTATGATTATGTTTCATTTCCAACATGTTTTTAAAGAGATATTATACTTGAAATAAATTAAATTTTAGTCTTGTCTCAATAATAAAAATTAGTATATATTCTCTCATGTTTTCAAAGGAATTGTTTCCTAAAATTGTTAGTGTGACTATGGTTATTAAAAAGGAAGGAGTTATTTATTTAAAGTATAAGAGTTTGTTATTTATTTCAATATACATTCATGTATGATAAAAATTTATCTTCTATCAATTATTTCAAATTATAATTCATGAACTAAATTATAAAAGGAATTTTATACTCTTTTATGAAATCTGAATGGGCATGTGTATCTCACTCCCTATATACACACCCAAGTGTTTATGTAGTTCTTATATCATCCACAGATATATGTGTTATTTTCTAAAATATATAGTATGCATAGTTATACCAATTATTGGATGTATTGGGATACATAGGTGACTTTGGGTCACATAGTGATGGTTTTAAAATAGCTCGGGTTTAGTGGTTTATCTTGGATGGTTGATGTGTCATACACTTGGACCTTTTCTTTATTTTTAGTCTCTTATGTACTTTTATATTTTATATATCTCATTTCATGTTTATTATCATGAGTTATTTTTATTATCATTTTAGTTATGCCTTGATTGGTTTATTATTAGGTTTGAACTACTTATCTTATATTTCATGGGAGTCTAATGAATGGATGAACAATGTAGGATTCTTGGTAAGGGTATAATGTGTGATTATGTTTTATCTCAAGGGTGAAATCATTCCCATTGGTTTATATTTGATACCTTTTGTGATTTTCACTCACTGGTGGTGAACAAGAATTCACCTTGTCCCCTATTATGGCATGGTCTAGATGATGTGGTAGGTTTTTCTGATCAGGTTTATGACACTAGTTCATGGTACAAAGGAAACGCATACCTTCTTACTAAATATTGTAATAATACATAGTTTTTTAGGTACCTTAGTTCTTGAATTTAACTCTTTTAGTGTTTTTTAGTTATTATTTGATTAATAGAAGTCTTTTGTAGCTTATGGTTTGTTCTAGAGGGTTTTAGAGGCCCTAAAGGGGATGCACATTTGGAAAATGATTAGGGGAACTAGTGTGTCTCTCCTTGTGAAAATGTGTATCTCTCCCTAAGAAACCATGCAATTTTTTTGTACAAGTATAGTAGGAAAATCATGGTTTTCGAATGGTTAGAGTTAACCCTATGAATTTTCTTAGAAAACCATATGGTTATGAATAGTGGTGAAAAGTGTGGTTGGTGTATGGTTTACCAAACTATGTGGCCAAACCATGCGGGTTCCCAAGAGAGGTAGAGATCCTCGCATGGTTGGCTCACGGCTAAGTAAACCATGATACCAACCTATATGTGGAATATTAATCTATCAAAATATTGGATTTTAATCCTGAATCCTCTCTTAATCCACTCATTTATTCTCTTACACCTATGGATCTAAATCTTAGAGACTCTAGTGGTGATTCATGGTGTTTCTTCTCCCTCCACACTACTATTCCAGTAGATCTAGAGCATCGACTCATGTGGATTGGTCTTTTGGTTTCAATTGAGGCAATATTTATCCATTACAATCCAAATTATTCAAATTTCTCTAGAATTGATCACAAATTCAAGCTATATTATCTATATCTATGAATACCCACCTATATCTAATGGGGAATTCATGCATGACTGATAGATCGGTGTTAGATCAAGAGATGTGTTGACCTCTCCTTGATCGATCCTAGATCTTCCTTTATAAATAAATCTATTTTGGTAATTTGATGTGAATTTCACCCCATGGTATGATTCCTTCCATGAATTACAATCCTATAGGGTATATATTGATGGATTGGGTCTTGTTCAAGTGAACGTTGGTGCAGGGACGTGATCCAGGCATCATTTCTTAGTAGAGTTTGTAATTTTGCATCAACGCATTAATGGTATGAGTTCCTTATCATCTTGGACCCTTTTATGGAGTTCTTTTGGCATGATTATCTTGTGTGTATATGCCTAGTGTATAGACCCTTGCAATATAGGTGTGTTTTTGTGTGTAGGGTGTCCTGTGAGACCATTGCTTGGTTATGGATTGTGTGTCCCTTTCTATGTCGCACCTTATATGTGGTTATTTCATATTCAGTGGAATTTTTGATATTTCATGTTGTTACTTGCTATGTTGTGTATTGTTAGTATAATATTTCATTACCTTTGCAATACTTATTATGACATTTCCATGTTTTCCTTACTATTTTTTGTATTACTTGTGTAATATTTCATAGCATGTAGAATACATATTGTGATATATTGTTTCTTTCTATGTTATTCATTACATGTGTATTTTTACATATCATTGTAATCTCTATTTCAGTTTTCGGGTTGATAGGAGTCCCTAACGAAATTTGTCGTCCGCTTAGAAGGGAAGTATGGAAGACATGACTCATTGGTTGTTTCTTAGTATAGGAGGGTTAATGCATTATGTAACGCCCCGACCCCAGCTACCCAGAGTCGGTGCATTACTTCGTAACATTGGCATGATCACAAAAGATCAAGTCTCGAAAGACCGATTAGTTTAGTAGCCTTGGAAACACTAGATACATTCATAAGTCTTACATTACATCATAAAGTGAAAAACTAATAACAAAGTCTTCATAGTCCACACTCATATCCTCTTCTGACTATCCCTGCAGGTCATTCATAAAATACTTCTTCACATCCTGGAAAATATTAAAACATTGAAAGGGGTGAGCTCAGATGCTCAGTAAGGATAACAATATTGCGGAAGCTTTCATAAATAAACATAAAAATTTAAGGCAATGTATAACTAAAGAAAAAGCCTTTTAAACTTGAACATCAACATAATATGGCAAAAGTAAAATGAGATAATGCCATTCACTTCTTCACATGGATATTCTACTGGTCGAATAATCACATGCAATATCAATAACCACTTTCATAATGAGGGAATGTATAATGCCAGACATTCTGAAACACTTTGTCAAGGCCTCGGCCAAGACGTCTAAAATGATTAAGGCCTCGGCCAAAAACATAAATCAAATTGGGAAAGGGCCTCGGCCAATTCCACGTCTAGTTGTCTCATGAGACCTACCGATGCATTGAGGAGCTATAGCGGGCTCCACCCGTCACTTATTAAGTCCAATACATTCCTCATATGAATAGGTTTAAACATATCATAAACCATAACATAATCGTATCACATAAAACATTCATAAAGGAAACATAACATTTCCACATTTCAATCACAAGATATCAATACAACACATTGTTATAATACAAATGCTTTCAAAACCATTTTCAATACCAAAGTAAAAGAAAGTTAAAACTTTGTATTTATTTTTCATTAAAAAAAGATGGCTTGTAGAGGAAGCCGAAACTCAAATAATGGTCACGGCGGCGGAGAAGTCATTGTCGCCGCATAAGTACGGAAATAAAAACATTCCCTTTTGTCGTTTAGCAAAACGCTTCGTATAATAAAGATTCCTTTTGAATAAATATAATTGTCAAAGGGGTTTATACACCGTATAAAATAAAGTTGTGTATAAAACCAAATATGCCTCAATGAAAGGGGATTGAGACGAAGTCCTTAAAAAGATCATTTTTAAAATAAAATAGATCTATTATGTGTATTCACTATAGTTACACATAAAGAAAGTAAAAATACAAAATAAGACATAATAATATCATGACATAATTTGAAAGTAGGAGATTAACCCAAAGAATGGAAGTTGGGTTAAGAAGTTCCCTTACCTTGCGTCCTGTCCTGACTCGAGCGTTCTTTAACCTCCTGAATAATAAACTAGAGTTAATTTATATTTACTTAAGAACCTTTTTCATGTTCATTATTCCTTTTATATCCCTTATTACCATGTTATGAACATTATGTAATTATTTAAGTTAATAACTGTCGTTTTGTCGATCTTTGGTACTTGAGTCAATAATAAACTTCTTATAATTACAAGTTGTTTATGTGGTAGAATATCCATTATCTCCAGAATTATATTCATGATTTAGATGTCATATATATCATATATATCTAGTATATACATTCATTTATAATATTACGTAACATTTAGAGGTAAGAAATGAAATGCACCGTTCATGGAGACGGTAAGTCGTACGTACGCATGAACGCTACTTTCATTTCTATTTCATATTTAATGGAACGAAATAATAATTATATAAGTGTATAATATAATTCCAGTATAATATAGTGTATAATACCATTTACTCCATCCTTTATACATCCCACATATGTCATTAACGATTCAAATCACTTTGAGGGGGCGGTAGTCCGCACTTCCTAAAATGAAATTATCGCGTTTTACCCATAATGGAAATCATAAAGTATGCCATAAATGAGAAATACAGAAGCATAAGTAAAAAATAAACACATTATATATCATATATAAATATAGTGACATCTTAATGGCCACCTTTTAAGGTGTTATATGAGTGTTGAACAATCATCGTTTCGTGAGGCAGAAATTCTCCATCCACAGAAACCGTATGTTCTTTAACCATTAGATGTAGGTGTGTGTAAGTGTATCTCGAATACTTATTATAACAACATCCTAGTATATTGAGGATACTGGTGTTGTTACAAAATAAATGAATAAAAAGAGTTTAGGGGGTTGGAGAAGAAAAATAAAACAAAACAACATTAGAAAAGACATTACCTCAAAATCGGGTAACTCTTTTCGATTTGAGCTAAAGGCTTCCTTGGGAAGAGTTCTGCCCAAAGTGAGGCTTCTAGGATTAAGGGAGGAATGTTGGGAGAGTATTTGGGTAGAGGTTGGCCGAGCCAAATGGCTTGAAGTTGTGAATAAGGTGGGAGAGGTGGGGGCCTTTTATAAGTGGAGAGGAGGGGCTCTTTTGGAAAGATTGAAATGTAACATTATTACACAATGCTTTTCGGATTCTAAAGGTCCCACACATATATAATTCGTGGCTAAGGTGATAAGGGTTCGATATCTCTTCATCCAATAGGCTTTGGACAAGTGTAAGCCTTGGATTTTGCATTATCTTCTCATTTTATTTAAATCGTTAAATAATGAGGTCATCGCCGCATCATAATGATGTCATAAATAATTTAATTTATTTAATGTATAAAAATTATAAAGAAAATACTATGATGTAGGAAATATTTTTATCTTTCTAATGAATATTTATAATCAAAATTTTGACTTGTGTAACCCCACTTAAAAACTGTTTTAGTAAAACAACTCATGTTTGTGTCAATTTAATTTTAACATTAAATAAATATATATTAATGTCATTTTCCAACCAAAGTGGCTCCATGGGGTCCCCAAGTTGACCCATGGGTTGTCTTGGTCGGCCATGACTTATACAATAGGAGTAGGACAATTGTCAAGCTCATCTTATATTATTAAAACATTATTTTTACCTTAAACTACACTAATTACCTCTAATCGCGATTAAGAACTTAAAAGTTACTATTCACCAAAAAAAATATTTTAATCTCATTGAACCACATTTTACTTCTTAATGACAACCATGTATGTCGGATTTTTGAAAATAAAATCACAGAAGTTGTAATATTTCATTTAAACGAAAAATCAGTTATTTAACTACCACTTAGTGGTTTCACTATTCATCAAAAATTGAAGTTTTTCAGAACAAAGCCAAAATTTCACCCTAAGCTATAATTGATATTCCGAATTCAAAAATGATGTATATTTTACGAAATTCCAAACATATAAGTTTCATTAATTAATTTTATAATCAATTCCCGTTGTTACAAAAAAATGGCGTGTTTCTAAGAAACAATTTATATCAAAAGATTGGCAATTGTTTATGTCCGATTTCAATGTTAAATTAATTCTAATGACCACCATTGGATAAAATGGTAAAAATATATTCTAATTATACTTTCAAACCACTAAATAGTATAATTTATCACTATAAATTATTTTGATTAAAAAAGTTGTTTTATGTATTTTTCGCTATTCATAAAAATTTGGAAGTTCTCAGAAAATTACAAAAAATTCAACATAGGCTAATTTCAATATTAGGAATACAAAAATGAAGTCCATTTTGAAATATAAAATTTCCATAAATTTAAAAAGTGGTTATTACTATTCATAACGGCTACTTTGATTAGTTTCGGTGTGTTAGAACTCAAAGTTGCGTACAATGCAAGTTATTGCATTATTGAATGAGATGCGTATCGTGGAAGCTCGGGGTGTTACACATTATATTTTCATGTTTTTATCGCATAGGGGAATGCAATACTCCATTGGAAGAGGGTCAATATTCCATTATTATCCATCAATGGGGAATTTCCTTTCATATGTGTGTAGTTTCATTGGTTCAATCATGTTGAGCATTCATACCATCGAAGGTGAGAAGGTATCCATGAGTCATGGGTATGACTTGCCCTTAAAGGATGGGATGGATTTGTTCCTTAAAGGTGGAACATGAATTGTGCTTAAATGAAAATTTAGTTACATATCAAGGTATAAGTCATGAGATAACTACTTGTGATATTCTCCTAGTATAGTGTTGAAGTAGGTACAGTTAGGATTCATGGAAGCTTGGTTAGCACATGATCTCTCATTACATGATTAGTTGTATTCTTATGTATGTGTTTACCTTTCCATCATGACATGAACCTTTATATACATATTAAATTATTTTAAGGATTCATTGGTTGTATTCTACTAGGTTTATACTCACACCCTACATGAGCATCTTGGTGCGTGTGAAGAATTCATGATTAGGAATCCAAAGAAAACAAAGTGATTTCCAGCATGTTAGATAGGATTATAGAGTTGGGAGATGGATGAGGAATCAAGAAGGACTCCATATATTTTTTTATCACTTTCATTTATTATAATTTCTAGTTATATTGTCTATGATTTTCAACCTGTCACATTGGGGTCCATTTTATTTTTATTATATGACCTGATATGAAATTTTGTTATAGCATTCATTTATGTTATTTTCCACTATTTTTTCTAGTTGGATTATGTCTATGTTGTTATTTTATAGTGTATGGAAACGTTTACTGAGGTTATAGTCTCCCCATTCCACTTTAAGCCCATGACATTAGTCGATAACCTCTCGTATATGTGGAGTTGTGTGTGATGTTATGTGACACTTCAGTTAAAACTTGGTAATTTAGTTTGGGGTGTTATTAAATAGTATCAGATGCCTAAGTATTCCTTTCCCTTTTTGGGGGGTTATGTT
This sequence comes from Viscum album, assembly GCA_963277665.1. Taxonomy (NCBI): domain Eukaryota; kingdom Viridiplantae; phylum Streptophyta; class Magnoliopsida; order Santalales; family Viscaceae; genus Viscum; species Viscum album. Next base: position 2,116,095,038 of record OY728161.1, on the reverse strand, counting down.
AGAAGGAGATAGGTTATTTGGAACTCAAGTAGGGGAGTTGTAATGTTTCTAGCTATCTCAAATGTAACGGACCTATGAGTTAATGGTGATGGGATTTTTGTTACATTTTTATGGGATTTGGGTGAGTTCATGCATCATGAATAGGCACATAAGATCACATGTCATGTGTGTGTGTGTATATATATATATTATTTCATGGTAGTGATTTAATTAAATGTTTTGATTTGTTATAATTTTTTCTATGATATATTTGAGTTCTATTCTTTTGTGATATATCTATGTTGGAATTAGTTAGTGGAACATTGGAATGTTGTAATGATATATATATATGATTGTAACTGATGTGTGGTTATGAAGTATGAGGCTTCATCCTTGGGTATAACTAGGAGGGTTATAACTTGTGCGTGGGTATATTCTAGGATGTGTCTTCCAGTCTAAATCCCTTATGTGTTCCTTATAACTACTTAAGAAGTTCTTGTAAGTAAGTTTCTTTAGGTTTTCTAAGAATTTTTTGACTTTAATATGATTTTGAGTTAGCTTGAATCAATTAATGTTAATTTCATAGATGATGTGTGGGCATAGATTTTGTTATCATCTCTTCCAAAATCATGGTATGTGATGGTAACTTTCATAAGTATTTCAGATGGGAAAACTAACTTGGTATTTAAGGATGCCTAAAATTTTATTCTGGATAAAGAGCTCAAATGAAGGGAAGTCCATGTGTTGGATAAATATTTAAAACAAAATATACCAGGGTTTAATAGTCATTTAAAAACTTTTGTTACAAACAAATAATCAAAATTTATTAATTAAAGAATTTATAGTGAGTGTAGTGTTCAAGTTATACAGTGAAATATAAATGAAAATAATAAACATAGTATTTTTATAGTGGTTCATATCATCATGATCCTACTCTACTCTTCAACCTTAACTACTTGGCAAGAATATTGGTACCCACTAAGAAAATACTCACTTTTAAATGTGTGATTACTTATTACAAACACTGCCTTTTACAATACCTAGAGGAAAAACTCTTATTTTCTTTAGGATTCACAACCTAGACATAAAGTTAATTTTATTCTGGATTCATATCCCACGAACTTCCTTTTAGGTTGTAGAATAACCATAACTTACCTTATCATTATTGGTAAAATCATAAACCAATGCTACTATACAAACAAATTACAGAATGATTACACAATGAAAACAGAAAGCAATTCAAACCAGAACTGATTAGATGATGAAGGTGATGAAGTACAATGATATTGATTACTTCATATGTGAAGGATATGATATATAAATTAGAATCTGTAATGCAATAATGGAACATAGGTCGTATAATTTATTGATCATATATGCAGAAGAATTGGTTGTCACCAGTCTAAGAACATCAATTTAATAAATTATGTCAAGTTTGTTTTATCATGATCTTCTTGATCGCATTCCAAAAGTTTGATCTCACATGATTAATTCAAAGGCCTTTAAGGTCAATATAATTATTCAATCATTGTATTCCATAAGTTAGTGAATAATAAAACACAAAATAATGTTGTTAGCTATAATTTAAAATAACGTGCTCAATATCTGAGAATTCTCATGCTCTTTTATTACTACATGAAATAACTTAATAACAATTACAGTATGATTGTTAATAAAATTATTTATTATAAACATTAATATAAATTTAAAATAAAATTAATAAGCTTTCAATTTATTGAAATATTATAATACTGCTAAAATAGATCATCGTAAGAAGTATAATACATGTGTGTCTGTATATATAATTTATTCCCATAATTTTTAATCAAATATGTAATTATAATGTTAACAGAATATAATTGGTAAAATAACAATTAATAATTTTCTATAGAATGCGATAAAAAATAGATTTTAACCTGATAGTATTAGAATATTTAAACTAATTGTATTAAAATATTTTAAAATGATGGTATGAAAATATTTTGAACTAGAAGTATTAAAATATTTTGATATTGTGGTATTAAAATAGTGATTTGAAGTTAGCATAAAAAATAAATTATATGAAATAATTTACCAATGGTAGAAATTGGTTTTTACCACTACCATTACACTTACTATGATACCACTACCATAGATAGGTAGTGCCATTTCTAATAGAGAAAATATTTTCTACCTCTAAGCAGTCCTACCATGAGAGGGAAGCTACCATCGAATGGTGCTACTATGAGTGGTGGTGAGTACATGTTGTTGCTGCCATTAGGGAAAAAAAGAGATATTTTTGCTTAACAATATGTGATACTACCATTACTTTAGATTAATTCACTACTGTTGATGAGGAAGGATAGTGCTACCTTGAAAGAAGAGCTACCATCGATAAAGTAATGGAGGGTTGTTACCATCATTGAAACCATGAAATGGACTGCTACCATCATTGTAGACGGATGTGCTACCATTTTTGAGTGATAGGTTTTGATACCATTGAAGGATATGGAGGTGATATCATGGCTTTGATGGTGCTCTTACTGTCACGTGACACTATCAAAGGTAGGGGAGATGAAGCCATAGCTGAACCAGTGAGTGAGGTTGGTTCTGCATCATGTTCATTGAAGAATTTCTATGCAAAGAAGATACAGAAGCGCTACATGGAGGAGTTACCATCATTTTCAAGGAGAAAGGTACACGAATGAGGTGCGGTTGAAGTTGAAACTAAGTGGGAGGCTGGAGAAATTTCTTCTTTACATAATGGTTCCTATGACACCAGATACACCAAATAAAGGATCAATTACTATAGCCAGATGAAGATGTACTGGCAAGGATAAATGGTGATTCATGTTCATTGCAGCTGGTTATGGAGGTGCACTGCCAGGAGATGGAGAAGAATGGTGTATTTATGTATATATACTATATATGTTATATATATCAGCCAATTTATATATAAATAATACCAATAAAAATAATGTCAAATATATATTTTGAAAATATAGTATTAATAAGATAATGAATATTAAAACTTAAAACATTAAAAAAGTTAATTAAATAAAGTTAATTAACATGTATGTTAAACCAATAAAATAATAACATATATATATATTCACATACATACATATATATATACATATATGTATGTATATTATCAATATCACATTTGAAGAATAAAATATATGAGTAACAGATTATCACATTAAATAATAAAATGCATATTAACACATGTGTTATATAGAATTATATGATCAAATACAATAACTTGTATATATGATAAAAAATTAACACATGATCACATTAAATGCCAACGAGCCTGTACCCAAGTGGTAGAGGCTCTTTCTTGGCATCCGAAAGACCCAGGATCAAATCTGGGTGCGGGTGAATTTCTGGGTACTATAGTAGTACTGTAGCAGTTCCTATAGTAGGTATTGTGAGGTACTATAGTAGTACTATAGCAGTTCCTATAGTAGGTATTGTGAGGTACTATAGTAGTTAGAGCTATCCATTCTATTTAGGCCTTTGGGACATCAGTTTGGGCCTATGGGTCTTAGGGATTTTGAGCCACCTCAGGCCTTCAGGCCACAGGGCCTTCGTGCCACCTAAAAACTTTGGCCCATGGGATTCCAGACCTCAAGAACTTTGAAGCATCCCTAGAATACCACACAGGAGAAGACCCCAAAAGAGGATTTAGAGCAAGTAAAATCTACCAAATGAGAACGAACTTGATTGGAAGAACGAGATGGGTTATGGAAACTACCATCAGTTCTAAGCATGATGTAACTCCACACGAAGCAGTACTAGCTAATCAACAATGCAAGGTGAGATCTAGGCCTTCAATGATGTAGTTCTAGGGAGGGGAAATTATAGTGTAGTTTGGTTGGTCCTTCAGGTCATTTATTGGGCCTTATGCATCTATACCTTCGAGTCATGTATTGATCCTTATGCCACTGGGCCTATGGGTCATATAAGGGTTCCTTACCAACCCAGTTAAAAAAGGGAATTATCCAAAATTAATAAAAATGTAAAGGCCTTTGGGGAATTCAGGATTTATCTCATTAAATACATATTAACATATGTGATTTAAAATAAAAAACAATAAACATTTAAACCAAATGATATTATTAAGCATGAGAGAAGTTGTAATTTAACAAAATAAAAATATAAGAGTTTAGAAAATTTAATTTTATATTTAATTAAACATTATTTATACAGATATAAATATTAATAAAAATAAATATCATTTAATTCCAATAATATCAATTAAATAATTTTCAATAAATATTTCTAAATAAAGTAATTTATAAGGAATATATAAATGAAGGGATTTTATAAATTTTTGATGAAGGTTTAAAAATGAAGGTTTTTTTCAAGTTAACAAAAGAAATATAATTGAAATATAATTCTTCACACTTAAAAACTCCCCCTTTTGTAAATTTAAAAGCAAAACTTTTATTTAAAAACACAAATTTTCTCCCCATTTTTTGAAATTTATAAAAAATATAAAAACAATAAATATAATTCAATCTATTAAATAATTTATTAATAAAAAGAATATTACTAACTATTGTTAAAATAATTTAACAAATAAAATAATTTAATATTATTTACAGCAATATAAAATAGATCAAATTTCCCTAAACATATAATAAATAAAACATTATGCTTCTTACACACTATTAAAAAATGATAAGACATTTTTCTTTAAGGGTTTAAAAATAGACAAACTCTCCCTGAGTTAAAGCATCTAAGACATTTGATTAAAAATATATCATAAAAACAAATTGTATTCTTAATATAATTTGAAACATAAAGAATAAAAAAATTTAAACAAGTTCAAAAAAATTTAAATAAATTATTTAATCTATGAAATTTATCTAAATTCTAGGTATATAAATTTAATTTCACTTCCTAATAATCAAATAAATTTAAGAAAATATTTTCAATTTAATTCAATTTAAATTTTCAAAAAGATTTCAATTAAAACCTATGGTAAACTAAAATGAATACTTAAAAGAAAAATTTTGAAATTTATAGAAGACTTATATGGATCATAAGTAAACGAAAATTACATTTTGACCACTATAAGAAATAAACTATTAAAGTGATAGGAGTTCAACTAATTTAACAAAGAAAAACTTCCCAACACTAAAATGAAAAATAAATATGTTATTAGAACATAATAAATAGAACTTATATTCTTTCTTAAAATTTGAATTAGTTAATGAAAAAATATTTCAAACAGATTAATCACGTATGAAGTTTTTCATATACTAACTATTTAAGCACTCATATTATAGTAAATTAACATACAAGGGGTGAATCCACTTAAATTCATAATGCTCTAAATATATATATATAAAATATTAAAACAATTTATAGAAAAAGTAAACACATAATCATCATATGTGAAATGGGATTTTGTAACTGAATAAACTACATCATCCTTACTTTCTAGATCAAAACAGAAGTTAATGTAAATACCTAAATATATAGAAATTCAAATAATAAAAAATATATTTTTTTCATGACAGCATACTAGTTTTATGAAACAGTAGATTGTATGCATGCTGGACAAAGAAAAATATTTACCTTGGCTTGTTGACCATATTAGGTCCAATATGATTTGAGTATCATCCTTTTGGTACCGATGATGCCTTAGATTCATCTGAATTAATAGTAGATCTTTTAGCCACCCTTGGGTGTATCTAAAAAAAATTCTTAGAGAAAATATTTTTAGTGTGATCAAATGAATGTTTAAATCTCATAGAATATTTTTTGGCATAATACCCTTCCATTCTACCCTTAAAACATGTAAACTATCAATACTCCCTTTGAAATTTTAATTCTTATTCATGTTTCGTGATAAAATATTATAACCAAAACCATTCTTGTTACAGTTTAGTTTCATCATGGACATTATTTTATCATATTTTTCTTCCCCTTTAACAAATATTGATATGGCTTATTTATGATTAGTAATTTAATTTTTCAAAACCACATTCTATTTTATGAAAATATTTTAAATAATCATAAAATTTATCATTAGAACTGGAATCTATATTTCTCAATTTCTTATTTTCTTTCTTAAGTTTCTTACATTCATTCTGAACATTAGTCATGTCATCCAAAACATATTAAAATCTTTTTTCCTAGTCCTTATTATTTACTACTAAAAATTATTTAATTCAATCATTTTATTCTTTTAGTTTTAACATCTCAGGATCAGTATTACTTTTAGATTCCTCCTTATAGGAAATAAAAATATTCAAATTATCACATTCCCTTTTTAGTTTATCATTTTCTTTAATCAAGTTCTTAATTTAAATTTTTATGTCATTATATTTCTCAATAATCCTGATACTATCATTTCTTAATTCCCCATTCTCTTTATACAGATATTTAAATTTAGAATTCATAGAATCACAACCAGAATAAAAATCAAAATTAGTGGATTTTTTAACTTCAGATATTGCATTATAATCAAAATTTTATAGAGTAATTAATTGAGTAAATAAAAGATTCATGTATCTCACATTGTACACCCATTATAGTAAGATTTACTATTTTATTTTCACTTCCTAATTCACTATATGAATCAAAATTTATTGAGAAATTACATACTCAAAACAAAGATTGATTTTCCTTTTTTCTATTAGCATTTTAATTCTTTGAATACTTGAGTTTGGGGAAATCAGGCCTGATGTGGCCTTTATTCCTGCACTCATTCTGAAATGTCATAATTATTTATTATATTACCTTTCCTATACTCATTTTTAATCTTTTTCTTGAACTATCTATTGCCACCATTGTTTTTCATAAATTTGAAATGATTCTTTCTAAATTGAGTCATCTATTTTTTACTTTACTAGAACTCAAATTTATAAGAGTTAGATGATTCATTAACATTATACTTAAAAGCAATACCTTTTATCTTTTTAGTCTCCTCATTGAAAATATTCTTCAGTTCAAGTCTATACTATAACAAATATCTTGTTAGTTCAATTAAATTGTGCACTTTAAAATCCTTACTTACATTGATCACCAATTTCATTGCATGCCATCTTTTTTGTAGAGCTCTCAATACCATTTAAACTTGAGTAGTATTGTCCAGTACTTATCCAAGTGCACTCATACCATCTACAATGCTCATAAACTAGTGGAACATCTATTTTACTTATTCTTCTTCACCTATATTGAAATCCTATTATTCTTCTTATATCATTCGCAGTTTAGTTCTTTTGAGCTTATCAGTCCTGTAGTGAGTGAATTAAATTACTCCTCATTTTTCCTGGGATTTATTATAAGTTGAAATATGGATATAGACACTTCTACTTATAGCACATTACAATATATTTTAGTTTTATAATTCAAAACAAATTTTACCATGTGATTACCTACAAGAGTCTCTAGATCAATATTAGATAGCTCATATGATTTCTTCATGATCATCCAATGACCCACACTCAACTATTTCAGGTAATCTTACTTTTGATCTTTCCAGTATATATAGTCACTTCCATCAAAAAATTGGGTCTTTTGAGGATTCCATACATTATTAGAATTTATACCTTTCATCTTATAGAATCAGACTTTAATCCCTTATACTTTTGTGTCTAGGATCATGTTATCATATGAGTCAAAAAATAAACAAGATTTGGCACCAATTTTTTTGTATCAGGCTAAAAAAATTGTAGATGCTAACTATCCTTTTAAGGAACCAACACTCTAATACCAATTGTTTGGTATCACATTAAAACAAAAAATGTGATAACTAATCAAAGACTAGGATCTGATACTAATTTTTGGATTGATATTGATAGAAAAAAGACTATAGGGGTGAATATTCATTTAAAAACTTTTACTAAAACTAAGAAATCAGAGTTTATTAATTAATGAATCTATATTGAGTGTAGTGTTCAAGTTATAAAGTGAAGTAAAATTTAGAATAATTGGCATAGTGATTTTATAGTGGTTAGGAACACTAAGATCCTAGTTCACTTTTAAGTATTCTCCACTCGATTATAATATTGGTATGCTCTAACAAGAGATAACTTTTAAAGGTGTGATAACATATTACAGACATTTCCTTTTCCAATACCCGAAGGCACAACCCTGACTTTGTTTGGGAATCACAACCTATCCTTAACCAAGATTTTCTCTGGGATCCCCAACTTAATGACTTACTTTTGGGTGGTAAAATAACCATAACTGGATTTATTTTGATTTGTAATATCAAAAGTTGAAGCTACTAATACAAATAGATTAAAGAAATATTACATGATGAAAAACCAAAAACAATTTAAACCAGCAAATATCGGATGATAAAGATGATGAAGTATGATGATCTTGATCACTTTAGCAGTAAAGGATAAAATTGATTAAGTAAATTCATGATCACATTAATGGAATAGTATTTTCAGAATTTATGGATCATATATACAGAAAAATTGTGTGTCTCCAGTCTAAGAACATCAACTGAATAAACTAAGTTGAGTTTGTTTTATCATGATCTCCTTGATTTCATTCCAAATGATTGATTTTGTCTGATTAATTTTAATATCATCTAGGCATGTCTAATTATCCAATCTCTACATGCAATGAGTTTGTGAATATTAAAACATATAATAATATTGTTACCTATAATTTAAAATGATGTTCTCAATATCTGAGAATTATCACACCCTAATTCCTATATAAAATAACTTTAAAACACTTATAGTATGATTTTTAATACAACTATATATTTTAAACATTAATAAAATGATTAAAATAATATGAATAAACTTGAAGCTTATTGAAATATTAGAATACCACTAAAATGTAGCATCGTAAGAAGTATACTACATGTGTATATGTATACAAAATTTATGTTCATAATGTTTAATCAAAGATGTAATTATAATTTTAATAGAATATAATCAGTAAAATAACAATTAATAATTTTCTAAATATTTCTTTAAAAAATAGATTTTAAACCGATAGTATTAGAATATTTACATGGTATTAAAATATTATGAAATAATGGTGTTAAAATATTTTGAACTATTGGTATTAAAATATTCTAAACTAGAGAAATTAAAATAATGAGTTTGTGATTGTTTTAAAAAATAAAGTGGAGGAATAAAATAATTTACCTAGTGGTAGAAAGAGGTTATTACTACTACCATTCCGCTTACTATATTACTACTACTGTAGATGAGGAGTTTCTCTACTAATGGTACAAAGCGGTGCTGCCATGAGAGTGAATCTACCATCGAATGATTCTATTATTAGTAGTTTCAAGGACTGGATGATGCTACCATCATGAATAAAAAAGAGTTTATTTCCCTCAATGGTAGGTGCTAATATCATTACTATAAATAAAGATGTTGTCATTGTGGATTGTATGCATGATGGATAAAGGATAATACTTACCTGGTATTACACACCATATTAGGTCCAATATGATTTGAGTATCATCCTTTTGGTACCCATGCTTCCTTATATTCATCCAAATTCATAGTGAATCTTTTGGCCAACTAAACAGATTTCAAACATCTATTTTTGGGTATATCCAAAAATAAATTCTTAGAGAAAATAGTTTTAGTGTGATCAAATAAATGTGTAAATTTCAGAGAGGTGTTAAACTTTTTCCCCCATGGGGTAGCCCAGTGGTTAAGGATGAGGGTTTTGACCATTGGGTCCAATGCTCAATTCCCACTAGTTGCAGGTTTTAGCCAAGGTAATTTCACATCGTGTGATTTGACACCTCGATAGTGCAGGGTAGCATGGGGAGGTCGGCTTTACCTAGCCAGGGTGCGGTTAGCATTTGAGCCCCAGGACCTGGTACACTCGTGGTGGAATAGGATACACTGGAAAGAGCCTTAATTGTATATTTTGGTTATGGTTTCTGTACAAAAAAATGACATAGAATATTCATTGGCATAATACACTTGCATTCTACCCTTAAAACATGTCACACTAGAAATAATCTCCTTGAAATTTTAAGAAATATAGTCTTATTCATGTTTGGTTAAAAAATGTTAAAACCAGAACCATTATTTTTATAGTTTAGTTTCATCATAGACATCATTTTATCATATTTTCTTCCCCTTGAACAAATATAGATAAGTTTTCTTTATGATTTTTAATTTCATTTTTCAAAACCACATTCACTTTTTGAAAAACTTCTAAATTGGCATAAAATTTCTCATTAGAACCATAAGCTGAATTTATCGATTTATTATTTTCTTCCCTAATTTTATTACACTAATTCTAAATATTAGTCATGTTATCCAAAACAGAATAAGATATTATTTACTGATATTTATTATTTACTACCAAAAAGTCTTTAATTCAATTATTTTATTCTTTTAGTTTTAAAATCTTAGAATCTGTATTACTTTTAGATTCCTCATTCTGGGAAATAAAAATATTCAAATTATCACATTCCCTTTTCAGTTTCTCATTTTCTTTAATCAACTTCTTATTTTTTATTTTTTTGTCTGTATATTTCTCAATAATCCTGGTATTATCATTCTTTAATCCATCATTCTCTTTATATAACTATTTGACTTTAGAATTCATAGAATCAGAATCGTGACAAGAATCAAAATTAGTTCCTTTTTCAACTTCATATATTTCATTATAATCAACAATTTTGGGATTAATTAACTAAGTAAATAAAAATTCAGGTATCTAGAATTTTTCACCCCTTAGAATAAGGTTACCTGTTTCATTTTTACTTCCTGAATCACTGCTTAAATTGGAATTGTTTAAAAAATCCCATACTCTAAAAAAAGTTTGATTTTCCTTTATATTATTAGCTTTGTAATTCTTTCAACACTTTAGTTTGGGGATATCTATCCTGATGTGGCCTTTATTCCTGCACTCATATAAATTTCATTCTGAAATGTCATTATTATTAATTTTATTACCTTTATTATAAAACTTTTTAATCTTTCTCTTAAATAGTCTCTTGCTACCATTATTTTTTATAAATTTGAAAATAATCTTGATAAATTTATTCATCTATTTTTCACTTTCCTGGAACTCAAATTCAGAAGAGTTGGATGATTCATTAACATTAGACTTAAAATTAATGCCTCTTATCTTTATAGTCTCCTCATTATACATGTTTTTTAATTCAAGTCTATACTGTAGAAAATATCTAATTTGTTCATTTAAAGTATATTCTTTAAAATACTTACTTTCATCGATGAATGCTTTCTTTGTATTCCATTTTCTGGTAGATCTCTCAAACCATTTAAACTTGAGTCATGTTTTCTAGTACTTCTCTAAGTGCACTAATACCATTTATAATGTACGTAAACTATTGGAACATCTATTTCACTGATTCTTCTTCACTCATCTTGAAATCCTAGTATTATTCTTATAGCATTACCAGTTTGGTTCTTTTGAGCTTATTAGTCCCATAGTGAGTGACTTAAATTATTCTTCATGTGTCATGGGCTTTCTTAAAAGTTGAAAGATGTCTATAGAAACTTGTAATTAGAGCACATTATAAGATATTTTCAGTTTTATAATTCAAAACAAATTTTAATATGTCATTACCTATAAGAGTCTTTGGATCAACTTTGGATAACTCATATGATTTCTCCATTATCATCCAATGATCCACACTAAATTATTTCAGGTAGGCTTACATTCAATCATGCCAGTAGCCATAGTTACTTTCATTGAAAAATGGGGGCTTTTGAGGATTACATATATCATTATCATTTATACATGTCATCTTATAGAATCAATATTTAATTCCTTAGACTTTTATGTATTGTATCAGGTTTTCCTAGTAGTAAAAAATAAACAATCTTTGACACCAATTGTTGGGTATCAGGTAAAAATAATTAAAGATGCTAATTATCCTTTTAAGGAACCAATGATCTGATACCAATTGTTTGGTATCATATTAAAACAAAGAATGTGATAAATAATTAGAGACTAGGATCTAATACTAATTTTTAGATCGATATTGATGGAAAAAATACTAGAGGGTGAACAGTCATTTAAAAACTTTTAGTAAAAATAAGAAATAAGAGTTTATTAATAAAATAATATATAGTGAAATGAAATTTAAAATAATGGGCATAGTTTTTTTATAGTGGTTAAGAACACCAAGATCCTAGTCCACTTTTCAGTATTCTCTACTTGGTGATAAGATCAGTACCCATTAATAATGACTCACTTCTAAAGGTGTGATAACATATTACAGAAACTTCCTTTTACAATACATGGAGGCACAACACTAACTTTATTTAGGAGTCACAACCTAGACTTACCCTAAAATTTATCCAGGAGCCATAACCTAAGAACTTCCTTTTGGTTGTAGAATAACCATAATTGGCCTAATTTTTATTGGAAAACGCATAAATTGAAGCTACTAATACAAACATATTACAGAAATATTACACGATGAAAAACCGAAAACAATTTAAACCAGAAAATATAAGATGATGAAGATAATGAAGTATGATGATATTGATCACTTAAATAGTAAAGGATAGAATACATGAAGTAGATTCATGATCACAGTAATGGAATAGTATTTTTAGAAGTTTTGGATCATATGTACAGCAAAATTGTGTGTCACCTATCTAAGAACATGAACTGAATAAACTATGTCAAGTTTTTTTATCATGCTTTCCTTGATCGTATTCCAAAGGATTGATCTCATATGATTAATTCCATGATCTTCTAGGAATTTTTGATTATCCAATCATTTCATTCCACGAGTTTTTGAACAATAAAACATAGAATAGTATTGTTACTTGTAATTTAAAATAACACTCTCAATATCTGAGAATTATCACACCCTGATTCCTATATGAATTAACTTAAAAACACTTACAGTGTGATTTTTAATACAAGTATATATTTTACACATTAATAAAACAATTGAAATAAAATGAAAAAACTTTAAGCTTATTAAAATATTAGAATACCACTAAAACAAATCATCATAAGAATTATACTACATGTGTATATGCATAAAAAATTTATTCTCATAATTTTTAATAAAATTTATTCTCATAATTTTTAATAAAATATATAATTATAAATTTAATAGAATATAATTAGTAAATTAACAATCAATAATTTTCTATATATTTCTATAAAAGTTAGATTTTAAACTAACATTATTAGAATATTGACACGGTATTAAAATATTTTTAACAAGTGGTATTAAAATAATTATTTGGAGGTAGTATAAAAAATAAAGTGGTGTTAGAAAATAATTTACCTAGAGGTAACAAGAGGTTTCTACCACTACTGTTGTGCTTATTTCACTACTACTACTACCGTGGATGAGAAGTGTCACTGCTACTAGTTCAAAGTGGTGCTACCATGAGAGGGAAGCTGCCGTCAAACGATGCTACCATGAGTAATGGAGAGGATCAGATAAAGCTACCATTATGAAGAAAAAAGAGTTGATGTTTCTCGATGGTAGTTGGTAATATCATTACTATAAATAAATATGCTTCCACTGTTGGGGAAGGATAGTATTATCGTGAAAGAAAAGTTATCATCACTAAAGAAATGGACGGCTGCTACCATCATTAAAAAACAAAAATGCACTGCTACCATCGATGTAGATGGGCATGCTACCATTATGGAGCGATAGGTGAAGCTACCACTGAAGGATTTGGTGGTTCTATCATAGCTTTGTTAAAGTTTCTACTATTTCATCACAAAATTGAAGGAAAGGGAGATGAAGCTGGAGACAAACTAGTGAAGGAGGCTGGTAGTGCATCATGGATGAAGATGGCCTAGTGAGGATGAATGGTGATGTAGGTGCGCTATAGCTGGTTGTGGAGGTACGATGCCATGGATATGGAGAAGAATAGTGTATTTATGTATATAAACTATATATATTATATATATGATCTGATTTATATATTTAGATATAACCAAGAAAAATAATATAAAATATATATTTTCAAATTATAATATTAATAATATAAAGAATATTAAAACTTAAAACATTTAAAAAACTTAATAAAAAAAGTTAATTAACACGTATGTTAATCAAATAAAATACTAACATATTTGTGTGTGTGTGTGTGATCAATATCACATTTTAAGAATAAAATATATGAGTAAAAAATGATCACATTAAATAATTTAATACATATTAACACATGTGATATATAGAATTATATGATCAAATAAAATAAGTTGTATATATGATTAAAAACAATTAACTCATGATCAAATTAAATACATATTAACATATTCAATGTAAAATAAAAAGAAATAAACATTTAAATAATGTGATATTATTAATCATGAGAGGAGTTGTAATTTATCAAAATAGAAATATAAGAATTTATAAAATTTAAGTTCAAATGAAATTAAACATTAATTCAATAGATATAAATCTTAATAAAAAATAATATCATTTAAATAAAATAATATCAATTAAATAATTTTAAATAAATATTTCCAAATAAATATATTTAAAATGAATATATAAATGAAGGTATTTTAAAAATTACTAATAAAGGATTAAAAATGAAGGATTTTTTCAATTTAAAAAAACATATAAACTAAAAATATAATTCCCAAAACTAACACCAAGTACCTGTCAAAACATTTATGAATGAGGAAGGTAGAGGACATTTGACTCATTGAATAAGTCAAGAGAAATTAGAAGATAAGTCTAGAGAGAGGAGCCGAGGTAACTCATCCAGACCCAAACCCGTATGTTAGTGATGAGGGAAGAAAAGACATCTCAAGAAAGATCACAAGGATCGAAGGGTAAATTTTGGAAGGGAAGCTTCCAAAAGTTCATGTTCAGTTAATTCAACTGAATGTAATAATAGTTTATTATTGAGTGTCAAATTTTCATTGGAATTTAGGGTCATAGATTCTAGGGCTTCATTCCAATCAATGGATGAGAGGGGATGCATGGAAAATTATGTATCTAGATGGATGATCAGGTTCACTTGGATGATTATGGAGCTCTTGAAGTTGTGGGAAAGTGTGATGTCAAAGTCTAAATAAAGAAAGGAAGTTACCTTGACTTGAAGGAAGTTTGAAATATATCAGGTTCAAAGAAGAATCTAATTTATGCTGGTTAGTAGGATGAGGGATTTAAATCCTCTCAGGTTCGACACCTGAACCTGAGAGTCAGGTTGGCCACTCGATTCCTACCACATGGTTAAGATATTGGGGGACCGTTCGATTAGTTTGGGGGGAAAGTAAAGAGAAAATAGAGGGGTAATCAATTCCCGCAAAAACAAAGGTGATGAAAATTTTCAGACAGCCGTGGCGACAGTGGAGCGGGAAACTTCGGGACTCTCTGAGGGTCAGGTTTGGCATTTTCTACTCGCGCCTATATCGACTCAGGTCCACTTTTCGGGGGTTCCTATATCTAGTGTTTGCAGGTTCCATTTTCATCTTTCGTTCACAAGAGGCCTCAATAAACCGTGCACGTTTGGGGATTTCTGAAGGTTTATTCACAGGAGCTGTTCTGATGAAGCATTTTCAGGACGCATTTTCAGAAACGCTTTATAAGAGCGTAGCAGTTTGTAGGAGCCGTTCCCATCAAGGTTCGTAAATCTTTTAGTCCAATTCTATGTTATAAATAACATCATTAAATCACAGTTCAAATTATATGTTGACATTTCTACTACAAAATTTCACTACGAATTGACAATTGAAATTCCAAGTTCGAAATTTAAAAATATTCGAAGAAGATAACTGGGATTTTGAATGGGAATTTTTCAATGGGAAACTCTGATGGCAGTTTCCATTGGAAATTTTCCAGTGAGAATTTTCAGTGCAAATTTTCAGTGCGAATTTCAACTGGGAGTTACTATGCAACAGAAATTTCCAATGGGGATTTCCAGTGTGAATTTGCAGTGTGAATTGGCAGTGCGAATTGGCAGTGTGAATTGGAAGTGTGAATTTGCAGTGTGAATTCCCAGTGGGAAATAGTAGTTTGAATTTTCAACTCCAATTTCGAATGAGAATTCCCACTAGATCCAATGGAAGCACCATTAAACAAATTATAGACAACTGTGATCTAACACTTTGTGCAGAAAAATTGTACATCATAGAATGATAGAAAGGGACCTCAATCTAAATTCTCTACAAGCTGTAGAGGCCATAAATTCATTTGATTTAAATGTTGTTCAAAATTTCTCTAACTGCTATGTCACGGAGCATAGAAATGAGGACATTACAAACTCAAAGAGCAGTGTAGAAATTATAATCAACATAGAGGATGTCCCAAATTCGGAAGAAAGCAGCCCATGTGAAAACATTTCTAAAGAAAGCAGTACATGGAGACCAAGTATTGGGATGGATTTTAAATCTGATTCAAATGCTTATTTGTTTTATGCTGCTTATGGAGGCATTGTGGGTTTCAGTGTACGGAAACAGTATGTTAACAAACATAAAAAGGAAAAAAATTGGTAACATCCACATTGTATACATGCAGCAAAGAAGGATGCTGAAGAGTAGAAAAACGTGATGTCAATGTCAAAAAGCCACGTCCAGAAACAAGGAATAATTGTCCATCATGAATGGGAGTTGTCTACATTTCCAATAACCAATATGAGTGCACGCAATTTGTTGAGGAGCATAACTATCCCTTACATGCTCCCGGGACCATGCATTTCATGAGGTCACAAAGACACATTAGTGATGCACAAGGTGCCGAGTTGGATGTTAGTGACAGAGCTGGTCTGATGCCCAGTGATTCATTTTCACTTACAACAGTTATTGCAGGTGGCTCTGCCAGTCTTGGATATACACGAGTGGACCAACGGAACTATCTGCGGTCCAAAAGACAAAGGGAGTTGCAACTATGTGATGCTGATGGTATGTTACAATACCTAGAGAAGCAATCAATAGAGAACACGTCATTCGGATAATCAGTGCAACTTGACATATGTGGTCAAATTAGCAACATTTTTTGGATTGACCCGAGAATGAAGGTTTATTATGATAATTTCAGAAAAGTTGTCGTGTTTGACACTACCTTCAACACAAACAAGGATTCTAGGCCTTTGGGAGTGTTTGTGGGTATAAATCATCATAAGGAGATTGTAATTTTTGGTGCAGCATTGTTATATGATGAGACTGAAGACTCATTTAGTTGGTTGTTTAATAGATTTGTTGATTTTCATGGAGGAAAACATCCAAATACAATTTTCACAGATCAAGATGCAGCTATGTGTAAAGAAATTGGTTTGACACTACCTACAACAAGACATGGCCTATGCACCTGGCACCTAATGCAAAATGGCATGAAACACTTGGCCCATGAAATGAGATATGACTCGAAAGTGTGGGAAAAATTGAAAAAATGCATGTATGGAATTGCAGAGATTTCAAAATTTGAAACAATATGGAAAGAAATCCAACTATATTGCAGTGATACGAATTCAACATAGATATAATATATGTACAAAGTCAAAGAAAAATGGACTCATTGTTTTATGAAAACTGCATTGACATTAGGAATTTGAAGCACACAGTTAAGTGAAAGTTTCAATGGTGTATTAAAGGATTATTTGAATCATAGACTTAGTGTGTTGGAATTATTCCCACAATTTGAGCATGTGTTGGAAAAGAATCGGTATCGAGAAATGAAATCTGAATTTGATGGAAGGGAAAAGCTTCCATGCAATCATTTTCCATATCATCCGATCATGGTTCAAGCAAGTCATTTGTACACTCAAAAGCTATTTGATCTTTTCCAGCATGAACACCAACTATGTGGTGCTTGTTTCCTTAAGTATTGTAATGAAACCGTTTCCCCAAAATGGTATATTGTGGCAATGAAAGGTTCATCAAATGATTTTAGAGTGGAAGTACACCAACAATCATCTTTTAGAATTGGTTGTACTTGTTTGAAATTTTAAAGTTATGGCTATTTGTGTTGTCATGCTTTGAAAATATTAGAAAGGATGAATGTGCAATCCTTTCCAGAGTTTTATATCTGTAAGAGATAGACAAGACAAGCCCATGACATCCAGTTGGAAGACATCACAATTAATAATGCTGAAGAGGATATGGTAGCAATAAAACCTCAATGTTACCAACAGTTGGCACGAATGGCAATAAAGCTTGGAACAGAATCTTGTGACTTTGAAGAAGGATATAGAATTGGAATGTAAAATTTGAACAATTATGCCAGAGAATTGTAGGACGCCAAAAAGAATGTACCCTCAAAATGCAGTAAACAACAGGCTAACAACCAATGTCGACAATATTGTAAAACATTATTTAAGAGAAAAGATAAAAGGAAAGGCAATGACAGGCTGAAAAGTTGCCTAGAGAGGGAAAGAAAATGCATAAAAAACTGGTGCAAAGTCACAAATCAAGAGACTATAGAACCGGTACTGCATTGTTATTATTTACTTCTATTATTGAAATAATACATTTAATGTTTTCATGACTAATTATTGTTATAATGTTGTTTCATGTAACAACTAGAGAACCGACAAATAGTGGTTGTAATGGAAAAACTTTCACATATGTCAATGTAAGTACTATACTTTAGGTTACAAAACATTTGATATTCAAACCAATTTCTGAACAATTAGTTTTTCAATCAGTTTTTGTTTTGATTCGAGAATTTCCAATGTACATTTGGCGTTGAATTCGCACTGGAAATTTTCTCTGGGGTTTTGCCAGTGGAAATTCTCAGTGGACATTCCTAGTCCAACTGGAACTGGGAATTCTGAAATGCAGTATAAATTACATGTGCAGTTGATTTATAATTTCCAACTAAAAATCATTTTTAGAATGTACATCGTGTTTTTGTACTATTGCGTAGTGATCTTTCTTCTGGGATTTCTCGGTGGCAGTTCCCAGTACAAAATGTCACAGGAACTCCCCAGTAGAAATTCCCAGTGGAACTTCCCAGTGGAAATTTTCAGTGGAAATTCCCAGTGCAAATTCCTAGTGGAAAATCCCAGTGGCAACAGAGGAGAAGAAGATTTTTGTAGAAAAATCAGTCCCTGTAGCTCAGAATATAATTCCCACCATTCCATGGGTAAAACATGCTTGGACTCTCTATCCTGGATCCACTATTGTATACACACCATAGTCTGAATCCAATTAGTTATCCTATGGTGCTTCTGAATATTCATACTCTTCTATCCCCAATTATTCACCCAGTCAGTGTCTGCTAAGCCTAGTGGACCATGTGCCAACCATGAAACCACCATTTAGAGTTACATTGATACCCACATCATAGCACTACATATAATGTGATATTTAAAACCTTATGAAATAGTTCTGCTATTATTTTCTTACATTAATGAACAATTTCATACAATGCTAACATGAATAAATAATGTTATAATAATTTTGTAGGGAAATGCAACAGAACCATTGAATTCTGGTTACCGTTATGATAGTTTCATAAATCTCAATGTAAGTACAGGTTGTTCTATATCTTCAAAACCTACAAATTTAAAAACAGTTCGTATTAGTTGATATATTTTCCTATTTGAATTCTTATGCAACCCTTTTGTTAGTTATCATTGTAGTTGTTAATATATAATTATTGATGCAATTAGGAGCCAACAAGGAGGAATTTTCCACTACTAACGATGAAACATTCAGGAACGGCTGCAAATGGGACTGAAAACCTAAATATGAGGACCGAGAACTCATTGCACGCATTTTGGAATTAAATTGATACACAAATTCAACTGTAGATGTCATCATAATATGAAACTTCTTTTGAAAATCAGTTTTTATAATTGAATTTGTTGGTGAAGATAGGGAAATTGTAAAAACCATATTGTAAACGAAAAAACTGCAAATGTCCCCTCCCATTTTACAATGAAATAGTTCAGTGGAAAATTCCAATGTGATTTCCCAGTTGCAATTTGTATTCCTAATAAAATGATAGTGTAAGTAAAAATGATAGTGTAACACCTAATAAAATGATGTAAACGAAACTGAAAATTACCACAGTTTGGAGTGGGAGTTCCCACTCGAAATTCTCAGTTGGAAGTTATATCCACAACCAGTTTCTGTTAAAAGAACGCATCCACACTTTATAGTGGGACATTCCACTGGGAATTTCCAACGTAAATTCCCAGTTAAAATGTATATGCAAAGACAGTTTACATTGAACCAACTATTCCACAATTTACAAAGCGAAATTGCAACTGGGAGTTTCTAGTGGAAATTCCCAGTTGCAATTTCTATGCACACCCAGTTTCCAATGAAAGATGTGACTCCAGATACTACAAGCAGAAAATGGCCCAAAAAACCAGTGGAAATTCCCAAAATACCAGTGGAAATTCCCAGTTGAATTTCCAGTGGAAATTCCTGTTTGAAATTTCTATGCACACCCAGTTTCCAGTGAAAGATGTGACTCCAGAGACTACAAGTAGAAAATACCAGTTCAACACCCTTAATAGGATTAAATCAATAGAAGCTATATGTAAATGGTTATCCAGATAAGAAAATTACCATTTTCACCCAATGTAACACCCAAAAAAGTGATGAAAACCAAACTGAAGAGTTGTATAGTGGCAATTTCCACTAGAATGTTCCAATGAGAATTCCCTGTTAATAATTCAATGCAAAACAAGATTCCTAATTATTCCAATAAAACAATGCATACTAAAAAGACAACGAACATAGAAACACCTATCATAAAACTAGTGTTTGTTAATCCTGACAAGAAATTACCCATTTCCACCCACCAACACCATCACAAAAAGTCATAGTAATAATGTTTGTTACAGGAGAACCAATTTTCAATTACATTACAAAGGTCATTTAATATTCATCATTGCTTCTGACTACAACCAAATACTTCCGAATCTCAGCATCTATCTCTGTTGTCATCCTCCTATGATCATTTAAGAAGTAATGCACCATAAACAAGCACTGCTCAACAAGTCTGTCAAACATTCTGGCACTTCAACTCCTATAGCCAAACATTCCATGATATAACAAATGATGACACCACAATCCAAAGTCGCATCTCCCTGTTGCGTCGTCTTCTCAATTTTCATGTCCCATTTACATGCCTTGAACTTCTCGGCATGAACTAAGCTGAAAACTTCCTCCAAATATTATTTCTGTAAAAAAAATCAATGATTAGTCCAACTGTTAATGTATTCGAAATTATATTGTACAATGAATAATAACTTACCACAAAAACTGCATCTTTAAGGAACGGATCGCTTGCTCTCATGAGTCGAATGGGTTGCATTGAGTTATAATATAGAAACACCCTTTTTTTCAAATCCATGACTAATAAAGTCCAATGGATATTATCAGAATTTACCAAGAAAAATAAAAGTGTGGAGCTCCTCATACCTGCAACTACTGGTCGCTTCAAAAAACTGTCCTTTAATTTCTGGTTTTTTTATACAGAACTCCCTATAAGCCAATAACAAAAGTAAAAGAATGTAGTAAACCTTAACTGTAGACATGTTTTCAACATGAAAACTGCCAAAATATGACCATCATTGTATGAAAAATGAAGGACAATCTTACGGTAAAAGTGCTTGGCATGAACGAACATCTTTCCACGTCGGCAATGCCAGCCATACTCTGAAGCTGACATTTTTCTTGAATGACCACCGTATATGCATATATGACCTATTTTCAAAAATCAAAATTAATAAAAGAGAAGGCAGCGCTGATTAAAGAAACTAATCTGAAAACATACCGTACTAGAAGTGCACCTCTTTTGTAACAAATCAATAATGTTTTTCATATTGATCTGCTGTGTTTTGTCACTAGATTTCCATACCACACTACTGTTGTCATGAAAGTTCATTCTTAATTTTTGTACAGTGTAAACTATGTGAAAAGAAATTATAACAGAAATTCAATAGCATTACCTGTCCCTATCTGCATCAACCAACATCTGCATCAGTATTCTATCATTATTTGTCATTATTATGTTGCATTACCCACTTAGGAATTAATTGGGATAACTTTCCAAATGTTGTCCGCCTCTTTGTCATAGTCAGCTGTGGATATATATATATAGAGACTGACAATTCAGTTTCATTGTCCTACTCTTGACACCTCTAATCAAAGACCTTTGTATCTTAGAGGCACAAGAACCTGGAATGTACTGGTCAATACATTTTGGCCCTTTATTGCCCAATTCTTCATTCATATCTTCCTCCTCACTTTTCTCCAAAATAGTTTCCTCTACCCTCTTAGCATCATGAATATCATTTGTGCTACCTTCATTTACAGCAACTGAAGTTGTAATGTTTTCCATTTCAATATCTTCACTCCCAATATCCTCTAAAACAGTTTCTTTCTCCTCATTGGAAACTATTTTAACCTCTTCCTTCCCCTTCAACTTCGCTTTCAAAACTAGAATCTGTCTACTCTGCGGCTTTATTTGGGCCTCCAGTCTCTTGACCCGCTTATGAAGTTTCACATTCTCCACGTAGCAGCCTAAAGACTCCTCCTTTGAAACAACTGTCATGTGTCGCCTCATAGTAAAAGGAACTTTTTATTCATCAACTACCTGCGGACTAGGTACTGTCACATCAGAAGGCCTTGACTGAAGCCTGGGTCTCTACCTAGACTTGGTTGGAGTCTGGATTGCATAGAAGAAACATAATTATAGATGTTATAAAGTATTCTAAAATTAAAGGATTGTTTAGTAACATATTCTACTAATAGTACCCTGGTAGATTCTTGTACAGCGGCGTCAACATCTTGCAAACTCCACCGAACAAATAAAGGAGCACATTCCCTTTTCGGTGAAACATTCCCAGACTTCTCAAGATACCAATACTGTAATATTTAATATTGTTAGGAAATACTAAACCAACATTGTAAAATTAATCAGCTAAATAAAGTTGACAACCTTACCAATAAGCTAACAACGGAGCCAACAACTTTTAATGGGAAACTATGATTTTTTGTCACTAATGTGACAAGCTGGTCATGAAAACCAGCAGCCCAAGAAAACCTCTTCACTTTCGAGATATCATCAAAATAAGGAACAAAATTCCAACCGACATATGAACTGGATGTGGGGAAAAATAATTTGGCGCACGCAAACAAGCAAAGCAAACATGAAACATCGGAGAAATATTGTTCTTACCTTGCTTCAATAGTGTCAAGAATAGCTCTTCGTAAAACACCCTGGGTTAATAACCGGCCCACATGCACAAACCTTCTTCTCAAAAGGGCTGAGTTATTTGGTCATAATGTGTATGGAGATGATCAAGGAAACTGACCATCCTCAATGCCAAATATATCACAGATCTCATCAACTGTTAATTCCATCATCCTACCACCTATATCAAAACTTTTTAATTGAACATTGTACCTCTTTAATACTAATAAAATAGAACCATCTTTTTTTTTACAATCATCAAAGGGCACTCTATTTTCAACAATGACTTTAAAAAATTTCCAAAATGGAATCTTCTGAAGAAATGTAATGTTATTATCAGTGAGCTTAGGCCTAATCTCATGAAAAATTTTCCATAGCCCAGTCATTGAAGACCTGTAGTGGGTGATAGATGATATAGATGCTTCTTCTACAATAAAAAAAATAGTATACCAAAAAATTTAGCTTATTCAATGTCAATATTAACATAAGGAAAACAAGTGACGACAATACCAAAACAATTTGTGCAATTTCAACTCATTCTAAAAATGGATCTACAGTTTGTAATAATAAATGAATTCAAAAGGGAATTTTTAGTGGGAATTTTTAGTAGGGATTTCCAGGGGGTTTTCAGTTCAAATTTGCAGTAGGGATTTCCAGGGTGGATTTCCAGTGTGAATTCCCAGAATTTCCAGTGGTAATTCCCACTGGGAATTTGCAGTAAAAAATTCAAGTGGAAATACCCATACCAATAGTAGGAAAACACGGTGTGCAAATTGAACTCCTCATTATGGTTTTCGGTTGGAAATTATAAATGATTTCCATAAGGAATTCGCAGTGGGAATTTTCACTGAGGGTTTTCTATAGAAATTTCAAAAGGAAACTTCCAATGGAAATATCGATGTGAACCGTAGAAAATAGAGGTTTGAATTTCCAGTGGGAATATGTGGTGTGAATTTCCAGTATGAATTCCAGAGGGAAATTCCAGTCATAATTTCCAGTCTGATTTTCCAGTGGAAATTTACGGTGTGAATTTCCGGTGGAAATTTTCGGTGTGAATTTCCAGTGGAAATTTGCAGTGACAAACTCCAGTGCAAATACCCATACCGATAGTAGGAAAATATAGTGTACATTTTCAACTCAATATAACAATGGTTCTGCACATTCCATAGGCAATTTGCACTGGGAATTTGCACTGGGAATTCCCAGTAGAAAAATCGATACCAACAGTAGGACAAGACAGTGTACAATTTCAACTCAATCTGATTATGGTTTTACAGTTGGAAATTATAAATGAATTACACTGGGAATTTCCACTGGGAATTTCCACTGGGAATTTCCACTGAGAATTTCCACTGGGAATTTCCACTGGGAAGTTCCACTGGGAGTTTCTGCTGGGAAGTTCCACTGGGAGTTTCTGTTGGGAAGTTCCACTGGGAATTTCTGCTGGGAAGTTCCACTAGGAATTTCTGCTGGGAAGTTCCACTGGGAATTTCTTCTGGGAAGTTCCACTAGGAATTTCTGCTGGGAAGTTCCAGTGACAGTTTGTACTGGGAACTGCCACGGAGAAATCCCAGAAGAAAGATCACTGCCCAACAATACAAAAACAAGATGTAAATTCAAAAAATGGTTTTTAGTTGGAAATTATAAATCAACTGCACATGTAATTTATACTACATTTCATAATTCCCAGTTCCAGTTGGACTAGGAATGTCCACTGAGAATTTCCACTAGCAAAACCCCAGAGAAAATTTCCAGTGTGAATTCAACGCCAAATGTGCACTAGAAATTCTCGAATCAAAATAACAACTGATTGAAAAACTAATTGTTAGGAAATTATAAATTTTAAATGACATTCAATGCGACTTCCCAGTTGGGATAACAATGTGACGCTTGAAATTCCTAGTCCTAATTTCAAACGGAAATCCCCATGGAAATAGAGGCAATTCACATAATAAAATTTCAACTAAATTCCAAAAATTGTTCCGCGGTTGTAAATTCTGAATGAATTACCACTGGAATAACTGGGAATTACCACTGGGAATTCAATGAATACAAGGGAATTACCACTGGGAATTCCCAATGGGAATTTCCAATGAGAATTTCTAATGGAAATTTCTAATGGGATTATCCATGGAGAATAGCACCCAAACAATAATTGAAAAAAAAACAGAATAACATGAATACAAAAAAAACAGTGAATACAAATTCCCAGCTACCCGTAGTAAATATCCATTGGGAATCCACACTGTAGAATGACATGAATTTTCAAAAACTATACAACCAATAATTGGAACTGAAAATTTCCATATGAAATTTCTAATCTGAATCAATTTGGAATTAGAAATCAATTCAGTTGATGAAATATAAATTGTCAGAGAAAAATGGAATGAAATTTTACACTGCAAATACCCAATGCAAATTGCAATTTAAATTTCCCACTATAGACTAGTAGATGAAACTACACACAAGTAGTGGAAAACATTAAGCAAAATAACTAATAGTACAAATTCAAACTACAAAGTTACTATGAAAATGTCAAACAAACATTAACAGTTTTTGTAATACTCCTAAAGCACAAAAATCCCTACTAACTATATCATTACAACCAAATGAACAAATAAGAACCAAAATATAAATGAATCCCAGTGACTCACACAAAGAACAAAGAAGAAAAGAAATAGAAATGACATAAACCACCTGACATCTTCTGTCGTCGTCGGTTGAAACTGTACAAAGTCTCACCAACAACTTCACTGACGCCTTCAGAAAATTGATGTCCAAGGGAATCAGTGGACAGTTTCCTTGAGGGCTTCGCCTCAGGTTTCCTCACCAAGGGTTTCGCTGAGGTGTGACAGCTTTCACCTCGGTGCGGCGATATTGAACAAATCGACCGACAGTTTCTCCGACGGGTTTCAGCGAAGGTTTCACCAAACCACCACTGTAGGGTTCCGCCAACGTGCACTGGTTCCTCCACCGGTTCCTCCGACGGCTTCACCTCATGTTTCCTCACCAAGGGTTTCTCTGAGGTGTGTTGGCTTTCACGTAGGTATGACGACGTCTCTCGAATCGGCCGACATCTTCTCTGATGGGTTTCACCGAGGGTTCCACCGAACCAGGGCTGTAGGGTTCCACCGATACGGCTGACAAATTATTGGAACCCTGATTTCAAACTCGATCACTGATCAAACTAATCGAATGGCCCCCCAATGTCTTAACCACATGGCAGCCATCCAATGGCCAACCTGAGGGTCAGGTCGATAGCCCAACTTGAGACGATAATTTTCGTAGGACGAGGCCGAATTTGGAACTAGCTTCGCGAATGGAGTTTGGAAAATAAATTAGGGTTCCATGTTCATGGATAGAGGTTTAAAGGAATTTCCATTATATCTAACTAAAAGTTTTGATGTAGAAACAATTTTCGGGGAATCAACTTCCAAAAGTTAGGAATTTTGGCATTGTCATTTTGGACACCTCGGTGAGAATAGTGTGAAAGTTATAAGGGAAAAGGGTATACAGAAACTTTATCACACTAAGTTCAAAAGTTGTGAGGGTTGTGTACTTCGAGGGTATAGAAAGTTTTTGTTCAATTTGAATGGAAGAAATCCTAGATCCCAAAATTCAGAGCTCATTCACATAGAAATTTGGGGGCTTTCCCTGTTTTTTTTTAATATTTGGTCATTATATCCAATTAAACTTTTTTTCAGAGTCATTATAATAGAAAGAGATGATCCCGTAAGGGGCGCTATGAATTTAGGGTTCCACATCGTCGTCATTCCTCCATATTGGGTTGGTCGCGCCTTCCACCTAGGAATTTTCTCAATGAGTTCATGGCACGGTGGTTCCCCTCTCTATGTGGCATTGATGTTCGGCCTTGTGCTTCCATGGTGGCACAAAAAATGGTTGTCAAGATTTGGTCTTCTACAACGAGCATCTGAGATCACAAAGATCGTCCATGTTCTAGTCTTTGGCGGTGAAGGGGCATGTTCTTCTACAGTGAGTGTCTGAGATCCTGGTCTCCTGTGAATGGGTGGTCAATCCAGTCTTCCACAATGAGTGTGGGTGGTCAAGTTCAGTCTTCTGAGGTAGGGGTTGTTTGTTTTTGGTCTTCTATAGTGAGTGGGGTTGTGATCCTGGTCTCTTGCAATTGGGTGGTCAAGATCTAGTCTTCTGCAGCGAAGGGTGGTCGATCCGGTCTTCTGCAGCGAAGGGTGGTCAAGATCCAGGTCTTCCGCGTCGTGCTCCGGTAGGGTGTGTATTTTTGGGTGGTTTTTGTGGTCTCCACGAGTGGTTTTGTTGGAAACGATGGGATTTGTGGAGATTTGTGGGTCCCAATCGCTAGAGTGCCCTTGTCCCCTTTGGTTCTCTCTAGAGGTGTTCTTGGCAATGACAAGATGGTTCTGCTGTTGGTGTTGGGCTTCGATGGTTCTGGTGATCGGAATGTAGATAAGGTGATGGTTTTTGAAGGTGAACTATTTGAGTAGGTGAATATATCCTATGGTATGGTCTTTTTTATTGGCTTTGAATGGTTTTTATGGTGTTGTGATTCTGCTTGTGGGCTCTGTGATTTGCATTTCAAGGTTTTTGTAACCAGATCTTCTTCAATTGGTTGTTCTAGATGAGGTTCAGAGCACAGAGTTTTCTCCTGACCATTTCTAACCAGATTTGGATGTTTGAGAGGGTATGGACTTGTCCATCGATTCAATGCCCGTGCATTTCTGCATGGGATAGCATGTTGAACTACGATGAGAAGGTAGAAGCTTTAATTAAGGTTTTTTATGCTGGGGAGGGGATTTTTCTTATTTACTTGAGATGGGTTGCTTATAGACTTGGATTTTGGGATCGTTGGGTCTTTTTTTGTCCTTAAGTCTTTGAAGTCATGTTGGGTTCCCCCTCACCCCTTAAAAGAGGGTTTATCTTAATAAAAAAATAATTTTCATTCATTCATTGTATTTTGTGACTTTAATCAAAGACTCAACAAGAAAATTATGTTTTTACTTCTATAAACACAAATTTGAGATGTTCGGGGTGTTTAATTGATGGAAATCCATAGTGGAAAGCGAGACTGAATGAAATCTTAAAAACCTAAGGTCTAATGACAGTGATGAATACAATGACTAGAATTTTTAAAACAATTTCAAACACAAAGAAATCGGGACTAAGAGGATTGTACTCATAACACCAGATCATAACAGTTTTGTAAAGTGGATGAATCAAGCACTAATGGAGAAGGAATGTAGTATGAGACTACATTCTGGAATGTCTAAGGAAATATGTGCATAATTATTCAATACTACAGTGTACCTTGATAATAGGAGTTTTTTCACTAATGGAGAAAGAGATTTCAGAACATTTATGGTCTATAAAATCAATGAATGTTAGCCACTTTAATGTTTTAAAAGTTTAATCTATGACAATGTCGATGTTCAAGATCGGGATAAACTCAAAGATAAGTTCAAGACATTTTTCTTAGTGGGATATGGTGTTGAAAACTTTAGATTATATATTTAGGATAATGAAAAACTAATGGTCATTAAAATCCAAAATGTTATTTTCAATGAGAAGGTCTTGTGGAAAGGCAAGAATTTGGATGAAAAAGTAGTTGAGAAAAAATAATAAATTTTCCAAATCTAAGTTGATCTGAATGGAAGTTCTTAAAGGACACAAGTTTTGTAAATTTTAGCGAACATGGGAGGTTTGAAAGTTAGGTCAGTAAAAGATATACTAGAATGATCTTGTACTATAGAGGGTCATGTTAGAGTGTCATAAGGTGATGCTTCATAAGTTGTATTTTTAGAAAGAGAATAATTATAGGTTGAATCACAAAGATCTACCAAGATCAGACAATTGGAACAAAGGTTTGTATTTTATGTGAATTATCTACTTCTGATGGATAGAGGAGAACCCAAGAGATCATAAAAAATAGATCATCTAATCAATTATAGAAATTTAGAGTTGGCTATAAAGTATTAATTGGAATCATTGCATTAGAATGAAACATGGGACCTAACGAAATTTCCACAAGGGATGAAGGAGTTGGAGAACAAATGGGTGTTCAGTTTGAAAGATGAATCTAATGGTATAAAAAGGTATAAGGTAAGGCTGGTGGTGACAGGTTTTCAACAGAAAGAATGACTGGACTTCTCCAAAATATTTTCAACAGTAGTTAAACACACTACCATCTGGATAGTGCTGAATCAAGCTTCTTTCGAAAGACTGCATCTAGAGTAAATGGATGTGAAAAAAATATTTCTTCATGGTGAATTGAAGGAGGATATATACATGAAGAAACCTGATGGTTTCGAGGATAATCATAAAAAGGGATTTGTATATAAGATGAAGAGGGGTTTTTACAGCTTGAAATGGGCACCAATGCAATGAAACCAGAAGTTTGATGCTTTCATGAATAATAACAGTTTTATGTTGAGTAACTCAGATCACTATTTCTACTAGAAGGAATTTGAAGACAGAAGTTTCATTTTTCTAATCTTATTTGTTGCTAACATGCTCCTAGCAGGTCTGAGAATTAGGATGATTCATGTGTTGACAAATGATGTGTATGGAAGATTTGAGATGAATGATCTCAGGAAGGATAAGAAAATCTTGGGTATGTGGACTGACATAGGAAGAATTAAATCTTGTTTTTTCCTCAAAGTCAATATGTCTAGATGTTAATTGAGAGATTTGGTATGTCTAATTGAAATCCAATCTCAAACTCATCAGTCAGAAACTTAAAATTTTACAAAGGGAAAGCACTAAAAATGGAAGATGAGTTGAAGTATATAGTGAAAGTTCTTTTTTCACAAATTGTGGATAGATTTATGTATGTCATGTTATGTACACATCCAGATATTTCATTTTTAGTGAGATTCATTAGTCGATTCATAGAAAATCTAGGGAAAGAACACTGAGAAGTTGTAAAATGGATTACCTAGTATCTAAAAGGATTAGAATGTATAGATCTATGTTTATTAATGCATGATCTATTATAGGGTTATGTGGAAGAAAACTATGGGGTAGATGCAGATTCTTGGAATATTAGAACAGGATTTGTGTTCACATTTGAAGGAATGGAATTTAGCTAGATATCAATGTTGCAATCAGTGGTAAGGGTCTACACAATGAAATTTGAGTACATGATTATCAAATAAGTAGGGAAATAACTGATATGGTTTAGGTTTCTATGGAGGAAATTAGAAGGTTCCAAGAAGGTA
This sequence comes from Viscum album, assembly GCA_963277665.1. Classification (NCBI taxonomy): domain Eukaryota; kingdom Viridiplantae; phylum Streptophyta; class Magnoliopsida; order Santalales; family Viscaceae; genus Viscum; species Viscum album. The sequence continues at coordinate 2,116,064,786 of OY728161.1, read as the reverse complement.
GATTATTATTCTATGATAATCATAGTGCAAGTCATTTTTTTCATGAACTCGGTGTTTCACTCACTGATGAAACACATAAACCGTAAATATAATTTTATCTAAAAGATGTTAGAGGAAAGGGAAATTGATCCACATAATAGAGTCAAAATATGAAATATGAATGACATATTCATCAAGGTTCTTGTCTAGTAAATTCTAAATCAACATTATACCTCGATGGAATTAGGGTGATCAGAAGGTGTAGCGGAGTCACTATTGTTGCTGCAAAAGTTGGAATGATTTGTTTTTTTCTTAAGTGTTGGAGGTTTTAATATATTTCCTTAAAATAGATTTTAATTGAAATATTATTAGTAAATGTGAAGTCTATTAAAGTTCTAATTAGTTGACCATAATAAGAAACGCTATAATATATGACTCGACCTAATGAAGATAGTGGTAGTGGAAATTCAATGAAGGAAAATGGACCAGATAATAAAATCTGAATTTGTATGTCTATAAAATCATGTTTCGGATGCTGTATTTGGTGTTTAAGGTTCTGAATAATGGAATATGGAAGTTATGAAAATTCTTATATTATTTATTCTAATGATGATATGTCAAATCCATTCCTTATATTGTTTTGTAGAAAAGGATGGAATGTAAGTATGATCAGATGATACATAAGAGTGACTTGCACTGTTCATAGGATTTTGGTGGTCAAGTGTAGATTGCCACAGGTGATCAGAGGTTACCTGTTGGGTCGTAGAGGATGGCAAGAGGGGGGGGGGGTGAATTGCCTTTTCAAAAATAATTAACAATTTAAAACAATTATCAATGCAGCGGAAATAAAAAAGGCAAGACACAATTTGATAACGAAGTTCGGCTTAATTCCCAAGCCTACGTCTCCGCTCCCAACAAGAACCGTTGAGAGATTTATACGTCAGCTTGATTTTTAATGGTTGTAGCAAGAAACCCACTAGCCGTTTTAAGGTAGGCTAGAACACCTTCGTACAGCTTGCTTTTTTATTATGGTTGTAGCAAGAAACCCAATTGAAAGAAAGAAAGGAAAAGAGAGGTTTGTTTTAATCCAAACCCAATTAAGAACTAAACAAATAAAATAATACAAACACACGGAAGCCTTGAGCGCCAAAAGTGTGAGAGCAGCTGATGGAGAGGGAGCTCAAGCTTCAAGGATGGCAATGGATCACAAGAGGCCTTGGAGATTTGTCGTTAGAGCGTCAAGACATCAAAATATCATTCGGTGTAGTTCCCGGCATCCATGGTTTCTTATTTATAGGAGAAATACCCATAAACACTTCAATATAGCCATTGGAGGGCTTCCGGAGCCGTTGGGGGTCAAAAGTACAAGTCTGGTCAAAGCCCAACGGCTAGTTTGACTGGGTACACCGGCTGACCGGTGGTGTCTCACCAGTTGGCCGGTGGTCCACCGGCTGGCCGGTGCTGAGCTCCCGGCTGGCCGGTGGTCCAGACAGAGCAGGCTTTCTGTCTGGGTTCCACCGGCTGGTCGGTGGTCATCCACCGGTTGGCCGGTGGCACCAGGCAGTGGGCAAGCCTACTGCCTGGGTCCTCCGGCTGGCCGGTGGGCAAGAACCGGTTGGCCGGTGCCCATACCGGCTGGCCGGTGCCCATACCGGCTGGCCGGTGAGACACCACCGGCTGACCGGTGGCTCTGGCAGAAAGCAATGCTTCTGCCAGAGACCACCGGTTTGCCGGTGGGAATCCACCGGTTGGCCGGTGGACTTAGAGAGTCCACTTTCAGCCTTCTTGGGCCAACTCCTGGGCAACCTTTTTCCTAGCATCAAAACACTTGAAAACAAGTTAGAACATGATGAGAGTGATTGTGATCATTAAAATCCAAGAGAGAGGGGTACAACAATCTCCCCCTATTTTGATGATCACAATCACAAAAGAGAAAGCTTTAAAAAGGTATGCCAATTGAAAACTTAAATAAACAATTTTGGACATGAAAATTTATTAGAGATCATTTCAAAAAATGAATTGAATAATTGAAAATGATCTTAATCTAAAGAGAATGAGTCATTTTGAAATTGTAACCATAGGTCATTTTTTTTTAAAAGAAACAAATGAAATCAATAACTTACCGGTTTGAACTTTTTTTTTTTTAAAGAGCACTTTAATCAATTGAAATATGAAACTAGTAACCAGAGAAATTTCTCCCCCTTTGGGATTATCAAAATAGGAGGAAAAAAGAAAAAAATGATAGATAAGACAACTTGAAATTTATAAAAGATGAAACGTTACATAGAGAGTTCAAAACACAAATATAAAGACAAGTCAAAAACAGGAAAGGCTCTATTCATTCCTAGAGGGCCGAGAGTGACGACGACGCCTGAAGGTCGAAGGAGCTGGAGGAGCCTGGACCGCCTCGAAGCGACGATCAAGAGAGTCGATCCGAGAATGGAGCTGATCAAACTGAGAGCTAAAGAAGGAAAACTGCAAGTCGAGCCGGGTCTCAATTTGATCCTGGAAGCATAGGAATTGATCATCCGTCACCGACAAGCCACCAGCATCAGCGGGAGGGGGCACAGCCTCAGCAGGCTCAGGTGCATCATCATCCGCTCCAGCTTCCTCACCAGCATCAGCCTCAGCATCACTTTCACTGTCACCACTCCCTTCCTCTTCATCGTCATCACTGTCCTCACTGGCTGAAAGAGGATAAGCAGCGGCAATAGCAGGAGGCATGGCATGGGATGGAGGATGTGAATGAGTCTGAGGAGAGTAAGCCTTGAGAAGGCCATCCTTGTCAGTGATCCACTCCTGACGCCAAGGGTGCCAACGGATGTTCATCCGTTGCACCATCATAAAATTGACGATGTTATCCTTCTTTGGCTGCTCAAAGGAAGTAGAATGGAGAGGCACATCAAGGAGGGTGAAGATTTTGGTCAAAAGGCGACCGAAAGGTAGAGTTTTGGATCGGCGCGGGTGCTCATCCACATAAGTCATGGCCCGGAACAGGAACCGGACCAAATTGAAATGAATCCCTCTAGTAATATAAGAGAGAAGATAAATATCAATGAATTTCACCGTATCGTGATCACCGATACGGGGCGCAAGGGAGGTCTGAATAAGGTGCTCAATGATTCGATGGTTAGGGGTGAGCTGGGAGAGCTTGACAATTGGATTTTTGGGCTGTCCTATGAGATGCTCAAGAGCGACAGCTAAATCAAAATCAGGGTCCCGAGGAAACTCCCCCTGAGCAAATGCATGAGGCCCAACATGAGGAACTCCTAGCATTCTGGCAACCTCCACAGATGTGAAAGTGATAGGTTGCCCAAGAGCGGTGGTGGAAATGGTATCGGTGTCGTCAGAAACCGACCACGTCAAGTGAGCATAAAACTCTTTGACAAGTAAAGGATAAATAACATCCTTCTCAGGAGGTTCAAAAAAGGAATGCCAGTGTTGATATTCAATAATGGAGAAAAGCTCGAGACGAGCAGAAGAAAGCCAAGAATAGTCAATCACTCTACCTGGCAGAATGACCTTGTCATGCCATATGTCCGGAAGCTGAGGAATTGAAGGAGGAGGAGGTGCTTCTTGAGCGATACCCTTTCCTTTGCAAGAAGAGCGAGGACCCATGAAGGCAAAAGGAGATAAAATGAGAGAGATTGAGAGAAGAATGGAGTTTGAGAGGGAAAGGATGAAGAAGGGAGGCTAGGGCTTTGGAGGAGCCGCGGTTTTGGAGGGGCCTCACGAGAGAGAGAGAGAAGAAAGGGAGGGGAAGGGTTTAATTTTAATTTTAACCCTTCCTCCGGCCGGCCCAAAAAAGAAAATCCCGACATCACCGGTTAACCGGTGATGTACCACCGGTTGACCGGTGGTATTAAAATTCATAAAATATAAAAAAATTGAATTAAAATAAAAAAGAGTTAAATATTTAATAGTGTTCATTGACGAATCACTCCTAACTCCCCCTTAATAAAATCAAAACGTTCAACAGGGAGCGGTTTGGTAAAAATATCAGCTAATTGGAAATCAGAAGATATGAAGTCCAAAGTGATATCCCCTTTTTGAAAATGGTCACAAAGGAAATGATGCCTTAAGTCTATATGCTTTGTTCTAGAGTGTTGTATTGGATTCTTAGAAATACTAATGGCACTTGTGTTGTCACACCGAATAGGGACATGATCGTAGGAAAGGCCATAATCCAAGAGAGTGTGTTGCATCCAAATAATTTGGGCACAACAATTCCCAGCGGCTACGTACTCGGCCTCGGCAGTAGAAAGAGCAACACAGTTTTGCTTCTTGCTACTCCACGATACAAGGGACTTGCCTAGCAGATGACAGGTTCCACTAGTACTCTTTCGATCTAATTGACATCCGCCAAAATCAGCATCCGAATATGAAGAAAGTTCGAAAGAAGTATTAGAAGGATAAAATAAACCAATGTTTTTGGATCCTCTTAAATACCTAAAAATCCGTTTGACCGATTTAAAATTAGATTCTTTGGGATTGGCTTGAAAACGAGCATAAAGGCAAACACTGAACATGATGTCAGGACGGGTCGCAGTTAGGTAAAGTAGACTCCCGATCATACTCCTATAAAGCTTGTTATCAACCGGTTTCCCGACTTCATCTAACGTAAGCTTACAGGAATTACTCATGGGGGTACTAATTTCCTTTACTTGATCCATACCAAAACGACTTAAGAGCTCGTTTGTGTATTTTCCTTGGCTTAGAAAAATACCTTTTGAATTTTGAAAGATTTGAAAACCGAGAAAAAATTTCAATTCCCCCATAAAGCTCATTTCAAATTCTTTTCTCATTAAATCTGAAAAATCAGTACAAAGTGATTCTTTGGTAGAACCAAAGATAACGTCATCGACGTAGATTTGGACGATCAAAAGATCTTTTGAAGTGTGTTTTAAAAAGAGGGTACAATCAGCTTGACCCATTTTAAAATCGTTTTCTAAAAGGAATTTTGTTAACCGCTCATACCAAGCCCGAGGGGCTTGCTTTAAGCCATATAGAGCCTTGGTTAATTTAAAAACATGATTTGGAAATTTTGGATCTTCAAAACCGGGAGGTTGTTAAACAAAGATTTTTTCTGAAATAAAACCATTTAAAAAGGCGCTTTTAACATCCATTTGAAAAAGTTTGAAATTTAAGTGGGCGGTGAAAGCCAACAAGATCCTAATGGATTCCAATCTAGCAACGGGCGCAAAGGTTTCACCATAATCAATTCCTTCTTCTTGATTATATCCCTTAGCTACTAGGCGAGCCTTGTTCTGGGTTATATTTCCTTGATCATCAAGTTTGTTCCTAAAAACCCATTTAGTGCCAATAATTGGATGATCATTGGGCCTTTCAACAAGAGTCCAAACATCATTTCTAGAGAATTGATTTAGTTCATCTTGCATTGCAAGAACCCAATTCTCATCATTAATGGCATCATTAATGGTTTGAGGCTCTAGGTGAGAAATGAAGGCTTGATGTTCAACCTCGTTGAGGATTGATCTTCTAGTTCGAGTACCGGCTTGAAGATCACCTATAACATTTTCTAAAGGATGGTCTCTAGAAGGTTTCCAAACCTTAGGCAAGGTGGAAGGCAAAGAAGGTGAAGAAGGTTCATGATCATCATCCTCCTTGAGAGGAGAAGAGGAATCATTTAATTCAAGTTTATCAAGCTTATCTTCAACATCTTCAATGACCGGATGGGGTTTTGGAAGATTTTCATCAAACTTGACATGAGATGATTCTTCGATGGTTTTTGAACGTTTGTTGAAGACACGATAGGCTTTTCTTGAGTTGGAGTACCCAAGAAAAATACCTTCATCGGATTTGACATCAAATTTCCCTAGGTTATTTTTTGTGTTAAGGATAAAGCATTTACAACCAAACACTTTAAAATAACCAACTTTGGGCAATTTGCCTTTCCAAAGTTCATAGGGGGTTTTCTTAAGAAGGGGTCTTACAAGGACTCTATTGATAGTATAACAAGCAGTGTTAACTGCCTCGGCCCAGAAAAGTTGAGGGAGGTTGAATTCACTAAGGATGGTTCGAGCAATTTCTTGGAGAGTTCGGTTTCTCCTTTCAACCACTCCATTTTGTTGTGGAGTCCTAGGGGCAGAGAAGGTGTGATTGTATCCTTGAGAGGAACACAATTCATCGAATTCTTTGTTCTCGAATTCACCTCCATGGTCACTACAGAGCAATATAATTTTATATCCTTTTTCGTTTTCTACTTTCCTAGAGAATTTCAAAAAGGTTCTACAAGCATCATTTTTATGAGCTAAAAAGAAAACCCAAGTGAAACGAGAAAAGTCATCTACTAGGACAAAGGTATAGGATTTTCCACCTAGACTTTCTACAGGGGTAGGACCAAAAAGATCAAGATGTAGGAGCTCAAGAGATTTTGAAGTGGACACTTCCTTCTTAGATTTGAAAGAAGACTTGTGTTGCTTTCCAAGTTGGCATGGCTCACAAATCAAATCTTTCTTAAACTTAAGTTTAGGAAGGTCACGGATGAGCTTGTTCTTATTAAGCTTTAGAAGTGAATGAGAGCTACAATGCCCCAACCTTCTATGCCAAAGCCAAGAATCATTGTCAAGAGCACTTAAACATTTAACATTTTGGCTAGCTAAAGACTTTAAATCAATAATGTAAACATTTTGAAAACGGGAAGCAGAAAATATCAATTTGTTTTGAAAATCAAACACATTGCATAAATCATTTTGAAAATTCACCGAAAAACCACTATCACAAATTTGACTAATGATAATTAGATTATGTTTTAAACCTTTAACAAATAAAACACCTTTAATTAAAGAGGTGCTACCAAATCCAATGGTACCTATTCCGACGATCTTGCTTTTTGAATTGTCACCGAAGGTGACGTATCCTCCATCGAATTCTTCAAGGGAGTTGAACTCGGAGGGATCGCCACACATGTGCCTCGAGCATCCGCTGTCGAGATACCACGAGCCTTTCGAAGTCCTACTTCTTTGGAGTTTATCCTACAAAATCAAGAGGGAATAGATTTTGGTACCCATATAAGTTTGGGTCTGGAAATATTAGCTAAAAGAGACTTTTGAACCCATATTTTTCTAGAGGGTTGCCATCTAAAATACTCATCCGAGTAGGTAATGGTTTTGGGGCTTCCATACCTTGCATTTTTGCAATCACATTCATAAATCATGTGCCCGGTCTTTTTACAATAATTACAAAATTTATATTGAGAGCTCCCCCTTACAAAAGTAGTGGGTGCTCTAGAAGAAGTGGCTTGTTTGTTAAAGCCAAGTCCATGTGTTGTTCTAGCCAAACGCTGAGAACCTAGTAATTTGGTCAAAATTTTTTCACCTTGGGTGAACTTGGCAAGAGACTCCCTTAGATCTTTAATGGTTGAATTCAAAGAATCATCATTTGGAATATCTTGGATCTTAAGGGTAAGTTCCTCATTCTTTTTGAGAAGTTGTTCTTTTTCAGAAATGAGAATTTTATTTTTCTTTTTCAAAGCAATAAATTTAGAGGTAAGTTCGTGAAAACCTTCCTCTAATTGATCTCTCGCATTTTGGAGATCTTCATAGGACATGTCATTATTGAAAGAGGAAGATGAGGAAGAGGAGTCGGAAGAAGATACCTCATCAAATTCCATTAGGCATTTTCCACCTTCATCGCTTGAGTCGCTTGAAGACATGGAGTCATCACTTGCACTCCATGTGGATGCTTTGAAAGCCTTCTTGTTTTTATTTTCTTTTAACCTTTTCTTGAAAATGGAGCACTCCGGTTTGATGTGGCCTTTCTTTCCACATTCAAAGCATGTAACTTCATTCTCCGCTTTGGGCTCTTCCTTTCGTGCCCTTCGAAAGTTCTTCTTTTTCTTCATGAATTTGCTCATTTTTCTTGCTAGTTGAGCAATCTCGGATTCGCTATCAGCGGAGGAGCTTTCTTCCTTTTCTTTGAAAGCAATGTTCTTTTTCTCCTTGAAGGTTTTACCTTCTTTATCGGCTTGCCTCTTCATGGTGATCTCGTAGGTCATGAGTGATCCAATGAGCTCTTCAACCGGCATTTTCTTGACATCTTTTGCTTCTTGAATTGCGATCACCTTTGGTGCCCATGAGCTTGGTAGGACCCAAAGAATTTTCTTGAAAATCATTTCTGCAGAAACATCCTCACCAAGAGATTTTCTTCCATTGCAAACGTCAGTAAAACGAGTAAACATTTCAGTAATTGATTTGTGTGGGTGCATGGTGAAACTTTCAAAATCTTGGCGATACATGTCTAATCTAGTGTCTTTGACTTTGTTAGTGCCCTCATGGGTTACTTCTAAAAGTTTCCAAATTTTATAATAAGAGGAGCAAGTAGAAACACGGTTGAATTCATTACGGTCTAGCCCACAATGAAGAGCACTCATGGCTTTTCCATCAAGCTCAAAATTGGCAATGTCTTCGGGGGTCCATTTGGACTCATCCTTGTTAGATAAAGTATATCCTTGCATTACAATCCTATAGATAGGATAACCAATTCTTCTAAGAAAAGTAATCATGCGAGTTTTCCAATAAGTGTAATCGGTTCCATCAAAGAATAGAGCCCGAGTCATAGAATACCCATCGGGAGCATGCGAGGAATTAGCCATCACTAAGGATCTTAAGTTTGTAACCGGTTAATGTATTACACAAACTTACCCTCTGATACCAAATGTTGGGTCGTAGAGGATGGCAAGAGGGGGGGTGAATTGCCTTTTCAAAAATAATTAACAATTTAAAACAATTATCAATGCAGCGGAAATAAAAAAGGCAAGACACAATTTGATAACGAAGTTCGGCTTAATTCCCAAGCCTACATCTCCACTCCCAACAAGAACCGTTGAGAGATTTATACGTTAGCTTGCTTTTTAATGGTTGTAGCAAGAAACCCACTAGCTGTTTTAAGGTAGGCTAGAACACCTTCGTACAGCTTGCTTTTTTATTATGGTTGTAGCAAGAAACCCAATTGAAATAAAGAAAGGAAAAGAGAGGTTTGTTTTAATCCAAACCCAATGAAGAACTAAACAAATAAAATAATACAAACACACAGAAGCCTTGAGCGCCAAAAGTGTGAGAGCAGCTGATGGAGAGGGAGCTCAAGCTTCAAGGATGGCAATGGATCACAAGAGGCCTTGGAGATTTGTCGTTAGAGTGTCAAGACATCAAAATATCATTCGGTGTAGTTCCCGGCATCCATGGTTTCTTATTTATAGGAGAAATACCCATAAACACTTCAATATAGCCGTTGGAGGGCTTCCGGAGCCGTTGGGGGTCAAAAGTACAAGTCTGGTCAAAGCCCAACGGCTAGTTTGACTGGGTACACCGGCTGACCGGTGGTGTCTCACCAGCTGGCCGGTGGTCCACCGGCTGGCCGGTGCTGAGCTCCCGGCTGGCCGGTGGTCCAGACAGAGCGGGCTTTCTGTCTGGGTTCCACCGGCTGGCCGGTGGTCATCCATCGGTTGGCCGGTGGCACCAGGCAGTGGGCAAGCCCACTGCCTGGGTCCTCCGGCTGGCCGGTGGGCAAGAACTGGTTGGCCGGTGCCCATACTGGCTGGCCGGTGAGACACCACCGGCTGACCGGTGGCTCTGGTAGAAAGTAATGCTTCTTCCAGAGACCACCGGTTGGCCGGTGGGAATCCACCGGTTGGCCGGTGGACTCAGAGAGTCCACTTTCAGCCTTCTTGGGCCAACTCCTGGGCAACCTTTTTCCTAGCATCAAAACACTTGAAAACAAGTTAGAACATGATGGGAGTGATTGTGATCATTAAAATCCAAGAGAGAGGGGTAAAACATTACCATGTTTAATGGAGTGACTCTCAAAATGATCAAAAGTTTGTGAAACTATTTGAACGTCTTTGACCCACAATAAAAGTGGGGTGGAAACACTTGTACACGTGACTTCACGATTACCTATGATTAGTGGTCTACTTGTCTAATTAGTCAAAGTGATTTCAATATTTATAACTTCTGATAGTAATAAAAAGTGAAGTAGTGTTCTCTCATAGATGTATGATTTAACATCTAAATCACATAAATCCACTATGTTCTTTAATTTTATTTTATTTCAACTTAAATGTTTTTGTGTGAGTTTTTCAAGAGTGTGTGTGAAGTTCAACTCAATCCATTGATTTAGGGTGACGTTCTTCATCCTAAGATTCACTGCATTGAAGTCAGGGATATTTTTTTATTCAAACAAAGCTATGAATCTTTGTATATACTAGTGTAAGTTTTGGTTGTATCTTTTAGTAGATCAGGGTTTGGAATTTCCTCAAAAAATCCCTTTGTATCTAGATTATCATTTTTGTTTTTCTCATTGCCACTATTTTATTAAATTTATGAATTTGAGACTTCATATTTATTGTTAACACATAAAAGGCTCATGGGGTTACACTTTTTAGTTTACTAGATAGGGATTGAGTTTTATAAAACTCAAATAATTACTCAAAAAGTGTTTTAAGGTATATCCAAAAGGAGTCTTGGATGGATATTCATGAAGTATTTAATATAATGAAATATTTGGAAAACTGATTTGAAACTATCCAAAAGAAGTTTTCCATATGGTTTCACAAGTTATTATATATGATATGATATAATGTGAAATGACATTAAGTCTATGAGGCCCTAATGAAAGTGGTTCATTGAAGGAGATATTCACTAAATCATATATGCGTATAATTCATTTTAGATGATATAAGGATATCATATGGTAAAATATATATTTCACAATAGGCATATTTTATTCCTTTAGGTTATATTATTGGATGCGATATAAGATATCATATCATTACTTTATTTTTTATATCATGTTATATGATATGTTCATATCTTAATACATTGATATGGATGAATCATATTTTATGATTATAAAATACAATAGAACATTAAATGTGAACATTTGAATATTTTTTTATAATGAATCGTTAATATCTGGAATGGATGGGATAATTGAAATAATATTTATATAAAAAATACATGTTGGTAGAAGGCTACAATAGTTTTATCTGAGGCCGTTTACTAATACATTATATATCATAAAGTAAATGTCGCACTAGCTCAAGGAGTTCCCTAGAGGCCTATATAAAAAGGACAATGCATTGAGATGGGTTTTTTTGTTCATGTGATCCTTTCTAAATATTATAACAATTCTCAATTTTCACAACCCAACCAAAAAAACTCATCTAACTAGGCTCTAAACCAGGCCACGACAAGACCTAAAAGGGGTTTCTGATCCCGATGTGTTGGCGACTAACACTCAAGAATCCAATAAAAACTATAATTAATGATTATCCCAACATAAAATAAGATACATGACCTATATATATAAATAAATCCATAAAATAAATATGTAAAAAAATAACAATGGCGAAAGCGACACAACCCAAGGTAGCAAGAGAAAAACCAAGGTACATGTCCTCAAAAACAACCAATAGAAAGGGAACCCAAAATATAAAAAAATTACTCTATTTGACATGTGAGAAACACCCCACCATCTCACCACCAACAACCTATACCTAACTGACATAAACCTAACAACCTCACTATAGCACTTTTCTCTTTCATGCATCAAATAAAACAAGGTTTACACACCCCCGAGAGAGTGTGCATGGTGTGGGTTAAATAGGCTTAGTATGATCCCACCCAGGAGTTCCATATCAAGTCTACATGTAATAATCCCAATATTCTCAAATAAGAAGTAAATAGATCATGATAAGCAGTTATATAAAATTATATCAAAATCATGGTAAATATTGTTGTAAGTCGATTCCCTAGACCCAAATCATGTATGTAATTTTATTACCATTACATGTATACAGTTTTATATATACATCTATTTACCTTATCACAATAGTATTGATACTTTTTTCCACTATATTTATGGTAATTTCCTTTGATTAAATGTCATATCAAAAGGTTATAGTAGTTACCAAGATATAATGAGAACCTATAGATACCATTATAGTAATATTAAACTTATATCATATGGTTTAAATAAATTATGATGACAATAAATAGATGATGTGAGACCATCAGGTGTTAGGTTCTCATAAGCATTGAGACTTCTTCTCATGAAGTTCGCACTTGGTGATATCAACTATATGAGATCATGATGACTGACCTGTAAATTTGAACACCGCATGTCTCAAGTGTCATTGGTAGTTCCAATATGTGAAAATGTGTAACAGTCTCATGGAATGATAATATCATCAGTGAATAATATGTTATTAAGTACTTTGATGAAATATAAAAACTGTGGAATTAATGTCATGGCAAGGTAGCTTTTGTTGGGTGCATCATTAGCGGTATAAATTTTATTGAATAATCTAGATATAATTTTTTGCTTCCAAAAGAAAGTGATTTCTCAAACTTAGTTGATCAATATGGTAGTACCTTCACTAAATTCATGGACATATTAGAATAAGGTACGTCTTTCAATTTAGGTTAACAAATAATAAATTGAGAAAGGATGATGGAATCAAGGATGCACCCTATTTTATGATATATCATATGAAAAAGAGATTATATTACATGGAATGTGTTCATTGGAAAGGTTTTAATTTCTAGGAATTTTTCTTATATCCTTAGGGGCATTGATGAGTTGCTAGACTTCACTTTTAGTTTGTGAATAGTATTCACCACTATTTAGATAAGGGCTTAGAGGGTCACACACATAGTGTATTCAAAAGTATAGAATATTTTAATGAATAGAAGTGTAGGACATGGTGGGCCCCAACATAGGTTCTGAGAAATGTTCAAGAATAAATTATTTCCAATGAATAAATAAATTCATTATTATTGGAGTATAAATAGTTGGATTTGAATTTATTTATTTACTAGTATTTAAGTAAATACAAGGGAAAATATCTAACAAACCAATATTATTTTAATATTAAATGTTCATTTTATATTTTTAGGAATTACTTGTTGAGTTAATGACTCACTTTTATCACGTAATATATTTATTATATATTACAAGTATGTGATAAAAAATATAAATGTCATGTATGACACAGTTAGTTGGTCATAACATGTAATTTATGGATGATTTAGTGGGAGTTTCTTATACAGTGGTTGTAGAACCCTTTCTTGGTGTTTAACCTCCACCAAATAAGAAAGAGGGAGATCATTTTTTAGGGACTATTCATCCATTATAATTTTAGATCTCCACTCTCCTCCTTACCACATCTTATAGAGAGTTCCTATTCTAAATTTTCAATCAAAGATCTCCTTCACAAATAAAAGGAACAACATTGTGGTTATTGTCGAGACGTCGAAGGCTTCATCAGACCTTCCTACTAGAACTTGGATTCCAACGATCAGCATTCCCATGGAATCCTTGAGTGTTTTTGGATGATTTAGAGGGATTCAACTAAGGATCCTTCATGCAACGGTCATCAGTGAAGAGCTACTAACCAGCACACCTTCAATTCAGATAAGGTAGTGTTTTTTTTAATTTTTTTTCTTAAATTAATTTTCAGGTGATATTTTTACTTTTATCGGGACTTGAATCACTAGAGATGATGTATTTATGTCGATCCAGTGATGGAAATTTTAAATCCTCAACTCATCTGCTTCCATTGGGCACCCTAAAACCATCAAACAATTCCCATTTTTTCAAATCTTTCACAAACTGGGTGATGTAGTTTCAAAGAAAAATTTTCATAAAACATTTACATTTATCAAATCTTGTATCATATCATATCAAAGACCAAATTGTTAAAATCCAATATAAAAAGGTAAACAACCCTAGGATAACAAATGTTAGGCTATCTAGGTTACTCATACCTGAGTCAAAATTATTACTATTGTGTATTCCCTAGTCCCTAGATATCATGCATCGATGTATGGGGAACAGAGGAAAATCCTAGAAAGTGAACACCCTATATTTTTAATCAATTTCCTTGATTTTATGTATCTACGATATAGGAACTGCAAAGCACCCAAAAAAGTGAACTATATTTCAATATCAATGGATGAGGCTCAATACTAGACCTTCCACCTAACTACCCAAGTCTCCCATTTATATAATATATAAAATAAATTTAAAATGGATTCCAAGATTCACAAAAAAATCCAAAAAACCCTTTAATCATCCAAAAAATGTTTGAAAAACAATTTCACACTCCATTTCAAAATGCTTTGAAGAAAGCCTTTATTTTATGAAAATGAGGGGAACCCTATATTTTCTTGAAAACCTTTTTACACACACAAATAAATCAATAAATAATCATGTAAATTAATTTATTAAATCATTTAATAAATCAAGAGCATTCAAGGTTCACCCCACATAGGCTAGAGACAGATCCACCTACCTCAAACTCAGGTCACACAACAATCGTGATGAGATCCACACACACACCAAAAGTATAGGAATGAAAGAACAACGAACAGAGTCACTAACATCAATTCTATCATCTTAGAATTGAGTTACATGAATAAAAGGGTCAATGAAGAAGTTAGATCAACACATACCTAAATATTCTCATGCATTGTGCCATAATCAACATGAGGTCTTGCATTTAGAAGACAATCACACAAGGGATTAGAATAAATTGGAGTAGAAACACAACATGATCAATAAATCCTAGAAATGTAACCCAACACCACTTCTAATTCAAATAAAAAATGGATATAACAATATGAAAATTATCACACTTAAAAAAATATAAGAAACCAACCAACCCAAAGAACAAAGTTCCAAAATTAGAGGCATGGAAAAGCTATATTCACCTAAGATTGTCTGGAGTGGGCCTAGGGTTTGAGGGAGGAGGTGAAAGATGAATAGGAAAGGAGTTAGGTGTGTACAACATTAAATATGTTGGAATAGAAATATTTCATGGTTTGAATCATTGATTCACGAAATGAACTTCTGGGATGGCATGTACACCAAAAAATGCATCACCTTGGTTGAAAATCCCAAAGGCCTAGATCATGATTTGAACAACATCTCACATTGTTTAATGGTTTTCACATTCTAAGTAAAAATAATGGATCTTTCCAAGAATTCATTCATGTCATGAATATATATTTCACATCATGAACCAGATCCTACAACTAACATTCATCCAAAGTCTTATAGAAAAAACCATTGGATCGCCTCTAACACCACTCAAAGCTGAAAATGGACCCTTAAAAATAAAGGAAAATTAACCTTAACAAAGATGTTATAATTATCCCACCATAGGAATTTATATCCTTAGAAATTCATATAGAATAAGTATGCCCCAAAAATAGGCAGTTCCACTACTCCCTCATCAAAAATTCACGCTCTCAAGTCTTGTGAGAATCTGATTTGTGCTTCCATAATAATTTGATCAACTGAATAGAATTCCCACACAAGACTTTCATCTGAGAATAAATGATCTATATTAGTTTCTCCACAATAGAAATATCTGACTCAAACTCAACCTCCTCCCAACTCAAAACATAGGAAGGATTATATTGGTACCTCTTGAGATGAGATATATGGAAAACAGAAAATATATCTATCATATGAGTCTGTAATTACAACTAATTAGCAACATTTACAACCCCCTTAGTGATATCAAATGATCCAACATATCTCGAAGCTAACTTCCACTATTTTTAGAGCTTATAATTACCCAACTAGGGAGAAACATTCTAGAAAACCCAGTCACTAATGAAAAACTTTAAAGGAAGAGATTACTGATACGCATATTATTTCTGCCAACTCAGAGCTGTAACCAATAATCGATGTATATCCTAAATCCTCACTGATGTCACTTGAACAAGAATTAATCCCATGAGAGAGTTATTGCTGACCTCTTCCCAAAAAATAGGTGACTTTCATGGGAGACCATACAACTCTTTGAATGGATCCATTCCAATTGATGATGGGTAAATATTATGATAAGAGAACTTGACTAGTCCTATATGATTGCCCCATGATCCACCAAAATCCAACATGTAATCATGGATCATATTCTTTAGAATCTATATAGCATGCTATGTATGACTATCCAGTTGTGGATGGTAAGTTTTACACAATCTTACTTGAGTTTTCATCACCACTTGGAGTCTCTTCTAGAATCAGGAAGTAAAATTGGGATCCCTATCAGAGACAATGGCATAGATAACTCCATGAAAAATCATGATCACCTGCATGTATAGGATACCCAAATATTCAAACTTGGTGGTGTAACACCTCTACCTAGGTTCCACTAAATCATTCCCCGAGTTGATTGGTCATAAAGTCCCTAGGTGCACCTCCCCATACACTAGAGGCTTCTGACTAATAGTGAGGGTTCATATTGGTGTAGTGGGGAGACTATACCCTCATAATCAGAGTTTTCCAATACTGAAATAAAAGAATAAATAAAATAATCATAATAATATGAATAGAACATCAGAATTAAATCCTAAAGATAGTATTAATATTAATAAAATTCAAAGTCAACATCATATAAAAAATGATAAGTATGTCATGGAGTTATACAAAATGAAGTAGGAAATACATGGTAGAAGGCATCCTATACAATACACAAACCAAAAGAAAAAGATACCCAAGAAATGATATCTCCAATATTATCATGATCTAAGGTTCAGTCCTATGTTTACAAGCTCCCATGATATAAAAAATCAAGCATCCTTGATAGGGTGCTTTCCCTTATCCCTACCTGCAATTATGAAGTATTTTTGGGTACCATGGGTGGTCCAAATAGTGTGTGCGATATACTTAGTAGGTCACCACCAATAGTGTCTATAATAAATTTTTCCCATGCAAATAAACTGAAACTGTGTGAAGGTAAAACATGTAAGATGTAATAAAAGGATAGATATAAAAAGGTCAAAACATGTGTTATAACATGAGTAGTCTAACGGATGAGAATCAATATATATATATATGGATTATCATAGAAGGTAGTAACTGGCTTGGCATACACCAAATAAGAATGAAGTGTTAGACCTATATGGGCTAGGTCCCAAGGAAGAAATAATGTAGACCTAATATCCATAAATATAAGTACATACAGAATTCATAGGTTTCATGCCTTGATTTCTCTCATCATTATCATACCGTAAGTAATCATACATAGGGGTTATGGGTTCCATACCTCAATCCCCTAGTTAGAGTCATATCGTTGATCAATGGGTGTCATACCTTTAATAATATTCAGTTCCATACCATCAATCAATATGTGTCATACCTCTAACAAAAGTCAGTTACATACCATTAATAAATAGGTTTCATTCCTTTAATAAGAGTCAGTTTCATACCGTTAATCAATAGTTGTTATGCATTTAATAAAATTTGGTGTCATACCGTTAATTAATAAGTGCCATAACTTTAATAGATTTAAGTACTCGACCTTAGACTATACATAATCTAGTCCATTCAACTAGAAATTCATTTTCATACATTCTCAATGATATTTTTGTTTTATATTAGACAATTATTTCATAATTCATACAAGAAAACCCATAATTATACAAATTGTATACTACTAAAATAGTATCCACTTCTTCCATAATAAAAAATGTTTTAATAAAACATGAATTATTTTTATGAAAAAAAATTATTCACAACATTCATATTGGATTATTTTTTTTCTTTCACCAATCCTTAATCACTCCGAAAAAAAATTAAAACTTAGGATGAGCAAAAAAATCTCACTGAGGGTCATATAAAGGAATAATAAATCATTAGTCCATGAATAAAAACATGTTCACAAAGTAAATAATATGCTCTTTTTCTCACCTTATGAAATCATTAGTTTCCTAAAAAACCATAGAAAGTATACATAGATCATAAAAGGTAACTTATGGAATCATTTTTATATCACTCTTACAAATAATGTATCTCTCTTAATTACATAGGGAGTAACTATCATGATTACACTTGGAATAACCATCGTAGTATATTCCCATAATCCCTTAGGAAAAACCAAACTGGTTAACTATTCCCCATTAACCAATGTATTAGATAGATATAACTAGTCCACCCACCCTCGGTTTATCATGGAATCATCCGCCATCATAACAATTCCTAAGAACCATAACATGACTATAACACATAAATATTTTATAAAAGAAACATTTTGACTGGAATAAATTTCCCATTTTTGAAATCAATTTTAAGAAGTCGCTTACTTATAAATAAAAAAACTTTATTTGAAAATAAACTTATGAACATGTAAAGGAAACATAAAATCAATAAGGCATCATGAAATCAGAAAAAAACCAATTGTACCATATAATTTAAAAAATACATATTTAATAAAAAGAGTTTACTTGAAAAGAGAATTTTTAAAAAGAAATTCACTTGAATCGGGTTCAACATCCTTAATAAGTGTTAAAACCTCCTATATAATGGTTTAAAGAGTGTTATTAATTTATTAAATAACTCTATTAATGTTTATATTATCTTACATGATCTTCTAATAACATCTTTTCTCCCATTTATTAATAATGTTTTTTTATTTTCATTGTTTCGGGTGCGCTTATTTCATGGTTTCCATGGTCAGTTTATTATGGACTTCCTTATCAAGAAGAAATGATACTCCATAATTGAGAACATATATATTTAGGTCATTTTAAACAATTATGAGTGAATTTTAACTTTCCATGAATGCGGTAAAGGGAAAAGAAAACTCATCATCTATGAATGCGGGGAATTTACACACCTTGGACAAAAATTTCGTTTTTAAGAATTAAAAGAAGAAAATAAGAGATTTTATGGTTTATATACCTTTAAAACAATAAATTCACAGTATATATATAATATTTTATTTATAATTAAATATGGATAGGGTGTTAGGATAAGGTATAAGTGAGAAATAATTTAAAAGACAGAAAGAAGAAATTTACCTCTTGAAATTTTCTCCTTGAGGACCTCCTTAGGAACTTTGAAGTGGTATTTTTGGAAGACCAAAAGCACTAGAATGTGTAATGGGATGAGGAGGAAGGAATTTGGTAGAGTATAGTCGAGAACGAAGGCTCAATGTGATGAAATTTTGTGAAGGGATGAGTCTATTTTTATAATTGAAGTGAGGGGAAACTTAGGAATTACTTAAAATATTAAATTATACTAAGTCTAATATATGTTTAAAGACATCCATAGGGCCTAAAAATCACATTATATCACATTGTCGAAGTAATCCTATAATTTTTTCCCTTTTAAAGATAAATTTTTTTATTTTTTAATAATTTAATTAAATATTTTATTCATGAAAAATATTTTTTTTCAAATTAAACACTATTCATAACTATGAGTTTTAAAAAATCAAGAAAAGGATTAAAATTTGAAACCAAAATTTTATTATATCTTATAAAAATCATATTAATCTATAGAATTCTTGACTTACCTTAAAAATCTCAAATGAAATTTATTTTATAATTTTTAATATCATTAATTTGATTTATTCATTAATTAAATATTAATTGCATAACCGTTGTACAAAACATTAAGGTAAATACGTGTTGCCTAAAAATTAAAAAAAAATCCATGAAGAAGAAAAATTTATTATCTTTCAAATAAATAATTATGTTTGAAAACAACTTTTGGAAAACCATATATTAAAATATTATACCAATTAAAAACTATAGTGTGAATAACTTGATTTCCTTTGAAATAAAATATTATAATGGGGTTAAAGTGATTAATATGGGTCTAAAATGTCCCAAATTTGAATAAAATTAATATAATTATTGAAAATTTCTTACATAAAAATATTTATTCATGTTTTGGTTCATTTCATGGTACTTACAATTTTAATTAAAAACATTTTATTTATTTTTCTTCTCCTTGCACAAGCCCTGTATCAGTGTTGAATAAGCATTAATGTTAATTATTTCATATATAAAAATTAAAAATAAATTAATATCAAAAAAATAAATTAATTTTTTTAAATATAGACATTTATATTTTTTAAATAAGTATATTTAATATTTTTCATGTCAACACAACTTCTTTAATTTGTTATTTTTTCTTTTCTTACCCTATGCAAGCATTGCACAGGCATTTGGATAAGATTAATGATATATAACTCTAAAATTTGAAACTTTCATTCAAAAACATCAATTATAGATAATAAATAATAAAAAAGTTGTGAAAATGATTTTGAGAACTCAGTTATTGACTATAAGGAACCAAATTTTGACATTTACAATGTTGTATAGGTACTATGTCGGCAATGACAATAATTTTTATACTTATCATGAAATAATTTATAATTTACATGTTCTGAAATATTTATATACAATATTTCTATTATAAAATTATAATTTATTTATTCAATAGATTTTATAAATTTTATATCATAATTATGTCTTCATGATATCATAAAAAGATACCATATTTTATAAAAAGACTGTATTATTTTACTATTCACCAAAAAATTAACTTTTTCATAAAATTATAAAAATATCATACTAAGATAATTTCAATATTATAAATTAAAAAATGAAATTATCTTTTTCAAATTAAAATTATATAATTTAAAAATTAACGTTTTAAATAAATAACCATATAATTAATAATTTATTTTAAGAATAACTTGAGATAATAAATAGAGTTATTTAATTCAAGAATACTAATAAATATAATAAAATTATTATATTTTTACCTTTGTTGTTACATCTCCCCCCCCCCCTTAAATTATGTCCTCTCAATTTATTCACTTATTAAAAAAATGGGGGTACCTTTCCCTCATAGAATTTTCAGATCCTCATGTTCCTTCTTCAACCATATAGATTTTCCACAGAACCTTAACCTGATGAATTACCTTATTTCACAATAATTTCTATTTATGGTTAAGAATATAAATAGGTTTCTTTTTATAATAAAGGTTCTCATTCAGTTGAACTAATTCTATGATCAAGACATGAGATGAATCTGGCACATACTTTCTTAACACTGATACATGAAAAAACATTGTGTAAACTCCAAGGGAAAGCTACTCAGTATGCAACATGTCCAACTTTATCCAGGATTTACTAAGGTACAATGTATTATGGTCATATATTTTCTTTCTTACCAAATCTCATATCACTTTTCCATGGAGATAATTTAAGTAAAACGTGATCACCTACCTCAAAAGAAATGCATTTCCTCCTGTTATCTTCGTAACTTTTATGCATGCTCTGATCTATCCTAATATTTTTATAGAACATATTCACTTTCTCAGCCACTTACCCTTCTAATTATAGTCCCATCAACTTCCTTTCCCTGACTTCATCCCAAAATTCTAGAGTTCGACACCACTTTAAATATAATTCCTAAAAAATATGTCATCTGTATACTAGAATGAAAACTATTATTACAAGATAAATCAACTAAAGAAAGATGATGATCCCAACTTCCCTTATAATATATTGAAAAAGATCAAAAAATATCCTCCAATGTCTGAATTTTTCACTCTAAATATTCAACATATTTATGATGAAAAGAAGTGCTAAAATTTAATTCAGTGGCCAACGTCTTCTGGAGTCCTTTCTTAAAGTTATAAGTAAACCTAGGATCACAATATGATACAATAGAGAGAGAAAATCCATGTAACCTAACAATATATTTGAGTTAAAACCGATAAATTTTATCTAAAGATACAGTATATCTAATAGTAAGGAAATATGAAGATTTAGTCAGTCGATCAATAATAACCCAAATCGCATTGTTACCTTAAGAAGTCTTTGGTATCCCTACTACAAAATCCAGGGATATATTTTCCTATTTCCACTTTGGCACTGTAAAAGGTTAATTCATCCCCTTTGGTAATTTTCATTCTTCTTTAACCTATTAAAAAGTAAAACATTTCATTGTAAAAATAATCAATATGTATTTTCAATCCATCCCACCAATAATACTCCCGAAGGTCTTTGTACATCTTTGTACTACCATGATGAACTGAAAATATAGAACTATGAACTTCACTTAATAATTATTTATTCATCTAGGAAATACAAGGCACACATAATCTCTTTAAAAATATGAATACACAATCTATATCGTCATTAAATTCAGGAAACTTACCTTTCTTAACCAATTCTACCTTTTTCAGTAAATCATGGTCTCTTTTTTGTGCTTGTTTAATTCTTTCTGAGAGAGACAATTGCACTAACACTTGAAATAAAATAGAGGAATCTCTTGCACCAACAACTTCCAGGAAAAAATTAATCAAATCATTAACCAAAGTTTCATGTTACAAATGTAACATGGTTAATGATGCATGATGTTTTTGACTCAAGGCATCCACTACTTTGTTAACTTTTCTCGAAAGGTAATTGATCGTGAAATCATAATATTTTATTATTTCCATCCATATTCTCTAACTCATGTTCAATTCCTTATGAGTAAATATATACATAAAACTTTTATGGTCAGTATATATTTTACATTTGGCTCCATATAAATGATTCCTCGAAATTTTTAAGCAAAAAACCACATCTGCTAATTCCAAATCATGTGTGGGATAATTTAACTCATGAGGTTTTAGTTCCCATGAAATGTAAAAAATTACCTAATCATTATTCATTAGAACACAACCATGTCCCTTTAATGAAGCATCACTATAGATGAAGAAATCACCATTTATCGAGGGTAAGGCCAAAACAGGAGCAATCATTAATATTCTTTTTAATTCCTAAAAACAATATTTACAATATTTATTGCAGATAAATTTAACTCCTTTTTGAGTTAACTTAGTTAGCAGGCTAGATAATCGTGAAATTTTTTTAACAAACCATCAGTAATAGCATGCTAATCCAAGAAAACATCAAATCTTTGTAACATTTGTATGTATTTACCATTCATTAAACACTCTTTTTTTGGCAGGATCAACTATGATGTCATCCTTATTAACAATGTTCACAATTAGAGAAGTATGTTCTAACCAAAAATCAAATTTTCTAAATTTTTCATATAACTTATTTTCTTTGAGAGTTTGTAGGAAAATCTTTAGATATTTTCCATGATCCTCATAAATTTTTAAAAACACCAGAATATCATCAATAAAAACAACCACAAACTTATCCTAAAATTTATGAAATATTCTATTCATAAGTTCCATAAAAACATTATGGGAATTTTTCAAACCAAATGGAATAACAACAAACTCACAATGACTATATCTAGTACTAAATGTTGTTTTTTTAAATATCACCCTCCTTTACCTTTAGTTGATGGTACCCAAATCTCAATTCAATCTTGGAAAAATACTGATCTCCCTAAAGCTGATCAAACAAGTCATCGATATGAGGCAAAGGATAATTATTCTTAATAGTGATATTATTCAAAGCTCTATAATCAATACAAATCCTTATAGAACTATCTTTATTTTTAACAAGACAAATATGATCACCCCATAGTGATGTTCTGGGAAGAATAAATCAATTATTAAGAAACTCTTATAACAACTTTTTCAATTCAAGAAGTTCCAATTGATCTATTTGATAAGGGATTTTTGAAATTATCTTAGCATCAATAACTAAGACAATAGTAAATTCAAATTCCTAATCAAGTATAACACTAGAAACTCATTAGGAAAAATATCCATGTATTCATTTACCACTGGAACGCCATTAATCTAAACAGTTCCCTTGTTTTCAATAACATGTGCAAGATAACTTTCATTTCCATATTTTAACAGTTTCTCGTCTTCCTGATATTTTATTAATGTTATGGGTTCATTCTTGTATACAAACTGAAAATATTTCTAAAAAAACTTCTTTATCTTTATAATCAATCTTAACATGCTAAACATAAAGTCAGCCCATACCTATAATAACATCAAACTCAACTAAGGAAAAAACAACAAGGTTTGCAGGTAATTTCTTTCCAAATAAAACAGAAAGATTATTATAATTCTTTTCTTCTTTAATATCTCCCATAGGTTATTTTTTCATAAGTTTTTATTTTATTTATTAAGGTGGAATTTCTAATTTACCAAAAAAAATTCAGGAAAAAAAGGAGTGTGTAGAGCTCATATCAAACAAAACATTAGGAAAATATGAGTAAACAAACAATACCTAATACCACTTCATTGGATGGACCAACATCTGCTAATGTAGTCTCAAAGTATTTCACTACACATTTATGCTTATATTCCATATTCTTTGCATCACTCAAGTTCCTCTTCAGACAATCGTTTGCATAATGACCCAACTCATTACATTTAAAACATTTCACTATCTATATATCAGTATTGTTCTTACCACCATTGTGATCTTTTTCATTATAGTTATGGTCTATGTTCCCAACCTTACCACATCAAAAACACTTACTAGACTATAAAAGGCATTCCCTAGTGTGTTTCTTACCAAAATTCTCAGAAACTGAAAACTTAATTTTCTTACCATCAAAATTATTTGATGTATTATTTCCTTTCTCCCACCACCTCATCCTCTTTTTATACTGGTTTTCAAAGTACACATGATCATTGAAAAACTCCATTTCCACCTTCTATACACATTGAACAATAATTTCTTAACTTTTGAATTCATTATAGGTTATGCCCTTTGATATTTTTTCATCAATCCTGAGTAAAAATTATTGATTTCACTATTAAGGTCTCGGATAAAATTTAGAGCACACCATGCCAATCGAGTGAAGTTTTCTTCATAAGAAGAAACTTAATCCTCCTCCTTTCTCAATTCCAAGAATTTTTTTCCATCCTAAGTCATGTCACCTTAGGAAAATATTTCTCAAGGAAAATGTTTTTTAATTCATCCCATTCCAAAAAATTAGTCTTCTTTCTATCCTTGATATTCTTGACCATTGACCACCAATGATCTACTTTACCTTCAAAATGATAAATAGAAAGACTAACCATTTGACGATATGAACATCCCATGACATTAAAATTTTTATAGGGATTTAATCTACCCTTCAACAACCACTAGGTCATAAGATCCACTAAATAAAGGTGGGTGTTTCCTCATAAAAATGTTCCACCATTGATATATTCCTCTGAGGTTGATCTATCTAGTCTCATGCATGGATGTCGCCGCCATTTATATCCTATGTCAACTGATCCAATACTGTTACAAAATGCTCAGTTCCAATTCCCACCATTCTATGTTATAGATTTGGAAAGATATTATCCTCCCAGTGTATTCTTACTTCAACATCCATGTTTCTTATATGGAAGAAAATTCTGAATAGACATGTATTTGATGAAGCAACATAGTAATCTTCAAATGATATATCACTTCAGCATAACCATAAAGTAAAAAACATTTATGGGTATTCTATTAATATTATCCTAACACCTAAAATTATCTAAATCATGCTTTGATACCAACTATAATGATCTGACCTTAAACATTACATAATGTAATTTATTCAATAAGAAATTCATTTTCATACATTCCCAAATATATTTTTATTTTATAGTTTTAGAGAATTAGTTCATAATTCATACATGCCAACCCATGATCATACAAATTGGATACTACTAAAATAGTATCCATTTCTTCCATAAAATAAAATATTTTAAAATTTTCATGGAAACAATCTTCAAAACATTCATATTGGATTCTTATTTTCTATTACCCGTCCTTAATCTTGGTGAAATTTTTTTTAAAACTTGGTATGAGAATAAAAATCTCAATAAGGGGCATAGAAAAAAAGAAATAAAACATTATCCCATAAATGAAAACATTTTCCCAAAGTAAATCATATGCTATTTATCTCACCTTATGAAATCATAAGTTTCCTATAAAATCATAGTTTTTATACATAGATCATAAATGGTAACTCGTGGAATCATTTTCATATCACTCTTAAAAATAATGTAGCTTTACTAGAAACATAGGGATTAACCATCACAATTACACTTGGAATAACTATCGTAGTATATTCCTAGAATATCTTAGGATAAACCCAACCTATTAACTCTATCCCTTTACCCAATGCATTGGAAAGCTATAATGAGCTCACCCAACCATGTTTTATCATGGAACTTCCTATCATCCTAATAATTACTAAGAATCATAACATGATCATAACATATAAATTTTTCATAAAATAAACATTCTTGAGGAAAATAAATTTTCCATTTTTGAAATCATTTTTAAGAAGGCATGCACTTATAAATTAAAACATTTTATTTGAAAATAAACTTTTCATCTTATAAAGGAAATATAAAACCAATAAGAAATCATAAAATTGGAAAAAATATACTTGTGCTGTATAATTTAAAGAAATATTATTTAATAAAAAGAGTTGAAACTTGAACAGATAATTTTTTAAAAGAAATTCCCTTACCTCACATTTTACTTCCTTAAAAATTGTTAAAACCTCCTATATAATAGTTTAAATAGTGTTATGGATTTATTAAATAACTACATTAATGATTATATTACCTTACATGATCTTCTTATAACATCTTTCCACCCATTTATTAACAATATTTTGTTATTTCCATTGTTTCGGGTGCGTTCATTTCACGGTTTCCATGGTTAGTTTATTATGGACTTCCTTGTTAAGAAAAAATGATACTCTAGAACTGTGAAAATATATATTTAGGCCATTTTAAACAATTATGAGTGAATTTTAACTTTCCATGAATGCGGTAAATGGAAACGAAAACTCATCATCCACAAAGGCGGTGAATTGACACACTTTGGACAACAATTTCGTTTTTACGAATTTAAATAAGAAAATAAGAGATTTGATGGTTTATATACCATTAAAACAATAACTTTACAGTATATATATGATATTGGAGTTATCATGAAACATGGGATAGGGTCTGAGTATAAGGTATAAGTGATAATGAATTTAAAAGAGAAAAGGAAAAAATTTACCTCTTCAAAATTTCCCCTTCAAAACCTTCTTAGGAACTTGGAAGTGGTCATTTTGTGAGACCAAAAGCACTAGAATGTGGAAAGGGATGAGAATAATGTAATTTTTAGAATTATATTCTAGAAATAAGGTTCAAGGAGATGAAATATTTTGAATGGATGCATCTCCTTTTATAATTAAGGTTAGGGGAAACTTAGGAATTACTTAAAATATTAAAATATAATAAGTCTAATATTGGTTTAAAGACTTCCATAGGGCTTAAAAATCAAAGGATATCACATTGTCAAAGTAATATTATCATTTTTTTCCTTATTCAATATTTTTTTAATTTTAAAAAAATTAATTAAATATTCTATTCATGAAAAATATCTTTTGTCAAATTAAACACTATTCATAACTATGACGTTTAAAACATCAGGAAAAAGATTAAAATTAGAAACCAAAAATTTATTATATCCTAGAAACATCATATTAGTCTATAAAATTTTAAAATTACCTTAAAAATCTCAAATTACATTTATTTTATTATTTTTAATATCATTAATTTTATTTATTCATTAATTAAATATTTACTACATCATCGTCATTAAGGTAAATATTTGTTGCCTAAAAATTAAAAATAAATTTCCATGAAGAATAAAAAATTATTAGATTTCAAATGACTAATTATGTTTGAAAAAAACTTCTAGAAAACCATATATTAAAATATTATACCAATTAAAAACTATAGTGTGAACAACTTGACTTCCTTTGAAATAAAATATTATAAAGGGATTAAAGTTATTCATATGGGTCCAAAATGTCCCAAATTGGAATAAAATTAAAATAATTGTCAAAAATTTCTTATAGAAAAATATTTATTCATGCTTTTGGTCATTTCATGGTACTTATAATTTTAATTAAAAAAATCTGCTTGCACAAGTACTGCATCAGCGTTTCCTAAATATTAATGTTAATACTTTCATATATAAAAATGAAAAATAAGTTACTATCTTAAAAATAAATTAATTAGGTTCAATTTAAAAATGTATATTTTTTCAACAAGTATATTTACAAATTTTTATGTCAAGACAATTTCTTTAATTTGTTATTTTTTTTATTTCCCTCTGTAAGCATTGTGTTGGCATTTTGATAAGATTAATGGTATATAATTCTAGAATTCAAAACTATCATAACGACAACAATTTTACATAATAATTAACAAACAAGACATAAAAATGATTTTTAGCACTCAATTATTAACTATAAGGAACCAAATTTTGACATTTCCAATGTTGTGTGGGCACTATATCGGCACTGATGATAATTTTTATAATTATCATGAAATAAATTATAATTTACATGTTATGAATTATTTATATACAAGATTTATCTTATAAAATAATTATTTAGTTATTAAATAAATTTAATAAGTTTTATATCATAAGTATTTCTTCATGATTTCATACAAAGATACCTTATTTTATAAAAAGATTGTATTTTTTTACAATTCACCAAAAAATTAACATTTTCAGAAAATTCTAAAAAATTAATACTAAGATAATTTCAAAAGTAAAAATTAAAAAATGAAATTATTTTTGTCAAATTAAAATTCTACAATTGAAAAATTAATTTTTTTAATTAAATAACCATATTATAAATTATTTATTTTAATAATTACTTAAAATAATAAATATAACTATTTAATTCAAGAATACTAATAAATATAAAAAAATATTCTATTTTTAACTGGGTTGTTACAATAGCATATAGTTTCAAACAGTTAATTAATATAAATAATAAGGATATGTTAGTTTCCATACCCTGATACAATCGTCAATATAAAAATTCACAAGCCAAGGGAATATCTGTCTCATTACATTATTCATTTAATCCAGCCATTTGACTATTTTTTTTAAAAATTAACGATGTGGCAAGGATAAT
This sequence comes from Viscum album, assembly GCA_963277665.1. NCBI lineage: Eukaryota > Viridiplantae > Streptophyta > Magnoliopsida > Santalales > Viscaceae > Viscum > Viscum album. Next base: position 2,116,036,121 of record OY728161.1, on the reverse strand, counting down.
AACATGGCGATGAGGCATGTCCATCTCCAATTGACTCCTTTAATTAAAAATGGGATCCCACTAAAGGTGGCGAGCTCACACACCCTAAGGGGTAGTTCAATACGTTCAAATAATAGAACCCACCTCAAAGGTGGTTCGAGTCAAGAATAACAACCTCAAACCACATTTAGGTGCTATAAGGGAATCAAAAATAGGGTTTAGTAATTAATTTAAGTCTTACTTTTTAATTTAATAGTGATGTTTGGAAGGTGTAGTGTGTGTACGCTGGTAATAGTTTAATAAATGGTGAAACCTTAGGGAAAAGATATAGACCACCTACCTTATGCATTTGGTAAAATACCCATCTAGTATCGTCCCTTTACTCAGCCTAAATTGGGAGAAAATGGAAGAATAGATAAATACCCTAAAAAGAGTGTATGTAATCTCACACCAAAATATCACAAAATAAGGAAGAATAAATTGAGAAAAGAAGATTGCAAATCTATGTTCTTACTGATGACGATACAATGAGATAAACAGTGTTCCAATTAGAGGTCAGATGGAAGAACGTGATTTATTCCAAGCTTTAGACCATTAGAGAAGCTCTTATAGAGGGAGAGATGATGTGTGAGATAAATGAGAGGAGAGAGAGTGAGGAAAAGAAAGGGGTTTGTCCCTTTAAAAAAGGCATTTACATAGTGTGTAACTTTACACATCATCTAAATATGGGGTTTTTCCCTGCCAATAAAAACCAACACACATTGTGTATTTAAATACATGTCATGTATTTTAATACACATCATGAATTTGGTTTGAAGTCAGGAAATATACCTTTTCTACCTTCCCTCAAATACAAATTGACCTACGTAAAAGCGTGGTTTCCTGATTTTATCCAAAAATATGAACTCAAAAAGGGTTTAACTAAAAATTAAAGGGATCATACCTCATAGGAAAAATTGGGATCTTACAATCTTCCCCCCTTAAATAATATCATCCCTGTCTTTCCCTTCCAAGGTCAGTAAACTATCATCTGAAAATAACTCCAGCCACTGATCACATACATCGGTTTCTCACTCCCAAGTCTCGTTATATACATGATCATGCCTCCATAGCACCTATATGAAATTAATTAACCTTCTAAAAAGATCCTTCATGCTCCATTCCATGATATAAATAGGGTTCTCCCCAAAATAAATATCAAAATCAAGGTCCACCTCATCAGGCTATAAAACATGAGGCAAGTTTGAGTAGTAATAATGTAACTGAGAAACATGAAAAACATCATGCATAGCCTAGTATTTATTAGGAAGTACTATCTAATATGAAACTCATCCAACCCTTCCCAAAACCTCAAATGGTATAACAAACTGAGGTGAAATCTTACCTTACCACCAAAAACATTGATGCCCCAGTCAAGTCGATACACGTAAGAATACTTTATCCTCACCCACAAACTCCAGAGGTCATAGGTGACTATCAGTATATAATTTCTTCCTCGATTGGGCTATATCCATTCACTTATAAATTAACTGAACCTATTTTGAAGTCTCCTGAACATTATGAGGTCCAATTATCTTTGCCTCACCTACCTCTATTCAGTATAAAGGTGAACAGAACAGCATACCGTATAGAGCCTCATAGGGAGACACCTAAATAAAATCCTAAAATCTATTATTATAAGAAAATTTGGTTAATGGAATATATTTCTCCCAAGAACTTCTGAAATCAATGATTCATGCTTGGAGAATGTCCTTTAATACATGTATAACCCTTTCTAACTGGTCAGAGGGTGAAAGGTTGTGATCAAAAGAACCTATGTACCCAAATCTATCTATAACACCTTCTAGAATATCAATGTGAAACCGACATCCCTATTTGAAAGAATAGTGCAAGGGAACCTATGTAAATGTATAATCTCATAAACATACTATCTCCCAATATCATCTACTAAGAAGTGCTCCTTGATAGGTAATAAGTGAGAAGCCTTCGGAAGCCTAACAACAATCACCCATACTGCATCATTGAATCAAGGGGATCTTAGTAAGGTGGTCACAAAATCCATATCAAAATTATCCCATTTTCACTTAGGAATAGTCAATGGTTGTAAATCCATGTTGTTCTTTGTTGTTTTGCCTTCAATTACTGACAGGTGGAACACCGAGTAACAAACCTAACTATCTTCATTTTCATCCTCAACTACCATTATTGACGGTGTAAGTCATGATACATCTTGGTAATATTGGGATGTACTTTCTATATAGAGGCATTAGAATCTCATATAAATTTCTCCTAGACATCTGTATAAAACCAGATGCATCCATGAATGCATAATAACTCATCCTCATTAATGATACATCCCAGTGGTGGGTCCTCACCTGAAACATTCTCCCTTAGGGATAGGCCTTTGGGATCTGATAACTGTCTCAGCTTCACTCTTTTTAGACATAAATAATTCACTATCAAAGTTGTAAGGATGGGATATTTTTGATGATCCTATACCTCTACATGCATCTCAGAAAATAGATCCATCAACTACCACACACTACTTCCCTCCTGAACAGCCTGTGTTTATGTCCTTCATCTTAAAGCATCTGCCACAGCATTACCATTCCCTGGCGTATAGGAAAGATCAAAATCAAAGGACTACAGGTAATCAACCCACCTTCTCTGCCCAAGAATCAAGTCATGATGCATACATATTTATTTGATACTCTTTTGGTATTTATACAACACAAAACATTCTCCAAACAAGTAATGCCTCTAAAAGTACAAGTCATGAACTATGTCTGGTAACTCAAGATCTTACATCAGGTAATTCTGCTCATGATTCCTTTGTTACTAAGACTCATATGAAATGAATCGGTTATACTGCATCATAACTACTCTTATCCTGATACCTGATGCATCACAATAAACTATATAGCTTCTTCCTAACTCTGGTAGAATCAGGATCGACACTAAATTCAGCCACCCTTTCAACTCCTGAAAGGCTATATTGCAAGATTATGAATATATAGACTCCACACCCCTCTTACTCAAACTAATAAGATGTTATGTAAGGTGCGAGAATTCCTTTATAAATTTCTTGTAATATCTAGCTAGCCCTAAGAAACTACTTAAGTGAAAAATGGTTTTGGGATGCTCCCAGGTAACTACATCTCTTTCCTTCTCTGGGTCAACCGGTACTCCTACATCTGATATTATGTGACCCAGGAAGTGAACCTAATCAATCCAAAAGTGTAATTTTGTGATATTAACATACATTTGGTGCTCTATAAATGAATTAAAAATTATCTCAATATGTTTGGCATGGTCATGTTGAGTATTAGAATACACCAAGATGTTATTTATGAAGACCACAACAAATGAATCCAAAAATGGGTGAAAACCCGGATTCATCAAATCCATGAAAATGGCTGGTGAATTCGTGAGACTAAACCACATAACTAGATATTCATAAATACCATACCCACTATATAATGTTTTATCATGTATTTTCGGAGGTCTAACATGTACCTGGTGATAGCCAGACCTCAAATAAATCTTTGATAAAACTCAATCTCCTCAAAGATAATCAAATAGGTCTTCTATATGAGGCAAAGGATACCAATTATTTACAGTAAGATGGTTCAATATTCGATAGTCCACACAAACCCTGAGGGTTTTGTCTTCCTTCTTGGCAAAAAGAACCAGTGAACCCCATAGCAAATACTAGTGCATAAATGGTTTTCCATGCCGGTTTTTTAGGATTTTTCTGGTTGGTTTTTAAAGGAAGTTATTATAGGGGACGTACAAAATAATTCTTTTGCATCATTTAATTAAAAATGACATTATAAATAATATCTTCAATTGGTTTTTCAATTTGTTTATTGGATAACTAACATGAAAAACCATTTATCACGTCAGTTATTTAAAATAAACGATGTGATAAATGTTTTTTAATGTTGTTTATCCAATAACTGATGTGAAAATTAGTGCGTAATTTGTTTTTCACATTAGTTATTGGATAAAAGATGTGAAAAAATTTACCCGCACTTTATCATGTCAATTATTTTAAATGACCAATGTGATAAATGAGTTTTCATGTTGATTGTTGAATAACCAACATAAAAATAGTGGGAAAAAAATTCATGTCAGTTATCCAATAACCAACATGAAAAACATATGATCCATTTATCACGCCATTTATTTAAATTAATAAACTTCATAAATGGTTTTTCACATCAGTTATTGGATAACCGGTGTGAAAAAAATAATTAATTTTTTTCCATGGTGGTTATCCAATAACTGAAGTGAAAATAATTTTTTTTTTAAAAAAGAGTACATTCATTCAACATCCACTACAACAGAAGCTAGAAAACAGAAAAAAAAAAAAGGCAGTAGAAAAGGCAGTAGAAAAACCAACAAAATACACATACAATTGAACTTTCAAATAAATTAAAAACCAATCAAATATCCTATGCATTATATGACCATTCATCATAAAAATTATACAAAATTAATATAGAAATAATTTAACTTGAATTTTCAATAAAACATATTAAATATTATGGAAATATTTATAAATAAATCTAACCTTATGAAACTTTTTTATTATCCCAATTGAAATTATTTCATACATGAATACTAAAAAATAATATCCACATTAAATTAAACCTTTTTGTTTATGACACTATTTCAAAGAAATTTTAATTTAAAATAACATTTTTAATTAATATATCCACAATTTAGTAATTGTAAATGAAAATCCACCTTAGATTTTACAAATTTGATCTTAGTCCACTTCTTATTTGTTGTATCTATAAATAAATTCCATGACCTATTTGAAAATAATATGAATATAAAAAATTATTCATTGTTATATAATCAATTATTAAAATAATAAAACTTACATGTTCAATACATTCTTAAAATTTTCTCTCACATCACTATGGATAGAGCATAGCCAATACAATGTCTTCTCTCTTGGAAAAAAAATGCCCAACATCTAATGACCACTGATATAAAATAAAATTTAATATGAGTTTTTAATATGTTAAGTGATATATAACACATTTTGAGAAAAACATATTCCATATCGTTCAAGATATGGAAACATCCAACACTGAATAATGACATTCTTCTGAAATATCTCAGCTATATAAATTGTTCTTTCAGCATCATTCATTGTCAAAGATATAGGAGGAATAAATTGAGGGTCCATAAATCCATATACATATATCTTGTTATGATATGTACACATTTTATATAGATACCTAATACAAATTATACATAATTATAAATTTTCAATAAATTAATGGAAATAAAAAAAATTGACTTACCTGGAAAAAACTTGCATCATATTGATGACCAATTGATCTCTAGCTACAAACTCCATGATATCATTTTTCAAAAGCCCCGTAGTCATTGCACATCCAAAAATAACAGCATCAAATGAAATTTTATATACTTACAATAACAAATTTGATTGTGTTTAAAAATTGATCAAAATAAGAAGAATTTTTATCTGAAGTCATGGAACTTTGAATTTTTTATTGTCTATATAGTATTTCATTACCTTTAAAGTATTATTGTAAAAAATTAGATAAATATATAAACTTTAAAATTAGAAAACAAATTTACTAAAAAAATGAAATAAAATATAACATATATACATAACTCTATGGTAATATGTCGATGTAGTCCAGATGGAAAAACTAAAAAATGACTGATACTTTGTCCAACTATACTCACTTCATATGTAGGACATGGTATTTTTTCTGATCTATCTATAATATCTTATACAGTGACCTTATGATGTTATATCTCAATCTAACAATGATTAATGGTATTGTTGATATAATATATCATCCCATATGCAACAATATATTGAGGATCATCAACATATAACTCACAGTAACTTGGTAGCTTGGGGGAAGGGGTGTTGGGGTAGGATAAGGAGTGGGGTCTAGAAAATAGATGTGTGAGCAGGATAAGAAAGAGTGGGATCTACTAGCATAGGTGGAGGAGTCAGATCAGTAGGACGAAACTATCCTTGCATGTCTGTAAATATCACCTGTACCGAAGCTCTGATCTTGTCCTCTATCATCACTTCAATATCCTGAACTTTGGATTCCAAAGATTACATATTTTTTATAAACATTCTACCTTGAAGAAGCTTCTGAACATGGAAACCCTTTCCTTATCGATACACCTTCCAGGTATCCTCATACAGGACCTAGGTGTTCAGGCTTTCCCAATGTTGCAGCTAAAATATCTTATCTACCCTCAGCAATAAAGACCCCCTATGTGCTCTGGTCCTCAAGAGAATCCTGTATGGAATATTTGAAAATCTCTGTAGCAGTGGTGGAACTGTATTGGCGGCAGCACTGTAGCGGCGAAGGAACTATTGTAGGATACTATTGCGGAAGTGGTACTATAGCAGGTACTATAGCTGTGCGGGGGTACTGTAGTATTATTATTCACAGAGGGACCTTTGGGCCAAAAAAATGGGCTTTCAAGCCTTGTATTCAGGCCACTTGGCCTTGGGCCTTCGGGCTATGTATTGGGTCTCCCTCTACCCTCTAAAGAGGTCTTTACTTTAATAATAAATTGAGCCTTTGTCCCCAACCTTTTTTAAAAAAAATCGCAATATATAATGATTTTATTTTACTTTAATAAATAAATAAACATATTATAATCTTATTAGCTACAAATATTGATTATTTTGTAAGATATTGTCTTTTTTTCCCATTCGATCCCTCTTCCATTTTTCATGTCTAGTGGGGGGAAGGAGGGGTAACCTCTCCAGATCTTGATGACTCATCTCTCAACTTATGAATTTTTTCTTCTAGAATGTGTTCTTCCAATAAAATATATCCTCCCCAAGATAATGTATGAGGGTATACATTTCTATCTTGAATCTCATGATGATATCTCTTTGATTACTATAAATTAAGAATTAAGAATAAAGAAATCATTAACATGGTCATTAATATAAAAAATAATCTAAAAAGGTAACATTTCACTTACTAAAAACTCTTTTAATTGTCTCTATTCAAAAAATTGTTTCCATGTATCTTCATCTATAAATGGATATAAATCACATGGATTTTCATGTTGTCTATTCCCAAAAATGAACTGTGATGTGGGGGGTGATTTAAAATCCCTCCATCTCCTAGTTGCCAATGATAAACATTTCCTCTAGTGTCAGGTATATCATATGTCATCTGATAAGAAGGGGAAAACATATATTACTATAAACATTTCAAGATAAGTAGAATAATAACAAACAAGCTTACCAAAATAGACTCCCACAATAGTGATGGTGTCACTTTTTCAACACTTCGCCAATATTCCAACAAAATACTAACTTTTCTTATAGCCTGTACTAATACAAAAGTCTTGAATTGTTTTGATTTTATACCTATTAGAATATAATTATCATAAAATTCCAATAGTATCCTCTATTCCTAGGTACAGGAAACTGATAATTTTGGTAAACATGTGGTTCCACGTTTACCAACCCTCAAACTCTTTTTTCCCTCGTGGAAGTAGATGTCTCATGGAAACAAGGATAAGGATACTCATCAACATGAGAATGTGTAAGTTCCTCCCTAGAGGTATGAGTATGGCCATCTTTAGAAATATGTGGTGGATTATAGGATTAATCTTCCATTATCCTACCAATCAAAGCAGCGTCAATTAGTACAAAAATATACAAATACAAAAATTACATACAAATGTAAATAAAAAATTAACAATTATCAAACAAAAAGAAAATAAAACTAAAAATAACACATTTTTATTCATATTTGTTATATTTAACTAAAATGCTAAAAATATTAATGAGAGATGAAATGACATAAATGAATGAAAACTACACAATATTAATTAGACATGGAATGATAGTAAAAATTCAAAACTTAATAAATCATTTTTACAACAAAAATAATTCGTTATAATATACTCTTATACAATATATTTTATTTTTATTTAAAATTTTAAATTTAAAATAATTGTTTTTAAACAAAATCATTTAATAGATAAGTTACCTAAGGTTAAACATGGAAAACTAGACAAAACTAAACTAATATGAAAAAAAATTAACTTATTAGTTATAATATGTGTTTTAATAAATAAAATAAAATAAAATTATCTAACTTATGAAATTTAAAAAATCAAACCATAATTAAACATATGTTACCTATAATATTAGGAATTTACTAAAGATTATTTTCCCAAATTTCTTCTTCATGATCATTCCGTATGCCACAAACCATGTATTTGATGTGTTCATCAATATTATTTGTTAATAGTTCAATGGATGTAGGGATCTCAAATAAATCAACATCTTTGTCAAGTTTATCATCACCAACATATAATTTTTTTCCTTATAAAACAATATCCCACTACATATGAGATTGATCAAGAACATGTAAAATTTGTTTAGAATGAGTTTCCATGATAAAAGAATTATTTGTGTATCCCAATTTATTCAAATTAACTAGTGTCATTCCAAATTCATCATGTTGGACATTGTTGTTACCGATAAACCATTTACACTTAAACACTAGAACTTGAAATTTAATGTAATCAACCTCCCATTTTCATCAATGACTCCATAATATGTTGTTAATACATAGATTGGGTTTTTGTCTTTGGCACTTGAAAAATGAATTTCTTTTTCAAACACTGACACACTACTATTTTGAACTACACTTCTATTATATTGATCTTTCGTATGAAAAGTATAGCCATTAATGTCATACCTAGATTATGTTATCAAATTTAAACATGGACCACCCACTAACCATATCAATGTTTCTGATGCATCTAGTTTCACAGTCTCTTTAAACCATAGAGAAAAAGTTTTGTTATGCTCATTCAAAATCAACATATCTTTCTTCTTTGGATAACTTTGTTTCAACTCATTAATATGCAATGTTATATATGGTTGAGCATCATTTATGTTATTCAAGATGTATAATTTTACCATCTTTATATGTTCACCTGTAAACTATTTGAATTTTAATCCACAAATCCCCTTTCCCCAAAAATTAACTCGTTTATGGAAAGATGTAGGTAAACTAATGTGATCTACGTTAGACAAATATCTTGTACAAAACTCTGAAACCTATTCATAAATATACTTCTCAACAATGGATACTTCAGGTTGATTTTGATTCTTAACATATCCCTTTAATATATTCATATACCTTTCACAAAGTATAGAAATCACTTCATTCTCTAAAATGTTCAACGCTTTCAAATCAATTACCTTATTACTAATTAAATTGAAAATAATAATTCACCTTCATGATAGTCATTCTGACATGGGTGGGAAATATTCCATGCAATGTAACTGGTATGATTTATTACATCATGATGTGATAGTCATGATATTTCATACCTATCAACTTCAAATCCTTTAAAGACACAAAAATTTTAACATTTTAAGAATAACCATGTAGAACTATGATATCCTGAAGATGTTGAAAAAAGATAGTTTTATTCCTCTTGGATAAGGTATGACAAGTTGGGGGTAGGAATTCTCTCCTTCTATCAGTAGTGGGATCCAACTCCAAATGTATTCCCATTAAGATTAAATCCATTATTTCATTCAACCCATAGTTAGTATTTCTTTTAATATATAACAATGATCCAATAAAACTTTCACATATATTCTTAACCACGTGAAAGACATCAATTTTATGTTTCACCTCATGATATATCCAATATGGTAGCTCAAAAAATATTGACCGTTTCATCCAAATATTTCTATCTTTACTAGATTTATGTGTCTTTCTGAATGTCACATAAATGTTTTCTACCCTCTCAAAATAATGATTATTTGATAAAGGTTTTAGAGAAATATCAAATTCTTGTGATCTATTGAAAGCCTTTCTCAATCTTATATAAGATTAGTCCATAGGAAAAAACTTTTGATTAACCATGTATATTATTTTTCTCTCATGATGCAATTGATAATATGAATTATGTTGTTCACAAATTGGACAAGATTTATGCCCCTTAACATTGTATCCAAAATAAATCCATATGTTGGGAAGTAATTTATAGTGAACATAATCATTTCATGTAGTTTAAAATATTCAATTTTATAAGAATCATACACCCTTATACCTTCCTCCAATAACAATTTCAAATCATCAATTAATGGTAACAAGAAAAAGTCAATATCATTTCTAGGCTGTTTTGGTCCACTGATCATTAAACTCAACATAACATATTTTCTCTTATACAAAATTCAAGAGATAAGTTTTAAATTACCAATAAAATAGTTCATGAACTATTTGTGCTACTAAGGCTTCAATATAGATTCATTACATCTATGCACATTCCAATTCTGAGATTTTATACTTCATTTTAGAATGTAGGAAACTGGTGATCAATTTTCTTCCATTATGGAAAATCATCTAGACGATGTATTTTTTCATCACATATCCACTCATAAAAATTCAATATTAACCTTTTTTCATCATGTTAATTATCAAATAAACATTTCAAATGAGTAATTATAGGAAGATACCAAAATGATTTTGTAGCGTTCTCTAAAACTTCTAAATCTACTAGTGATTTTTCTTTCAACTTATCCTGTGATGTCCCACATTTATGAAACTCTGATAGAAATTTTTTTTCTTTCCTATATAGCACACAGTTATCCTGGAAGACATGTATTTTCTTGTACCCCAATCCCATCAGGCATAATATTTTTTTGGCCTTATAATGTGAATCTGGAAGATTGTTATCTTTAGAAAGAATTTCTTTCAACAATTGTAGAACCTCTTTAAAACTCTTATCACTCCATCTATGTTTTTTCCTTTAGTTTTATCAATATTAACATCATCAATAAAACCGTATATTCCATATAACCCAAATATAATGGTTTTTTCGGAATCACCATATAAAAGCTCAATTTTCAGTTATTTATCAATCACCTCTACTTTAATATCATGAATCACCTCATCAAGTTTATCAAATTTATAATCTTATAAAGCACCATCATCAATAGATTAAAAATTATTTCTGGTTTCACCATGCCAAATACAAGGGTTGTAACTTGAATTAAAACCATGGAAAATTAAATGATCTTTGATCTCTATGCTTTTCAATTTCTTCAAATTTAAACATTTTAGGAATTTACGGAAAAACATATCGTTTTTTGAAACATTTTTCTTAGTAAATTTCAAAAAATCATCGACACCTTCCTCATATTCGGGACCTATTAGAGGTGAATTAATCCAACTTCGATTCATTATCTATAGAAAATATCAAAAATAAATATAAAAAACAATGCTATTAATTTTTAAAATATTTTAATTATAAATGAAATTGAAAAATATAAAAAACCAATAATGGAAACATTTGAAAGAAAAATAGAAAATTTTTATGAGAAAATTAATTCATACAGAAATAATTACAAAATAGATTCCTTTTAAAAATGTATTAAGTAAAAAAATGAATATAACCTTATTAATTTATTAAAAAATATATACAATGATATCCATAAAAAATATCCATAAAAAATATATAGAATGAGAAAAACTAATTCATAGTTGATTATTTATAAAAATAAAAAATTTATTCTATATTGTAATTAACAATATAATCTAATCATAAATTGAGTCTTAGTTTAAAAAATGTCACATTAAATAAAATTAATAACTAATTAACACATTATTAAATCAGAAGTAGAATATACAGTCCCAATCATGTGAGGTGTGCATAGAGAATTCAACTTTAACTTGTTTTATTAAGTTATAGACCTAAAAAATAGTTATCATGTTTGATTTTTTTGTTATGTTACTTTCTTAAAATTGAATAAATCATCTGGGAAAACAAAAATGGAATTATAATTTAAAATATAATTTATATTCCACTATCATGAATTTAGGGGATACACTAATATAGTGAAACTTTGAATCCATCAGAAATCAAAAGCTTCTGATGCCAAACCAGGATAGGAATTTTTCACATAGATTTATTTAAAATGCATTATCATATTTGGTTCACAAAATGAAAGAGTAAAAATATGGTAACTATTCCATAATAACACAAAGGGAAATTTTTTGTTCTATTTGGTTCATAAAATAGAATAGCCAAAAATAAATATTACATTGTGTGCCCATGTCAAAGGTATTAACTCATTTAGATTTAGAAAAATGTTGTTCCATGAAATAGCTAGTTCAATATCCAAACAAATGAATGCCATTAAATATTAAAGCAAAAACACCATCATATTTTTCAACAATCATCAAAACCAAACCATCATCAAGTGAAAAACCCATTATTACTACTAAATTGAACTTGCATGCAGAGGGTGGTGAAGGTTTCTTAGTCTATAGTTCTAACATTGGGATAAATTAAAAAAAAATAAAAAGAAAATAAACTATCAATGTGAGAATGACCAAAAAGAACACTTTGTTGAATACACAATGATGATTCTGAAAAAACTCGAATGTATGAATATGGTAATGCGAGAATGAAGAAAACCTGGTTGAACAATCATTGGTTAGAGATTTGAAGCCAAAGAATGTCTGAAAAGAGAGAAATTAAAATTTTTGAGGCTTAAATCATATCAATTTTTGATGCATAACTCAAGGATGATGAAATCCTAAGGTTAAATTTAAATCGTAAGGAAATATTTGGACCACCATATCGAAGAAACCATAAATTTAGGGCTTTGGCAAGAGATAAATGTGATCTCTATTGTGATAATGGAAGGCTACGTAATGAAACCCTCAAGCGATACATAAATTTGTAAAAGATTTTTTATGTCAGTTAAATTATAACCGATGTAAAAAATAGATTTCACATCGGTTATATTGAAACTGATGTAAAAACCCAATATTTCACACCAGTTAAATTATTTAACCTACATGAAAGAGTGGAGAATACACACTTTTTCATGTTGGTTTTATGAAAAGTGATGTGAAAAATTCAATTTTCATGTCGGTTTTCATAAAACTAATGTGAAAAGTTAATATACCCAGATTTTCACGTCGGTTATAAATAACCGAAGTTAAAACTACACCGTGAAAAATAATTTTTTTTACTAGTGAAAGTATTGTTCTGTATAAAACTCGTATTTTCTAATTCCTCTAGTTATCTCTTGAGCTTATCCAACTTGGTAGTGTCCATCCTATAAGGAGGAATGGACAGCGGTGCAGATCCTAGAACTGTCTCAACAGATAACTCCACCTCTCACTCAGGAGGTAAACCAGGAAAATCATCTAGGAATATGTCCTTAAAATGATCTACTATAGAAGTAAAATTATCCTGATATGTTCCCTAGTCATTCGCATGTAGGCTAGAAATTTGGTATATCAAAACACCAAAACATTGATGCTATGGCCAATCTCTACCACCCGAGACATCCCATTCACCCTTGTGAATATAAGTAATTACATCTGGTGATGTTAAATACACCCTATGATGATAGAAATCAACATAGTTATGATAAGGAACTAACTGATCCATCCCATGGATGACATCAAAGATTATCATCTCAAGGACAAAGAAGTTCCATAAAAATTGATAGCTTCCTATCTCGTGGAGAAAGCCCATATTGTCTTACACTCTCAAAATGCACACCCAAAGAAGTTTCAAGGGTCATCACCCCACATAAGTACTAAATTTTGATCATGATTCTTTCTAAAATAGCCATATAAATAAAGGAATTTGAAGACCTTGTATTAAAAAAAACAAAAACAAGTTCATGACTCTAAAATAATACCTTAAACCATAGAAGATTTGGTACTCTTCTCCCTTATTACATATTGCACTGCATAAACCTAGCTCATTCCATGGACCTAAGATACATCATGATTTCCTTGAGCATACCCACTCTATCAACATAAAAAATAGTTTCAAGATCCCCCAGCCATTACCACCTCCTCATCCTGATCGACCGATATATCTTTAACTCCTATCTTGATGTAGAGCTACTGATTCTACTCCAGGGCCTGGAGTCGATGATGATCCTCTCTCACTAGACACTAGAGGAAGTATTCTACAAAATTGATATAAATGGACCATCTTTCTATAGGATTGTCACTTGACTCGAGCCTTATCACACTAAGGTTTCACATTCCCTTCTTTTCCACACTAATGGTATGCTACAAAAATATCAGTATGTGCACTCTGACTGGTACTTCATGAGAGTTCTTGAATTGATGCTTCCTTACAACAGATACCGCATTACTAGGTTGAGAAGCTATCCCACTCTAATCTAAACCTCCAACTTCCCTTAGCTTATAGTCAGTAATAACATCTTGGTTTACTATCTCAGACAAGTTATTCAACCCAAAAACATTCACCTGGGATTAAATTGGATGCATGAGCCCATCCTCAAAGTGTCTCACTCTCGATGGCTCTTCGTCATTATAGATAGAACCAAAACATGATAGATCTATAAAATGAACTAATAAATAAATAACAGATAGAGAACCATGATTAAGGTTCCTGAAATCCCTAGCACAATCATCCCTCAAATTCTCAGAGAAGAAGAGATCATAGAAACTAGATTGGAAGTCCCTCAAAAACATTTCCCTATGTCGATCTACCTGGTTCTAAACATCACACCATAGTTTGGAAGATCCTTGTAAAATATTCATTTTGATATTGACCCTTCTCTCAGGATGTGTCCCTAGATGATCAAATATAGATAAGAAATTATCAAGCCATAACTCTGCAGCTTGGGTGGCACCATCCTCTGAAAAAGTAGGTAGATGTTTCTGCTGAAACTCTCACGTCAACTCTTCCATAGAAGATGTGGGTCACCAAGCTCCTTGTATAGTCTTCATAAACCATAATAAACCATCTTGAAACTAGGCATCATCACCTGCCTCAAGAACAACAAGAGGTACCACATGTGGAACTACAGGAGGTAACACAGGTGGCTCAGGGCCTACCACATCCAGAGCATGGTCGTCGCCACTCTCTTAGTGCTTGACTTTAAGACATCATGATGGAATAGATCTAAAAATTAAAATCACATTAATCAGATTATATTTAATAGTGGTAAATATTACAGATATAATAATAGGATAGGAACAATACTTCTTATATAATATTCACACCCCCTCTAGCTGCTCCTAAATCTAGGTATGGGTGATAAGGTTAATCATAATGAATCACGAGAGACACTACCTACTACCCACTACTAAGGTAAGGTCTGGTTCAATCTTTCTATTCCATCATATAGGTACCGGTATATGAACTTTCAATTTAAAATTATAGAGTAAAATATAATTTAAGTTCCAAGTGTAATACCTAGTTAATAGTGACCACATTTAAATAATGATTTAACTTCTTGTATTTATATAATAGACAGGTTATCTGAAATACCATTTCCAATTTATAAAAGTACATGCATTATAAATTACAATTGGTAGTTCATATAACTGTATTCACACCTTTATATTCAATAGAAAAATTAAATAGTTAATATGAGATGATTTTAATAGATGAATCACCATTCCCAATTTATATAGGTACATACACTCTCTAAATCAAAAATGACATTCATATATTCAAAATCAACCAATGTTTTAGTCTATGTAACCTTAGTTACATAACTCAAAAATATAATAATTGATTTATTAAGGTGTCATTATCAAATTATATGAGAAAACATGCCTTTATGAAAATCAATTTGTCTTTGGAGGAAAGGTAGTAGAGGGTTGAAGTCTAGATGCAAACTAAATTCATGATGTGTATTAAATACATGACATGTATTAAATATATGATGTGTATTTAAATACACAACATGTATTCAAGACATGACCTGAATTGGTCTGGCCAAGCCAATTCATGACGTGTTTTGGTTTTTCCTAGGAGGGTAAAACCCAAGCTTTACATTACGTGTAAAGTTAGAAACCATGTAAATGTCATGGTATTTTTAGAGGGTCAACCCCCTTTATTTTCCTCACTCTCTCCCATATATTTTATCTCCCATAACATCTCTCCCTCCATAGGAGCTTCTCCAATGGCCTAAATCTAGGCTTGGATCCTGTTCTTTCATCTGACCTCTGATCGGAACACTGTTGGCCTCATCGGGTCGCCACCGATAAGAGTTTTGATTTGAAGTCTTATTTTCTCAATTTATTCTATCATCTAATTCATATAGGGACAAGGTAATGTTCCCGATCATAGATTATTTATTATTTATAGCATGAGATATTTGGATAACAGGACTGAGCCTTGACTCATGATGCTATTAGAGATGGCCTTTATTGGTCGTTTTTTATTTTGGTTTGTGTATTGTACTAAATGCATGCGGCCTACTACCATGTATTGCTAGATTCCTTTTATATAACACCATAAAACTATGGGCATGTAAAATATGTAGGTTATAACATAATGATATATATACACAGGTCAAAAACAGGTGTTAAGACATGAGAAGGCTAACATATGATCTTCAGTATATATATATATATATGTGTGTGTGTGTGTGTGTGTGTGTGTGTGTGTGTGTGTGTGTGTGAATTGCCATAGCTCATAGTAACTGGATCGACATATGCCAAATAAGAATGAAGTTTCAAACCTATATGGGTCAGGTCCCAAGGTGATAACTAGGGTAAGCTAATATCCAAAGATATAAGTACATAAGTAAGTCATAGGTTTCATGCCTCAATTTCCCTCATTAGTGTCATGTCGTAAGTAATCATACAAAGGTGTCGTAGGTACCATACCTCAATCCCCTAGTCAATGTTATACCATTGATCAATGGTTGGCATACCATTAATAATAGCTAGTTTCATACCGTTAATCAATAAGTTTCATATAACTAATAAGAGTTGGTTTTATATCATTAATCAATAGGTGTCATAACTTTAATAATATTCAATTTCATGTTGATAATCAGTAGGTTTCATACCTTTGATAATAGTCGGTGTCGTACCTTTAATCAATAGGTTTAATTCCTTTAATAGTAGTCAGTTTCATGTCATTAATCAATATAAATAACAAGGATATGTTAGTGTCCATACCTTGATACAATCATCTATATAAAAAGCCACAATCCAAGGGAATATCCATCTCATTCCATGATTCATTTAATCCAACCATTTTACCATTTTAATGGAATTTAATAATGTGGCGAGGAGGTGTGTCCATATCCAATTAACTCTATTAATTCAAAATAGGTTCCCACTAATGGTGGATACCTCACATGTCCAAATGGGCGGTTCAATACTGGAAAATAATAGAACTCACCTCAAAGGTGGTTCAGGTCAATATTCACAACCTGCAACCATATATAGGTGCTATAATGGAATCAAAAATAGGGTGTGATAATTAATTTAAGGATTACTGTTTAATTTAAGAGCCATATACATATGGTCTGGCATGCACATGATGATGATAGTTTAATAAATGATGAAATTCTTAGGAAAAGATATATACAACCTACTGTATGCCTATGTTAGAACACTCATCTAGTATTGGACCTTGAATCAGCCTAAATCAATAGAAAAAAGAAGAATATATGAATAACCTAAAAATAGAGAATATCATCTTGCACCAAAATATTATAAAAGTTAGAAAAATAAACTGATAATATACGATAGTGGATCGAAGATCTTACCGGTGGTGATCTAATGGGGCCAATGGTGTTCCAGTCAAAGGTCGGAAAAAATAACAAGATCCAAGTCTATCTTTAAGCCATTAGAGAAGCTCCTAATGAGGGAGATATGTTGTATGAGAGAAATGAGAGGGGGAGAGTGGGAGAAAGAAATGGTTTTGGACCTTTAAAAAAACTGTCATTTACATGTCATGTAACTTTACACATCATGTAAAGATTGGGGTTTTCCCTCCTACGAAAAACCAACACATTTTGTGAATTGGCCTGGACAAACCAATTTATGTCGAGTATTAAATACAAGTCATTTATTTAAATAAACATCGTGTATTTCATACATGTTGTGAATTTGGTCTACATCTAGCCTTTATCCCTCTTCTTCCTTCCCACCAAAGATAAATCGACCTTTCTAAAGGCACGGTTTCTTGGTTTGGGACAAAAATATGATCTCAATAAGGTTTTAATCAAAAAATTAAAGGGACCATGCATCATAGGAAAAACTAGGATCATACAGTCTTCCCCCCTTTAAGAAACTCATCCTTGAGTTTCCCTTCTAAGGGCAATAAAGTTTCATATAAAAATAACTTTGGCCACTAAGCACTTACATCAG
This sequence comes from Viscum album, assembly GCA_963277665.1. Classification (NCBI taxonomy): domain Eukaryota; kingdom Viridiplantae; phylum Streptophyta; class Magnoliopsida; order Santalales; family Viscaceae; genus Viscum; species Viscum album. The sequence goes on along the minus strand of OY728161.1, from coordinate 2,116,017,948 downwards.
CCTCTCACTCCCAGGTCTAATCATGTACATGTCCATGCTGCCACAACACCCACACTAAAGGAACTTACCTACCTTGGGGAGAATTTATGATCTGGTCCATGATATGAATAGGGTTCGCCTTAAAATAATCATCAACATCAAGTTCCACCTTATGAGGATAGAAAACATGAGACAGGTCTGAGTAGTAATGAAATAATTGAGAAAAATGAAAAATGTCATGCATAACCCGGTATCTATTAAAAAGTGTTATCTAATATTAAACCTTTTCAAAACCTCAAATAGTCCAAAAAACCAAGGTGATAGCTTACCTTGCTGCCTAAAATGTTGATGCCCTAGTCTATTCAATTTACATAAGAATAATCATTACCCAACCTCGAACTCAAGAGGTCATCAACAATGATCATCATATGATTTTTTACTAGACTAAGCTGTAGTTATTCACTTTCGAATCAACTGAACCTGATTTGAATCCTCATGAATGAGATGAGTTCCAAGTAGAACTGACTCACCTACCTCTAATCATCACAAAGGTCAATAGAACGGCCTACCATATAGAGCCTCATAATTATCCATCTGAATCATATCGTGAAATATATTATTATAATATAATTCATCTAAGTGAATATGTTTCTCTAAATAACTTATTAAATCAAGGAAACATTCTCATAGCATGTTCTCTAATACATGTATCATCATTTCTAACTTTCCTTCATCCTAGGGGTGAAAGGTTGTGCACTAAAGTACCAGTGTACCCAAATAATTCTATAATATTTTCTATAACATTGACATCAAATGGGTGTCCCTATCAGAAAAGATGTTTAGAGGGACCCCATATGAACGTATAATATTACAGACATACAGTCTCCAAAAATAGTCTACTAAGAAGGTCTCTTTGATGGGTAAAAATTTAATGAACTTCATGAGACTGTCAACAATCATCCAGACTGCATCATTTCATTGGGGGGATCTTGATAAGCCAGTCAAAAAATCCATAGTGACACCATCCCATTTCCAATCAAGAATAGAAAATGGGTAAAAAATATACTATTCGTTAGTGTTTTTTCTTCACCTGTTGAAAGGTGGAACATCGATTAACAAACTTAGTTATCTCCCTTTTCATCCCTGGCCAACAGTATTGGCGGTGTAAGTCATGATATATCTTGGTAAGACTGGGATGTACTAACCATATAAAGTCATGTGAATCTCATATTAATTCCTCCCGAATGTCTGTAGGAACCCACATGTGTCCATGAATGTGAAATACCTCATCCACATCAACAATCCATCCTGGAGGTGGGTCCTCACCCAAAAAACTCTCCCCTAGGACTAGGCCCTTAGGATCTAATGGTTTTCACATCTTCACTCTCTATAGAAGAGAATAATTCACTACCAAAACTATAAGGATAAGTTATTTATGATGCTTCTAGACCTGTACGTGTATCTCAGAAAATAGAGCCATCGAATTCCACTAACTACTACCCTCCTAAATAGCTTTTGTCTAACTCATTCGTCTCAGATCATCTACTACGTCATTGTCTTTCCCTAACATATAGTAAATATCAAAATAAAAGGAGTGAAGGTGTTCAACCCAACTTCTTTTCTTGATATTCATTTCATTCTATGTATAGATATATTTGAGTCTTTTTTGGTCTATATACACAATAAAACATTCTCCCAAAAAGTAATGTCTCTAACAGTGTATGGTGTGAACTATGGATTCTAAATTGAGAGTGTGCATCAGGTAATTCCGTTCATGAGGCCTAGTTTTTCAAACCCCATATGCAATGACTCAGTCATCCTATATCAGAACTACTCATATCCTGATATCAAATGCATCATAATAAACATTATAGGTTCTACCCAACTCTGGAAGAATCAGGATCGGTGCTGAAGTTAGTCTCTCTTTCAGCTCCTGAAAAGATATCTCAAAACTTCTGACCATATAAAATTCACAACCTTCTTAGTCAAACTGGTAAGGGGTGATGAATGGAATGAGAAATCTTATATAAATCACTTTTAATATATATTTATCCCCAAGAAACTGCATATGTCCAAAACATTATTGGGATGCTCCTAGGTAACTACAACTTTCACCTTCTCTGGGTAAACTAATACTCCTGCCTCTGAGATGATATAACCCAGTAAGTGCACCTTATCAATCCAAAAGTGTCATTTTGTGATATTATCATATAGATAGTTCTCTCTTAGTGTTTTCAAAACAATATCAAGATTTTTGGCATGGTTTATTTGAGTATGAGAATACACCAAGATTTCCTTTATGAATACCACTACAAATGAATCCAAAAAAAAGGTGAAAACCTTGATTCATCAAAGCCATGAAAATGGTCATCACATTCATGAGAAAAAACGACATAGGTATATATTCGTAAAGACCATACCTACTATAGAAAATTGTATGAAGTATTTCTGAAGGTCTAACACATATCTGGTGATAGTCTTACCTCAAATAAATCTTTGAGAAAACTCAATCTCCTTAGATCTGGTCAAAGAGGTCATCTATATGAGGAAAACATACCAGTTCTTCATATTAAGCTGGTTCAACTTTTGATAATCCACAGAAATCATGAGGGTTACATCTTCATTCTTGGAAAAAAAAGACCTATGATCCCCATGGAGAAGTATTGGTTCATATAAAAATCTTTTTTTATAAATCCTCTAACCATCTATTGAGCTCCTAAAGCTCAGTATTGGTCATCCTTTAAGGAGGAATGGACACTAGTGCAGCTCCTAGAACCATATCAATAGAGAAATCCATATCTAATTTATGAGTTAAACTAAAAAAGTCACTGAGGAAGAAATCATTGAAATGATCTACTACATGAGGGAAGTCAGCCTGATATGTCCCCTAGTCATTCAAATGTAGACTAGAAATCTGGGTTGTCACACCAGTAAACCCATGATGCTCTGGTTCATCTCAACCTGTCTAGGCATCCCATTCACCCTTGTGAATATAAGTACTTCCCTATGGTGATGCGAAAGACACGCTCCAATGATATAAATCAATATAGAAATGATGAGAAAGTAAATAATCCATCATAAGGATGACATCAATACTCATCATCTCAAGGAAAAATAAGTTCCATAAAGAGCAATAGCCACCTATATCAATGGGTCATTCCCCACATTAGAATACACTCTTAGAACATACACCCAAAATAGTATCAAGTGTCATAACCTCATAGAAGTACTAAATTTTGATCATGAGGCTTTCCGTAATAGCCACAAAAATAAAATAATTTCAATCCCATGTATCAAACAAAACAGTCACCATGGTAGATGGTACTAAAATCGTACCTAGAACTATAGAAGTTCTATGACTCTTCTCCCACCTCTAATGGCCCGAAGGCCTTTATTTTTTATTGATTTTGATAATCCACCTTTCAAGGGTTGAGGTGGAACCCTTACAAGGCCCGTAGGCGTGAGTATTACATGGATTGTAGGCCTTAGAGGAATTCATTGCCTATAGGCTCAAACATTACATACAACCCAGAAAAACTACTTGGAACTGCTCCTCCCTAGCATCTTCATCATGAAATCAACTCTCCACCTTCGCATGGTTGTTCAGCTAGGCATTCCTGTGCATGCACAGGCTTGTCCCGATGGCAGGTGTCATACCCTCTCATTCTTGCAATCCATTTAGCTTCTGCTATGGTGAAAGCTCCTTGCTCATCCTCCTTGTAGATCTTGTTCCTTGTAGGTTGTCTGGTTTGCATCTGCACTTAAGGTGGCCCAAAGGCCTTGAGGTGGCACAAAGGCCTTACTGACCCAAAATCATGGGTGCCCTGAAGGCCTTACAGGACTCAGGGACCAAATCGATGGCCCGAAGGCCCAAACGGGGGCATATTCTTAGCTGCTACAGTGCCAAACAGTGCCTGCTGCAGAACCTACTACAATACTGCACAGTTCCTGCTACAGTACCTGTTACAGTACTACACAGTTCCTGATACAGTTCCTACTACAGTACTGCTACAGTACCCGGAAATTCTGCCTCCACCTGGATTTGATCCCTAGTCATTTGTTGCTAATGCTAAGAAAACAGTGTCTAGATCCCCTATCCATGACCACCTCCTTATCCTAATCAGTCAGTAGCACTCCAGCTCTCAACCTAAAATATAGTTGTTGATTCTGCTCCAGTACCTAAAGTTGATGTTGATCCTCTCTCACTATCCACTGTAGGGAAGATTCTAAAAAACCATTATAAAGGGTCCATCATGTCATAGGATCGGTGTTCAAATAGATCCTTCTCACAATGAGGCTTCACATGCCCTTTCTTTCCACACTGAACACATACTACAAAACTATCAATATGTATACTCTGACTGGTACTTCCCTCACAAAAGGTCTTGAAGTGATGCTTCCTACCACCAAATATTGCACTACGGGGTCAAGAATCTAGTCCACTCTAATCCATACCTCTAGCTTCTATCAAGTTATGCTTGATAATAAGATCTTAGTTTACTATCTTAGATATGGTACTCAAACAAAAAACATTCAACTAAAATAAAATATAATGCATGATCATGTCCTCAAGAAGTATCACTCTTGATGGATTGTCAGCATTATAGATAGGCATAAAGCATTTTAGCCCTGTAAAACGAACCGATTAATCCATAACGGACATATAATCCTTATAGAGGTTCATCAAATCCCTAGAACGATCAGCCCTCAAAGTATCAGGGAAGAAGAATTCATAGAAACTTTATTGGAAGTCCCTCCAAATTACTTCCCTATACCGATCTTTTAGGTTTTTAACATCCCACTAGCATTTGGTGGATCCTCGTATTATATACATCGTGAGCTCAACCCCCCTATCAAGATGCGTCTCTAGGTGCTTGAAGATAGATAATACAATTTCAAGCCATAACTTTGCAGCCTGAGGTCCACCATCTCCTAAAAAAGTAGGTGGATGCGGTTTTTGAAGCTCTCACGTCAACTCTATCATGGAAGAAGTAGGTCACAAATCTCCTTGTATAATTTTTATAAGCCGTAGGTAACCATATCGAAACTTTTCATCATCAGCAACATCAAGAACAACAAGATCCACAATGATTGGCACTATAAGAGGTAACACAGGTGGCTCAGGGCCCACCTCATCTGAAGCATGGCCGTCACCACCCTCCTAGCACATGACTCGAGGATGTTGTAGTGGAATACTTCTACAAACTCTAATCACACACCTCATATGATATTTGATAACAGTAAAGAAAACTGATATAAGAATAGTATGGGTACAAGTCTTCCTATACAAGATTCAAACCCCTCTACCTTCTCCTAAAACTAGGTCTGGGTGATAAGGTTGATCATAATAAATCACGAGATATGCTGCCTACTTACCACAACTATGGTCGGGTCTAGGTCAAGCTCTCTGTTCCACTATATGGGTCCTGATATATGGACATTCAATTGAAATTTATATATAAAAACACCCTTTAAGTTTCAATTGGAATCCCAATTTAATGACCATCACATTTAAATAAATATTTAACTTCTTGAATTTACATAATATACCAGTTATCTAAAATAACATTCTCAATTTATACAAGAACACATTTTATAAATTGAAATTTTTAGTCCATATAAATTCATCTATGCCTTTACATTTTATAAAATAATGCAATAGGTAATATGAGATGATTTTACTAGATGAATTTTCATTCCCAATTTATAGATGTGCATACACTCTCTAAATTAAAAATTACATTCATATATTCAAAATCAACTAGCATTTCAGTCTATGTAACCTCATTTTCGTAACATAAACATACAATAATTGATTAATTAAGGCGTCATCATCAATTTATATGGGAAAATGACATTTAGTTTGATGGTGAAATATTAATAATTAATTATTAAATCCTTTTTTCTTACAGAAACATTAGTTTCATAACAAATATATCAATCTAGGCACATCCAAAAAATATCATGCAATCAGGAAATGCACCTACATGGCATGACACAATGCATGACATATCAATCCTATAAGGTGCCTAAAATGATTCATGATTAATGCTTCCTTGCTGGACTAGTCTAAGGAATAAAATGTAATCCAACATCATTATAATAAAAATAACATAACATATCATGTGCATCACCCGATGGTGAAATCAAAGAACTATAACAAATATAATCCAGAACATCAAGTCTCATCCTAGGTAATTTGGATTTTTCCCTATATGTGGGTTAAATACTCTCAAGAAGAGGCTCGTTACCAAATTCAACACATCCTAGTCTTTTTTCTACCATCTCAAAATAATTAGGCAAAGAAAATAAACCTTTTGATACCAATTTGTAATGCCCCAACCCAAGTGCCACTAAATAGTTCCCCGAGCCAGTTGGTCACAAGGCCTCAAGTGTGCCTCCCCATATGCCAAAGGCTACTGACTAGTATGGAGGATCCATGGTGGTATAGTGGGGAGACTATACCCTCATAATCAGAGTAGCCCGGTGGTGAAATAAAGGAATAAATAGAATAAGGATAATAATATAAACCGAATAATAGAAGTAAATCATTCAGATAGCACAAATAATAATAAAATCTAGAGGCGACATCATATAAAAAATGATGAGTATTTCACGGAGCTATAAAAAAGGAAGCAAAAAATACATGGCAGTAGGTATCCAATACAATACATAAACCAAAAGTACAAAATTCCAAAAAAAAATACTACCCTTAATAGCATCACAAGCTAAGGATTAGTCTTTTTCTCCCATGATCCCATGATATAAATAATCAAGTATCCATAAATAAGTGTTTTCCCTTGTCCCAACCTACATTTATGAAGTCTATTCAGGTACCATGGGAGGCCCAAATAGGGTGTGAGATATACTTATTAGGATACCACCAACGGTGTCTATAACAAATTTAGCCCGTGAAAATAAAATGAAAACATGTGAAGGTAAAATAGGTAAGTTGTAACTGAATGATAGATATAAATAGGACAAAAACAAGGTTTATAACATGATTAGGATAACAGATGAGAATCAATGTATATATATAAAAAGTGTCATAGTAGGTAGTAATTGGATCGATATATGCTACATAAGAATGAAGTGTCTGGCCTACATGGCCCTAGTCCCAGGGTGATAACTAGGGAAACTTAATATCCAAAGATATAAGTATATACAGAAGTCTTAGGTGTCATGCCTCAATTCCCCACATTGGTTCCATAATATAAGTAATCATACATATAGGTCATAGGTTCCAAACCTCAATCCTCTATTTGGTGACATACCCTCGATTAATTGGTGGAATGCCTTTAATAATAATCGATAACATACCGGTAATCAATAGGTTTCATACCTTTAATAAGATTCAATGTCATTACATTAATCAGTAGGTTTCATACCTTTAATAAGAGTCAGTTTCATAACATTAATTAATAGGTGACATGCATTTAATAATAGTCGGTCTCATACCATTAATCAATAGGTGTCATACCATTAATAGCAGTCGGTGTCATACCATTAATCAATATAAATAACAAGGATATGTTAGTGTCCATACCTTAATACAATCATTAATATAAAAATCCAAAAGTCAATGGAATATTCATCTCATTCCATGATTCATTTAATCCAATCATTTATCCATTTTAATAGAATCTAATAATTTTTTGAGGAGGCATGTCCATCTCCAATTGACTCTTTTAATTTAAAATAGGTTCCTACTAATGATGTCAATCTGAAACACCCAAATGGGTGGTTCAATATTGGAAAGTAATTGAACCCCCCTCAAATGTGGTTCAGGTTGAGATTGACGACCTCTAATCATGTCTAGGAGCTACATGGGCATCAAAAATAAGGTGCGATAATTAATTTAAGGCTTATTGTTTAATTTAAGAGTGACATTCGGAAGGTCTGACATGCACAAAATAGTGATACTTTAATAAATGAAAAAACCAGAGGGAAAAGATATAGACCACCTACCTTATGCCTCTAGTAGAACAATCATCTAGTATTGGCCCTTGGTCAGACCTAAATTGGGAGAAAACTAAAGAATAGGTGAATACCATGAAAATAAGGCATATCAGCTCACACCAAAATAACACAAAATATGGAAGAATAAAATGAGAAAAGAAGATATTGAGTTGAAGCTCTTACCAATGGAAATCTAACGAGACCAATTATGTTTCACTTGGAGTTTAGATGAAAGAATGAGATCCAATCCTATATTTAGCCCATTGGAGAAGCTTCTACAGAGGGAGAGATGTTGGGTGAGAGAAATGAGAGGCTAGAGAGTGAAGAATGAAAGGAGTTCTACCCTATAAAAAACCACAGCATTTACATGGCGTGTAACTTTACACATCATGTTAAGATTGGGTTTTTCCTCCTAGTAAAAACTAACACACATTATGAATTGGCCTGTCCAGACCAATTCACATTGTATATTTAATACTCATCATGAATTTGTTCTATAGCCAGGATCCATGCCTCGGATACCTTCCCTCTAAAGAAAAACCAACCTAATTAAAGGTTTGGTCTTTGGGTTTAATCCAAAAAGATGATCTCAACAAGGGTTTAACTGAAAATTAAATGGACTATACCTCATAAAAAAAACTAGGATTTTATAAGTGGTGTCCCTGATCAGAATAAAATGAACTGATTTCATCAACCGATTAATCACCACCCAGATGGAATTTTTTCCTCAAGGAGTCTGTGGAAATCCAACGATAAAATTCATGGACAAATCATATCATTTCCAAACCATCACTAGAAGAGGTTTGATCAGACCATAAGGCTTCAACCTCTCCTCCCTTATCTACTAGAATGTGTAACAGTGAGACACATAATCAGTAATTTTACACTTCATACTTGACCATTTCCATTGCTTCTTGGATACTCTTCTAGAATTATGAAGTAAACTTGAGATCCTTGTCAGAGAGAATGGTAGAGGGAAACCCATGAAACCTCACAATATCATGTATGTGTATCTTACCATAATCTTTAAACTTAGTGGTGTCCCTGATCGGAATAAAATGAATTGATTTCATTATCAAATAAATCACCAACCAGATGGAATTATTTCCTCAGGGATTCTACAGAAATCTAACAATGAAATTCATGGACACATCATCTCATTTTCAAACCATCACTGAAAGAGGTTGGAGAAGACTCGAAGGATTCAGGAACTCTACCCTTATTTTTTGGAAGGTTTAATAGTGGGAAACATAATCAACAATGTTGTGCTTCATACCCAACCATCATAAATGTTTTCTCATGTAATAATACATCTTTATAGTGATAGGGTGAACGAAAAAATAAGAACTATGACAATAAATAAACATTAAATTCTTAAAGGATGATGGGATGAGAAAATGATCCCCAAAGTAGAGAAGACCATTAGAATAGAGAGATCAACCAAAAACAGCCTCCCCACCAAATATGGTTTTCCTAATTCCCCTAAATTCATCATCTTGTTGTTGGATCTCTAAAATAAAATCAAAGAGATGTGGTGGTAACTCAGCACTAGTTAGAACCATACCTAAATCATCCTCAAGTGTATCTAGATGCAACTGAGCAAAAATCCCCATAAGGTTTCAATCCTCCTTCGATTCCAAGATATTCTGTGGTAGAATTTTCCTAATAAGAGTGTCAGTAGTGACATTACTTTTCTCTGAGGTGTAGGTGATTCCAAATTTGAATGTCAATAGATATTCCACTCACTGACTCTATATAAGATTCAGGTCCTTTTAATAAAATATATAGTTTAAACTCTTATGATTAAAAAAGGTTTTTATCCTCTCCCCAAATATATAGTTCTTCCAAAATTTAAATGCATGCATAATAACTGTAAGCTCAAAATCATGAGTGGTATAGTTTGTCTCATATGGTTGAAGCTAATGAGTGTCGTAGGCAACATAATTATCATCCTACAAAAGCATAAAACCCAGACCAACACCAAAAAAATCATAGTATACCACATACCCCCTAATGGGCTTAGGCAAGATCAAAATAAGAGTTGATGACAGGATTCATTTTAATTCCACAAAAGAATCCTGAAACTTAGTGTCTAAATTGAATTTCATCCTTTTTGGTAAGAGTACTCATAGGAGGTGATAACATTTAAAAAACATTAATAAATCATTGATAGTATCCAACAAGACCTAAGAATCTATAAATCTTGAAGATGTTTTGTGGATCTTGTTATGACAAGATAGCCTTCACATTTTCAAGATTGATTGAAATGACATGTTTTGAAATCACGTGTCTCAAGAACTTCACTTCTTGGATCTAGAAATTGAATTTTTTTATCTTTGAATATATTAAATGACTCCTCATGATTTCCAAAACTAGATTCATATGGTGATCATTCTCAAGTTTGGATCTTGAATAACCCCGGATATCTTCCACAAGCACCATGACGAAGGTGTTGAGATACTGATGGAATATATGGTTCATCAAAACCATAAAAACTTTAGGATCATTAGTTAGGCCAAAATGAATTAAAAGATATTCATAATGGTCATACATGCTTCTGAAAGTAGTCTTCAAGATATCAGACTCTCGAACCTGGAGCTAATGATAACTCAACTGAAGATAGATTTTCAAAAACCACTACACTTGTTTTAACTGATTGAACAGGTCATCCGCACAATGAAAAGGGCGCATATTATTAACAGTCATGTAGTTTCACTTTTTATAATCCTTAAAGAGATGAAAATAACCATTATCCTTTTTGGAAAAGAGCACAATGGATACTCGTGACGAAACACTAGGGAGAATAAATACCTTCTCAAGGAGATCATCCAACTAAATCTTAAAATCTTTCATCTCAGTAGATTTCATAAAACAAAAGGTTATAGAAATCAGTTATGTACCCAACACCATATCAACCATGAAATCTAGATCCCTCTTTGGAGGAAGACTAGAGAATTCATCTGGGTAAACATCAAAGAAATACCTAACAACCAAGGTAAGGTCGCAAAGAGTAGAAACGCTATCAGTCTCAACTATAATGACAGAAAAAAGACTCTAGAGATCTAGGTGGGAAGGTCCTACATGACCGAACCTCGTGTACCTCTCTCTATAAAACACCTAAGAGCTCTCATCGACAATAGTGAATGAGACATGCCAATGATAACAATCAATCTCAATGTGATGATCAACTAGTCAATCCATCCTGATGAAGATGTCGAACAAATCCAGATCTAGAACTAAGATATCTCATACTAACTCTGCATCAACTATCAATAGAGAACAAACAAGACAACAAAACTTCTATACCTACCTCTTTCAAATATTCATTTCCTTCTCCATAACAAAATACATGAGCTCTGTCATAAGATTCATCATATCAAAAGAAAGGGTATATATAAATGAGTGTGAGGCACCTTGTAAGAACATGGTTTTTTATGAGGTATGGATCCTTTTAATATTTATCTATTTTTTTTTACCTAATATGGATGCCTAATGAGATTATAGTTGTTTAGGGGTGTATAGGGATTTTTCAGATCTCAGAACCCTGGCCAATAGAGGAAAGGACCGGGCCACACGGTTAGTAGAAACTGTGTGATCCATTCCGTACAGTTTCCCAGACCGGGTGAGGGCTGGACAGAGGGCCCAAGTAGGGTTGCACGCTCATACGAGTATCTCAACAAAATGTAGCAGAGGGTTTAGCACAGTTTATGTATGGTTAGTAAAACTATGCACATGAAACTGTGTAGGTTCCCACCTTATTCAGTGGGAGGCACATGGTTGGCGGATAGTTTGACCAATCGTGCAACCCAGATATTTTGGGTAAAATTACATTTTTCCCTTAAATTCATTTTAACCTACCCCTATGTCTCATTTATTTTCTAGTGGATAACAGCACTTGTTTTCCTCCCATTAAGATCTCTTGAAGATCTCTCCTAGTTTTCTCAATATATTTTTTTTCTGAGCTCTGATTTTAGAACCGTTGGTCTTGTTGGATTCTTCTAGGTAATCTCTTCAATCATTAATCTTGTTTCGTCATTATTCTTTCTATCAGTTGCACTATTTTGGTGCGAGCTCTTTTTCCCTATTTTTAGGGTGTTGATCCGTTATTTATATTTCTTTCGATCTAGGATAAACTAAAGGATAATACTAGATGAGGATAGTGATACGAGTATATGGTTGGTGGTCTAAGACTTATCCCTCAAGTCCCTCCATTTTATAAACTGTCATTGTTGTGTGTATGCTGATTTCATCGGGCGTTGCCTATTAAATTCATATGTCATGATTATAATCATCATGAAAATATTCTAGAAACTTATTCATAACCGTTATTCATACCATTTGAGTTTATAACCTCAACGCTTGCCACCCCAAGTAGGGTGATCCTTTAATTAGACCTCTAGTGGTTTGTTGTGACCTTCCACACCGCCATTTGAGTGTGCTTTGACTTGGCCTTATTAAATATAAGTGTTACAATTAAATGAATGAATCGTTAATGGATAAAAAATTATAGTATCACTTGACCCTTCTAAGGTGAGTGTTTCAAATTACTCAATGAACCTTTTATTGGTTAAATGGAAAGTATATTATAAATATCACTTGGCCTAGTTAATTATAAATGAATTGCATATAGTTGTATGTCCTTATCCCACCTTTTCATTATTATGAAATGTGAAGGAATGAATCAAATGAATGAATATGGAAATAAAGTAATAAATAGTTGCATGTCCTAATTATCCTTGTCACTTAGTATGGAAAGAATTGAAATAAACCAACTGACTTATTAAAAGGCATAAGTATTACATGGCCTTAAATTAAATAGTGAATTGTGTATAAGTTTCATATTGTATATAGATATTTTCATATTTATAAGAGTATTTATACTTGATCTATGCCTTGGATTCTTGAGGTAATTCCTTTAGCAAAAATATGACATCATTCAGATTCAAGGAGTTAGTTTTCAAGGGAGATACCCACCTTGGAACATGGTCCTTGTCTACTAGTGGATGTCTGGCATGACACCATAGGATCCCTTCACTGTCATTTAGATATTAGGATCTCTTGGATGCACTCTTTGGATATACCTTGACATATTTGGAAACATGTTTCCATGGATACACCCTATTGGGCCCATTCAAGCTAAGATCGTTTTACCTTGGATGAGATCCTTGGACTCGGTTATAAATTTTTTATAGTAGAATGCCTTAGGCGATGCCCCTTGGCTTAAACTCAGACCCCTTATGGCCAGGTTTCATGTCATAACTGAGTTGGATTGACCCCTAAGGTAAAGGATGTATTGTTTATTACCTTGGATCCTCTTTCATTATTATTATCATCATAGGATGTCTCTTTATACCTTGGATCCTCCTTTATTATTATTATTATTATAGGATGTATTGGTCATACCTTGGATCCTCTACCTCACTTATTATAAATAAGAACATAAATTAATTAAATGATTACATGTTCAGACACCAGTTGAGGTTGGAATAGGTATTAGGGTCTTTACTTTTATGTACTTTATTTACTTTCATATATACTTGTACACAGTTTCCATTTATATTCACAAAATGGATTTGTATAGATGTCGTTGGTGGTGGCCTACTGATATTTATCTCACACCATATCTGATCTGCCAATGGTACCCAGGAATATTACATGTATGAGGGCATTGATAAGGGTAAGTGTCCCACTTTGGATACCTGATCTTGAGTACTATCTTAGGATGGAGCTTGGTAGAAAATGATCAAGCCAGTGCTCGGGATGTTGGATAGTTTTTAGCTTATTTCTGCTTATTTTGTATGGCATGTATTGTCTGTTGTCATGTATAACTGTTTTCTAATTTTGTAGAGACACAAAATAAATTATCATCATATTTTGTATATGATTCAGTTTCCAACATGATTTTATTTTTTTTATTAGATGTTTATATCGGTTTCTGCTACATTGGGTTACTAGTCCAGTTGTTATAGTTTATGCTTATGTTGTGCCATCTTTTTACATATTATTAGGCTATTTACTTGTTATAGTTTTATTTTTTGTTATCCACTCTAGTAATGAAGGAATAGTATCCCCACAAACACACCCTAGGTCATCACTACTATTCAGTAGCCTCTGGCATATAGGGAGGGGCACTTAAGGTCTTGTGGCAAACTGGCTTCAGGGAACCTTTGAGTAGTACCCAGAGTCAGGACTTCACAAAGTGGTATCAGAGGTGTTTCCTTTATTGTTTTACTATTTTGAGACAAAATATAAGAGATTATGAATGTTTTGAAACTTGGTTATAAGTCGTGTTTGGGCGTAGCTAACCCATATTTCGGGTAAATACCAAGTTTCCTGAAATTAAAATTATTGTTCTGTATTCTGAATGTTACAGTTGATATATTTTCACCATTGGGTGATGCACATTCTATGTGATGGTTATTATTATTATTATGATTGAGGATTTCATTTTATATTTGGATCGATGAGATGAGGGTAAGGAAGAATCAATCATGAATCATTATAGGCACCTATAAATCACATGTCATTCATATTCCATATCATATAAATTCATTTCACTGCTTGAATTTTCCTATATTTTCTGTGATTTTTGAGTGATCCTTGCTTGTATGATATTAATGTACTACTAACATCTTCTACAGGGTAAGGAGTTGTTTATTTAAAGTGTCAGTATCAATATAAATAATGTTTTACTATATAGTTTGATGGTGGAATCTTAAATAGCTAGTTTCTACCCTTGTCATCAATGTACCTATGGTTACATGAGTTGGTGTTCAGCTACGATTGAGTGATTTTCAATTTCAATTCATGAGGTGTATAGGCCCTCATGGATTGGAATGAGTAATTTACCGAGTTGAGTCATCATATATCACCTGTTTCATTCTGAGACCAAATGTAGATAGGGTTAAATAGAAATTAAATGGGTGTTGATTTCAGTGATAAGGTTTATGGGCCCTTATTCCCTGGGAATGGTGATCCATTTTAATTTAACCTTGATATATGTATATAATAAAATGAAAACATAAAATATAAATCTTGACTTATAAAATTAAATGGATTCCAATAAATGAAGAGGCAAATTATGATTTAACCTTCACCTGATGGAACCCCTATAAGTTAAACTTGAGAACTTACTAATACCTGACCTTCTAAGTGAGTAGTTGAGGTAGTATACCTTGGGTAGTGAGACATTTCCTTATCATCAGCTTTCAATAGTTCTTTTATCTATTACCACTCTTGATTTGAGGTGTGTTCTTGGAAATTGTAGAGATACTTCACCACAACATCCTCATGTCATGCACCGGGAGGGTGGTGACGACCACACTCTAGAGATAGTGGGACCTGATCCACCAGGTATTCCTCATATAGTTCCTGCTATACCCAATCTGGTCATAGAAACTCAGTTTTAAGAGGTTCTCCTACATATGATTCAATCCATGCAGGGTGCTCTACAACCTGTACCTATTATGCTTGGTTTGACTTGTGAGTTCCAGCAACAGCATCATCCAACTTTTTTAGGGGATGGAGGCCCATGGGATACTGAGTCTTAGATGGAGGCCACTATATCTATCTTTGAGAATCTAGAGATGCCTCCAAATCAAAGTGTTACACCTATATTCTTCATGATTTGGCCAAGCGCTAGTGGGATGTGATTACCCAGGATGGTCTTCATCAGGGTATAGACTAGGATGACTTCTATACTACCTTTTATGATCACTTTTTTCCTCATATGTTGTGTTTTAACTGATCCAGAGAGTTCATACACCAGGAGAAAGGTATTATGTATGTCATGGACTATTCATCACCTTTTACTGATTTTTAGAACTTCACATCGCTTCTAGATGGTGATGATCTTTCCTATGCTAGGTGATTCAAGTATGGTCTCAGGTATTCCATCTGTACTTAGGTGAATGTATTTCTCCTACTAACTTTTTCTAAGAATGTCAATCAGGTTCTTATCACTGAGTGAAACCTGAGGTAAGAAAATAGTTTTGGGCATGGAGGTTTAGTTCTGAGGTAGGGTAGTAGTTATTCCCGTAGTAGTAAGTGTACTCTTGACGTTTCTCATCAAAGAAATAGTGGTCGAAGTAACCATGTTGTAAACTCTATTATATGTCATCAGTGTGGACGATAGGGGAAACTAAAGCCATAGTTTTATAGAGACCCGATGGAGTGTTGTGATTGAGGCCATATGGGGTATCCTTAGAGATCATGTTGGACCTTTCCATATTCTTCTAGTGGAAGAGGATCCACACAAACTCCAACTTCAGAAACAGGATTAGTTATACTGCATTAAGCAGGGAGTTGGGGTAGCACCGGTAGGAATATTCAAAGAGGAATTTGTGTTCATTGAATCAAAACTTATGATTATCAGTGCCAGTATAGCAGACATGCTCAAGGCAGTCTAGTTGTAGCACAAGGTTGTAGATCAGGCCAAATTCATTCATTATAGCCGATACCCTAGGATCAGAGTTCTGGCCAATCTCACTACAAAAAAAATAGTAGATTAGTGGTGGTTTTTTAAAGGGGGTTCTACACAACCCCTTCTAATCATCAAATTTAGAGGGGGTTCACAACCCCTCTAAATTTTTTAGAATAATTTTTTTAATATTTGGTTGGATTTTAGAAGCGGTTATGTCAAAATCACTACTAATTTAATATTTAGTGGTGCTATATGTTATGTTGGATTTTAGAGGTGTTTTATATATATATATATATTTATATATTTGGATATTAGATGTTGTATATATAATTGAATTTTTTTAAATGGAAATAGTGGGGGTTCACAACCCCCTCTAATCTCTTAAATTAGAGGGAGTTCTTGAACTACCTCTAATCCCTTATATTAGATGGGGTTTTGAACCTCTTCTAATTTAAGAAATTATATAGGGTTGTGATCCCCCTCTAATTTATGACATCAGAGGGGCTTCATGAATCACCGCTAATCCATTTGATTAGAGGGGTTTTTTAACCACCTCTTAATTTTTTATTTATTTTTTAAAATAAATCTCATATAAATTCAAATTTTATAATATGTGTGTGTGTGTGCATGCCTGTGTGTGTGTGTGTGTGTCTATATATTACATAAACATGTTATATGAATGTTTTTAAATGAATTATAAACATATATTTATATATATAATATAAATACTTATAAATATAAACAAAAATTTATACATATATAAATATTGGTATACATAATATAAATGTAATTATTAATATATTTATTCAAATATATATAATTTATATATGGTTTTATAAATACTATACATTTATATTATGATTTATATTATGCATATATTATATTAAATACATTTTATTGTATATTTATGTATAAATATATTTATATTATATTATGTATACATATATATATAATATAGACAAAATTAAAATTAAATATAAATATATATTTTATATTTTATATTTTATATTTTATTATATATATTTTATTATATATAAATTTAAATATATTATATAATTATTTCATATATATTTTAGTATACCATATTAATTATAAATTAATTTAGTAAATATATATATCATTTAATTATATTATATATATTTCCAATTATATGAATGTATTTAATTTTGTGTATGTGTGTGTGTATATATATATATATGTATACATGGTATAATATAAACGTATATAATTACATACATAAATATATAATATAAATGTATTTAATATAATATATGTATAATATAAATCATAAAATATATAAATATATAGTATTTATAAAACCAACATATAATTTTGATATTTTAAAATATAGATGTAATAATAATAACAATAATTAATATTATTATTATTATTATTGTTAAACACAGACACACATATATATAATTTTATAAAAATAATTATATAAATAAATATATATATTATAATTATATTATATATATATATATTATATAAATAAATAAATATACACGCACACACACAAATATAAATATATTTATAAATATATGTATAAATATATATTTATATTTGTAAATATAATTATTTATATATATTTTATATACACAGATATAGTATATATATATATATATATATATTATACATAAATATATATTATATATAAATATTATAAAAAATATATTATATATTATATACAAATATATTATATATACACAAATATATTATATTATTTATATTTATATACACTAATATATATATATATAATCAAAAATTCATGTACCTAAATAAATAAAATTCATTGTATGTATGTGTGTGTGTGTGTGTGTGTGTGTCAAAACGAAATTACCACAGTTGGTTAGCTTGCACAGATGGTTCCTCCCGGTTTGTAGTTTGATTCTCTGTGGGGATAATATTTACTCCCTTTGTGCACTGGTGAAGTCAGGTTGTGCGCACTCGGGGTGGGACCATGGAAAGTTTTCCCTGGGGGGCTAGGCTTGGGCCTCGGTATTTGTTTGCAGGTGGGGTTGTCCGGTGGGGTCGGGGTGGTGGGGTTGTCCAGGTGGAGTCGGGGTGGGGGTCTGTGGGTTTTCTAGGGGTTGTCGGGCCTCGGACGGGGGGTGTCTGGGTTGTCCAGTGGTGGTGTGGGGGTGGTCCGGTGGTGTGTCCCAAGGTTGTCTAGGGGCGTGGGGTTGTGTCCTGGGGTGGCGTGGGGGTTTTCTGGGGGTGTCTTGGGGGTTTTCCTGGGGTGTGTTGGGGGTTGTCATGGGGTGTGTCCGGGGGTTGTCTCAGGGTTGTCGAGGGGGCATAGGGTTGTGTCATGTGGTTGTCTAGGGGTGTCATGGGGGTTTTCTTGGGGTTGTCTAGGGGTGGGGTGGGGTGTGTCCCAGGTGAGAACATTTTAAAAAAATAGTGGTAGGTTAGGGGTGGTTATATTAAAACCACCCCTAAATTTAGGAATTTGGAACCCATTTGGGGATGGTTGGAACCACCTCTAAATTGATAAATAAATTAGTGGTGGTCAAAACTGCCCCTAATTGAGCTGTTAACGGTGCACTTAGGGTGAAATTGGAGGGGTTTAAAACCCCTTCTAATCTAACCGCTGCTAAATACAATATCATTTTACTAGTGCATTCCTAAAACTGCCTCTAATCATAGTAGGTGCCCACTTTATTGGTTGTTATGGGTAACCACCACTTAAGTGTTTAGAGGGGGTTATAACCCCTTCTAATCGCCTTGTTTTTTTTGTAGTGTCTATAGTACGAGGTACTATTCTAGTTTCCTCCACTATTATATCTTCTTAATTCGATACACGTGCTTCACACTCCTTTATCTCTTTATCGACCATGGAAAGTCTCAGGCTAGAAATTCAATATTACTATGGTGTGATGACCCTTGATACACCATTGGGAGTATGGTCAGAAGGTATACACCAATGCAGGGACCGCCCCCTTAAGGTAAGAATATGTCCCTTCTTATCGTACCTCTTCATACTCGAGATGAAAAGTTTTGATGTAATTCTAAGGATGGATTAGTTGGTTCCATATCACACCTATGTGGATTGCTATCATTGCACGGTGTCGTTTACATCACCAAAGGGTAGTAGTTATATAAAAAAGGGTCAGTGAAATGTCTAGGTCAGTAGAGCTATATGAGAGTATCATGGTATTGGTGTAGTGACTTCCTAGATTGCTAGTCTATTCATGGAGGAGAAGGTCTTGCCTCAGACATATTTTCCTCACATAGTAGATCATTTTTTTAATGTATTTCCTGATGATTTTTTTGGCTTGCCTCCTGAGAGAGAGGTATATTTTACGATTGATCTTCTTCTAGGAGTAGCTCCAGTGTCTATTCCTTCATATAGGATGGAACCTAATGAGCTCCATGAGCTCAAGCGATGGTTGGAGGACTTAGAGGCTAAATTTTTTATCTGAACCATTATTTCTCCTCGTGGTTCACCCATTCTTTTCACCAAAAGGTAGATGGGATCCTTCATTTATAGATAGATTACCGATGGTTGAACCATCTTATGGTTAAGAACCAGTATCCAATGCCTCATATAGATGATCTATTTGACCAGTGATTACGGCCCCAGAGGTTTTGTTAATCCCTCTAGGCATCATTCAAATTAGAATTTATATCTCCCAAACTTAACTAAATATAAATTCATAGTGTGGTAAAAGTGTGGGGTCAAACCCATGAGGAGAACTCTATTTCAAAGAGAAGTTCTAGTTTATAGACCCTAAGAGGAGTCCTTTCAGGCAATCTTGACATTTGGGAGTTTAGCTTAAAATATAATTGGGGGTGATTTAAAAATAATGAGTGAGGGTTCAGGATAAAATTCAAGTATCTTGGTAAAGGATGGTCTATAACTCTAACCTTGGAAGGGTCTAAAGGCTTAGTCTAGGAAGCAAATGGAGGTCATCAGTTGACTTTGGTCAAGTCTCCTAATTTTACCTATGAAGTGACTATTCTATGATCAGGAGATAGTAACAGCCTAGGTGCATTAAGTTTGTATTCTTATGGAAGAAATTATCCTATACTAGTGATTGTAACCTAGTTTACTTCAATCATGATAGGGTCGTTTTCTTGGATGTCCCATGGTTAGGGATGTTCGCACAAATGGGGTAGACTGTTTGGTTTTATCCTGATTACTAATATACTTAGTTTTACCAAGTTTATAATTAAAGTTTTAATTAATCATGAAGATACTTTTAAATTAATACCTACCCCTAAAGAATTTATCTATCCATATGGGTAGAGGATGCAATAAAATACATAAAATAAGTCATGATTGACATGTTGATTGAAATTACTTGAATTAAAATCATGAAAGGGTTTGGGGTTGGTGAAACAAATTTAATCATGCACAAGGTAAATCAGGATGGAATTAAAATACTTACTTGATAAAAGGAAATGGAAATGAATCTAAATACATGGATGGGAATTGAAAAGAATTTAAGAATGAAAGATCTGCAACTCTTGGATTGATACAAAATGTGAAACACAAATTAATTTATAGTTTAGAGGGGGGAAAGGGTGAGGGATCATGCAAGGAGTCAAAAGGAGAGGAGAAGCTCATCCTGAAGTGTTGTCAAATGCTCTGCCGCTCCGCTATATGTATAGGAATATTTCTTCACGATGTGTACCTGAGGTACACGACATGTACCTTTGATCCTCATAGATTTCTGTGGATTTTGGGATCTCCAGAGTGGAATGCATATCTCTCATGGATTTATAAAGTTTGACTGGGTACACGTTGTGTACTAGGTGTTCACAATGTGTAACCTACATCAAGTTGTCTTTTTTAGCAGATTCCTCGTGGATTTCTCGCTATCTATTTTGACTGGTATCACATCGTTTCCAGGGTGTACACGACATGTAGTGGATTTTTCCTTGTTGGATTCATGGATTGGTCATGACTTGGCTTCAGAACATGGGATAGGCTGTGAACTACATGTACATGACATGTACTGAGGAATCACGATGTGTACTAGGCCATTTTTTCACTTTTCTTCCGATCTTACTTGGAATCCTATGGAGATTTTATTCCTACGAAATGGGACACATACCATGTGAATTATTAGGTAAATTAATTAAAAAATATAAATAAATGATAGCAAAATTCATATACAAATTTGGATTATCAAATCCCCCCGTACTTGAACAATTACTTCTCCTCAAGCAATAATATATCAACAAGAGTTTCAAAAAGTATAAGCTATTTTTAAAAACAATAAACATTCATTATGCCCGTGTAATTAAAATTAGGTGTAAGTAGAAAAAGGTTAGATTCCATAATTAACCCTGCATAGAAATTTAGTCATGCCTCCTAGTCCAGCTTTTCAAAAAAAATCTATTATTTTAATTAAGACTTTTTAACTACCCCTTAAGTGTATACCCAATTTTAATTTACCTCACCATGATTTTTTCTCATCTCTCTCTCTAAATAGTTTCCATGAGATGTTTTTACCTGAGTGTTTAGCTTCTCCATCAAAAGATATTTGAACCTTAATGACATCTTGTCCTAGGACTGGATGTGATCCTCTAAGTTGATCTTTGCATTATTGAATCCCCTTACTAGGATCAGGTCCTGCTTATTGATCTAGGTGCACTGATCTTTATTGGGTTCCACCCTTATAACCCTTCCCATAATTCTTTCAGCCTTTTCATTAGGGGATTTAATTTTTATAATAGTTTCCAACATTTCCTCTTCCAAACTCATAATCAAGTCCAAAGGATTTTTGGGAATCTCCTGCTGCTGACAGGCCACCCTGGAGAGGTAGGGGTCACAGTCCTTCTGCTTGGACTTTGACTTCCTTGTATCTCTGGTCTCTATTGGTAGAGGTAAATATGAGTAATCCGTTTTATATTTCTAGTTTCCCCTCCTACTCTTACACCTCCTCAGACTTGGATACCTACTACCCTGAACCTCGTCCTCTGTATCACCAGCAAAGTGGCTAGAGCATTCATCAATGGAACCATTCTCAGAAACCTACTCCTCTACAAAGGTTCTGACCATGTATTTTCCATAATTCTGGAATGGATCATCATATGACAAGAGATCAAAATGGTTACCCATCTCGATACCTTCCACCTCCCTAGAACTCTTCCATACTTCTACCTCACTCCCTTTAACCTATTTCAGAACATTTCCACCTATTGAAAATGAGATATATGAGGGATGTTGTACCTCTCGTACCCCTCGTAGTTTAATTTTCATTATCACAATCACTCTCTTATTTATCTAATCTTGTTTTAAGTGTTTTTGGATGATAGGCATGATTTCAGGTTGCCAAGGAATTGGGCCAAGAAAGCCAGAAGGCAAAAGTGGACTGATTTTAGTCCACCGGCCAACCGGTGGATGACCACCGGCCAGCCGGTGGAATCTTGACAGAAGGCATCCCCTCTGTCCAGACCACCGGCCAACCGGTGTCCCATCACCGGCCAGCCGGTGGAACCCAGACAGAAGGGACACCTACTGTCTCACCACCGGCCAACTGGTGGCCTCCTCACCGGCCAGCCGGTGGTGCCTGGGCAGAAGGCCTCTCCATTTTCCAAAGCACCGGCCAACCGGTGGCCAAGCACCGGTCAGCCGGTGGAGCCAGTCAAACTAGCCGTTGGGCTTTGACCAGACTTGTCCACTTGACTCCCAATGGCTCTGAAGGCCTCTCCAACGGCTTCGAAGACCCCCAAAAGCCATTTGAGGGTTCCCCCTCTATAAATAAAGGACTATGAAGCCCTAGAAACGAACGGTAGCCCACAGGAACATTGTTCGATCATTTGGCGAACCTCCGGCGCATTCCTTCAAGGATCCCCATTTGCTCCAACTCATTTCCACATCCAAGGAGCACCATCAAAGAAGCTTGGGAGCGCTCTTCATCAACTCCAATCAATCCATTGGCGCCCAAGACTTCTCCACATTACGGTTTTTCTTGTTTTATCTTTTTGAGCATCAATTTGGGTTTGTGCCTACAAACCCCCACTTCTTTTATCTTCCTTTTTTTTGGGTTTTCACACCACCTTCAAGGTGTGAAGAGGTTAGTCAAGCCTTCCCTTTAAAAGGCTTGAGCCATAGGTGAGCTAGCCTTCACCTGTAAGAAGGCTAGTGGGTTCTTGCTCAACCATTAAAAGCAAGCTGTAATAGGTTCTAGACTACCTTAAAGTCTAGTGGGTTTCTTGCTAAAACCATTAAAAAGCAAGCGGTAGTAAATCTCTCAACGGTTTAGTTGGGAGCGGAGACGTAGGCTTTGTTTTAAGCCGAACTCCTTTATCAAGTTTTGTGTCTTGCCTCTTTTATTTCCGCTGCACCTTTAACTTTGTTTTAAATTCTTAATTATTTTTAAAAAGGCAATTCACCCCCCCCCCCTCTTGCCATCACTCTCTGCCCAACAATTGGTATCACCGAAGGTGAACATAACCTTTCGAAGGTGAACATAACCTTTCGAAGCTCCTTGGTTCCCAATGCGTATCTAGAACCACCCAAGGGCTTGGCTATTCCAAGCAAGCTTCCTCTTCCCATGATCCTACTATTTTTGTAAGGGGGAGCTCCCAATATAAATTTTGCAACTATTGTAAAAAGATCGGGCACTTAATTTACGAGTGCGACTGCAAAAATGCCCGGTATGGAATGCCCAAAACCATTTTCTTTAATGATGAATTTCATAGGAGAAGACCCGCCACTAGACAAGTTTGGATTGAAAAATCCCTTTTAGCGAGTCTCTCCGGGCCAAAATTTGTCTCGGTTTCAAAATCCTCTCCCCGGTGATTTGTTGTTTTTATTTAGGGGGAGTTAGCCTTTTTGCTTCATTTTCAAAACTTTCAATTCAAAACTTTCAATTCAAAACTTTCAATTCAAAACTTTCAATTTAAAACTTTCAATTCAAATCTTAAAAATTTCAATTGGTTTAAAATCTCTATCTTGTTTTTCAATCCTTTCCCTCAATCAAGTTTTATGCCCCGTGCTATTTTGATAATCACAAAGGGGGAGAAATTCTTGGTTGATTGGGGGAGAAATCTTTCTCTCATGCTTTGCTTTACTTTTCAATTTATCCTTTAAAGCATGCCTTTCATTTCAGTCTTTTACATTGTTTGTTTTGGTGATTGTGATCATCAAAATAGGGGGAGATTGTTGTACCTCTCGTACCCCTCGTAGTTTAATTTTCATGATCACAATCACTCTCTTATTTATCTAATCTTGTTTTAGGTGTTTTTGGATGATAGGCATGATTTCAGGTTTCCAAGGAATTGGGCCAAGAAATCCAGAAGGCAAAAGTGGACTGATTTCAGTCCACCGGCCAACCGGTGGATGACCACCGGCCAGCCGGTGGAATCTTGACAGAAGGCATCCCCTCTGTCCAGACCACCGGCCAACCGGTGTCCCATCACCGGCCAGCCGGTGGAACCCAGACAGAAGGGACACCTACTGTCTCACCACCGGCCAACCGGTGGCCTCCTCACCGGCCAGTCGGTGGTGCCTGGGCAGAAGGCCTCTCCATTTTCCAAAGCACCGGCCAACCGGTGGCCAAGCACCGGTCAGCCAGTGGAGCCAGTCAAACTAGTCGTTGGGCTTTGACCAGACTTGTCCACTTGACTCCCAACGACTCCGAAGGCCTCTCCAACGGCTTCGAAGACCCCCAAAAGCCATTTGAGGGTTCCCCCTCTATAAATAAAGGACTAGGAAGCCCCGGAAACGAACGGTAGCCCACGGGAACATTGTTCGATCATTTGGCGAACCTCCGGCGCATTCCTTCAAGGATCCCCATTTGCTCCAACTCATTTCCACATCCAAGGAGCACCATCAAAGAAGCTTGGGAGCGCTCTTCATCAACTCCAATCAATCCATTGGTGCCCAAGACTTCTCCACATTACGGTTTTTCTTGTTTTATCTTTTTGAGCATCAATTTGGGTTTGTGCCTACAAACCCCCACTTCTTTTATCTTCCTTTTGTTTGGGTTTTCACATCACCTTCAAGGTGTGAAGAGGTTAGTCAAGCCTTCCCTTTAAAAGGCTTGAGCCATAGGTGAGCTAGCCTTCACCTGTAAGAAGGCTAGTGGGTTCTTGCTCAACCATTAAAAGCAAGCTGTAATAGGTTCTAGACTACCTTAAAGTCTAGTTGGTTTCTTGCTAAAACCACTAAAAAGCAAGCGGTAGTAAATCTCTCAACGGTTGAGTTGGGAGCGGAGATGTAGGCTTTGGTTTAAGCCGATCTCCGTTATCAAGTTTTTTGTCTTGCCTCTTTTATTTCCGCTGCACCTTTAACTTTGTTTTAAATTCTTAATTATTTTTAAAAAGGCAATTCACCCCCCCTCTTTCCATCACTCTCCACCCAACAAGGGAGTCTTGGGACCACCCTCATCTATCTAATTCATTTCCACATTAGATTAATGCTCACTGATTCCATGGGGACCCCAGAGAGGGGGATCCAAATTACCAGCAGATATCAACTTATCGGAGCTCAAATGCAACTGCGAAGGATGCACAGGAGGCTGGGGTTCAACCATATCCTTTCTCATACGATTGAAGTTAGAAGACTTTTCCTGACCGTTGGAACTAGTATCAGTACTTGAGCTCACTACCTCAGCATAAGATGTAGCCTCTGGTATCTTGGAGCCTCCACCATCCACTATTTGTGTATCCACTAGGTTGAGACCACTACTAGAGCGCTCCTCCTCCACAGCATAACCCTCATGTCCCAAAGTATTTGGCAGAGGATGCTATGGGTAGGTAGGTAAAATAGTGAAAATCAGGCACAAAAGGGGGTTAAGCTTTGAAGTACAATGCATAAGTGTAAGGAAAAGTGTGATAAAGTTCCTCCTTCTTGCTGGTCAAATCCATACTTCATCAGATTAGGTTGGATCCATATATGTATCAAGTATGTATGTAAATATGATTCTATTCCTTTTCTTTTTCTTTTTCTTTTTTTTCAAAATTCATGCCTAGGATAAATCTCACATCCATCACCTAACCACAAATGATCCTTTGTGGGATTCATCAGTCTATAAATGGTAATTTTTGACCTTCCTAGTACACAACCCATAATAATTTTTCTTTTATTTTGTATTTTTAAAGGAAAAGAAAAGAAATCAAATGAAATAATGGTAGATATGAATCACAGCCAAGTAGTCTAATAAGCACACCGTACATATGAAAATGGAAGCATCTCATGCTGTCTGAATGCCTCCCCCACACTTGTTCAAAGGTATACTTATGTATTATACAAGGAGCAGGGTAAGAAGGGAAATGGGATTGAAATAGAGTCATCATAAAAGGTCATTTATGAAGACTATGGGTTAAATGAAGGACATATGCAAGGCGGTTCTAGGGTAAATGGCTATCAAAGAGTGTCTCAATAATTTTAAATTTATACTTGTTCAGTCATTACTTCGATAATATCTCAGTGCAAGTTTTGGTAGGTTGGCATGCCCCATGTATCTATAAAGGAATATTATTAGACAAGAATATGAAATTGAATCCTTAGAGTCCTCTCAAGTATTGAGAATAAAATAAATCTTGCAATCACAATGGGCATAGATCTTAAGTAATGGGTCAATTAATCATAATTTCAATGATTTTGAATTTGATTCAATTTTATAAACTTAGTAATCATTCTAAAAATTTCTAAACAGGATTAAAACATGGTTCTTAGAAATTTTCCACTTAACTTTTTCTTTAATTACAAGGTAATAAAGATTTTCAATTTTAAAGCATGCTTATCATATTGAAAACTTTCTCCTATACAAGTGAGAAAAAATAAAAATTCAAGTGTATCATAGGTGAAATAATGAGAACCCCCCCCCCCATAGTTATAAAGGGACAGTGTCCCCAATATCCATGAAATGCATATGGTAGTGCTGTAGCATTGAAAGTTTTTAAAGAAATTTAAATGGAATATTTGATATAATTGAGAAAGAGGGAATCTAGAGCTCCCTGAACAAAGTGGTGCGACATGGGGTTTTTGAGCTATCATAACTCTAAGTTCAATGCACCTGAAAAATGGGTTAGAGAAAAAATCATGCACTAGATAACAAACATTAGTCCACAAGTATAAAAAAATTTATAGAATAGTAAAAAGGCAGACATAGAGAGTAAGAAACATAGAGAATCATTTTTATTGAATTCGTGAAAATTTTACAATATAGTTCCATGATAGACTCAAAAGAAAAACAAAATTGATGCAACAATGATGAATAAAACAAAACACAATATCAAATATGGGTTGTCTCCCATAAAGCACTAACTAGATGTCATCATCCAGACGGGTGGACCTAATTTTCAATCAGTGGATCCACCAGCTCAGTCTCTCCTTCATCTCTTAAAACTACTAGAGGCTATATCTTCAAGTTCTCATGGTCACTTTGGTGGGTTTATTACCTCTAGTACAGCTACTGGAGTGTGAATGAGATGCATCAAGAAGGGAATCATGGGCCATAGTAGCTGCTGGTATTGATGAATCTCTAGTGAAAGTCCATGAATTTGTTCGACAATATCGATGACCTATTGGAGTAATCATTTTTCTAACACAGTTGGGGGAATTGGACTGTTAAGAATAGAATATGATTACGAGGAGATAGACATTTCTAGGAACAAAAATAAATTATACGACAATCAATACATAAAAGACATGAAAATAAAATCTATGTATATAGATATCAAATGTCAGTACAATGGTGGGAAACATAAATGACACAACTAAACAATAAGTCCTAGAATATAAAAGTCCCAAAAATCCCCAAAAAGGTAGATAAAGGACAGATCATGGGTCTTGGGAAAAAATCTCCTCCAGTGTCATCCCACTACAAGGAGGTGAGACCAGCTGGCTAGAGAGGTCAGCATTTATAGTAACAGTATTTGTTGTTGATGGATTAGTGGATACAGTAGATAGTGGAGTGGTGGAGGAAGGGAGATGGGCTGGGGTGGATGGTGGTGAGGTACCGATCTATACATAGGTCGTGTGTCTGGTATCTAGATTGATAAGTGATACCTCAAGGGTGGGCTCAGTGGCTACCTCCTTGCCCTTCCGGGCCTACTCTACTATAAAATCCCACTGAGTAGTAAGGTAGGTTATGTTTGGAGGTATGTAGGAGTGGACTAAAGGGGGTGGGGGAATAGTGGAAGATGATGGGCTGGCTAGGGTAGGTGATGGTGATGGGGTAAATGCAGTAGGATCTATGAATAGAAGATGGTGGAGGGTCAAGATCTAGTGCAGATTCACCAATATGCACTGATGAGTAGCCCAGAGCTCTTTCGGGGTGGGATAAAAGGGTTTGGGGATGGTAGATGGGGTGGTGGATGAGGTGGTGGTGGGAAAGGATGGAGTTGGTGTGGTGGTGTAATATGGATGGATAGGGGGGTTGACTACTGCTACTACTTTTGTCTCTTGTGGTGTGGCCTCTTGGAATCCTAGAGCCCAAAAATATGTGTTTTCATCCTTCACTAGTATCTTCATCTTGTGAAGCATCACTAGATCTATCAGTTCGATGGGTCATAGGTATTTGAGGGGCTATGAGGCATTAAAAATGTCGAGGTATCTGGCTAGGTTGGTGATAAAGGATCCACCCATCAATGTGTCTCACTTCCTCTATGCTTAAATCTTGAAATACTGAGAAAATTGGGTGGCCATGTTGATGGGTGGACCACCCATAGTAGCTAAAAGAATCATAATGTCAATTTAGAAAACGCTATCGTGAGTCTCGCCTCGTGCAAACTAGCCATGTACCATGGATCAATGCAATATATGCAAGGTCAGACCCCACAGCTGAGTCGACTTCACAAGGTGAGGGTCAGGATGTGACTGAGGGTTGCGGGCAATTAGTGGCCATAAATTTGGGGAAACCTCTCGAGGTGGCTGGAGCTGCAGTGTGGGATAAATGTCTGATATGATGAACTCCTCTATATAGATTCCAAGCCCGACTCTGAATTCAGAAAAATCAAGCTCGTGGGGTCTACCACACAGTCTGAAGCATATGTAGTCAATAGAGATCTTGAAGGTGGAAAAGAACTCCAGGAATAATTCCTATAATGTCTCCTCTCAGCCATAGATGATGTTATCGATATACAGAGTCTCTAGAAGGCATAAGATAGTGTTGTCAATTTTCAGCATGGTGACCACACTCATGTCCAACGTATTTTTGGTGCACATGTGCTTTTCCTATAGCTGGAGAAGATTAACCCAATGTTTCGGGTTGGTTAAACAAATCACAGAGTGAAGGTGCAAGTTTTCATTGCTAGACGTGGAGGTTGTTTCATCCTAAGAAGTAGTTGTAGTGTGGGGGCGCTTAGCGGCTGGTTTCTGCTGGTCGAAGCCTGAGGAGTAAGTACTAGAGGAGGATGGTGAGGGAGATGGCTAGGTTTGTTTTGTGTGGGCCATGGAATTAAGGGGATGGTGTTCTGGTTGGGTGCAGCGTGTGTGAGAGAGGAGGGTTGGGCATGGGTTGTAGGCATAAGGAAAGTGGAGGGTGTGGGTGAGGTGGAAGAGGAGGGGGTTGGTGTGGGTTTTTGTTGATTAGGAGAGGAAGGTTCATGGGGGGAAATGACCTAAAATTTTAAAAATAGGTATGACCCCATAAATGATGTGTACGGCTAGATCACATCATGTATGGGTAGAAAAAATAGAAATTTTGTGTGAAAAGGTACACAACATGAACCCTTGGTACACGAAGTGTACAAAACTTTTCTTGCTCCTTTTTGTGTTTCTTCCTTGTCTCTAGCTCTTACCTATTAGAGACTCTTCTAAGACAATCCTATTATAACCTAGTTTAGGATCTCTTACCCTGGGTTTCCTCCCAGTTAGCGCTTCCTTTATAGTTGGTAGCTTGACTCCATTAAAGCTCGAGTGAATTTGAGGCTGATGATATAGACTTTATAGAATGGTTCCTAAAAAATCATTATCCTTTGACCATTGGCTTTAAAGGGAGGTCCTCCTTCTCTTTGAATTTCGATTGTTCCATGTGAAAAGACTTGAACAACCTCAAATGGACCCAACTATCTTGATTTTAGATTACCCTGGAATAATCCATTGTAACCAGAATGTAATTTCTTCCATGAGATGTAGGGAATGGCCCCATGAAGTTGATTCACAAACATCAAAAACTCCAACTCCATAATGGGGTTCTGTGGAATATCATTCCTTTTACTGATATTTCTTGTTCTATGACATCCGTTGCATCACTGGAAAAATACCCTTGTGTCTTGATGCAGTGTAGGCCAGAAAAATCCACTTTGTAGGATTTTGGTCACTATCCGCTCAGGTACATGATGTGTGCTAGTTGGTGATGTGTGAAACATTTCAATTACATTATTCATTTCTTCTTATGGAATACAGTGTCTCATCAAACCACTAGCACAACGTTTGAAAATCATAGGCTCATCCCAATAGTAGTTCTTGGCATCTAACAAAAAATTATTTTCTTACTGATACGAGATATTTTAATGTAGAAATCATGTTGCAAGATAATTGGTCATATCTGGAAACCAGGGCTTGGCCTTAATGTTGAATAAAGTCTCATCAAGAAAATCCACTTTAATATCAGTCTCATAATCTTCTTTGATGATAAAAAGAGATAATCTGAAGAGATGACCTACAATTACATTTTCTATTCACTTCGTATCTTTGATCATGATGTCAAATTATTATAATAGAAGAATCCAACATATCAGCCTTGGTTTGGCATATTTTTTATTTATCAGGTAAGATAGGGCAGCATGATCAGTATGAACAATGACTTTAGACATGACAAGATAAGAATGAGACTTCTTGAAAGCATATATGACAACTAGGATATCCTTCTCTATAGTCATGTAATTGACCTGAGCTTCATTTAGTGTATGAATTGTATAATAAATTAGCCAGAAGGTGTTTCCAATGCATTTTCCTAGCATCGCTCCCACAGTAAGGTTGTTGGAATCACACATTAGTTCAAATTCGTTTTCCCAGTTTGGTGTAATGATAATTGGTGATGCAATCAGACTTTTCTTCAATGTCTAAAAGTCTTATTAGAAGTCCACTGTGAATTTGAAAGGAATATCTTTTGACAATAGGTGTGTCCATGGATGTGTAACTTTAGAAAAATATTTCATGAAACATTTTTAAAATTCATCATGAACAAGAAAACTTCTGATTCCTTTAACAGTTGAGGGTTCAGGAAGATTTTTGATGACTTTTATCTTTTTTGGGTCAACTTCAATACCTTACTTGGGAATCCTGTGGCCAATTACTATTCCTCCTTGTACGATGAAGTGGAATTTCTCTCAATTTAGTACCAGTATTTTCTCTTCAAAACGTTAGAGAACTAACTCCAGATTTCTTAGATGGATATCGAATGATCTTCCATAGACTGAGAAATCATCCATGAATATTTAAAAGAATTATTTATCCATATCATGAAATATGTGCCTCATGCATCTCTAAAAAATTTCTTGAGCATTACACATTCAAAATGACATACATCTATAAGCAAATGTACCTAATGGTCATGTGAAGGTGGTCTTTGGGTAGTCAGGGGGTCGACTGTAATTTGGTTTTATACTGAATATCCATCTAGGAAACAATAGAAATTATGCCCTTTAAGTATTTCTAGAATCTGATCCATGAAATGTAAAGGAAAATGATCTTTTCTTATTATTGAGTTTAAGAATATATAGTCCATGAAAACTCTATATCTAGTGATGGTGCATGTTGAAATTAGTTTTTTGGCATCTGCCCTTTCTACCGTGAGTCCTCCTTTCTTTAGAAAAACTTGGAGGGGGATCACTCATTCATTATCTAAAATTGGAAATATGATTCCTTCATCAATTAGCTTCATCACTCCCTTCTTGAAGACCTCTTTAATCGGTGGCATGATCTGCCTATGAGGTTTTCTTTTTGGCTTTTCATTTTATTCGAGTAAAATTCTATGGGTTCACTCTGTAGGATTGATCCCCTTTATGTCTGCCACTCCTCATGAAATTGATTGTTTGTGTCTTCTCAAAACATCAGTCCACTTTTCCTCTTATGCCTGGGATAGTTCTGAGTTAATGATGATTGGAAGAGAATATGAATCTCCTAAGTTAGAGTACTTCAGTGTACTGGGTAGAGGTTTCAATTCTAATTTGGGTGGCTAAATGATTGAGGGAATGAAAGGTAGAATGGTGTCTCTTATGAGTGGTTTGATAAATCTTAATTAATCAAAATAATATTTATATTCCTTTTCTGAGAATAAATCTTCACTTTCTTACTCAATGGACATGTACCCATCTTATTTATGAGCGAGATATATGGTGTTACAATCCATCATATAATCAGAGTGTTGGGAAGCTTTGATTAGTTTGAACACTACCTGCTCTTCTCCGACTTTGATGATCAGATTTCCTTGATTAACATCAATTATAACCTTTCCTGTTTCTAGGAATGGTCTTCCAAGTATGATAGGGACGTTTCCTTCTTCTTCCATGTCTAGTACAAGAAATTATTCTGGAAAAATAAACTTTCTGACCTTGACCAAAACATCTTCAAGAATAACTCGAGGGTATTGTACTTAACGGTCAGCCAGTTGTAATGTTACTCTTGTTACCTTGAGTTCTTGGAGTCTAAGCTTGTGAAAAACACTCATCGGCATCAAGTTAATGTTGGATCCAAGATCACATAGTGATCTTCCAAATTTCCACTCCCCAATCGCACAGGGAATTGAGAAACTTCTATGATCTCTCATTTTTAGGGGAATTTTCCACTACACAATAGCATATCATTCTTCATTAAAAGATATGACTCCTGGATATTATATCTTCCTCTTGTTTGATAGTAGGTCCTTAAGAAATTTGAAATAAATGGGCATCTGAGTAATAGATTTGGAAAATGGTATGTTGATATGTAATTGTTTGAACCTTTCTAGGAACTTCTTGTATTGTTCCTCATGTCTACCTTATCTCACTCTCTCTGGGATGGGAAGAGGTTGCTTGTATGGGGGAGGTGCAACATAAACAAGTTCATTTTTCTTTTCAGGGGTCTGATTATTCTTAGTTGGTACTTTATCTTATGGTTGGGTAGGAACAGTTTCATCAACTTTTTCTCTTTTCTCTTGGTGTTTCTTAGTCTCCTCCTGTGGCCTTGCTTCTTTTGGTTGTTGAAAGTATAAAACTTTACCTCTTCTCAGCTCTACCACCTTGGATTACTCTCTTGGGTATTTCTTAGTGTTTCTAGGTAGAGTACATGGTAATATATTGGATAAGGTATTTGATATTTGACCCATTTGAATCTCTATGTTTCTCAAAGTAGCTCTTTGATTTTGCATCTCCATCTTCTGGGTTTTCATCTTTTTATATGACTTTTTCATTAAGGTGGTCATGAGATTCTCTAGGTTACTTTTAAGTGGTAATGTTTATTGTTGTGTCCTTTGTTGGGCAGGTTGAAATTAAAATTGTTGGGGTCTTTGTTGAAAAGGTTATGGTTTCACTTGCTGATAAACTTTTTGTTGTGTTCGCGGAACAGGGTTAATCAGTGGATACCCTAGTGGTCCTTGATTATGGCACTAAGCCTGACTACTTCATGAATGAAAATATCCTTGATTGTTTTGAGGTTGTTGTTGAGAAGACCTCTACTGATAATATTATTGTTGTTGCAGAAATGGCTGGTTTTTTTATTGTAATTAACATAATTACAATCTTATTGTTCTTCATATCTTAATTATCAGTCTTGATACGAGTGCAGGACACCGCACATTTCACATGATTGAACTTCCATTAGTGGGTAAGGGAGTTTTGTTGCATGTATTTGAAAATATTTGAGTTTCTTTGTTAGTGCCTCAACTTGTGCTGCCAAGCGGGTGTTCTCATTAATTTGGTGTATTCCACGCCATTGTGGACCACAATCATTTTTTCATAGACTATCATTATGAGATACTTCATCTAAAATTTCTCTTCCTACTTTGGTGGTTTTAAATATTAAACCTCCATCAGTGGTAGCATCGATAATTATTCATGTTGCTGGCTAGAGTCCTTGATAAAATGTCTACAACTAAATCCAGGTGTCAATTCCATGATGTGTACACTTCCTCATAAGTTCCTAAAATCTATCCCATGCTTCCAATATAGATTATCCATCCACTTGAGAAAATTTTTGGATTTCATTCCATAGCTTTCAGGTCCAGATTTTTGCGAAATATTTATCTAGAAATGTTTTGGTGATATCATCCCAAATCATGATCGACTCGGGGCTTGGATTTTGAGCCAATCCTTTTCTCTATCTCTTAATAAAATGGGAAGATGCAGAGTATTATAGAATCATAAGAAACACCCTGGTTGCGAAAGGTATTGAAAACTTCTAGTAAATTGGAAATATGTTCATGCGGGTCTTCACTCTGAAGACCATTGAATTTTCCTATGTTCTGGATCATATCAATGAGTCCAATATTGATTTCAAATGTGTGGGATTATATTGGAGGGAAAATGATTCTTGGTGTCTCACCATGGATCAATGGTATAACATATTCCATGATGGTATTTTCATGGTGCATTGGGTGCTCTCCCAAAATTATTTGATGGTTTGGCAGTTTGGGTCCTGCGTGGTTGTGCTGCTCGGCCATTGTTGACCAGCAATATTAAAATAAATTCCTTTCGATCTTAGGATCAAAGGACAAAGGTTCTTGTGCTTCAAGGTTCATTGAATGGGTCAAGGGACATTATTATATGCACTAGAAATGAATATGAAGATACAAGGGTGTCTGGAAATGAATGAAAGAAAAAGGGTGAGGGAAAGGTAATCCTGAGTCTTAAAAACTAGAGTTCTTTCAAGAAATGGAATTTCCTCCTCGGCAACGGTGCTAGAATTTGATTATGGGCCTGAAGGTTTTGTTAATCCCTCTGTACATGATTCAAATTATAATTTATATTTCCCAAAATTCACTAACTATAAAGATGTAGTGTACTGTAAGTGAAGGTTCGAACCCACAAGGATAACGCTATTTCAAAGGGAAGTTCTGGTTTTCAGACCCTGAGAGGAGTCCTTTCGAGTAATCTTGAAATTTGGGAGTTTGACTTAATTTCTAATTGGGAGTGATTTAAAAACAACAAATGAGGGTTCGATATCAAATTCGAGTATTTGGGTAAAGGATAGTCTCTAATTCTAACCTTGGCAGGGTCCTAAGGCTTAATCTGTGAAGAAAACAAAGGTTTCAAGTTGACTTTGGTCAAGTCTCCTAGTTCTAACTAGGAAGTGACTATTATGTGATCGGGATATGGTAACAGCCACGGTGCATTAATTTTGGCTTCTTAGGGCAGAAAGTGTCCTAGACTAATGATTGCAACCTAGTCTACTTCAATCAGGATAGGTTTGTTTTCTTGGATGTCTTGTGGTCAGGGACGATCACACAAATGGGGTAGACTATTTGGTTTTATCTTGATCACTAATCTACTTATGTTTACCAAGTTTAGAATTAAAGCTTCAATTAAGCATGTAGATACTTTGAACTTGATTCATACCCCTAAGGAATTTATCTATCCATATGAGGATAGGATGCAATTAAATACATAAAAGAAGGCATTCTTGACATGTTGATTGAAATTACTTGAATTAAAATCATAAAAGGGGTCAGGGTTGGTGAAATAAATGAAATCATGCACAAGTTAAATCAGATTGGAATTAAAATACTTACTTGATAAAAGGAAATGAAAATGAATCTAAATTCTCATACGGTAATTGAAAAGAATTGAAGAAATAAAGATCCACAACTCTTGGATTGATACAAAATGTGAAACATGAAGAAATTGAGATTTTATAGGGGGAAGGGAAAGGGACCTCATAGGGAGTCGAAAGGAGGGGAGAAGCTTGTCCCAAAGTGTTGTCAAATGCTCTACCACTCCGCTGTATATATAGGCATATTTTTTCACAACGTGTACCTGAGGTACACAACATGTACTTGAGGTACATGATGTGTACATTTGATCCACATATATTTTCACATATTTTGGGATCTCCAGCATGGTGTGCATATATCTCACGGATTTATGAAGTTTTACCAAGTACATGTCATGTACCAGGTGTTCACAACATGTACCCCACATCCAATTGTCTTTTTGAGTGGATTCCTCACATCTTTCTTGCTATCAATTTTGACTGGCATCACGTCGTGTCCAGGGTGTATATAATGTGTAGTGGATTTTTCCTTTTTGGCTTCATGTCTTCATCATGGCTTGGCTCCATGACTTGAGACATGCTGTGAATTTCAAGTATATGACGTATACTGACGAATCATGATGTGTACTGGGCCATTTTCTTCACTTTATCTACCTATCTTCCTTGGAATCCTATGAATCTTTTATTCCTACTAAATTGGACACATACTACGTGCATTATCATGTAAATTAATGAAAAACTATAAATAAATGACTGAAAAATGCATATAAAAATTTGGCTTATCAACCATCTCTAGGGAGTTAGGGTATTCTTGAAGATCAACATGAGATCAGGTTATCATTAGGTGTGAGTTAAGCCTTCAAACATACCTCATACAACTTTTCATAGTAGTTATGGTCTATATAGTATCTCGTTATTTCATTCAATCTTATGAACATTACAACTTCATGGATTTAATGAATAGGGTGTTCCACCCTTGTCTAGATTCCTTTGTTGTGGTATTTGTGGATGACATATTTTTGTATTTTCATACTCACAGAGACCATGTTAATCACCTTGATATCATTTTTAATACACTGAGATAGAATCATATTTATGTAAATCTTTCTAAGTGCCACTTTTAGATCGAAAAAATCACTTATTTCCCCATATTATCTCAAAATCAAGAGTATCTATTAACCTAGAGAAGGTGAGTGTTTTGGTTTCCTATAAGATTACCAACATTTCATATAGGACTTCTCACACCTTGTTTCACCTCTTAATAACTTAAATAAGAATGGTGTGAAGTTTATATAGTCAGAAGCCTGTGAAAAAGTCTTTCAAGAACCTAAAGGAAGGCTTGTTTCAGCACCGATTATGATTCTTACAGATCCTAGAAGAGGCTATATAGTGTTCTTATGGTGTATATGAACCACAAGAGCCTCAAATATATCTTTATGAAATGTTACTTGAATCTTAGACAATGAAGATGGGTCGAATTCCTTTAGTATTTTGACTTTAAGTTTGCCTATATGCCTGGAAAGGGTAATGTGGTAGAGGATGTGCTAAGTTGAAAAACTTAGGCACATGCCGTATAGGAATCCAATGATGAATATAAATTAATCACCCTCATTTCTAAGCTACATATATAGTTTCATGAGAGTCATGGGAATTCTTATCTCTCAACCTTTATAGTAACCTCTACACTCTTTGATAGAGTAATGAATAGAGAGTTTTCCGATCCTGAAGGCTTGGTTCTCCAGGAGAGTATATCTAGTGAGGACCCACCTCTAGATTGGTCTGTGGACTTGGAAAACATCCTGCATATTCATGGTCATATCTGGGTTCCTATAGATATGAGAGAGGAACTGATGCATGATTCCCATGCTTCTCAATGGATAGTTCATCTAGCCATATCCAAAGATGTATCAAGATATTTGATGCCAATATTGGTGGTCTAGGATGAAATATTAGATAGAAGGATTTATCAGTAGGTGTTCCACCTGTCGGAAGGTGATGGTGGAGCATCATGTACCTTCAGGCTTGTTACATCCATTTCTAGTCCCATAATGGAAATGGGAAGATGTTTTTATGGATTTTATCATTGGATTTCTAGGGACGCCTTAAGGTAGTGATGTGGTTTGGGTAGTCATGGATCGACTGTAAAATGTATCCCAATTCCTTCCTATTTGAGAGATATTCTTAGTTGATGAGCTAGAAATGTTGTACGTCTTTGAGATCAGACAGCTACATGAGGTTCCTCGTATTATCATTTCAGATAGGGATGCTCGTTTCACATCGAGGTTCTGGAAAGGGTTGCAAAAATCTATGGGTACACAGGTGCTTCTCAGAACATATTTTCACCCTCATACCAACGACCAGTTAGAACGGATGATACATGTTTTAAGAGGACATGATCTGAGCATGTATCCTTGATTTCAACAGTTCTTGGGAGAAGTATATCCCTTTCATCTAGTTCTCCTATAATAACGGATTTCAAGAGACAATTAAAATGGATACCTATGAGGCCTTGTAAGCTACGTTGTGTCATTAACCCATGATCTAATTAGAGATAGGAAAGGCAGTTCTACTAGGTCCTAGTCTCATGCAAGAGAATTCAGATCATGTTTATCTGATCAAGAAGCATATGTCTACTATTCATTCTTGATAGAAAGTTTAATTTGATCACTTTCGATGACCTCTATAGTTTTAGTTTGGGGATCATGTTTTATTACAGGTATCTCTCAAGATTGTTCATAGACATATACAGAGTAAAGGGATGATGTCACCTTATTTTTTAGGTCCCTTTGAGATTTTGGATAGTGTCGTGCCAGTAGCCTATCAATTATATTACCTCAGAGGTGTCATTCCATGTACGTCATATTACACTTTTCATAGCTCCAATGTTATCATGCTGACTGGTCTCATACTTTTGATCCTGAGGAGGTTGAGTTAGATATTGATTCTTCATTCAAGGAGTATCCTATATGAATCATGGACCGGAGAAAGAAGGATATCCCAGGCCGGTTTGTCTCTTTAGTGTGGGTGTTATGGAAGCACGGCCATGTAAATGACGAAATCTGGGAGCGGGAGGCGGACGTATGTGCCCAATGGATGGAATTTTTCCTAGATAGTGTTTCCCCACCCTTATAATGTGAACTCGAGGATGAATTCCTTTAAAGGGGGGAAACTGTAAGAACTGGTTTTTCTAAGATGTATGGATCCTTTTAATTTTGATATAATTATTTTTTTGGAGCTAATATGGATGTCAAATGAGTTTATGGTTGTTTTGAGGGTGTCTAATGCTTGTTCAAAGCTCATAATGGAGGAACTACTGGGCCACACAGTTAGTAGAAATTGTACAATATAGTCTACACGGTTTCACAATCCAAGTGAGGGCTAGACAGAGGGCCCAAGCAGGGTACTCAGCTTTCCTTAACTATGCGCCTAGGGTCGTACACCCGTGAGAGTATCTCAGAAAAATGTAGTAAAGGGTTTATCATGGTTTGTACATGGTTACTCAAATTGTTCTCATGAAACCGCGCGGGGTCCCTCCTTAGTCAATGGAAGTCACATGGTTGGCATGTGGTTTGGACAACCATGAAAAGAGACCGTGCGACCCATATATTTTTGGTAAAATTAATTATTTTCCCCTTAAATTCTTTTAACTTACCCCCTCCCTTGTATTTCTCTTCCAGCACACAACTGCACCTATTTTCCTCTCATTGAGCTCCCTTGAAGCTCTCTCCTAGGTTCTTCATTAGCTTCTTCATCCAAGCTCGGATTCGATAACTGGTGGTCTCATTGGATTTCTATAGGTAAGCTCTTCAATCCTTAGGAATTTTTTCATTCTTATTTCTATCGGCCGATTTTTTTCTATCAACCTTTCAAATTTTTAGTGCTCTGCTAATGTGTATAGAGACACTCAGGTCGAATCCTCGATGATGGTACAACTTTTATAGTCGACTGTTTTTGTGATTTTTCTTTTAATTGGGAGGGGTTTGCATAGCTTAAATGAAGTGACTGATGGATGATGTTTGATTTAATGATTGGATAAATATTTGGGTGATTATATTATTAGGGGGTTAATCTTTTGATATCCTGGAGCTTTGCTTTATATTTCATTAAATTAACACCCACTTCACAAGATGACTTTGATCAGAATTCCCAAGTGTTAAGGCTTTAATCCAAGCCTTAACTTAACTTAGGTTTCTAATATTAATCAGAGATTGTTTATGGTAGTGTATTTATTGTTCCAATAATCCATGGAAACCACATGTTAAACAAATCATGTCATTAATCCACAAAATTTTAAGTTTAACATACACAATGTTATTTAAATAATATTTATCGAGAAAAAGATCTCAATCACTTAAAATCCCCAAATTATAACTCACCCCAATGGTAGATTTACTCAGCCATTGTTTTGGTTAATAATCTAGTTCTAATGTTTATAATGATGAATTAAAATAAAAATAAAAATAACAAGACAAGAAAAGAGTGGTGCACCGAACACACACATGAACGATGATGAGAATTAAAAACAAAATTTTGATTGAATGAGGAAGAAAATAAGGGAAGTTATTTCAACTTGATTTAAACTATTTTAAGATCATTAATATTAAAAAATAGAAGTTGTATGATCACAATTTAAAATGAGAAAGAAATGTGCATTAAAACAAAATTACTACACAAACACTTATGAGGTTACAAACAAAGAAGAACACAAAAGTAAAGGAAAACAAAGAGAGGAGGAAGAGTCTATCAAGTGAAAACTTGAGTATGGAAGGTCTTACCAAGCCTTGTTCAAGGATTTTTTCATGCCAATGTATGATCCTATTCTCTAAAATGTCAACCCCTTTCAAGGAGAAGAGGGGGTTATATTTATAGCCCAAGGAGGTTGACTATTTTCATTCTAAATCTTCCCCTACACTTTCCTATCCAATTTAATAAAGTAGACAGCCAAATATGTAAAAATATTATTATTAGAAGTTGTAGATATTAATGTTTAAAGTCGAATCTAAAAATTTGGTGGAATTTGGACTTATGGATCCAAAGTTGTTGTGGTTTTAATAAACAATTTTAAACTATCCATTTCTATCCATGCTTTTTCGATGGCCGAAATGTGAATGAGTTTTTGAATAGTAATATGTCCTCAAATCTAAAAACATTATTCAAAAAATTTGGCTGTATATATATTAGATTTCAAATTGAAAAATCTCAACTCAAATGGATGTCTAGATCAGGTGAAAATTCAAGTATTGTGTGCTGATTTCATTTCCCAAAAATAATTGTGGGTTGGAATTAAAAACTTTAGTTGGGCCCATTTTTGTTGGATTTGGGCCATGAAATTTTTTTCCAAGATGATTTATATTTTCCCCCAACTTTTGGTGGAGAATAAATGATTTTTGATTTCTATATTGATCCCAGTAATTAAATCTTCAGGGCTGGTCCAGTTTCTGTACAGATTATTTGGGCCTTCTTGTGTGGTCTATATGACCCTTAAAATGGAATAATTGGCTAAATCTTCCTTCTAATGATATGTTATATAGTCAATAAGGAACACTAAAAAAATTTAATCACATAATTTGAATCTATATGATGAGATTTATTATT
This sequence comes from Viscum album, assembly GCA_963277665.1. Lineage (NCBI taxonomy): Eukaryota > Viridiplantae > Streptophyta > Magnoliopsida > Santalales > Viscaceae > Viscum > Viscum album. Next base: position 2,115,976,396 of record OY728161.1, on the reverse strand, counting down.
AAAATATTAAATTGAATTGAATCTGGATTAATTCAAATAGTGCTCAAAAATCATATTTAATATTAAAACATGAATATTTCACACAAACTAAGAAATTTTCATAAAAAATAATTAAATGGAGTAAATGAAAAAGTTATGAATATATTAATAACATCAAATCCACCACACTTAGTCTTGTTCATTTCCTCATATGCAACAAATATAAAAACATAACAAAATCATTCTCACTCGCCAACAAATATTAAAATTTTGTTTTCAACAATCAGGAGAGTTTTAGACCAATTTAGTCATCCATATTGTATTCCACCACAAATTGTTAAATAAATAATATTCCAAAAATAATTCATTTTTCATTCTCAAATTAGAAATATAAAAGTTAGGCACTCAAAACTTACTCCTCTTAAGATGATAAAAATTAATTTATAGAAGTTCACTCATTCACCAACAAAAAGTGAAAATCTTAGAGTTTGAACAAGCTCTCAGCTTTCATTACCTATACTAAACTACATAGGAATCAAGAGGTCTTTTCTAGGGGTTTTTCTGTGGCTATGGGATATTTTTAATTTTATGTCCGTGAAAGAGGAAAAGAGGGGTAAAACATTAGCATGGGTAAAAAAATGCACATTTTTTTAAATGAAACATGGAAGGAAATGGAAACACATATTTACAAGGGTGTGATTATGTGAAGAAAGAAACAAAAGAGGAACAAATTTGAATGGGATGAGAAGATGAAATATTAAAACTTCTCCCAATGACATAAGCGTTCTTTTTTTCTTTTCTTTTTTTCATTTTTTTTAAAGTTGAACTTGAAAAAAATCTCACACTCATATCCCAACCCATATTTGATCTCCTAACGACACTAATTATAATAGTTATAATAAGATAAAATGTTTAGGAAGAGTGATTTTTGACCTTCCCAAGACACTACCCATATTTTTTGGTTCTTTTTTTATTTTATTTTATTTTATTTTATTTTAATTTTTTTGAAAATTTGTCAATAATATTTAAAAAATTACATAAATAAATTACATTCCCCAAAACTCATTAAATGACAACCTCTCCTCCATACTAAAATGGATCCTTGCCCTCAATCATATGATAACATGATGAAAGATTAAGAAAAGGATACCCAAAATGAAATCCATTCCCCCTATACTTAAATTTCAATAAATTATGAAATATAATTTCATGTAGATGTTGGGTGGGACAATTTATTGGGATTGTAATGTGGCTATCAAAGAAAAGGTTTTCTTAGGCTCAAAAGGGATTTCAAAAGGAGGATTAATGTAAGGGAAATGGGAGGCTATTTGGATATTTTGATTCTTAAGTGGTTAAGAAAATGCCTCTGTCATATTAATACACACCAAAATAGGAAATTAAACTCAAAGGTCTATAAACTCAAGACTCACAATCGGAGGTGAAAACACACAAAATGAAAATATGGTCATAAGATACATTAGCATGAAAGTTAATTTTTTTCCTCACAGTTGGGAAATAATCATCTTTCAAATATAAAACTAAGCATTCAGAATTTTTTGGTTTTGACACAAGATCCTTTATCCAAATTTATGATGAAAATACAAAATTTTTGAGATGAAAACATGCCTTTTTGACTCCCCAAAATGGTTGGAAAAAATTTTAAAAGTGTATGGTGAGTAAGTATGAATCTTTTTGTTGTTTTTTTACTTTTTATTTTTTTAGTTCTTTTATTGTTTTTAAAATAAACACCCACACAAAATAGAAAGAGAAAAGTAAAGGGTTTGATGAAGAAAGTTGTAAAAAAATTAAAGCGATATGAAGAAGAAGAAAGAGGGAGATATAGGATGAGAGAGAGAGAGAGTTAAAGGGAAAGATGTACCCCCTAGTTGGACTTAGTGGGTTTTCATCTCCATCCAGTGGTGGGTCTATGGAATTCAATGACTTATTGGGGCATATGTCCTCTCTAGTGATGCTTTATAAAATTTCCATTAACTAAAAGAGAATTAAAAACAAGAAAAATTATTCAGTTAATAAAAAACTAAAAATAAATTAAAATTTCATAAAATTAAAAGAAAAAATGGGTTACCTCCCAAGTAGAAATGCATTTATTTTTCTACAGCTAGGAAGTTGTAGTGGACTACCCATAGTCTGATGGTGGCCACCATATTTTCTCAACTTCATTGTGCTTCTAGAAAAACTTCTCCTTTTTAAGGCTCAGTTGTTTATTGGATGATTTATTCCCATCCTTGTTGATGTGCTTGCAATTTAATGGGGGTGGAAAGAGAATATGAATATCCTCCCTTTGGTATTCAACTTGAGGTATTATGCAGCCCACTGAGTTTTGTTTTTCTATGAATGGAAATTTAGGAATATGTTTCAATAATATTGGTGCATTTATGTAAGGTTCGAATAACACAATACCATAGTATGAGATCCCAATTATTTTTAACTCATTTATTTCATCACTTACCGATGTATAGTAATAAGGATTAGTGGATTCATAAGATTAATAAATTTTTAAATATCCTTTATATCAATGTTGTTTGAAAAATAATGGTCAATTTCAACCTCACCATTGATCACTTTATTAATTAGGGAATTAATCTCACAACCTTCAATCGCATCAAGACAAGATAAACACATTGGTTCATGGTTCACCTCACATATAACAGAATTTTCAGAATCATGGATAAGAAATAATGAATGTTGGAATCTGATATGAATCAATAAATGAGCATTCTAGTTCATTTTCCTTATTACCATCCAAGTTTGAGCAGTGGAGATCATAGGAGAGATGGGATTCCAAAGAGTTTTCAAGATCCTTTAGATTAATGGATTTTTCATTTGTAATGTCAACATCAACTTCTCCATTTATGAATTGGTTAATGAGGATGCAATATTCACAAAATTCTTTATTAGTAGAACAGAAAAAGCATGATGGATTGGGATTCAACATACTCTCAAAGAGACTTTTATAAGAATCTATAGAGAATACAGATTGATTCTCTAATGGGTATCTCATGGATTGAAAAATATTTAAATTGACCAGTTGGTCACCAAATTCCGTAGATAAGATGCCAGCATGGACATCAATTTTGATTTTTTATGTCATGAGGAAAGGTCTTCCAAGAATCATAGGAGATCAAGAAGATGTCGTCTCACCTTCCATGTTAAGGACATAGAAATTAGCTGGGAAGATAAGATTGTTAACTTAGACAAGGACATACTCAATTATTCCCTCAGGACTAGCTTTGCCTCAATTGGATAACTGTATAACAACACTCATTGGGTGAAATGGACCAAGACCAAGTTTGAACAATATATATTTGGGCATGACATTTATTGAGGCTCCTAGGTCTATAGAGTGCATCATTCAAATTTGAACTTCTTATCGGGCATGGAACTATAAAGGTCCCAAGATATTTTCACATCATGGGTATGGACTATTGTGTTGAAACATTATCAATTATCCTAATTTGTCTCTTATGAGTGCACAGTTCCTTAAGAAACATAGCATACTTAGGAATTTGTTTTATGTAATCTAATATGGGAATGTTGACTTCAACACGTCTAAACATGTTGAGCATTTCAGGATCAGGTTCAAAGGATTTCCTTGGCTTAGAGACAGCTTGAGGAAAAGGAATTGGGTTCTTCATATGAATAGAAGGAGGTGAGGGAGTGGATTGAGGTTCCTTTTTTGGATTTTTAATATTTTCATTTTCAATATCAACATTCAAAGGTTCATTTGAGGATCCATCATGAGGCTTGTAAATTTGTTTTCCCAGTCTAAGTGAGAATGCACTTACATTATCCTTGGGGTTGGGTAATGGTTGAGCTGGGAGTTGGGAAGAATCGGTTGGTTTCTGCTGGCTAGGGTGGGATTCAAGTTGACCAATTTGGGTTTCAATGTTTTTGAGGATAGAATGGGTGAAGGAGGCAAGATCTTCTATAGCGTTTTACTATGGTTTCTTAGAAGAAGAATATTATCCCACATTGGGATTACCTTGATTTTGGTTCTTAGGAAAGTGCTTGTATTGGGTTGGGAATTGGGAGGTCTTATTAGGATAGTGGAATCTAGGAGGGTAAATAGGGGGATTTATCCTTTAAGGTTGAGGGAAAAAAGATAAGGTTGTTGGAAGTTACCAATACCTTGACCATATTGGAATTGGTCTGGGTTTTGAGGGGGAAATTTAGGGGGATGATAAATGGGATTACCATACCTCAAGTCTGGGTTAAAGGTAGAAGAGAAGGCCTTAGAGTGGGGTTGGTAGAAGTTTCTAATGAACTGACCTGATTGTTGAGGTTTGGTGTTCCTCTGAGAATATGTTGAATTGATCTCCATTAGTCTAGTTGAATCAGATGGATCCTCTTAAAGTTGTGAACATGTGTCAGTTGGATGAGTAGGTGACCCAAAGATTCCACAATTCTTGATAGTTCCAAGGAATAGAGATTGTGGAGAAGATGAGGTTGGGGATTTGGCAACCACCGCTAGTTTTCTCACAAAACCTATAAGTTCACTCATCTACTCGGTCATATTGTTTGGCTCTATGGATTGATTCTCTCAGACTTGTTTGACTTGAGCACGTGCTCGAGTATAAAATTGTTGCGTGTTTTTAGCCATATTTATAATGAGATCTCATGCAGCTATAGGGGTTTTATCAACAATATCACTGCCACTTGCGCCATCAATGTGAGTTCTCTCCATATCCAATAACCCCTTATAGAAGTATTGGATCAAGATTTGGTCAGGGATTTGGTGGTGTAGACAGGTTTCCATAATTTTTTTGAACATATCCCAATAATAATGGATTAATTCATTTAGGAATTGACAAATAACACTTATTTCCTTTTGAATATAAGTTATACAAGAATAAGGAAGGAATTTGTCAAAGAATATTCACTTCATGTCATTCCATGTGGTTATGGAACTAGGAGGGAGGTAGTAGAGCCATGAATTGGTGGAGTTAGATAGAAAGAAAGGTAATTATTAGAGTTTTATTTATTCATCGGAAACCCCTTGAGGCTTCATGGTAGAGCACACCACTTGGAAATCTTTAAGATGAAGATCTGGATCCTCGTCGGCTAGCCTATGGAAATGAGGTATAATATGAATCAAAATAGATTTGATTTTGAAGTTAGCATCTATTTTTGGATATTGAATACCAAGGGGTGGTAATTAATATAAGTAGAAGAAAGTTATTTAAGTGTTTATTCCCTAGGATTGGCCATATCTAGAACAATTGGTTAGACAATGATTGGTTCTGGAGTGATTTTATTATCCCTAATATTCCTTCTAAGTTGGTGAAGAGTTCACTCGATTTATAGGTCAAACAAATCTGATGGATTGTTTGGTAGGATATGAGGAATTCAATGATATTTGGGAAGGATTAGGAAGACATTTTTTTCTTTATGGTTTATTATTTTTATGATTTTTATGAGAAGGCGGGTTTTTCTTTGTGTTTTTTTCAGAATTTTTTTTGGTTAATTTTTTTTACTTTTTTTGTTGTTTTTTTACAAAAACCAAAAACTACCAACTACTTAAGGCACCATCCCTGGAAACAGTTCCATTTAAAGCATGGATAATTTTTACCTATCGACCTTTCAAAGGTCTGGTGCTCTGCTAATGTGTATAGAGGCACTCGGGTCGAATCCTCGACGATGGTACAAATTTTAGAGTCGATTGTTTTTGTGATTTGTCTTTTAATTGGGGGGGTTTGTTTGTAAATATTAAATGAAGTTATTTATGGTTGATATTTGTTTTAACAATTTGATAAATATTGGGGTGAGTTAATTATTAGGTAGTTAAACTTGTGATATCCTAGAGCTTTGCATTATATTACATTAAATTAACACCCACTTCACAAGATGACTTTAATCAGAATTCCCAAGTGTTAAGGCTTTAATCCAAGCCTTAAATTAACTTAGGTTTCTAATATTAATCATAGATTGTTTATGGTAGAGTATTTATGGTTCCAATAATCCATGGAAACCACACATTAAACAAATCATGTCATTAATCCACAACATTTTAAGTTTTGTATACACAATGTTAATTTAAAGAATATTCATCGAGAAAAAGCTCTCAATCACTTAACATCCCAAAATTATTACTCACCCCAATGGTAGATTTACTCAGCCATTTTTTGGTTAATAATCTAGTTGTAATTTTTATCATGATTAATTAAAATTAAAATAAAAAGAACGGGACAAGAAAAGAGTGGTGCGCTGAACACACACATGAACAATGATGATAATTAAAAATGAAATTTCGATTGAATGAAGAAGAAAAGAAGGGAAGGGATTTAAACTTGATTTAAACTATTTTAAGATAATTAATATTTAAAAATATAGGTTTTATTATCAAAAGAGAAAATGAGAAAGAAGCATGCATTAAAATAGAATTACTACAAAAACACTTATGATATTACAAACAAAGAAGAACGCAAAAGTAAATGAAAACAGAGAGAAGAGGAAGAGTCTCTCAAGTGAAAATTTGAGTATGGAAGGTACTACCAATACATTTTCAAGGATTTGGTAGTTGAATTTATGATCTTATATTCTAAAATTCAAACCCCTTTCAAGTATAAGAGGGGGTTGTATTTATATCCCAAGAAGGTGGACTGTTTGCATTCTAAATTTGTCCCTCCACTTACATCACCAATTTGATAAAGTAGACAGCTGAATATAGAGAAATATAATTCTTAAAAGTTGTAGATATTAATGGTTGAAGTATAATTTCAAAATTTGGTGACATTTGGACTTATGGATATAAAGTTATTGCGGTTTTAATAAACAATGTTAAACTACCCATTTCTATCCATACTTTTTCAATGGCCAAAATGTGAATGAGTTTTTTAATAGGAATATGTCCTAAAATCATAACAATTTATTCAAAAAAATATTCCATCTATATATTATATTTCACACTGAAAATATCAACTCGAATGGATGTATAGATCAGAAGAAAAGTCAAGTATTGTGTTCTGATTTCATTTCCCAGAAAGAATTGTGGGCTGGACTTCAAAAAATTAATTGGGCCCCTTTTTGTTGGATTTGGGACATGAAATTTTTATCCAAGATGAATTATACTGTCCCACAAAATTTTGTGGAGAATAAATGATTTTGGATTTCCTGATTGAGCTTAGTAATTAAATCTTCATGGATGGTCCAGTTTCTTCATAGATTCTTTGGTCATTCTTGTGTGGTCCATATGACCCTTCAAATGGAAGAATTGGCCAAATATTACTTCTAATGACATGTTGTATATTAAATAAAGAACCCCAAAAAGCAATAATCACACTATTTGGATCAGTAGGATGAGATTTATGATTAAAACATTAAACTAAATTGAATCTATATTAATTCAAATAGTGCTCAAAAATCATAGTTAATATCAAAACATGAATATTTCACACAAATTATGAACTTTTCATAGAAAATAAGTAAAGAGAGTAAATAAAAAATTATTAATATATTAATAACACCATTCTTCATCTGTTCTTAGATTCGATAACTAGTGGTCTCATTGGATTCTTCCAGGTAAGCTCTTTAATCCATAGGCATGTTTTTTTGTTCTTCTTTCTATCAGTTGTTCTATTTTGGTGTGAGATCTTATGCCCTATTTTCAGAGAATTGATATGTTCTTCATATTTATTCCAATCCAGACCAAACTAAAGGATGATACTAGATGAGGAGAGTTCTAGGAGTATATGATAGGTGGTCTATGACTCATCCCTCAAGTCTCACTATTTTATAAAATGTCATTGTTTTGTGTACGCCGATTTCATCAGGTGTTTCCTATTAAATTCATATATATAATCATCATGCTAATGTTATAGAGCCTTGTTCATAATTTTTATTCATTTATTTGGAGGTTATAACCTCAATGATTCCCATCCCAGGTAGGGTTATCCTTTAATTATGCCTCTAGTGGTTTGTTGTGACCTTCTGCGCCACCGTTCGGGTGTTCTTTGACTTGGCCTTTTTAAAGGTAAGTGTTATAATTAAATAAATTAATTATTAATGGATAACACATTATAATATCACTTTTATCTTCTAATTTAAGTGTTTCAAATTAATCAATGAACCTTTTATTGGTTAAATGGAAATTATATTATAAATATTACTTGGCTTTGTTAATTATAAATGAATTGCATATGGTTGCATGTCCTTAGCCCATCTTGTCATTCACTAGTACAAATATGGACTTTAATAGTGCTAATAAAAGGGCTTTATCAGCACTATAAAATTATTGATAACGTGAGTGATGTTAAAGGGTTGGATTTAACAGTACTTGCAAGAAGCACTGATAAAGGCTCCCTTTATCAGCGTTTTCTTTTAAGTGCTAATAAAGGGGGGATTTTTTTTGTTCGGACCTCCCCAACCCACATTTTTATCAGCTCTTCCCACCCCCACCCCCCCCCCCCCCTTTATCAACTCTTTTCACCCCCTCACCTGAGCTGCTTCACCCCCCCCCCCCCCCCCATCAGCGCTTTACGTAATTTTAGCCTACTATGCATGCCTGGATTTGATCTTCGTACCTCTCATTTGTAACTCAAATGTATTTACCACTACATCATGTTATTTTATTGTATATTTATGATATTTATATTTATTTATATATATATTTACATATAGATTTTTTATTTATGTATTTATATAATTATTTTTAAATACATCTGTAAAATATATGTTTGTGTATGTGTGATATATATACTTATATTTATTTAAATATATTATGTATTAATACTCATTTACATATTCTATAATATAATATAAATATATATTCATTAATTAATAGACACATATATGTATATAAAACATTTTATATATATATATATATATTTGTATAAGTGTATATATATATATTCATATATTTTTATAATGTAAAAAATGGTTAAATATTGTTTTAAATAAAATTTTATAATTTTTATATATATATTGTATATTTAGATATAAATTTAATACATTAATACATATATATTTATATGCCAATATATTTATATATTCATATATAATCGTATATTTACATATAAATTATTTATAATGTATTTATAAATATTTACTATAAAATACATTTATATACTATATTTAATGATAATGATAATGATAATGATTTATTTATAAAAATACATTTATATATGATATATCCACATAATACACACACACAAGTATACATTTATATTTATCACATACACATACAAATATTTATATAATATATATTTATTTACATATAATAGAATATGCATATAAATATATATTTTTTTATTGACACACACATGTTTATATATAAAAATTACTTGTATAGGTATATATATACATATTAATTCATTTTTATAATGTAAATAAAATCGATAATTTTTTATTTTAAATAAAATTAATAATAAATATTTATTTTATATATTTAAAAATATATTTTTATGTAAATATGTTTAAATATGTATTTATACAATTGATTTATTATAAGTAAATATAATAAAATATGAATACATTTAATTATAAATAAAACTAAATTGTAAAAAATAATAAAACTTCAAAACCATAATATCAATATTAATGTAATCCCTGAGAATAAATTCATTCTCCATCAAAAAAAGACAATAAGATCCCCTTAAATGAGGCTAAAATTCTATCGAATGTTAAAAAACGGGGATACTCTGACAAAAAACTCTGTTTTGGAGCCCTTATGGGACTTTTTTTGCCTCAAAAAATGTAACTGGGTCCCCTCAGTCACCATGGTGTAGAGATTGTTGCAAGCTTCAATTTGATATATGGTAAATTCCAAATAGACACCCAGATCAAAAGTTATCATTGTTTGAATTTTAAGTCATGTTTTCAACTTATCTTAGATCGTTCATTAATTCATTTAATTTTTATGTCATCCGATTGTTATTAAATGACTATTAATCAATTATAATTATCAAATTATTAAGTAATAATATTTTTTAATAGTTTTATAATCCATTTTCACTAAATATATTATATATTAAGTGTAAATGCATATTTATCCTTATCCAAATGATATTTAAAAAGATATATTATATTTATATCAATATAAATATATTTATATATTAATATTTTTTTAATGAAATGTAATTTTTTTAAAAAATGTAACTTTTATCACTGCTTTTTTACTATCACTGATAAAATAACCCCTTTATCAATTCTTTTTTACTAGCATTGATAAAGGGACCCTTTATCAGTGCTTTTTTAGTGCTGATAAAGGCCCCCTTTATTAGTGTTTTTTTAGTGCTGATAAAGGGGGCATTTATCATCACTTTTAGCCAGCTCTAGATAAAACCAGTTTTGTAGTAGTGATTATTATGAAAGTTAAAGGAATGAACCAAATAAATTCATATAAAAATAAAGTAATAAATGGTTTCATATCCTATTTAGCCTTTCCATTTGGTATGGAAGTTATTGGAATAAACCAACTAACTTATTAAAAGTAAAAATTATTACATGGCCTTAAATTAAAAAATGAATTATGTTTAAGGTGTCTATTTTATATATACTATTTCATCTTTATAATAGTGTTCAAACTTGAGTTATGCCTTGTATTTTTTAGGGAATGTCTTGAGCACTCAAATGATGTCATTTCGATTCAAGGAGCTAGTTTCCAAGGGTGATAACCACCTTGGAACATGGTCCTTGTCTACTAGTGGATGCCTGATATGATGTTGTAGGATACCTTCACCATAAAATGGGTATTAAGATGTCTTGGATACATTCCTTTGATCCAACTTAATGTCTTTGAACATGTGGTGTCATGGATACACCTCATTGGGCTCAGTTATTCTTAGCCCATTTTACCTTAGATGAGATCCTTGGACTCTGTTAAAATTGTTTACAATGGAATGCCTTGGGAGATACCCCTTAGATTACACTCAGACCCCTTATAGCTAGTCTGCACATTATTATTGAGTTGGTTCGACCCCTGAGGTCAAGGATGCCTTGGTTATTACCTCTGATTCTCTTTAATTATTATTATCATCATAGGATTCCATGTTATACCTTGGATCATCCTTTATTATTATTATTATTATTATAAGATTCCTTGGTCATACATTGGATCTTATACCTCACTTATTATAAACTGAACCATAAATTAAATAAGTGATCACATGTTCAACACTGGCTGAGGCTGAAGTAGGTGTTGAGGTATTTACTTTTCTGTACTACCTTTACATTCATATATACTTATACATTATTTTAGTTTATATTCACAAACCATATTGGTATAGACTCCATTGGTGGTGGCCTACTAAGATTTATCTCACACCCTATCTGAGATGTCAAAGGTACCTGGGAAGATTACATATATATAGGTGTTCATAAGGGGAAGTGTCCCGCTTTGGACACCTGATCTTGAGTGATTTATTAAGATAGATCTTGGTAGTAGATGACCAGGCTAGTGCATGGGATGCTTGATAGTTTTTTGCTTCTTTTTTCTTATTTTATATAGCATGTATAGTCTACTTCCATGTATACCTATTTTCCAGTTTTGTAGAGACATGACATACATTATCATCAGCTTTTGTATATGATTTGGTTTTTATCTTGATTTTACTATCTATTGTTTGGATTTTTATATATGTTTCCTCAATAATGAGTTACTGGTCCAGTTGTTATAGTGTCTTCTTCAGTTGTGCCATCTGTTTACATATGATTTCACTATTTACATGTGATAGTTTTATTCACTATGCTCTACTCTAGTAATGAACGCATATCCTCCCCCACATAAACCCTCTAGGCCCTGACTTCTAGTCAGCAGCCTCTGGAGTATGAGGAGGCGCACTTGAGGTCATGTGGCCAACTATTTTTGGGTAACCTTTGTGTATCACCCAGGGTCGGGATGTCTGTAACACCCCAAGTTTTTATTAATAATTTTTTTCAAATAAATTAAAAAACTTTGATGTCTTGTATGGAACGCTGCACCAAGCTAGGATTTTTTTATGTGCAACACCAAGTTAATTTTGTTCTATACAATCCTAGATTATGTTACATGCAACACTAATTTTGGATTATGTTACACATAATACTAAGTTCCTTCGACAGCTTGCGTTACATGTCATACCGAGTTTTACTAAACTACAATATACTATTAATATTGTTATTAAAATGTCATTATAGTTACCACCTAGCCATCGAAATAGAAGTTACGAATAAGATTAACTAAATTGTGAAAATATGGTTTACACATGAACATAAAATTAATCATTTTGATATCAATTAGTTATAAATTAAAGTAAAAACTATTTGAAAATAAAGAAATTCATTTTCAAGGAAAACTATTTTCTATGTACAAACACATGTTATCTCAATAAATTAAACAAACCACTTTTGATTAATTTTTTTAAAATATTTATATATTATATATTCAATCAATTTTTTTTACACTAATCCAATAGATTTGATAAACATAAGATAAAAATAAATCTAATTTTATTAATAAAAAGATATATTTTTCTAAAAGATATTTTTACCGCGTTTTAATGGTGAACCTATTTTAAATATAATTTTTGACACTTATAATTTTTATTTGAAAAAATAAACTTCATTTTTGAAATTGGGACATCAAAATTATCTTTGAGGGAATTTTTTATATTTTTCTAAGAAGTTCCATTTTTTTATGAATAGTAAAAAAATACTGAATTTTTTAATTGAAAACTAACCTTTAATCTAATTTATTTATATAGTTAAATTATATTTTAAATTGTTTTTAAAATATATTTAGATCAATTATACAGAAATTAATCCAATTTATGTCATTATTACCAATTTCATATTGAAATTGTACATAAAAACAGTTCAAACTTTTGAACATTTTCACTTTAAAAACTCATTGTTTCATCCCGTCTGTGGGATTCATTTTAAATTAATTTCTATCACTTATATGATTTGAATTTTAAAAAATGGATTCCATATTTATAATCATCGTAATTTTTAATTTCTAATAAGTTCAACTTAATTTTTGACCAAAGCGATTAGTGAAATCAATTAAAATTAATTACAATGATTAAGGTAAAAATGAGTTTTCTTAGTGGTTAAACTTAAAACTTAAGGTGTAAAAATGGCTCTACATTTTTCTAATACCAATTGTATGGACATATTTAAACCTTAAACATTAATGTATCAAATTTTTTGTGTCATGGAATCCTCTTTGTAGGTAAAAACATTGGGATCGTACAATTCTTTTCAAAAATGTTAAGTGTGTCTTCTCCCCCACTTATAAAAGGGCACTCACCCCCTTCCCTTCTTCACACATCTTAAGATATTTGGATCATCTAAACTAATAATCTCCCAATTTCCCTCCATTCATCCTAGATGCCTCCCTTTTAGAATAAAGTCATCCAATGAATTCCTTTTGTGGTAACTAAAAGAAGTTACCTAAAGAAGAGGTAACATATATCCTTCAACAAGTACTTTTATTTTATTTATTTCTCCACCCCCTTCAATTATTAATATATAAACATTATAAAATAACCTTAGTATCCTCAATATACTAATATTTTGTCGTGTTAAAGTTACAACCTAAACCTTCACATAATTCCATCAAATGGGATACGCAATCATCATTCGTGTGTATGGTGGACTACCGCCTCACGAACTATTGTTGTTCGTTCTTCCATTCCCACCTCTCATGGTTGGTAATAATGATGGACTTACTATTTTTATATTATATATATTAAATTTATGATGTATTTATTCTTATTTAATTATTATATAACACATACCTTCATGCTTTCCATTTTGTGGGAATACGATAACATCGTGTGTGGATGTGTGGACTACTGCATCCTCGAAGCGATGTAATTCATTCACACTTTACATAGAAAGTATTAAGAATGTATTTAATAAACATATGTGTTATATATGAAATAATAATTCTACAAGAATTAATATATATATATATATGTATCATTTACTTTTCTTTCTTTCAATATGATAAGAAAATGGAAATAGCGTTCATACGGACGTACGACCTACCATATCTATTGTAATGACCCAAACTTTTGAATAATATTTTGTTTCCTAAAAAAGTATGTTTAATTGTGTCATAATAAATAAAACTATATAAGTATGATTGAAATATGACCATTGAGTTTTGTCCGTTATATGATCGTTGGTTAATATGACCATTGGAAACAATAATAATTTTTAATGTTATAATTATTGTTTATAAATAGAAATGATAATAGATAATTAATGCAGAAAGAAGATTCAATGGCTTCATACAGTAGACTCGGGACCTAAGAACCCATTTTTTAGAGCTTGGGAAGGAGTTACCTTCATTGGTCTTTGCTCTGGACTAAGCCCAAGTCAAGCTTCAACATGTTAAGATTGAATGAAATCACCTATGGTAGAAGTTCAAGCTAATAGAAATCACCACTCAGGAAATGTTGTCCAAGCCACCCCAAGATTCTATCACCATTACAAACCTTAATCTTAGGTCATATGCATATGTTATAAGGAGTTATGTAACAAGGCCTTAGTTACTTTTTTTAATCCATTTGTATAAATAAAATTTTTATTTCTTATTATGGTAAAATAATCATCATTTTTGAATTTCAAATGTCAAAATTAATCTTGGTTGAATTTTTTGTTTTTTTCTAAAAAGTTTCACATTATTGATGATTATTTAAAAAAATTATTTTAAAATATTTTTATACTTTAAATAATGGATACTGTGAAATGATTTTTGAAAAATAGATATATACGGTTGTGATTAGTAAGAAATTTAGAGTCTAATAAGATCAACTTAATTTTTGGTGATTAGTAACTTATGAATAGTAATATTAACCTTATGAATACTAATATGACCAATGTAATAGTAACCTCACCTAAGAAAGTATAAATGTAATTTAAGAATCTTGAATGGTAATGTGATATAATAGTATAAGTAAATAACTGTTTTAGAAATTATTAGTTTAGTATTAGTTTTTTTGAGTAAATAGTGATTTTACTTAAAAATTAAATTTCTCATATTTAGAAAATTATTTTCATAAAATGAAGTTCATTTTTTAATTCATAACATCAATATTAGGTTAGGGTGAATTTATGATACTTTTATAAAATGTTTTTTTTTGGTGAATAGTAAAAATACAGTTTTTGAGTTTTCGGTGTGTTTTATGACATCATAATGATGTAATATGTAATTTAAAATTATGTTAGACTCATGTGGATTAAAATATTATATGAGGTGTCCCAAGTGGACAAAACCAAGGCAAAATACCATGGGAAAGCCTATGGTTTTTCAAATACCACTGATGAGGTGTCCTTGAAAATTAGTAAAAAACTCCCTCTCTTTTACTATAAATACCAAGTCATTAATTCATTTTATTTCATTATAAAATCATTACCCTAGAAGATATGATTTTATTACCTCCCGAGGAGTCCTCATAAGGTGTCCTAAATCCCTCAAGTTCCCAATACTAGAGTTTAAGAAGATGCTCTTCAAGGTAAGGGAATTCCCAACATCTCTTTTCCTTTCAAGTTCTCTTTTATGTGGTGTGTCTTTCAAGTTTCCATACCATGTTCTTATTTCCATTTTATTATGTTACTATAATATATTATAATTATTTTATTAATGTTTTAACCATTTCCCCTCTATTTTTAATGTATTCTAAAACCATGTTGCATAGTCGTTATGCTATAAAATTTGCATCTCAAAATCTCTCTCTTTTTCTAAAGAAATTCTCTTATTTTATTTATGTGAATACCCATACCTATTTAATTTATAGGGGTATTCATAAATAAATAAAACTTATATATTTTATTCTGTAATTTACATACATAAAACCCTCATTCCCTTTTTTTGGGTTATAAATGGCATAATGGTCATGTTTCTAACCACTTTTTAAAACATCACGATTTTGTTATGAAACCCATTTATGTTATTCTCTTTGAGTTATTTATGAAATGTTTGATTATGATATATGCGGATCACATGAAAATAAATACATATTAAGGGTGTTCCCCAATATTTCTCCAATACATTGGGTAAATAAATTAATCTCTAGAGATGAGAAGTTTTATGATACCTTGGTGAATAACCTTGTTAATTTTTATGACACCTTGGGGATGGACCTTGGTGATATGCTTATGAATGTATAAATTACATGCTTTAGCCACATTTCCAAGTTATTATTCAAGTTATTATTATGATTATATGCCTATTTATCATTAATTTATGATATTCCTCATGTTCTTATAGATATCGCTCAAGTTCACATGTAAATTGTTTCTCTTGTTTCTCCCTTACTCGACTTTCTGCTCACCCTTTCCTTTGATGTATGTCCCTAGGTTATGATTTGGAGTAATTGTAATTAGGAAGAACAAATGAATAATACTTTAATGTGGATTAGAATAATGTGATATGTTTTCTTTTATTATATATCTTTTTTCCAAGACACTAAACTTTAAAGATCTTATGTTTGTAAAAGGTAATGAAATGTTATCTAATAAAAAAGTCAGGATGCCATATCCATGAATGGTGTATCTCATTTTTTATTTATATATTTTATATATTGTTATAAATATATATATATATATAGTGAATATATATGATATTTATATCATGGTTTAAATTCTGAAGATGATGAAATCATGATATGATCAAAAATACAACAAATCAAAACACATGCAAAAACAAAGCAATTATTAGCTGAAACATGACTTTAATATGGAATTGTTAATAAATGGGTAATAAAAGGTCATAATTAAATAATATATGGTATGATATAAATGAATATGGTTCTGTAATATATGTATAATAAATTTATATTTATTATATATGAGGTTTGAATGAGTACGAAGAAAGTCCAAACATAAGGTAAAGGGATTTCTAGTCTCACTATTATTTATGCAAGACTAATGTCATATTCACCACTCGTTTCTTCTATGTGGTTTATATATTTACTATTAATTTACTATATGATTATTATATTTAAATGTATGGTTATTGACATATCCATTTTATTATCTCTCTTTCATGGGGTTTACGGTTCAAAAGTTACCAAATTAGAAAGATATTTTTGTATCATTTTTTCTTCTTTGAGAAACATGTTATGTGTAAGAACTCAGTTCTTCCTTTAAGGCATGGATTTATTCTTTTTGGGTTTTACTTAATAAATAAAAGGTAAAATAGTTTGAGGTATGGCTATAGGCCTATTACATGAAATGACTTGGGGTTACACGTTGTGTAATGGTCTGTCCAGGACCCATTCATGATGTGTAAGGCATGTCGGCAGAAAAGGCATATACACAACACATATTTGATATTACACACCGTGTATTTTTTTTTAAAAATGGGAAGTAGCCTATTCTTCTTTAGATGGACAGAACACTCACCCCTGGTTTGCAAACAGCAGCACCAAGATGACTTGAGGTAGGTTTGGCTTCCGATTCTTTGTCAGAACTTTGTTTTGAACATCGTCAATTGTGTTGAAACCCCTTTAGTGAGTTATTGATTCCTCTTGATCTGCTCTTTGTCTCTCCTTCTCTCAATCTAATTATCAAGTTTTGGGAGTTTATACTCATTTTTAATATCAACTTAGTTCTATGTTGAATTAGAGGTCGATGCTGGATGAGGAGCATCGTATGAGTACGAGGTAGGTAGTCTCATGTCTTTCGCTAATTCTCAAGCTGTTTATATATGCCAGAGTGTCGTGCACCCATTTTTGGGGTGTTGCCTTGATTTATAATTTACCATTTTTGTTTACTATTGATGTTTATGTAATAAAATAAGTGTTTTAAATCATGTTTTAGGTTGTATAACTTGATTCAGGTCCACCCCATGGGTGAGTTTCCTTAGATGATCGTTTATGGTTGTTTGGATTAAGATGCCTATGAGGCATGTATTTTTTTCCCTTTCTTAGGTTATTAAAAATTATTTGAGATAATTAATAAATTAAAATGTTGTTAAATTTTAATTGAATTGGTTAGGGTATGGGATGGTTAGTTTTCCCCTTAACCTTTATATGCCTATGCTTATTTAAGCACATTTGGAATGTCTTTCTCCAACTGTGAACCATCCCACATTAGTTAATTAATGTTAAAGTCATGTAATAGTTTAATTTACATGTGATGCTTCTTATGAGAAATGTGAACATGTGAGTAACTAGAAGGCCAAGCCTTATGAGGTTGTTCCTTGCTTGAGACACCCTTTGGTAGTGATTTATATTTGATGCTCTTGGGTTTTGACCTTTGCATGCCTAATGAAATGTTTAATTAAATATTAAATGATTAAAGGGTAAATAGAAATGGGAAAACCATAGTCTCATGTTAAAAGTCTATGGATGGGCTCATATGACTATTATACCTTATACCTTGGGTGAACCATGGATTCAGATTAAGATGTCATGGATGGACTCAAAGAGGGTATTATGTTAAAGTCATAAACGAACCACGGATGTAGTGGATGGGCTCATGGAGGCTATAATTAACTGTTGAGAAAACCATGGATCCATTGAGGTATTCCACGTATGGGCTCTATTGGAATTGTTTATATGTCATGAGTTAACATTTACTTATACCTTGGGTGAACCATGGATTCATATTAGAATTTCATGGATGGACTCAAAGAGTTTATTATATTTAAGATGTGAGTGAACCACAGATGTAGTGGAAGGGATCAGGTTATAAATTGAATATTGAAATGGAATGTCTTATGACACATTTTTTAAGACAAATCACAATCTTGGATTCGTTCTTCACTTTTGTTTGTTTAGATGGTCTTCTGAGACATCTGTTGTGCTTACTTTTATACGGTGGATGTCGGGCTTATGTCGAATCTCGAGACTATTCAATGTAATTTAATTATTAATGAACATAAAATGAATGTAAATAAAAACTGGTTCTTTTAGGACTGTTTACTTTTGAGTACATTCTAGCTTAATAATTTCATTATTGTACACTTTTTGTTATATATATTCACTAACAAGTGGTTAACTACTAGGATTTAGTCACACACCCTATTTGGGTCATGTTTTCTAGCCCAAATAGATTATCTGGTTTCAGGTGTCGATAAGGGCAAGTGCCCTTCTATAGGTACTTTATATGTTTCTTAGGAGCAGGAGAGAATGGGACCAAGGCAAGGCTTGCTATGCTTCTTAGTTTCTTTTGTTCTTTTTTGTAATTTTGGTACTTATATCATGTATTACTACAGTGTAACATGTTTTGGCTATTTTCCTAGAACATGTAACATGCAGCATCATCTTTTGTAGTATTTGACACATGGTTATTTATATTATCAGTCTTCCTTTGTTTACTTCTGTTGTGTGGTATTATTTCTTCCTCTATTGATTTACTATTGTTTCTGTTGTGTTACACTCTGCTAATGAGGGAATTGTTTCCCCACTATCACCCCTAGGATCTCACTGCTAGTTGGAAACCTCTGGTGTTTGGGGAGATGTGCTTGAGACCATGTGGTCAATCGGGTATGGGGCACCTTTGAGTGGAGTCCAGATCTGGGACGTTACAAAGTGATATCAGAGGAGGTATTTTTTGGTTTTCCTTACTGTTTGGTGATATTAGATAGGAATGGGAAGGAAATAGAGTTTGGTAATAAATTTTACCTAGGATTAGCTACCCCATGTATAGGGAAAATCCAAACTTCCTCTAATGAATTGTTATCTATGGATTTTAACTATTACAGTTGATTGATTTCACCGTTGGGTGACACACTTGGTTTATGTTGTTACTGTTGATGCAACTATGGGTTCTATTTCTACTGTAACCCAATGAGATAAGGGTATGTCATATCATGAATCATATAGAAACTATATATAAATAACATATCATTCATTATTTCCATTTAGGAGCATTACTGATTGCATTCTGTTGTGATGGGTATCGTGATAGATATGTTTGCTGTTGTGATAGGTGTATTGATATGTGTTATATTTCAAACTGGATGGACGCCAAGATTTGGTCCCTAAGGTGTATGGACCCTCTTGGATCAAAAATTGGTGGATCATGTTTCATCCTTGCATTGAAACGTGTTATAATGTGCTACAGGTGGATGTTAAGCTTTGATTCACAGGGAGTATGGGCCCCTAAGGATCAAAATTTGGCATACCATTCTGGTACCCTTTGAGGGTCTTCACTTTTTCTATTTTTGTGGTTTTGAACTGAAAACCTTGATAATGATCTTTAATTGAGTTGTGTGATTGACCTTGTAGAGTCATACCACCATAATGACCTCAATATGTACACTGGGAGGGTGGTGATGATCATACCCTAGAGGTGGTAGGCCATGGGATACCAGTGGATCCTCCAGTCGTGCTAGTTGTTCCAGTTGTGTCCATGGGCAGACGTAAGTGCTGATGCATAGTTCTTTGAAGGATTTATGAGGTTTATTCAAACCTTTTAGGGATCAAAACACCCTTCCATGTCTATGTCAGAGCTTATGTGAGTGTTCCAGCAGCCGCATCCGCCCACGTTTTCAAGGGATGGAGGACCATAGTCTGCGGAGTCATAGTTGGAGTCCATGCTTTCAATCTTTGAGAATTTAAACATGCCTCCTAAGAGAAGGGTAAATCTCGTGATGTATATGTTGTGTGATTCTACCAATAGATGGTGGGATGTTATTACTCAGGAGAAGCATCATCAGTATATGGCATGGGAATATTTTAATAAAGTCTTCTATGATTATTATTTTCCCAAGACATTGAGGGCCGATAAAGCCTGGATGTTTATACAACTAGAGCAGGGCACACTGTTAGTTATGGAATATTCTACCCATTTTACTGAGCTTTAGGATTTCGCACCTATTTTGATGGGTGATGATATATCGAAGGCTTGGGTAATTTGAGGATGTTCTCAGATATGACATTCGATCATAGGTAAATATCTTCAGGTTGACTATTGTATCTGCTATATTGAATCAGGAACTGATTACTGAGCATAACCTAAGGGAATCTGGAGGTTCGATCCAAGAAGGTTTGGAACCGAGATTCGGTACTGTCTCGACCAGTAGTAAGAAGCATAATCTAGTGCTTTATTGTGGTGATAATAGTAGTCAGAAGATATCTTCGGGTAGCTAAGTGAGGTGATACTAGTGTGGTAGGATTGGGAATACAAGACCACAGTGTCTGATGGACCCAGTCGAGTGCTGATCTTGTGACAAGATGGGCCATCTACAGCGCTTTTGTAGGACGTTTCCACCAGCATCTAGTGAGAGAGGGTCTGCACCGACTCTATTTTCAGGAGCAGGGTCAGCAACTTCTCATCACATAGGGAGCTGGGGTACGTTGGGCCATTTTGGATGAGGTGGTGGTTGTGTATGTGGTAGCCATACCCCAGGTTCTCAGTGGCAGTAGGGTGGATCAACTCAGGGTAGCCAGGCAGTGTCATAGGGTCACAGTACAGGTCAAACATATACAGAGCAATAGACCCAGTAAGAGCAGGATCCTAAACCTTCTACTTTCATAGGTACAATTCTAGTCACCTATGTTCTAGCTTAAACACTTTTTGATACATGGGATACACATAGTTTCATTTATGTTCCCATTGTGGAGATCCTTGGGATCTTTATTTTTACTTCTGATGATGTTATAACGCTAGACACTCCATTAGGGATTAGAACGGTAGGTGCGCGTTAGTGCAAGGAGTGCCCCGTTGAGATTGGTGTGTGTCAATTTGTATGGGACCTCTATATATTAGAGATGAAAGGCTTTGATTTCATCCTCAGAATGAATTGTTTGGTTCCCTTCTGAGCCTTTGTTTATTGTTATCACCGTAGGGTAAGTTTCATGTCGCTAGAGGGTGTAGAGTTTTTACATAAAGATGAATGGGATGTCCAAGTGAGTCAAGTTGGACCTGAGCATCGTGGGTTGGGTGGGATGACAACTCAGATTGCAAGTTTGTATCTAGATGACCAGGGAACATATCAGATAGATTTACCTCTAGTAGTTGATCATTTTAGGGATGTCTTTCTGGAAAACTTTTCTGGTTTACCTTTGATGATAGAGGTAGAGTTCTCTATCGAGTTGGTTCTAGGAGCTGCACCAGTATCCATTCCTCCTTATAGTATGGCTACAATGGAGTTACAGAAGCTCAAGTGACAATTAGAGGATTTAGAGTCGAAGGGGTTTATCAGAACCAATACTTCTCTATGGGGTTCTCTAGTCCTTTTTGTGAAAAACATGGATGGTACCCTTAGACTATGTGTGGATTATCAGAAATTGAACCAGTTTATGGTTAAGAATCAGTATCCTCTGCTGAGGATAGATGATCTATTTGAACAGCTTTGAGGAGATAGGGTTTTCTTAAAGATCTATTTAAGATCTGATTATCATCAGGTGCATGTTAGATCATCATACATACATCACATAGCCTTTCGGAGCAGTTATGGTCTGTTTGAGTACTTGGTAATGTTGTTCAGTCTCACAAACACACTGGAAGTCTTTATGGAACTGATGAACCGAGTGTTCTATCCTTATCTTGATTCATTTTTTGTGGTTTTCATGAATGATATCTTGGTTTATTCTCATAATCTACATGATGATTCCATACATCTTGAGATTGTTTTGAGTACACTAAGAGAGCAACAGTTATATACTAAGCTCACAAAGTGCCACTTCTGTATGGATCAAATTCACTTCTTGGGTCACATCATCTAGGAGATAGGAGTATCATTAGACCCAGAGAAGGTGAGAGCAGTAGTTTCTTGGGATCATCCCAATAACATCTTTGAGGTGTAGAGTTTTCTAGGGCTATCTGGTTACTACAGGTGCTTCATACAGATCTTCTCATGTTTATTAGCATTGTTGATGGGCCTGACTAAAAAGGGTGTGAATTATGTATGGATAGATTCATGTGAGATGGCCTTTCCAGAGCTAAAAGGGATATTGACTTCGATATTGATACTAATTTTTCTAGAGTCGAGTAGAAGTTACACTATGTAATGTGATGCATCAAGTATCGAGCTAGGAGCAGTTCTTATGTAAGGGGATCAAGTCGTTGTGTATAGGTCTCGGAAGTTGAGGCCACATGAGAGGAATTACCTAACGCATGATCTTGAGTTAGTGATGGTTGTTCATGCCTTGCGCTATTGGAGACATTAGTTACTGGGAGAGTGTTTTGTGGTGTACACGAACCAAAAAAACCTCAAGTACATATTTACACAGCATGATCTGAATCTAAGGTAGCGAAGGTGGGTGGAATACCTTAAATATTTTGAACTCGAGCTTGGATGCATGTCTAGTAAAGGAAATATAGTGGATGATGCAGTAATCAGGAGGACTCGGATACAGGCAGTGCAACATGCCAGTAGAGAGTGGTAGCTTATGGATTTGTTCTTTGAGATATATTTGGAGGTGCATGACAACCAGGGACAAATGTTTCTTTCATCCTTAGTTGTTACCTCTGCCCAACTGAATAGAGTGAGGATTAGGTAACTATCGGATTCCGAAGGCCTAGTTTTATGGTAGAGTGTGTCAAGTGAGGACCCTCCTCCTGGTTGGACCATAGGCGAGGATGAAATCATGTGTTTACATGGTCACATATGGGTTTTTTCAGACATACGTAAGGATATGATGTGATATTTTCATGATTTTGTATGGGAAATGCATCATGGTGTCACCAATATGTATCGAGATTTACATCGTTGGTATTGGTGGTCAGGTATGAAAAGGGATATAGCTGGTTTTGTTATGAGGTTCTTCACCTGTCAGTACATGAAGGTGAAACACCAGCAACCTGCTAGACTTTTATAGAAGCTACCCATTCCTGAGTAGAAATGGAATGATGTCGCAATGGATTTCATGATGGGTTTACCGAGGTCGCCTCAAGGTAATGATGTTGTATGGGTTGTTGACAGGATCACAAAGTTTTCACATTTCCTATTGATCAAGGAAAACTTCAGTGTTGACGAGCTTGGGAGGTTATACATCTGTGAGATTTTATGACTGCATGAGGTCCCACATTCTATTGTTTCAGATAGGGAAATCTAGTTTACTTATCATTTTTAGTAAGGGCTACAGAGGGTGATGGTTACACAGGTGCTTATGAGCATAGTTTACCAACCCAAAAAAAATGGTCAGTCAGAGCATATGATTTAGGTGATGGAGGACATGTTATAGGCATGCGTTCTGGATTTCAGGGGTTCTTGGGAGAGAAACATACCCCTGGTTGATTTTTCATATAACAATAGCTTTTAGGCTACTATTTGGATGGTGCCATATGAGGATTTGTACAGTAGATCGTGTCGATCACCCTTGTGTTGGCTAGAGGTAGAAGAGGTAGTTATGTTGGGATCTCGTCTTGTCCAGGAGACCAGTGAGAAGATTCAGTTGATTCAGAATCGAATGGATTCTGCACAATCTCTTCAAAAATCATACACTGATTGTCGAATTACCGAGGTCGCCTCAAGGTAATGATGTTGTATGGGTTGTTGACAGGATCACAAAGTTTTCACATTTCCTGCTGATCAAGGAAACCTTCAGTGTTGACGAGCTTGGGAGGTTGTACATCTGTGAGATTTTATGACTGCATGAGGTCCCACATTCTATTGTTTCAAATAGGGAAATCTAGTTTACTTATCATTTTTAGTAAGGGCTACAGAGGGTGATGGTTACACAGGTGCTTATGAGCATAGTTTACCAACCCCAAAAAAATGGTCAGTCAGAGCATATGATTTAGGTGATGGAGGACATGTTATAGGCATGTGTTCTGGATTTCAGGGGTTCTTAGGAGAGAAACATACCCCTGGTTGATTTTTCCTATAACAATAGCTTTTAGGCTACTATTCGGATGGTGTCATATGAGGCTTTGTACAGTAGATCGTGTCGATCACCCTTGTGTTGGCTAGAGGTAGAAGAGGTAGTTATGTTGGGATCTCGTCTTGTCCAGGAGACCAGTGAGCAGATTCAGTTGATTCAGAATCGAATGGCTTCTGCACAATCTCTTCAAAAATCATACACTGATTGTCGAAGATGACCTTTGGAGTTCGAGGTCGGGGATTGGGTTTTTCTATATGTTTCATCGAGGTTGGGACACAAGAGGATCATGAGATAGAGTAATCTTTCATCGAGATACGTCGGGATGTTTGAGATTTTGGAGAGATTTGGGCTAGTTGCCTATCGGTTCTAGTTACCCCAGAGGTACCGGGATATGCATGTTGTCTTCTATGTTTCTTAGTTATGAAATTACTTTTCAGACCCGTCTCACACTTTTCATCCCAAGGAAGTTGAGTTACAGGTAGATTCATCCTTTGAGGAGCATCCTATATAAATTTCATATCGTAGCATGAAGGTTCTTTGTGGCTGATTTGTTCCTTTAGTACAGGTGTGATGGCAGCATGGTCGAGTGCAAGATGAGACTTGGGAGAGGGAGGCTGATGTATGATCACAGTTTCCAGAGTTGTTCTTGGATATTTCTTTACCACCCTTGGAAGGGAAATTTGGGGATTAATTTCTTTAAGGGGGAAGTTTTTAAGAACTTAGTTCTTCCTTTGAGGTACAGATTTATTCTTTTCGGGTTGTACTTAAAAATAGGAGGAAAAAGAGGTCGAGGGATGGAAACATGCCTATTACATGACATTACTAGGGGTTACACATCATGTAATCCTAGCACACATTGTGTAATGGTTTGGCCCAGACCTTTTTATGACGTGTAAGGCATGTTGACAGAAAAGGCATATACACGGCGTGTATTTTCTAGTAAAATCCATTCATTTTATTTTATTTTTACAAAACGGATAGTAGCCTCTTATTCTTTATATGGACAGAACCCTCACCCCTTGGTTCATGAATAGTAGCACCAAGATGACCCGAGGTAGGTTTGGCTCCATATTCCTCATTCAGACTCTGTTTCAAACATCGTCGGTTGCGTTGGAACCTCTTTGGTGAGTTCTTGATTCCTCTTGATCTATTCTTTATCACTCCTTCTCTCGACCTAATTATTGAGGTTTGGGTGTTTATGCTTGTTTTTCATATTTACTCTGTTCTAGGCCGAATTAGAGGCCGATGCTAGACGAGGAGAGTCGTACGAGTACGAGGTAGATGGTCTCTTGCCTTTCACTAATTTTCAAGCTGTTTATATATGTTGGAGTGTCATTTTACCATTTTTGGGGTGTCGCCTTGATTTATAATTGACCCTTGGTGTTGTCTATTAATATTTAGGTAATTGAATAAGTGTTTTAAATCGTTTTTTAGCTTATATACCTTAATTAAGGGCCACCCCATGGGTGAGTTTATTTGGATTCTCGTTTATGGTCGTTTGTCCTAGGATGCCTATCAGGCATGCCTTTATTTCCCTTTCTTGGGTTGTTAAAAATGATTTTAGATAATTAATAAATTACAAGGTTTTTAAATATTAATTGAATTGGTTAGGGTATAGGATGGTTGGTTTGCCTAATGACCTTTGTATGCCTATGCTTTTTTAAGCATGTTTGGAATGTTTTTCTCCAACTGTGAATCATCCCACGTGAGTTAATTAATGTTAAATACATGTAATAGTTTAATTTACATGTGATGATTCTTATGATAAATGTGCTCATGTGATTAACTAGAAGGCTAGGCCTTACGAGGTTGGTCCTTTCTTGAGACACCCTTTGGTGGTGATTTATATTTGATGCTCTTGGGTTTTGACCTTTTCGTGCCTAATGAAATTATTAATTAAATCTTAAATTATTAAAGGGTAAATAGAAATGGGAAAACCATGGTCTCGGGTTAAAAGGTCATGGATGGGCTCATATGACTATTGTACCTTATACCTTGGATGAACTATGGATTTAGATTAGAATGACATGGACAGACTCAAAGAGCGTGTTATGTTAAAGTTGTGAGCGAACCAAGGATGTAGTGGATGGCCCTCATGGAGATTATACTTAACTACTGAATGAACCATGGATCCATTGAGGGATACCAGATATGGGATCTATTGGAATTGTTTATATGTAATGATTTGAAATTTACTCATACCTTGGTTGAACCATGGATTCAGATTAGAATGTCATGGATTGACTCAAAGAGGTTATTATGTTTAAGCCATGAGTTAACCGTAGATGTAGTGGACAGGCTCAGGTTATAAATTGAATATTGAAATGGAATTTCTTATGATGAGTTTGTCAAGCCAAAACACAATCTTGGATTCGGTCTTTACTTTTGTTTTTTAGATGGTCTTCTGAGACATCTTTTGTGATTACTTTTATACAGGGGATGTCGAGCTTATGTTGGATCTTGAGACTAATATAATTCAATGTAATTGAATTGTTAATGAACAGGAAATTAATATAAATGGAAACCAGTGCTTGTAGGATTGTTTAATTTTGAGTACTTTTTAGCTTACAACTTTCATTATTATGCATTGTATGTTATATATATTCGTTGACATATTGGCACAGATCTTGGGTGGTTTCCTATTGAAATTTAGTCTCATAACCTATTTGGGTCATGTTTTGGGCCCAAACAGATTATATGGTTGTAGGTGTCGATAAGGGAAAGCACCCTTCTATAGGTACTTTATATGCTACTTATGATTAGGAGAGCATGGGACCAAGCTAAGAATTGCAATTCTTCTTAGTTTCTTTTGTCCTTTTTATTATTTTAGTACTTATATCATGTATTAATGTAGTGTAACATGTTTTGGTTGTTTTCCTAGAACATGTAACATGCAACATCATCTTTTATCGGATTTTACACCTGGTTATTTATATTATCAGTATTCCATTGTTTACTTCTGTTGTATGGTATTACTGCTTCCTCTATTTATTTACTATTATTTTCGATGTGTTACACTCTGCTAATTAGGGCATAGTATCCCCACTATCACCCCTAGGCCCTTGCTACTAGTCAGTAGCCTTTGGCATTTAGGAAGATATGCTTGAGGCCATGTGGCCAACCGGGTACGGGGCACCTTTGAGTGGCATCAGGATTCGGGACGTTACATTATTTTATGAACCTATATTCTTTTACAAGATGTATATACTGTCCTTTGACATGTTATATCATGAATCTCCTTCTTTTTATGATATTTTAAGCTACATGTGTTGTTGTTATTTCATGGATATTATGATTCAAAGTTACCAAAGTGATAATAATTTATTACTACAATCTCATCGTTATCGGGATTGTTTACGATAATGCTTCTATTAATGAAATCTTATGATCCAACTCTCAACAACTCTAATAAACTTTTTTATCCTCTAGTTATTCATGATATCTTTATGTAATGGTACCATTTTTTCACTCTTTTTTACTTAGAAAATTAAGAAAAAAAATTAAGAAAATCAAACTTTATTTATCTCTTCGGTCGAAAATCTATTTTATTCAAAAATCTTGTTTTCAAAAATGTTTTCAAAAATGTTTTTAAATGATATTTCAAGCTCATTTTTAATGAAAATGATTTTTTTTTTTTTGAAAATATGTTTTAAAAAGTTTTTAAAATGGTTTTCAAGATTTCTTAATAATTTTTCAAAGTTATTATCAAAGAAAAATATTTTAAAAATGTTTTCAAGATTCATTTATAAGTTTTTATGTAAAGACCCGGAAATTCCGTATAATTTTTTTAATTATATGGAATTATTATGAGACTTTGAAAATTGACGGCACATGATTCCAAGGCCCGGAGTGCCTGGAATAATCCGTCGAAAAATGTTAAGATTTAAATAGCGCTCGTGAGTAGTTTTCCTAAAAAAGTGGAATAACTATTAAACAAGTCTCCAAATCATAAATATGAGGGCATCATTGCATTCAGGATGGCGATTTTACCCTATAATCGACTTAAGTTTAGTCAGCACAGGCCTCCAGTGAGAGAACCCGAAAATGGCATAACCGTAAATAAAAATAATTAAATAAAATTATTTTATTTTTCAAATGATTATAACTCACGAACGGTGACTCAGATTAAAAATCTAATACCACCACTAAACTCATGATGGTATTATTTCCTTAGGCAGATCGTAACATTGGCCGGTGCGGGCCAACAGGGGAAGTTAGTTTTTGGCCGTAAATAAAATAATTAAGTAAAAATTATTTTATTGTCAAATCCTTATAACTCCTTAACAGTAACTCGGATTAGAAATCTAAGAGTACCGTTGAGATCATGAGGGCGTTTTCCCCTTAGGCGGGGCCTAATCTTGACCGGTGTGGGTTGAGGGTGACTGTTAATAATTTTTGAACTTTTTTTAAGGTACGTTCAATAAACGTCCGGGTGAAAATTTCTATCTTTTGAATCGGTGCTCAGATTAAAAATCCAATGGTACCATTGAATTCACAGCACCGAGATTATCTTAGGAGAATCTTAACTTCGACTGACAAGGGTCGGACGAAAAAGTTAATATTTGGACTTTACAAAAAAAATAACTCCATGAGTTATTTTATTTTCTTTCAACTGTTGAGCGATGGTGGTGGGACCGCAGTGTAACGTCAGACTTGAATGGGAGTCATTTAATGACATGAACTTTGGTTTCATAACTGCGATGCTTGTAGGTTTTAATGGAACATTCAATGTGGTTCATTAATGAACCCCATTAACAAAACACAACGAGGGAGGTTCCTTCCCCTTATTTAAACAAAACTTTGGCATGTGTTTTGGATACCCACAAGAGGAACCTCTGAAAAAATGTCGGTGATTTATTCCTCTAATGAATAATGGAGATTTGACGATGCCATTAAGGTTTCAAACCGGACATCGATGGGCGATGAAGAATGCCGATGAACATCTTCGAACAACAGATTCTCCTCCTTCGTCATCAGCATAATCCAACATGTTCAAGGTAGGGGTTTATCTTGATTTATTTCTAAGAGTTTTATGAATTCATCTTCTATTGATAATGTTTGAACTCTTCCCTTGTTATAACACTAATTCGGAGGGTGTGGGCCGAACCGAATAAAGCTCGGACCCTCCATCATTCTTGGTTTGGTTGCGTTCTTTGTGGGAGACCAAGAAAAAAGGCGACAAGGCTAAACTGAGGGCCATGCAGTGTAGAAAGTGTCTCGAGAGGCCTGTAGGCACAGATGGGAATGAAATTGGACCACAGAAACTTCATCGGTGGCCCGTGAAAGTTCCACTGGTGCGACACCACCGGCGTGGTGGCACCGGCGACCGGCGGCGAGGAGATAGTGGTGCCCAAAGGTGCTGCAGCGGACAAAGGGGATGGTCGAACATCGCCAGCCACATTGAAGTAGTCGGAGCTCCATGGCAGCGTGCCATGGAGGAAGGTCACGACTTCGAGCCGCGACAGAGGGCGGACCTGTGCCCGCGGGTCCTGTTGTTAACCGGTCCACACGGACCGGTCAGGTGGAGCGGTGGCACCCTGGCACCGCTAATTGGGGAGCCTGAACGGACTTAGTCTATTCGAGAAGGTGACCGCGCCCAGCTAGTGGGCTGGGCCAGTTCCGCGGCCCGGCGGGCCGAGCCTGTAGCCCAGCCGGCCAGATCGGGCCTAGATGGACTGGGCCGAGCCCAGCCGGTTTGGACTGAGCCCAGAAAACCAGGTCAGGCCGGTCTGACGGGGTCAGTCTGGGCCCAGTGGACCGGGTCGGGACAATCTGACCAGGTCAGGTCGGTCTGATCGGGTCGGGCTGGACCTGGACCCTTTTTAGCCCAGTTTCTTTTAAAGGGTATTATCTTCTAAACCAGACGTTTGTTTGATGAACTGTTTGGGAAGATGGAACCCTTAGGATGAGGCAGTCCTTTTGATATACTTCACTTGGGTTTTGGAGAATGTTCGAGTATGGGTGGGTTGGATCAAGCTCGAATCTAACCAGACCCTCGGTACTAAAATGCCTATAACTTATAGACTGGGCGTCCAATTAACACGTTGTCTGTTGTGTTGGAACCCTTATGACATGGAGGCTCTTTGGATTACTTCTTCTTGGGACTTCAAGGAGGTTGAGGTACTACTGATATCTTGAGGAGCAGATCCTCCCGGAATCAAGCATGCTAATTCAGGGAATCCAGTGGTTGGGTGTGACGTGAAGAAAGAATAGTGATCCTATGAGTGGGTTGACAACTAGTGATCCTCTAAGTGGGTCAGCACCTAGTGATCCTCTATAGGTCTGCACCTAACGATCCTCTAAGTGGGTCAGCACCTAGCGATCCTTTGTGGTTCTTCACCTAGTGATCCTCTATGGGTCTGCACCTAGAGATCCTCTGAGTGGGTCAGCACCTAGTGATCCTCTGAGTGGGTCAGCACTTAGCAATCCTCTATGGGTCAGCACGTAGCGATCCTCCATGGGTCTACACCAAGTGATCCTCTATAGGTCAGTACCTAGCGATCCTTTGTGGTTCAGCATCTAGTGACCTTTTATGGTCTAGTAGCAAAAGCCTCTCGACAGAATAAGATGATCTTACTTTAAGACTAATCATCTTTATTCATGTTCATTAAGTTGTATACTTGGTTTGAGCTGAGTCTTTTAATTTTTTCTTTGTGATTGAGATCATGCTTTGTGGTTTTTCCATTGTGGAATTCTAGAAGACCTTTAGGGGTCTCGGGGTCCCTACTGGGTATTGTTATACTCACCCCTACACGGGCTTCACCTGCACCTTATTGTGACTTGTGCAGACGATGGACATCTTTGACCGAGGTTAGAGAGCTAGGACTAGACAGTGCACGGAGGTGACCAATTGACGTGGAGAGCCTCCATGACAAGATGTACCTACCCTTCAGGTAGGATCCTTGGAAGACGACCTATGGAGATTTTTTCCCTTTTTTCTGTATTTTCTTTTAGTTGGGTTTGTATTCTGGCCTATTCTACTTCAGTTCACATATTTACTTTCAATAGTTATTCTACATGGTTTGTTCTTGTTGTGTACTTGGTCTATGTTTTTTCATTTTTAAAGTCAATGTCTTATCATTTTAGGGATATGTCTTTTCGGTGCTAGTCGCCAACCCCTAGCCTATAGAAGTCAAGCTTGGGGTAGTCATGACGCGAGCCCTGGGGGACAGGTCATGACATTTCAAATTTATTTTCAAAGAAAAATGTGTTCAAGATTCCTTTATAAGTTTTCAAAGTTATTTTCAATTAAAAATGTTTTCAAGCTTTTTTTATTAGTTTTCAAAGTTATTTTCAAAGAAAAATATTTTCAGGCTTCCTTTATAAGTTTTCAAAGTTATTCTCAAAGAAAAGGGTGTTCAAAATATTTTAGGTTTTAAAAAGAATTTTTCAAAGAAGAAAGCATATTTTTCCTTGAGAAATGTTTTTAATAGATCTCTCATAATTATTTTTCATATAAGATAACATTTGTTGATGTTACCTATGTCTTACTAGGTTTATAATGTAGGGGTAACATTCTTATTCTTTCTCTGAATTGTTATGTTTTTTATGACATGTTTTTTATAATAGTTGTTTCTATTCCACGGGTTATACCATGATACATACTTATGAAACCCGCCTATTTTCATGGGTTATTATATGATGAAATGATTGTAAAATATGTCTATTTTATATAGGTTAAGATATGATGAAATGAATATGATACCTAGTTTTAATTTTATGGGTTATGATATGATGATTGTTTATGATCTTATGGCACACGTATATATGATTTCATTATGAGATGGGTGGGACATATATCTCCCTCCAATGAATTGGATAAATATTTATATCTCATGAGAAATACATGGATATATTGAGGAGTGAAATCAGTTTAGTAAAAGAATTTATCCACTAAGATGGTATTGGGAGTGAACCTTAACTACTAAGATGGTCTTGAAAGTGAACATTGACTGCTAAGATGGTTTGAGGAGTGAACTCATTCTACTAAGATGGTCTTGGTAGTAATACTTGACTACTTTGAAAATCATTTTATATGTTTAAGTTTCTGCCACAATTTCATATCTTATTCCTATGATATGATTTCATGGATTATGCTCGTGATTCTCTTATGATTCATGTCTAATGAAATGTCAATCTGTATTTCATGACTCCTATATATGATCCTTGATATGCATGTTATGGTCTTCAAATGTTATTCTCATATTCTCATACTCTTATGTTCATATTATGCTTATGTATCTTACTTGTTTACTCTTACTAATTATTTGAGCTCACCCTTTCTTATGTTTCCTTTCCTCAGGTTATGAAGAAAGGTTTTAAGTAGTGTATGTTTATGAAGAGTACTAATGGAGAAGATATTTATGGGAGATGTTGAAGATCTTTCACATGATATAATATTGTGTTCCAAGTTTCCAAATACACTAAACAATTCTGATCCTCAGGCATGTACTTTTGTAATGTGCTAAATATTCATCTAAAATGATGTAATATTCATGTATGTTAAGCCTGGGTTGCTATAGTTGGTATTAAAGGAAATATTTAGTCAACCTTTGAAAAATAAGATGAGAAATATTTAGTGAGATCCCTATGAATTTTTTTAAGGATATGTCTAGGGATGTCTCTAAGGACACTAATAAAAAACAGGCATTTAATAAAACTGACATTTATTAGCACTAGGAAAAAGCGCTGATAAAATGCATCATTTATCAACACATTTTTTTTAGTGCTGATAAAGGGTGTCTTTTATCAGCACTTTATTTTTAGTGCTGATAATGGGTATCCTTTATCAGTGCTTTATTTTTTGCACTGATAAAGGATAGCCTTTATCAGTGCTTTATTTTAAGCGCCCATAAAGGGATATTTTATCAACGGTTTTTTAGCGCTGATAAATGTTTGAATAAAATGAAATAAATAAATAATAAAAATGTGTTTATTAAAAAAATATTACAAATTTTATTAATTAAATAATTATTGATAAAAATTAATAAATTGATTATATTATATATAAATTATAAATACTAATAAATAGTATATATTAATTATATAGATATATTTAAAATGAAAACTAAACAAATAAAAATTAAAAATAAGTAAATTGAGAAAAATATTAAACATTTTATTAATTAAATAATTATTGATAATGTTAATAAATATTATATATTAAATATGTAGATATGTGTGTGTCTATGTGTATATATATATTAGGTGCTTGGGGGTACAATTACATTCAAACACACACACACCACACACAAAGGCCAAAAAGACAGGTCATAGCCCCCCAAGGGATAGTCCACCTATCAAACCTTATTTATTTAGTACATGGATCATAGGTCCAGTGGGAATGAAGCTCATAACATGGCCCGAAATCCCAGTGTAGCGTCATGCCTGCATCAACATGCCCGTGTCGCTAAGTTCGCATCATGGATGTGTCACCACCTGCATAGTACTATAATAGTACTTGCGCCCACCCAGATTTGAACCTGAGTCTGATGCAGAATTACGGGGAGCCTTTACCACTCGGGTAATCCCCCAACTGCATATATATATATCTGTGCGTGTGTGTGTGAATGTATATAAATATATATAATACAAAATATTTATAATTTACATTAAATAGTAATATATTTTGTAAATAGTAGTGTATGATTAAAAATTAATATGAAATAAAAATACTGACTAATTGCATCCAGTAATGGACATAATTGAATTTCATTTGATTTTTCAATTTAACACAGATAAAACATATTATAATGATTTCACATATATGTAATTAATGTATTTTTATATACAACGCACACGCACAAATATTTTTTTGAAAATATAATCAATTTCCATTATTTATTTTATATATATTTATTAACTATGTTTTAATATTTTCAATATGTATGCATCTTTATTTCAATATATATCCATTTTTTAATAATTTATATTTAATTAATCAAACTTATCAATATTGTTAAAGTGTACTCATTTTTAATTTTTCAATTTCACTCATTTTTAATATGCAAGGACTTAAGATTAAATACTCATTAATAATGTTAAAAAAATATTTGTAAAAAAATATTTATAAATAAATATATCTATAAATGTACATATTTCCTATTTTTACACATTTATATATTTATAATTGTAAATAAATAAATATTATTTTAAAAAAAATATTTATATAATTATAAATAAATAATTATATATATTTAAATAATTATAAAATTATAGTAAATTTATTTAAATAATGAATATATTTACTATATTTATATTTATATATATTTTATATATATATATATATATATTTATTTATATAATTATTTATAATGATATAAATATTATTTTTTAAAAAAGTATTTATATAATTATAAATAAATAATTATGTATTTAAATAATTCTAAAATTATAATAAATTTATTTAAATAAAGAATATATTTACTCTATTTATATTTATATATATATATTAAATATATATATAATTATATAAATATATTTACAAAAAAAAAATTATTATTATTATTATAAAACCATTATCAGCGCTAGATTATTTAGCACTGATAAAAGAAATATTTATCAGTTTTTTTTAGCGCTCATAAAGATAGAGATTTATCAGTATTTTTTTAGCATTGATAAAATCCATCATTATCAGCGCTAAAACTTTAGCACTGATAAAGCTCTATCTTTATCAACACTAATTAATCTAGTGCAGATAAAAGTATCCCAATCTATTTAAATTAACCACAACAATTCATGAACTCATTGAGATATCTGAAGGTTTCCGCAAAAGTCACCCTCTGTCGGCGCTCCTCCTCGGTGAATCGAAGCTCGAATCAAGGCTCGAATCAAGGCTCAAACAATTTCAAGGCTCAAATCCAATACTCGAATGATTCAAGGGTTGAATGAATCCAAGGATCAAACATTTTTTAGGTTTTCGATATCTCTACTTTGTCTCGAGCAATTCAAAGCTTCAATCCAAGGTATCTTATTTTCTTCTCATCCTCCTCACTCATTGATTGATTGTTTGGAGAGATCTATTTGTGTTTTTTTATCATCATTATAACTTTATTTTCAGAAAATTCATGTGGTCAACAATAATTATTGGAGATGTTTGGTTGAAAGGAGATAGAGTTATCATTCCTTGCACTCCCCTACCCTCTCCCCTTGTTGATTATGTGCAACCCGCCCACCCTAATGCCGCTGAAGGAAGTAACTGTTTATTGTTGAGTCTAAAAAATCCATCAGAATCATGGATCCTTAATTATGAGACTTCATGAAACTCTATAACCAAGAAGGGATGCATGGATTATTATGTATCTCATATTTTCAGCAATGTCCATTTAGTCGATGATAAACATCTTCAGATTATGGGGAAGGGTATTGCTAAAGAAGATATTTCATATGAATGTTACTTGAACTTAAAAAGAGTTAAGATACACACCAAGTTTATGGATGAACATAATTTTCGTTGGTCAGCTGGATGAAGTAGGATTTGGCTCATGGTACACAAATGAAAACTGAAAAATTACTCAGGGTTCCATGGTTTTGGATAGAGGTTTAAAATATAGGATTTTTATATATAGACACACACACATGTATATTTTAAAAATACAAATATATATATAGATAGACATATGTCATATAAATACATTATGAAAATATATATATTATATAGATATAAATATATATTAAACTATACAAATATATATTATATAAGTATATCATACAAATATATTATAGCAATATATTATGAAAATATACTATATAAATATATTATACAATTATATTATAAAAATATTTATTATACAAATATGTTATACAAATATATTACACAAATTTATATGTATACAATTAAAAAATACAAATTTGTTATATATTTATATGTATTATATTTATATGTAAATACATATATATTAAATATTTTATATTTATATATTATACAAATATTTTATAAAAATATATATATTATACAAACACAAATATATATTATATTACAAAAATATATAAAATAAAAATATATATTATTCAAATAAAGATATATATTATAAAAAAAATTACAAATATCTATATATATATATTATACAATACACAAATATATATTATACAAATATATATTTATATTAAGTATAATTGTCAATGGCAGCTCACACACGCTATAAGAAACTACAAAGAAACATGCTGGCCCAGGGACTTGACCCCGCGACCATGCCTCAAACCTCATCCCACCGTCACCACCCCAGCCGACTATAGGGGGGATTATGAAAATATATATTACACAATTATTCAATAAAGTTCATTCAATGGTTGAAATTCATCATCCAGTTTTACTTATGAAGATTTGTCTCACTTCAAAACTATTTTTGTAAGAGTGGGTCATCTCCCATTTAACTTAAAACCTTTATATCTTCCATAATTACTATTATTTATTTCATTATGACTAAATTTTTAAAATATGTGCCCAAAATCACCATAGAACTCGTAATTCCCATGAAAATGAAATTTTCTTATAAATCCAACTCTTTATCTTCTTGAAATTAATTCTTGTTTTCAACCTGTATAAACATAATTCTTGAATCAATTTATCAACTAAGAATTTTGAGATGTTTAAAACCTTTATAGTTATTAGGTATATTCTTTTCCTAAAATTATTTTTTTCATTCCTTATTGATTTTTAATTGAAATTATAATTTTGAGATGTTCTAAAATATTTGATATACCATTAATATTAAATGTAATAATTCCTTAGGTTGTTATATCACTTGTTCCAAAAAAAATAGAATGGA
Organism: Viscum album; assembly: GCA_963277665.1. Lineage (NCBI taxonomy): Eukaryota > Viridiplantae > Streptophyta > Magnoliopsida > Santalales > Viscaceae > Viscum > Viscum album. The sequence goes on along the minus strand of OY728161.1, from coordinate 2,115,938,925 downwards.
GGTTTTCAAATTCTATATATGTTGGAGTAATTATTAGAAATTATTTTTAGGTATTCATCATTTTAGGTCTACATGTATTGGTTCCACCCCTGATAATATCTGATTACCACCCATGTATATAAAATAACTCTTTATACTCTAAGTGCATTTTTTTTAAATTGACATTAATTTTAGTAAAAATGACAACTAACCTACTCAAAACTGAGTAAACGCATTCGGATTATATTGATACTTTAAGAAAATGATCTATGTGTCATTTGGGATGTGTAGGAATCAGTCTCATCTAAATTTGATGCATAGTGTGACTGGTATAACTCTAAGTGCATCTTTTTATTTAAAATCGACATTAATTTTAGTAAAAAGGACAACTGAATTACTCAAAACTGAGAAAACGCATTCATATTGTTTTGATACTTAAGAAAAATGATTCATAAGTCATTTTAGATGTGTAGGAATCAACCACACCTCAATATGACACACAATGTGACCGATATGACTTCAAGTGCTTCTTTTTATTTAAAATTAACTTAATTTTAGTAAAAAGGACAACTAACATACTCAAAACTGAGAAAAAATATTCTAATTATTTTGATACTTTAGAAAAATGATCTATAAGTTATTTGGGATGTGTAAGAATCTGTCATACCTCAATCTAATGCACGGTGTGACTGGAATGGCTCCAAGTGCATCTTTTTATTTAAAATTAACATCAATTTTAGTAAAAAGGACAAGTGATGTACTCAAAACCAAGAAAACTCATTCCGATTATTTTCATACTTTAGGGAAATTATCCATAAGTCATTTTTGACGTGTAGGAATCAATCTCACCTCAATCCGGTACACGATGTGACATGTATGACTGAATGTTTCCATTATGAGTTTAAAATCAACATTTTAGTTCAAAAAGTGTCACTCACTGAAAACCGATCAAATGCTCTCATATTTTTATCATCATTAAAGACCTATTTTTTAGTGGTGGGATAATTCTAAGGATGATTAAAAGTATAGGAAACCATCATGGGATTTTGGTAAAGGATGGAGTGATTTGTTTCCTAACAATACATCTATTTCTGGATACTATAAGTGGATGTGGCTCTAGCATAGATGTACATAGGGGTAACAACCCCAAAAACATTGTATTAAGCAAGACTTGATCTATTCCTAGTACATGACAATGGGCCTTACTGCACACCTAGTTTGAAACTCCTGGGGGATATTCTTTGGGAATTCATAAACTCTTTACAAACTATCATAAAGAATTTAAATGGAAGGTGACTATGAATAACCTAAGGTATCATAGATTAAATAATGTGTCATAATTTAGAAATCCTAAAAGTGATTTGTCATTATTTTGTAGTTTTTAACTATGATAAGTGTTTCTTACACTATGCTTTCTGGTTTTAGTCAATAATGGGAACCAGAAGGAACTGGGTTAACATTGAATGTGAAGAACAATTTTTTTTATGAGAATTCAAATGGGATTATTATTGGAGTAGAGGATGTTGTGATCATGCCTAATCAGTTCTCATAGAACATGATTAACAATGTGTACCTTAACCAAATCTCGGACTCACTAAAGAAGAGAAAGAAAGATTTCATTGAGAGTTCAGGTAATGGAGACCATAGAGGAAATAATATTTGGTTTCCTTGTGTCGAGAATGTGGAAAGAAGCACCCAAGTGAATGTCTTAGAGAAACAAGAAGATGTTTTGACTGTGGAAAAGAAAGACACAAAGTAAGTAACTGCAAATGGAAAATGAAAAGTTTGGTTAACGCAATGAATGAGAATAATGGCCTCCCAAAGACATCATCAATGATTAAATGCTTTAAATGTGGAATGAATGGGAATTATACAAATCGATGTCCTAAGTGGAAATCTTGCAAAGAGAATCAACAAGGTGGTTTGAGTAATGGTTATATTACTGATTATGAAGAAACTACATGTGAAATGTGAAAGGAAAGTGGTATCAACGAATAGGATGAGGAAGCCTTATTAATGGCTTAAGGATCAAGTGGAATAATCAAAGTGTTTATGTATTTGGATTCAAGAATTATGTTATATGAATTGTGAAATATATAATGATTGTTCATTTTTTGTTTCAGCACTACAAAATTGGATTTTAACAGTGCTATAAAGGGCCTTTAATAGCACTTATAAAGTGTTGTATACACAGGAACTATTAAAGGGTAGGCTTTAACAATGCTCGCAAAAACACTATTAAAGGAGTCCTTTAGCATCATTAAAAAAATCACTGTTAAAAGCCCCATTTAACAGCATTTTTTAGTGTTGTTAAAGGACCCCTTTAATAGTGACAAAAAAGCAATGTTAAATGGTGTAAAATTTTATTTTTTTCAGATCTCTGTCCTTATCAGTGCTTCCACGACCCATTTATCAGTGTTCTACCCCCCTTTATCAGCACTTTGTGAATTTCACAGCCTCCCATGCCTGCCTGGATTCAAACCTTGCACATCTCCTTTGAAAATGGAATGCTTTTACCACTGCACTATGTTGTTTTTTTGTCTATGTTATGATATTTATGTTTCTTATATATATTTTTTATTCATATATTTATATAATTATTTTTAAATACCTTTATAAATATATTATATATTATATTCATTTACATATACTAGAATGTAATATAAATATATATTTGTTTATTAATACACACATATATGTATATATAAACATTATATATATATAATATAAAAAATGGTTAGATATTGTTTTAAATACATTTTAAGAATATGTATTTATTTACATATATTAGAATATGTATATACGTCTATATTTATTAATTATTGACACACGCATGTTTATATATAAACATTAATTGCATATATATATATATATATATATATATATATTAATGCATTTTTATAAGGTAAATAAAAAAGGATAATTTTTTACTTTAAATAAAATGAATAAAAAATATTTATTTTATATATTTAAAAATACATGTCTATGTAAATATGTTGATATATGTATTTATACAAGTTATTTATTATAAGTAAATATAAGATAATATGCATACATTTAATTATAAATAAAACTATATTGTGAAAAATGATAAAATTTCAAAATCATAATATCAATATGAATGCAAGCCCTATGAATAAATTTAGTCCCCACTAAAAATGGGTAAAAAATTCACCCTTAAATGAGACTAAAATTCCATCGAATGTTAAAAAATTAGGGTACCCCGACAAAAACTAAGTTTTGGAGGCCTTTGAGGCCTCTTTTGACCTCGAAAAAATAGTGATCAGGGTTACCCCAATCATCATGATGTAGATCTCATTACAGGCTTCAATTTGATTGTGGTAGAACCTAAATGGACATCCGGATCAAAAGTTGTGGTTGTTTAAAATTTGAGTTGCGTTTTCAACTTATTTTAGATCTTTTATTGATTTTTTGATTTTTTTATCTTCAAATTGTTATTAAATGACTATTACTCGATAATAATTAGAAAAATATTAATTAAAAAAATTAAATTATTTTATAATTTTTTCACTGAATATCTTATATATTAAGTGTAATTTCCTATTTAGCCTTATCTAAAACATATTTAAAAATATATATTATATTTATATCAATAAAAATATATTTATATATCAATATATTATTTTCAATAAAATATTTTTTTTAAATGCACCCTTTATAAGCGCTAGTAAAAAAGCATTGATAAAGGGGCCCCTTTGACAGTGCTTTTTCTAACACTGACAAAGGGGGTCTTTAAAAACGCTTAAAAGATAGCGTTGTTAAAGCCTTAGTGCTGGATAAATACAGTTTTGTATTAATATTTCTCACTAAGGATTTACAAGAAAATGTTGAATGGTTTTGATAGACTATAAATTTGATTTAATGGTAAGGTGATATTCATGGAAAACACGTGATTAAGGGAAAGATAACCCTTAATATGTTCCTAATGTTGAGATAATGATGTTTTAATAAAGATATATTGGATATGAATAAGTAAATTGGACAGTACTGATTACATTGGAACTGATTAAGCATTTGTTGAAAAAGTGCTTTATGCTATCATGGATGGAGTTTACAGCATTTTTGGATTTAAAGAATAGTCTTTGGAATAAAAAAGCATGCATGTTTTCAAAAGGGATTTAAGATAATTCATGTTATTACCATGTTTCAAGAGAATACATGATGAAGGTATTCACGTGTTTGGTATGTGACAAACAAGAGCTACTTTATGATATATGGGGGACCAATGTTAAGTTGATTTTGAATAATTTAGTGACCTTATTTCTAATGTTTTGGATTTTCAACTTTCGAAAGGGTTGTAAGGTTAACCATTTATAGAAATTTTATGTTAAACTATGGATGAGGTTTTAGATATTTAATGTATTATCTCGCCATATGAGGATTTATGCATATTGGATAACCTATGCTAACCATTTTTTGTGATGTTAACTAAAGACAGATTTAAAGACTTATCATTCTACCTCATCATATGTTAGTACTTCGAGAATGAAAAATTCACCTTCATTTCCTAGAGTAAGAGATGAAGTGGGAAACAAGAAAGGAACAAAAAAGGGTGAGATTGTGCTTATGAAAGGGAATGAAATCAAGTAAGTATATCTTCTCATGAAAATTCTTCAACTTTAGGAAAAGGGTCTTGAAATAAAAGAGTATCATGTTATCATCATTTTTTATGATATCAAGGACCTTTTTCAAGCCTCTTCAGTTTATGGCTTTGTGATCATTAACTTTCTCCAGACCATGTTCTATATCACTCTCCATCAAAACATGATAGTTATAGTTCTCTTTCATGTCCATGTTTTCACTTTCCACCTATGTTTACTTATGTTCTCCTATGTGGAAACCTAGTTATGAGTTACTTTGGATAACTATTATGTTCCCAACTTTCCTTTTTTAAAGTAAGTTTTAGAATTCATATTTATGATGCGGGTTTCTATTAATGGAACTTTCATGTATTAAAACATTAATGATCCAGATGAATTTTGAGGGAGAAATTCATTTTAAGGAGGGTATAATGTAACACTCTAAGTTTTTATGAATTGTTTTTTTCAAATAAATTAAGATTCTTTGATGGCTTGCATGGAATGATACACCAAGTTAAGCTTTCTTTATATGCAAAACCAAGTTAATATTATAATACATGCAACACCGAGCCTATATTTTGTTACATACAACACTAAGTTTGACTTGTGTTGCACACAATACCAAATTCCTTCAACAGCTTGTGTTACACACTAGACCGAGTTTTACTTAACTAAAATATACTATTAATAATATTATTAAAATATTATTATAGTTACCACCTAGCTATTGGAATGGAAGTTACAAATAAGATTAACTAAATTGTGAAAATACGGTTTACACATGCATATAAAATGAATCGTTTGGTTATCAATTAGTTAGAAATGAAATTAAGATCTATTTGACAATAAAGAAATTCCTTTTCTAAGAAAAATATTTTCTATGTACAAAAAATGTATCTCAATAAATTAAACAAACCACTTTTGATGAATTTTTTTAATAAAATTTATATATAATATATTCAATCAAATTTTTTTGACACTCATACAATAAGTTTTATAGGAAAAAGATAAGAATAAATCCAATTTTATGAATAAAAGGATGTATTTTTCTAAAAGGTAATTGTATCGCATTTTAATGGTACGCCTATTTTAAATCTAATTTTTGACACTTTTATAATTTTTATTTTAAAAAATCAACTTCATTTTTCGAAATAGGAAGGTAAAAATTATCAGTGTGAATTTTTTGTATTTTTTTGAGAAGTTTCATTTTTTGATAAATAGTGAAAATACTGAATTTTTAATTGAAAACTGACTTTCCATCTAATTTATTTACATAGTTAAATTATATTTTAAACAGTTTTAAAGTGTATTTAGATCAATTATACATCAATTAATCCAATTTAGGTAATTTTAACCAATTACACATTAAAATTGGATATAAATACATTTCAAACTTTTAAACATTTTCACTTTAAAAACTCGTTGTTTCGTCCTATCTGTGGGATTAATTTTAAATTAATTTCTACCACTTCTGTGATTTGAAATTGGAAAAATGGATTTCATATTTGGAATCAGCATAATTTATAATGTCTAATAAGGACTACTTAATTTTTTACCAAAGTGATTAATGAAAGCAATTAAAATTAATTACAGTGGTTAAGATAAAAATGAGTTTATATAATGGTTAAACTTAAAACTTAAGGTGAACAAATGGTCCTACACTTTTCCAATACCCATTGGATGCCCATATGTCGACCTTACCCCTTCATGGCTTGAATTTTGTGTGTTATGGAAGCCTATCAGTAGGTAAAAATGTGGGGAGCACACAATTTTATTCAAAAATTCCAAGTGTGTCCACTCCCCCACTTATAAAAGGATACTGTCACAAACCAACCCAAATCGACCCCAAACCAAGCACCTGAACCGATCCATGGCATGGCCCGAAGGGCGCTCTCGATCCTCACAGGCTGGAAACTAGTGTTGGGCATCATTAGAGTAGAAAAGGGAACGATTTTTTCCCAAATATAAACAATAAAACAAACAGTGGAAAGAAATGAACAACCCAATACACATTTACAAAAACAGAATTGATCATCATGTATACAACAAAACTTGAAGTACAACTGAACGATACAACTAAACTGACAAGACCTGATGACCAACTAACTTCATGTGACCCCGCTGGTCACTCTCCAACACAATGATCACACGTCGCCCAAGGCGATCAAACTTAAGTTGAAACCCTCACAAGAGCTAAAAACAAAAAAGAATTATAGGAGTGAGTATTAAAACTCAGTAGGCTAGCCTGATAATCTATTCCTAATTCACATCCTTTAAAATAAAAGAAACATCAATTTCAAGTTTGAAATACAATATATAAAAGTAAGGTTTTCTACATGATTACTCAAAACAATGTACAATTCATTTCCCTTATTTATTTCCAAAACTAGATTCGTTCAACTAGTGTGCCAATAGCATTTTCAAGGGGAAAGTAATGTTTACATTTTTAGATTTGTACAAAGAGGATAAAACACTTTAATTTGAAAACCATTTTCATAAACCTTATCAAAACCATCCTACTACTTTCCAAGAAAAACAATACACAAGAAGGCATGATAGTAATCACACAACAAAAGCAATGTAAATGTATATACAAGCATCATATTCATCACTGCAAGCAACTAAAATCCAAATTGACATGGGTGAACCTAGGAGAACAAGAATAATACATAAGACACTAATACATGAGACATCATCCTTGTTGACATGTCACACACGATGAAATAAAAACACTCAATACGCTCAAAAATCATTTCTCAGATAGGCTGAGGGAAAATCTCATAGCAATAAACCCAATATATCCACCTACTATGGGCCACTGGTCAGTACCATAACCTAGCAGTGCAGCAATCATTCTTAGAATATTCTATCAATATGTCAGGTTCTCATGTCTCATGTATATAAAAAGGGGGTGATCCAGTCGATGCTAGCCAAGCATCTAATCACAGCATATATATAATGATAATTCACAACAGACATCACCCCGAGTCACTCCAAGGACCGATCTCATGCCATTAACTAAGGAACATGAAGAGTCCATCCTGAGGCACTCTCCTAATGGATCACAACGATTCCTCAATAAGGACATATCATCTATTATATACATAGAATCATGGCATGAGAAACATCCACATGAGGTTTTCATAATATACAAGTTCACCATTTTTTCACAAAGTAGCCAAACAGGCCCTTGAGCGTTTCTCAAAACTAACATTTTCCAAAGGTACAAATTTCAATTTTAATAAAGAGGTGTATACACACCATTTACAATAGAAAACCACTTTCATAAATCCCTTAAAACATTCAGGTTAGACATCCAAAGCACAACCATTTTTATAAGGACGCTAAACGAGCCATTTTCCGGCAACTCGGGCCAAAACGTATTATAAACCAAAAAATCATTTGTTTGTACAATAAAAGACACATTGGAAATACATAGAAGGACCCAAAAATACCATTTTTAATGCTTCCCATGCATTTATAAATCCAAAAAAATCATTTTAAATCACACTTAACACATAAAAGTCAACCAGGCAATTTACCGAACACATGACATGTACTCTGTAACAACACAATTCATTTTAAGCACGTGAAAAGGAATAAAACTACCAATTTCATGCCATAAATTTATTAAATCTAATGAACCATGTTCAAAATAACCTAAACCAAGTTCTAAACATCTCAAACCAGGTGCGAAAGATAATGAAACATTTAAACAAACACTTGGTGTGCACTTTTATATCAAAACAACACTACTTTTCACAAAACAAGGCATAAACATCACTTTGCACACCAAATAAAGTTATTGATGGATTATAAAACAATTCTCAGAATTTTTAGAGGGTGAAAATACCATGAAAAAGATGAATCTTAAATAAAAAGGACATGTGCAATGGTAAACCTACCTCAAATCCTTGGCGGAATGGAAACACAAACCTGGTATCACCATCTAAGGGTTTATAAACACAAAACCTATGACAACCAATCCCAAACAAACAAAATCCCCATAAAAATCATAGTATAATAGAACTCTAGGTCGAGCATGACCAGGGGAGAAGATATAACTAAGAAATAATGGAAGGAGGAGGAAGAGGGAGGAGAAAAGAGAAGGAATATCACCTTAAAAACTAGAAAACTCTTTGTATTCCCTTACATATGTACCCATAGAGGAAAGGGAATGACTTGTAACTCCTTGTAGAGGCTCCTTAGGTCTGGAATAACCAGGGAAAGAATATTTGGGGTAAAAAGAGTAAAATAATAATGATTTATGAAAGTAACAAATTACTTCTTCAAATCTGGACGATTTGAGAAACTTTGATGAAGTTCACCATAATACATGATGAATGTGAGATCCAAAGAGGGTAAATGGAACATGGGGGTTCGACTAGGGTTCTTGGGCTCGAGTGGGAGGTGGAATCACCGAAAAATATTAAAAAACTGAATAATATATAAAATAAATAAATTATTTTTTAAAAACTGGAAATGGGCTCATGGGTTGGCCCAATACCTGAATAAATAACTCAAATCCACCATGATTATGAATTCCTAAAGGGGTCCAAAAGGATATGGTGGTTTGAATAGGTAATAGGAGGCCAAGTGTGAAGTGGAATGAGTGAAAAATGTTGAAAAATGTAGGAGTTATAAAAGAAACAAATTTTGTTTTTAAATATACAAATGGGATCACGGTAGGCCCAAATCTTGAAGTAACCACCCTTTTCTCTAAAAACTCTCAAACAAGCTATCGGGCACCCATGGTAGAATGATTAGACATAGATGGAAGTTCAAAACTCAACATTCATCTCACCCAAAACCCAAGAAAATGATCATGATTTCCTATGAACCGGATCAAAACCAAGACATGAAAAATCGGGTGTGGAAATTCTCCCCACCATTAAAGCTCTCCGCACTCAGAAAGCCATAACACTTTCCAGCTGAAAGAACAACACCTAATGATTCCTTATCATCACGGTCCAACCTATCAAGACAAGGAAATATCATCCCCCACTAATATAACTTAAGCCTCTTGCACATCCAAAACACCAACTCACAACCACATCTCGAGAAACAACGAAAAGATCGAGTCACTACCTCCAAAACCAAGCCAAGAACCAGATTGTTGAATCTTCTCCCTGTGAACCCAACGATCACCCAAACCAAAGAGCACTCACAAAAACCAAATATTCTAGGGGAGTCTGGAATGGACTCCTCACCATTAAGAAACTACAAGCACTTGACAAATTCTTAGGAGGAAACTCTACGAGACCTATGGTGGTTCTCCCCACCATTAAGAACCAACGATCAATGACCAAATGAGAATTCAAAATGAACTAGGAATAGGAATCTCCCACAAAGACCCACTGAAACTCTGCCACAACAACCTACCAACCCAAGCTAAGAGTAAAACAATATGAGCATTTAATCTACCCACTCCCGCACTGAGGGGACAAGAGTTGGGCCAACACTTTCTGCATAGATTAAAACTCCCCACCACAATGGTGGAGGCACAAGCCTAGCCAAACTCCTTAAACCTCTGAGATTCCTGACTACACATCAGCTTCACTCCGTGACCTATGGATGGAGCACTGAAGGATAAGACATCTATGGCCTCACAGTCAGGAACTGCCAATCCCAAACCGAAACATACATCATACGATTAGATAAAAGATAAAAATCGAAAACATATGGAATAGAAACCACACTTCCATTGAAAACAGGAGTACATGGAAGACCCACAACATCCCTTACATCACAAAAACCAAAATGGCATCGGTACAACCGCCATGACAAAAGACCCCTTACACAAGAAGGAAACTTACAAAAAGAAACTTCAAAATATTCCCCAACAACACCTCACTTCTAGGACTTGCCTCCATGATGCTTTCCAGCAACGCCTCGACAGAATAGCTACAAGTGACCCAAGCATCCAAAAGCATGGTAGGGCTTATGAGTACTTAGAAACGATGGTCTCTTGTGACCCGGCCTTCCACACTGATAATACACAAAGACATCACGCCCATAGGAGGTTGGTGAAGGATCCTGAGGCCTTTTGATTCCATGACCCGCTCCATCAACATTTAGTTGCTTTCTCATATCCTTACCAGAATATTCCCCACTGCTCTTGTAAAGACCCAGAAATTCTGTGGAAAGTTTTTTCTTAAATACGTGGGATTTTTATGAGTCTGTGAAAATTTGCGGTGCTAGATTCTGAGGTCCGGTGTGCCCGGAATCAATTTATGAAGTTTTGTTTGAGTAAGTTCAGTAAACGTACGAGCGGGATTTTATAATTTTTGAACCGATGCTCGGAACTGAAATCTGAGGGCACCGTTGAACTCGCAGTGCCGGTATTCACTTAAGAAGATTTTCACCTCGACGGAAGATGGTCGAGAATAAAAGTTAGTTTTTGGATTTTTATAAAAAAATAATAAAATAAAGTGTACAACACTTTATTTTATTTTAAGCTGTCATGTGTGTGATTGTTGGTTAAAACCTCCACTTGGGAGTTGGAGGTGGGACCGCCACACCCTAACCTCCCATGAGAGGTTATGGTGGTGAGGCTCACCCAAACATAACCTCCCGTGAGAGGTTACGACGTGGAGACCACACGAGACAAAAACCCCCCAATTAATGGGAGGGTGGAAAATCTCCTAACTCCCCACATTAATGAGGGGGAGTCCCTTGACCTCATCTACCATTAATTGGTGCCACCTTCCCCTTTTAATTAATTGTGCCAACACCCGTGGTTTAATTAAGGGGAGACAATGTAATTTAATTCTTCCTTTTTTGAATTATGTGCCAACATTAAAATAATAGACAATCTATTATTTCGTGGACATTTTTCATTTTGTTGAAAGAGGAGGATTAAAGGATTATTGGAGAAAGATCCCAACGAAGAACCGTTCTTCCAATGAAGAACGCGAAGAACGTCGGCGATGATTTCTTCTTCGACTTCCTCCCTCGGATCCTACCGATGTGGAGTGTCTTCCACGGCCGACGCAGCCCGGGATTGGGAGTGCGTGACAAACGTGGCGAACGAAGAACTTCATCGTCTTCTTTCCGCAACTCCTTCAATGAACGACGAACGTCGATCGACGAATCAAAGGTAGGGGTTTATTGCTTGATGATGTTATACCCTTCTTCTTATCTTCTTCATTGGATAAAAAGGGATTGTTGTGGACGTGTTGTTGATCATCTGCTATTCTTGATGAGACAATTGATACCTCCCTAAACGCGGAGGGTGCGGGCCAACCTAACAAGGCCCAACACCCTCCGTCGATTTTTCTTTCTTGGTGTTCTTTGGCATGGTGATGTAACAACGATGAAGGCGGCAACGACGAAGGTCGCGCTACCCGCGGCCTCCGCGAATCGCGCCGCCCCTGCGGCGCACCGATGCTTCCGGCTGAACACCATCAGCCCGAGCGGCGCTCGGCCCGCCTGCCCGCGGCCTTCCGGCGCCCCCGCGGCCTCCCGACGCCCTGTCGCGCCCTGCCTGACGCCCACGCGGCCTGCCCGGTCCTTGCCGTGCCCTGCCCGGTGCCCCCGCGGCCTCCCAGCGCCCTGCTCGGCGCCCCCGCAGCCTGCATGGCCCCTGCCGCACCCTGCCCGGCGCACCCCGGCATGCCTGGCGCCCCCGCGGCCTGCCTGGCACCCTACCGCAGCCTGCCTGGCCGCCCCCGAGCCGACCTCCGCGTGCGCGCCCCGAACCGGCCGCCCCCGAGCCGGCCTCCGCGTGACCCGCGCGCTCTCAGCTCCCTCACGCCCTCTGGTCCAAGTCACGCCCTTGCAACGCTCCAGGCCAAACTGGCCCCGAACCGGGCCGAACCGCCCCACAGTCCGCTGGGCCCGGCCCAGCGGACCAGGCCAAACATAACGGGCTGACCCGTCCAACGGGTTGGGTCAGACCCTGCGGGTCTGTCCGGGTCGGCCCAGACTAGGTTGGGTCGAGTCGGTCCGACCAGGTCAGACCGGTCCCGAGCCCACTACTGACTCATTACTTACTTTGGCAATAAATTTGGCATCGTACGATCGTTTGAGGAACCGTCAGCGGTGCTGGTATTCTTAGAGTGTGACGGTCCCTTTGAGTATACCCCACTGGAGTTCGGGGTATTATTGAGATACGATCAGGTTGGATTGTACACAAATCCAACCGGGACCTCGTGACTAAAAACCTAATAACTCACAGACCGGGTGTCTGATTGATGCATCGTCTGTTGCGTTGAGAACCCTATGATGAGATGAACCTTTGAGATACTTCATCATGGGACTTGGTGGCAGTTGACGTGTCGACACTTGGCTTGAGGAGCGGACCCTCCTGAAATCGAGCATACTTTGTGAAAACTCTGCGGCTGGCTGCGCTTTGACCACTATTCCTGGATCATGTGTGGGTCCGAAAGTTCTGACTTCTATTCCTGGATCCTATGTGGGTCCGACAGAATAGTTGGTCCTGGATCCTGTGTGGGTCCGAGAGCTTAGCTGGTCCTGGATCCTGTGTGGGTCTGACAGCTCCGACTACTATTCCTGGATCCTGTGTGGGTCCGACAGTTCCAACTGTTGGTCCTGGATCCTGTGTGGGTCCGACAACTTAGATGAATCAGTGACTATATCTGATCATCTCTATCACTCTACAAAAGTTGTATAGCTGTGTGAGCTGAGTCAGCAACTCTTGTGTTTCCTCAGGAACAAGATGGATTACTTGATAACTTAGGTATATGTATGGGCATGTACCTAAGTGGGGTTATCTATCGATTTCATACTTTGTGGTTTATCCTTGTTGGATTTTGTGAGACCTTGAGAGTCACGGGGTCCCTACTGAGTATCGTTATACTCACCCCTGCATGGGCTATGCCCGCACCTCATTGTGTTGGATGCAGATGACGGACAGCGCTGACGGAGGCTGAGAGCGCCAGGACTGGATGGTACCCGGAGGTGGACCTTTCGACGAGACGGTACACGGTGGAGTCTGACAGACGAGGAGTGCTGAGGAGGCTATGGGTACCTACCCTTCAGGTGGGATCCGTGGTGGACGATCTAGGAGCTACTTTCACCATTCATCTATTTTGTCCCTTTTTCAGTTGTACTCGTACTTTACAGTCGGGCTTGTATTTCCGGCCCCTTTTTACTTTCCAACACTCTCTTTTTGTATACAATTTTTACTTAGTGTTTGCTTCCAGTTGTACTTTGTTGTGTTTGGTTACAATTATTAAGGAAATGCCTTCCCATTTTTAGAGATTTACGCCTTTGGTGCTAGTCGTCAGCCCCTAGCCTATGGAAGGCGGGCTTGGGGTAGTCACGACACGGGCCCCGGGAGATAGGTCGTGACAAATTGGTATTAGAGGAGTCGGTTCTACTACAGAACTTAGGACTCTGATCTTACTTTTTTGTAAAGCAATAGTGTTAAGGATACTAAGTGTGGTTTTCAATTCAGAGAGTCCAGTGTTGGTGTGGCGGCCGACGTATCCATTCACCAGGACTCTGACTTCTGATTTCTGACTTAGTACATGAAAACACTGATTGTGTGTGTGTTTCAAGAGTTTCCTTTGTGATCTCTTTGAGTCAGCTCACCAGGTATAACTTATTGACCGTGGCGCACCTGTTTCTTTTCAAGATGCCTCCATGCAGACAGCTAGCCAGGGTTCCGAGAGTTGTACGAGATAGCAGCCCACCGAGCGACGAGGCCTCGGTGCAGGGCTCTATCACAGCGGAGGCTCCAGCGGTACCACTACCCGTTGGGCCACCGATACCACCAGCCCCAGCAACAGACGATGCACGCTGCTTTAGCATGCTGCACGAGTTCCAACACCAGAGGCCACCTAGGTTTAGGGGTGAGATGGACCCGCAGGCAGCTGAGGATTGGCTGGAGGCTATGGTGAGAGTCTTCAAGCTAGTAGGGACACCAACAGACTTCATGGTGATCCTTCTTGCGAGTCTCCTTCAGGCAGCAACAGGAAGATAGTGGATCCTGATGCCCCAGGTGCATAACGAGGTGACACTACTCTGGGCTAACTTCGAGAGCCTATTTCGGGAGGAGTTTGTCCCAGCCACCCTACATACGGTGCGGATCCAGGAGCTACTGCATCTACAGCAGGGTAGCATGACAGTGGCACAGTACTCAACGAGGTTTACCGACCTCTCACGTTACTCTATAGATATGGTGCGGGACCCATTCTTCAGGGCCCGAACCTTCGAGCAGGGGCTCAGGCGAGAGATCAGAGCTTCGATAATCTCCCTCAGCATCTCGATGCAGGCAGGGGTGTTGAAGCGAGCCCTCTTAGTGGAGATTTTCCTTGCTGAGCAGTCACCAGTAATGAGACCCACCCGTTGGGCCACCGATACCACCAGCCCCAGCAACAGACGATGCACGCTGCTTTAGCATGCTGCACGAGTTCCAACACCAGAGGCCACCTAGGTTTAGGGGTGAGATGGACCCGCAGGCAGCTGAGGATTGGCTGGAGGCTGTGGTGAGAGTCTTCAGACTAGTAGGGACACCAACAGACTTCATGGTGATCCTTCTTGCGAGTCTCCTTCAGGAAGCAACAGGAAGATAGTGGATCCTGATGCTCCAGGTGCATAACGAGGTGACACTACTCTGGGCTAACTTCGAGAGCCTATTTCGGGAGGAGTTTGTCCCAGCCACCCTACATACGGTGCGGATCCAGGAGCTACTGCATCTACAGCAGGGTAGCATGACAGTGGCACAGTACTCAACGAGGTTTACCGACCTCTCACGTTACTCTATAGATATGGTGCGGGACCCATTCTTCAGGGCCCGAACCTTCGAGCAGGGGCTCAGGCGAGAGATCAGAGCTTCGATAATCTCCCTCAGCATCTCGATGCAGGCAGGGGTGTTGAAGCGAGCCCTCTTAGTGGAGATTTTCCTTGCTGAGCAGTCACCAGTAATGAGACCCACCACCAGGCATCACATAGTGGAGTCTTTTGCAGCAAGTAGCATACAGATGTCACAGAGGTCCAAGTGGACCAGACCATCCGGTGGACAACCTCGGGACACGGGTTTGATTGTGCGGGGCACACGAGACAGAGCCGGTCGTGTGAGGAACAGGCAGTGTTTCATATGCGGTGGGGAGGGTCACGTGGCTCATGACTGTCTGACCCGCCGTACGGATGATCAGCAGACGGTCGAAGGACCACCGAGGCAGAGGAAGAGATTCGATCGAGACGGTCCGCAGTGAGCAGGAGGACGTGGCAGAGGAGTTGGTCGAGCAGTTGGCGGTGGGCGACATTTCGAGGTGTTACTGCCACCATCACCAGGAGGTCCACCCCGACCGCATGGAGTAGGTGGACAGGGGAGAGCTCAGCTCCAGGCAGTTGAGGCATACAACCATGGCGCTCTGGAGATGATTCGAGGTACGATCTGTGTCTACTCCACCATAGCTGCAGTTCTTATAGACACGGGTGTCAGTCACTCTTTCATTGCCACTGCCCTCGTTCAGAGCTCAGAGATTCTGACGAAGCTGTTGGCTCGATCATTATGGCTAGAGACTCCTGCGGGATCAGACTCGACGATTACGCATTGGTGCTGGCAGTGTGAGCTTACTCTAGGAGGCGAGAGTTTCGGCTGGGATCTCCTCATAGCAGCGTCGAGGCCTTACAACGTCATCTTGGGTATGGACTGGTTATCTACAGTTCATGCTCAGATTGACTGTATTGGGCGCAAAGTGCGGTGTGTCCGCACGGATGGGACCAGGTTCACCTTCACTGGTGAGAAGGGATCCTTTGCAGCACAAGACAGACTTACTAGGAGGAGGGTGCAGCCGATCACTCATCAGTTGTCCTGCCTTACCCTCGGAGCAGTTGATGTGAACAGTCCGAGCTATCGTGCAGTGGTGGACCAGTACGCGGATGTTTTCCCTAACGATGTTCCAAGACTGCCTCCTCGCAGAGAGGTGGACTTCTACATTGACATGTACCCCAGGACGGCACCGATATCTACTCCAGCATATCAGATGGCTCCCGCTGAGCTTCGCGAGCTGAGGGTACAACTAGATGACTTGCAGGGGAAGGGATTCATCCGGCTTAGTGTTTCTCCCTGGGCAGCCCCGATTCTGTTCGCCAAGAAGGCGGACGGGGGCTTGAGGCTCTATGTCGACTACTGTCGCCTGAACCAGGTGACCGTGAAGAAGAAGTACCCACTTCCGAGGATTGAAGACCTCTTTGATCAGCTAAAGGGAGCATGGTGGTTCTCGAAGATAGACCTCAAATCAGGCTATCACCAGCTCAGACTTTGAGATGAGGATGTGCAGAAAACGGCCTTTAGGTGTCAGTACGACCACTACGAGTTCTTGGTTATGCCCTTCGGCGTAACCAACGCTCCAATAGTGTTCATGGGACTCATGAATAGGATCTTCTAGCCCTACCTCGATCACTTTGTCGTAGTCTTCATAGACAACATTTTGATCTACTCAACTACTGAGGAGGAGCATGCCTACCATTTGCGGGTAGTACTGGACACACTCCGAGAGCAATGTCTTTATGGTAAGCTCTCGAAGTTCCAGTTTTGGATTCAAGAGGTTCACTTCTTGGGACATTTCATCTCGGATGCTGGAGTTGCGGTGGATCCAACAAAGATTGAGGCGGTACTTGCTTGGGAGCCACCCAGGAGTGTGACGGAGGTACGGAGTTTCCTGGGTTTGGCTGGATATTACCGGAGGTTCGTTCCAAACTTCTCCAGAGTTGTAGCACCTCTATCATCCTTGACGAAGAAGGGGCAACCCTTCATATGGTCGGAGAGGTGCCATCAGAGCTTTCAGAAGCTGAGGCAGAGGCTGACTAGTGCCCCCATCTTGAGGCTTCCAGAGGAAGGCGTAGGGTACGTAGTCTACTGCGACACATCAGGGACCGGACTCGGGTGTGTCTTGATGCAGGAGCGATCAGTGATTGCTTATGGTTCTCAGCAGCTGAGACAGCACGAGCAGAACTACGCTACCCATGACCTAGAGTTAGCAGTAGTGGTCTTCACCTTGAAGATGTGGCGGCACTATCTGATGGGAAAACGTTTTACCGTGTACTCTGATCACAAGAGTCTCAGGTATATCTTCTCTCAGAAGGACCTGAATCTGAGATAGCATCGATGGCTTGAGTTCCTCCGGGACTACGACTTCGAGATAGTCTATACTCCTGGGAAGGGGAACGTTGTTGCAGATGCACTCAGCAGGAGGTCTGGTATACAACTACTAGGAGAGGTGACGGAGCAGCTATCCACTTTACAGATATCCTTTGTGGATAGAGATGGAGCAGCTTTCCTACGGTCTCTTACAATCACTCCCCCACTTCTTCAGCGAGTCAGGGAGGCACAGCATGGGGACGCTGACTGCGAGATACGACGTGCTTAGATATCCACAGGGCAGGCACCTGATGGATTTTCTGAAGGTGGGGAGCACATCATCCTCTTCAGAGGACGTACTATGGTACCAGTGTCACTTCAGGAGGAAGTGTTGAGGGAGTTCCACACTTCCCCTCTAGCGGTATATCCAGGTGTGGCGAATATGTATCAGGACCTCAGACGACAGCACTGGTGGCCAGGTATGAAGAAGTCGGTAGTGGAGTTTGTCTCTCGATGCCTCACTTGTCAGCAAGTGAAGGCAGAGCACCAAGTACCAGCAGGCTTGGTCCAGCCTTTAGAGGTCCCAAAGTGGAAGTGGGGTGGGATATCCATGGACTTCGTGATGGGTCTTCCACGTACATCTAGGGGACATGACTCGATTTGGGTGATCGTCGACCGACTCACCAAGTCGGCCCACTTTCTACCGATCAGAGATCAGGGTTCAGTAGAGAGCTTGGGATGCCTCTATGTGCAGGAGATTGTGCGGTTTCATGGAGTACCTTCTTCTATTGTCTCTGATCATGATGCACGCTTTACTTCCCGGCTATGGAAGGGGTTGCAGGAGGCTTTCGGGACGTAGCTACGTCTGAGCACCGCCTTCCATCCTCAGATGATGGTCAGACTGAGCGGACCATTCAGACTCTCGAGGACATGCTCTGTGCATGTGTCCTCGACATCAGTCGCATTTGGGAGGATCACTTACCTTTGGTGGAGTTTGCCTAAAACAATAGCTATCACTCCACCATAGGGATGGCACCTTTCGAGGCATTATACGGGCGACCTTACAGATCACCCTTGTGCTGGACAGACCCAAGGAAGTTAGCACTGGTGGGACCAGAGATGGTGCGAGCTACCACGGAGAAGGTGCAGATCATCCAGGAGCGGATGAAGACTGCACAGAGCAGGCAGGAGTCATATGCTGATAGGAGACAGAGACCTCTGGAGTTCAAGGATGGCGACCATGTCTTCCTACGGGTCTCACCTTGATAAGGTCTACGGAGATTTGGCTGAGGCGGCAAGTTGTATCTGAGATTCATCGGACCTTTTCAGGTCCTTAGCAGAGTAGGTGAGGTGGTTTACCACCTGGCTCTTCCACCTCAGTTGCACTGGGTGCATGACGTCTTCTACGTATCTCAGTTGAGGAGATACGTGCAAGACCCTTCCCACATCATCGACCATGGAGAGTTGGACGTCGACGATGGTGCGACTTTTATGAAGGTTCCAGTGGAGATTGAGGATTGACAGGAGCGGGTCCTATGTGGGTGGTCGATACCTCTAGTGCGCATTTACTGGCAGCTTGAGAACCTCCAGGAGAGCACATGGGAGCGGGAGGCTCAGATGCGTGCTCAGTACCCCCATTTGTTCCCTTAGTTTGAGTTATAGCTTACGGAGACATAAAGCCCTGAGGTGGGGAGAATGTAAAGACCCGGAAATTCCGTGGAAATTTTTTTATTAAATACATGGGATTTTTACGAGTCCACGAAAATTTACGGCGCTTGATTCTAAGGCTCGGTGTGCCCGGAATCAATTTCTGAAGTTTTGTTCGAGTACGTTCA
Source organism: Viscum album (assembly GCA_963277665.1). Taxonomy (NCBI): domain Eukaryota; kingdom Viridiplantae; phylum Streptophyta; class Magnoliopsida; order Santalales; family Viscaceae; genus Viscum; species Viscum album. The sequence goes on along the minus strand of OY728161.1, from coordinate 2,115,919,456 downwards.
GTAAACGTACAAGTGAGATTTTGTAATTTTTGAACTGGTGCTCAGAACTGAAATTTGAGGGCATCGTTGAACTTGCAGCGCCGGTATTCGCTTAAGAAGACTTTCACCTCGACGACAGATTGTCAAGAATAAAAGTAAGTTTTTGACTTTTTATAAAAAATAAAATAAAATAAGGTGTACAACACTTTATTTTATTTTAAGCTGCCATGTATGTGATTGTTGGTTAAAACCTCCACTTGGGATTTGGAGGTGGAACTGTCACACCCTAACCTCCCATGAGAGGTTATGGTGATGGGGTCCACCCGAACATAACCTCCCATGAGAGGTTACAACGTGGGGACCACATGAGACTAAAACCCCCCAATTAATGGGAGGGTGGAAAATCTCCCAACTCCCCTCATTAATGAGGGGGGAGTCCCTTGACCTCCTCTACCATTAATTGGTGTCACCTTCCCCTTTTAATTAATTGTGCCAACACCTATGGTTTAATTAGGGGGAGCCTATGTAATTTAATTCTTCCTTTTTTGAATTACATGCAAACATTAAAATAATAGACAATCTATTATTTCATGGGCATTTTTCATTTTGTTGAAAGAGGAGGATTAAAGGATTATTGGAAAAAGCTCCCAACGAAGAACCGTTCTTCCAACGAAGAACGCGAAGAACGCCGGCAACGATTTCTTCTTCGACTTCCTCCCTCAGATCCTACCGACATGGAGTGTCTTCCAGGGCCGACGCAACCCGGGATTGGGAGTGTGTGACGAATGCGACAAATGAAAAACTTCATCGTCTTCTTTCCACAACTCTGTCAACGAATGACGAACGTCGATCGACGAATCAAAGGTAGGGGGTTTATTGCTTGATGATGTTATACCCTTCTTCTTATCTTTTTCATTGGATAAAAAGGGATTTTTGCGGACCTGTTGTTGATCATCTGTTATCCTTGATGAGACAATTAATACCTCCCTAAACGTGGAGGGTGCGGGCCAACTTAACATGGCCTGACACCCTCCGTCGATTTTTCTTTCTTGGTGTTCTTTGGCATGGTGATGTAACAACGACGAAGGCGGCAACGATGAAGGTCGCGCTACCCGTGGCCTCCACAAATCGTGTCGCCCCCGCAGTGCACCAATGCTTCCGACCGAACAACGCTGGCCCAAGCAACGCCCGGCCCGCCTCCCCGCGGCCTTCCGGCACCCCTGACGCCTCCTGGCGCCCTACCGCGCCCTGCCGGCGCCCCCGCGCCCTACCCGGCCCCTGTCGCGCCCTGCCGCGGCCTGCTCGACCGCCCCTGAGCCGGCCTCCGCGTGAGCGCCCCGAACCGGCCGCCCTCGAGCCGGCCTCTGCGTGACCCGCGCGTTCCCGGCTCCCTCGCGCCCTCCGGGCCGAGCCGCGCCCTTGCAACACTCCGGGCCGAACTGGCCTCGAGCCGGGCCGAACCGCCCCCGCAGTCCGTTGGGTCGGGCCCAGCGGATTGGGCCAAACTTAACGGGCTAACCCGCCCAACGGGCTGGGTCAGACCCTACGGGTCTGTCCAGGTTAACCCAGACCGGGTCGGCCCAGACTGGGTTGGGCCGAGTCGGTCTGACCGGTTCGGACCGAACCCGGGCCCACTATTGACCCATTACTTACTTTGGCCATAACTTTGGCACCGGACGACCGTTTGACGAACCGTCAGCGGCGCTGGTATTCTTGGAGCGCGACGGTCCCTTTGAGTATACCCCACTGGAGTTCGGGGTATTATTGAGATACGGTCAGGTTGGATCGTACATGAATCCAACCGGGGCCCCGGGACTAAAAAGCTAATAACTCACAGACCGGGCGTCCGATTGGCGCGTCGTCTGTTGCGTTGAGACCCCTATGACGAGACAGACCTTTGAGATACTTCATCGTGTGACTTGGTGGCAGTTGACGTGTCAACACATGGCTTGAGGAGCGGACCCTCCCGGAATCGAGCGTACTTTGTGAAAACCCTGCGGTTGGTTGTGCTCTGACAACTGTTCCTGGATCCTGTATGGGTCCGACAGAATAGCTGGTCCTGGATCCTGTGTGGGTCTGATAGCTTAGCTGGTCCTAGATCCTGTGTGGGCCCGAAAACTCCGACTACAGTTCCTGGATCCTGTGTGGGTCCGACAGTTCCAACTGCTGGTCCTGGATCATGTGTGGGTCCGACAGCTTAGATGAATCAGTGACTATATTTGATTATCTCTATCACTCTACAAAAGTTGTATACTTATGTGAGCTGAGTCAGCAACTCTTGTGTTTCCTCGTGAACGAGATGGATTACTTGATAACTTAGGTATATGTGTGGGCATGTACCTAAATGGGGTTATCTGTCGATTTCATACTTTGTGGTTTATCCTTGTTGGATTTTCTAAGACCTTGAGAGTCTCGGGGTCCCTACTGAGTATCGTTATACTCACCCCTGCACGGGCTATGCCCGCACCTCGTTGTGTTGGATGCAGACGACGGACAGCGCTGATGGAGGCTGAGAACGCCAGGACTGGACGGTACCCAAAGGTGGACCTTTCGACGAGACAGTACACGGCAGAGTATGACGGACGTGGAGTGCTGAGGGGGCTATCTGTACCTACCCTTCAGGTAGGATCCGTGGTGGACAATCCAGGAGCTTCTTTCACCATTCAACTGTTTTGTCCTTTTTTCAGTTGTACTCGTACTTTACAGTTGGGCTTGTATTTCCGGCCCCTTTTTACTTTCCAGCACTTTCTTTTTGTATACAGTTTTTACTTAGTGTTTGATTCCAGTTGTACTCTATTGTGTTTGGTTACAGTTATTAAAGCAATGGCTTTTCAGTTTTAGGGATTTACGCCTTTGGTGCTAGTCGTCAGCCCTTAGCCTATGGAAGGCGAGCTTGGGGTAGTCAGGACACGGGCCCTAGGGGACGGGTCGTGACAGCTCCTAGGGATTAAAGGAGGGAGGACTACCTCGAGCACTCCTGCCATAGTGGCTTCAACATGAAAATCTTTCCTCACCGCATCAGTAGATGAAGTTAAGTTGAACTTTGACACCTTTGACTACAAATCGGTATGAAGCACAACTTCGAAACGCCGAGCCTTCATGGAATCATTTACAACACACACTGAATCATAAGGTACTAGGTCCATAAAATGATGAAAATACTCTGACACTAATCCATCACCTTACTGTAGATAGACCATCTCCATCCCCTTTCTCACCCTTTCTCTCTCTAAAAAATACTGATGAATGAACAAAGCCTTGAAGAACTCCCAAGTAAGATCTTCCCGGGGCTTGTTCTGAGACACCGACTTCCACCACTTCTATGGTGATCCTTCAAGAATGGAAGTTTCAAACTTAACCTTCAACAACTCAGACAACTCGATGAGGCTAAAGTTCCTTTCGATCTTTCGCATCCACTCCTCCGCCTCGAGAGGATCCTCTTGTCCATAAAAGAGAGGTGGATTTAGTCTACAAAACTCGAGAATGAAATCCTTAGGTTGATCAGTTGAAAATTCTAGTAATGGGGAATCACTCACAACCGCACTACGGTCACCCATCGAAGCTTCACGGGGAAACCTACTGAACAAGGAAAAACCAAGAACCAAATCAAGACTAAATCAATAACAAAGATCCTCAAGAATAAAAAATGCACATGTGGTAATATTTGAACATAAGAAAACAAGACACTATAACATAAAAACATTCCTTTTTAAAACATATTTAATTTAAAACAAACTTGGCGGGTTAAACAGTTACCATTATTATTATTTAGAGTCTCACTCACATGCATGTTTCCATGCCACCCTGGGCACCCATTCTCCATGCCATACCGAGCATTCATCCACATTCCCATATAAAACCATGCATGTGAGAACCCATGAAAACACCAAAGGCTAAAACAAACAACCTCATTTTTCAAACCAAACCATTTTCACCCACTTCAAAAATCATGTTCCATCGAAAGGCACACTAACCACCAAGTAAAAATTCATTTTCAAAAATTCAGCAAGGTCTTATTTCAAAATACAATAGCCACGAAGACTGAAACCCTATTCAAAAAAACACCATCCTCTCAAAACCAATTTCCAAAAGCAATTCATCAGATGAAAACACTTTTCAACGGCCCAACATATCTCGTTTACAAAAAAATCCAGAATCACTTTAAAATAATCCAAGCTTTCAAACATTTCATTTCAACAACTCATGCATTTAGATTAAGGAAAATCAATCATGTTAAATCATTTCCACTTTATCCCCAAAATTTGTTTCACAAAAACCCAACTTTCCAAAACCATTCTTATATTAAATTTTGAAAACCCATTTTCAACTTTTCAAAGTCTAACCATTCCATTAAAACTCATTTCCACAATTTTCACACAACGATTTTCAAAATAATTTTTAGAATTAAAAAAAAGTACAAAAGACTTACAAAAAGGAACTAGTGTCAGTGGGTGACCTGACCAAATGGTTGGCAGCCATATGTCAAACACACCACCAACATGGAGAGTCTTCTTAGGATCGTTCCTTAGCTCCACATGACTTTCCAGACCCTGTGAGATCACAGAGACCATTAGTCCAACTCCCTTATTGTGTCCCAACACCAAACAATCAACAAGAACCAAAGACACACATGAAACCGGACTTCCCATGGACACTCGAGGATCAGAACGAGAAAGAGTTCGTGAAGCTCTTCCCGAACCTACCCCTCAAGTCTCGACAATCCTACTTCATCTACCTTGACATCCCCAAATAACAAAGAGCACTCTAAAAAGAAAGGTCTGCTAGGAGCTGACCTCCTTTGATACTATTTTGTCACGAACCAGCCCGGGTCGACCCCGAACCGGGCACCCGAACCGATCCAAGGCATGGCCCGAAGGGCGTTCCCGATCCCCATGAGTTGGAAACTAGTGTCGGGCATCATTAGAGTAGACAAGGGAATGATTTCTCCCAAATATAAACAATAAAACAAACAACGGAAAGAAATGGACAACCCAAAACACATTTATAAAAACAGAATTGATCATCATGTATACAACAAAACTTGAAGTACAACTGAATGATACAACTAAACTGACCAGACCTGATGACCAACTAACTCCATGTGACCCCACTCGTAACTCTCCAACACAACGATCACACGTCGCTCAAGGTGATCAAACTCAATTTGAAACCTGTACAAGGGCTAAAAATAGAAAAGAACTATAGGCGTGAGTATTAAAATTTAATAGGCTAGACCAATAATCTATTATCAATGCACATCCTTTAAAATAAAAGAAACATCAATTTCAAGTTTGAAATACAATATATAAAAGTAAGGTTTTATACATGATTACTCAAAACAAAGTACAACCCATTGCCCTTATTTATTTCCAAAACTAGATTCGTTCAACTAGTGTGCCAATAGCATTTTCAAGGGGAAAGTGATGCTTGCATTTTCAGATTTGTACAAAGAGGATAAATCACTTTCATTTGAAAACCATTTTCATAAACCTTATCAAAATTAGCCCACCATTTTCCAAGAAAAATAATACAAAAGAAGGCACGATAGTAATCACACAACAAAGGCAATGTAAATGTACATACAAGCATCATATCCATCACTGCAAGCAACTGAAAGTCAAATAGACATGAGTGAACCTAGGAGATCAAGAATAATCCAGAAGACACCAATACATGAGACCTCATCTCCGTTGACATGTCACACACGATGAAATCAAAACGCTCAATATGCTCAGAAATCCTTTCTCAAGTAGGTTGAGGGCAAATCCCATAGCAATAAATCCAATATATTCGCCTACTATGAGCCACTGGTCAGTACCATAACCTACAAGTCCAGTAATCATTCTTAGAATATTCTCTCAATATGCCAAGTTCACATGTCTCGTGTATATAAAAAGGGGGTGAGTCAGTCGATGTCAGCTAAGCATCCAATCATAGCATATATATATATATATATTGATAATTCACAACAGACATCACCCTGAGTCACTCCAAAGACCGATCTCATGCCATTGATCAAAAGGAACATAAAGAGTCCATCCCGAGGCACTCTCATAATGGATCACAAGGATTCCTTTGTAAGGACATCCCATCCATTATATACATAGAATCATGACATGAAAAACATCTACAGGAGGTTTTCATAATATACGATTTCACCATTTTTCACAAAGTAGCCAAATGGGCCCTTAAGCGTTTCTCAAAACTAACATTTTCCAAAGGTACAAATTTCAATTTTAATAAAGAGGTGTATATGCACCATTTACAGCAGCAAAAAACTTTCATAAATCCCTTAAAACGTTCAGGTTACACATCCAAAGCACTACCATTTTTATAAGGATGTCAAACGGGCCATTTTCCGACAACTCGGGCCAAAACATGTTATAAAGAAAAAACTCATTTGTTTGTACAACCAAAGCCACATTGGACAGCCATAGAAGGACCCAAAAATAGCATTTTTCATGATTCCCAAGCATTTATAAATCCAAACAAATCATTTTAAATCACACTTAACACATAAAAGCAAACCGGGCAATTTACCGAACACATAGCATGCACTTTGTAGAAACACAATTCGTTTTAAGCATGTGAAAAGGAATGAAACTACCAATTGTATGCCATAAATTTATTAAAGCTAATGAACCGTGTTCAAAATACCCTAAACCAGGTTCTAAACATCTCAAACCAGGTGTGAAAGATAACGGAACATTTAAACAAACACTTGGTGTGCACTTTTATAACAAAACAACAGTACTTTTCACAAAACAAGGCATAAACACCACTTTGCACACCAAGTAAAGTTATTAATGGATTATAAAACAATATTCAGAATGTGTAGAGGGTGCAAATACCATGAAAAAGATGAATATTAAATAAAAAGAACATGTGCAATGGGAAACTTACCTCAAATCCTTGGCGGAATGGAAACATACACTCGATATCACCATCCAAGGGTTTATAAACCCCAAACCTATGATGACCAGCTCCAAACAAACAAAGCCCCCATCAAAAAAATCATGGGATAACAGAACCGTAGGTCGAGCATGACCATGTGAGAAGAGATAACCAAGAAATGATGGAAGGATGAGGAAGAGGGAGGAGAAAGGATAAAGAATCTCACCTTGAAAACTAAAAAACTCTTCGTGTCCCCTTAGATCTACACCCATAGAGGAAAGGGAATGAATTGGAACTCATTGGAGAGGCTCCTTAGGTATGTATAAACCAGAGTAAAAAAGATTTGGGGGGAAATAGTAAAAGAAGAATGATTTATGAAAGTAAGAAATTACCTCTTCAAATCTGGATGATTTGAGAAACTATCATGAAGTTTGCTCTAATACCCGATGAATATGAGCTCCAAAGAGGGGAAATGGAACATGGGGGTGCGACTAGGGTTATTGGGCTCTAGTGAGAGGTGGAATCACCGAAAAATATTAAAAAATGAATAATATATAAAATAAATAAATTGTTTTTTTAAAACAGGAAATGGGCTCATGGGCTGACCCAATACCTGAATAAATAATCCAAATACACCATGATTATGAATTCCTAAGGGGATCCAAAAGGATATGTTGGTTTGAATAGGTCAGAGGATGCCAAGTGGGAAGTGGAATTAGTGAAAAATGTTGAAAAATGAAGGAGTTATAAAAGAAACAAATTTTGTTTTTAAATCTGAAAATGGGCTCACGGTTGACCCAAATCTTGAAGTAACCACCCTTTTCTCCAAAAACTCACAAACAATCTATCGGGAACCCATGGTAGGATAATTATACATATATGGAATTTAAAAACTCAACATTCATCTCACCCAAAACCCAAGAAAATAATTAGTATTTCCTACGAACCGGATCAAAACTAAGACATGAAAAAACAAGTGTGACAACACTCACCCCCTTCACTTCTCCACGCCTCTTAAGCCCTTCAGCTCATCCAACCTCTACCCAAATAAGATTTCAACTTACCTCCCTTCATACTAAAAGCCTCCTTTTGGGCATAAATTCAACCAATGAATTCAAACCAAAAGGAGTTACCCAAAGAAAAGGTAACATCCTTCAACAACCACTTTTGTTTTATTTCTTTCTCCACCCCTTTCAATTATTCTAATAGCAAAATTATATATTAACCTCAGTATCCTCAATATACTGAGATGTTATTTAAGGATATGACCTACACTTTCACACACTTCCTTCAAATAGGATACGCAATCATCATTCGTGTGTATGGCGGACTACTGCATCACGAATCGATGTCGTCTGTTATCCATTCGCACCTCTCAAGGTTGGGAATGATGATGGAATCACTATTTTTATATGATATATATAATATTTATGATGTATTTATGCTTATGGAATTATTATATAACAAATAACTTCATACTTTCAATTTTTTTGGAATATGATAACGTCGTTTGTGGATGTGTGAACTACCGCATCCTCAAAGTGATGTGATTCGTTCACACTTTACATGCAATGTATTAAAGATGAGTTTAATAAACATATGTGTTATATATGAAAAAATAATGCTACTAGAATTATAATATATATATATATCATTTACTTTTCTTTCTTTCAATACGATAAAAAAATAGAAACAACGTTTATGCATACGTACAGTCTACCGTCTCCATGAACGGTGTATCTCGTTTTCTAGTTCTATCTATTATAAATTATTATAAATATATATATATACTGAATATATATGGTATTTATATCATGGTTTACATTCTGGAGATGATGAAATCATGACATAAGTAAGATGACAAAAAATATAACAAATCAAAATACATGCGAAAAACAAACCAGTTATTACCCGAAACGTGACTTTAACATGGAATTGTTAATAAACGAGTAATAAGATGTTATAAGTAAATCATATATGGTATTATATAAATGAATATTGTTTTTTAATATATGTATAATAAACTTATATTTAGTATACAGGAGGTTTGAACAAGTACGACGAGAGTTAAGACATAAGGTACGGGGATTTCTAGTCTCACTTTTATTTCTACGAGACTAATGTCATATTCACCACTCGTTTCTTTTGTGTGGTGTATATAATGCCCATGAATTTATTCTATGATATGTATCCTTAAATTTATGGGTATTGGCATATCCATTTGATGATCTCTCTTTCATGGGGTTTACGGTTCAAAAGTTTCCAAATCGGTAAGGTGTTTTTGTCACAATTTTCCTTTTTTGAGACACATGTTATGTTATAAACCTACATTCTTTTACGATGTGTATATACGGTCCTTTGACATTTTATATCATGAATCCCCTTTTCATGATATTTTAAGCTTCATGTAATTTTATTATTTCATGGGGATTATTATTAATGTAGTGAGAGTTTATTACTATAATATCATTATTATCGAGATTGTTTATGATTATACTTACATTGATGAGATCTTATAATTCATCCCTCAAGAACTCGTGAATTTTTCTTCCCCTCTATTTATTCATGATATTTTCATGTAATGGTACCATTTTTTCACTCCTTGGTACTTAAGAAAATTAAGAAAATGTTTTTAAGGAAATCTTACTTTGTTTCTCTTTTCGGTCAGAACTATGTTTTATTCAAAAAATCATATTTTCCAAAATGTTTTCAAAAATGTTTTTAAATGATCTTTTAATCTCATTTTCAAGAAAAAGAATTTTAAAAATGTTTTATGTTTTAAAAAGTGTTTAAAATAGTTTTCAAGCTTCTTTTATAAGTTTTCGAAGTTATTTTCAAAGAAAAATGTTTTCAAAATGTTTTCAAACTTCCTTTATAAGTTTTAAAAGTTAGTTTCAAAGAAAAATGTTTTCAAAATGTTTTCAAACTTCCTTTATATGTTTTCAAAGTTATTTACAAAGAAAAATATTTTCAAAATATTTTCAAGATTCCTTTATAAGTTTTCAAAGTTATTCTCAAAGAAAAAGGTTTTCAAAATGTTTTATGTTTTAAAAAGAACTTTTTAAAATGGAAATGATACTTTCCTCAAGAAATGTCTTTAAAAGATCTTTCGAAATTATTTTTCATCTAAGATGACATCAGTTGACGTTGCCTATGTATTACTGGGGCTGTGATGCAAAGATACCATTCTTATTCTTTCTCTAAATGGTTATGTTTTTTATGACATGTTTATAAAACTTGTTTCTCTTCCACGGGTTATACCATGATACATACTTATGAAACCCACTTCTTTTCACATGTTATTCTATGATTAAATGATTATGAAACCTGTCACTTTTCCACAAGTTAAGATATGATGAAATAATTATGATACCCATTTTTCATTTCATGGGTTATGATATGATGATTGTTTATGATCTTGTGACACACATATTTATGATTTCATTATGAGATGGGTGAGACCTATATCTTCCTTCAATGTATTGGGTAAATATGTATATATCATGATATAGACATGGCTGAAACGGAGTGAACCTTGACTACTAAGATGGTTTGGGGAGTGAACTCATTCCACTAAGATGACCTTGGCAATAAGCCTTGACTACTATGGAAATCATTTTATATGTTTATCTGTCTGCCACAATTCTATGTCTTATTTCTATGATATGTTTTCATGGCTCATGCTCTTGATTCTCTTATGATTCATTTCTTATGAAATGTTAATCTTTATGTCATAACTCGTGTATATGATCCTTGATATGTAGGGTATGATCTTCAAATGTTATTTTCATGTTCTCATACCCTTATATTCATGTTATGCTTATGTATCTTACTTGTTTACTCTTACTGAGCATTTAAACTCTCCCTTTTTTATGTTTCATTTTCTCAGGTTATGAAGAAAGGTTTTAAGTAGGGTATACTTATGAAGACTTCTAATGGAGAAGATATTTATAGGATATGTTGAAAATCTTTCACCAAGTTATAAGATTTTGTTCCAAGTTTCCAAAGACAATAAACTATTACAGTCCTCGGTCATGTACTTTTGTAATGTGATGAATATTCATCTAAAATAATGTAATATCTGTGTATGTTAAGCCTGGGTCGCTATAACGTCACACACCTGAATTAAAACAAAGAACTTACTAAAGAACATATAACAAAGATGGTACCTCGCTATAGTCGGGCTTGCATCAACCTCCGTTGGAAACTCATCCATTGCCTAAAGGTGCTTTACTCCAAAGGCTTGTGGCTGAAGCTCTGTGGACTTTGAAGCTTCTGAATGCGTCGTAGTGGCCATTGGAGTCGAAGATCTCTAACTATAACGGGGCATTGAAAAAGTCTGACAGAACCTCTGTAGATGGCCTCAATGGCCACAAGCACTGCAAATCCTTGTAAGGATGGGATAAGAACAATAAGTGTATCCTATATTGCCACACTGATAGTGAGTCATGGGCACACTACTGACTGCTGCTAATGGTGCAGAGGAGGCTCGCTGCTGAGAAGCACCTCCACCGCCCTTGCGATTATCGTTCCACTTTCTCTTCTTTCTTTGCACACCACTGAAACTATCATTGGGTGGAGGAGGAGAGCCAGAGAAGTTAAACTTGCATGTCATATCCATTTCTATCATCATGTCCATATCGATTGTCTCTACATAGATGGAAACCTTCAACATATCTACTTGTGATCGGATGTTTGGTCGCAAACCCTGCAGGTATTTATGAGCTTTCAGTTGATCATTCATCTCCACCTCCAGAGCAAAACGAACCATCTCCATAAAATGGTTGGTCTACTCCAGCATTGAGTGCTCTCCCTGCTGTAATGAGAAGAACTCTATAAACTTCGCTATCATCAGAGACTCTGGATAGAACTATTGAAAGAAGAGGGTCTTGAAACCCTTCCAATCCAAACTCACATGTCAGTTTGGCTATATCATAAAATCTCACCACCGTTTGATGGGACCCTCGAGCTTAAAAGATGTGCATTTCACATTGATAGCCTAAGGTGTATCCAGGAAGTTAAAGACTCGTTCGATCTTGTCCAGCCAATCATCCGCCTCTTAAGGTTCATTCATACCCTTTAAGGATGAGGTCTTCTTGCATTGGAACTCTCTAGCTCGATCTCCCTCTCCTCCAGCTCCTGGTTGTGCCTCAAGAATTTGGTTCTGAACATGTGGTATAGTCTGATCCATGGCACAAACTACATGTATGATGACATCTAAAAGATTCTGATCCAAATGAGGATTCCCTTGAGCAGCATCAATCGTTGCACCCTCATATGGAACCCAAGGAAGATGTCTCGGGGGTATATTTTCTACATGCCAAAAACTGAAGAAAACAATCAAACAATAGGATAAACTCAGTTTAAACCAGAAGAGCACAAACAGAAACTGAGATCAGGGTCAAAACCCAACACAAAAGACACACATCCCAACATCTCATGGTGACTTACGGCTCGTCACAGCAAGAGCTGGCAAGGCACTCACTACAACATATCTCTCAAGTCCAGACAATCTTATCTCCTTCCCACCAACTTCCCAAGGAGCATAACCTCTCATTGATACCAAATTGTCATGACTCAACTTAGAAAACTCATCCAACTAGGCTCCGAACCGGACCACGGAAAGACCCGAAGACTATTCTCAATCCCCACGGGCTAACAACTAGCACCCGAGCATCCAAAAAAACAGAGGGGATGATTTTCCCAACCTAATAGAAGAGATATGGAATATATATATATATACACATATATATATATACATATATATATATACACACATATGTAGATACATATACATATGTATATAGATATACATATATATATATACATACATATATATAAAGAAAACCATAAAAGAAATATTTCAAAACAAAAGAGCGACAACGGTAGCGATACAACCCAAGGTGGCAAGAGAAACCAGGGTACATGTACTAAAAAACAACCCACAGAAAGGACACACAAACTAACAACTATTATGTGTGAGATGTGGGCAACGTCCTACCATCTCACCACCATCTATTTGTACCCAGCTAACATAAACTTCATCGCCTCATGGCGGTGCTTTTCCTTTTCCTGCATCAGATAAAACAAGGTCTACACACCCCCGAGGGAGTATGCAGGGTGTGAGCTAAACAGATTCGGTAGGATCTCACCAAGGTGTTCCATATTAAGTCTATACAATAATCTCAATATGCTCAAATTGAAAGAAACAAGGCATGATAAGCAATTAGACAGTTTTATATCAAAAGCAAGATAAATAGTTCCCTTTTTTCCAAATCTTTCACAAACTGGGTGATACAGTTTCAAAGCACAATTTCCATAAACCATTTACATTTGTAAAAGCGCATAGTATATCATATCAAATCCAAAATAGTACAAATCCAACACACAATGGTCCTAGGATAACAAAGGTCGAACTAGCTAGGTCACTCATACCTTAATCACGATTATGACTAGTGCACGCACTCAAGTCCCTAGAGTCTATACATCAAAGCCTAGGGAACGGAGGAACGCCTCAGAAATTGAACCCCCTACAATGCCAATGAAGTTTATAAAAGCCAATGTATCTATGATCTAGGAACAATGAGCACCCTAGAAAGTGAACCCTCTTACAATACAAATGGACGAGGCTCAATACTGCACCTTCCACCTAAGTTCCTAAGGCTCTCATGTGCAGCATATATCAAATCAATTTCAAAAGGCTTTCACATTTCACAAACAATTCCAAACCCTTTAATCATCAAAAAGATGGTTTGAAAACCAATTTCACAATCCATTTCACAATGCTTTGAAAAACACTTTTCTTTTACCAAAATGAGGGGAAAACCCATCTTTTCTCAAAAACCCTTTTACACACACAAATCAATCAATCAAGAATCATGTCAATTCATTTAGAAACAAACTTAATAAATCAAGAGCATTCATGGTTCACCCAACATAGGCTAGAGATGGAACCACTACCTCAAACTCAGGTTGCACACCCACCGCGACGGGATCCACACACACACACTGAAAGGAAAGGAATGCAATAAGAAATCGAGGCCTTGACATCGATTCACACATCTTATAATCGAGTTCCATAAGCAAACGGGTCGGCAGAGAAGTTAGATCAACACATATCTCGAGAATCGCATGCGCTGCACCACGACCAACACGAGATCCAGGCTCCATAAGACAATCACACAAGGGATCTAGAAGACATTGGAGCAAAATCATAACATGAACAATAGATCCCAGAAACGCAGCCCAACATCACTAACAATTCCAAGAGAAACGGAGAAAACAAGAAGAGAACGGTCACACTTACCAAAAGAGGAGCAACCAACCAACCTGGAGATCAAAGCACTTAAAGGAGAAGCATGAAAGGGCTCGATTCACCCAAAATCGCCTTGAGCGAACCTAGGGTTTCGAGGGTTGAGGTGCAAGCCAAATGGGAGTGGAGTTAGGCATGCAAAACATTAAATCCGCTAGAACAGAAACGATTCACAGCGTTAATCATTGATTCATGACGTGAACTTGTGGGATGGCCTGTAAGCCGAAAAACACATCTCCTTAGTTGAAAATCCAGAATCCCCAGTTCACGACGTAAACAACATCTCACATCGTTAACGGTTTTCACATCATAAACCAAAAACATGGATTCTACCCAGAAGTCATTCACATCGTGAATATATATTTCACGGCATGAACCGACTCCTGTAGAAAGCATTCAGCCTGTGTCCTTCAGAAAAAACCCCTGGATCACCTCTAACACCACTCGAATTTGAAAAACGACCTCTTAAACATAAAAGAGAACATACCTTAACAGAGATGTTACATCCCTGAAGCTCTCTCCTTCTCCATCCTTTTCCACCCGAGATACTAGCATGTCATGGTTACAAGAAGGGTCATGTCCAATTTATTGGGTGATTCAGATCGGTATGTGGATACACCACGAAGGGAGGATCTTGTTGGTTGTTCCTTAGGGATCTCAATCAACCACTGTAATAGAAGAACAGGAGCAGCGACTGTCAACGGTGAAAGGTACATGTTCTTTATTTATAATATACATAGTTTCAATTTTGCATAGCATGGTGATCTTGAGAATGCAGTTTTTAAAGTCTTTTGTTGATTTAAACAAGTGTTGTTTGATCCCTAGAAACCCTTCAGTCTTGCCTTAGCCTCGCAAAAGGAAGAGTCCCACTACACCTTAGCGAGTCATTCAAAACAAGATCGAAGCGGGATTCGCTTGGGAGAGGATAGGAATGAGGATAGCACCAAGAAGAGCATTAAGTGGACTAAGACCTTGGAATCTTGAAGGAAGGAACTAAAAAAGTTGACTTATTAATAACCAAATTACTATTTTACCCTTGGTTTAAAAAAATCCACCCTGGCTCCTACTGTCTACCTAGCAAGGGACCACCGACTACCCACTGGCCATTAAGTACAAGGTGCTAAGGCCACTGAGTGCCTATTATCTGAACAAAGGGGTTTTACAAACCCAATTAGATACCATTCGATATTGGTAACAAGTCATCAGGTACTCAGTGTCACCCCACACCAAAATTCAATTTATTTCCTCTCCTTCATACTATTTCTCTTTCAAAACCTCTTAAAACTTTAAATTTCTCAGTTAAGGAGTAAATAACCAAAATTAAAATAAAATTACTAACCTGAAATGGTGTGGCTCGTTACACTTTTGATGCAACATAGGATATCCATTATCTCAAACAAACAATGATTTGTCGTAGGCTCTAGTATACTTTCCACCTTTGATGATCGTCGTCAATATAACCATATCATAGGAAATGATAGGTTGCATGGCATTGTACATCAACTCCCCTCAAACAGAGCATCGTGGTCGGGTGGCGACCTTGGCATATCGTCATGTACAATTCAATCGGTGTTGATGGAGCTTTGTCGTAACCAATGATACACCAGATCCCTTTGATTCCAGTATGCCACTTCTTTCAATATCCATGGTTCATACTCGCCAATAGATGTTACAGGTATTCCTTCAGATCTTCACATAAGCAACCCCTTTCACCTCGCTTATGTGGCCAGTTGCTAGATCTGATTTTGGCTTGTCATATAATACAACATGCAACATTTCTTAAATAGCGCAATTAATTTCACTCTTACATGGCTTGACTTGGCTTCACCTCACCTTCACCTTCACGTAATCAAAACACAAGAAATTAAGATACAACCATGGCAATAAAACACTAGATAATAACCAATTTAAATTTCAATTTAGATATAATTTCACATTTATTCCAAAAATTTCAAATATTTGTAAAATGGTAATAAACACCCATATGTTTTTGCAAATGTGAGATAAAATCAATGAATTATACATTAGATTTCAATCAAAATTTGTCTCAACCACATATGTCCATGCAAGTCGTGTAACAGTTTAATGAAGTCAAAGCCATACACATCAGTTCTAAAAGCTAGTAAAAGAAGTATGCATAATTATGAAAAGTTTTAAAGTCTGATTAAATAAGGAAAAATTTAACGAGATCTTGGGCGAGATTTTCAAAATCTGCAGAAATGATTCAACTCTAATCAGGAGAGAATTTAAAGATCTTTTAATTGAGACCTTTATGTGTTACTCTTCTAAAAATTCTTAATTGTAAAATGTGCACCCAAGAAGAAAAAGAAGTGGAGTTACACAAGATATAAGAAGTGGATGAAATTGACACAAATACTTTGAATCTGGAATCATTTCTTATAGATCTTTTATATGTAAAAAAGTTTTTATTTAGCTTTTGTAATTCATTGATCAATGAAACAAGATTAAAATGAGGAAATCCTTTAACTAGTGATGAACTAATCCTAAATCTTATAATTACATAACAGATAAGCATAGTAGTTTGTATGCAACTTCGAGATGTTTACATGAATGTACCTTTTCACTTTGGCAATGGACCATGCAAATCATTATGTCTTGATGTGTAATTTATTTTCTTTTGCGATTTTGAATATGTCTAGACAGATTTCAATTAATCATGTGTTTTTAATAACTTTGAAACAAGATCAATTCAACAGAGTATTTGGTCAACACATAATTTCTTGATAGCACTAAAATCTACAACTCAATCTTCTACATTGGGGGCAAAAAGAACATTCAAAACCACCACAATAATTATATCGTTTCTTTTAACCAAACATACCCCAAAATCAATGAAAATTGCTGTGTTTATAGAAAAAAAAATACAAATAATAAGATCATACATCCAATGCAGGACTGGATTCAGGACCATTACCCCATTCCCCATGGGAGCCAGAAGATGGTAAATGTATCTTCAAGTTTGCTTTTCACTGGGCACACCATTCTCGATTCTGCTCTCGAAACCCCGGTAAGGGACTTCGATCATTGGCCGAGGGACCGGGCGGCCCTCAAAGTCCTTCGGGAAGCACCGAAACTCGGGACCAAAGTTGAACTCGACAGTGCAGTTGGGCTGGCTCGGGAGAGTATACATGGAAGCAGCCGGGTAGTATCGGCCACCAAACAGGTCCTTGAAGGCAACCCCCTGGCACACCCCATTTTTGAAGAATGATATCTCACTCCCTGTAAATGAACATGAGATGTGCAGATGAGTAGAAACCAAACTACTTATGATAAAGAAAGCGTTTTTTATCTTAAAAAATAAACAAAAAGCATAAGTAGAAGCACTTCCAAACAGAATTTAAGCACTTTTCAGTAAGCGCTTCCAAACACGGACTAGGGAATCTAAAAACACTCATATAGAAGTGTTTATCACAAGTGATAAGTGTTGCAAGTACTTTTTAATAAGTGCTATCAAACATAACATGAATAATAAGTGATCATATAAGTAACTGATCAAGCTTTTCCATGCAAGCTGTATAAGGTTCTATATGAAGATAAAATGACCAAAACTGTAATCACAAAACATTGCCTACTGTCAGGAAGCTTAACACTTTCCTCCCAAGTAATTTCATCAGTCTGTTGATCCAGTATATGAATTTAAATTATGATCAGAAAACAAGCCCAAAATACAAATTCCACCAGAAATCATCACACAAAACAACAGAACTAACTTGCGATGATGCTCAAAGTGACATTCTGAGTTTAACAAGTAATCACCGTTGACAGGTGCAGAGTTAAAATCTCAAGCATTATCAGGTCAAAATAACATGAAATTCAAGGTGGGCATTCCGGTTTGTATAGTATATCAGCATAGAGTTCAGAACTGCACAGTGGCGCATTTGAAATGACATGCCAAACAAAAGTATTTAGAAAAAATATAAAGGACACAGAATATAAGGAAAAATAAAACCAGACAAAGTGCAATGGAGACAACTTCCAGTAGCTAAAATGCTCTAATGCATTGTATTGGGTACTCACTCACCCGGGATTATCTTGGGTGGATCCTCCTTCTCAGTTGGTGCACAAACGTATCTCTGCCCCTTGTACAAAACCAAACGGGGAAGTTTTGGAACATACAGACTCCCCTCAGGCAAATTAATGTAGAATCCAATCACATCACCCTCCATATACCCTTCATTCCCATACTTTTCCCTCAATGCCTTGTGTATTTTGCAGCCATCAATATCCCGATACCCATAACTATTTCCATCGTACCCAACCGGCGCCTGCAGGTCACCTTTCTCAGTCGACCATCCAAGCCTCGTGTGTCCAGTTTCCCCTAACTTCAACACTCTAATTTCAAAATACCAAGCGCCTTCTTCAATCCCTCTCGTTGTTCTAACCATTCTATACCCCTTTACACTCCCTGCACACATTCTATCCTCACTCAGTTCCACTTTCTCGGCCTTGTACACCTTCGAAAGGCAGATTTCCATCTCTTCAGAATCGTCGTTTTTGTCAAAAAATCTTGGCACTGGCGTGATAAAAACCTTGTCGTCAGCCCGCACATGATCATTGCTGCTGTTGTTGTTACCATTGTTGGGTTTGTTCTTCTTCTTCCCTTTTCTCGACGAGGGTTTCGTCCACACATTGCTGTTCTTCTTTTTCGCCTTCTTAACAGTCGCCGCCGTCCCTGCCGTCCTTAATGCACCGTTGGAATTTCCAGACGGCGGGTTTGCACTGAGGGAAGAGAGGGGCTTTTGTTTCTTCGGCGGTGGATCTTCGCTTTCTTCTACTTCCAATATTCTTCTGGGCTTCAATTTTAGACCTTCGGCATTTTCACCGATTTCCTGGGATTTTAGGGATTTCAATTCGTCGCAATCACTCGAAACTTCGTCGTCAGATAAACCTTCGGACCTAAGGTGATCTTCTTCTTCTTCATCGTCATCTTCTTCTTTAATCCGACTCTTCGATTCCGTTCCAGGAGTTTCCGTCATCACCTCAACGGGCAGCAGTGGTTCACCGGAGCCGCCGTTGGTGGAGGTACTGGCAGTCGTCGTTGTCGTCGTAGCCGTGAATAAATCTTCCTCCTCTTCCTCGTCTTCATCTTCCTCTAGATATGTATTTCTGAGAGAATCCATGGGAAATAGACGGAAAGATGGCTGAACTGCAGAAATCAAATCTGGGCTTCCCGGAGAGAAACTCTGTATCCAGCACGCTTCTCCGCAGAAAAACACTGAAATCGTTATATATGTGTCTATACACACACATATATATATATATATATATATATAACTAGTTAGATAGGCAGACTGATATAATACATATATATCAAAATCTATAAGCCATCAAACATGATTTTGTGATTCAAATATTGTAAGAATTCACTTTTTTCCATTGACTTAATCAAATATTGAAGATTGATAAATAGTAGACTATTATTCGAGTAAATCACACGGTACTATAAATAGTTATGTTATTTCACATACCAGTTTTCTTATTTTAATTACAATCAATGATTTATGTTTGGGGTTGAGACAATTAATTGGAAACATAAATGCAAATTAAAAAAAGATTTGATATTTTCTAAATATGGCAAAAATGTTTCTTATTAATTAAAAGCATTTATATTATAAAATTTAAAATCACATGCATTTAATCATTGATTCCATGGTAGCCGCCACCATGCACTGATTATGTAACCCCATCGTGGTAAAAACTATGTTAAAATTTTCATTATCTTTGCGATGAATGTTTTTCTCATTTCTCAGTCACAACTCATATCAAGGTTGAACTTTTAAGGGATTGTTTTCTTTACGACACGGGTGAAACATTGTAATTTCAGCGTGTATTTACCATGTTGTGCTTTGTGGTTTTCATCTATCTCAAGATTTTATTGTAAGTTGAGTATCATTGGCTAAATTTCTTTACCTTGGCGATTTCATGGTC
The DNA here is from genome assembly GCA_963277665.1 of Viscum album. Classification (NCBI taxonomy): domain Eukaryota; kingdom Viridiplantae; phylum Streptophyta; class Magnoliopsida; order Santalales; family Viscaceae; genus Viscum; species Viscum album. The sequence goes on along the minus strand of OY728161.1, from coordinate 2,115,899,322 downwards.
CTTCATTGACCTTTGTTTTAATATTCATCGAACATTTCGTTAAGTATTTTAGGAATTTTTATGACTCAATACTTTTAAAAGTTTATTTAAGCATTATAAATTATTTTATGAGTTTAGAAAATACTATAACACATAAGACGTTTTTCAAGACTCGTTTAAGAAGTGTGCATATACAACTTAGGAGATGCACAATTTGAATAACTCATGGACATTGGGAAAACCATCTCAGAGTGACGAAATGATGATTTTTTTATGAGCTTACACACGGTCGTAACTAAAAATTAAAATATTAGCGAGTTCTCATTTGTAACGGTACAAATTTTCTTACCCATTACTTTGTGGGGATTTAGGTGATGGTGGTGTTTGAGGGAAGTTTTGAGGGAGTTGAGTAGTGGATAGTGGAGTTGTAGTTGAAATTTCAACTCGGGAAGGATTTTGCGGCATAAAGGCTTATGCTATGCCATAAAGAAATTGTTTGCGGTGTGGAAAGATCGGCTGCGACTTGGGGCCTTGGGGAGTGGGGTTTTGGTGGTTCTTCCTTTTTCGACATAGCTGCAGCATGGCTTCTAGTCTGCAGCGCAAAGCCTTGGTGGATGGATTATTGGAGTTTTGTCAATTTTGGGGTAGTTGCGCCGTAGAGTTGGGTTGCGGCATGACCTTCTTCCTAGCGATTGAATTCCACGACGTGGTGGTTTCTCTTGTATTGTGGTCATTCCCTTAGTTTATAGGATCGGTGGCATGGACCTCATTGTGTTTCTCAGACGCAGTTTTGACCGGCCCCATTACGGCTTGGTCCCTTCCTTTACTTCGTAGCCTTGTCCTGTGTTGGCACCCTCATGCCACAGTGAAGGGTGTTATGTCGTAGTATTATAATTTCTAGTTTGCCTATAAATTTTAAAACCCTTTTGAACCCTATATCCCTCCGGTCTTTTCACTCGATTTTTGGGTGTCTCCTAGGCAATTTTAGGAGGCCATTTTCCCTCTCTTTGTGGGCTTTTACCCTCAGCATCTAGAGGTTAAGCACCGGTGATTCTAAGTGAGTCTGTAACAACCAGTTACCTTCTTTCAGGTATTTCTCATCTCTCTTTTCGTATTCCTCGTTATTTGGGTGCGTTTTTGAACTCCCAATGATAGAGAACATTTTTACGGAGAAAATGTCCTAAAGTTCAGAGATGTATGTTTGTTGGAATTAATAGAGTCTGGGTATAAATGTCTCAAAGGCTTTGTGGGGATCTTCCTGAGTTCGGAGAACACTGAAGATGGTTTGAGTTTTTCTGTAGAATCTGGACTGTTTGGTGCCAACAAGACATTTTCACGTCCTGAAAGGCTAACATGATGTGAAACCTTTATCGAGAAGATGTCGTGATTTGGTTCAAGATGTGAAAGGTTTACACGTCGTGAATGTTTTTCATGTCATGAAATGTTAAAATTGGTATTTTTAATCCAAGGTGACTCGTTTTTCAGCATCATTTATTAATTAATAAATTCACATAGTGAATGTTTCACGTTTAATGCCTTTTAGGGTGATGTGCGGGTGATTAATTTTTCATTCGGTCGTAGGATTTTCTCACTAGCGACTTGGGAGCTCTCCCAGTTGATTTTGGGGATCTCCGCTCCTTCCGGACCATTTATTCAGTGATTAATCGTCGTGTTGTTGCAGTGTGTCACTACGAGTAAGAGATATTTCTACTTCTTCAATGTCATTGATCACGATAGAATCGTTGTGCCACATTTATGGATTCATTGATCTATGATGATAATCATCTTGATCCTTTCTAGATCCATTGTGTGATCTTCATTCAGAGGTTGACCTTCGTGTTGGTTGTGGTCCGACGTGTGATTTTCTTTGAGGCATGTTGTGATATGTCCTCTCTGTCGACCGTTTCTCTTATTGAATTGATTCTAAGATGTAATGATTTATTCTAGGGTCTCTGTTGTTGTCCTAGTGTTCTTCAGTGTGCGACTCGAGCTTGAGGTAGGTGGTTTCGTCTCTAGCCAATGTTGGATGAATTGTATTGCTCTTGTTTTATAAATTGTTTTACAAATAAATTGGCATGATTGAATTGTGTGTGTGGAAATGAATTTTTGAGAAAATATGGGTTTCCTTTATTTTGGTAAAAGAAAAGGTATTCACAAAGCATTGTGAAATGGATTTATGAAATGGTTTTTAAATCATGGTTTTGATAAAATGGTTTGGAAAATGTAGCACATGAAAATCCTTGGGTACTTATGTGGAAGGTGTAGTAATAGGCCTTATCTGTTGATACTATTGGGGGGGGGGTCGCTCATTGGGTGTTCCTTTGCTCCCCAAGACCGTTGTTCTAGAGACTTGTTAGACCTGTTGGAGGGTTCACTTTCTGGGGGGGGGGTTTCTACTCTCTATATTCAATGCATATATCTAGAGACTTGATGCACATGATTGTCTATGTTTGGGTACAAGTGTCCTAGCTAGCCTGATCTATTGTGATCCTTAGCATGATGTTACCAATGCTTTTGGTTTGTATTGTATTTGATATGATATGTGATACATGCTTTGATTTTATAGATTTGATGTATATGAAATGCTTTGAAACTGTTTTACCTGCTTTATTTTGAACTGCAAAAATAAGGGAAATGTTTTACCATGCTTTTGATATAAAAACTATTCAACTATTTATCATGTCTTGTTTTCTTTAAAGTTGAGCATATTTTGATTTTTGAACAAAGACTTGATATATAACACTTGGGTGGGATCTTACAGAGCATGTTTGTCTCACACCCTACGCACCCCTTTGGCGGTGTGCAGACATTGTTATGTATTTCGATTTAGGGAAAGACAAGGCGTCGTAGTGAGGTGGTGAGGTTTCTGTTTGTTGTGTCTAGGTAATTGGTGATGAGATGGTGGAAGTTTTCCCACACTATCACATAGAGTAGTTGTTTTGCTTTTAGTTTTCCTTTACTGTTGGACGTGTATCTTGGAGATTTTTTAACTATTTTTAAGTTGTACCGCTTCTGTTATTTTCTTTTGATATGACATATATATTTCTATTTCACTCTTCCATTGTTACTTCCCATCGTGTGTATATATATTTCATGTAGTCTACTTTAGGTTGGGAAAAATCATTCCCTCTAGTTATTGTTGATGCCTAGGTGCTAGTTGCCATCCCATGAGGATCGGGAATGCCCTTCGGGTATGTGATGATTCAAGTCGGGTACCGGTTTGAGAGGGTATCTGGGTTGGTTTTGTCATAGTTTTTCATCAAAGTTACATGTTGTGCTCACTTTTGGGAAGTTAGTGGACTGTAGATATGATTTTTGAGACTTCATAGGTAGGTTGCACCACTAGAAATATGACTTATACCAACGGTTTTGGCCAAACCGTTGGTATAGTTCATTAATTTGGACCTATACCAATGGTTTGGCCAAAACCATTGGTATAGGTCACTTATATGGACCTATACCAACGGTTTGGCCAAAACCGTTGGTATAGGTCCATTATAGAGACCATATACCAACGGTTTGTCCAAAACCGTTGGTATAGGTCCATGTATTTTTAATGTAATCTTCTTACGTAAAACATTAAATAAATCAAAATTTAAAATCACTACTGGAAAACTAACATATACCAATGGTTTGGAACCGTTGGTATATGCCTCCAAACCGTTGGTATAGCCTATACCAACGGTTTGGAGAACCGTAGCCAAGTAAGCCGTTGGGATAGGTCTATACCAACAGTTTTTCGAAAACCGTTGGTATAGAGCTATACCAACGGTTTTGGAAACCGTTGGTATAAGTAATATGAAAATATATACCAACGGTTATGGAACCGTTGGTATATGTATTTCAAAAAAAACATTCGCTGGGATTTGATCCTAGGACCCCTAGTTTATCATTAAACGACTTAACCACTAACCTAACATGACTTTTGTGAACATAATTACATAAATATATATATATATATGTATTGTCATAATTATTTTAAATTTTGATTTATATAATGTTCTTGGTAAGAAGATATGATAAAAATTCTCAGGACCTATACCAACGGTTTTGACAACCGTTGGTATAGTTCTTGATTCTGAATTTTATTTTGGGCCGAAGGTTGATTTCCAGGGGACCTTTCCCAACGGTTTTGGAAAACCGTTGGGATAGGTATACCCTTTCTTAAGGGTTTGGAAAAACCGTTGGGATAGGTATACCCTTTCCCAATGGTTTTGGCAAACCTTTGGGAAAAGTGGCCACAAAGTGGGATTTCCCAACGGTTTGGCCAAACTGTTGGGAAAAAGGACCTATACCAACATTTTTTACAAACCGTTGGTATAAAAGCGTTGGGAAAAGTCAGGTTTCCAGTAGTGAATATTTATGAATTTTTTTTCACAAAAATCATGTTATGTTAGTGGTTAGGTCGTTCAATCATAAACTAGAGGTCCTGGGATCAAATCCCACCGAATGTTTTTTTGAAATACATATATTAATGGTTTTATGGAACCGTTGGCATAGATTTTCATATTACTTATACCAATGGTTTTCCCAAAACCGTTGGTAACTATCCTCACGGCTTACTTGGCCACGGTCCTCCAAACCATTGGTATAGGCTATACCAACGGTTTGAAGACCTATACCAACGGTTCCAAACCGTTGGTATAAGGTATTTTTCCAGTAGTGTTGCAGTGAGTGCCTAACCAACTCTTATCATGATGAGACTCAAGTTACTATCAGATGTTGGGATGTGTATATCCTTTTTTGAGTTCTTGATCATAATATCAATTTTTTATTATGGTTTTATGATTTGAATAGATATTATCTTATCATCTGATCATTTATTCTATTTTCACATGTAGTGGTATGCCTCTGAGACGACTTACATGGGTTCCTCAAGAGGGTGAAACAGATGATCCTCAAGGGAATCTACCTATAGATCAAAATATTACTAAGGTTATCATGAAGGCGGCTCGTGAAATCGATCAAAATGTACTCCAAGTCCAGAATATAGTTGTTGAGGTACATCCAAGAGTTTGAGGAGAGAGGGATCAATCACGAGAGTTCCTACGCAAGAAGACACCATCCTTTAAGGGTTTGAATGAACCTCAAGAGGCAGAGAACTGGCTGGAAAAGATTGATTAGATCTTTGACTTCCTAGATACACCTAATAATATATAGGTAAAGTGTGTGGAATTCAGACTTGAGGGTCCCAACAAGCGATGGTGGGATTCCATGGTACAGGTAGATAGATATGTGGGTTTGGACTATAAGGATTTCAAGACCCTATTCTTTCAGTAGTTATGTACAGAGTCACCGATGATAGTAAATTCTATGGAATTACTCTCTTTATTGCAGGGAGAATGTTTGGTTTCACCATACACCAATAGGTTTGTGAAGTTGGTTCATTTTTCTCCAAAGGTAGAAAATAATGACCAGTTAAAGGCTCAAAAATACCTACAAGATTTTCGACTATATATTAGATCACAAGTATTTATGATGAATATTTAAACTTATGCGAAGATGATATACAGGGATATGATGGCAGAGATGGATATGGAAGACAAGTTTGGTTATTCTACCCCTTCTATTCCACTCAGTGGCAGCTTCAGTGGCATGCAGGGAAAGAAGAGGAAGTGGCATGATCATCTTAGGAGTGGTGGGGGTGGTTTTCAATAAGGGCCTTCTCTGAACCTCACGTTACAACCAGTAGTGTGACTTTAACTTACTATCAATGTGGCAATGTTGGGAACACCCGACATTCTTGTTCCACACCTGCGAAGATGACCAATAGTTTTGGGCACTATGGTCATCTACAACATTTCTATTAGGCTATGTATGCACCTCATTATAGTCAAGGATCGTCATCTCTAAAGGCTAATATGGCATAAATAGATGCTTCAAAAACTATATGGATCTAGCCATAGACCTCAGGAGTGAACCACCTTCACACATTAGATGTGTTTCCAGTGGAGGTAGACACGGTCCCAAACATAGTGAGCGATATCACATTTATTGCATCTACAGTAGCAACTGCTTTATTTGATACAAGTGCTTCCCACTCATTTATTTATGTCCCTTTTGTGGATATGCTTAAAATTCTAATGGAACTCATTTCCTTTGATATAGAGTTAGAAACGCCTCTTGGAAAGATTAAAGATAAGGGGTTTCAATGTCCTTCTTGTTTTCTATTGATGGATAATGTGGAGTTAGTCTGGTATTTTCTCATTCTCGATCTGAATTTTTTTGACACCATCATTGGTATGGATTGAATTTTTCTCACTATGCTAATATTGATTGCTATCAGCAAGTTATGTTCTTTTTTACTGATAGGATCTCTCTAGTGTCTCTAAGAGAGTGGGATCTGAGGTCTAGTTGTGCAGGAACTTCCTACCCAAAGCTCAGGAGTTTTTTGTTTTCTATAACAATTAAACCCAATGACTTTTCTTCCATTTTTGATCTTCTTATTGTTGTTTAGGACTTTCCTGACTTTCTCCCAGACGATTTCTCTAGTCTTCCTCTAGAGAGGGAGGTAGAGTTTATGATTGACCTGGTGCCAAGTACACAATCAATTTTGATACCCTTTTATTATATGGCACTAGTGGAGCTAAAAGAGCTCAATATTCAATTGAATAATCTAATGGTGAAAGGTTTTGTTCACCCTAGAATTTTCCTTAGGCAACCCCTATGCTATTTGTCATGAAGGTAGATAGTTCAATCTGATTGTGTGTGGACTATCAAAAGTTCAACCGATTAATGGTTAAGAATAAGTATCCTTTTCCCCATGTGGATGGTTTTTTTGACCAGTTAAATGGGGAAAAGTAGTTTTCAAATATTTATATTTGGTCGGGTTATCATCAGCTCGTAGTTCGAGAGCCTAATATACCGAATACGACTTTCAAGAGTAGGTATGGACATTAAAAATATCTCATGATACCGTTTTTTATGACTAAATCTCCTGTAATTTTCATTGATTTAAAGAACTAGATATTCCATGAGTATCTTGGCACTTTTTTGGTAGTTTTCATGGATTATATTTTGGTTTATTTGAGATCTGAGCATGAGCATGAGCACAATTTGAGTTTTGTTATGGAAATCCTAAGGAGTTTCCATTTGTATGGAAAGCTTTCAAAATGCACTTTTTGGATCCAGGAAGTGAAGTTCTTGGGGTACATGATTTTTGAGCATGGATTATATGTTGATCCTAAGAAGCCGATGGATGTATTTTCAGGGGAATAGCCATGGAATTTATTTGAGATTTAGAGCTTTCTTGGTCTAGATGGATACTAATGGCAGTTCATCAAGGATTACTCAAAGTTAGAATCACCTTTGACCATTCTTACTAGGAAATGGGTGAAATTCATATGGGATGTAAGGTGTAAGTATTCATTTGATGAGCTGAAACGACTTCTAAAATCAACTCCTATTTTGATCTTACCTGCACCCAATAAGGGGTATGTTGTTTTCTGTGATGCTTCTAGTACCGTTCTAGGTTGCATGATTATGTAGGATGATCATGTAGTGGCTTATGACTCTCTCCGGCTTCAAACACATGAGAATAATTACCCCACTCATGATTTGAAGCTTTTCATAGTTATGCATACACCTAAATGTTGGAGACACTATTTTTTTGGTATAGGTTCATAGTCCTTTTTGAACATAATATTCTAAGATATATATTTTCTAAAAAATACTTGAATCTAAAATAGAGGTGGTGGATAGAATACCTTCAGATGTTTGACTTCAATATCACCTATACCCCCAGGGAAGGAGAATGTATTTGCAGACATGCTCAGTAGAAAAGTACCATCACATGATATTCTGGAATCAAAGGAGGAGTGGAACCTTATGTGAATCTTCACTTAGTTGCACCTAGATGATCAAGAGGATGTTTCAGGCATGATTCTGACCAGTTTTCAGTTATCATCATCCCTCCTTGATTATATTCTATAGGATCAGAAATAGGATGATGAATTTTGGGGAATTTGGTAAACCCTATATAGTTAGGGGACCATTTATGGTTGGTCTCTCTATTTATATGGTATTCTCCATTTTGGGGCTCAGTTTTTATTCCTCGTATCTTAGAGGAGATCAATTTCTTTTGGTGGCCTGATATGAAGCATGAATTTGCAGATTATGTGTCATATTGTTACACCTGCCAATAGATAAAGGTAGAGCATCTGAAACCTTCTGGGTTTCACTAGACTCTTATGGTGCTAGTTTGGAAATGGGAAGAGGTCTCTTTGAACTTTTTTATTGGATTACCATAGACTTCACAAAGGAGGAATGATATCCAGTTGGTGATTGATCAGTTGAGGAAGTATACTCATTTTATTTTGATCAGGGACACCATAAAAGTTGAAGAACTAGGTAAGCTGTATATACCGAAGGTTGTGAGGTTATATGGGGTTCCCTCTTACATTGTTTTAGATAGGGATACTAGGTTTACCTCATGGTTCTATAAGAGTATCCATAAGGCTATGTGGACTCTATTTAGGCTGAGTACAACTTACCATTCACATACTGATGGTTAGATGAAGCATGCTATTAAGATCCTAGAGGATATGCTCTATGCCTGTGGCTTGGATTTTGGTGGATCATGGGATGACTATCTGGGATTGGTTGAGTTTTCTTATAACAATAGTTATCAGTTTTTGATTAGAATGGATCCCTTCGAGGCTTTATATGGTCACTCATGGAAGTCACCTTTTTGTTGGGAAGAGGTGAGAAAGACCTCTCTTGTAGGAATGAGTCTCATTCAAGAGAATTTAGTGAGGATTTAGTATATATGTAGGTGTATGGTTATACAACAGAGTCGGCATAAATAATATGAAGATTATTGACATCTTCCTTTGGAGTTTTCCATTGGTGGTCAGGTTTTATTGAAATTTTCTCCTCAGTTAGGTCACCGTTGGCTTGGAAAATATGGAAAGTTAGCTCTGAGATATGTTGGGCCATTTTAGGTCACTGATCATATTGGGTAGGTTCCTTATTGGTTGGAATTTCCTATTCAGTTATTGGGAATTCATGATATTTTCTACATATTGTAGCTCAGGAAGTACCATCTCGATCCCTCTCATGTTCTAAGTCGGTAAGAGATCAAGTTAAATCCAGAAATTTATGTTGTGGAGCAACTAGTGGTGATCGTTGACTCTCAGGTAAAGGTCTTTCATGGGAAGTTGATTCTATTGGTTAAATTATTATGGTGACATGGATCAAATTATCATGAGACTTGGGAGCATGATTCGTTGATGAGGGAGCAACAACCTCATCTCTTTCCAGACATCATTCTTCCACATGACTCCCCAGGGATGGAATGTATTATGGTGGGAAGTTTTTAACATACCATTACCTTATTTAAAGTATTTCCAATCTCTATTTTTGTATTCCTCTTTATTTGTTTGTGTTTTAGGACTCTCAAGGATGGAGAGCTTTTTTTGGGGAAAATGACCTAAAGTTTAGGGATGTATATTTATTGGAATTAATGGATTCTAGTTATAAATGGCTCAAAGGATTTGTGAGGTTCTTACCATGTTTAGATAACATCAAATATGTTTTGGGTTTTTCTTTAGAATCTGGACTATTTTTTTCCAGTAGGATGTTTTCACATTGTGAAAGTCTTACACAACATGAAACCGTTGTCAGTGAGATGTCGTGAATTGGTTCAAGGCGTGAAAGGTTTACATGTTGTGAATATGTTTCGCATATTGAAATTTTAAAATTGGTATTTTTAATCAAAGGTCATTTATTTTTTAATTTATTTTTTTAATTAATAAATCCACATTATGAAACATTTTCACATCATGAATGTTTCATGTTTATTACTTTTTAGGGAATTTTTCAAGTGATTTTTTTTATATTTTACCATAGGCTTTTCTCTCTAGATACCTAGGATCTCTCCCACATGATTTTATGGATCTCTTCTCCTTCTAGACCATTTGTTCATTGATTGATCATTGTGGTTGTTTCAATATGTCTCTTTGGGTAAGAGATCTTTATACTTCTTCATTTCCATTGATCACGATAGCACCATTATGACATGTTTATGGATCCATTGATCTATGATGAAAATCATCTTGATCCTTTATATATTTGTTGTGTGATATTAATATAGAGTCTGAACTTTGTGTTGGTTGTGGTGCGACGTGTGAGTTTATTTGAGGTATATCGTGATCTGTCCTATCAACCGACCGTTTCACTTGTTGAATTTATTATGAGATGTAAGGATTGATTCTAGGGTCTCCATTTTTTTCATTATGTTCTTCCTTGTTGTTGTATCCCTTTGCGGGAACATGCAACTTGAGCTTTAGGTAGATGGTTCCATCTCTAGCCTATGTTGGATGAATTGTATTGCTATGGTTTTATAAATTATTTTATAAATGAAATGGAATGATTTAATTATGTGTATAGAAATGGGTTTTTGAGAAAATATGGTTTTCCCTTTGTTTTGGTAAAATAAAAGGTATTTTTAAAGAATTTTGAAATAGATTTTTGAAATGTTTTTAAAAGTATGGTTTTGATAAAATGGTTTGGAAAATGTAGCACATGGGATGTCTTGGGTACTTTGGTAAAAGGTGTAGTAATAGGCCTCATATGTTGATACTGTCAGGGGGTTCACTCATGGGGTGTTCCTTTTATCCCTAGGCATGATGTTCTAGGGACTTTTTAGACCTATTGGGGTTTCAATTTCTAGATTTTTTCTCTTCTCTTCAGATTCAATGCATATATCTAGAGACTTGATGTGCATGATTTTCTATGTCTGGGTACAAGTTTCCTAACTATCCCAACATGTTGTGATCCTTGGAATGATATTATCTGTGATTTTGGTTTGTATTGGATTTGATATGATATGTGATACATGATTTGATTCGACTACTTTGATGTATATGAAATGCTTTGAAACTATTTTACCTGTTTTATTTGGAACTGTGGAAATAAGGGAAATGTTTTATCATGATTTTGATATAAAAACTTATTAACTATTTATCATGCCTTGTTTTCTTTAAATTTGAGCATATTCATATTTTTGTGTAGAGACTTTATATGGAACACCTGGGTAGGATCCTACTAAGCTTATTTATCTCACACCTTACACACCCCTTCAATGGGGTGTAGACCGTGTTGTGTTTTTCAATGCAGGGAAAGAAAAGGTACCACAATGAGGTTTCAAGGTTACTATTAGTTGTGTCTAGATAACTAGTGGTGAGATAGTGGTAGTTTTACCATTCTATCACATGGAGAAGCTGTTTTAGTTTTAGTTGTCCTTTTCAATTGGACATGCATCTTGGAGATTGTTTAGCTACTTTTGAGTTGTATCACTTTTACTATTTCCTTTTGATATGACATATATATTTATTTTTTACTCTTACATTGTTTCTTCCTATCATGTATATATATTTCATGTTTTCTACTTCAGGTTGGGGGAATTCATTCCCTCTATTAGTTTTTGATGTCTGGGTACTATTCGCCAGCCTGTGGGGATTAGGAATTCCCTTCAGTTATGTGATGGTTCGGGTCAAGTATCAATTTGAGAGGGTATCTGGGTTGGGTTTATCATAGAGTACCCCACCCCTTGTTTATTTCCCTTCTGAGGAGGTTGTGGCTGAAGAGGTGGTTGGTTTGGGTTGTGTTATAGAGGGAGAGTTATGGGGTTGTTGTATTCTAGGTTCATTGAGGTGCTTGATTACATTGTGGTTCTTGGAAGTTGTCTTCCTCTAATTACATCATTGCGCAATGATTTGGAAATATTTGTTTAAGGAAGGGGATCCTTATTCTCTCCCTTTTCAAGTGTATGTGTGGGATTTTCATGCTTTTTCCTTCCTTTGGGTGGATAGTATGGGTCATCATAAAAATACAATTAATCCGATTAACTAAAATTGATGGGAAGGGTATTATTCACATGTATTTACTATTTTTGAAGATATTACTAATGGAATTAGGCTTGCTTGCTGATGTTACTTAAAATCATGGCTTATGGGAACCTTGTTTGTGTTACAGTTGTTATGGTTGTGAGACCCTTATTGTGTTGATTGTTTGTTTCCACCCCAAATATAAAGGTTAAGAACTTATATTTGGATAATGAATTTATTTCCCATGGAAACATGGATTTGTGTGTTAATACCAATGTTATGTAATGAAGTGATGTGATTAGATCCCTTAAATGAATCTGAATTTTATGGTAAGTTGTGGAAGAGAGAATTTGTTGTCATGTGTTGATGTGATTGGTATGAATCTATTGTGTTTTTTTAACCATGTTAGGGCTTGTGTGGTGATGGTGGTGATTATATTGGGTGCAGAATGTGTTGGTCAACAAAGCGATGGTTGGTTGGAATGAGATGTGACAAGGGATGATTTTGAGTGGTTGTATTGTGGTTGTTGTGGTGAGATGTCTGGGTAGTTTTAATAACTTTACATACATTGTGTTGTGGAGGCAGTGGATGGGAGATGGGTGAGTAGTTATTTGGTGTGGTTGTGTTAGTTGCTCAGTTATCTATAGAATGAATTGAAATGATAAAAATGAATATCATGGTGTAAAATTGATTTGTGGTAATTGGATTAAATGTATTATATGATAGATGACATTGGAAAATGAATGAAGTGTGGGGTGAAATCTAATATGTGATAATTGAATGTAAAATGAATACTAATAAACTAATGTTGGATTAAAAATAGAAATTATAGGTAATGGGAGAACATATAATTGAAAGTGGAAGTTGTGTGGATATGTGTGGTGGTTGTGTGGTGTGATGCATCTAGTGAAGGTTATGGTTGTAATGAATTTCATAAGGTGTAGTAGTGGTGTTGTGGAGAAAACTAGTGTAGTTGATGTTAATCTATAGGTTGGGTGTTTTTTATTATCAATCTACCTTGTATTTTTATGTCATTTTATATGCACCCCATCCAAGTTGGATAACCTTACTAACACCCAAATGTTTTGTGTTTTGAGTGTTTTCCCCAACATCCAGGATAATGGTAAATCAGATGTTTGTTTAACCCCTATTCCCTGCTCTTTCTTTAAAATTAGTGATGATGATATGGGTTGGGGTTGTAGATTACCCAAGTGATGACATAGGTTGGTGTTAGACAGTACCCAGGTGGTGACATGGGTTAGTGTTGGAGATTACCCATAGATGATGAGGTTGTGATATATGGCGGGGGTCATGCATGGTAGGAAGTGAGAATGAGGTTGTTATTCTTAACATTCATGATACTCTACTTACATAGTTGTGTGGATGATATTGTGATACGATGATGACTGATTCTAGAACCAAATTCTATACCTTAAAAGAGGTTGGAATGGGAATGGATGCATCCTGAACTACATTCAAGATGGATGGACATGTGATGATATATTCATGGAAGGAATGGGAGCACATGACATTTGAGGTTGGGGTACGAGAGTGGGAAATTAGTGGGGAAGTGGTTGTGGGGATCCCATGTTTTATATTCTATTGATACCATGTTACAACATTCGATGAGTTATTTTGAGAGCATGCCATAGTGAGGTCATTATTGTCTAGTTAACCTATTCAGGTGCATGTTGGTTTTGCTATTTATTCACTAGTGCATTAGTATGATCTTTTCACATGTGCATGGGAGACCTTGGGTATGATATTAATAAGTATACATGTTATTATAACTTTATGTTTTTAAAATATTTTTTATGTTTACAGAAGGATTTCAAGGATTGAACTGGATATTACTAGCTTGGATGTTGGAGCTGATTTTGAGTCACTTCTGTAGGACTTGTCCTTTGGGTATTTATATAGAGACTTTGATGTGTATTTGTTGATGTTGGATTAGTCCATGCAATTCCTTGTTTTATTTTTTTAATGTTAAAAAATCGTGTTATTTATGTTATTCATGTTAATCATATTAATCTTATTAATCATGTAAATCATGTTATTCTTGTTTAACTTTACCCTTATGTAAGGTATGAAAAGTTTGATTTACCCATACATGGAGTATGAAAAGTTTACCTTTTCCCTTTATGGTGTTTATACTGCAAGAACAAAGATACTACGATCAATAATAGGTTGTTAATGTTAGAAGGAGCTTGTAGTTAGAAATTTCTACCATTAAAAGACTTTGTGACTGCTAGAAGTTATCTTCTACCATCAAAGTGCTTATGCTACCGCTAGTTAAACGTTTCTACTGTCAATAAAAATCTACCACCACTACCTCAAGTTCAAACATGACACTGCTATAAGAGGCATGCTACCACTAGAAAAATATGACACTTCTACTGTAAGTTCAAGGATTTTACTTCCAGTTCAAATCATGCTACTAGCATGCTGAGTATGCTATCATTAGTCAAATCATGGTACCATCAGATGGATTTGATACCACTATAAGACTCATCCACCACTATAAGGAACTTTCTACTTCTAGATTACATTAGTTACTACCAATTGAAGTTGTTATCACTAGTTGGAAGCCTACTATTGTATCTATATAAAATTAAATTCAAAAATAACTTCTTCAATGGATAGTTTAAGGTATTTAATGAAAATTAGACACACATTTATTTAAGAATGATTATTGTTAAAATGGCTACAGATGAATTAATGGAAAATTCATACTTTCTAAATATATTACTTAATTTGAGGATTAGATTTATTATATTATCATCCTACAATGGATAATTAGAGACTCTAAAAAATATATAAGGGCAGAGGAACCCCTCATGCATAGGAGCTGACTAATTTGGATGGTCGATCGATTACTCTTTCCCACTACTATCTGACTGGTTCATTTCTTACCAAGAAAAATAGATGATTGTCTAGTGTTTCATGTAGCACTCTATTTCTATATAAAAATAGAGATCTAGAAATGAACATCCAAAGTTTCCTTAAGGATAGATTTAAATACAATCCAAAAGAACAATAAGAACATTCCTAATCATGTCCTACTTGATATGAGAAAGATAATATATTCAAACACTTCTACAATCTTACTTTATTCTTCTATATTTATTTTCATTTGAATTGTGATTACTTTACTTTGTACATTTAATATCATAAGCTCTAACACTGTATTGAAGAGTACCCTGATACTCTCTTCATTTCTTTTTAAACTTGATATCCCATGAAGAATTGTGGAAGAAACTGCGTGTAGCCTTGACTACCCATGTGAAAACCCAATCCAAGTTGTGGATAAAGTTTTTTTTCATAAAATACTTGGTGGTGGGTGGTTTAGAAGTGGAGAGGAGTTAGTATCATATTGATACTGAACCTATTATTTTTATTCCACTGTGTGTTTACTTTTTTGGATTACTTTGTTTTTTTAAAAACAACCTGTTTCACAAAACATTACTAGGATATTTATCTTTAATTAGTGTTTTATATAGAATTTTTAAATCAATTAGATTTATTTAAAAATTTAAAGTGATCTTGAAATTGTTTTAACTGGTCTGTGATTAACCCCTTGAGAAATATTTCAAAAACACTAAATTATAAATTTCCACTATTTCAATTAATTGGGTAGTATTTATAAACTGAAGGATTTAGTTTTCAAAAATTTTAAACATAAATTTTAATTGGAACTCAATTTACCACCTATTGAGTTTTCCACTATAACAAACATATGTTATGAAAGGATTTTTATTTCTTTATATATATCTTTTAACTATTGTAATTTTTTGACCTATAACGAATAATTTTTTTGTTTATTCTAAATTTATATATTTATGGATAATAATATACTTGAGGAGACTACTACTAATAGATCTCCTTACTTTAATGGTACAAACTATGCTTAATGGAATATTAAGATGAAAATACATATCGAAAGCAAAAGGTTTTATATTTGGACTATAATAGTGGAAAAATATGAAAAATATAAAGATTATAGGAATGATTAGAGTGATACCACTAAGGCTACATATGATTTTAATTTAAAATTTATGAATTAATTATATTGTGCATTAGGATAATATGAATTCAATAGAATTTATGCAAGTTATACTACTTATGAAATCTGGGATACACTTTCTATGTCTCATGAAGGATCATATAATGTTAAATAAATGCCCCTGAGTACCAACTATTAAATATGATACTTTTAAAATAAAAACTGATGAATTAATTTCTAATATGTATATCAGGTTCAATGAAATTTTCAATATGATTCATACACTTGGAAAGAATATAGAAGACAAATATCAAAGGATGAGAATCATATGATGCTTACCAGATCAATAGAGAGAAACTTCAATCTCTATTCTAGAATCATGTGATAGAAGTAAATTTCCAATGAAGGAGCTGATTATTAATCTCATGATGTATGAGTAAGAGTTGAAAACAAAAAAATAAGATAATAAAACAAAAATAAAATTAGTTTCTTTCAAAACTTATGAGTCAAAGATGAATGAGAAAATCAAAGAAGATAGTTCAAGTGAGAATGATTCAACCTATGACATTAATGAGAAGATGGATAATCTATCCAGGATATTTAAGAAGTTTTATTAGAAGAATAAATTATTCGAGAAATTAAACTATGAATGAAACTATGACAGAAGATAAAAATGGAAAAAAGGAAAATCAACCCGAAGATGTGAATTTATATGAATTCAAGAAGAAAGGTCATATCAAAGATGATTGTCCAAAATTAAATTATAAGAAAAAGTATGAGTATAAATTAAAAATACCAAATAAATATATAGAAGAAATCTAGAGCATATCTAAGGATAGTTCTAGTGAGTATGATTCAAGTAGAGAAGAAAAGGCTGAAAGGGTAAACTCGTGCTTTATGGAAGGCGCATATTAGGTATAATCTTCCCCTTAATTTAATGATACACCCCTAGAATAAAATATGAATACAAAATAAATGGAGGAATTTTTTTCTATTCTAGAATACACTATGAATTAATTAATAGATAAATACAAAAATCTAAAAAGGACACATGTTTTATAGATCACTAATAAAAATTATTTATCTTCTGAAAAAAAAAATAATGATAATTTATTAAGAGATAAAAATGAAATTAAAATGTCAAATGAGAAACTTAAAATGATATTTAAAGGTTTATGAATGAATGAGAAACCTTGACCAGGATTATTGGTAAGTAGACCACACCTAATTACACAACTGGGATCAGATATTAACCTAGTCAAAGAAGAATTTATAAAAATATGTTTATCCCTAGCTCAATATCATCAAATTATGTAAATAGTTCATATTATTGGGGAAATAATAAGGTTTTTATTTTGAATAGTCTTAAGTTTACTTATGGTAAACCTGTTAAATAACTTTTAATTCTAAAAGCTCTTATTTCTAACTTCTCTAGAACCAAGAAAGTGTGGGCACCAAAATAATTTTTTTACTTAAATTTGTTGCAGGAAACTTACTTGAAGAGTACCAGTAAGAATTTGTGGTATCTAGATAGCGGATGTTATAGACACATGTCTAGAGACTAATTAAGCTTTAAGAGACTTATAAATAAGGATGGTGGACATGTCACTTTTAGTGACAATGCCAAATAAAAAATAATAGGACATGGTAAAATTAGTAACTCTAATTCTATTTTAATTTATAAATTATTATTTTTTGATGGTTTAAAGTATAATTTTATTATCATCTCACAATCATGCGATGATGGTTACCATGTATAGTTTAAAAACAATGCTTTAAAAATTTATGATTCTAAGAATGATTTAGTCTTTACTACTTTATGTAATGATAATGTTTATACAGTTGATTTAGATTATTTATTTTCTTAAAACATTTATTAATTAAGTGACTTTCAAAAATAATCTTGGATTTGACATAGAATACCAGGCCACTTCAACCTTCACTCTTGTAGAATGGTAACTATTAAAGGTTTAATCAATGATCTTCTTAAACTAAAATTCCTAAAAGATAAATTTTGTGACCCCTATCAAAAAGGGAAACAACATAAGATTTATTTCAGTCAAAAGAAAGAAGTTTCAACTTCTCAACCACTAAAATTGGTTCACATGGGATTTTTTATACCTTCTAGAGTTTATATATTAAATGGGAATCATTATTACTATGTTCTTGTATATGAATATTCTAGATATACTTGGCTATTATTTTAGCTCACAAAAGTGAATCTTATTCTTATTTTTAAAAATATATAAAATATTTAGAAAATATTAGTAAACATACTATTAAGAACATAAGGAGTGATCATGTACATGGATTTGAAAATCAATACTTTGAATCTATATGCTCAAAATATGTACATAATCATAACTTTTCTACTCCTAAGACTCCCTAGAAGAATTGTGTTGTAGAAAGAAGGAATGTGACTCTTCAAGAGATTTCATAAACCATGATCAATGAGTATGAACTACTATTTATTTATGGGTAGTGGATGTTAAAAAAATATATTACATTATCGATAGGGTTATTACTATACCAATTTTAAAGAAGACTCTGTATGAGTTGTGGAATGGAATAAAACCAAAGGTTAATTAATTTCAAGTTTTTGGCTACAAGGTCTTTATTCTCAACACATAGAAATGTTTAGATAAATTTTCATCCAAAAGTGTTTAGGGAATATTCCTTGGTTATTAAACCTCCAGTAAATCATATAGGGTGTTAAATAAAAGAACCAAACTTTTGGAATAATCTTTACATGTCAAATTTGATGAAACAAATCCATATGAGCATAAAAACGCTTTAGAAAACCTTGAGGATTAAAATCAAAACCTCAATCAAGTCTATTGACTGTATTGTAAAACCTGTAGTAGAAAAATCACCCAAAACTGAGTAATTGTTTGAACTATACATTGAAGAAGAAAATTCAGTACTAAGTGATTTTATCCCTAGATCCACTAGAACTCGTATAGACCATCCATTAGATGATTTTACTGGTGATCTAGATAGTGGTATTAAGAATATATTTTCTCTTAAAAACCATGTTGAACATAAATCCTTCTTATCATAGCTTGAACAAAAAAAAGCACTGAATCTATAGATGATGAATTTTGGGTAATGGTTATTCAATAATAGTTAAATCACTTTGAAAGAAACAAAGTTTGAGAACTAGTGAAAAGACCCAAAGACTTCTTGACCATTGGCACTAAATGGGTGTTTGGGAGAAAGGTTGATGAGTTTGGAACAATAATAAGAAATAAAGCTAGACTGGTTGCATAAGGATAAATTCAAGAATAAGGTATTGACTATAAAGAAACCTTTTCACCAGTGGAAAGAATTAAATCTATTAGAATACTATTTTTCTATACATCACATTTGAATTTCATAGTATATCAAATGGATGTCAATATTTCTTTATTAATGGTTATATTGTTTATGATTTTTATGTTGAACAACCCCTAGTATTTCAATACCCTCATTTTTCAAATCATGTTTTCAAATTAACTAAATCTCTTTATGGATTAAAACAATCTCCTAAAGCGTGGTATGATAGGCTCAAATATTTTTTTTATTTCTAAAAGTTTTTCAAAAGGTATAGCTGATCCATACTTATTCATAAAAATTATTTCCAAATATGTTTTGGTAGTTCTAATGTATGATGATTATATTATTTTTGGATCATACAAAAAATTCCTTGTATATTGAATTTTCTAAAATGATGAAAAGCGAATTTTAAATTAGTTTAATGGGATATTTGAAATTATTCATTTGTTTTTAGATTTTTTAAAATAAGGAAGGAATCATTTTAAATCAAAGAAAATGAACAAAGGAGCTTTTGAAACATTTTGGCATGGATAACTCAAAAGTAAGTGATACTGCAATGAGTAACACCTTTAAATAGAATCATGATAAAATTGGGAAACTATTTGATCAAACAATATATAGAGGTATGAAAGGAAGTTTACTTTACTTAATAGATAGATCACTTGATATTATCTTTAGTGCGTGCATGTGTGCACTATTTCAAGTAAACCCAAAAGAATCCCATTTAAATGTTGTCATTTTTTTAAATACCTCAAAAGTATAACCAATTTAGGATTGTTATATTCTAAAGGAAAATAATTTGAATTAGTCATTTATTCATATATAGGTTTTGGTGGTTTTAAGTTAGATAGAATGAGCACTTATAGAATATGTCTCTTTTTGGGAAAGTCTCTAGTATCATGGTGTAGTAAAAATCATAATTTTTTTGCCTTATCTACTACTGAATATGAGTACATATATTCTAGTAGTTGTGGTGCATGATTCTATAGTTGAAACATACATTACTATATTATGAATATCAGTTACAAAATGTCCCTATAAACTATAAAAATAAAATTACTATAAAATTTTATAAAAATACCATATCTCACTCTGGGAAAAAACATATTGATATAAGACATCACTTTTTTAGAGACCATTTTTAAAAAGGTGATATAACTCTTGAATTCATTGGAACTAAGCATCATTTTTCTGACATATTTACAAACCCATTTAATATTGAGAGAATGATCTATATCATACATGAACTCGGAATGATAAATTTCTCTTAGTTTTTTATTTCTTTAATTACTTTGTTTTTGGTAAAGTTAAGTCACAAAGTCCAGTGATACTAGGGCTTGCTAATGGGGCTTGCTACCATAGATTGCTACTGCGAGCCTTACTACCATGGATTTCTACCACAATCCTTGATACCATGATATTTTATACCATTGGATAATATCTTCATGTGATACCTTTACCTAATACCATAAGTTACTACCATGGGTTGCTATCATTAGGTACTACTACTACCACTACTGTGGGAACATTCTTATATGTTTCTACTACCATTAATAATTCTTTTTAAAACCATATAGTATTTATTTAAAAAAATATATATATTTAAAAAATATGGAAGCCCTAAATGATAAAAATCCGTTTTAAGAGCCTGAATCAGAATCCTCATTTAGACACACCCTTCAAACCCCTCCCTTTCTCTCTCAAACCTATAACCTTTCACCTTCAACCTTTAACCTTTTCATCTTCACTAAAATGGTGAGAGTGAATCATACTTATGGATTTCCTAACGAGTTGTTTCCTTTTAAGAGATCTAAAGGAGAACCAAATCAACCTGTCGAGCTGTTAAGTTTTCAGCTTACATCGTGAGTTTTTGTTGCTAAAAAAGAAATTGATGTTGTTTGGTTAAATTAAAGCAATCCAATCTTATGAAAAGTGACTTAATAACAAGTATGGGAAGATTATTTTTTAAGGAATGATATACCATTCCATCCTAGGTTGATTTTCAAAATTTTTCTATTTGTTGAGTTCCAATTTGAAGATAAGAAAGATTTTATCAAGACTGTTGTAAATGAAAAAGAGATGGTGTTTTCTTTAGAACACTGAGATAAGTTATTGAGATTTCTTCATGAAGGATTCTACGAGGACTATCAGGGTTCACATGATTTTAACAGTGTAAAACTTTTCATTGATGATTCCCTTATCGATTTAATTGGGAATGATGTTGTGAGAAGGCCTGATGTAGTTGAACTAGATGGTGAGTGAATACTTCTTTTCAAATTTATCCAACAAATATTGTGTCCTAGAAAAGGGGATTTATGTATTATGAGGTAAAAAGACATATTTTTTCAATATCTATTGAAAATAGGATATAAGATCAATATGTGTAGATATTTGATGGTTCACATGATGTAATTATGCAATCCTACTTAATGATCCAATTCCCTTTCCTACTGTAAGATTGTATCTTCCATGTTAGAATCTAGAGGACTTATTCCTTAAGGAGAAGAAATGGTAACAAAATATGATGGTTTCTATCTCAATCAAGTCACCTATAAAATAATGAAGGTAAATTGGAACCCTTGGCTAAAGAGATGGATAGAGGATAATGAAAGGGTTTATAAGAAATTTAACCCTATAGAGAACCCTTAAAGATCAAAAGATTTTTTTGATCCTAGCTTGGATCTAGATGAGATAGTGGTTTACTATTTATACAAGGAAGTGGAAGATACAAGTGCTGGAGTTGATATAGATGCTCAGGATTAAGAAAAGGAAGACTCTACTCCTTTTTTTTTGTTGAGGCATCTAGTGACCCTGACATTGTCAGGAGTCCACATGTGTTATATGGACCTAATGATTCACCTCTACCAATAACTTCTAATGATATATTACTAGAAGATGATTAATATGAAGGTACTTAAGTTTCAAATAGTTCTCATATTTAAGGTTATACTTCAGAAATACCAAAAGATATTGTTGAGTTATTCGATGACTCTGAGTATGATGTCGATGGTGAAGATGAGGATGATAAATCTAATCCCTTATTGTATATTTTTGAATCTTCAAGAACTATTAGTGGAGTTTTGGATAGTGTATCCCAAAATTTTTCAGTGATTCAGGATGTTGGAAGCCCATTTAGGGCGTATGTTTCAAATAAAGGTGACAAAGATTCATTGTCTATGGGGGAGAAGTCCCCAGGATATACTATGCCTGGGATCACATATTTTGACTCATAAAATAGAGATAATAGAGATGGTGATGATGAGGTAATTCCACCAAATCATGGTATACCTACCATCCTAGCTTATCAGAGTGATCCTAAGGGATCTTTAATGGAAAAGGTAGATGAAAAAAGAGATATTAAAACCATTTACTTCTAGTATTACTATTATGGAAGCTAATCATGAAATGTACCTTTACCTAGACAGGAGAGGACTTCACCTCATCCTAACACTCCCCCCTAGAATAGTTATCTAACTAGAGCCAATATATATGCCTTTAAGGAAGATTTGTTTTCTTATCTTCATAGTATACTAAGATCAACTACATTCTAGGATAGGACACTCAAGGAGGATGATATATCCTTGATTGTTTCCTCGGTTGCAGCTCATCTCCAACCCAAATTATTTCTCACGATTGGAATTCTGGAGATGGTGAACAAAAGCTTGGTGGAAGAGATTGGTTTCATTCATTCCCCTTAAAGAACATGAGAACTGAGCTAACATAGAGAGACCTATCTATTCTAGGGAGGCTAGAATCACTTTATATAGCTACATCTTCTTCTTATTGACATCCTCCTCCCTCCATAACTACCTCTGTTGATGTTGTGATGATCTGATATATTTTTAGAGAAGATATACAGGTAGTGTTGGGTGATTCATTAGCCTCTCACTAGGATGAATTTCTTCAGATAAAATTTCATGGTGATAATATTTACAAACTTGTTAGAGAATGCTTAAATGAATCTAGGAGTGATAGAACAACCATCAACGGGACTATTAAGTATTATATTTATATTTTTAACAAGATAGACATTAAATATCATTTTAAGTTATTGGATAAGAATATAAGGATATCTAATATCACTAGGGCCTTCAAAGAATAGGTTAATCAGTTGATGGTTTCATCCCCCTTGATTAAGCTATTTATGGAAAAGAAGACAAATTTCTTCAGTTACATGGATCATGGTATCCGAGTCATCACTCAGTTTGTGGAGCTCATGGAGCCATTCATCTATACCACCAGGAATTTTTTTACTTCTATGGAGATTCCCATAATAGCCTCAATATCTTCACCCATCTCAACACTTGTTCATACCACCTCTATTGTTTTCAGTCCTTTTGAACTTACTCCAGTTAAGGTAGTATGAAATTTGAGGCTAGTTGAACCATCCATTCTGCTTAGGCCTATGGCACCTCCTTCTGCCTCTAATTTTCTTCTCTTATTGTTGGAAAAGTCAAGGAACCAGTTCCTCCTACCTCTATCTATGATGAGGATGCTTCATTAGACTCAAACTATGATTTGATAGGGCTTTTTCTTTTGTTTTATCTATTATGATATACTCATTTGACTTTCATGTTCAATGAAGTTAAGTTCTCTTTATTCATATTTGTGAGCTTTAATTATTTTCATATTATTTATATCTTTTTGATAATATCAAATAGGGGAGAAATAAGTATAAAGTTAATGATAAATGAACATATTTTTCTGGAACATTCTTGGAATCTAATAACCATGAATTTCATTTTCAAACAATGATTTATGATCATAAAAAATGATAATATTGGCGGATTAGTCTAAGAAATTCATTTTTTATTGTTTTAATGTTCATAAATCTTGTTACTAATGTTATATATGTTATTCATGTTAACTATATTAATATTATTAATCATGTAAATCACGTTATTATTGTTTCACTTTACCCTTATGTAAGTATTTATTTACCCTTATATAAGCTATGAAATTTTTAATTTACAAGTATACAGAGTATGAAAAGTTTATTTTTTTCCTTTATAGTAATACTACTACAAGAAAAACGTTACTATAATTAGTAATAGATAGCTAAAATTAGAAGGATCTTGTTACCACTAGTTGGAAATTGCTACTTTCATAGCACTCTGCTATCGCTAGAAGTTATCTTTTACCATTTGAGTACTTATGATATTGTTAGTACAATATTTCTACTATCATGTAAAATCTAGTACCACCAGATTCAATACTGTTAACGCAAGTTCAAATACAATACCTCTAAAAGAGGCATTATACCGTTAGAACAAGATGCTATTGAAACTACTAGTTCAAGGATGCTACTACCATTTCAAACCATGCTACCACCATATTGAGTCTACTACCTCCAATAAGATCATTCTACCACCAGATGGATCTGATACCACTAGAATACCCAACCACCACTATAAGGAACCTACTAATGATCGTTATATTTAGCTACTTCTAGTTGAAGTTACTACTTCCAATTGAAATTCTACTACCATAACTGTTTGAAATTAAATTCAAACTTAATTTCTCCATTGGTTTTTTAAGGTATTTAATGAAAATAAGACACACATGGATTTAATAATGATATTCTTAAAATGACCACAGATTCATTAAAGACAAAGTCTAACTTTCTGAAGATATTACTCATAATGAGGATTCATCTTATTATATTATTATCCTATAGATAATAATTAAATAATCTAAAAAAAATATAAAGATAGAATAACCCCTCATGAAAAATATCTAATTAATTTATATAGCTAATCAATCACTCTTTCCTACTTTTGTCTGAATGGTTCACTTCTTATTGAGAAAAATAAAGGATTGTCTAGTGCTTCATACAAAACTTTTTTTTTCTACAAAAACAAATATCTAGAGATGATTTTTTTAAGTTCCCTCAAGGATATATTTGAAGAAAATTTGAAATAACAAGAATAACATTCATGATCATCTCCTACTTGATCAGAGAAAGATGATATACTCAAAAACTTATACAATTTTTTTTCTTATTCTCTATTTATTTTCATTCAATTTGTGATTAATTTAATTTTTACATTTAATAGCATAAGCTCCGGCATTGTATTAGAGAGTACTTTGATACTATCTTCATTTATTTTTACACTTGATATCCTATAAAGAACTGTGAAAAGGATATGTGTAGGATGTATTTCCTATGTGTAGTTGAATATGCAAAAACCCAATCTAGGTTATGGATCAAGTTTATTGTTTAATAAACTTCCTATTAACAAGTGAATGTGAAGTGGAGAGGACTAGGTCCCAGCATGAGACTGAACCTCTTGTTTTTATTTTGTTGTGTGTTTCCTTATTTTTTTTTAAAATAATTTTTTTTCCTAAAACATTAACTTGATAGTTAAATTTAATTACTATTTTGTATAATGTGTTTAAAGTGATTGGATTTATTTCAAAATTTGAAGTGATCTTGAAATTATTTTAACTGGGATGTGATTGAAACCTTGAGAAATCTTTCAAAATTTTTTTACTATATATTTGTACTATTTTATTTAACTGGACTAATTTTGTAAACTAGGGTATTTTGTTTAAAATATTTTTAAACATAATTTTTAATTGTAAAATCAACTCACCACCCTCTTGAGTTTCCCACTCCAACCAATAGTTTACATTATAATTGCATTGTGGGATGATTTTTGTTTACTTTTATATTATGCGTCATAGTTTCTTGATGGTTAAATTATTATATATCTTGATCATTTTTTTATTTAGGGTAATGACTTCCATGTGTGAGATTTTTATACCATCAATGCTAATCGCAAACCTAGGGCCTATTGAAGGTGGGAATTGTGAATCGTTAAATCTCTTCCTTCATTGTTATCCTAGAAGGGGTGCCTTTGGAAGGATATTTTCATGATATAGTGGTATCACATGTTTAAGTTGAGTGATATGATGGAGTTTGGAGTTAAACACTATGAGGATTGAATGATTTGGTAGGGAAACAATGTTATTTGATCTTGGTACATGACATAGGCTAGAGATACTAGTTAGGAAATGTGATTCTAGGGACCTTATTAATTAGATACAAGGATCCTAATTCTACGAAATGTCCAAGTGAGGTGGTTCTATTTGTAGATAGAGACCTAGAAAAGGCACATGCATAATGATTGTTTATATTTGTATCTGAATTGGGTGGTATTTTTAAAGTTAAATAAAATTAGTTAAATAAACCTTGATAAATTTACATGCTACAAGGTTTATATTTTCTCCTTTCCTTTTAAAAAATGGCCTCTAGTCACCACCTACATATATCTCAGGCAGTTGAGGTTTAGTAGGCTAATTCGGTTGATTTTTGGAGGATTGACCCAATAGTGGATGATTAGGCATGGTAGAAAGACTTTCATGTCTTTTAGTGGATGAGCTTAGAAAAGTATTAGGGGGGTGTCTATGATTTGGAGACATAATACTAGTTGGAAGATCTTGATATTGCATTCATATTGATTCAAGTTTGGGCAGAGTTTTGGGTGATTTTGGTAGTTAGTCAGATGTGGGGATTTGTACATCAATGGTGGATGTCGTATCACAGTGATTGGAAGGAGGTAGATTTATTGTGGTTATATTTTCATAAGGAGCTCTATTTAGAGTTATTATCATCGATGATGAAGGCAACAAAGAGGTAAAATCTTCTCTCCCTTCAGCATAGAATCATTAGTGTGTGAGAGCATAGGGTTAAGTTCAAGAGACTCCTATATTTTTCTCCTGATGTATTTCTAGATGTGTCCCGAGAACAATGTTTGGAGGAGGCACTACACCCAATGATCAAATATACACTCACCCAATTTATACTTTTTATATATTTGACAATGCTGAAAAAGGTGGTGGTTATCGAGAGGATGTATTCCCTATGGTGTGAGACCTTAGAGGGTGTTCATTAGGGATTCTTTAGTAGTAGAGTTTCAGGCAGTGGATCATGTATTTCTAGGCATTCGGGGTTCTCACTGGTGAGGAATCAACCACGATAGACAATAATATGCCCTTATAGGGTCTGTGGCTCCTAAATATCTATTAGGGATTTTTATTCTTGTACTATGTCTGTGTGGTTCATGGTAATCATCACGATCAATGTCTAATAGATTAGGTAGGTCAATATCAGATGAGTGGTTAGACCCCTTTTTCGTAGTAGTAGTAGTAGTAGTTTCCACTGAGGTGGTATTAACCATAGGGACCACTAACATTTGTTCAGTAGCTAGGGAAATGATCTTTTTTTTCTTCAGTTGATGGAAGATAGAGTTGGATGAGTTAAGACTCACAATGGTTCCCATTCTTAGGGACCAAGACCAGAATATAACCATGGATATATTATAACATCCCGTCTTTTTATAACATAACTTTCATTTCATTACACGGAACTGAGGATCTTTAAGGTTTAGTGTCTTAGAAACAAGGAACATAATACATGAAAAGAACATAAAACATTCTTCTTAAACACTTGAAAGCCTTCTCCTTAAGTTCATCCTAGTTTCATTATTGAATCTCATAACCTGGGGACATACATCAAAAGAAAGGGTGAGCAGAAGGTCCAATAAGGGAAACAAGAGAAACATTTTACATGTGAACTTGAGATACTTCAATAAGGACATGAAAAGAACTTTAAGGCATGAGAAAGAAATCATGAGATACATCATAATAAAAATAAAATTTTTCATAACTTGAAGATGTGGCTGCAACATTAAATATTGACAATCATTTCGTTTCACCAAGGTCCATCCCCAAAGTGTCATTAAAAATTACCAAGGTTATTCACCAAGGTATCAGTCTAAAAAGTCATCTCTAGAGATTAAGTCTTTACCCAATGCATTGGAGCACTATCTGGGCACACCCTTGACATTTCTTTATTATCATGTGAGCCACATATATCATCATCAATCATTTCATAAAAAACCCATATAGCATAAAATAAATGGGTTTCATTTCATAATCATAACGTTTTAAAAACTGCTTTAAAGACATGATCTTTATGTCACTTTAAACCCACGGAAAGGGGAAGCGGGTTTCATGTATGTAAATCCCAGAATTTAAAATAGAAAATTTTGATATATATGTGAATAACCTTGTAGAAATAGGAGCTTTGAGTATTCAATTTATAACATAAAAATAATTTTGAGAAAAGAGAGGGGCATTTTGAGACGAAAATTCTGCAGCATAACGACTATGTTACAAGGTTTTAGAAAACATTGAAAAGAGAGGGAACATGGGTCACCCACTCATAAATGATCCATAAAATAGTAGGGGGACAGAATATAAGGGATTTAAGAACATGGTAATGAAATTTGAAAGATATACCATATGAAATGAAAAACATGGAAGTGAGACAAAAATAAGATTTCTCTTATGAAAATTCGGCAGCCTAACGACGTCACTTAAACTTCAATAAAAAAAAGATTTGACAAGATCAAATAGGGTATCTCATCATATGATCATAAGAGATCAGTATGATAGATATAGAGATCATACTTCAACATAATAAAAAGTAACTTGAAAGACTTGACATGAAAATCGAACTTGAAAAATGAGAAGGGTGAAAGAATTCCTTAAAAATTCGGCAGCCTAACGGCGTCACTTAAACTTTCATAAAACGAAATGATGAGAGTAAGAGGGGATCTCTCATCATATAAACATGAAAAGGGAAGTAAGAGGAATATAAAAGAACATCCTCTCACATAAGAACATGGAGCATAAAAGGAATGACATAAAAGAGATTACATGAAAAGAAAGAGAGAGGTCGGATCCCTTACCTTAAAACGTAACTCTTAAAACTCAATGGTTTGGACCTTGAGGGCTTGGGGGAACCTTGGGAGGAATCCTTGGGAGTTAAGGAGACCAGAACTTCGTTGGGGGAGAGTTGGGAGTGAAAACTAAAGGAGGAAAGGGTGGGTATTTATAGGGAAAGTGAGGGGACAAGGCATTAATGGCCAAGGGACACCTCACAAGTGCTTTTCTCAAAACCATGTGCTCTCCCTTGGAATTTACCATGGAGTTAGGCCACATGGGGCCCCCAAAACAATAATTCATCACCCTTGGCTGGCTAAACCTTAAAATATCTCATGAAATCATCATGACACAGTTATGATGTCATTAAACATACCGAAACCCTAAAACTGCATTTTTACTATTCACTGAAAAATTCATCTTTCTCAGAAAAATCCCAAAATTTCACCTTAACCAAATATAGATGCTCTAATTACATTTATGAACTCCATTTTATAAAAATAATTTTCTAAATAATTTTAATTTAATTTTTAAATAAAAACACTATTCATTGAGAATTCGTTTTTTCAGAAAAACCCCCAAAAATTACCATAACATAATATCGATGCTATGAGTTCAAAAATAAAGTCCTTTTTATAAAAATAATTTTCTAATTATTTTTAATTAAAATTTTAATTAAAAAACACTATTCACCCAAAAAAACTAATACTTGGCTAATAATTCATGAAACCGTTATTTACCCATTTTATTGAATCACATTACTTAATCTAGGTGTCTAAATTATATTAAAACTTTCTTTGAGTGAAATTACTAATCCATTTGGTCACATTACTAATCCTAAGCGTAAAATCACTATTCATAATTTACTATTCATCAAAAATTATGTTGATCGTATTAGACTCCAAATTCCTTACTGAACACTTTTGTAGAAGACCATTTTTTGAAAATCATTACACATCATTAATTATTTAGGGTTTACATAAATATTTTAAAATATCCTTTTTTCAAAATTCATCAATAAAATACATCCTAAAATGATCCGGACATTTGAAATTTCGCAAACATCACTAAAGGAAGAAATCTCAATTTATTCATCCCAAAGGATTACACAAAGAATCTAGGGTCTCATCACATAACCCCTTATAACACCGACATATAACCTAAGTGTAAGGTGTGCTATGGTGAGAGAATCTAAGGGAGGCTCAGATAACATTTCCCTAGTAGTAATCTCTACTAACTTGAACTTCTCCCATAGGCGTTTCCGTTCAAGCTTGACACGCTGGAGTTCGGCTTGGGCTTGGTCCAAAGCGAAGCCCACAGATGCTACCTCTTTCCCAAGCTCTGATAAGTGGGCTTCATAAGGTTTGAGTCTACTGGATGAAGCCATGGACTCCTCTTTCCGCATTAACCATTAACATCTTATTAAATCATTAAGAGTAAGTTAATATACTACCCAAAAATATTGGGTCGTTACATTCTTCACCCCTTAAGAAATTTCGTCCCCAAAATTTATACTTGAGGCCTAGTCGAAAAGGTGAGGGTACTTCTGCTTCATTGTTTCCTCAGGCTCCCAAGTCGCTTCTTCATATTTATGATTCCTCCACAACACTTTCACAAGGTGGGTAGTCTTGTTTCGTAGAACCTTGTCTCTACGGTCCAAGATCTCCACTGGCTGCTCCTCATAAGAGAGGTCATGTTCCAGTTGTACCACCTCTGGGTTCATTACATGCGAAGGGTCGGGTATGTACTTCCTCAAGAGAGATACATGGAAGACATTGTGGACTTGAGCTAGGTTCGGTGGAAGTGCTAGACGATAGGCCACTGCTCCTATGCGATCAAGGATTTCATGGGGGCCAATGTACCTAGGGATGAGCTTCCCTTTCTTCCCAAACCGCATGACTCCCTTCCATGGAGAAATTCGAAGGAAGACTTTGTCACCAACACCAAACTCCAAGTCCCTTCGACGATTGTCAGCATAGCTCTTCTGCCGACTCTGAGCAGCCTTTCTGTGTTGTTGGATGGCATGAACCTGTTCTGTCATCTCTTGCACAAGATCAGGCCCAAGAAGCTTTCTCTCACCAGTTTCATCCCAACAAGTAGGAGTTCTACATCGCTTTCCATACAGAGCTTCATAGGGTGCCATCTGAATACTCGAATGGAAGCTGTTGTTATAGGAGAACTTAACTAATGGGAGGTGTTGATCCCATCCACCTTTAAATTCCATTGAGCATAATCTCAGCATGTCTTCGAGTGTCTGAATAGTCCTTTCAGATTGGCCATCAGTTTGAGGATGATAGGCCGTACTAAAATTCAATTCAATATTCAGAGCATGTTGAAGACTTCTCCAGAATTTTGATGCGAATCTTGGGTCATGATCAGACACGATGGATAGTGGTACCCCATGCAGCCTTACCAATTCCTTCACGTATATCTTGGTAAGCTGATCCAGAGAGAAATCTTCCCGAATAGAGATAAAATGGGCTGTCTTGGTGAGACGGTCCACAATAACCCATATCGCATTGTTTCCTTTGGATGTTTTCGGGAGACCAGTTACAAAGTCCATAGTGATATTATCCCACTTCCATACTGGTATGGGTAGCGGTTGTAATACCCCCTTAGAAATTTGTCATTCTGCCTTTACTTGCTGACACACCAGACACCTTGTAGTGTAATCAGCAATCTCCCTCTTCATGTTATCCCACCAATAATGATCACGAAGGTCTTTATACATCTTAGTGCTTCCCAGATGTATAGAGAAAGTAGATCTATGAGCTTCATCCATCAGTTCTTTCTTTATCTCCGGAATAGATGGAACACATAGTCTTGTACGAAATTTCAATACACCTTCTTGATCAATATTGAAATCAGGGAACTTCCCATCTTTTATAGCCTCCAACTTCTCCTGCAGCAAAGGATCTTCTTTTTGAGCCTTCTTGATCTTCTCTAGTAATGAAGGTTGAGAAATCATTTGGGATAGGGTTGATGATGTCCCTTTACTTATAATTCACATGTCCAGTTTTACTAGATCTTTAATCAAGGGATCTCCTAGGATCCTCATTGTTGCTAGAACAACAGGGTCTTTCCTGCTTAACGCATCCGTGACTTTATTTGCTCTTCCAGGGTGATAATGAATTGAACAATCATAGTCTTTAATAATCTCCAACCATCTCCTTTGTCTCATGTTCAATTCTTTATGTGTGAAAATATACTTTAGACTTTGGTGGCCAGTGTATATATCACATTTCTCCCCATAAAGATAGTGACTCCATATCTTTAGAGCAAAAACAAGTGCCGCTAGCTCTAGATCATGCGTAGGATAATTCTGCTCATGAATCTTCAACTGTCAAGATGCATAAGCAATTACCTTGTCATTTTGCATGAGGACGCACCCAAGCCCTTTCAGAGATGCATCGCTAAAAATAATGAATCCTTCTCCGATAGAGGGTAGTGTTAACACAGGTGCAGTAACCAATCTCTTCTTCAGCTCTTGGAAACTTTCCTCGCATTCCTTTGTCCAGATGAACTTAAACCCTTTTTGATTCAACTTGGTTAGTGGCTTAGAAATCCATGAAAAGATTTTCACAAACCTCCTATAATATCCCGCTAAACCAAGGAAACTATGAATCTCAGTTACTGTTGTGGGTTGAGGCCACTCCTCCACAACCATTGTCTTTGCAGGGTCAACTGAGATTCCTTCATTGGTTACGATGTGCCCCAAGAAAGCCACTTGTTGTAACCAAAACTCACACTTTCTGAACTTTACAAAGAGCCTCTCCTTCCACAGAGTTTTCAAAATAACCCTCAGATGATCTTCATGCTCCTCACGACTTTTTGAATATATCAAAATATCATCAATAAAAACTACCACAAAGTTATCAAGGTGGTCCTTAAAGACTCTATTCATCAAATCCATGAAAATAACAGGAGCATTAGTCAAGCCGAAGGGCATAACAGTAAACTCATAATGCCCATATCTTGATCGGAAGGCAGTCTTTGGAATATCTTCCTTCTTCACCCTCAGTTGATGATAACCAGATCGAAGGCCAATCTTGGAGAAGAATTGAGCCCCACTAAGTTGGTCAAATAAATCATCAATTCTTGGAAGAGGGTATTTATTCTTCACTGTGATCCCATTTAGTTCTCTATAATCAATGCATAGCCACATTGATCCATCCTTCTTCTTCACAAAGAGAACTGGTGCTCCCCAAGGAGACACACTCGGACGGATAAACCCCTTCTCCAACAAGTCTTGGAGTTGTTTCTTTAACTCCTCTAGCTCCACATTTTCCATTCTATACGGAGTCTTTGATATCGGTTGAGACCCAGGTACAAGATCAATGGATAACTCTACCTCTCTTTCGGGGGGAGGTCCAGGTAACTCCTCAGGAAATACATCCATGTATTCCTGAACAATTGGAACATCTTCTATTGGTATGCTCCCTTTTCCTTCTTCATCATCACCGATTAACTCCATAAAGAAAGATATAGGAGGTGCTTCTAGATAGGGATCAGCTCGGGATATCTCTCCTTAGAAGATAACTGTAGGTTGTTTATTCAAGACCACTGAGATTTCCTTACTTATGCATTTGATCTTAGCATTATACTTTGAGAGCCAGTCCATCCCCAGTATAACGTCGAATTCCAACATGGGAATGACTACTAGATTTGCGATAAGATTGTGCTCACTAAAGTAAACATTAGAGTCTCTAAACACTGTTGATGCATGGATAATCCCACTTGGAGTCTTGATTGACAAATCTACCTCAAGAAATTCCGGGATTTATTCTATATTCTTTGCAAACTTGGAGGAAATAAAGGAATGCGTAGGACCAGAATCAAACAAAGTAGTTGCTAGTTTTTATAGGACAACAAGAGTACCTGCTACCACGTCATTCAGAGCTTCAACTTCAGTTGTTGTGATAGCAAAAGCACGACCTTGCTCCCCTGACCTTTGCTGAGGTTGATGGTGATTCCCCTCCACTGCCCTTGGATTTGGACAGAGATTAGCATAGTGCCCAAGCTGTCCACACTTGAAGCAATGGACTTCGGGTAAGGCCAGAACCATCTTTCCTCTGTCGTTAGTGTTGGGGAGTTGAGGCTTCACCTCACTACGACAATTCCGAGCAATATGGCCTCCTCTTCCGCACTTGTATCACTTTACACTTCCGACCAAGCAGTTCCCAGGATGCTTCTTCCAACATTTATTGCATGTGGTAAGTTTCATTTGCTTTCCACCTCTTCCCTGATCAAAATTCTTCCCTAAACTAGGCTCCAACGATCTCTTCTTTTCATTTGATTTATGAGACCACTGTGTCTCACCAAACTCTAGCTCGACTTTCATTGCACTCCGCATGATCTCCTCGTAGCTATCGTAGTCTCGGTTGGCTAAATTCTTCCGCAGATGAGGTCTCAGTCCACCGAAAAATCTATCAACCTTCCCACTTGGATCCATGACAGAGCTAGAGGTATATTGTGAAAGTCGGGTGAATTTCATCTTATAGCTTCCGATAGATTCTTTCTCCTTCTGCTTCAGCTCAAGAAACTCTTTCTCCATTCTCGTTCTCATGGAACGAGGGAAATACTTGTTAAAGAATATTCCCCAGAATTATTCCCACTCCATAGCTTCCATCTCTCCTCTAGGCTTCGTGTTTTTGACCAGTGACCACCACTGATTAGCTTCTCCCTCTAGGCGATAAACAGAAAGGGTGACTTTTTCTTGTTCCAAACAAAGGAGTACAAAAAAGATCTTTTCAATGGCGCTTATCCATTATTCCGCAACCAAAGGGTCAGTAGAACCACTAAATTATGGTGGTCGTTGATGCATGAAGGACTCAACAGAGTGTTGTTCCCTTCGTGGTGAGGTCGGCCTCTCAGCTTGATTCAAGTTATTACTCATAACTTGAGTTAGTTGGTTCATCATTCGCATGAATGTTTCCATTCTGGCTTCCATCGGAGGGCCGTTAGCACATGGTGAATTGCAGTCACCATTGGCATGGTTCCTCCTATTGCCTGCCATTTTCTAAAAGAATAAAACCTTAGTGAGAAACTTATTTCATTTATGAATCTTTTAACTAAGACTTCATGCTTAGACAATTACACTTCTCTATAATTCCTTCATAATGATTCATAAAAAGCTTGTGATTAACCAAACATATCCCCCGGGAGTGTCTTAACCAAGAGTGCAGCAAGGCCCGTTATCGTGCACCAGTTCCCGTTCGAGTCTAGCTCAAAGTAGTGTTTTCGGGTTTTACCCCTATGTACATCTATACCAGAGCCGCCTCTACCTGCTCGTATCCAGACAGGGATTTATTGGTTTGATAAACCACTTACTCAATACTTACCAAAATACCAGGAAGTTTTCCTATATTTAAACTTTTCTATAGGGTTCTTCCTAAAGTTTTTATATCCTAATTTCCACAAATAAGTAAACCATCCTTTGATACCAACTATAGCATCCCATATTTTTATAACATAACTTTCATTTCATTACACGGAACTGAGGATCTTTAAGGTTTAGTGTCTTGGAAACAAGGAACATAATACATGAAAAGAACATAAAACATTCTTCTTAAACACTTGAAAGGCTTCTCCTTAAGTTAATCCTAGTTTCATTACTGCATCTCATAACCTGGGGACATACATCAAAATAAAGGGTGAGCAGAAGGCCCAGTAAGGGAAACAAGAGAAACATTTTACATGTGAACTTGAGATACTTAAATAAGGACATGAAAAGAACTTTAAGGCATGAGAAAGAAATCATGAGATACATAATAATAAAAATAAAATTTTTCATAACTTGAAGATGTGGATGCAACATTCAATATTGACAATCATTTCGTTTCACCAAGGTCCATCCCCAAAGTGTCATTAAAAATTACCAAGGTTATTCACCAAGGTATCAGTCTAAAAAGTCATCTCTAAAGATTAAGTCTTTACCCAATGCATTGGAGCGCTATCTGGGAGTACCATTGACATGTCTTTATTATCATGTGAGCCACATATATCATCATCAATCATTTCATAAACAACCCATATATCATAAAAGAAATGGGATTCATTTCATAATCATAACGTTTTAAAAACTGCTTTAAAGACATGATCTTTATGTCACTTTAAACCCACAGAAAGGGGAAGCGGGTTTCATGTATGTAAATCCCAGAATTTAAAATATAAAATTTTGATATATATGTGAATAACCTTGTAGAAATAGGAGCTTTGAGTATTCACTTTATAACATAAAAATAATTTTTAGAAAAGAGAGAGGCATTTTGAGATGAAAATTCTGCAGCATAACGGCTATGTTACAAGGTTTTAGAAAACATTGAAAAGAGAGGGAACATGGGTCACCCACTCATAAATGATCCATAAAACAGTAGGGGGACAGAATATAATGGATTTAAGAACATGGTAATGAAATTTGAAAGATATACCATATGAAATGAAAAACATGGAAGTGAGACAAAAATAAGATTTCTCTTATGAAAATTCGGCAGCCTAACGGCGTCACTTAAACTTCAATAAAAAAAGATTTGACAAGATCAAATAGGGTATCTCATCATATGATCATAAGAGATTAGTATGATAGATATAGATATCATACCCCAACATAATAAAAAGGAACTTGAAAGACTTGACATGAAAATCGAACTTGAAAAATGATAAGGGTGAAAGAATTCCTTAAAAATTCGGCAGCCTAACGGCGTCACTTAAACTTTCATAAAACGAAATGATGAGAGTAAGAGGGGATATCTAATCATATAAACATGAAAAGGGCAGTAATAGGAATATAAAAGAACATCCTCTCACATAAGAACATGGAGCATAAAAGGAATGACATAAAAGAGATTACATGAAAAGAAAGAGAGAGGTCGGATCCCTTACCTTAAAACGTAACTCTTAAAACTCAATGGTTTGGACCTTGAGGGCTTGGGGGCACCTTGGGAGGACTCCTTGGGAGGTAAGGAGACCAGAACTTCGTTGGAGGAGAGTTGGGAGTGAAAAATAAAGGAGGAAAGGGTGGGTATTTATAGGGAAAGTGAGGGGACAAGGCATTAATGGCCAAGGGACACCTCACAAGTGCTTTTCTCAAAACCATGTGCTCTCCCTTGGCATTTACCATGGAGTTAGGCCACATGGGTCCCCCAAAACAATAATTCATCACCCTTGGCCGGCCAACCCTTAAAATATCTCATGACATCATCATGACACAGTTATGATGTCATTAAACATACCGAAACCCTAAAACTGCATTTTTACTATTCACTGAAAAATTCATCTTTCTCAGAAAAATTCCAAAATTTCACCTTAACCAAATATCAATGCTCTAATTACATTTATGAAATCCATTTTATAAAAATAATTTTCTAAATAATTTTAATTTAATTTTTAAATAAAACACTATTCATCGAGAATTCGTTTTTTTCAGAAAAATCCCCCAAAATTACCATAACATAATATCGATGCTCCGAGTTCAAAAATAAAGTCCTTTTTATTAAAATAATTTTCTAATTATTTTTAATTAAAATTTTAATTAAAAAACACTATTCACCCGAAAAAACTAATACTTGGATAATAATTCATGAAACCGTTATTTACCCAAATTATTGAATCACATTACTTAATCTAGGTGTCTAAATTATATTAAAACTTTCTTTGAGTGAAATTACCAATCCATTTGGTCACATTACTAATCCTAAGCGTAAAATCACTATTCATAATTTACTATTCATCAAAAATTATGTTGATCTTATTAGACTCCAAATTCCTTACTGAACACTTTTGTAGAAGACCATTTTTTGAAAATCATTACACATCATTAATTATTTAGGGTTTACATAAATATTTTAAAATATCCTTTTTTCAAAATTCATCAATAAAATACATCCTAAAATTATCCGGACATTTGAAATTTCGCAAACATCACTAAAGGAAGAAATCTCAATTTATTCATCCCAAAGGATTACACAAAGAAGCTAGGGTCTCATCACATAACCCCTTATAACACCGGCATATGACCTAAGTGTAAGGTGTGCTATGGTGAGAGAATCCGAGGGAGGCTCAGATAACATTTCCCTAGTAGTAATCTCTACTAAATTGAACTTCTCCCGCAGACGTTTCCGTTCAAGCTTGACACGCTGGAGTTCGGCTTGGGCTTGGTCCAAAGTGAAGCCCACAGATGCTACCTCCTTCCCAAGCTCTGATAAGTGGGCTTTATAAGGTTCGAGTCTACTGGATGAAGCCATGGACTCCTCTTTCTGCATTAACCATTAACACCTTATTAAATCATTAAGAGTAAGTTAATATACTACCCAAAAAGATTGGGTCGTTACATTCTTCCCCCCTTAAGAAATTTCATCCCCGAAATTTATACTTGAGGCCTAGTCGAAAAGGTGAGGGTACTTTTGCTTCATTGTTTCCTCAGGCTCCCAAGTCGCTTCTTCATATTTATGATTCCTCTACAACACTTTCACAAGGAGGGTAGTCTTGTTTCGTAGAAACTTGTCTCTACGGTCCAAGATCTCCACTGGCTGCTCCTCATAAGAGAGGTCATGTTCCAGTTGTACCACCTCTGGGTTCAGTACATGCGAAGGGTCGAGTATGTATTTCCTCAAGAGAGATACATGGAAGACATTATGAACTTGAGCTAGGTTCGGTGGAAGTGCTAGACGATAGGCCACTGCTCCTATGCGATCAAGGATTTCATAGGGGCCAATGTACCTAGGGCTGAGCTTCCCTTTCTTCCCAAACCGCATGACTCCCTTCCATGGAGAAATTCGAAGGAAGACTTTGTCACCAACACCAAACTCCAAGTCCCTTCGACGATTGTCAGCATAGCTCTTCTGCCGACTCTGAGCAGCCTTTATGTGTTGTTGGATGGCATGAACCTGTTCTGTCATCTCTTGCACAAGATCAGGCCCAAGAAGATTTCTCTCACCAGTTTCATCCCAACAAGTAGGAGTTCTACATCGCTTTCCATACAGAGCTTCATAGGGTGCCATCTGAATACTTGAATGGAAGCTGTTGTTATAGGAGAACTCAACTAATGGGAGGTGTTGATCCTATCCACCATTAAATTCCATTGAGCATAATCTCAGCATGTCTTCGAGTGTCGGAATAATCCTTTCAGATTGGCCATCAGTTTGAGGATGATAGGCCATACTAAAATTCAATTCAGTATTCAGATCATGTTGAAGACTTCTCCAGAATTTTGATGTGAATCTTGGGTCATGATCAGACACGATGGATAGTGGTACCCCATATAGCCTTACCACTTCCTTCACGTATATCTTGGCAAGCTGATCCAGAGAGAAATCTTCCCGAATAGAGATAAAATGGGCTGTCTTGGTGAGACGGTCCACAATAACCCATATCGCATTGTTTCCTTTGGATGTTTTCAGGAGACCAGTTACAAAGTCCATAGTGATATTATCCCACTTCCGTACTGGTATGGGTAGAAGTTGTAATACCCCCTTAGGAAGTTGTCGTTTTGCCTTTACTTTCTAACACACCAGGCACCTTGTAGTGTAATCAGCAATCTCCCTCTTCATGTTATCCCACCAATAATGATCACGAAGGTCTCTATACATCTTAGTGCTTCCCGGATGTATAGAGAAAGTAGATCTACGAGATTCATCCATCAGTTCTTTCTTTATCTCTGGAATAGATGGAACACATAGTCTTGTACGAAATTTCAATACACCTTCTTGATCAATATTGAAATCAGGGAACTTCCCATCTTTTACAGCCTCCAAATTCTCCTGCAGCAAAGGATCTTCTTTTTCAGCCTTCTTGATCTTCTCTAGTAATGAAGGTTGAGAAATCATTTGGGATATGGTTGATGATGTCCCTTTCCTTATAATTTCCATGTCCAGTTTTACTAGATCTTTAATCAAGGGATCTCCTAGGATCCTCATTGTTGCCAGAACAACAGGGTCTTTCCTGCTTAACGCATCCGCGACTTTATTTGCTCTTCCAGGGTGATAATGAATTGAACAATCATAGTCTTTAATAATCTCCAACCATCTCCTTTATCTCATGTTCAATTATTTATGTGTGAAAATATACTTTAGACTTTGGTGGCCAGTGTATATATCACATTTCTCCCCATAAATATAGTGCCTCCATATCTTTAGACCAAAAACAACTGCCGCCAGCTCTAGATCATGCGTAGGATAATTCTGCTCATGAATCTTCAACTGTCGAGAAACATAAGAAATTACCCTGTCATTTTTCATGAGGACGCACCCAAGCCCTTTCAGAGATGCATCGCTAAAAATAACAAATCCTTCTCCGATAGAGGGTAGTGTTAACACAGGTGCAGTAACCAATCTCTTCTTCAGCTTTTGGAAACTTTCCTCGCATTCCTTTGTCCATATGAACTTAACCCCTTTTTGAGTCAACTTGGTTAGTGGATTATAAAGTCGTGAAAAGATTTTCACAAACCTCCTATAATATCCCGATAAACCAAGGAAACTATGAATCTCAGTTACTGTTGTGGGTTGAGGCCACTCCTCCACAACCATTGTCTTTTCAGGGTCAACCGAGATTCCTTCATTGGTTACGATGTGCCCCAAGAAAGCCACTTGTTGTAACCAAAACTCACACTTGATGAACTTTCAAAAGAGCCTCTCCTTCCACAGAGTTTTCAAAACAACCCTCAGATGATCTTCATGCTCCTCATGACTTTTTGAATATATCAAAATATCATCAATAAAAACTACCACAAAGTTATCAAGGTAGTCCTTAAAGACTCTATTCATCAAATCCATGAAAATAACAGGAGCATTAGTCAAGACGAAGGGCATAACAGTAAACTCATAATGCCCATATCTTGATCGGAAGGCAGTCTTTGGAATATCTTCCTTCTTCACCCTCAGTTGATGATAACCAGATCAAAGGTCAATCTTGGAGAAGAATTGAGCCGCACGAAGTTGGTCAAATAAATCATCAATTCTTGGAAGAGGGTATTTGTTCTTCACTGTGATCCCATTCAGTTCTCTATAATCAATGCATAGCCGCATTGATCCATCCTTCTTCTTCACAAAGAGAACTGGTGCTCCCCAAGGAGACACACTCGGACGGATAAACCCCTTCTCCAAAAAGTCTTGGAGTTGTTTCTTTAACTCTTCTAGCTCCACATTTTCCATTCTATACGGAGTCTTTGATATCGGTTGAGACCCAGGTACGAGTTCAATGGAGAACTCTACCTCTCTTTTGGGGGGAGGTCCCGGTAACTCCTCAGGAAATACATCCACGTATTCCTGAACAATTGGAACATCTTATATTGGTATGCTCCCTTTTCCTTCTTCATCATCACCGATTAACTCCATAAAGAAAGCTATAGGATGTGCTTCTAGATAGAGATCAATTTGGGATATCTCTCCTTGGAAGATAACTTTAGGTTGTTTATTCAAGACTACTGAGATTTCCTTACTTCTGCATTTGATCTTAGCATTATACTTTGAGAGCCAGTCCATCCCTAGTATAATGTCGAATTCCAACATGGGAATGACTACTAGATTTGCAATAAGATTGTGCTCACTAAAGTAAACACTAGAGTCTCTAAACACTGTTGAGGCATGGATAATCCCACTTGGAGTCTTTACTGACAACTCTACCTCAAGAAATTCCGGGATTGATTCTATATTCTTTTCAAACTTGGAGGAAATAAAGGAATGCGTAGAACCAGAATCAAACAAAGTAGTTGCTAGTTTTGAGAGGACAACAAGAGTACCTGCTACCACGTCATTCGGAGCTTCAACTTCAGTTGTTGTGATAGAAAAAGCACGACCTTTCTCCCCTAGCCTTTGCTGAGGTTAATGGTGATTCCCCTCCACTGCCCTTGGATTTGGACAGAGATTAGCATAGTGCCCAAGCTGTACACACTTGAAGCAATGGACTTCGGGTAAGGCTAGAACCATCTTTCCTCTGTCGTTAGTGTTGGGGAGTTGAGGCTTCACCTCACTATGACAATTCCGAGCAATATGGCCTCCTCTTCTGCACTTGTAGCACTTTCCACTTCCAACCAAGCAGTTCCCAGGATGCTTCTTCCCACATTTATTGCATGTGGTAAGTTTCATTTGCTTTCCACCTCTTCCCTGATCAAAAGTCTTCCCTAAACTAGGCTCCAACGATCTCTTCTT
This sequence comes from Viscum album, assembly GCA_963277665.1. Taxonomy (NCBI): domain Eukaryota; kingdom Viridiplantae; phylum Streptophyta; class Magnoliopsida; order Santalales; family Viscaceae; genus Viscum; species Viscum album. Next base: position 2,115,857,323 of record OY728161.1, on the reverse strand, counting down.
TTCATTTGATTTATGAGACCACTGTGTCTCACCAAACTCTAGCTCGACTTTCATTTCACTTCGCACGATCTCCTCGTAGCTATCGTAGTCCCGGTTGGCTAAATTCTTCCGCAGATGAGGTCTCAGTCCACCGAAAAATCTATCAACCTTCCCACTTAGATCCATGACAAAGCTAGAGGTATATCGTGAAAGTCGGGTGAAGTTCATCTCATAGCTTCCGACAGATTCTTTCTCCTTCTGCTTCAGCTCTAGAAACTCTTTCTCCATTATCTTTCTCATGGAACGAGGGAAATACTTGTTAAAGAATATTCCCCATAATTATTCCCACTCCATAGCTTCCATCTCTCCTCTAGGCTTCGTGTTTTTGACCAGTGACCACCACTGATCAGCTTCTCCCTCTAGGCGATAAACAGCAAGGGTGACTTTTTCTTGTTCCGAACAAAGGAGTACAAAAAAGATCTTTTCAATGGAGCCTATCCATTATTACGCAACCAAAGGGTCAGTAGATCCACTGAATGATGGTGGTCGTTGACACATGAAGGACTCAACATAGTGTTTTTCCCTTCGTGGTGAGGTCGGCCTCTCAGCTTCATTCAAGTTATTACTCATAACTTGAGTTAGTTGGTTCATCATTCGCATGAATGTTTCCATTCCGGCTTCCATCGGAGGGCCGTCAGCACATGGTGCATTGCAGTCACCATAGGCACGGTTCCTCCTATTGCCCGCTATTTTCTAAAAGAATAAAACCTGAGTGAGAAACTTATTTCATTTATGAACCTTTTAACTAAGACTTCATGCTTAGACAATTAAACTTCTCTATAATTCCTTCATAATGATTCATAAAAAGCTTGTGATTAACCAAACATATCCCCAGGGAGTGTCGTAACCAAGAGTGCAACAAGACCCATTATCGTGCACCAGTTCCCGTTCGAGTCTAGCTCAAAGCAGTGTTTTCGGGTTTTACCCCTATGTACATCTGTGCCAGAGTCGCCTCTACTTGCTCGTATCCAGACAGGGATTTATTGGTTTGATAAACCACTTACTCAATACTTACCAAAATACCAGGAAGTTTTCCTATATTTAAACTTTTCTATAGGGTTATTCCTAAAGTTTTTATATCCTAATTTCCACAAATAACTAAACCATCCTTTGATACCAACTATAACATCCCGTCTTTTTATAACATAACTTTCATTTCATTACATGGAACTGAGGATCTTTAAAGTTTAGTGTCTTGGAAACAAGGAACATAATACATGAAAAGAACATAAAACATTCTTCTTAAACACTTGAAAGGCTTCTCCTTAAGTTCATCCTAGTTTCATTACTGCATCTCATAACCTGGGGACATACATCAAAAGAAAGGGTGAGCAGAAGGCCCAGTAAGGGAAACAAGAGAAACATTTTACATGTGAACTTGAGATACTTCAATAAGGACATGAAAAGAACTTTAAGGCATGAGAAAGAAATCATGAGATACATCATAATAAAAATAAAATTGTTCATAACTTGAAGATGTGGCTGCAACATTCAATATTGACAATCATTTTGTTTCACCAAGGTCCATCCCCAAGGTGTCATTAAAAATTACCAAGGTTATTCACCAAGGTATCTGTCTAAAAAGTCATCTCTAGAGATTAAGTCTTTACCCAATGCATTGGAGCGATATATGAGCGCACCCTTGAAATTCCTTTATTATCATGTGAGCCACATATATCATCATCAATAATTTCATAAACAACGCATATAGCATAAAAGAAATGGGTTTCATTTCATAATCATAACGTTTTAAAAACTGCTTTTAAGACATGATCTTTATCTCACTTTAAACCCACGGAAAGGGGAAGCGGGTTTCATGTATGTAAATCCCAGAATTTAAAATAGAAAATTTTGATATATATGTGAATACCCTTGTAGAAATAGGAGCTTTGAGTATTCACTTTATAACATAAAAATAATTTTGAGAAAAGAGAGAGGCATTTTGAGACGAAAATTCTGCAGCATAACGGCTATGTTACAAGGTTTTAGAAAACATTGAAAAGTGAGGGAACATGGGTCACCCACTCATAAATGATCCATAAAAAAGTAGGGGGACAAAATATAATAGATTTAAGAACATGGTATTGAAATTTGAAAGATATACCATATGAAATGAAAAACATGGAAGTGAGACAAAAATAAGATTTCTCTTATGAAAATTCGGCAGCCTAACAACGTCACTTAAACTTCAATAAAAAAAAAGATTTGACAAGATCAAATAGAGTCTCTCATCATATGATCATAAGATATAAGTATGATAGATATATATATCATACCCCAACATAATAAAAAGGAACTTTAAAGACTTGACATGAAAATCGAACTTGAAAAATGAGAAGGGTGAAAGAATTCCTTAAAAATTCGGCAGCCTAACAGCGTCACTTAAACTTTCATAAAACGAAATGATGAGAGTAAGAGGGGATCTCTCATCATATAAAAATGAAAAGGGCAGTAAGAGGAATATAAAAGAACATCCTCTCACATAAGAACATGGATCATAAAAGGAATGACATAAAAGAGATTACATGAAAAGAAAGAGAGAGGTCAGATCCCTTACCTTAAAACGTAACTCTTAAAACTGAATGGTTTGGACCTTTAGGGCTTGGGGGCACCTTGGGAGGACTCATTGGGAGGTAAGGAGACCATAAATTAGTTGGGGGAGAGTTGGGAGTGAAAACTAAAAGAGGAAAGGGTGGGTATTTATAGGGAAAGTGAGGGGACAAGGCATTAATGGCCAAGGGACACCTCACAAGTGCTTTTCTCAAAATCATGTGCTCTCCCTTGGAATTTACCATGGAGTTAGGCCACATGAGTCCCCCAAAACAATAATTCATCACCCTTGGCCGGCCAACCCTTAAAATATCTCATGAAATCATCATGACACAATTATGATGTCATTAAACATACCGAAACCCTAAAACTACATTTTTACTATTCACTGAAAAATTCATCTTTCTCAGAAAAATCCCAAAATTTAACCTTAACCAAATATCGATGCTCTAATTACATTTATGAACTCCAATTTATAAAAATAATTTTCTAAATAATTTTAATTTAATTTTTAAATAAAAACACTATTCATCGAGAATTCGTTTTTTTCAGAAAAATCCCCAAAAATTACCATAACATAATATCAATGCTCTGAGTTCAAAAATAAATTCCTTTTTATAAAAATAATTTTCTAATTATTTTTAATTAAATTTTTAATTAAAAAACACTATTCACCCGAAAAAACTAATACTTGGCTAATAATTCATGAAACCGTTATTTACCCATTTTATTGAATCACATTACTTAATCTAGGTGTCTAAATTATATTAAAACTTTCTTTGAGTGAAATTACTAATCCATTTGGTCACATTACTAATCCTAAGCGTAAAATCACTATTCATAATTTACTATTCATAAAAAATTATGTTGATCTTATTAGACTCCAAATTCCTTACTGAACACTTTTGTAGAAGACCATTTTTTGAAAATCATTACACATCATTAATTATTTAGGGTTTACATAAATATTTTAAAATATCCTTTTTTCAAAATTCATCAATAAAATACATCCTAAAATTATCCGGACATTTGAAATTTCGCAAACATCACTAAAGGAAGAAATCTCAATTTATTCATCCCAAAGGATTACACAAAGAAGCTAGGGTCTCATCACATAACCCCTTATAACACCGGCATATGACCTAAGTGTAAGGTGTGCTATGGTGAGAGAATATGAGGGAGGATCAGATAACATTGCCCTAGTAGTAATCTATACTAACTTGAACTTCTCCCGCAGGCGTTTCCGTTCAAGATTGACACGCTGGAGTTCGGCTTGGGCTTGGTCCAAAGCAAAGCCCACAGATGCTACCTCCTTCCCAAGCTCTGATAAGTGGGCTTCATAAGGTTCGAGTCTACTAGATGAAGCCATCGACTCCTCTTTCTGCATTAACCATTAACATCTTATTAAATAATTAAGAGTAAGTTAATATACTACCAAAAAAGATTGGGTCTTTACATATATTCAGTAGAGATACATAAGAGTTAGGAGTGGGTAGATTCATGTGATGGGGGTGTTAGTGCTAGTCGGGCCATAGGTTTTCTAAGGAATAATCAGTTTATCATCTACCCTAGTTTTTCCCTTATTTGATCTAGGAGCCTCACACTCCTTTATTATTATTACTTTTTTTGTTCCTTGGGACTGAATATGAAGAGACTTCTATTACCCATTGTTTTATCCATGATAGTGGGAGGTCAGGATTCTTTGTTTGATTTGTTCCATGGATGTATATTAGTGATGGGGAAATTTCTGTTAGTGGGGGGATTTCTTATTTCTACAAATATAACCATATGATGTTATAATTTACCCAGAGTATCTGTATTTTAAGCATGAATTCATCTATTTTTTCCAAATGAGAGTTTAATTTTCTGATGGAGAGGGACAACGAGTGGTGTTCATTGGTTATCGGATTTTATATATGGGAAATAGGCAGGTGAAGCCTCTATTATCTCATTTGGAGAATCTATAAGTGGAATCTCAGGTAGGGGATATTCTTAGGGTTATGGAGGAGTTTCTTGATGCCTTCTTGGATGAAGTTATTACCCCACCCCCTAAACAAGACATAAAATTTTGGATAAAGTTACAACTGGGTGTATCTCTAATTTTTATGGACCCTTATTGAATGAATCCTATGGAGTTGTGCGAGTTAAGGTTATAGGTTAATGATCTGATTTAGAGGGGTGTCATTCTACCTAATGTGTCTCCTTAGGGAGCTCCAATGTTGTTCACTAAGAAGGTGTATGGTAGTTTGAGGTTGTTTGTAGAATACCAAAGGTTGAATCAAGTGATGGTCAAGAACTATTACTTCCTTACAAGGATCGATTATTTATTTGAATAGATTAAGGGATATAATTGGTTTTTAAAGAATGAATTGTAGTTAAGATACCATTAGATGAGTTTAAAATATAAGGTTATCCCAAAGACTTCTTTCATGTGTAGGTATGGGAACTTTGAGTTTTTGATCATACCATTCAGTGTCATGAACTCATTGACTATGTTCAGAGGGCTTATGAACTCTTTTTTACATGAGTTATTGGACCAGTTTATAGTCAGGTTCATCGATAAAATATTGATTTACTCAAAGTTAGAGGAGGAGTATTCTGATCTTCTCAGAGCTGTCATACATGTTATTTGATACCATAATATTTATGGAAATCCATACAAGTGTAAGTTTGGGATGTAATATGAGTATTTTTTTGGGCATGTGGTATCATGTTAGGGTGTGGTCATGGACCCATCCATGATCTAGGTAGTTGTTTCTTGGGAATTACCCAAGAATGTGGTAGAGGATCATAGTTTCCTTGGTATAGTGAGCTATTACCAAAAGTTTTTGTCATTGTGCCCCCATTTACTGCTTTAAATATGAAATATGAAGCTTTCACTTGGACTAATTAGTGTTAAACAACTTTTGGCTACCTCAAGGTGAGATTGATTAGTGCCCCGATGCATCATTTTCTTGAGGAGTGTGTGATATTTGATATGTTTTGAGACACATCCCATATATTTTTGGGATATACCATGATAAAGAAGAGGGAGGTGATCTCTTATGGGTCTTGGAATTTATTCTACCATGAGAGTAACTATTTCCCCCATGATCTGGAGTTAGAAACGATTGGGTTTTCACTAATGTTATGATGAAATTACTTCATCGATGACTGCTTTATGGTTTTCATAGACTATAAGAGCCTGAAATATGTTTTATCTTAGCAAAGTCTGAATTTACATATGTTAAGGTGCATGGAATTTCTCTAGGATTATGATTTCAAGATCTCTTACACTTCAGATAAGGGTAATGTAGTTTCTGATGCACTAAGTTAGAAGTCCTGAGGAGATGTGGCTTGGGAGTAAAGGGATGTTTGGAGAGGGATGGGGAGATTATAGTGATTAATCTTGATATTGAGGAAGTCGGTGGTGGAGGATGTATTTTTCAGATGATAGTGGAATCATCCTTGATGCAGGAGGTGGGGGAGTCTCAATGTGGAGACTTAGAGATAGAGGTGATGTGAGACTGTGTTGGACATGGTGATATTATGAGGGGATAATCAGAGGATGGTCATAACAAAATTCTATTTAAAGGGAGGCTATTTGTTCCATTATGGATTCATGATGGAGTTCTACATGAGTTTAATAACGCAACCTTAGTAGTATATTTAGGTGTGCCTATGATGTATCATGTCTTGAGGAGATAGATTTTTTGGCCTAGAATGAAGTGGTCAATGGTAGAGTTTATGTAATGGTTCTTGGTATATCAGTAGGTGAAATCTAAGCACTGTGTTCCTGGAGGATTCTTACAGTATTTGGATATCCCTAAGTGAAAATGGTAGGGATTTTAGATGGATTTCATCATTGGGTTACCCCAAGCTCAAGGAATATGTGATATAGCTTGGGTGATAGTGGACTGACTAATGAAGTAAAGTCATTTTTTGGAGATTTATAAACTAAGTGCCATGGATTTTTTAGCAAGGCAGTATGTGAATGATGTGGTTATGATTCAAAGGGTACCAAGGTCTATAATTTCTAATTTATATCCACATTTTACCATATGGGTCTGAAGAGGATTGTATCATGCCTTTGGCTTCCAATTACTCCTTAGCACTATATTTCATCCTCAGATATATGGGAAGATAGAGTGAACAATACAAACAATGTAAGATATTATTTAGAATTAGATTATGGGTTCTAGTGAGTTTTGGGTGAAACAATTATCTCTGTTTGAGTTTTCCTATAACAAAAATTATCCCTCATCTATTGGCATGGTCCTGTTTAAGGCATTGTATGAGCAGTAATGTCATTATTCATTATGCTTGACATAGGTTGGAGAATTAGTAGTCATTGGTCATGATGCATTGAAAATCATGATTGAGAAGATCCAGTTGGTTTGAGAGTAGATAAATATTTCATAGGACCATAAAAGGCCTATACTAATCATAGGAGGAGACCCCTAAAGTTTGAGTTTGGGGACTATGTATTATTGAGGGTCTTCCCTCATTGGGGTAGTAGAGGTTTGGTGGAGGTAAAATATTTCTCCCTAGTTTTTTAGAAATTTTGAGGTGATGGAGCACATTGGTAAGGTGGATTATTAGTAAGGACTTCCACTATGGGTGGATAAGATCCATAAATCTTCAATGTGTCTTGGCTTCATTAAGTATCTTCATGATGACTCCCACATCATTGACTGGGGAGAGTTGGATATCTAGGATGAAACAAAATTTTTAGGGTGACCAGTATTGATCCAAGATCATCAAGAGTGGGTTCTGCATGGATTAGTCATTCCCTTGGTTCACGTGATATAGAGTCATGGTGTCTTGGAGGAGAGTACTTTGGAGTGTGATATGAAGATGAATTCCAAATACCTGAATCTATTTTGAATTGTTTGAATGTTTCCTTGTTTTGTTTTATTTACTAAAGTAATTCTTGAAAAGTTACTGATTTATGAGTTAAGCCTTTTCCCTTTCTAGTGGCGTGTGTTTTGGATTCATGCATAAGAAGAGGGGAAAACCCTTCTCCATAAAGATGTGTTATATTTATAACATGTTTTAAAACTATGCGAGTGAGTCAATACCACCCAAATGAGACAATATCTTGATACAGATGGTGGGCTCCCCTGATTTTTGATCTTGAGGTAGTGTTGTGTGAATATTGTGGTAATAGTTAGATTAGCTTGATGTGATTGATTGTTGGTAGTGTTTCAATTGTCATGATATCACTGATAGGTATCTAACAGAGTGGTTATTCAGACCTCATCCTTTTTACCTTATTATGGGTTGGTTTTTGATTCTCAAGTACAAGAATTGTTTGAGAGGTATCTAATATAATGATCCTAAATTTCAGACCAGTTAATTTTTTGGAATTTATGAAATGGTGGTTTTTTTGGAATTTCCAAGGGATATTAGGATTGTACAGTGGAGTTATAGCTAAAATTTTAGATGGGGAAGGATTTTATGGCATAGAGGATTATGTTGTGCTATAAAGGGAGATTTTTTGGATTGGAAAGATTGGTTATGGTGTGGATATTTAGGGAGTAGGTTTTTAGTGATTTTGTATATTTTGATATATCCGTGATGTTCCTTCTATTCTATGACATGAAGCCTTGGAGGATATATTATTATGGTTCTCTTTATTTCAAGGTAGCTACACTATAGAGATGGGATACTATATGACCTTCTTCTCAGATATTGAATTATGAGGCATGGAGGTTTACCTTGTGCCATGGACCTTCTCTTAGTTTATAGAAATCTATGGTGTGGACCTCACCATGTTTCTTATACATAAGTTTGACCTACCCCATTAAGGTATGGTCCCTTCCATTATACCACAACCTTGTCCTGTGTCGGCACCCTTATGCCATAGTGAAGGGTTTTGCGTTGTGGACTTCTAATTTCTTGCTTACCTATAAATTCCAAAACCCCTTTGAACTCTATACTTCTTAAGTATTTGATCTTGATTACTGGATAGATTCTAGGTGATTTTAGGTGGCCTTTCAGTCTCTCCTAGTGGGGTTTGACCCTTGTCATGCAGTGATCAAGCATCAATGATTATAAGTGAGTTTCCTCACCCCATATTTCCTTACCCATTCTTCATTCATAGGAGGCTATAACTAAGGATATGGATGGTTTGGTTATTGTTATAGAGGGATATTGATGGGACTTATATGTTCTAGGTTGATCGAGGTGCTTCCTTATATTATGGTGCTTTGTAGTTTTCTTCCTCTTATTCTATCATTTCGTAGAGATTTGGAAAGATTTTTTGAGGTAGGGGTCCCCTTTATCTCCCCTTTTAAGTGTATATGGGTAAATTTCATAGTTATTTATTCATTTGGGTGGATAGTTTGGTTCATCATAAGAATATAATTAATTATTTTAATTGAAATTTATGGTAAGTGGAGTATTCACATATATTTACTTATTTTGATGACATTGTTAATGGGATTGTGCTTGCTTACAGATGTTGTTGAAAATTAGGCAGTTGGGAGCCTTATTTTTGTTGTAGCTATTATGGTAGTGAGACTCATGTTGTGTTGATCATTTTTTCCACTCTAAATAAAATGTTAAGAACTTATATTCAGATAATGAATTGGTTGCCCATGGAAACCAAGATTCGTGTAATAATACCCATGAAATGTAATTAAGTGATGTTATTATATAACTTTAGTGAATCTAAATTTTATTTTAAGTTATGGAAGATATAATGTGAAGTTGTGTATATATATTCTTATTTTGAATCTATTGTGCTTATTTGAACCTTGTTGGGGTTTGTGTGGTGATAGTGGTGACCAGATTAGGTGAGGAATGTGTTTGGTAGTGAAGCAATGGTTGGTTGGCCTAACATGTAACACCCCAAACTTCCACGGTACGCTTCTCTTTGAATAATACAATAGCGTGTGTTGTACACAACTTCGAGTTCTAACACACCACAACCAATCAAACTAGTCGTTATGAATAGTAATACCCACTTTTTGAAATTTTATAAATTTTAATCTTTCAAAATGGACTTCATTTTTGGATTTGGAATATAGAAATTATCTTACGGTAAATTTTTGGTATTTTTCTGAAAACTTGCAATTTTTGATGAATAGTGAAAAACATTGAGTTATAGTTTAAAACCGATTTTTTTAAATAATTATTTATTTTATTTAAATTTATTTTAGGTCAAAATAGATACATAATACCTATATAAGTTCAATGTAATTCATTGGAGCTATTTTATAATAATTTTAGATATATAAAAATTTTATTGAACTTTTTACCGTCTTTTACCCACCTCTTAGGAGCATTTGAAAATTTACATAAAACTTAATTTTACCACTTATGTGAGTTGAATTTCAAAAATCATAGAGACACGGTTGATACCAGTAAGTAAAATGTGGTTCAATAAGATGAAAATAATTTTTGGTGAATAGTAACTTTTTACTTTTATTTACCATGGTTAAAAGTAAATAGGGTAAAAATGATATTATTATTACCCTAACACATGTCCTAATTCTATTTTATAAGTATAATTCGACCAAAAACAACCTTAGGGATAAAATATGAACCTCTTTAATCCACTTGGATAAGATTAGGACATTTATTATTATTTTATTTAGAGAAGAGTTAAAAGAGTTAAATTCAAAGTTTAATAACTAAAACATTTTTAATATAGGGTTAAACACAATATAAATTCGACTATAAATATTAATTAGAAATATAAAAAGATTTCCTAAATAATGGTATTTTATTTATAATTTTTAAACATTAAATAATTAAATTTATTTATGACACAATGATGATGTAGTAATTACTGTATTAACAAAAGATTAAAATAATTGATATTATAAATATCAAAATAAATCTAATTTGAGACTTTTAATGAATTAAACTAACTTTATAGGTTAATATTAATTGTTAAGGTTGATTAAATTTATTTTTTTTGAATTAATAAAGTTTTTAGGACTTTAACAAAAATCAATTATTAAATAATGTCAAAATTGACATAAATGAGTTTTTTAAAAAAATACAATATTATTGGTTGATATAATAATACTAAAAATATAAGGTTCAGAAAAAAGACTTATATAATTATAGGTGTATTATTAATGAATTACTTGGGGTTTGGTTGGAAGTTTATAGTAAGTTTTTTAACCATATAATATAAAAATACAAAGAGACATGGTATATGTCAAACTATTTAACTAAGAGTTAAATCTAAAAGATAAGGTTAATATAGTGACCAAAACCTATCTAATACCTATTGGTTGAGATGTTTTAGACCCATACCAAACTTATAATTTTAATAATTAATTTTGGATCCATTAGAAACTGAAAATGATTTTATTATAAAATAACATTTCTAGCTTTTCCTAAGATGCCCCTCACCCCTCTTATAAAAGGGCAGTTCCCCTTATCTCTAATTAACACCTTCAAAAACATTTGGATCAGACAACTCCTTAACAAATACCCTCTAAAATTTCCTCCATTTATCCTAGAGGCCTTACTTTAGTCATAAATCCAACCTAAGCATCCCTTTTGATCAAATCAAAAGGAAGAACCCGAAGAAGAGGTAAATATCTCACCACCTCTTTCATGTTTTTTCTTCTTCCACTTCTTCTTTCCTTTTTGTTTCCATTATAAAATAATAACTCCAGTATATTATATATACTGTGATGTTATTATAAATATGGTACAACCATATTCATTATTCTATCCATCCTTTTAATGACATGTCACCATACGTGCGTACGTACGGCTTACCGTCCCCATGTCGTGGTGTAGTTGTTACTCAATACATTATTATTCAGATGAGTATAATAATGATGTATAAATGATGTAAATAATAAATATAACATGATAATGATTCTGTATATATGATATAACATCCAATTATATATTATTTTATTATTAAAATAATGATATTGTCGCTCGTGCACACGTATGGATTACCGTCTCCATGAACACGATGAGATTCATTCCCCATCGTATCCATTCAAGACTAATTTTCATTATATGATTAAAAATAATGTTTAAAGACTTAATATAATTCTAAATATGAATAATATACATCCTATCCATAATAAACATTACTTACGTAACAAATCATATAAAGGAAAACGAATCAGTTAACACCCGAAACGACGATAATACTAAAATATTATTAACAAAGCAAGATTAAAAGATCATACATGATATAATATTAATGTATATTATTCTTATATAATTTAATAACAATTATTTCACCATTATACAGGAGGTTAACATACCCTCGACCAAGGAAAAGTACAAGGTAAGGGTTAATTTCACAATCTTTTTATTATCCGAGGTTGTTTTTACGTAAGTATCTACTGGGACCTCTTTATCATCCACATCCATGTTTCTTAAAAATGTATTTCAAAACATTTTTACTATTTAATAAACAACATGTTAAAGTAATTTATACCTTTATTTGACCTTATATGTTTTCTAAAGAAATATTTCAGTCATTTTTCAAACAAGGTACTTTTTGACCTTTTTGACAAATTTAAGGTAAGAATGTTTTTTTAACTTATATGGCGGGTGCGGCTATTTTCTGCCGTTATAACATCGTAGAAGATTACCTTACAAGCTTATAATAATATTTTCAAAATAAATGATTTATTTTATAATTATATGACTTTTAAATGATTTCAAAATAGAAAGAGATATTTCTCTAAAAAAAGTTTTGATTTCATCTATGTCAACATCTTTTGATAGATTTTATGCTTCTTTGAAGTTGATTTATTATGATAAAAAGCTTCCATATTATATTGAATGTTTTGTGATACATTTGACTATGGATGTATTATTTTTACACTATTCATGGTTTATGGATAAATTATTGACATTTTATATGCTAGTTTTTATAAGAATGTTTATGTTATGTTTAAACCTTTTCATATGAGGAATGCATTAGACTTAATAAGTGATGGGTGGAGCCCGCTATAGATCCTCGATGCATCGGTAGGTCTCATGAGACAAACTAGTGTCTTGGAAAAAGGCCTTGACAAAATATTATTTCTAATCTTGGCACAAGGCCTTAACTATGTGGTTATGAAGTCTGACATTATGCATTCCATCATTATGAAAGTGGCTATTGATATTGAATGTGATTATTAGACTAGTAGAATATCCATGTGAGTAAGTAAGTGGAATTATTTTGATTTATATTTTCCATATTATTATGAAATTTATGTTGAAAAGGTTTTTTTTAGTTTTATACATTGCCTTAAATGTTTATGCTTATTTATGAAAGTTTCCGCTATATTGTTATCCTTACCGAGCATCTGATCTCACCCCTTTCTATGTTCTATTTTTCCCAGGATGCGAAGAAGTATATTATGACTAAAATTCAGGGATAGTTTATGGGATCTTAGTGTTGTCTATGGAAACAATGTTATTTTAGTTTTCCATTTTATGATGTAATTTAAACCTTATGAATGTATCTATTACTTCCAAGGCTACTAAACTAATCGGTCTTTCAAGACTTGATCTTTTGTGATCATTCCAATGATACATAATAATGCACTGAATCTGGGCTTCTAGGTTCAGAGCATTACAATTGGTATTAGAGGGAGGTTTAGTACAAACCTTGGAAACTAGATTTAGATAAACTTTGATTAAATCACATAGCCCTAAGATAGACTTTGAGGATTAGTATAGAAGAACTTCCTATAATTTTGGTATTGTAGAGATTTTGTGAGTTTTCCAAGAAATACATCCATGTATGGATACGAGCAGGTAGAGGTGGATCTGAAATATATGTACCTAGGGATAAAACCTGAAAACACCGCTTTGATCTAGACTCGAATGAGAACTGGTGCACGACAACGGGCCTTGCTGCACTCTTGGTTACAACACTCCCGAGGGATATGCTTAGGATAATTCTCATTTTATTTACAAACCATTATGAAGGTTTTATGAGTATATACTTTCTCAAAGAAAACATTTTTATGATTATGGATTATATCCATAAACTGTTCAATTTATGTTAAGTGTTTTACAAGTTTGGATTTATGTATTGTGATTCATAAACTAATCTACTGTATGCCATTGTTTAGAAATAAAGCCTAGTGGAAGGATTGGAAACTGTATCAATGAATGCACTCCATGTAAGGATTTCCCTCCCGCTCAAGATAATTATAGTGGAGCTGGTGATACAACTGATGCTGATCAACTTATCACTATAATGGGACAACTCACTCAGGTTATGAATAATAACCTTACCCATATGGAGCACCCTGATCCACAGCGTGGAGGATCAATGTTAGATCTATTCATGAGGCAACAACCACCAACATTCAATGGGGGTAAAAATCCACTAGTAGCTGAGTAATGGATAAATTCCTTAGAGAAAATATTCCACACCTTAGGGAGTAGCGAAAGGGAAAAAGTTGTCATGGTAGTTTACCGCCTCACTGGAGATGCTGATCAATGGTGTTCATTGATTCAAAATATAAAGGAAGATGATGAAGTATCAAATATGGAATAGAGAGAGTTTACATAAATTTTCTTAGAAAAATACTTTCCTCATGACCATCGAGCAGATATGGAAAGACAATTTCCGAGTCTAAGGCAAAAGGAGGATGAGAATGTCGCAAAGTTTGAAGCTAACTTTACAAGGTTAGCGAGGCATGCTGTAGATTATATACATAACCCAAGAAGTAAGATTAATCGTTTCTTTGATAGGTTAAAACCATTTCTCCATCGATCATTTGTCTCATAATCCTTCTCGTCGTATGAAGATATTGTCTCATGTGCTATCAAGACAGAAATATAATTCTCTAAGTCTTACGACTTTAAAGCAAAGAAAGAGAATAATAGCTATACTGAACACTCTATAAATGGAAATAAGGGGAATAAGGGAAAATTTGAATATCCATCCTGCAGTAAATGTGGGAAGAAACACCCTGGTACTTGTCTTAAAGGAATGAGAGTCTGTTACAAGTGTGGTGAAAAAGGCCACCAAGCTCGTGATTGCAAGGGGAAGAAAGAGGCTGTTAATGTTGAATGATACAATTGTAGAGAAAGGGGACATTATGAAAATGAATTTACTAAGAATCAGGGGAACTTACCTCAGAAAAGGTCAAGGGATCAAGTCAAAGATTATGCTATCACTACTGCTGAGGTTTAAGCTTCGAAAGACGTAGTGGTTGATAATTTAATGGTTTCCTCAAGTTTAGAAAATGCTTTATTTGATTCTGGATCATCGCATTGTTTCATATCTTCCCAGTTTTCTAAGAAAATTAGATATTTCCAATTTTATTTAACAAGGGAGTTGTCAGTCAAAACTCCTAAGGGAAGTATCATTGCAACAAAGTTTTGTGAATTAGTCCCCATTAGGGCATATAAATGTTCTTTTTCTACTAATATCATCGTCATACCCATGATTTAATTTTATATAATCCTCGGTATTGTAGAGACCCCAATCCCAGGGTGCCTATGAGACATGATATACTAACACTTCATTACAACATTTACAAATAATATATCATGTCCCATTACTACAAAAGATCGCGAGGCTCAGGATTCTGGGAAACCAACTACTTCTGATAAACTTCATTAGTACAAACCATGCTTGAAAAATTTAAAACAAAACGTAGGGTGAGAAAATATGCCCAGTAAGGGGTTCTAAAAACTTTTTAAGAAAACTCTTTCTCAAATCAGTCCTTTTTAAGAGAATAAAACACTTCGCTAAAAACAAAGCATTATCTTTTCTTAAAAAACATGAAATCCAACATTTTTGAAAACCACTTGCACAGAGAAGAAGTACGTGCTTAAAATAAACTTTAAAGTAAACATGATCAGAGAGCGCAACACATGAAGAATAGATAATGCATAATATTCAACCAAGTTTACTTTCGTTCTAAAAGAAATCTGTGAGCAAGCAGGTAAAACATTCATAACATGATTCATGAGCACATACAATTCTTATAACAACATACCACATGAAATACAGTTCTTATCACATAATTACATTTTCATAGTCAAGGGAAATTTTCAACTAGGGGATGTTCTGTTAGTTGAACTAACCCCTGGTTGACCATTTATCATCACATGCAGAGGGAATGTATAATGCCAGACTTTGTCAAGACCTTGCGTCAAGACCATAAAACATACTTAACGGGTCAAGGCTAACCGCCAATCCCATTTCCATGGTAGCACAAGCCAAGGATAACTGCCAAGACCGTCGCACATAACGTCTCATGAGACTCATACATTACCCAATGCATTTGAGTGCTATATAATTCCGGGCGCACCCGTCACATTTAAGTCCAATACATCCCTCACATATCTTGACATGGTCTTTCATTCATAGGGTTTCATTCATACATTCTTAATCAAACCCCCTTTTCACATACATATTCATGACTTGAAGACAGTTCAATCATTAATAAAACTAAGACATGCATGCTAAAAAATCCATACACATAACAAATTATCTTAACAATTGAAAACATGAACATAAACACTTTAACATTCCAAAGCATCATAATACCAAGTTAAAAACAAGGCCGTTCATAACTAATACACTTGCTGATAAATTGGTATTGTGGGTGTTTAATTAAAATTGTGTGAATATACATACAGTTAGGGTTATAAAGTGTGCAATTAGGTCTATCTTGGGAAGCCATGTATATATGTATGCAAACTGCATGAATATAGTTGTGTAAAAACTTATTTGCACTTTAAATAACATGACCTTTCCTTTGAAAAGTTTGCAAACATCATAAGAAGAACTTGTATTTGAAGACAATATATCGATACAAGGTTATATATATCTATATATATATAAATTTAGGTGCGTATACACTTGTGCATGGGTTTACCAAATTAAACCATACTCAATAATATTTCTCATGTTATACATTAAACAAAATTAATGTTTGAAAAAACCGAGTGGGGTTCTTTTACATAAAAAAGTGAACATAATTTTCATAAAACCATTATTGGCATAAAATCAGTCTTGCATACAACATGGTCGATCCATAAACATGAGTACATATATATACACTTGTAAACGTTTAAGGAATTTACACTACCCATCTTCAAAAAACAAAATCTTGATTTATCAAGAATGCTGATAAATGAAAATTTGAAAGAATTATTTTGATACCAAACTAACCCTTAAACTTCATCATACATATAAACATGTATACAAATAGTTTTGGGTACTTTTCTTTAAATAATAATCTTTCTGAGTAAATAAAATTTTAACAAATTACAAAACAAAAGAATCAAGTTCATATCTTATGCACATTGATGTACATATACATATATACAATTACATGTACATATACATCTTTATGATCCATATACTTGCATGATTTACATGTTCGTGCAATTACCCGAAAACTCCATTTTTCATAGGTGAAATAAAACCAGGGTTATAAACATGTGAAAGAAAGGTGTACATATGCATGTATCGTCATATGTATATGTATGAATACAAATATATATGTACACACATATGCATGAAGTGTATATACATATATATGACTGTGTATATTCACTAAAGCAGATGAAAAATTAAACAAGAAGACCTTCCCTACTCAGGTTCGATCCTAGGAAGAGGAAAAACGAGTACAAATAGGTTCATATGGTCTTGTATATATCTATACATATTTATATAAAAAGTGTATATAAATATGTATAGCATATTGAAACTAAAATAAATGAAGCAGAGGAGTTTCCCTTACTCCTATTTGGTTCTCCACGCTGGAAGGGAGATCCTCAAGGCCTGGGTATGCACCGAGTGTATATACACAGAATATATATATATAACACGTATATATATATACCGAAGCTTAAACAAAACCAAAAGAAACTTGTCCCTTACCTTTGCTCAGAGAGTAGGAGAGGAAGACGAAGCAGCGACGCCGGACCGATGGTCGGAAAGATCCAAGAAGCTCGGGTGCAAAACTCTCCCTGCCTTCGGTGCAAACCGAAGCTTAAGTACAGGTTCTCTCCTTGCGTGGAGATACCGACGGGGTAAACGAGGTCGAGTCGGTGCTGACTCTGTGGAAAGGAGGGAGCAAAGAGGGTCCAATCGCTGGCCTAGAGAAGAAAACGAGCCCTACCCTACTGGTTCAACGCGACGAAGTAAGAAGAAAGGAGACGCGGGACGCGGGGAAGAAGGAAACTGGAAAAAACGGTGGACGGCTGAGATTAGAAGGGAGCTGATCGGACGACTCAAACGTGGTGCGACATTAAAAGAAAAGGAATGGCTGCGATGGAGTTCCTATATCAAACGACTCTGAAATGCTGCGACTAAAAAAACGCGGCTTCGGTTTAAATAAAAAAACAAAGTTGTTTTATTAATTTTCTATTAACATCTTTTTATTATTAATAGTCAATTATTGATCTAACTTTTATTATTTTAAGATAGTCATTGGTTAATGGTTTATTTAATACAAAAATAAATTAATTAATCAAAACATATTATATATATATATATATATATATATATTTATTTTCCTTTATTAACTAATTATCTTAATTTCCTTAATTGAAGATTAATATTATTAATATTATTAATGAAATTAAACATTAAACATAACTACATTTATAATTATTTTCAAAATCACACATAAGAGTGCGTTGATATAAATATTATCATTATGAAACACATTAGTAAATGAAATCATAATTTGATATAGTTTTCAAAACTGTTAATTCAAATTATAAACATTCACATTAATATTATTACTTATATTTAATTTAGAGATAAATATAATACATTTAATTTAAGGTTTGATGAAACATATATATATAACTCAAGAGTTTGAGTACATATTTTCTTAGACAAAGTAAAAACCCATCAGATTCAATATAATTAAAAAATAAAAGTTTAATTGTTCAAGTTAAAAACATGTATAATAAATAGTGGAAAAAAATAATATTAATTCTCACCGTTTTGAAATACAAAATATAATTCACCTTTTGGGAAAACAAGCAATAAATTAATTATACCATTATTGATGTCATTATTTAAACAAATTACACAATTAACTTTTCGAACCTTACGGGGGTAAACAACTCTTTTCTTCAACGGTCCAAAATAAAACGTTAGTGGATAGGAGAATTATGGGGAGCCAACGGTCATATTTATAGCCGTTAGGGTCCAACGGTCGAATTAGTGTTCTTATAAAAAGTCTGGTCTCACTGTGTCCCTCACTCAAGGTGACTAAAGGAGAAAAGAGGAGATGATCTGTGTGATTCCTTTGGTTCTCAACATGGTTGCAGTGGATTCAGCCATCCTAATGTTTATTATGATGGATTCCAAAGACCCTTATCGACTTCTTGGGGTCCTGGTGGTTTTAAGCGTTCTCCCTATAATTGTAATCGGGTTTTTAATTGGGATTTTTGGTTAGCTTATATTCTTGTTCGATTGCTGTGAGTTGTAGCCACCGAGATGTTACTCATTTGAATAAAAGGTCCTTTCATTCATTTGATGTGTTTTTTCTATTTTATTATTATTATCTTATAAGATGATTGGTTTTTCACTTAACGGGTGGCATTTTAAAACAAAATTGTCATTACTCAAAACATGGTTTCTCGTGTCATTACATTACTTCCCCATTCAAAGAATTGCTCTCTCGCAATTCTATTCATAAAAAGAAAAAAAAACTGAAACCCCACATGTACAACATTACCGAAACAGTGGATCTGGCTCGGTTAACGGAATACCAAAGTTGCCACATAGTTATTCTGTTTCCTTAGCCCAAATGCACTTTGAACAGTACGTCTTGAACTCCTGCTCGTGCGTACTGCACACGGGCTTCAAAAGGGAGGCTCGTGCGGTGAAAAGCTCAGAAACATCCGAGTAGATGAATTCCATGATAACTCTCTAGGCTACATCACGCTCGAGGTAGTCGAGGGGAATGATGTGATTGAGGAGACTGAAATTCAAGACCTGGAACATATAGGCTGCACTAAGGTGGCCATCCTGAGCAGATACGAGGAAGCACGCTCTGGCAGAGAAGTTCTACGCCAGAGTAAAACACTGGAAGAGGCCTTCATAGTAACTTCCCCTTCTCCTATAACAGAGGAGTTGAGCAGTGGTGATAAGGTGAAAAACACGATCATACTCTTAACACAAACGGAGAATCTCAAGACCATTTTCTAGATCAATCTGACGCTGGCAGGACCCTCGCAGGTGGAGGAAATATGGATAATCCACCGTGCATTCCCTGATCATGATAACCTCTACTAACTCATCGGGTAGTGATGAGATGTTCGTTTGACCAGCCATCTGAAAAAACATTTGAAAGGAAAATCTTAACAACACTGATAAGGTAGAGGCAAGAAAGGAAACATGAAACTTTCATTTATGCAAAAGTTTACACAACAAAGTCTGAGTTTACAAAACGTACACCACAAAGAGTGGAAAAACTCCCCAACTCTTCAAACCACACGTAGGCTGAAAAGACAGGACTAAACTCATGGGAACATCTATGACGCCTCCTGAGTTTAGCATGAGGGCTATGGAGTTGGGAAACATCAGTATAAACCTCTTGCCTAAGAGACAATCGGGTGGACTCATCTTCCAACACTCCAAGGTCCATTAACTGGCCCCAGAAGCCATAGTGCAAAATCTGGCATAGGTAAGCCGCTCGGAGGTCTCCGGCAACATCATCTTCTTGAAAGGGGTTATCAAGCATCGTTCCAAATGCTTCACCAGTCGTGAACACTCAGAAGAGTCCCTCATGATACTTTCCCCGATGTGCATAAGAGGGAAATTGGGTCATCATCATTAAGAGATAATCCACCCCCAATCCCCAGTGAATACTAAGAACCCTAGGCGAGTTTGACACGTCATACAGGTGCTTACATGTCATGTGAATTTGGGCGTAATTTAGAAAGTTCTCACAGCTAGCTAGAGATAAAATGTTCTCTAGAGCCTCAGTGGGAAGTGACAGTAGGTCGGTAGGTACATTTTCATCATCCATCTGAAAGTTATAGCATTTTTACTTAGTCAATCATAGTAATACATTCATACCACCTGGTTTTCCAGAGTTTCCTGAACCCATCCTCTGATACCAACTGTAGCAACCCCAATCCCAGGGTTCCTATGAGACATGATATACTAACATTTAATTACAAAATTTACAAATAATATATCATGTCCTATTACTACAGAAGATCGCGAGGCTCAGGATTCTGGGAAACCAGCTGCTTCTGATAAACTTCATTAGTACAAACCATGCCTGAAAAATTTAAAACAAAAATGTAGGGTGAGAAAATATGCCCAGTAAGGGGTTTTAAAAACGTTTTAAGAAAACTCTTTCTCAAAGAAGTCCTTTTGAAGAGAATAAAACACTTCGCTAAAAACAAAGCATTATCTTTTCTTAAAAAACATGAAATCCAACATTTTTGAAAACCACTTGCACAGAGAAGAAGTACGTGCTTAAAATAAACTTTAAAGTAAACATGATCAGAGAGCGCAACACATGAAGAATAGATAATGCATAATATTCAACCAAGGTTACTTTAGTTCTAAAAGAAATCTGTGAGTAAGCAGGGAAAACATTCATAACATGAATCATGAGCACATACAATTCTTATAACAACTTACCACATGAAATACAGTTCTTATCACATAATTACATTTTCATAGTCAAGGGAAATTTTCAACTAGGGGATGTCCTGTTAGTTGAACTAACCCCTGATTGACCATTTATCATCACATGCAGAGGGAATGTATAATGCCGGACTTTGTCAATACCTTGCGTCAAGACCGTAAAACATACTTAACGGGTCAAGGCTAACCGCCAATCCCGTTTCCATAGTAGCACAAGACAAGGCTAACTGCCAAGACCGTCGCACATAACATCTCATGAGACTCATACTTTACCCAATGCATTGGAGCGATATATAATTCCGGGTGCACCCGTCACATTTAAGTCCAATACATCCCTCATATATCTTGACATGGTCTTTCATTCATAGGGTTTCATTCATACATTCTTAATCAAACCCCCTTTTCACATACATATTCATAACTTGAAGACAGTTCAATCATTAATAAAACTAAGACATGCATTCTAAAAAATCCATACACATAAGAAATTATCTTAACAATTGAAAACATGAACATAAACACTTTAACATTCCAAAGCATCATAATACCAAGTTAAAAACAAGGTCGTTCATAACTAATACACTTACTGATAAATGGGTATTGTGGGTGTTTAATTTAAACTGTGTGAATATACATACAATTAGGGTTATAAAGTGTGAAATTAGGTCCATCTTGGGAAGTCATGTATATATTTATGCAAACTACATGAATATAGTTGTGTAAAAACTTATTTTCACTTTAAATAACACGACCTTTCCTTTGAAAAGTTTGCAAACATCATAAGAATAACTTGTATTTGAAGACAATATATCAATACAAGGTTATATATATCTATATATATATATATATAAATTTAGGTGTGTATACACTTGTGCATGGGTTTACCAAATTAAACCATACTCAATAATATTTATCATGTTATACATTAAACAAAATTAATGTTTGGAAAAACCAAGTGGGGTTCTTTTACATAAAAAAGTGAACATAATTTTCATAAAACCATTATTGGCATAAAATAAGTCTTGCATACAACATGGTCGATCCATAAACATGAGTACATATATATGAATACATATATATACACTTATAAACGTTTAAGGAATTTACACTACCCATATTCACAAAAAAAAATCTTGATTTATCAAGAATGCTGATAAATGAAAATTTGAAAGAATTATTTTGATACCAAACTAACCCTTAAACTTCATCATACGTATAAACATGTATACAAATAGATTTGGGTACTTTTCTTGAAATAATAATATTTCTGAGTAAATAAAATTTTAACAAATTACAAAACAAAAGAATCAAGTTCATCCCTTATGCACATTGATGTACATATACATCTATACAATTACATGTACATATACATCTTTATGATCCATATACTTGCATGATTTACATGTTCGTGCAATTACTCGAAAACTCCATTTTTCATAGGCGAAATGAAACCATGGTTATAAACATGTGAAAGAAAGGTGTACATATGCATGTATCGTCATATGTATATGTATGAATACAAATATATATGTACACACATATGCATGAAGTGTATATACATATATATGACCGTGTATATTCACTGAAGCAGATGAAAAATTAAACAAGAAGACCTCCCCTACTCAGGTTCGATCCTAGGAAGAGGAAAAATGGGTACAAATAGGTTCATATGGTCTTGTATATATCTATACATATTTATATAAAAAGTGTATATAAATATGTATATCTTATTGAAATTGAAAGAAACGAAGCAGAGGAGTTTCTCTTACTCCTATTTGGTTCTCCACGCTGGAAGGGAGATCCTCAAGGCCTGGGTATGCACCGAGTGTATATACACAGAATATATATATATATATATATATATATAACACGTATATATATATATCCCAAATCTTAAACAAAACCAAAAGAAACTTGTCCCTTAACTTTTCTCGGAGAGGAGGAGAGGAAGACGAAGTAGCGACGCCGGACCGGTGGTCGGAAAGATCCAAGAATATCGGGTGCAAAACTCTCCATGCCTTCGGTGCAAACCGAAGATTAAGTACAGGTTCTATCCTTGCGTGGAGATACCAACGGGGTAAACGAGGTTGAGTCGGTGCTGACTCTGTGGAAAGGAGGGAGCAAAGAGGGTCCACTCGCCGGCCTAGAGAAGAAAACGAGCCCTACCCTACTGGTTCAACGCGACGAAGGAAGACGAAAGGAGACGCGAGATGCGGGGAAGAAGGAAACTGGAAAAAACGGTGGAAGGATGAGATTAGAAGGGAGTTTATCGGACGGCTCAAACGTGGTGTGACATTAAAAGAAAAGGAATGGTTGCGATGGAGTGCCCAGATCGAACGAATCCGAAATGCTGCGGATAAAAAAAACGCGGCTTCGGTTTAAATAAAAAAACAAAGTTGTTTTATTAATTTTCTATTAACATCGTTTTTATTATTAATAGTCAATTATTGATCTAACTTTTATTATTTTAAGATAGTCATTGGTCAATGGTTCATTTAATACAAAAATACATTAATTAATCAAAACATATTATTATATATATATATTTTTAATTTCCTTTATTAACTAATTATCTTAATTTCCTTAATTAAAGATTAATATTATTAATATTATTAATGCAATTAAACATTAAAAATAACTACATTTATAATTATTTTCAAAATCACACATAAGAGTGTGTTGATATAAATATTATCATTATGAAACACATAAGTAAATGAAACCATAATTTGACATAGTTTTCAAAACTGTTAATTCAAATTATAAACATTCGCATTAATATTATTACTTATATTTAATTTAGAGATAAATATAATACATTTAATTTAAGGTTTGATGCAACATATATATATAACTCAAGAGTTTGAGTACATATTTTCTTAGACAAAGTAAAAACCCATCAGATTCAATATAATTACAAAATAAAAGTTTAATTGTTCAAGTTAAAAACATGTATAGTAAATAGTGGAAAAAACTAATAATATTAATTCTCACCGTTTTGAAATACAAAATATAATTCACCTTTTGGGAAAACAAGCAAGAAATTAATTATACTATTATTGATGTCATTATTTAAACAAATTACACAATTAACTTTTCGAACCTTACGGGGGTAAACAACTCTTTTCTTTAACGGTCCAAAATAAAACATTAGTGGATAGGAGAATCATGGGGAGCCAACGGTCATATTTATAGCCATTAGGGTCCAACGGTCGAATTAGTGTTCTTATAAAAATTCTGGTCTCACGGTGTCCCTCACTCAAGGCGACTGAAGGAGAAAAGAGGAGATGGTCCGTGTGATTCCTTTGGTGCTCAGCACGGTTGCAGTGGCTTTGGACATCCTCATGTTTATTCTGATGGATGCCAAAGACCCTTACCACCTTCTTGGGGTCCAGGTGGTTTTAAGCGGTCTCCCTATAATTGTAATCGGGTTTTTAATTGGGATTTTTGGTTAGCTTATCTTCTTGTTCAATTACTGTGAGTTGTAGCCACCGAGATGTTACTAAATTAAATTATTGGGGAGGAAGAGAATAAAATAACTGTGGGTGAGGAAAAGAATGTTCAAATAGAGGATGTACCTATTGTGCAAGAATATGTTGATGTGTTTCTAGAGGATTTACCTGGACATCCTCCAGAATGAGAAATTGAGTTTTCTATTGACTTAATTCCTAGTTCAAGGCCCATATCGAAGACCCCTTATAGAATTTACACTGTGGAATTAGTGGAACTAAAGAAAAACTAGAGGAATTGAGTTATAAGGGATTTATTTTCCCTAGTGTTTCTCCATGGGGAGCCCATGTCCTTTTTGTTAAGAAGAAAGATGGATCTATGAGGTTGTGCATTAACTACAGGGAGATCAATGCTATAACAATAAAGAACAAGTATCCCCTACCTCGCATTGATGATTTATTCGACCAAATTCATGAATCTCAATACTTTTCAAAGATTGAACTTCGATCTGGATATCATCAGTTGTGTGTGAAGAATGAAGTCATTCCAAAAACAGCATTTCGAACCAGGTATTGGCATTACGAGTTTACAGTAATTCCTTTTGGATTGACTAATACACCCTCTGTCTTCATGGATCTAATGAATAGAGTTTTCAAGGAATATCTTGATGAATTTGTAGTGGTATTTATTGATGATATCTTGGTATACTCCAAAAGAAAAAAAGATCATGAAAATCACTTGCGCATTATTCTTAAGACTCTTAGAAGACTTGAATTATATGGGAAGTTTAGCAAGTGTAAATTCTGGCTTCAGGAGATTTCTTTTCTTGGCCATATTGTCTCTAAGGATGGAATCTCTGTTGATCCTTCTAAGACCAAGTCAATCCAAGAATGGCCAGCACTGTGACAACCGGGTCCCGGTGACAACACAACCACCCCGCCTTAACATGGCCATCGGGTCCTGGCCCACCAAGTACCACCAGTTGCCCCCGCAGACAGGTGGGGCCCACCACAGGGTCCACCCACATGCCTAAACGGGTCATCTGACTAATGACAGTCCCCATAGGCCAACACATGTCCTTTCCAGTGTGCTTTGTCCTCACTCACACACACCCTGGGAAACATCTGAGAAGGTCACCCATCCTGATCACTACTCCAAGCCAAGCACACTTAACTGTGGAGTTCTAATCAGACAGGCTCCCAAAAAAGAAGGTGCACCTTGTTGACATGAGTCATATCATTTAGTAATTTAACCCTTTATCATTCTGGGGTGTTACAATCACCCCCCCTTTAGAGCACAACACCCTCGTTGTGGGCCCTACATCTCAACCCAGGCAGTGCGCCACACTTAAGGCTGGGTTCCTCCTCTGATACCAAATGTAGCAACCGGGTCCCGGTGATAGCACAACCACCCCGCCTTAACATGGCCGTCGGGTCCTGGCCCACCAGGTACCACCAGTTGCCCCCGAAGACACGTGTGGCCCACCACAGGGTCCACCCACATGCCTGAACGGGCCATCTGACTAATGAAAGTCCCCACAGGCCAACACATGTACTTTCCAATGTGCTTTGTCCTCACTCACACACACCCTAGGAAACATCCCAGAAGGTCACCCATCCTGATCACTACTCCAAGCCAAGCACGCTTAACTGTGGAGTTCTAATCAGACAGGCTCCCGAAAAGGAAGGTGCACCTTGTTGACATGAGTCATATCATTTAGTCATTTAACCCTTTATCATTCTGGGGTGTTACAAGCACCAACGAGTATAACCTAGGTATGCCGTTTTGTTGGTTTAGCAGGTTATTATCAACATTTCATCCAGAATTTTTCCCGGTGGGCTAACCCATTAACAAAGCTCACATGAAAAGGGGTTAAATTTGTTTGGACAAAATAGTGTGAAGAATGTTTTGAATAATTTAATAGAAGAGTAGTCAATTCTTCTATCTTGACTATACCATCAGGGAATGATGAGTTTGTTATTTATAGTGATGCATCAAAGAAAGGACTTGGTTGTGTCCTTATGCAGAATGATATGATTATTTCCTATGAATCACGACAACTAAAAATTCATGAGAAAAACTATCCTACTCGTGATCTTGAGTTAGTAGCTATAATCTTTGCTTTGAAAATATGGATAAATTATCTCTATTGTGAAAAATGTGAGATATATACTGATCAAAAGAGTTTGAAGTATATTTTCTCACAGAAAGAACTCAACATGAGGCAAAGGAGATGACTTGAACTACTCAAGGATTATGATTGCACCATACACTACCACCCGAGGAAGGAAAATAAGGTGGTAGATGATTGGAGCAAAAAGAATCATGGAGTTCTAAACAAGATGAGAGTTGAAAAGGATCCTATATATAAGGATATAGTAAAGTTGGACATGGGGATAACCATGGAAGGTGAAACATCAATACTTTTTCAAATGGTTTCCAAACCATCTTTACTAGAAAGGATAAAGAGTTCTTAGACTAATGATGAAGAGTTTCAAAAGAATATTAAACCTATGAATGATGGGAGATTGAGTGACTTTGTGTATGAAGATGGAATTTTGAAATTTGGGAAGAGACTTTGTGTTCCCGATATACCTGATCTAAAAAGGGAATTTTTGGATGATGCTCATAGTTCCAATTTCTCTATACACCCTGGTAGCACTAAGATGTATAGATATTTGAAGAAACATTTTTAGTGGGACAACATGAAGAGGGAGATTGCTGATTTTGTGTCAAGATGTATGGTTTGTCAACAAGTGAAAGTTGGAAGGCAACAACCTGGAGGATTCATGCAACCTCTTTCCATACCTGAGTGGAAATGGGATAATATTAGATGGAATTTTTCATGGGACTGCCAAGGACTCCTAAAACGAACGATGCAATATGGTTCATTGTTTATCGTCTTACCAAGTCAACACATTTTATTGACATAAGAGAATATTTACCACTTGAATGTCTATCAAGACTATATATTAATGAAGTTGTGAGACTTCATGGAGTAACCCTATCAATTGTTTTATTGTGATCCACATTTTACATCAAGATTCTGGAAAAGTCTTCAGAAATCCCTTGATACTGAACTTCGTTTGAGCACTGCCTACCACCCCCAAACTGATGGACAATCAGAACAGACTATTCAAACCTTAGAAGACATGTTGAGATTATACTCACTTGACTTTCAAGGTATGTGGGATCAATATTTACCTCTGGTATAATTTTCTTATAACAATAGCTTCCATTCAAGTATTCAGATGACACCATATAAAGCATTATATGGAAAGAGATGTCGCACACCAACCTATTGGGATGATGTTGGTGAAAGAAAACTTGTAGACCCAAAAAATTGTGGAGGAAATTATGGAAAATGTGAAGGTAATTCAAACCCACATCAAAGCATCTCAAAGTAGGCAGAAGAGCTATGCTGATAAACAAAGGAAGGATTTGGAATTTTAGGTAGGAGATCATGTTTTCTTGAAGGTATCTCCATGGAAGGGTGTTATACGTTTTGGTAATAAGGGAAAATTAAGTCCCAGGTACATCGTATCATTCGAGATTCTAGAACAAATTGGGGCTGTAGCTTACCATTTGGAAATGCCACCAAGTCTATCCAAAGTTCACGATGTGTTCCATGTGTCACTGTTGAGAAAATACATGTCTGACCCAACGCATGTACTCACCTATGAGGAATTAGAACTGGAACCTGATCTGTCTTATTGAGAAGAGCCTGTCAAGGTTCTTGATACAAGAGAACAAGTGCTGAGAAATCAGATGACTCGTCTGGTAAAATTTCTATGGAGAAACCATAAGATGGAAGAGGCAACGTGGGAACCCGAGGAACTTATGATGAAGAACCACCCAAGTCTTTTTATGCAGTAATACTCTAGAAATTTCAAGAATGAATTTATTTGAAGGAGTGGAGAATGTAACACCCCAAGATTCCACGGTATGCTTCTCTTTGAATAATACAATAGCGTGTTTTGTACACAACTTCGAGTTCTAACACACCACAACCAATCAAACTAGCAGTTATGAATAGTAATACCCAATTTTTGAAATTTTATAAATTTTATCTTTCAAAATGGTCTTCATTTTTGGATTTGTAATATCGAAATTATCTTACGGTGAATTTTTGGTATTTTTCTAAAAACTTTCAATTTTTGATGAATAGTGAAAAACATTGAGTTATAGTTTAAAACCAATTTTTTATTTAAATAATTATTTATTTTATTTAAATTTATTTTAGGTAAAAATAGATACATAATACCTATATAAGTTCAATGTAATTCATTGGAGTCAGTTTATAATAATTTTAGATATATAAAAATTTTATTGAACTTTTTAAAGTTTTTTACCCACCTCCTAGGAGCATTTGAAAATTTACATAAAACTTAATTTTACCACTTTTGTGAGTTGAATTTAAAAAATCTGAGAGAAATAGTTGATATTATTAAGTAAAATGTGGTTCAATAATATGAAAATAATTTTTGGTGAATAGTAAATTTTTACTTTTATTTACCACCGTTAAAAGTAAATATGGTAATTAAGGGTAAAAATGATATTATTATTACCCTAAAACATATATTAATTCTATTGGATAAGTATAATTCGACCAAAAACAATCTTAGGGATAAAATAAAAACCTCTTTGGTCCACTTGGATTAGATTAGGACATTTATTATTATTTTATTTAAAGAAGAGTTAAAAGAGTTAAATTCAAAGTTTAATAACTAAACCATTTTTAATATAGGGTTACACACAATATAAATTCGACTATAAATATTAATTAGAAAGATAAAAATATTTCCTACATAATGGTATTTATTCATAATTTTTAGACATTAAATAATTAAATTTATTTATGACATAATGATGATGCAGTAATTACCGTATTAATGAAAGATTAAAATAATTGATATTATAAATATCCAAATAAAACTAATTTGAGACTTTTAATAAATTAAACTAATTTTATAGGTTAATATGAAATGTTAGGGTTGATTAAATGTATTTATTTTGAAGTAATAAAGTTGTTAGGACTTTAAAAAAAATCAATTGTTAAATAATGTCAAAATTGACATAAATGAGTTTTTAAAACAAATACAATATTATTGGTTGATATAATAATCATAAAAATATAAGGTTCGGCCAAAAGACTTATATAATGATAGGTGTATCATTAATTAACCACTTGGGGTTTTCTTGGAAGTTTATAGTAAGTTTATTAACCACATAATATAAAAATACAAAGAGACATGGTAAATGTCAAACTATTTAACTAAGAGTTAAATCTAAAAGATAAGGTTAATATAGTGACGCAAACCTATATAAAACATATTTTTTGAAAGTTTTTAGACCCATACCCACCTTACCTTTTAATAATTCATTTTGGAGCTATTAGAAACCGAAAATGATTTTATTATAAAATAATATTTCTAGCTTTTCCTAAGGTGCCCCTCACCCCTCTTGTAAAAGGGCACTTCCCCCTCTCTCTAATTCACACCTTCAAAGCCATTTGGCTCAGACAACCCCTGACCGAATACCCTATCAAATGTACTAACTTCATCCTAGATGCCTTCCTTTAGTCATAAATCCAACCTATAGATCCCTTTTGATCAAATCAAAAGTAAGAACCCGAAGAAGAGGTAAATATCTCACCACCTCTTTCATGTTTTTTCTTCTTCCACTTCTTATTTCCTTGTTATTTCCATTATAAAATAATAACTCCAGTATCTTATATATATTTTGATATTATTATAAATATGTTACAACCATATTCATTATTCTATCCATCCTTTTAATGACATGTTACCATACGTGCGTACGTACGGCTTACCGTCTCCATGTCGTGGTGTAGTTGTTACTCAATACATTATTATTCGGATGGGTATAATAATGATGTATAAATGATGTAAATAATAAATATAACATGATAATTATTCTTTATATATGATATACCATCCAATTATATATGATTTTAATATCAAAAGAATTATATTGTCGCTCGTGCGTACGTACAGATTACCGCCTCCACGAACACGATAAGATTCATTCCCCATCGTATCCATTCATGACTAATTTTAATTAGATGATTAAAAATAATTTTTAAAGACTTAATATCATTCTGAATATTAATAAGATACATCCTATCCATAATAAACATTACTTATGTAACAAAGAATATAAAGGAAAACGAATCAATTAACACCCGGAACGACGATAATACTAAAATATTATTAACAAAGCAATATTAAAAGATCATATACGATTCTTGTATAATTTAATAAAAATTATTTTACCATTATACATGAGGTTAACCTACCCTCGACCAAGGAAAAGTACAAGGTAATGATTAATTTCACAATCTCTTTATTATCCAAGGTTGTTTTTACGTAAGTATCTACTGGGACCTCTTTATCATCCACATCCATGTTTCTTAAAAATGTATTTCAAAAAAATTTTACTATTTAATAAACAATGGGTTAAATTCATTTATACCCTTATTTGACCTTATATGTTTTTTAAATGAATCTTTCTGTCATTTTCCAAACAAGGTACTTTTTGACCTTTTCGACAAATTTAGGGTAAGAATGTTTTTTTAACTTATACAGAGGGTGCGACTATTTTCCACCGTTATAACATCATCGAAGCTTCTCTTACAAGATTATAAGAATATTTTCAAAATAAATGTTTTTTATAATTATATTACTTTTAAATTATTTCAAAATAGAAAGAGATATTTCACTAAAAAAAGTTTTTATTTTATCTATGTCAGCATCCTTTGATGGATTTTAAGATTCTTTGAAGTTGATTTATTATGATACAAAACTTCCATATTGTATTGAAATTTTTGTGATAATTTTGACTGTGGATGTGTTATTTTTACACCATTCATGGTTTATGGATAAAGTTTTGACATTTTGTATGTTAGTTTTTATAAGAATGTTTATGTTATGTTTAAACCTTTTCATATGAGGAATGCATTGGACTTAATAAGTGACGGGTGGTGCCCACTATAGCTCCTAGATACATCGGTAGGTCTCATGATACAAACTAGTGTCTTGGCATAAGGCCTTGAAAAAATCTTATTTGTAATCATGGAAAAATGCCTTGATTATGTGGTTATGAAGTCTGGCATTATGCATTCCATCATTATAAAAGTGGCTATTGATATTTCATGTGATTATTGGACTAGTATAACATCCATGCGAGTAAGTAAATGACATTATTTTGATTTATATTTTCCATATTATGATTAATTTTATGTTGAAAAGGCTTTTGTTTTAGTTTTATATATTGACTTAAATGTTTATACTTATTTATGAAAGTTTCCGCTATATTGTTATCCTTACTGAGAATCTGAGCTCACCTCTTTCTATGTTTTATTTTCCCCAGGATGCGAAGAAGTATATTATGACTGACCTATAGGGATAGTCTATGGGATCTCTGTGTTTTCTATGGAATCAATGTTGTTGTATTTTTCCATTTTATGATGTAATGTAAACCTTATGAATGTATCTAGTAATTCCAAGGCTACTAAACTAATCTGTCTTTCGAGACTTGATCTTTTGTGATCATGCCAATGATATGTAATAATGCACTGACTCTGGGATTTTGGGGTCGGGGCATTACATGACATGTGAAAACGGATAATGTGAAACCATTAGATTTTTTTAGTGATATGGTTAGGTTGTGATAGTGACTTGGCATCAGTTTTTGTGTGTGGTGATAGTGGATGTGATATGGGTGAGCTATTATGTGGTGTGGTTGTGTTAGTTTATAGTTATCCATGGAATGAATTGAAATGTTAAAACTGAATATCATGGGATGAAATTGATATATGGAATTTAGTTTAAATATATTTAGTGATATATGACATGGGTAAAATAATTAAGTGTGAGCCTAAATCTAATATGTGATAAATGAATTAGTAAATTTAATACTAATAAACCTATGTGGGCTTAAAATCAGAAATTCTAGGAAATGGGAGAACATATAATTTAAAGTGGAAGTTGAGTGGCTATGTGTGGTGTGATGAATTTAGTGGTGGCAGAAATTGTAACAAATTTTTTAATTGGAGTGGTGGTGTTGTGGAGGATTCTAGTGCAGTTAATATTGAACCATAGGTTGGGTGTTGTGTAATATCTATGAACCTTGTATTTTTATGTTATTTTACACGCACCCCACTCAAGTTGGATAACCTTACCAATGCAAAAATGTTTTGGATTCTGAGTGTTTTCCCCAAAATCTGGTTGGTGATGAATCAAATCAATGTATTACCCTCCCAATTCTCTTATTTCAGTATTAGTGATGATGACATGGGTTAGTGTTTGATCGTACCATGATTCACTATTTCATTTTCACCCTTACACCATTGTATTAAACTGAATTTGTATTGTAAATTCCAAATATAATAACAAAATGAATTTCATATTTGATTCAATTATTTTTTGTTTATCACTGTTAAAAAGGGAAATTTTACTTTTTTTGATAATTTTATTGAAGGTGGAGGTGATTTAGAGGACCCATGATGAAGTCCAAGAAAAATGGGCCAAACTGCGCAGGATCTAAGCACACTAGTGAATTAATACAGACATTTCTACTAGACCATGCATCCAAATGGTCTGAAATTTTGTGGTCCAGTCCGAAATTTAATATTATACATTTCATATCAAGGAACCCAATATAGAATCGGATTCTAAGGGGTTCATCCTCACTGATCTTTCCCAGACACCTAATTTTCACAAAGTTAAAAGTGGCATTCTATAATATGTCCATATCTCGAGATTTGATTGTCCAAATGATGCCAAACTTTCGTTAGTGATAGTCAGGAAGTGGGGATACAACCTTAAAGTTTTTTTCAAAAGGGATATTATACTTTCTAGTAGCCTAAAACCATCCTCCAAGTAGTTTATCAAAATCTAGGTGATCAAAACCATGTCCCATTTTGGATATAAAAAGGCACCATGGAAACCTCATTTGGGAGTTCTAACCAGAAGTTAATATCTTCTATTTTGGAGTCTTATAGGAGTATACTCCTCATCCTTCAAGTTATGTAGGCCCCTATCCTCATAGGGGTATCAATAATGAAGAAGGAGTTCCACCCGAGCTTCCTCCTCCTCCCAATGTTGAGCTAAACGGTGGGTGATCATTGCGATGGAGCTACACACTTGAAGAGGGAGTTATGGAACCTTATATTCTACTAGTTTTGTGTAATTTTTGTTTGAATTATTTCACTTATGTTTAATATTTATATAATTCTTCTCTAAATGAATTGATTTGGTTTAATTAAGTGAAACATTTCTCATTTCAATACTGATTGGGTTGAGATTCAAGTGGGAATCTTGGGTTATTCTGATTAGAAGACACAATCATACTATTTCTCTCACACATAAATGAGATTTTAGTATTAATTTATATAAATCACTCTATGATTTAGTTAAAAAACTTGACAACATGATTGTTGTGTTAAGGGGTGGTTCTTTGCGCATCATTTTGTGAGGAAAGAGGGGAACCGAGATCTTGGTCATCCCTCAACCAAAGAATTAAAAAAAACCCTAATAACTCATTAAGATCAAGAAACTCTTAAAGTTCTATATTAACTTATAAATTATCACTTATTTATCTCATATTTTTTAAAATCCACTTTGTCTTTCAACTTTACAACTCTTTACATTAAGTTACTTTCTTAAAACTGTTTACAAAATCACCCCCTTTTTTAGTACTTTTTATTAAAATCACATACTCTAAACCTATTAACGATCCTTGAGAGACAACCTAGGGTCTTACCTATAATAAAAAATCTTCTTTAAATCACTATTAATTTTACATGTCACAACAACATAGTCAGTGTTAAAGAATACCCAGTTGATGACAGAGGTTGATGTTGGAGATTATTTAGGTGGTGACATTGGTTGGTATTAGAGATTACCTAGAGAATATGGGGATGTGATATATGGTGGGAGTCATGTGTGGTAGGAGGAGGACATGAGGTTTATGTCCTTCACATTCCTGATACCCTACTTTCTTGGTTTTTTAGATGGTATTGTGATGCAATGATGACCGATGCTTGCACCAAATGTTAGACCTTATGGGAGGTTGGGATAGGTTGGGAGGCAACTCAAACCACATCTGAGGTTGATGGAAATGTGATTAGATATTCATGGAAGGAACTAGTTCACACGGTATTTTATTTTGGGGAATGAGAGTGAAAAATTAATGGTGAAGCAGTAGTGGGGTTCCCTTGTTTTATATTCTTTTGATACTATGTTACTACACTGGATGTGTTATTTGGTGAGCATGCCATGGTGAGGTTAGGATTGGTTAGTTGACCCATTTAGGTGCATATTGGTTCTACTATTTATTCACTAGTGTGTTAGTATGATATTTTTAAATGTGAATGAGAGACCTTGGGTATGATCCTACTCAGTATACATGTGAATATCACCCTATCTATATAAACCATTTTTTAGATTTTTAGGTTTCTAGGCGGATTTCGAGGACTAAGCTGGACATTATTAGTTTGGACGTTGGAGTTGCTTTTGAGTTGTTGTTGTAGGATTTTTCCTTTTGGTATTTATTTGGAGAAATTTTTGTGTATTTTTTGACATCATTCATGCATTATGAAATGATTTTGGTTTAATTTTATATTATCTGATGAAGTTTATTGATTTTTGATTTATCCTATCTATTGATCCTTATATTATTGAGGGAAATTCCTTCAATGTGTGAGATTTTTATACCCTTGATTCTATTCTCCACCCCAAGGCCTACTGAAGGCTGGAATCATGGGGGGGGGGTTATTATCTCTCTTCCTTCATTGCTGTCATATGAGGGATACCTTTAGAGGGAGGTGGTAATGACATCACATGTGACATTTATTTAAAATTTAGATTATAAGTGTTGTAAAACATGAAATTTTTGTGCAATTATAGCACCCCAAACCTAGTATCCTAGATCCATTTGTTTCTTTATTACATTGGCTTAAGATACAAGGAATTACACCCCGAGTGATCAAAGAGTTTAGTAGTCTTGGTAAACTAGATACATAATTGAAAATCACATTACATTTTAAAACATAAAATATACAAAGAATTTTATTTTATAATTACATTATTCACCTTAGTTTATCCTTGTATATCAATCAAAAAACAAATCCTAGTATCCTAGGGAAAATAAAACATAAGAAATGGGTGAGCTTAGATTCCCAGTAATGGTAAACATACAACAAAAGCTATGAATAAATAAGGCATAATAAATATATAAATGAAAATAACTAAAACACATTCCACTTAAATAATAATTTGAGCATAATATGTCATGAATAAATGATGATCAAATAATTCCATATAAATAATCACATGATCATGAAACATAACCATGGATATTATAAAAAATTTGGAATATCAATAAATGAATTTATAATGATGGAATATATAATGATGGATAGCTAAAACATAACATAGAGGACCTATGCCAAGACATATAATACCATCAAGGACTTATGACAAGACATTTATATAAATGGGTATGGACCCATTAAAAACCCAATCTAGTTTTTCATGATACCTACTAATGCATCGAGCATTTTATAGGGAGGTGAATCATGTTGCTGATGCGTTGTCAAAGAAGGCTTTTGCAGATTCATGTTCTTCATGGTCCTTTATGATCCTTGATTGTTGTTCGCATTTTGTTGAGGAGGATTCATGTGGCACTTTATATACTATATATTGTAATCCCCCTTGTGATGTTTTGACTGTTGTCTTTATTTTTATTAATAAATTTGTGTAGGAGTGGGGTTTCCTTTCTCCTGGACATTTTGGTCAATAAACATATCATAAACCATCCACAGTAATATGGTTAATGGTAATAAAATTGTACATCCTTAGTAAAACTTATCATAATCCATCCAAAGAAATAATAAGGATGATATTAATACAAAATATCCCCAGTGGATCATAAGTTCAATAGAGGGTTGATTCTTTTGATGAGTAGAGTTACCATAAAAAGATCATTAAAATCATTTTTTAAGAAAATAACCTTTTCAATTTGAAAATATTTTTAAAACTAAAAGTTCACAAAATATTTTGAAAACCCTTTTATTTGAAAATAACCTTTGAAAATTTTGTAAAATACTCTTTAAAACATTTATTGGTTATGATGGTAGAAAATTATGTTCACGTTGTCCACATTAAAATAAATATTCCTTTCACTTTTTTAGTAAAATCCAAATGGAAATTATTTTGAAAATGACATGAAGATTATTTTTAAAACATTTAATAAAAAGTAAAAATAGGTAAATATGTATTTAATAAATAATTTTGAAAAGGTTAAAAAAATTTGATATCTTTTTTAGAAAACATGGGTATTGATGAAAAATTATTTCTGACCAAAGAGATAAATAAAGTCGTATTTTCTTAAAAACATTTTCCTAATCATTTTAAGTACCAAAGAGAGGAAAAAATGGCACTATTTGAAGAACCTTTATGATGTTTGGTTTTAAATTTTTTTTTATTTGTTGACAACTAATATTTTGTAATTGTTTTTTGAAAAATAGGTGAATGTTTTTTATTGTTTGAACCCACTCATAAAGGAGGATAAATATTTTTTTCTTTAATAAAGGTGTAATCTAGACATAGGTTTTTAGACATAGGTTTTTGTATTGAGTATTACCAAACACATAATTTGTTAGAAAGATGAGTGTTAAGAGTTTTGTAAAGTTTCATATTAGACACACCATCGATCTAAGATTCATCGACATAAAGTTCTTGACTCATCAGACTTGATATTGGTTAGAAAGTCAAAAGTTCCTAAGAATTAAAGCCAAAATATTTTTGAATAGGTTTAATAAAGACAGTGATGTTAAGAGTTATAAAGTTCTTAAAATTTATAACCCTAAAACAGGAAGATGCTTTCCTGGTCACAGAGTTATCATAAATTATGAAAAATCTCATTATAATAGATTTTGAATAAATGTAGGAATTGTAAAGATTTTATCGGTTCTAGGAATCAAGACAAAGTTTGAATCAGATACAGATGCACTAGACACAAATATTTTTATAAGTCTAAATGAGTAATAGATGATGAGGTTTGAAGAATTTAAAAGTTTTAGAGTGGAGTTTCCATCAAAATGAGAATTCCATCATAATGAGAAATCCATCATAATGAGAATTCTATCATTATGAGGATTCCATTAGACTAAATATGAGGAGGAAATTAATTTATAATGACTATGAGGAGGAAATTCAATCAGACTGACTCTGAGAAAGAAAGTTAATTAGACTAACTCTGAGAAAGAAAGTTAATCAGACTGACTCTAAGGAGGAAATTAAACTAGACCAACTCTAATAAAGAAAGTTAATTAGATTGAATCTGAGGATGAAAGTAAAAAATACTAAATCCAATGAGGAAAGTCAATTTTGAATGACCTAAGGAAGTTTCATCGTAATGAGATGAGAAATTTATATCATAATGAGATGAGGAAGTTCCGTCATAATGAGATGAGGAAGTTAAATTTTACTGAAAAAAATTTAGGAAGTCTAAAAATAATGATTATGAAAAAGAATCAAGAAGATTCCATAAAATTTGTGAAGAGTTGAAGTGGTCAAACTTGATATTCAAATTTGTGTATATGTTAGAGTTTTTGAATTTTAATAAGTAGGAAATGTTTTTCAGTTCCCCAACTTTTCTATTCTGGGGTGACTATAAATATAAGCACAATACATTCATAATTTTAAATCTTTTTCATGTACGAAAAAGGAAGATCTCTACAAAGTTTGAGTCATAATTTGAGTCAGAGTTCATTCTGGAAAAATAACTCATTAGAAGGTTGAAAATTTTTTATTTTCTTTACCATACTGAGAAACATCATATTGAGTAGATCGGATTGAGGAAGATCAGACCGAGCAGTTGAGTAGAGTTTTAGAAATTTAGATTGTGAATGGGTTCACCATTCTAAGTCCATCATACTGAATTCATAAGAATGAGAGAATTGTACCTAGCCACATCAGAATAAGGATCCAGATAGAGCATTTGTGGATTAGTTTGAACAAAGTATTTATTATTATTTTTGACTCAATTTTTTATAAGAAATATTTATAAACTAACAAGAGTTATTATAATCATTTCTATCGAGATATAGAAGGTGTATAATGGGATTTGACACAAGTTTTATTCTCTTATTATTAATAGTTAATTTCTATAGACCAATAGGAGTGGCTATGACAAGGATGTAGGTTCTCACACTAAGGTCGAACCTTGTAAATATTTTGTTATTTACTTGCTTTTATACCTTTTCATGCATGAGTATTTACTAAAATATGATAAGGAAATGAAATTTAATAGGTTATAGGGGTTAATATTCTAAAAGTCTTGAAACTTATAAAAAGTGAACAACTAATTCAACCCCCCCATCTCAGTTGTTTTTTGATCCTTTGGAACTTCAATTGGTATTAGATCAAGGTTCTCTTGTTGAATCCTTATCATGGATAATATCAATTATATCAATATTAGAGGGATTCCTACATTTAATGGAAAAAATATTTATGGATGAAAAAATAGGATGATTCCTTATCTCCTATCTCTTGTCTTGGAAGTTGTCTATGCTGCTACAAGTGGGTTTCCACCTATTGAGAAGGATTCCCTGATGAATTTTGATAATAATAGAAATATCAAAGTTGATGGAAAATCTAGAAATTTTATCCTTATGTCCTTATTAGAAAATGTTTATATAAAGGTGATGGGTCTCAAAACTTCAAAGAGTATGTGGGAAAAATTGGACATTATTTTCAAAGGGAATACTAAAGTGAAGGAAGAAAAGATACAAATCTGGAATAGTAAGTACGAAGAAATAAGAATGATAGATGAAGAAACTATTTATTAATACTTCACCATAGTAAATGAAATTGTTTTCAATATCAATGGATTCAGAGATGTCTTAAAAGATTCTAAAATTATTAAGAAACATATGAGAAACTTTCCAGATAGTTTTGATTCTAAAATTTCCTCTTTAGAATATAAATATGATTTATCTCTTGATGAATTGCATAAATTTATTATTTCTTATGAAATAAGGAAATCTTCAATGTTCATAAAGAAGATGAAATATGAAATGGATTTTGAATACTTAGTAAAAATGAAAACACAAGATATTGAAGATCTTGATCCTTATGACTTCGATGATAAAAAGGATAATGATTTGAATTAAAAAATCATGTATCTTATATCTAAGAACTATCTAAGAGGAAGAGGAAGGTATGGAGGTAAACTCCCTCTTAATTGTTTTGAGTGCGGTGAAATCAAACAATTTTCTATGAATTTCCTTAGAAAAAATTAGAGAATATCAAGATTATTCTAATGAAAAACCTTGATGGAATAAGTGGAACAAAAGTTCTAAATAAGAAAAGTCATCCAAAAAATATATGAAGAAGTTCACTATAGAAAAATGTAGTATGCTCGGTAAGAAATCTAAATTAGACTCAACTGAAAACAATTATTTAGAAGACTAAAGTTCATAAAAATTTAGAACCTTCATTTAAAAAGTTGAGAAAATAAAATATTCCTTATATAGTGAAGAAGGTAGTGAAGAATCATATAAAGAGTATTAAATAAAACTAGAACTTGTTGCATATCTTGAGAAAAAATAGAACTATCAAGAAAGAAATTTGAGTAATGAAGAAAGGTTGTGAAAAAATTTTTGAAGGAAGAAAATATGTCATCAAGAAGGAGGAATAATACATTCAGGATATCTTAAGTTACAAATTAAGAGTTGATGAAGAGGGAAATATGGTTGAATATCTCAATAAGAAGATGGAATCTAAGGAATAAGAAGTTAACAAGTTTCAATAAAAACTTCTTGAGTTTTAAAATACCTTAAGGAATATTAATGAAAATTTCAACAATTCTTTGGAAGTAAAATACGAGACTTCTAAAGTTGATGATAAAGCTCAAATCAATAATCAGGTGAAATCCTCACCCTTTACAAATAAATTTTCATCTGATTTTTCTAACATTTCACGTGATAAGAAAAGTGTTGGGAAATTTTGGGTGAAAAAATGATGTGATAAACCTATCACATATTCAAATGTTGAAAACTCACTAAGAAGGATAGGTTGTCTATTCATAGAGTATGTTAGAACAGAAAGAAGTTTTCAAACTCAATAAAGTTTCTATAGAGAAATATCTTACTTCAATATAAAACCAAGATTTGATGTTTTTTTGGTGTTGTGGAATATATGGGAATAGGGATTATAATTTTTGGAATAATTTATCTCTTCTATGAAGTAGGATTGAACATAAATAAATAAATGGTGAAATATGAAAGAGTAACTTTCCTAACACACATGAAGTTAGAAAAGAAAACTTTTAAGATGTAAGAAACTTTCCAAAAAAAAATCAATTTGAATGTCTTGAAGAAGTTTTTAGAAGATGTGATCAGCTTGGTCACCATGATGAATAATGTATGACACTCCTTTTGGAATAAGTTTCTTATGTCATAAAAGAAAAAGAATATGGAAATAATAAAGTCGAGGAAAGAGATTTTTTTTGTTGAGATAGCTTTAAAATCAAGTAAAAAGAACAAACCATGGATACTTGATAGTGGTTATTAATCACACATGACAAGTGGTTTGAAAATCTTTAAACATTTTGAAAATCATTATGGTGGTGCTATTACATTTGGGAACGATAGTTCTTTAAAAATCAAATGAATAAGAATGGTTGAGATTGAAGTAGAAAAGTTTAAATCTAAGGAAGATTTATTTTTTATGGAATAAAACATAAATTACTTAGTGTGAGTCAAATTTTTTATAGTGGAAAATAAGTGATCTTCTTAAAATATTCTCGTGTTATAAAAAGTGTGAAATTTGGAAAAGTTATTACAAAAGGATAAAGAACTAGTGGGGAGATCCCACTAAGAAAAGGATTCGCTCGCTCCCGCACTCCCCTTCCTCTTGAAAAGGTCTAGACAGTGATGGCCGTCTGTCCAGTCGCTCTCTTCTCGGTGGGGGAGGGACCCCCTCTACCTTCTAAGGGGTCTCATTTGCGTTTCTTCTCCCCATTCTCCAACCCTATGTATTTTCCCCTTTTCCTCCGATATCTCTCTACCCTAAAGTCCCGGTTTTGTTCCATGGATACCCGAAACACTTGATTTAATCTCCAAAGTTCATAGAGACATTATCACTACTTGATATGATGCTGATTTCCCACTTAAAAATATAGATCACTTTGGTGGATTAGTTTGAAAGGTTCGTTTTTGATGCTTAGAATATTCAAAACCGAGCAACATTCAGGCTTCTAGATAATAGGTATATTATGGTTCATTTTTATTCATAGATTGTGTTGATCACTACCTAGTCCAAAGCCCCCCGAGTCTACAACGAATATCATTTCTTCCTCTTCTGGTGGTTATATGATTTTCACATGAAGCATGACTCTCCTCTTATGGTGATTTGGGTTCATCTACTAGATATTCTCCTTATGTTTCAGAATATATCAATAATTCTAGTGGTAGGTAATTTAATTGGGCCTTTTATTTTCTCAGATGAAAGAACCAGTGAAATTTTACATCCTATTTTCCTCGCATTTGTGTTGAAGTTGATGTTTCAAGGAAGTCCATTGATTTTGTTTGGATTGAAGTAGGAGAAGAGTTTCATTATAAACATCAAATTATTTTTGAATGGTGGGTCGATTCCTATTCTAAATGTAAGAGGTTGGGTCACTGGCCGTCACTGTGTCATTGAGGGTCTGATCGGATGAGGGTCGTTGTCCTATAATCAGGCCCTGGTGAGTCCACATACGACGTCCTGATGGTTCAAGTCTAGGTGGATGATTCAAGGGACCACTATTTTAGGGTTCCACATTACAAACCTATGAAGGTACCTACTCAGCCGAGATGTGTTGAAGCTTATGAAAAGGTTTGCCTTCTGACCTTGAACCCATCATTTGCAGATGTTTTTAATAGACTGCATCATGATCTGGCTAGGAAGAAATTAGAGGGGAAAACCCTACTTGGTTTGGGATATATTGAAGGGATGCTAGTTTATAATGATAAACCTTCACTAACAGTGTTGGGGAGCTATAGAAATGATGAAAAAATGTTTAAGAAGTGGTTGGAGAGTAATGGTAGTAGATCCACATCTTATGGAGAAGCTGTGTATTCTGATAGTACAGCTACTCAATCCCATCATCCTTCTGAGGGTAACCCATCTACATGTACTAAAGGGCCGAATGTTTAGGAATTTACCCAGGGGGATGGACTGAATCCAATGAGTAGACTTGGTTCTTTAAAAATCATTTCCACCATTGAAATTGGGAATTAGTTTGATGGATTGGATGAAGACTCTGCTTATGAAACTTGGTCCTCTATGTCTAAGGAAATGGAACTGGCAGAGGATTATATTTTGATTCTCTTCAAATAAAGGTAAGAATACTATTATAGATGTTGATGGGTTTATCCAGAATATGCATAATCCACAGAGATGGAAGGATTACTCTAATTTAACTAGTTCTCCAGTTAGATGATCCTAAAGTAAAGGTAGGCCCCCTCAAAAGGGGTTGACTA
The DNA here is from genome assembly GCA_963277665.1 of Viscum album. Classification (NCBI taxonomy): domain Eukaryota; kingdom Viridiplantae; phylum Streptophyta; class Magnoliopsida; order Santalales; family Viscaceae; genus Viscum; species Viscum album. The sequence goes on along the minus strand of OY728161.1, from coordinate 2,115,814,160 downwards.
ATGTAGGAGACTCTCCTAAAAGCAAGTCCAAGGGTCTTGCAACACATGAGATGGCAGCCTCCCCTTGTGAGAAGACTATTGAATCTCAGATTTTGGAATCTCCTGTCATTGACCTAGCGAATGATAATATGGAGGATGTGGAGCTCCTCATGCACTCTAATGAAGAAATTCTCGAAGAGTATTTCTTGATCAATATCATAGAGGAGGATTCCCATAAAATGTATGAAATACCGGTGCAGGTTGATATGAGTGACAAACAAGGATCCTGGATTGATAAACAGAATCCGATTTTGAACTGAGGCTTCAATGAGGGTAAAACCATTCTAGAGGAACATGTGAAAACTTGGGATAATATGGCTATTTTCTTCAAGGATATCATTAATGACAACCCATACACGACATTCACCTCCATTGAATGAAAAGTTTTCAAGGTAAAAAACTCAAACTTATTCAAATTTATTTGGAATGGAGTGATGATTTCATATGAGGTTTGATTCTTATGTACCTGGAAATTTGACGGTTTCCCACTTTTCCATAAAAGTGCTTTGAAATAAAAAACAACGAGTTATGGTTATAAAGAACTAGTGAGAATATCTTTTATATTGGAGAACTTAGAAACTCATGTTATCTAAGTGTTGAAGATGAGAATAAGTTATGGCACCAAAGAATTTACCACCTTGGGAAGAATAGTATGAACAAACTCTCTAAATTTGATGTTGTATGAAATTTTCCAAAATTGAAAATAAGAGAATAAGATGTTTTTGTAACTTTTTAGAAAGGGAAGATGACTAATAAAAGACATAGGAAATTTTATATTCATTCTACCAGACCTCTTGAACTTATTCATTTTGATTTATGTGGGCTAATGAGACATAAATAAACAAAAGGATATTTATACTTTATCACTTTTATTGATGATTTCACTTGGATGAAAAACATCATGTTTATGAAAAACAAGTCATAGTCTATGGAAATGTTTAGGTTTTTCAAAAAAGAAATTGAGAAAGAAATGGGGGTCTATATAAAGAAGTTGAGAACATATAATGGAACCGAATTCATAAGCAATACCTTTGAAACTTATCTGAGAAAGCAGAGTATCAAACATTAGTATAATTCTCCCTACAATCTATAATAAAATGAAGTAACAGAAAGAAATGATAGAAGTTTTGTAGAAATGAGAAGATGCATGTTAGTATAATACAAAATTTAAAAGTTCTACTAGAGATAATATGTTAGTACTACTGTACATATTCAGAACAGATGTTTGATGATATTTTAACCCAACATGACTTCTTATGAAATGTGTTATAACAAAGAACCTTCATTGAATTACTTCAAAGTTTTGTAAGTACATGTTTACTTAAAATAAAAAATCTGGATCTAGAAAAGTTTGATGAGAAAGATGAGGATGGAAATTTTATGGGTTATTCACCCAATAGAAGACGTTACAAATGTTGTAAAAAACATTTTAAAAAGATAGTGGACTCATATGATGTGAAAGTTATTGAGAATCCAACTTCTTTAACAAAACTTTCTAGAATCGTTGAGGAATAAAAACTAAAAGTTTCCAATGAAAATGAAAGTGAGTAGAGATTCAGATGAATCATGTGATGAGTTAAGTGATGAAGGAAGAGGAAATATGAAATTTATTACTTTACAAAAACATTTTGAGAGCAAAAATATTATTGGGAGTCATAAGGCTCTAGTTCAGTCTAGAAGGAAGCTAATATTAGAAAATGAAACTTCACTAATTTCAAAAGTTAAACCATAATCATTTTCAGAAGCTATTCTACCCAAATAATGGGTGAATTATATAAATTAAGAGTTAGATCAAATTGATAAAAATGAAACATGGGAACTTGTTCCACATCTGAAAGGTAAAAATGTCATTGGACCAAAGTGGGGTTATAGAAACAAGTTTAATGAACATGGAGAAGTTTCAAGAGACAAAGTCAATATTTCTTATAAAGTATATGCACAAGTGTAAGGTATGGATTTTGATGAAACCTTTCCACCCTTTACATGGTTATAAAATATTAGAATGTTTCTAGTAGTGAATTCTCACCATAATTACAAATTATATCATATGGATGTAAAGTCAGAATTTCTTAATGGAGAAATTGAAGAAGTTTACATTGAACAACCTTGTGGGTTTCTACTTTATAATGATGAAAAAAAGTTTTTAAGTTGAATAAATATTTTTATGGTCTGAAACAAGATCCACATTCATGGAATTCTAAGATTGATTTTTTTTGGAATGCAGAATTTTTTGAAGGAAACGTTTATAGAAACTTATATGTAAAAGATGTTGACTCCATAACTATAATTTTAATTGTTTATCTCGATGATATATATTTTTTTATGTGGATAGAGAATATGTTGATAAAAAAATTCTGAAGAAATGAAAAGGAAATTTGAGATTTAAATGTTAGGATAATTAACATTTTTACTTGGTTTACAAGTTCAAAAAAAAAAAGAAAAATTCTTTTTCCTATCTCAAGAAGATTATGTTGGGGAATTGTTATAAAACTTTGGAATGGAATAATCCAAGGAGGTTTATACTCTTATATTAGTAGGAATGAAGTTGAGGAAAGATGATTCTAGAAAAAATGTAAATCAGAAATACTTTCAGAAGATGATAGAAAGTATACTTTACCTTATAGACTCATGGCCTAATATTTTTTATGGTGTGACTTTGTGTGCCAGGTATCAAAGTAATTTGAAAGAATAAAATATATTTTAATTAAAGAGAATTGTGAGATATGTAAAAGGAACAAATTCACATGGGTTTTTCTACAAAAGAAATTGTGAGATGAAGTTTCATGGTTATACTGATGCCAATTGGGTATGTGATTGTAATGATAGAAAATAAACCTCAGGAAGAACATGTTTCTTGGGTGAATATTGTGTAAGATGGCATAGTAAAAAATAAAGATCAGTAACTTTGAGCATAGTAGAATCAGAATATGATGCAGCTACTCAATCTTGTACTTAGTTGTTGTGGATTAATGTTTAATTGGAATATTTGAAAGTAAAATTTTCTAAACCATTGAAGATACTTTGTGATAATCAGAGTGAAATTGATCTTTCTAAAAATCCTATCCAACAATAAATATAAAAACACATAGATATAAAGTTTCATTTTATAAAAGAAAAATTTTCTATTGGAGATTGTTTTTCTGAAATATATCACAATAACGTATCAAATTGCTGATTTCTTCATAAAGGCAATGCCAAAATAAAGGTTTGTTGAGTTGGGGATACAAATTTATGTTCAACATCCTCCAATGAATTCCTAAATCTCATAAGGAGGTTCCCTAATGTTCTTTTTATTATGTTAAAAAAGGGAGACAGAAAGTATGTAACCTCTTATTACTGTTTTCAGGTATTCCTAAACCCCTCTTTTATTCATTATCTGGTTGGGTTTTATTTGTGGTTGTTCTAAGTGAAAACTTTAGAAATTTTTAAAGTTATGGGGATATGCATGGTTGGTGCATGATTTTACCAAACTATGAACCATACTAGAGAAAACCATGAAACCCAAGGCAATGGTATTTTTCATGGTTGGCACATGATTTGAAAAACCATGCACCCACTTAGTAGTAACCATGCACCTATAAATAAAGGGAACACGGCTTGGGAACATGGTTTGTCCAAATTGTGTGGATCTGACCAGATAACCATGTGTATAGGATTTTTTAATCCATTTTTTAAGTTTTAAAATCCATAAACCATGATTTAGGTCTCTAACAGACCTATATGACCTAAACCAATTTATCCTTCAAAGATATATCCCAAGAGTAGTTTTTGGCCCCTCGACACCCTCCTAGAAGTGGATCAAAGCTTGGAGAATAGAAGTTGATCCTATCCCAGTTAGTTTCCTCTTCTTGATCTCTATCTCCCACTCTATCTCATTCCTCCCCAGGGTTTCTTATTTCTCCTTGTTGATCGGAGGATCTGATACCCTCTGTTTTGGATCTTGGATCTAAGTTCGATTCTCAGATTCCATCGTTATTATTCTCCATTTGAAAACCCTGATTAGGGTTTGGAGTTTTGTGATCCAGTGATCTATGGTAGGTGTTTCCATTTTTATTGACCAATTTAATTAACCCTAAGTTACTTTATCTGATTAAATTTATTTCAATTGAATATGTGGGATTTGATTCTTATAAAATTGAATTATTGAAATCCCAACTCCATTAAATTGGGGGACTTTTTTTTGGAAATTGGATCTTAGCTTGAAATTGAGAAAAACCACCAATTAAATTGAATTGGTGTGTAATTAACCCTAAGTTTCCTCTTGAACAGTGTTGAGGGAGGCATGTCTATAATCATATTTTCATGTAACCTTGAGTTTGTGGAGTCCTATATCCTGAAACTATCATACCTATTTAGGCATATGACCATGTTTCTCTCTTGTTTGTATTTGAAATGAATATATGCCATTATTGTAAACTGTTTTACAAGCCTTATGATTTATATAAATTTTTTTATATAAAATATCTAATTAATACATTTGTTTAAAGTATTTCCATCATTTGAAATGTAAGACATGATTTGTTTATATAAGATTTTTAAATTACAAACTTGTTTATTTAAAATTGAAATCTCTTTATTTGGTTAATTAAATGTTGGCATCTATTATGGAATCTTTGGTGAGACCCTACTTGGATTTTAGATCACACCCTACCTGTGCCTTTGGGTGTTTCTAGATTTTATCCTTCCAAGTTTGAGCAGGGGTAAAGCACCACTTGGAGGTGGTTATAGTTGTTGATTATTGGACTTGGAGAGTTGCGTCCATTGGGACTTGGGTTGTTTAATTTTCTATTTTTTGGTACATTTTATGTATTACTTTGTGTTGTTTATACCTATTTGACTTCTAGTACACTTCTTTCTATGTATTTTCCTTTTGTATGCATACTGACTTGTTTTCTTACTTCCATAATGTTTGTGGGAAAACCATTCCCACATTCATTTTGTATGATGCCAGATGCTAGTTTCCAAACCATGGGTATTGGGAATACCCTTAAGGCCATGTCAGGATCAGTTCAGGTGTTGGTTTATATAGCATCCCACCTTTTTATAACATAAAATTTCATTACATTACACATAACTGAGGATCTTTAAGGTCTAGTGTCTTGGAAACCAGGAACATAATACATGAAAACAACATAAAGCATTCTTATTAAACACTTGAAAGTATTCTACTTAAGTTCATCCTAGGTTCATTACCGCATCTCATAACCTGGGGACATACATCACAAGAAAGGGTGAGCAGAAGGCCCAGTAAGGGAAACAAGAGGAACATTTTACATGTGAACTTGATATACTTCAATAAGGACATGAAAAGAACTTTAAGGCATGAGAAAGAAATCATGAGTCATTTCATAATAAAAATAAAATTTTTCATAACTTGAAAATGTGGCTACATCATTTAACATAGACAATAATGAACATATCACCAAGGTCCATCCCCAAGGTGTCATTTGAAAATTACCAAGGTTATTCACCAAGGTATCGTGAAAATTGTAATCTCTAGTGGTTACATCATTACCTAATGCATTGGAGCGCTATCAGGGCGCACCCTTAAATTTGACTTTATTATCATGTGAGACACATATATCATCATCAAACATTTCATAAATAACCCATATAGAATAAAATAAATGGGTTTCATTTCATAATCATAACGTTTTAAAAACTGCTTTAAAGACATGATCTTTACGTCACTTTAAACCCACGAAAAGGGAAAGCAGGTCTCATGTATGTAAATACCAGAATTTAAAATGGAACATTTTGATATATATGTGAATACCCTTGTAGAAATAAGATCTTTGAGTATTCACTTTATAACATAAAATAATTTTGAGAAAAGAGAGAGGCATTTTGAGATGAAAATTCTATAGCATAACGACTATGTTACAAGGTTTTAGAAAACATTGAAAAGAGAGGGGACATGGGTCACCCACTCATAAATGATCCATAAAATATTAGGGGGACAGAATATAAGGGATTTAAGAACATGGTAATGAAATTTGAAAGATATACCATATGAAATGAAAAACATGGAAGTGAGACAAAACAAGATTTCTCTTATGAAAATTCGGCAGCCTAACGGCGTCACTTAACTTCAATAAAAAATGATTTGACAAGATAAAATAGGGTCTCTCATCAAATGATCATAAGAGATTAGTATTATAGATATGGAGATCATACCACAACATAATAAAAAGTAACTTGAAAGATTTGACATGAAAATCGAACTTGAAAAATGAGAAGGGTGAAAGAATCACTTAAAAATTCGGCAGCCTAACGGCGTCACTTAAACTTTCATAAAAATAAATGATGAGAGTAAGAGGGGATATCTAATAATATAAACATGAAAGGGAAGTAAGAGGAATATAAAAGAACATCCTCTCACATAATAACATGGAGCATAAAAGGAATGACATAAAAGAGATTACATGAAAAGAAGGAAAGAGGTCGGATCCCTTACCTTAAAACGTGACTCTTGAAACTCAAAGTTTTGGACCTTGAGGGCTTGGGGCCACCTTGGGAGGACTCCTTGGAAGGTAAGGAGACCAGAACTTCGTTGGGGGAGAGTTGGGAGTAAAAACTAAAGGAGGAAAGGGTGGGTATTTATAGGGAAAGTGAGGGGACAAGGCATTAATGGCCAAGGGACACCTCATTAGTGGTTTTGGAAAAACCATGGGCTTGCCCATGGTATTTGCCCATGGTATTGGCCACTTGGGACACCTCATACCTTATCTTACTATTCATAATTCGACCATATTGAATATATACTTAATACATCATTTAATGATGTCATTAAACACCCGTAACTTAAAAACTATATTTTCACTATTCATCGAAAATTCAACTTTCTCAGAATAATCCCAAAATTTCACCTTAACCAAATATCAATGCTCTGATTTCAAAAATGAAATCCATTTTGTAATAATAATTTTCTAAATATTTTTAATTTAATTTTTAAATAAAAACACTATTCATCGAAAATTCATTTTTTTCAGAAAAATCCCCAAAAATTACCTTAACATAATATTGATGCTCTGAGTTCAAAAATAAAGTCCTTTTTATAAAAATAATTTTATAATTATTTTTAATTAAATTTTTAATTAAAAAACACTATTCATCCAAAAAAACTAATACCTGACTAATAATTTATGAAACCGTTATTTACCCATTTTATTGAATCACATTACTTAATCTAGGTGTCTAAATTATATTAAAACTTTCTTTGAGTGAAATTACTAATCCATTTGGTCACATTACTAATCCTAAGCGTAAAATCACTATTCATAATTTACTATTCATAAAAAATTAAGTTGATCTTATTAGACTCCAAATTCCTTACTGAACACTTTCGTAGAAGACCATTTTTTGAAAATCATTACACATCATTAATTATTTAGGGTTTAAATAAATGTTTTAAAATATCCCTTTTTCAAAAATTCATCAATAAAATATATCCTAAAATTATCCGGACAAAAGAAATTCCACAAACATCACTAAAGGAAGATATCTCAATTTATTCACCCGAAAGGATTACACAAGGAAGCTAGGGTCTCGTCACATAGCCCCTTATAACACCGTCATAAGACCTAAGTGTAAGGTGTGCTATGGTGAGAGAATCTAAGAGAGGATCAGATAACATTGCCCTAGTAGTAATCTCTACTAACTTTAACTTCTCCCGTAGGCATTTCCGTTCAAGCTTGACATGCTGGAGTTCGGCTTGCGCTTGGTCCAAAGCGAAGCCCACAGATGCTACCTCCTTCCCAAGCTCTGATAAGTGGGATTCATAAGGGTCGAGTCTACTGGATAAAGCCATCGACTCCTCTTTCTGCATTAACCATTAACATCTTATTAAATCATTAAGAGTAAGTTAATATACTACTCAAAAAAGATTGGGTCGTTACATTCTTCCCCCCTTAAGAAAATTCGTCCCCGAAATTTATACTTGAGGCCTAGTCGAAAAGGTGAGGGTACTTTTGTTTCATTGTTTCCTTAGGCTCCCAAGTCGCTTCTTCATATTTATGATTCCTCCACAACACTTTCACAAGGTGGGTAGTCTTGTTTCGTAGGACCTTGTCTCTACGGTCCAAGATCTCCACTGGCTGCTCCTCATAAGAGAGTTCATTTTCCAGTTGTACCACCTCTGGGTTCAGTACATGTGAAGGGTCGAGTATGTACTTCCTCAAGAGAGATACATGGAAGACATCATGAACTTGAGCTAGGTTCGGTGGAAGTTCTAGACGATAGGCCACTGCTCCTATACGATCAAGGATTTCATAGGGGCCAATGTACCTAGGGCTGAGCTTCCCTTTCTTCCCAAACCGCATGACTCTCTTCCATGGAGAAATTCGAAGGAAGACTTTGTCACCAACACCAAACTCCAAGTCCCTTCGACGATTGTCAGCATAGCTCTTCTGCCGACTCTGAGCAACCTTTATGTGTTGTTGGATGGCATGAACCTGTTCTGTCATTTCTTGTACAAGATCAGGCCCAAGAAGCTTTCTCTCACCAGTTTCATCCCAACAAGTAGGAGTTCTACATCGCTTTCCATACAGAGCTTCATAGGGTGCCATCTGAATACTCGAATGGAAGCCGTTGTTATAGGAGAACTCAACTAATGGGAGGTGTTGATCCCATCCACCTTTAAATTCCATTGAGCATAATCTCAGCATGTCTTCGAGTGTCTGAATAGTCCTTTCAGATTGGCCATCAGTTTGAGGATGATAGGCCGTACTAAAATTCAATTCAGTATTCAGAGCATGTTGAAGACTTTTCGAGAATTTTGATGTGGATCTTGGGTCACGATCAGATACGATGGATAGTGGTACCCCATGAAGCCTTACCACTTCCTTCACGTATATCTTGGCAAGCTGATCCAGAGAGAAATCTTCCCGAATAGAGATAAAATGGGCTGTCTTGGTGAGACGGTCCACAATAACCCATATCGCATTGTTTCCTTTGGATGTTTTCGGGAGACCAGTTACAAAGTCCATAGTGATATTATCCCACTTCCATACTGGTATGGGTAGCGGTTGTAATACCCCCTTAGGAAGTTGTCATTCTCCCTTTACTTGCTGACACACCAGGCACATTGTAGTGAAATCTGCAATCTCCCTCTTCATGTTATCCCACCAATAATGATCACGAAAGTCTCTATACATATTAGTGCTTCCCGGATGTATAGAGAAAGTAGAGCTATGAGCTTCATCCATCAGTTCTTTCTTTATCTCTGGAATAGATGGAACACATAGTCTTGTACGAAATTTCAGTACACCTTCTTGATCAATATTGAAATCAGAGAACTTCCCATCTTTTACAGCCTCCAACTTCTCCTGCAGCAAAGGATCTTCTTTTTGAGCCTTCTTGATCTTCTCTAGTAATGAAGGTTGAGAAATCATTTGGGATAGGGTTGATGATGTCCCTTTCCTTATAATTCCCATGTCCAATTTTACTAGATCTTTAATCAAGGGATCCCCTAGGATCCTCATTGTTGCCAGAACAACAGGATCTTTCCTGCTTAACGCATTCGCGACTTTGTTTTCTCTTCCAGTGTGATAATGAATTGAACAGTCATAGTCTTTAATAAGCTCCAACCATCTCCTTTGTCTCATGTTCAATTCTTTCTGTGTGAAAATATACTTTAGACTTTGGTGATCAGTGTATATATCATATTTCTCCCCATAAAGATAGTGCCTCCATATCTTTAGAGAAAAAACAACTGCCGCCAGCTCTAGATCATGCGTAGGATAATTCTGCTCATGAATCTTCAACTGTCGAGATGCATAAGCAATTACCTTGTCATTTTGCATGAGGACGCACCCAAGACCTTTCAGAGATGCATCGCTAAAAATAACGAATCCTTCTCCGATAGAGGGTAGTGTTAACACAGGTGCAGTAACCAATCTCTTCTTCAGCTCTTGGAAACTTTCCTCAAATTCCTTTGTCCAGATGAACTTAACCCCTTTTCGAGTCAACTTGGTTAGTGGATTAGAAAGCCGTGAAAAGTTTTTCACAAACCTCCTATAATATCCCACTAAACCAAGGAAACTACGAATCTCAGTTACTGTTGTGGGTTGAGGCCACTCCTCCACAACCATTGTCTTTGCAGGGTCAACCGAGATTCCTTCATTGGTTACGATGTGCCCCAAGAAATCCACTTGTTGTAACCAAAACTCACACTTGCTGAACTTCCCAAAGAGCCTCTCCTTCCGTAGAGTTTTCAAAATAACCCTCAGATGATCTTCATGCTCCTCACGACTTTTTGAATATATCAAAATATCATCAATAAAAACTACCACAAACTTATCAAGGTATTCCTTAAAGACTCTATTCATCAAATCCATGAAAATAGCAGGAGCATTAGTCAAGCCGAAAGGCATAACAGTAAACTCATAATGCCCATATCTTGATCGGAAGGCAGTCTTTGGAATATCTTCCTTCTTCACCCTCAGTTGATGATAACCAGATCGAAGGTCAATCTTAGAGAAGAATTGAGCCCTGCAAAGTTGGTCAAATAAATCATCAATTCTTGGAAGAGGATATCTATTCTTCACTGTGATCCCGTTCAGTTCTCTATAATCAATGCATAGCCGCATTGATCCGTCCTTCTTCTTCACAAAGAGAACTGGTGCTCCCCAAGGAGACACACTCGGTCGGATAAACCCCTTCTCCAACAAGTCTTGGAGTTGTTTCTTTAACTCTTCTAGCTCCACATTTTCCATTCTATACGGAGTCTTTGATATCGGTTGAGACCCAGGTATGAGTTCAATGGAGAACTCTACCTCTCTTTCTGGGGGAGGTCCAGGTAACTCCTCAGGAAATACATCCATGTATTCCTGAATAATCGGAACATCTTATATTTGTATGCTCCCTTTTCCTTCTTCATCATCACCGATTAACTCCATAAAGAAAGATATAGGAGGTGCTTCTAGATAGGGATCAGTTCGGGATATCTCTCCTCGGAAGTTAACTGTAGGTTGTTCATTCAAGACTACTGAGATTTCCTTACTTCTGCATTTGATCTTAGCATTATACTTTGAGAGCCAGTCCATCCCTAGTATAACGTCGAATTCCAACATGGGAATGACTAATAGATTTGCGATAATATTGTGCTCACTAAAGTAAACACTAGAGTCTCTAAACACTGTTGATGCATGGATAATCCCACTTGGAGTCTTGACTGACAACTCTACCTCAAGCAATTTGGGGATTGATTCTATATTCTTTGCAAACTTGGAAGAAATAAAGGAATGTGTAGAACCAGAATCAAATAAAGTACTTGATAGTTTTGAGAGGACGATAAGAGTACCTTCTACCACATCGTTCGGAACTTCAACTTCAGTTGTTGTGATAGCGAAAGCACGACCTTGCTCCCTTGGCCTCTGCTGAGGTTGATGGTGATTCCCCTCCACCGCCCTAGGATTTGGAAATTGATTAGCAAAGTGCCCAAGCTGTCCACACTTGAAGCATGTGACTTCGGGTAGGGCCAGAACCATCTTTCCTCTATCGTTAGTGTTGGGAAGTTGAGGCTTCACATAACTACGACAAATTCGAGAAATATGACCTTCTTTTCCACACCTATAGCACTTACCACTTCCAATCAATCAGTTCCCCGAATGCTTCTTCCCACATTTATTGCATGTGGCATGTTGCATATGCTTTCCACCTCTTTTCTGATCAAAACTTCTTCCCAGGCTTGGTTCTAGAGTTCTCTTCTTCTCAATAGATTTGTGAGACCACTGTGTCTCCCCAAGCTCTAGTTCAACTTTCATAGCACTTCGAACAATTTCTTCATAGCTATCATAGTCCCTGTTGGATAGATTCTTCCGTAGATGATGTCGTAGTCCACCAAAGAATCTATCAACCTTCCCATTAGGGTCCATGACGAAGCTTGAGGTATAACGGGAAAGCCTTGTGAAGTTCATCTCGTAGGTTCCAACTAATTCATTCTCCTTTTGCTTCAGCTCGAGAAATTCTTTCTCCATTCTCGTTCTCATCGAACGAGGGAAATACTTATTTAAGAATATTCCTCGGAACTCTTCCCACTCCATAGCTTCCATCTCTCCTCGTGGCTTCGTGTTTTTGATTAGTGACCACCACTGATCAGCTTCTCCCTCTAGGCGGTAAACAGCAAGGGTGACTTTTTCTTGTTCCGAACAATGAAGTACAGAAAAGATCTTTTCAATAGAGCTTATCCATTGTTCCGCAACCAATGGGTCATTAGATCCACTGAATGTTGTTGGTCGTTGGCGCATGAAGGACTCAACAGAAAGTTGTTCCCTTCGTGGTGAGATCGGCCTCTCAGCTTGATTCAAGTAATTACTCATAACTTGAGTCAGTTGGTTCATCATTCGCATGAATGTTTCCATTCTGACTTCCATCGGAGGGCCGTCAGCACATGGTGCATTGCAGTCACCATCGGCATGGTTCCTCCTATTGCCCGCCATTTTCTAAAAGAATAAAACCTTAGTGAGAAACTTATTTCATTTATGAATCTTTTAACTAAGAATTCATGCTTAGACAATTACACTTTTCAATAATTCCTTCATAATGATTCATAAAAAGCTTGTGATTAACCAAACATATCCCCCAGGAGTGTCATAACCAAGAGTGCAGCAAGGCCCGTTATCGTGCACCAGTTCCCGTTCAAGTCTAGCTCAAAGTGGTGTTTTCGGGTTTTACCCCTATGTACATCTGTGCCAGAGCCGCCTCTACCTGCTCGTATCCGGACATGGATGTATTTGTTTGATAAACCACTTACTCAATACTTACCAAAATACCAGGAAGTTTTCCTATATTTAAACATTTCTATAGGGTTCTTCCTAAAGTTTTTATATCCTAATTTCCACAAATAACTAAACCATCCTTTGATACCAACTATAGCATCCCGCCTTTTTATAACATAAACTTTCATTACATTACACATAACTGAGGATCTTTAAGGTCTAGTGTCTTGGAAACCAGGAACATAATACATGAAAAAACATAAAGCATTCTTCTTAAACACTTGAAAGTCTTCTCCTTAACTTCATCCTAGGTTCATTACCGCATCTCATAACCTAGGGACATACATCACAAGAAAGGGTGAGCAGAAGGCCCAGTAAGGGAAACAAGAGGAACATTTTACATGTGAACTTGATATACTTCAATAAGGACATGAAAAGAACTTTAAGGCATGAGAAAGAAATCATGAGTCATTTCATAATAAAAATAACATTTTTCATAACTTGAAAATGTGGCTACATCATTTAACATAGACAATCATGAACATATCACCAAGGTCCATCCCCAAGGTGTCATTTGAAAATTACCAAGGTATCGTGAAAATTGTAATCTCTAGTGGTTACATCATTACCCAATGCATTGGAGCACTATCAGGGCGCACCCTTAAATTTGCCTTTATTATCATGTGATCCACATATATCATCATCAAACATTTCATAAATAATACATATAGCATAAAATAAATGGGTTTCATTTCATAATCATAACGTTTTAAAAACTGCTTTAAAGATATGATCTTTACGTCACTTTAAACCCACGGAAAGGGAAAGAGGGTCTCATGTATGTAAATCCCAGAATTTAAAATGGAACATTTTGATATATATGTGAATACCCTTGTAGAAGTAAGAGCTTTGAGTATTCACTTTATAACATAAAATAATTTTGAGAAAAGAGAGAGGCATTTTGAGACGAAAATTCTGCAGCATAACGGCTATGTTACAAGGTTTTAGAAAACATTGAAAAGAGAGGAGACATGGGTCACCCACTCATAAATGATCCATAAAACAGTAGGGGTACAGAATATAAGGGATTTAAGAACATGGTAATGAATTTTGAAAGATATACCATATGAAATGAAAAATATGGAAGTGAGACAAAACAAGATTTCTCTTATGAAAATTCGGCAGCCTAACGGCGTCACTTAACTTCAATAAAAAATGATTTGACAAGATCAAATAGGGTCTCTCATCATATGATCATAAGAGATCAGTATGATAGATATGTATATCATACCCCAACATAATAAAAAGTAACTTGAAAGATTTGACATGAAAATCGAACTTGAAAAATGAGAAGGGTGAAAGAATCACTTAAAAATTCGGCAGCCTAACGTCGTCACTTAAACTTTCATAAAACGAAATGATGAGAGTAAGAGGGGATCTCTCATCATATAAACATGAAAGGGCAGTAAGAGGAATATAAAAGAACATCCTCTCACATAATAACATGGAGCATAAAATGAATGACATAAAAGAGATTACATGAAAAGAAGGAAAGAGGTCGGATCCCTTACCTTAAAACGTGACTCTTGAAACTCAAAGTTTTGGACCTTGAGGGCTTGGGAGAACCTTGGGAGGACTCCTTGGAAGGTAAGGAGACCAGAACTTCATTGGGGGAGAGTTGGGAGTGAAAAATAAAGGAGGAAAGGGTGGGTATTTATAGGGAAAGTGAGGGGACAAGGCATTAATGGCCAAGGGACACCTCATTAGTGGTTTTGGCAAAACCATGGGCTTGCCCATGGTATTTGCCCATGGTATTGGCCACTTGGGACACCTCATACCTTATCTTACTATTCACAATTCGACCATATTGAATATATACTTAATACATCATTTAATGATGTCATTAAACACCCGTAACTGTAAACCTATATTTTCACTATTCATCGAAAATTCAACTTTCTCAGAATAATCCCAAAATTTCACCTTAACCAAATATCAATGCTCTGATTTCAAAAATGAAATCCATTTTATAAAAATAATTTTCTAAATATTTTTAATTTAATTTTTAAATAAAAACACTATTCATCGAAAATTCATTTTTTTTCAGAAAAATCCCCAAAAATTACTTTAACATAATATTGATGCTCTGAGTTCAAAAATAAAGTCCTTTTTATAAAAATAATTTTCTAATTATTTTTAATTAAATTTTTAATTAAAAAACACTATTCACCAAAAAAAACTAATACCTGACTAATAATTTATGAAACCGTTATTTACCCATTTTATTGAATCACATTACTTAATCTTGGTGTCTAAATTATATTAAAAATTTCTTTGAGTGAAATTACTAATCCATTTGGTCACATTACTAATCCTAAGCGTAAAATCACTATTCATAATTTACTATTCATCAAAAATTAAGTTGATCTTATTAGACTCCAAATTCCTTACTGAACACTTTTGTAGAAGACCATTTTTTGAAAATCATTACACATCATTAATTATTTAGGGTTTACATAAATGTTTTAAAATATCCCTTTTTCAAAAATTCATCAATAAAATATATCCTAAAATTATCCGGACAAAAGAAATTCCACAAACATCACTAAAGGAAGAGATCTCAATTTATTCACCCAAAAGGATTACACAAGGAAGCTAGGGTCTCATCACATAGCCCCTTATAACACCGGCATAAGACCAAAGTGTAAGGTGTGCTATGGTGAGAGAATCTGAGGGAGGCTCAGATAACATTTCCCTAGTAGTAATCTCTACTAACTTAAACTTCTCCCGTAGGCTTTTCCGTTCAAGCTTGACATGCTGGAGTTTAGCTTGGGCTTGCTCCAAAGCGAAGCCCACAGATGCTACCTCCTTCCCAAGCTCTGATAAGTGGGCTTCATAAGGGTCGAGTATACTGGATGAAGCCATCGACTCCTCTTTCTGCATTAACCATTAACATCTTATTAAATCATTAAGAGTAAGTTAATATACTACTCAAAAAGATTGGGTCGTTACAGTTTAAAAGGGTAACCGAGCCGGTTCATGACAAAGTGGTATCAATGGTCTAGGTTGACCTTCTTGTCTTGAAATCATTATGTATTTGTGTAATCTTACTGTGACTTAAGAGGTAGTTGCGATTGAGTGCCTGGAAATCTCTCATCTTAATGAACCTTAAGTCACTAGGGGTGGTCGGGGAAAGTTTTCTTGAGGACTAGTTCTAGTATTTTCCCTAATTTTGATTTGGATAGATCAAAATATTAATATTATGTTCTTATATATTGGGATTTTTTCCCTTGTTTCTCTGTTTGAGTGTTAGTATGAGGTTTTATTTGTTACTTGATGATGTTGTGTAACATCATGAATCTGAGAAGACATGAAAATTGAATCCCGGAGGAAGATGATACTAAAACTTAGTGATAAAATCCTTTTGTGGACCTGATTTTGGTTGAGGTGATCATGCGTACTATCTAAGCTCTGGGACAAACACCACCACCACCTCCCATTCAGTCTCTAGCTATGGAAACTCAAAGGTATGATCTCCAGAATCATTCTTAGGAATTATTTTTCTAGAATCCAGTAACATTCAAGGGAACAAATGATCCTCAATAGGCTGAGTAATGGTTGAGTAGGATGGATCATTTTTTTGGGTTCTTAGAGACACTTTATAAGATAAAGGTGAAGTGTGCCACCGTCATGTTTGAAGGATCGAGAAAGAGATGGTGGAACATGATGGTGGCAGATAAGAAGAATGAGGGATTAAAGTGGAAAGACTTAAAAGTTATTTTCACCGAATAGTTCTATCTAGAGTCAATTCTATTGGCCAAGGACATGGAGTTTGTTGAACTTGAGAAGGCTGACAGGACCATGAAAGAGTATGCAAACCCTTTTTATAAGATCGTACAGTTCTCACCTAAGATAGTATCGAATGAGAAGATAAAGGCTTGAAGGTTTGATTTGGGACTTCATTATTATATTTTTTCTTTTATTTTCTTGCTAAAGATTTCTTCTTATGCCGATGTGCTAGTTTGATAATTGATGGTCAAAATGGACCTAGCTAGAATGTCAGGGTTTTTGGGATTTTCTTTCTCTCCCAGTGGCGGTGCAAGTTCCTTCAAAAGAAAACGGAAGCATGATGATTCTCATGGTGGTTATCAATAATAGGTTTTATATAAACCTCCTATAGTTCATAGTATAGGCCCTTTGATTTTCTACTAGTATGGAAATATATGGAATTCTAAGAGGGTTTACACTGAGGCACCCAAGATATGTGGCTCTGACAAACACTTAGGTCACCAACAAAAGTTCTTCCATATTTATTCCACTTCACCTAGTGGAACAAGATCATCAAAATCTTCTAAAACTATAAGGAAATTATATGCTTCAAGGGTAAAAGGGTTCCATCCATAGTTATCCAGAACAAATCTTAATCACGTAGTGTAAGAGTCTCTAGAGGAAGTAGATATGGGTCCAGCAATTGTGAGAGGTACCAAAACTATAGCTTTGTTATTAGTGACTACTTTATTTGATACTGGTGCATACCACTCATTTATTTAAACCCTTATTTTTAATATGATATATATTCCTATGGATATTTTTTCTTATGTAATGGATATTACTACACCCCTTGGTATGAAGAGAGAGAAGGGTCTCCATAGTCACTCTTATGTTTTCTCTCGGTCAGATGTCGATATTTCTTGGAGTTTTCTATTTCTTAACATGAAACCACTTGATTTAATTTTTAATATGGATTGGATCATTTACAATAAATACCGAATTGATTTCTATCTTTGATGGGTCTCATTCACTATACCTAATGGTGTGTGTCATGTATTCCAATGAGAATGGTACCTAAGGTTGAGCAGAGCCAGGACTTCTTATCTAAAGTTGTGGAAAGTGATATCTATTTTTTTCTTTTGATCTGGAGATGGAATATTTGAGTGGTGATCTCCCTCCAGTTTTCATTGAGTTTCCTACCATGTTTCCTTCAGAATTCTCTAGTTTTCCACCGGTATGAGAAATAGATTTTTCTATTGATATAATACCTGGTACTGAACCAATGTCTATTCCCTCTTACCACATTTAACCAAATTAAATTAAGGACTTAAAGACTCAATTAGATGATCTTATAGAGAAAGGATTTATACACCCTAATGTGTCACCTTAGGTGGTGCCTATTCTCATTGCTAAGAAGGTTGATAGTTCACTATTCCTTTGTGTTGATTATCAAACGATCAGTTGAGTTATGATAAAGAACAAGTATCCATTTCCATGGATTGATGATCTGTTTGATCAGTTGAAATGGGTAAATTGGTTCTTGAAGATTGATCTTTGGTTTGGATACTATCAATTGAGGATTAAAGAATATAATGTTTGGAGAACTGACTTTCAAAGTAGGTACAACCATTATGAGTACCTTTTTATTCCCTTTGGTCTAACCAATTATCTTACAATATTTATAGATTTGATGAATATTATTTTCTACGAGTATCTAGATACTTTTATGGTAGTCTTTATGGATGAAATCCTTGTTTACTCTAAGTCCAAGGAGGATCATGTGCGTCATTTGAGAGCTATTTTGGAATTATTGAGAAATCAAAAACTTTATGCTAATATTTAGAAATTTTATATTTGGATTTAAGAAGTGAAATTATTGGGATACGTGGTGTAGGAACATGGAATATTAGTTTATCCTGAGAAGGTGAAGAATGTTATGACATGAGAGCAACCAAAAAATGTTTTTAAGATTCAGATCTTCTTGTGCCTAGATAGGTTTTATCGTCTGTTTTTTAAGGACTTATCAAAGTTGTCTTCTCTAGTGACTTATTTTAATTGAAACGGATTAAAGTTTTCTTGGGATGAAAAATATCATAGTTCTTTTATTGAACTGAAATGTCCTTTGACTACTGCACTTATGTTGACTCTTCTAGAGTCCAGGTAGGGCTATGTGGTCTTTTCTGATGCATCGGGTTCATGTTTGGGCTATGTTCTTATGGAAGGTGATCAGTTCATTGCTTATGGATCTCATTAGTTTAGGAAAAATGAGAAGAATTATCTTACCTATAACCTTGAACTTGCAGCTGTGATGCATTCACTTAAAATTTGGTGGCATTACCATTATAGAGAAAGGTTTACCATGTATTCAGACCACAAAATATTGAGTTATATCTTCTCTCAAAATGATTTGAATCTCTTCTAGAGGTGTTGGGTGGAATACCTATAGTCTTTCAATTTAAACAATTTCTATACCCTAGGGAATGAGAATGTCATCACAGATTCCTTGAGTAGGAAACATCTGAACCAAGTAGTGATAGAATCATCATAAGAGTAGAACTTGATGGATCTCTTTGGATAGTTGCATATTGGATTATAGGAATCTGAGGATGAGGTTTACTTGACTAGTGTTCAATTTATATCCACTTTATATAGATGATTCTTTAGGAACAACAACTTGATGAAGAGTTTCATATCATTAGAGATTCTATTTATGGCAGAGAGATAATTGTTGAGTGGTTGTTCTCCAAATAAGGCATTCTATGCTATCAGAATCACTTTGTTTTGATTTTAGTGGTAATAAGAGATATTATGGGGGATTTCCATAACTCCAAGTGGAATGTTCACCCAGGAACCAATAATATGTTCTATAGAAGGTGACATATATTATGGTGGACACATTTGTGATGGTACATTGCTGAAATTGTCTTGTGTTGTTTTATATGCCAATAGGTCAAGGATGAGCACCAGAAACCTCTAGGTTTGGTTCAGCCACTTCTAGTGTCAACTTGGAAGTGGGATGGAATCTCTATGGACTTTGTGGTTGTGTTTTTGCATACACAGAGAAAGAATAATGCAATGTAGGTTATGATCAATTAACTAACAAAATCAACTCACTTTATACCCATTCATGATACAACCAAATTTGAAGAGTTGGTAAATCTATCTGTGAAATATATTGTTCATTTTCATGAAGTTCCATATGATATATTCCTTGATAGGGATCCTCAGTTCACTTCTCATATTTGGATAGGCCTTCAGGAGGCACTGTGATCTCATATCTGTTTGAGTACAACATACCATCCATAATTTGATGGATAGGAAAAAAGAGCTATATATATTCTCAAGGATATATTTTTTGATTGTGTTCTCAACTTTGTTGGGTCTTGGCATGATCATTTGGTGCTGGTTGAGTTTTCATATAATAATATTTACCTATCTGAGATCAGAATTGATTCTTTTGATACCTTTTATGGCTATCCTTGCAGATCATTATTGTGTTGGTCATATATTGGTGAAAGTTCCATGGTTCATTAGATGAAAACAATGATTCAGTTGGTTCATCAAAGAATTTTGATGGAATATATCCAGTATAAGTCTTATACTGATTTACGTTATAGACCATTGTAATTTTTAGTTGGTGATCAGGAATTCTTAAAAGTTTCACCCTAGTTGGGTCATCGATTTCTTAGGGGGAAAGGGAAACTTTATCCTCATTTTGTGGGATCTTTTGAGGTTATTGAGAAAGTGGGAAAATTTACTTATCGTTTATTAATTACACCATATCTTATATCAATACATAACATGTTCTATGTATTATAGTTGAGAAAATATCTACCTTATCCATATCATGTCCTGAGCTGGCGTGATCTTGAAGTTGAACCTAATTTATCTATGACTGAATGGATAGTAAGGATAATTGATTCTGATATAAAAGAACTTTGTGGGAGGATTATAAATTTAGTTTAAGTTCTATGGTAGAATAGTTCTAATAATCCTGAGACATGGGAGAGGGAGGCACTGATGAGAGAGGAGTGGCCTCATATTTTTGGCATGAAATCTTCTAAATAGGATTTATGGTGACAGAAAGTTTCCATGGTGGGGAGGTTGTAACATCATATTACTGTTTTCAAATATTCATAAACCCCTATTTTAATCATTCTTTAGTTGGGTTTCATTTGGGGTTGTTTCGGGTGAAAACTTTGGAAATTTTGAAAGTTTTGGGGTTATGCACGATTGGCGCATGGTTTTTCCAAACTGTACACCTTGCTAGCACAAACCGTATAACCCAAGGTAGTGGGATTTTGAATAGTTGGCACATAGTTTAAAAAATGGTGCACCCACTTAGTAGTAACCATGCACTTATAAACAAAGGGTACATGGCTAGGGCGTACGGTTCATCCAAACCATGTGGATATGCCCAACTAACCATGCGTATGAGATTTTTTAATTCGAATTTTAAGTTTAAAAATCCTGAAACCCCTCATTTAGGTCTCCAATGGACCTATACGACCCCAAAATGATTTCTCCTTCCAAGAGAGGTCCCAAGAGTAGTTTTTCCCCTCAACACCCTCCTAGAATCGGATCGAATCTTGGATAAAGATGGTCGATCCTTACCCAGTTACTTTCTTCTTTTGGTTCTCTATCTCTTGCTCTCTCTCTTTCCTCCCTATGGTTTCTTTGTTATCCTTGTTTATTGAAGGATCTAGTACCCTATGTTTTGGATCATGGATCTAATTATGATTCCCAGATTCTATTTTCATCGTTCTCCATTGGAAAATCCTGATAAAGTTTTGGAGTTTCGTGATCCAGTGATCTACAGTAGGTGGTTCCATTTGATTGGCCAATTTAATCAACCCTAAATTGATTTATTTGATTAAATTGATTTTAATTGAAAATGTGGGATTTTATTCTTATGAAATTGAATTGTTGAAAAACCAATTCCATTAAATTGGGGTACTTGGTTTTGGAAATTGGATCTTGGTTTGAAATTGGGACCCCCCAATTCCATTGAATTGGGGTATAATTATGAAATTGATGGAAATTATTTGAAATTTAAACTAATGAATTTAAATTGTGAAAGTGAATTTTTAAATTTAATTATGAATTTATTTAAAATTATTATTTCTGAAAAATAGATTAAAATTCTTTTGATATAAACCTTTGGGTTTTATTTTGAAAAGACTTGTTTTGATTAAAAACCCATTTTGGGGTTTATCTTGGAAATTTGTCTTATTTGAAATGAAGAATGGGGTGAATTGTATTTTAATCAATCTTAAGGTAAATTGACCATCGTTGATTTGTTATTAGATCAACTTCAATCCTTAAGTAGTTAGTGATTCATTTGGACAACACTCTATGATTTACAACATTCCAAAACATAAATGCAGCACATTACATCCCTGAAGGGATGGTGATGAACTCATATTGAATAATGTAGAAGTGGGAATGTGTATACACATATTTCCATATCACCTTGAGTGCATGGATTCTTATATTTTGGAACTATCATACCTATTTAGGAATACGACCACGTTTCTTTCTTGTTTTTATTTAAAATGAATATATACCATTGTTGTAAACTTTTTTACATGACTTATAATTTATATAAACTATTTTATATAAAATTTTGAATTAATCTATTTGTTTAAAGTATCTATATCATTTTAAATGTAAGGTATTTTTTTTAAATATTCTTTTAAAATGCCAAACCTATTTATTTAAAATTGAAATCTCTTTCTTTGGTTAATTAAATGTTGGAATCTATTATGTAATCCTTAGTGAGACCCTACTGGGATTTTATCTCACACCCTACCCGTGCCTTCAAGTGTTTGTATATTTTATCCTTCCAAGTTCGAGAAGGGGTAAAGAACCACTTGGAGGTGGTTCTAGCTATTGATCTATGGACTTGGAGAGTTATGTACTTTAGGACTTGGACTATTTACTTTCATATTTTCAAGTACTTTTCTATAGTACTTTGGGTTGTTTATACCTGTTTAACTTATGGTACACTTATCCCTATAGAGTTTCCTTTTGTATGCATACTGAATTGTTGTCTTGATTCCACAATGATTTTGGGAAAATCATTCCCACCTTCATTTTGTATGATGATAGGTGATAGTCGCCAACCCATGGGGATCGAGAACTTCCTTCGAGCCATGTTAGGATCAGTTCAAGTGTTAGGTTACTAGGGTACCTAGGCTTGTTCACAAAAAAAAGTTGCAACTTTTTTACTTTTTAAGAAGTTTTTTACTTATCTTTATTTAATGAATCTAAAGATGTGGTTATCATAAATTGAGGGATAAAAAAAGAAAAGTGAGAGTAAGAGATAAAAGTTAGGGGGAGTTTATCTTAACATGGACGATTTTTTTTTCATTGAGGGATGGAATTCCTTCAAAAATATTACTTTATCCAGTAGTGTAGTTTCATGACACTCTCTTTTAAGAAAGGCTATTTTTTTTATAAAAGTTTAAAAACATGAGTTGTGAAAATTATAAGTGTTTGAAAATGTTGATTTTAAAAATTTGTTAAAAAATCCAAAGGGGGAGATTAAAGAACCTTTGTGATGATTTTTTTTAACAATATTTTTGTTTTTGTTAAAAACTAATCTTTTGTAAAATAATTTTTTGTGAAAAATAGTTGAAAGTTTATAACTGTTTGAACCCAATCATAAATGGGGAGAAATATTTTTGTATTTAAGAAAGTTGTTTTCCTAACATAGGTTTTCAGGAATATATTTTCAAACATAGAAATACCAGATGTAGAAGTTTTAGAAAGATGGGTGCTGAGAGTTTTGTAAAGTTACTAATCAAACACACCATTGGTATTAGATTCATCAGTATGAAGTTATAGATTCATCTGACTCAGAGTTGGCAATAAATTCAAAAGTTATTGAGAATGAAAGTTAGAGTTTTTCTAAATAGGTTGAATGAATACAATGATTTCAAGAGTTATAAATTTTTTAAACTTTCTAACCCTAAAATTATATGATGCTTTTATAGTCATGAAGTTCACATAAATCATGAAAAATCTCATGATAGAAGATTTTTAATAAATAGAGGAATCTTAAAGATTTTATCGGATTTAGGAATTCAAGACAATATTTGCATTAGATCCAAAAGCATCAGAACCAGAAGCTTTCAGAAGTATGAATGAGTAATAGATGACGAGGTTTGAAGAATTTCAAAGTTACAGAGTGGAGTTTACATCACAATGAGAATTCCATCTTAATGATAATTACATCATTATGAGGATTATATCAAACTGACTCTAAGGAGGAAATTCAATCACACTGACTCTGAGGAGGAAAGCCAATTAGACTGACTTTCAGAAAGAAAGTTAATCAGAATGACTTTGAGAAGGAAAGTAAATTGAACTGACTCTAAGGAGGGAATTCAACCATACTAACTCTGATAAGGAAATTTAATCAGAATAACTCTAATGAGTAATCTCAACCAAAATAACTCTGATGAGGAAATTCAATTCAAAATGAGATGAGGAAGTTTCATTGTAATGATCTAAGGAAGTTCCATCATAATGTGTTGAGGAAGTTACATCCTAATGAGCTGGGGATGTTCTATCATACTGAAGAAAAGTTAGGAAGTTCAAGAAGAATGATTATTGGGAAGACTCAAGAATATTATAGAGTATTTGTGAAGAGTTTAATTGGTCAAACTTGAAATTCAAATATGTATAGATCTCAAAGTTTTTGAATTTGAGTAAGTAGGAAAAGTTTTTCAGTTTCCCACCTTTTCATTTATAGGGTGAATATAAATATAAGTATATTACATTCATACTTTGCAATCTTTTTCATTTTCAGAAAATCTAGAGCGTTTCAAAGTTTAAGTCAAAATTTGAGTTAGAGTTCTTTCTGAACAAGGATCTCATTAGATGATCAGACATCTATTGTTTTATTTATCATATTGAGAAAAATTATATTGAGTTTATTTGATTGAGTAAGATCAGATTGGGGAAGATCAAACTGAGTAGTTGAGAAGAGTTTGAAAAATCCATATTGAGAATGGGTTCACCATACTAAGTCCATTAGATTGAATTCATTGGAATAAGAGAATCAGACCTATCCATATTGGCCTAAGGATTCAGATAGAGCATTTGTGGAGAAGTTTGAAAAAAGCCTATTATTTTATTTTGGCTCAATTGTTTATAAGAAATCTTTGTAAACTGATGGGAGTCAATATAATCATTCCTATCGGGAGTTAGAATGTGTCTAATGGGAGTTGGCACAAATTTTATTCACTTCTTCTTAATAGTGAATTTCTATAGACCCACAAGAGTGGCTGTGGAAAGGATGTAGGTTCTCATACTGAGGCCAAACCTTGTAAATATTTTTTACTTTAATTGATTTCATACTTTTTCATGCATGAATATTTACTAAAATATGATAAAGAAATGGAATTTAATAGGGTGCAGGGTTAAATATTCTAGAAGTCTTGAAACTTATAAAAATTCAACAACTGATTCAACCCCCCTTTTCAATTATTTTTCAATCCTTTGGAACTTCACTATTACTTAAAAAATAAAATTAATAACTACAGGATAGGAAAATAGATTGATTTTAAGTAATAAATATCAAACAATTCACCCAAGGGAGACTTCAACAAAAAAAAATCCCAAATAATAATAATATCATAATATTGTTGTTATTCATAATTATTATTGTTTAAGTCTCCCCAAGGTAAATTATTTGATATTTATATCTTAAAATAAATCTACATTATCCTCCTTTGGATATTCATGATTTTTTTCAAGTAATAGTAACATTTTTTCCTCCCTTTGGTACTTAAAATGATTAATAAAATGTTTTCATCTGACTTTATTTATCTCTTCAGTCGAATATATTTTTTTCTTGAAAAACCATGTTTTTGAAAAATGTTTTCAAAAATGTTTTAACATTATCCAAATGATTTAATAATTTTTTTAACATGTTAGAAATTTTACAAAATCATTTGAAAGGAATATTCTTATCGTTTTCTAAATAAGGCCACCATGATTGTGATTATAAGGGCATGAAAAAGGTTTCCAATGTTTTATGCTTCAAATATAAGGAAATGGAGAACTACATAACCGAATGACCCAAGCGCTAAAGGAATATACCTCAAATATAGATAATGGATCATGGTCAATCTTATTTTATTACCACAAATGATGTGGAATGGTTAATGTGACTATGTTTGATAATTATGTCGTTTGAGTATTTTATCAATTATATCCTAGTTATACAAATTATCAAATGTTTTAGGATTATACCATGATACTTTTTCATTAATTATTTGAAAGTCTATGTTGAACGATACTGATGACCAAGAAAAATGATCCTGTGGGAAGCTGAACATCTTGGAAAAAACACAATATGTTCTTGATTTTGAGATAATTGTGTTGGGATAAAGAGATTATTGATATGGATAACGTAAATTATATAGTACTAACTACCTTGAAACTAATTAATGGTTTGTTGAAAAATTGGTTTATGATATCATTTATAGAGTTAATAGTAACATTTATTCCTCTCTTTGGTACATGAAATGATTAAGAAATTGTTTTTAATAAAATCTAACCTTATTTCACTCTTTGGTTGAAAATACTTTTTCTTCCAAAACTATGTTTTCAAAAAATGTTTTCAGTTTATTTTAACATTATCCAAATAATTTGTTAAAAACATTTTTAAGCATGTTTTAATTTTTAAAAAACATTTTTAAATGAATCTTATTATCATTTTAACAACAAATTACTTTTCTAACCTCTTTACAGTGAAAAATGAATGTTATTTTTTAACTTATATAGTATGTATGGAATAATGGGAAGAAGGGAAAGAAGGATTTTCCCAAATGTGATAATTGTGGAAAGAATCACCATGGTACCTTCTTAAAGGGAATGATAGTTTTCTAAAACCGTGGAGAGAAATTACACCATGATCAGGATTGAAATGGAAATAAAAAGGTTTTCAATATTCAATGCTTCAACTATAAAGAGACGGGGAACTACGTAAATGAATTCCCTAAGCATCAAAGGAATATACCTCAAAAGTAGATAATGGATCATGGTCAATATTATGCTATTACCAAAGACAAAGTGGAATGAATAATATGTTTGTGTTCAAGAATTATTTAATTTGAGTATTTAATCAATGATATCCTTGTTATTAGAATTATGAAATTTATAAGGACTACACTACAATAATTTTTCATTAAGGATTTTAAAGCATATGTTTAATGGTAAAAAAGAAAAAGAAAAATGATTCATTGGCAAGTTGAACATCCTAGAAAATACATGACATGTTCCTGATGTTGAGATAATGATATTGGGATGAAAAGATGACTGATATCAATAATTTAAATTAGATAGTACTAACTACCTCAGAACTAATTAATTATTTGTTGAAAAAGTGGTTTATGTTATCATTGATAGAGTTAAACACATTTTTGGATTTCAGGAATATATCCAATAATCCGTGTTTTACTTAAGGAATAAGAAAGAATAAATGTTTTCAATAAGGTTTTATAGTAATTAAGGTTATTACCATGTTTGAAGAGAATACATGATGAAGGTATTTACATGTTTGGTATGTGATGATTAAGAGCTGTTTCATGTTGTTTGCGGGATTAATTATAAGTTCATTTTAGAAATTTGGTGACTGTATTTCTAAAGTTTTAATATTTTGGAAGGATCATAAGGTTAACCATTTATAAAATGGTTTATGTTGAACTTTGTATGAATTTTTAAATATTAATGTATTACTTAACTATATGAATATTTATTCATATTGGATAACCTGTAATTTTTTTTATAATAATTAATATAGATCGAAGGAATAAATTTTTATTCTATTATAGATCTTATGATCCATTAAAAGTTAATTTTGTTGCTTCAGGAAAAAGAAAATCATTTTTTGGATATTAATTTCTTGGAGTAAGAGATGAATTGGAAATTGATTAAAGCATAACCAAAAAATGAAACTGTGCCTTTGAAATAAAAAGATATCAAGTAGGTATATTTTCATATATTATCAGTCTATATGGTAAATAAATTCCTCAACTATAGGAAAATGATATTGAAATAAAATTTTATCCTAATACCTTATTTTATGTTGAACTTATGGTCTTTTAAATCATCATAGATTCATGTTTTTGATGTCCTTAACTTTATGTTGATCATTAACTTTCTTGTTAACAATAACGTATATCACTCTCTATAATTTTTTATTCTTTTCTTATTTGTATATATCTTCACTTTCCACCAATGTTCTCCTACTTAGAAACTTAGTTATCTGTTATTCCATATGACCTTTGTATTTATATTATCACTTTCCAAGTGGATATTTTATTAACTCTTATCACGATGTGGGATTTCAATAAGGGTATTTTTGAAATACAAACCCTTGATTTCCAGAATCAATATTAAATTATGAGGACATAATTTATTTAAGGGGGGGGGGGTAGAATGTAACACCCTGATATTTTAAAATATGAACATAATATTTGATTGAATATATGGCACACAACACCAAGCATAAAAGGTAATATAACATCCCAATACTTTATGATATATTTATTTTTAAATAAATTCAAACTCTTTGATATCTTTCAAATAACGCAACACCGGGTTTGAACGAAATACGATACTCTTTTAAAATAATATTATTTAAACATTACAATTATAACATAGCCATTAAATTGGAAGGTATAAATAGTAATAACTAAATTATGGAAATTATATAGTTTAAACATGAATAAAATAAATAAAACCTATATCTATTTATTAGATATAAAATTATAACCATTTTAAAGAAAAAGAAATGTTTTCTGAAAAGCTATATTTTTCTAAAAGGTGGTTTAGTCACGCTTTGCGTACATCATTTATAATTAATTTTTACCAATTTTAGAAAATTTATTTTATAAAATAATTTTTTTAAATCATCATATCAAAATTATCTTAGGGTGAATATTTGGGGTTTTTTTTGAAAAGTTTCATTTTTTGATAAATAGTGAGAAATACTGAAATTTAATTGAAAACTGCCTTTTTGTGTAAATTATTTATAATTTTAAGTTATTTTTTGAATTGGTTTTAAAGAAAAATTATTTTAATTATATATCTATTAATCTAATTTAGGTCATTGTAATTAATTTCATATTTAATTTTTATATAAAAACTTTGTAATTTTTTGAACACTTTCTCTTTGAAAACCCACATCCTCATAACATATGAGGGATTAATTTTTAATTAATTTTTTCTACTCATGTGAATATATTTTGGAAAAATGGATTCAATATTTTCAATCAAAATAATTTGTATCACCTAATTAATTCAACTTATTTTTTTACCGTAATGAATAGTAATAAACACAAAATTATTTACCGTGGTTAAGGTAAAAACTGATTTACCAGGGGTTAATCTAAAAAGATAAGATTTAAAATAACCTAAAATGTCGCATCTGTGATTTTATTTTGAATTATTATTTTGTTTTTTTGCTCTTAAATTAACCAATTGGGGTTTCCACGAGTTTTTGGTGAAAAATGGAGGTTTTGGGATTAATAGTAGGTGACACATGGTTGGTGCATAGTTAGGGGAAACTGTGCGCCCTTGCCTAGGAAACCATATAGTAAATGATCATTTTGGACAATAGAGACCACATGGTTTGGAAAACCATTCAGGCTAACGATGTGTCTTGTTCCTCTTGGACAATGAGGGACACACGGTTTGGTAAACCGTGCGTCCAAACCCTGCAACTTGTCTAGGTCATTAAAATTTTGGAATTTACTCTTCTACACTCATTAAAGTTTTACCCTAAAACACTTACCATCCACCCTATTCATGATTTTCATCCATGGGAGCCTCCTACAAGATTTCATGGACCTCTCAAGCCTCAATCCTTGGGTGTTTTTTTACCCTAGTTCTTCAAGGAATCATCAAGTAAGTCCTTTTCCTCTTTATTTCCCCCTCTTTCTAGGGTTATTCTTCCCTATTTCTTGAGTTTTTTTCTAGTGGGTTATTTGACCTAATGATGGTCCGATATTGAGATTTTGGGTGAAATCATGATGGTTATTGTTCAATATTGCCTTTATAGGGTGTTGTGGTGGTGCAGTTTTGGTTTCAAACTGATTTCCAGAAATTTCCAAGTGTGATGTAGGCGGTTCCATGCTTTTACATTATTAGATGATTTTGATATACTTGCTTGGTTTCTTAAATGTGTTCCATGGATTGTTTGTGTGGTGTGAAATATGTTTTGGAAGGGT
Organism: Viscum album; assembly: GCA_963277665.1. Taxonomy (NCBI): domain Eukaryota; kingdom Viridiplantae; phylum Streptophyta; class Magnoliopsida; order Santalales; family Viscaceae; genus Viscum; species Viscum album. The sequence goes on along the minus strand of OY728161.1, from coordinate 2,115,784,384 downwards.
TTTGAGATGCACATGTAATAAAAATGAGTTTTTATAAATAAAAGTGGTTATTTTTCATGTGTTGTTTGTTGTGATATTTCTTAAATATATTTTATGCCTTATGTGAAAGCTTCCAAATGTGTTTTAAAATATATTTATAGGTGAAAATGTGATGATAGTTGATTTTCCATGTGAAAGGGGTTTTCATTGCATGTTGACATCTTTGTTATGAACCTTAAATGTGTCTTTTAATTGTGAAAGTATTGTGAATAATTTTAGAGAATGGTTTTAATGTAAGTATGAATTTTAAAGGGGATTTTCCCATGAAAATGGTTGGATTACACATGTGTTCATTCTTATTATGTTTCTAAATGGGCTTTATGAATCATTCAAGTGGTGCGAAATGTATTTAAAAATGGTTTTGGTGTGAATGTGTGAAACAAAGATGATTTTTTCATACCAACCATTCATAGTTTTTGTGCTCTACTAATGTGTATAGTGGAACTTGAGTTTAATCCTTGATAATGGTACATATTTTAGAGTCGATTATTTTTAATTGATTATATTTTGATTGTGGGTTTGTTTGAAGAGATTAGATGAAATGAATAATTAATAAAGATATATTTAACAATTTAATTTTTATTAGGGGTAATTTCATCATTAGGGAGTTAATCTTGTGATATCCTTGAGCTTTGTTATATATTTCATTAAATTAACATCCTATTCACAATATGATTTTTGATCATAATTACCAATTGTTTGGATTTAATCCAAGCCTCAAATAGAGTATTAATATAAATAAATTATCTTTTATGGAAGGTTCAATATTTCATGAATTTATTTTTACTTGTGGTTCTAATAATCCATGGAATCCATATGTCAAACAAAACATGTCATTAATCCATGACATTTTAAGTTCAACATACACAATATTAATTTAAAGAATATTAATCGAGAAAAAACTCTCAATCACATAATATTCCCTAATTATGACTCACTCCAATGGGATATTAAATCATCTATTGAGATGTTTAGTAATTTGTTTTACAATTTTTAGGGTGTTGAGTTAAAAATATAATAAAAATAATGGGACAAGATAAGAGTAGTGTGCCGAACACACACACAAATGGTGAAGAGAATTAAACATAAACTTTCGATTGAATGAGAAAGTGAAAGAAGGGAATGATTTTAAACTTTATTAATAAAGTTTTTATAAAATAAATATTACTCAATAGATATTGGATGAGGATAAGATATAATTAATAATAAACATGCATTAAAATAAAATTACAATACAAACACTTAAAAGATTATAAAGAAAGAAGAACTAAAAATTAAATCAAAAGAGAGCATAGAGGAAAGGTCTCTCAAGTAGAAATTTGAGTTTTTAATATCATACCAAGACTTTTTCAAGGCCTTGGTCATGAAAATATATCCTCCTATTCTATTAAATTCTAACCCCTTGCAAGGATAATAGGGGCATGTATTTATAGACCAAGGTGTTGGACTGTTTACATTACAAATAAACCCTCTACTTAGATCTCCAATTGAATAATTTAAACAGCTGAATATAGAATAATATAATTATTTAAAGTTTTATATATGTATGTTTACAGTATAACCTCAAAATATGATGTCCATTGGACTTTTGGAGTCAATTTTATGGATGTTTTACTACACAAAGTCATTCTATCCATTTTTTATGTCTAGTTTTTAATTGATCTAAATGTGAATGCATTTTTGACCAGAAATATGAACTCAAAGACAAAAAATTTATTCAACACAATTTTCAGGATATATATTGGCTTTTTCACCAAAAAATATCACATCAATTGGATGTTTATATTGGGACAAAAGTTAATGATTGTGTGCTGCTTTGAAATCTTGGAAAGAATGGTGGGATGGACTGTCATGGATCAATTGGTCCCCTTATTGGTTGATTTGGTCCTTGAAATTTTTATAAATTATGAAATGTATTGTCCCTAGACTTTTTTTTGAGAATCAATGAATATTTACTTTTGTATTGAGCCTATAAAATATAACATTACAGCTAGTCTAGTTTCTTTGAAAAATTCTCTGGGCCTTATTGTGAAGTCCATATGACCCTTCATATGGCAGAATTGGCCCCAAATACAGTTTAATCATTTGTATAATATTGAATTGGGAACCCTAAAAAATATGAATATCACAATTTGGATAATTATTTTGAGAGTTATAATTAAAATAGTAAACTAAATTGAATCTATATTAATAAAAATAATGCTAAAAAATTATATTTAATATTAAAACATGAGTTTTCACACCAATTATGAAATTTTCATAGAGAATAAGCAAAGGGAGTAAATAAAAAGTTATGAATAATTTAATAAAATAAACCCCCCACTTAGTCTTGTACATGTCCTCATATAAATTAAATATAAAAACAATACTATATCATTTTCACTTTCCAATAAATATTAAAATTTTGTTTTATATAATGAGAGGATCTGGACTAGTTCATTCATTCATAATGAATTCCACCAATTTTTTTTATAAAAACAATGTTTCATTTTTTTATTTTTCATGCCCAAAATTAGAAATGGAAAATGTGGGCACTCATAACTCACTCATCTCAAGATGATAAAAATATATATGAAGGTTCACTCATTAACCAACCAAAAGAGAAAATATTATAGTTTATAAGAGATCTCAACTTCTATTCCCTATCCTAAAGTTCATAATAATCAATAGGTATTTTCAGGGGGTTTTCAATGGAAATGGGTTGGTAATAATATAATGGCCAAAATATTTGAAAAGTGGGGTAACACACCAACATGTAAAAAGCAATGCACAATTTTTGTGAAATGAAACATGGAAAGAAATGGAAACACATATTTATAAGGGAAAGAATTTTTGAAAGAATAAAAGAGAGGGATAAAATTGGAAGGGGATAAAATGATGAAATATGTACAAAAAAACAAAACTTCTCCCAATGACATAATAAAATATGATATAAGTGTTTTTTTTTCTGTTTTTATCTCTTTTTTGTTTTCTTTTGAATGTTTAACTTGAAAAAAATCTCAAACTCATCTCCCAACCCATGTTTAATCTCCTCGTGACACTAATTATAATAGTTATAACAAGATCAAGGGTTTATGAAGAGTAATTTTTGACCTTCCCAAGACACAACCCATTTTTTTTGTTTTTATTCATTTTTTTGAAAACTTTTCAATAACATGTACAAAATTACATAACAATTAATCCATTCCCAAAACCCACCTAATTACAGCCTCTCCCCAACACTTAAATCTATGATTTACCTCGAGCATATGATGACACATTTAAAATCAAGGAAATGGTATCCAAAATTAAATCCATTCCCCCACACTTAAAGTTCAATAAATCATGCAATGAAAATCTATGTAGATGTTTGTTGGGAAAAGGTATTGAGATTGTAATGTGGCTAAAAAAAGGTATTCATAGGCTCGAAGGGTATCTCAAAAGAAGGATTAATGTAATGGTAATTGGATTCTATTTGGATATTTTTATTCTCATGTGGTTTAGATAATGCCTCTATCATATTCATGTATGCTAAATTAGGAAATTCAGCTCAAAAGTCCATAAACTCAAGACTCACAATCAGGGGTGAAAAAAAAACACAAAATGAAAAGATGGTTATAAGTGACCTTGGAATTAAATATAATGTTGTTTTTCATGGTTGGGGAAGAATAATTTTCCAAATAAAAAATTGAGCATTCAAAATTGATTTTTCTTGACACAAAATAATTTATCCAAATTTAGGATTAAAATAAAAAATGTTTGATATGAAGACAAGTAATTGGACTTCCAAAAAATTTTGGATAAAATTTGAAAATTTAATGGTGATTAATTAGGAATATTTTTTTATAGTTTTTAATGTTTTTTTAGTTTTGTTAAAATACAAACTCACAAAAAAGATAAAGAGAAAAAAGGGTTTGATGAATAAAGTGGTAAAAAAATAAAATAGAGCGGAAGAAGAATAAAGAGGGGGGGGGGGGGAGAAGGAGGAAAAAGAGAGAAAGAGGAAGTTAAAGGGAAAGAGGATCCCCCGGGTTTGGATTTGGTGGTTTTACATCTCTATCTAGTGGTGGGTCCGTGGAAGTTGATGTGGCTCTTGGGGTGTGTTTTCTATCATGGTTGTGATTTAACTGATATCCATTAACTGTGAATGTACTTATGGAAGAGGGATCTTGGACTTACACAGAAACAAATGGATAAAAATTAGTAATAATAAAAGGACCTTCCCAATAAGAATTATTCTTACCTGGGTGAAGCAAAAATTGAGAGTTTAAGAGCATTACCTTTTCAACTTCATGTAATACCTTTTCTAGGATTTGTCTATCATGGAGTTCCTTAGCCTTTTCTTTGTAGATATAGGAATTTTCATAAGAATCGATATGAATCCCTTCTAGTTCATTCAACTGCAATAATCACTCTTTACCAAATTTATCACAATCAAAATTAAAAGTTTTGATAGCCCAAAATTACTTATATTGGATTTCAATATGTAAATGACATTCTTTAGCAAAAACTATCCTAAATGGATACATCCCAATGGGTGTTTTATAAGCAGTTTGATAATCCCAAAGTGCTTCACCAAGTCTTTCAGGCCAGTCTTTTCTTGTTGGATTTACAATTCTCTCAAGAACTCTTTCCACTTCTCTATTAGAAAGTTCATCCATGCCATTTTTTGGGCATGATATGCCGTTGAAGTTTTATGTACAACCCCATTATTTTTTCAAAATTTATTCCATGTTCTGATTATAGAAATGAGTTCCTAAGTCACTTTTAAAAGAACATAGTGTTCCAAGTTGGTGGAATATGTGAGCTTTTAGGAACTCACTAACACTATGTGAATCATCCTTTTTAGTGGGTTTATCCTTGACCCACATAAAAACATAATCCACTGTAATAATAATGAATGAGAATGTATTGAAATGGGGAATGGTCCCATGAATTTTATTCCCCAAACATTGAATATCTCATGGAATATTAAGGGATTTTGTGGAATTTAATTTCGTTTGGAAATCACGCCAAACTTTTGGCAAGTAGGACATGATTGATAGAACTCATGTGAGTTCTTGAAGAGTGAAGGCCAAAAGAATCCCGAGTCAAGGACCTTTCAGGAGGCCCTTTGTGGTCCAAAGTGGCCACCACTAGGCATTGAGTGAAAAAATTTCAAGACGGAGGAATTTCTATCTTCATCAACACATATCTTAATTACCATGTCAGCCCTAGTTTTCCAAAGTTTATTATCTTCCCAAGAAATAGAATTTTGAATCAATTTTCAGCTTCAATTTTTGTTCTTCTGAAAATTTTTCATGAAAATAACCAACAACTAAGTAATTTATAATTGGGGCATGCCATGGTAACTTTGGAGTGAGAGATTATAGGTGTTTAGTTGGAAATTCTGGATCAATTATTTCAGAATGATAAGAATTATGAATTATACTTCGGTGATCAAAAATAGTGCTTTCTTTTACAGGTCTATCTTTAATCATAATTTCAAACTCTTGGAGAATTAGGATCCATATTATTATCCTTGGTTTGGAATAAATTTTCTCGAGTAAGAACTTTAAATCTGAATGGTCCATAAAGATGATGATTTTGGAACCTAATAGATAGGGACAAAATTTATCCAAGGAAAAAACCACACCTATAAGTTCCTTTTTCGTCATAGTGTAGTGATATTGATTTTTTTATAATGTTTTTGAATAATAAAATATTACATGAGGAATATTTTCTCTTCTTTGACCATGAATGGCCCTAATGGCCGTATTAGAAGCATAACACATTAATTCAAAGGGAAAAGACCCATCTGAGGGTTGGATTACTGGGGAAGATGTAATTAAAACTTTTAGTTTAATAAAGGCAATATTACAAGCCTCATCTAAATGGAATGTAACATAATTCTATAGTAGCTGAGTGAGTGGGAGGGAAATACTAATGAATTTAGGGATGAATCACTAATAGAAACCCGGATGAACAAGGAATGAATGGATATGTCAAACAAATGCGAATTCAGTAAGCAATTGTATCACCTCAATTTTTTAAGGGGCAACTTGAATACCCTCTTGTTAAATTATGAGCCCTAGAAAAATCCCATTAGTAACCATGAAGGGAAATTTTTCAAAATTCAGCACAAGGTTACATTTGACACACTTTTATAGGACTAGAGAGAGTGAATGTAAGCATGATTCAAATGAATCACCATAAATAGAAAATTTATCCATGAATACCTCCATGAAATTCTCAATAAATTCAGAAAATATACTCATTATAAACCTTTTTAATGTTACAGGAACATTGAAAAGGCCAAAAGGAATTTTCTTATATGCATATGTTCCAAAGGGGTAAGTGAATGTAGTATTTTCTTGGTCTTGAGGTGAAATTGGGATTTTTAAGTAGCTAGTGTATCCATCTAGAAAGAAATAATATGACTTTATAGATAATCATTCTAATTTTTTATCAATGAAAAGAAGAGGGTAGTGATCTTTTTGTGTTTCAACATTCAATTTTTGATAATCGATGCACACACGCCATTTGTTTTTCACCCGAGTTGTGACAACCTCTCCATGTTCATTTGTGATAATAGTTATCCCACCCTTCTTGGGTACCACTTGAATCAAACTAACCCATTCACTATCAAAAATTGGGTAGATAATACCATCTTGAGTAAGTTTGGCGATCTCTTCCCTAACTACCTCAATTATGAGTGGATTGAGTCTTCTTTGTGGTTGTTTGATTGGTTTGGATGATTCTTTAATATGGATGTGATGCATGAAAAGGGCGGGGTTAATTCCTAGAATTTCATCTAGGGTCCAACCTAAAGAATATTTGTTTTCATATGACACATAAACAAGTTTGGATGCATTATTTTCAATAAGTGTAACATAGATAATGACAGGATAAGAGTGATCATGGAAAAGAAATTCATATTTCAAGTTTTTAGAAAGGGGTTTCAGATTAGTCTCATCCTTCATTTATGGGATAGAAAACTTAGGAATAGGGGAAGGTATTTCAGTTGGTTTTGGTTTATTTTCATCAATACTGTCAAATGTGGAATAGTATAGATCAGAGTTGAGATGGGATTCAAGAGAGTTTTCAATATCCTTTATATTGATGGAGTCTATGAATGAATGATCAACATTAATGTCCCCATTTATGAATCTGTTAATAATGATGAAAATTTTAAAAGCTCTAATCTCATTAGAATATGATGAACATGATGGAATATTGTTCAATTGACTTTCATAAGTGTCCTTAGAGGCATGTATTGAGAAGGAAGAGTGATCCTCTAATGTGTATCTCATGGACTGAAAAATGTTGAACTTGACCTGTTGGTCACCAAATTCCATGGATAAGATACCCATATGGAAATCAATATTAGTTATTGGTGCCATGAGGAATTGTATTCCTAGAATTATGGGAGATCAAGAAGAGGCTTCTTCACCTTCCATGCCAAGGACATAAAAATCAGTTGGGAAGATAAGATCATCAACTTGTGCAAGGATATCCTTAATTATCCCCTCAAGACTGGCTGTGATTCCATTGGATAACTAGATGAAAACACTCATTAGGTTTAAGGGACTTAGACTAAGGTTGGAGAAGATGTATTTGGGCATGAAATTTATCAAGGCTCCTAGGTCAATGAGTGTATCATCAAAGTTGGAACTCCCTATTTGGCATATAATCGTAAAGGTCCCTGGATCTTTTCACTTCATGAAAATGGATTGTTGGATCAAAACATTATCGTTGGTCCTATGTTGCCTCTTATAGGTGCACAATTACTTAATAAACTTGGAATACTTAGGAATTTATTTTATGGAATCAAAGAGGGGAATTTTGACATCAACACTCCTAAACATGTCGATTATTTTAGGATTGGGTTAAAAGGAATTTCTTGGCTTAAAGACAACTTTAGGAAAAGGAATTAGGTTCCTTAATGGAATGAAAGGATGAGAGGGAGTGGATTTAGGTTGTTTTTATGGTTTTTTATACTTTTCATTTTCAAGATCAACATTCAAAGTTCCATTTTAGGATCCATCATGAGGTATGGAAATTTTTTTTCTCGATCAAAGTGAAATTGCACTTAGATTACTCTTAGGGGTGTGAAACAGTTGAACTAGGAGTTGGGAAGAATTGGATGGTTTCTTTTGGATAAGGTGGTATGCAAGTTAACCAATTTGGGTTTTAATGTTTTTTAAGTCTAGAATAGGAGAATGAGTAAAGATCTTCTATAACACTTTCCCATGGTTTCTTGGAAGATGAGGCATGTCCCACACTAGGATGGCCTTGATTTGGGTTCTTGGGAAAGTTCTTGTATTAGGTTGGGAATTGAGAAGGCTCATTGGGATAGTGGAATCCAAGAGGAGCAATAGGTGGATTTCTCCTTTGAGGTTGAGGAATAAAAGGATAAGCTTTTTGGAAGTTACCAACACCTTGGCCATATTAGAATTGGTTTAGATTATGAGGAGGGAACTATGGGGGGTGAGAAACAGGATTACCCTACCTCAATCCCAGGTTATAGGTAGAAGATAAGGTCTTAGAGTGGGGTTGGTTGGAGTTTCTAATGAACTGACCTGATTTTTGAGGGATAGTGTTCCTCTAAACATATGTCACATTGATCTCCATTGGAATATAAGAATTAGATGTATCATCTTGAAGCTGTGGAAATGTGTTGGTTGGATTATTTGATGATCTATAGATTCCATAATTCTTAATAGGTCCAAGGAATAGAGATTTTGGAGGAGATGAGGTTGGGGATTTGGAAGCCACAACTAGCTGATTCACAAGACCTCTAAGTTCACTCATCTACTCTATCATCTTATTGGGCTCTATGTATCGATTCTATTATACTTGTTTGACTCATGCATCTGATCGAGTATGAAATTTCTACGTGTTTATAGCCATATTTCTTATAATATCTCATGCATCTGTCAGATTTTTTCAATAAGATCACTACCATTGCAACATCAATGAGTGTTCTCTCCATAGCCAATAACCCCTCATAGAAGTATTGGATAAAGAATTGGTCAAGGATTTGGTGGAGTGGGAAGGTTTCCAAAATCTTTTTGAACCTCTCCCAATACTCATGGAGTGATTCATTAGGGATTTGATGGATACCACTTATTTACTTTCATATAGAAGCGGTTCAGAAAGTAGGGAAGAATTTCTCTAAGAAGAGTTACTTAATATCATTCCATGTGGATATTGAATCAGAAGATAGGTAGTAGATCCATGACTTGGTAGATTTAACTTGGGAGAAAGGGAATGCTTGAATTTTTATTCATTCTTTAGAAACCCCTTGAGGCTTCATGGTAGATCACAACACTTGGAAATCTTTAAGGTGAAGATAAAGATCTTCACCGGCTAGCCCATGGAAATGAGGTAGAAGATGATTCAAACCCGATTTGAGTTCGAAATCAACCTCAATATTTGGATATTGAATACTAAGGGGTTGGAAACTAATATTAGGGGTAGTGAGTTCTTTTAATATTTTTTCCCTAGGATTTTTCATATATAGAAAAATTGGATAGAAAATGAATGGGTCATGGGTGATTTGATTATCCCTAATGTTCCTTCTAAGTTAGTGAAGTGTTCACTCAATTTTAGGGTCAAACAGATCATATGGATTATTTGGGAGGCTATCAGGTATTCAAAGACGTTTTAAAAGGGTTAGTAATACAAGTTTTTCTTTATATTGTTTTATGATTTTTATGGGAAGATGAGTTTTTAGTTGTGTTTTTTTTCATATATATATTTTTTTATTTTTATGATGTTTTTTAGAAAAATAAAAAACAAATAAATATTAATTGAAAAATCCCCAGAATTGGTTCCATTTGAAGTGTGGACAATTATATCCTATCGACTGTTCAAAGGTCTAGTGCTCTGATAATGTGTATAGAGGCACTAAGGTCAAATCCTCAGTGATGGTATATATTTTAGAGTAGATTGTTTTTAATTGAATATCTTTTGATTGGAGAGGGGGGGGGGTTGTTTGAAAAGATTAGATGAAATGACTAATTAATTAAAACTCATAAAAAAATTAATATTTATTGGGGTGAGTTCATTATTAGGGAGTTACACTTATGATATCCTTGAGATTTTCTATATATTTCATTAAATTAACATCCACTAATACTTGAATGGCCTGAAGGCCTTCATTTTTATTGATTTTTTGATAACCCCCCTTTCAAGGGATGAGGGGGAACCCTTACAAGGCCCTTAGGCTTAGAGAATACATAGCCCATAGGCTTAAGATATCACATGACCCGAAGGTCTTAAGTAATTCAACCAGACTATCTACAAGGAACCGCCCCTCCCCAGTATCTGAATCGTGATATTAGCTCTCCACCTTTGCATGGCCGTCTGGACAGGCTTCCCGTGCAAGCACAGGCTTGTCCTGATGTCATAGACATACCCTCTCATTTTGAAAAATCCATTTGGCTCTACTCTGGTGAGTGCACCTGCTCTGAATCCTCTTTTGGGGCTGCTTTTTTTTTGTAGAGTCTTTCCGGGGTAACTACATGTGGCCCGAAGGCCTTGAGGTGGCCCGGAGGCCTTAAAGGTGGCCCAAAAGCCCTACTGACCCGAAGTCCTGGGTGGCCCGAAAGCCTTACGGACTCCAAGCCCAAACCGATGGCCCAAGGTGAATAGTTACAGTTGCTACAGTACCAAACAGTACCTGCTACAGTAACTGCTATAGTGCCTGCTACAGTACCGCGCAGTGTGCAGTTATGCTATAGTACCTGCACAGTGTACAGTCTACTACAGTACCCGCACATTGTACAGTTATGATACAGTACTGCTACAGTGCTTTCTACAATACCTGCTACAGTACTGCTATACTACCCAAAAATATGCCTCTACCTGGTTTTGAACCTGGGTCTCATGGATGCACTTAAGGATACCTCACAATATGATTTTTGATCAAAATTCCCAATTGTTTTAGCTTTAATCCAAGCCTCAATAAGGGTATTGATCTCAATCAATTATTATTGATGGAAGGTTCAATATTTCATGAACCTATGTGTACTTTTGGTTCTAATAATCAATGTAATCCACATGTTAAACAAAACATGTCATTAATCCATGACATTTTAAGTTCAACATATACAATATCAATTTAAATAATATTAATTGAGAAAAACATCTCAATCACTTAACATACCCAGATTATGAATCACCCCAATGGGATATTTAATTAGACATTGAGAAGGTTAGTAATATAGTTTATGATTTTTATGGTGATGAGTTAAAAATAGAATAAAAATAATAGGACAAGATAAGAGTAGTGCACCAAACACAAACACTAACGGTGAATAGAATTAAACACGGACATTCAATTGAATGAGAAAGTGAAACAAGTGAATGATTTTAAATTTTATTTAATTTTTTTATAACATTAATATTACTCAACACAGGGTGGATTAGGATAAGAGATAATAAAGAAGAAACATGCATTAAAACAAAATTACAATACAAACACTTACGAGATTACAAATGAAGAAGAACACAAAAGTAAATCAAAAGAGAGTGTGGAGGAAAGGCCTATAAAGTAGAAAATTGAGTTTGGACGATACTTACAAGAATTTTTAAGGTCCTTGTTCATTCTGATATATCCTCCTATGATCTGAAATTCCAACCCATTTCAAGGAGAAGAGGGGGATATATTTATATCCCAAGGTTGTGGACTGTTTTCATTCCAAATATACCCCTCAACTTGAATAACCAATCGGATAATTTAGATAGATGAATATGGAGAAATATTCTTCTTCATAGTTTTAGATATGTATTTGAAAAGTAGAATCTCAAAATATGGAGTCCATTATACTTTTTGATCCAAATTTAGGGTTGTTTTACTAAACAAAGTCATCATGTCCATTTTTTCTATTGAGTTTTTCCTTGTTCTAAATGTGAATGAATTTTAGGCCAAGAAGATGCCCACAAAGCTGAAAAATTTATTCAAATTTTTTTTTGTGGATATATATTATATTTTTTACCATGAAAGATCAGATCAATTTAATGTCTATATTGGGAGAAAAGTCAAGTATTGTGTGCTTCTTTAAAATCCTAGATAGAATGGTGGGATGGACTTTAATGGATCAATTGGGCCCATTACTGGTTGAGTTGGGCCTTAAAATTTTTATTCGAGATGAAATGTATTGTACCTAGAATTTTATTGGATAAGAACTGAATGTGGACTTCGGGATTAAGGCCAGAAAATATAACATCACAGCTGGTCTAGTTTTATTGAAAAATTCTATAGGCCTTCTTGTGTGGTCCATATGACCCTTTATATGGCCGAATTGGACCCAACTTAAGTTTAATGATTTTTAGAATATTGAATTGGGAAATATAAAAAAATAATAACACAATTTGGATAATTATGGTTAGATTTATAAATAAAATAGTAAAGTGACTTGAATTTAGATTAATAAAAATAATGCTCAAAAATTATATTTAATATTAAAACATGAGTATTTCACACTAATTATTCACTTTTCATAGAAAATAAGTAAAGGGAGTAAATAAAAAATTATGAATAATTTAATAACATCAATGTGAAATGGAAAGTGGTTTTGTTAGGGAAAATGGCGGTTTCCATGTGAGTTTTTGATCGTTGGATCAATATGAAAATATTGAATTGTGAAAATGTGAAAGTGGTGATTTCCTTATGTGATTGTGATGATTGACATGTTTATGTGAAAGTGTTGATTTATGTGATATGTTTAATGTAATTTGATCATAAAGGGTATCCCAGGTATCTAGGTGGGTGAACTAGAACTAGTGCGCTAATTAATCTGGAAGTGGCTGAGGCCTAGATTCATCTAGAAAGATTGAAGATTACAATACTAACTATACATATGATATGATCAAAGACCACTAGACCTTGGGATTTATTCCCCTATAGTGGATCATACATGGGGATGCTGTTGGTATTGGATTTTGATATGGATATGATTAGACCTTTGGATGGGATACCCTCTAATGGCTCATGCATAAGGACATTGTTGGTAGTTTGGTGGAGGATTTTGATTATCGAGGTACGAGGTTCCTAGTGCTCCACTTGTTCTAGTAACCCATACGGATTTTATTGTGGTTCTATCTTATGAAATTATTATTTTATGATGTTTCTATATCCATTGGTATATGTTATACCTTGTATACATTTTTATTCAAGCAATATTATTTTTGAAAATAATGTTTTTCTTAAAAGCGTTTCTTGTGAATTTTTTTCCTTAAGATGGATTATTAGAAATGTTTCAAATATTCTTACGAAAATGTGCATATTTATTTTTATTCTAATGTTATAGCATGAAATATTTTCTTTTGGGTGGAATCATATTGGGGTTTCGCTCACACCCTATATACACCTTTAGGTGTATTCAGACTTTGTTATGTATGACCTAGGAAAAGGAAAGATGCATCATGGTGGTGATGGTGGATTTGGTTTCTAGTGTTCCACTTTTTTTAGGTGTTAGTTATGATGGATTAAGGGTGATGTACCTCATGTTTCATGGAGTTTTTTGGGATAGTTTTGTTATTCCCATTCTATTGTAGCACCCTTTGGTTTTTTAAAGTTATAAAACTTTGAATATGAAATTTTTTAAACCTTGTTTGGTTATGGTTATTAGTTATTGTGATTTTTATTCTTGTTGGTTGTTTATGTTTATAAAAATGTGTTAAATCATTACTAAAGTGTATTATTGATACATTGGCACTAGTTTCCAGCCCGTGGGGATTGAGAATTCCCTTTAGTCTATGCGATAGATTAGGTCAGGTGTCGGGTTGGATGGAACCCCAAATTGGTTCATGAAAAAATAGTATCAGAGAAGGATACTATCTTTTTGGGTCAATTGATTTTGGGAAAGAGTCAATATAGACTAGAGATAGGATTTTTGGGGCTTGAGGTTCTGGTTGTGAGTGGGGTGTCTAGCCAACACACCTTGTGAAAGAACTAGTCTCTGTGGGATGTTGGTATTTGGTTTTAATTCTCCTCCAGGTGAGATGTATAGGTTATAGACTATATATGGACATCGGGTGGGGGTGTAGTGATTTGGTTGACTTGTTATTGTGACGAGTTTGGTTATGTTTTGAATTATAAAAGTCTTGGTATTTTTTGATATTGCTGAAAATTTTCAGAATATGTGTTGATTGTTTTATTGATGGGGTTCCTTATGGTTATTGATTTTTGTAGTGGGATGCCTCCTTAGAGAATTCTTGTGCAGCCATGGGATGTGGTTGGAAAGAGTTCTCCCTCACCAATTGATCAAAGGTTAGTGGAATCTATGGTTCGGGATGTCCAAGATTTGGGACAAGGATCGGGATCTGGTGCTGCTCATGTTAGAGAAGCCAAACCAGGTCTTGGAAAGGAAAAAGATCAAGAGTTCTTAAAAAACAAGCCTCCTTAATTCCAAGGTATCATGGAACCTCAAGAATAAAAAGAGTGTACTATGAATATATATAGGATGTTCAACTTTCTTGATACTCATGAGGCAGTTAGAGTGAAGTGTGATTCGTTCTTATTGTCATATCCCTGTTAGAAGTGGTGGAAATTAGTGGTTCAAGATGGGAAGAATGAGAATATGAGTTGGAAATATTTCAAGGTTGTCTTTAATGAGCATTATTTCCCTGAGATTTTGGATTTATCCAAGTCTCGAGAGTTTTTGGAGCTTAAGCAGGGATACTAGACTCTGATGGAAAATGCTAACCTCTTTGTAGAGTTAGTTTGGTATGCACCTAATATCATTTCCAATGAGAAGATAAAGGCCCAAAAGTTCAAAATGAGATTATGACCATAAACCTTATCTTAGGTTTTCTTGTTCATGATGAAAACTTATGATGAGGTGGTTGATTGTTCCATGATGGTTGAAATTGATCATGGAATCAAGTATAGTTTCTCTAGAGCAGTATTAGCAGGGGGTAGTGGAAATTATTTTGAGAATAAGAGGAAGTGATATGAGTAGGAAAATAAGGAGGATATAGTTTAGGACATCCTTCCTGGTTGTCTTTATATGTGGCCTCTGATGCTAGGTTAGTTTCATGCCATCAATGTTGGAAAGTAGAGAACATGTGACCAGAGTGTTCCTCTCCATCGAGGCCTTATAAATAATGTAGATTTTTAGGAAACGTTCTGTGTTTTTTAAAATTATAGCACCCATATCATAGTGGTGTAGGATCTATAACTCCAAAAGGGATGTCAGCCCAGTCAGAACTGTCTAGGATAGTGGGTTATCTATTTGGAGTTCGTGGCGGCATGGTTGGATCATTTTCTGGGAAGAGTCAGTTCAAGGAAGATGCACATGCTAGTGGTTGTTCTCAGGATTAGGCTGAGATGAGGTAGGTTTATGTGGTGGATCAATCACTAGTGGAATCAGATGTAGGGCTTGTGATAGTTTGAGGCACCATTATAATTACATCATCTTTAGCTGTTGTTATCTTTTATACTGGTGCTTTAGTTTATTTTATTTATTACCATATAATGGATGTAATGAAGTCAATAACTGATATTATGTCGTGTGTGATAGATTTGGTAACACCTCTTGGTAATAAGCGAGAATAAGGTTTCAGGTTTATGTCTTGTGCACTCACCATATCAGGGGTCGAGCTGGAATGATATTTTATGGTTTTGGAAATGCACTATTTTTATGTGATCCTTTCTATGGATTGGATGGTGCGTTTTCAAGCACACATCTATTTTTATAGGTGATGAGTGAGTTTTGTAGAACTTAATGGTAGTACCTAGATTTTTTTAAGGTTAATGAGATCCTCAGTTGGGACATGCTGGACCTCAAATTTTAGAGTTGGGAAACCTTGTTTATAATATCTTGTCACTCGTGTTGGAGGATGATAATAGTGATCCTAAGGGTGGATCAAATCTTATAGTGGATGAGTTTACAAAGGTTTTTCCAGAGGATTTCTCAGGTTTTCCCGCAAAATAGGATACAGAGTTAACCATATGTTTGGCATCGAGATTATAGACAATATCTATTACCTCGTACCATATGGACCCCACCAAGTTGCAGAAATTAAAGGTACAATTGGATGATTTGGAATCCAAAGGATTCATTCAACCGAGCATCTTACTTTGGGCTGCACCAGTTCTATTTATGAAGAAGGCCAGTGGATCTTTCTAGTTGTGAATTGATTACTAGGAGATGAATAAGGTGACAATAAATAATAAGTACCTTTTTCCTTATATTTACGACCTTTTCTATTATTGTAAGGGGGAAAGGTGGTTTTCCAAGATTTAATTGAATTTTGGGTATCACTTAGTTAGTGTTAGAGAGGCTGGTGTTCTAAAAACAACCTTCCAATGCAGGTATGACCATTTTGAGTACTTGGTCATGCCTTTCAGGTTGACGAATGCTCTAGCTGTCTTTATGGAACTTATGAACTGTGTGTTCCACCAATATCTTTATTTATTTTTTGTGTTATATGTAAATGACATCATGATATATTATGGGACCAAGGAGGATCATTAATGTAATTTGAGAATTATGTTAGGAACCCTTTGGGACCATTATCGTTATGCTAATTTTTCTAAGTGCATCTTCTGGATCAGGGAGGTGAATTTTCTGGGCCATGTGATCTCAAAACGAGGGGTTTCGGTGCACCCCAAGAAATCAGTGCGGTGATGTCCTAGGAATAGCTAAAGAAATTGTTTCAACTTATAATATTTTTAGGCATTATAGGGTATTAAATTCAGTTTTTTAGAATTTCTCTCAGCTTTCTTCATCTATGAAAACTCTTACCCGGAAGGGGGTAAAGTTTAAATGAACCCCAAAGTGTCAAGTTTCCTTCGAGGAGCATAATCAGTGGGTAACCACTAACACTATTTTAATCTTACCGTAATTTGGAAAGGGATATGTGGTCTATTATGATGCTTTTATTATGGGTCTTGGGTGTGTGAGGATGTAGGATGACCATGTGGTGGTGTATGGTTCTTGATAACTCCGACCACATGGAAATAATTACCCAACCAATGACCTATAGTTAGGAGTGATTCATGCCTTAAATACATAGGGACACTATCTTTTTGGGATAGGTTTGTGGTTTATTTGAATCATAATAGTTTGGCCAACATTTTCTCCCAGAAAGATCTAAACTTGAGGCAACATCATTGGGTTGAGTACCTTTAGGGGTTTAATTTTGATATAGTCTATACCCATGGAAAGGGAAATGTAGTGGAAGATACTTTGAGCATGAAAGTACCAATGTAATATTTGAAAGAGTATAGTAATGAGTGGACGTTGATGGGTCTTTTCACTCAAATACATCTTAAGACCAAGGAACATAGTGGAGGTGTGTTTTTGGCTAGCGTATAGTTGACACCTTCTCTTATGGAGTTGATTCAGAAAGAGAATCCTAGTGATGAGTTATGCCACCAATATATGCAGTTTCTTAATGGTGGGGATGTGACTTGTGAATGGTCATTTTCTCTTAAGGGAGTTTTTTTTTCAAGGGTCACTTCTTGAAACTGTTATCATTGAGGAAGGTAGTGATATTGGATAGACACTGGTATTAGTGGACCATTCATACCAGTGCTACCGTGATGTACTATGAAATGCGTTGGTAGTTATGGTGGCCAGGTATAAGGTGAGATGTAGCTAACTACGTATCACTGTGTTACACATGTCATTAAATTAAATTAGATCACCAAAGGCCCTTAGGTTTTACTCAGATGCTACCCATTCCTACTTGGAAGTGGGAAGTTATTTCCATGGATTTTATTGTTTTCATAGCTCATACACCACAGAGGAGGAATTCCATTTGGGTAGTGATTGACCATTTGACCAAAACAACCCATTTTATTCTAATCATGTATTTCTCCAAAGTTGATGAGTTGGGTCGATTGTTTATTCAGGAGGTTGTGAGGTTTTATGGTGTGCCTTCAGCAATTGTTTCAGACAGTTACACCAATTTTACCTTGTGGTTTTGGTAATTACTTCATTAGGTGATGGGGTTACAGATCAAGTTGAGTATGGCATACCATCCTCAAATAGATGGTTAGAATGAGCGTGCAAATCAGATTTTGTAAGGCATGTTTCAGACATGTGATTTGAATTTTGAAGGTTAGTGGGATAACCAGTTGGGATTGGTTGAGTTTTCATATAATGATAGTCACCAATCCTTGATTTGAATGGATCCTTTTGAGCCCCTTTATGGCTGGATGTGTTGGTCATCTTTGTGTTGGGATGAGGTGGGTGAGACCTCATTTCTAGGACTGAGCCTTTTTCAAGAAACTTATGATAAATTTAAGTTAATTTGGAAATATATTTTGATAGTATAGAACCATCACAGGTCTTATACTGATCAGAGGTTCCAATTATTGGAATTTTCTATGGGTGATTGGGTGTTTCTAAAAGTGGCACCTCACTTGGGTCATCATCATTTGGGTAAGAAAAGGAAGTTGACGCCAAGGTATGTCGGGACTTTTGATATTACTGAGCGGATTGTTAAGGTGGAATACAAGTTATATTTTACCTCTCATTTGACATCAATACATGATGTGTTCTCTATCTCTCATCTGAAAAGTACAACCCATATCCATCTCATGTATTGAATTTGGAAGAGTTGGAATTGGAGATGATTTTTTTTTGTGTTTGAGCAAGTAGTGTAGATTTTGGATTCTTAGGAGAAATTGCTTCATGGGAAGTCCATTACATTATTATAGGTTATTTGGAAGAATGGTAATTATGTGCATGAGACATGGGATTGAAAGTCTTGGGTTGAGGAAGATTATCCATTTTTGTTCAATGATCATGCTTCAAGTTGACTTTTTGGGGGAGGAAAGTTTTCATGGTGGGGAGAATTGTCACATTCGTGATTTTTAATTGAGGTATTATTTTGTTCTTGTTTGGTATTAAATTTATCCATTGGGTTCCCCATGAGTTTTTTGTGTGTGAAAAAATGGAGGTTTTTGGCTTGACATCAGGTGCCACACAGTTGGCACACAGTTAGGGGAAACTATGCACCCATGACCCGGAAACTATGCAACATATGGTCATTTTGGATAGTGGAGACCACACGGTTGACTCAAAGTTTGGAAAACTATATGGGCTAACCATGTGGATTATTCCTCTTAGAAAGTAAGGGATTCACGGTTTCCATATGGTTTGGTAAACCATGAGGGAAAACTATGTGACTTGTCCAGGTCATTAAAAATTTGGAATTTACCCTTTTATCCTATTCGATTTTTACCCTAAAACACCTCCCATCTACCTCATTTGGGATTTACATCTATGGGAGCCTCTCCCAATCTTTATTGGACCTCTTGATCCTCAATAATTGGGTGTTTTTTACCCCAATTATTTAAGGAATCATCAAGTAAGTATTTTTCTTCTTTGATTTCCCCCTCTTTGTAGGGTTCTTCATCCCTCTTTCTTGAGTTCTTATTTTCTAGCAGGTTATTTGACCTAATGATTGTCCTATATTGATATGTTGGCAGAAATAATTATGGTTATTGTTTGGTATTGCCTTTATAGGGTCTTGTAGTAGTGTGGTTGTGGTTTCACATCGATTTCTGGAAGTTTCAAAGTCTGAGGTAGGGGGTTCCATGCTTTTACATTATTAGATGATTTTTATATACTTGCATGGTTGCTTAAATGTGTTACATGAATTGTGTGTTTGGTGAAAAATATGTTTTGGAAGGGTTTTAAGATTTAAATGTGATGAAAATAATTTTTCTAAAGAAAACTGGTTATGTTTCATGTGTGATTTTTTGTGATGTTTCTTAAATATATTTTATTTATTGTATGAAAGGTTCTATATGTGTTTTCAAATAGATTTAAAGGTGAAAATGTGATGAAAGTAGATTTTTCAATTTCAATGGGTATTAACTGCATTTTGAATTCTTTTTTTAGAACATTAAATATGTCTTTGAATTGTGAAAGTATTGTGAAGCAGGTTGGAGAATGGTTTTTATGTAAGTATGAATTTGAAAGGGGATTTTCCAATGAAAATGGTTGGATTCCATATGTGTCATTTCTTGTTGTGTTTCCAAATGGGATTTATAAACAATTAAAGTTGTGTGGAATGTATTTACAATTGTTTTTGGTGTGTGTGTGAAATGGAAAGTGTCTTTTTTATAGAAAATAGTGGTTTCCATGTGAGATTTTAATCGTTGGATCAATATGGAAATGTTGAATTGTGAAAATGTGAAAGTGAAGATTTACTTGTGTTCTTTTGATTCATGGAATATTTATGTGAAAGTGTCAATTTATGTGATATGTGAAATTTAATTTGATCACAATGGGAATCCCATGTATCTAGGTGGGAAAACTATAACTAGTACACTAGTTGGTTCAGAAGTGGATGAGGTTCGAATTCATCTAGAAATATTGACAATTACAACACTAACTAAACATATGATATGATTTAAGACCACTAAACCTTGGGATGAATTACCCTATAGTGGCTCATTCATGGTAATTATATTGGTATTGGATTTTGATATGGATACCATTATACATTGGGATAGGATCCACTCAAATAGATCGTGCATGAGAATGCTGTTGGTAGTTTAGTGGAGGATTTTGATCACCAAGGTATGAGGATCATAGTGTTTCACTTGTTCTAGTTACCCATAGGGATTTTAAAATTTTAATCTCTTATTACATGACTCTTTTATGACGTGGTTATACTCATTGGTATACAATAGATCTTGTGTACATTTTTATTCAAGTAAGCTTATTTGTGAAAAAATGTTTTTCTTAAAAGTGTTTCTTGAGAAATTTTTCATTAATATGTTTTCTTGGAAATGTTTAACATATTATTATGGAAATGTGAATGTTGATTTGTATTATAATTTTTTAAAATAGAATATTTTATTTTGGGTGGAATCCTACAGGTCTTTGGCTCACACGCTACATACACATTTGGGTGTATGTAGACTTTGTTATGTATGACCCAGATAAAGGCAAGATGTGTCATGGTGGTGATGGTGGATCTAGTTTATAGTGTTATGATTATTATAGGTTTTTGTGGTGGTGTCTTGAGGGTGATGTCCCTCATAGTTAATAGAGGTTATTGGGATATTTTTGTTATTCCCATTCTATTGTAGCACCATTTGGTTTTGTTTAAAGTTGAAAAACATTGAATATAAAAATTGTTAAACCTTGTTTGGTTATGGTTATCATTTATTGTGATGTTTATTATTTTAGGTTTTTTATGTTTATAAAAATGGATGAAATAATTCCCAAAATTTATTGTTGATACTCAGACACTAGTTTCTAGCCCGTGGGGATTGGGAATGCCCTTTGGGTCATGCCACAGATCGGGTCAGGTGTTGGGTTAGATGGCACCCCTGCTCAGGTTGTGACATAAAAAATTATCTAAAATCCATTTTATATAAATATTTTGACCTCATCATGGATAATTCTTGATAAATAAACCAGTTTTTACTCTTGTGTGATGTGAAAAACATGGTTACACCTTTTTATTTTAAAAAATTATAGGTGTGCCACTCACCACACTTATAAAAGGGAACCCCTATACTATCTTATTTACAACTAAAAACACTTTTGGTTTAGAAAATACCTATACAAATAGATTTAAAACTTCCATAACATAATCCAAGATTCAATATTTTTCTCATAAATCCAACCTAGGAAGAATTTTGGTGAAAACCTAAGGAGGTTACTCTAAGAAGAGGTAACGTTCTTCAATCAGATTTTTTATTTTGTTTCATCCTCTACATCATTAAATTACTATTAAAACATGACGATATAATAACCTCATTATATTAAATATACTTATATGTTTTTATGTTAATTTAATGACCTAAAAACTTCCCCACTTCTATCAAATGAGTTACAAAATCATTATTTATGTGTACGACGAACTACCGCCTCACAAACTTATGTCATTTGTTTTTCAATTAACACTTATCGTGGTTGGGTAATATGATAGATATAAAGTATATATATTATATTTATAAAATTATTATACTTATAGAGTCATTATATCATATATACCTTTTTTACTTTCTATTTGGTAGGGGATACGATAACATCACTCTTTTCTACGACGAACTTCCGCCTCATGATGTGAGGTGATTCATTTTTTCCTAAAACTTTAAATGGAAGGTAATAAAGATAATTTTAATGAATATATGTGATATAAATGAAATAATTATGATATTAATGACATATTTATCATTATTTAAATATAATATATTATTTTATTTCTTACACTGAAAAATGATAATGTCGTTCGTGTTTGTGTGGACTACCGCCTTCACGAAGCAATGCGAATATACTTTCATCACCACACCAAATGGATGATATATATAAGTATATTTAAAGAAATAATATTGTACATGTGATATTATAAACACTATGTAAAGATAAAACATTACTTAACTTCTTTCCATAATGATGATTGAATAATGGAAACGTTACTCATGCATACATACATCCTACTGTCTCTATGATTGTGATGTAGTTCATTTTTCATAACCACATTTGATGATTCATTTTAAAAGTATAATTTATGTATAAATATGATAATTATTTTGTGATTATAATTCTTTATATGTTTAAATAATGACCTATTTGACCATAGTCAACCTACCAATGTCATTTTGTACACATAAGCCAAATATCATCAATACATCCAACGTAAACATAAATGATTAAGTAATTATATATAACATGGTAATAATTGAAGTAAAAAAGAATAAGAAATAAAATAATTATCACATGTTTATTATTAAATATTATAAATAACATACATGATGATTCAGACTCAAGGTAGGGGTTTGTCATCTCACTTTTACTTTCATGAGACATACGCCAAATTCACCACTTATTTCTATTGTGTGTTGTATATATTGAACCTTTTTTAATTTATATCATTAATTAAATTATATTAATGGTACTTAATGTTTCATTTAAAATTATTTATTTCATAGGGATTATGATATAAAATGTTACCAAAGTGGTAAGGGTTTATTTTATAGTCTTATTATTATTTGGGATTGTTTTTGTTTATGTATCCCTTGGGGGAATTATTTGATATTTATGTCTTAAAATTAATATATTTTCTTATCCTATTCTTATTAATGAACTTTTTAAAGTAATATTACCATTTTTCTTATCTTTATTACTTAAAATGATTAATAAAATGTTTTTAAGGAAATCCGACTTTATTTATCTCTTCAGTCAAAAACCCTTTTTTTCCAAAACCATGTTTTTGAATTTTTTTAAAAATGATTTAAAATTATCCAAATTAATTAATAAAAACATTTTTACCCATGTTTTAATTTAAAAAAAACAATTTTCAGGGAACATTCTTATTATTTTGTTAACAATACACTTTTCTAACCTTTTTACAGTGCAAAAGAAATGTTCTTTTTAACTTATATGAAATGTATAGAATTAACAGTTGTCATAACCATCATTTTTGAAATACTACTTTTCAATTTTATAAGTTTATTTTTAAAGAATTTTTTTATCTATTATTCTTAAAATTATAAGTTTTTAAAAGTGATTTTCAAAGAAACGTATTTTTGAAAATATTTTATGAATTTTATAATTTTAAAATAAATGGGTGATTTTCAAAGAAAGGTTATTTTCCTAAAGTAACTTTCCAAGTAATCTTTAAAAATAATTTTTCATCTAATAAGACAAAATTTTCTATTACTTATTATTTAATGTGGATATACTTCACTGATACCATCCTTATAATTCCTCCAGATAGTTTATAGTCAGTTTAACTGGGGATGTACTATGTTGATACCATTCTATTTACTCTGGATAATTTATGATTATATTTATTGATTGGGTAAATTATATAAATTTATTATACTAGTTTAAATATTAATGTTTATTTTCATTATATTTCACCCCTTTCATATTTGGAGTACATTGGACATGGTAAGTGGTGGGTGAGGCCCACTATAGATACTCGATGCATTGGTAGGACTCATGAGACAAATTAGTTTAGGTTTTGACTGAGGCCTTGTTCATTTATTTATATGTATTGGCACAAAGCCTCAAAATTATTAGATTTCTTGGAAAAAGGCCTTGATAGTATGATATGTCTTGTAAAATGGCCTTGATGGTATGTTTTAGATGTCCAACATTATGCATTCCATCATTATGAATTCAGTTATTGATATTCTATGTGATTATTAGATTAGTTAGAATATCCATGGTTAAGTTTCATGATAACATGATTATTTATATTGAATTATTTGATCATCATTTATTCCTTCCATGTTATTCTCAAGTTATTGATTAAATGGAATGACAAATCATAATTTCATACATGTCGTATAAGTTAAAAAGAAAATCCCTTTTGCACTATAAAAAGGTTAGAAAAATGACACATTCATAAAATGATAAGAATATTCCTTTCAATCTTTTTCTATAAAAAGTAAAAAATGGGTAAAAATTTATTTAATAAATAATTTTTATAATGCAAAAACATTTTTGAAAAAAATTTTAGAAAAAATTATTTTTGAAGAAAAAGGATTTTTGACTAAAGAGAGTAATAAAGTCAGCTTTTCTTAAAAACATCTTAGTAATCATATAAAGTATCGAAGAGTGAGAAAATGGTGATATCACTTAAAAAATTCATGAATAAAAATAGGATAATAAAATATATTGATTAAAATATATAAATATTAAATAATTCCCCCAAGGTATATGTAAACATAAACAATCCTGAATAATGATGAGATTGTGAAATAAATCCTTACCACTTTGGTAACTTTTGAATCATAAGACCCATGAAAGAAATAAAATTGAATGAAAATTTAAATACCATTAATATAAATTATTTCATGATATAACATAAAAAATTGGCAGTATATATACCACACAAAATAATTAAGTGGTGAATTTGGCATCTGCCTCATGGAAGTAAAAGTGAGACGAGAAACACTTATCTCGAGTCTGACTTGCCACATACGTTCATTATCTTCATGAATAATAAATTTATGATAGTTATTTAATTTATTAAGAAATTTTTTAAAGTTTATTATTCCTTTTATTTCACTTATTATCATGTTATATATGATTACTTAATCAATTATTTTTATGTCATATGTTTTGATGATATTTGGAAAATGTGTCAAAAATGAATTTAGTGGGTTGACTATGGTCAAAGAGGTCATTATTTAAAAATATCTATAATAATAATAATTAAATAATTATAATATTTATATGTCAATCATACTTTTAAAACCAATCATTAAAGATGGTATAAAAAATTAACTACGTTACAATCATGGAGATGATAGGCTTTACACACTCATGAGTAACGTTTCTATTTTTCAATGATCATTAAGAAAAGAGAATAAGTAACATTTTATCTTTATAGAATAAAAATAATATAATATATAAAATATTAATTATTCTAATATATGTATATATATTATCCATGTGGTGTGGTGATGAAAAGATATTCACATTGCTTCATGAAGGTGGTAGTCCGCACATACACAAACAACATTATCAATTTTCAGTATCAGAAATAAAATGATATATCATATTTTTATAATTATAAATACGTAATTAATACCAAAATTATTCCATCTATAAAAAATATATTAATTAAAATTATATTTATTACCTTTCATGTAAAGTGTAAGTGAAAAATTAATCACATCACTTTGCGAGGCGGTAGTCTGCTGTACACACGAGCGACATTATCATACACCCTACAAAATAAAAGGTAAAAAGATATATATGATATAATGACTCATTAGATATTATTTTGTTATAAATATCATATATATAATTTAGATCCATCATTATACCCAACTATGATATGTGGTGATGGAAAGATGAATGACATCAGTTTGCGAGGCAGTAGTTCGCTGTACACACGAATGATGATTTAATAAACCATTTGATAGAAGAGGGGATAGATATAGTTCATGGAATTAACATAAAAATATATCAGTATATTTAATATAATTTTTTATTAACTTATAATTTTTTAAAAATAATTCAAATAGGTGGAGGAAGAAATAAAATAAAAATGCTCATTGAAGAACGCCACCTCTTCTTCGTGTATCCTCATTAGGCGTGCACCAAAAGCCTTCCTAGGTTGGATTTATGTCCAAAATAAGGCATCAATACCACAAAACCGGGCAAGGAAGGTGCCTGCCTTTATCAGCGCTAACGGAAAAACGCTGATAAAGGGGTAGGCCTTTATCAGCACTAAAAAAAGCTCTGATAAATTCACCCTTTATCAGCACTAAAACAAGCCCTGATAAAGGTGTACCATTTATCAGTGCTTTTTTTAGAATAGACAAAGGGTGCATTTATCAGCGCTTGAAATATCCCTTTATGAGAGCTTTTCTTAGTGCTGATAAAGGCTACATTTATCAGCACTTTTCTTAGCGCTGATAATATTTATTGTATACATTAAATAAAAAACACATGTTATAACTATATATATATATATATATATAATTAAATAATTATAAGATTAATATTTATTAGATTTATTAATTCATTATATTTATTAGATTTATTAATTCATTAGATTTATTAGATTTATTAATTCATTATATTTAATATATATATATTTATTATATTTGTTTATATTTAATGTATATGTTTTATTTATAAATATATAATACATTTTAATATATATGTATAATTAAAATTATTGAATATATATGTGTTTTCCAATGAATTGGGGTCAATGAATGTATCATACATGCGTATATATATGTTCATGAATAATGTTCATTTATAGATTATAATTACATATCATGTTGATGTGTTATTGATTTATAATTCATTATGTTACCTATATAATATATATGTTATAAAAAATGTACACTTATAATTAAAATTAAATTATATTTAAAAAATAAATATATATTTTATTATATTTTCAATGATATATATATAAATATACCTTTCAAATAATTTTATAAGTATAAATAGAGATATATTTATTTAGAGTTATAATTATTAATAAATATATATATATATTTATCATAAATATCATTTTAAATAAATATATAATAATATAAAGAAGTTATTAAATTTATACATTTATCAGTGCTTTTGTTAGCGCTGATAAACTATGTCTTTATCAGCGCTAGAAAAGTGATGATAAAGCGTGTCTTTATCAGCGCTAAAACGAGAAGCGCTGATAAAGTCACCATTTATCAGTTCTATAAAAGCGCTGATAAAGTCATACATTTATCAGCACTAAAAAAGTGCTGATAAAGGGTGTCTTTATCAGCGCTTCCCATTTTAGGGCCGATAAAGGTCCACGTTGGATTTACAAAATCCACCAGGTCCTCCTCCTCCTCCCTGCACCCTGTCAAGCTTTCGTAGAATCCCTACCCTATGCCGCTGCCTCCTCTCCGTCGCTGCCGCCGCCTCCTTCTCCTCCTCGTCCGTCGTGGCCGCCGCCTCCTCCTCCTCCTCCGGTGCCTATTTCTCCTCCTCCTCATCCACCGTGGCTCCTCCTCTTCCTCCTACTCCTCCTGCGCCGTGGCCTCCTCTCTGCCACTTCTCCTCCTCCTCCTCCTCCTCCTCCTCCACCACAGCCTCCTCCTGCTCCTCCTCCACCGGCGCCTCCTCCTCCACCGCGACCTCCTCCTCCTCCTCCTCCTCCACCGGTGCCTCCTCCTCCTCCTCCTCCACCGGCGCCTCCTCCTCCTCCTCCTCCTCCGCCTACTCCACTGCCTTCGCTACCTTTGGCTACCTCTGCTGCCTTCGACAGCCTCCGAGCTGCCTCTGCTGCCTCCGTGCTACCTCCGCGCTGCCTCCGTGCTACCTCCGCTGCCTCCGCTTCCTCCGTTTCTTCAACTGTCGATGCCTCCTCCTCCGCCACCGATTCCTCCTCCTTAAGGTGAGTAAAATTTAATTTTTATGAATTAATTATGTTTGGATTTGTTGTCAATATTGATATTAATTATGATTTGCCGTGATTCTTGTGTGTGATGCTTGTGTGTGTGACACATGTATATGTGGTTGGTTACTTTTTTGATCTTGATTAGCTCTCCCCACTTACAGTGGGTCTCACCATCACATCACATAAAAAATAATTTGAGGAGGAAATCTCTATAGACAACCTCTCACAAAACTACTCCAAACCAATACTAAGTGATCCCCATTTCTATATCTCACATCATATTATCATACAAAAAATGATCTAATGAGGGAATCACAATATCCAACCTCTATCAAAAGTCAAAATGCACCATAAATAGGTGGATCCCATGGAATTCACACAACAATCCCCTTTGACCAATGCCTTCTCACTCAAAGTAGGGTCCTACCAACACCTTATCACTTAAATAAAGGCCATCCATCTTGTCTCATGCCACAAAACATATAAATAGTAATCTAAGGAGAGTATCTAGATATCCAACCTCTCATACTAGCTAAACCACATCATCAATAGGTGGGACCCATGGATGATCATACTTCAACTAGGTGAAAGTCATATGAAGTCCCAATCTCTTAGTCGGTCTAACCATAAATGATAAAAGTCACCATCCATTTAGCCTTGCATAATAATCTCCTTAAAACCATCTTCGTTGTACATGAAAATTATTCCCAACCTATCGACATTCTAATTCCGCCTATAAGGGAATCTAATGGGTTCTACAAACCTAACCCATCTCTACTCATTGATACCAACACACACTCATCTCTACATGGTAATGTCACAACCCACATGCTATACTTGATCTAGGACTTGATAGTCTAGTCTATATCATCTTCTAATTCCCACATTAAAACTCATTAAAACTAAATAATGACCATCCTAATAAACTCACACTAAGAGCCTTGGATACCCTATGCTAAGTCATCTAGACTATTACCATGACCCTCACTTAGGTACCATATCATATCTCCCCATGGAGATCTCTTAATCCAATTTTAAGGAGGAAATCCTCTATGTCACACTTCACTAATCCCTATATGGAATATCCTACTCACCACACACATCATGACTCTTATATATCCTTAAGAGGGTGTTCCTCATCATACGTGAGATATAAAACTATATGATCCATCTTCTTTAGGCCTAATACTCTAATACCTACTCTAATAGCCTTAGAAGACCTAACTAGGCTATAAAAATCTCATACCAAACCCGATCCTCTCATAAACACAACTACTCTATGAAGACATAATCTCTAGATGATCACAAAATCACAAACATTCAATAGAACCCTCACTCTAGCTCTTGGTGGATCAAAAACACCCTATTTATTTACCTTGGTTGCTCTTGATTTCTATCCCTTTCACTGGAACACATATAATCATGCATGAATGCACAATCATGCATAAATTGGAATAGGGTTTTGTATTATAGGGTCCACCTACCTCAAAAAATGGAGTAACCCCCTCACCAAGATCAACTCATCCTCAACCAGGACTATACATGCCTTATCTAATCATGTACCAATGATTGAGACCCAATCTCAAGGAAAAATTCATAAATAATTAATTATAGAAACTTAAAATTAATTATTCACCTTAATATAATTAGGAATAATCTTTCAAAAACTCACTTAGAAACACAACACCACCTAAACCACAGAAAACATGGTGCATTCCTCATACGAGGATAACCTCTATCCAATAAAAACAAAATCTACATCATCTGAATTGATTTGAAGATGATATAGTGAAATCATCACACAAATCCTAGTTAAAATCATCCCAAATCATAGAGAAATAAAGGATAATAGTAATGGAGGAAGTATGAGGGAAGAACTCAGTAACACACTATAAAAAACTCCCAATAACCACCCCTCATCAGGGGGGGTCGAAGAGAGGAAGAGAATGGATGAATCCCAAGAACCACGCAAGATTTGATATTAATGAGCACGCCCCCACCATTTTTGAAGTATTTAGTTTTTTATCTAAATTATACTCATATTACTTCTCCCCTAACCTATATACCCATCCTATAGATTTAAAATAGGATGAATATAAATAAAGAATGGATGACTGCCAATCGGTTGACAAAAGAGTATGAAGAAGGCGTGAAAGAGTTCATCAAGTTTGCAAAAGATCATGCATGTGACCCTTCTAAAATCCTATGTCCATGTTTACACTGTTGTTATTCAAAAAAAATTAGTCCAGAGGAGTTGGAAGAACACTTGATCTGTCACGGAATAGATCAAAGTTATACATGTTGGAATAAACACGGGGAAACAATGAATGTAGGTAGTGGCTAGGATAAAACTACGTTTTTTGGATCATCTGATAAGATTACAAACATGAACAATGAAGATGACTGTATGGATAATGTGATTACAAATGTGAATGATGATGAAAATCATATTGAGGAAATGACAAGGACCGTCGAAGATGAACTTCGTGATTGCCCAAAACTATTTGAGAAGTTAAAAAGTTGTGCAAAGAAACCGTTGTATGCTGGTTGCACTAAATATACAGTATTTCAGCCGTACTGAAGCTATATAATTTGAAAGCAGACAATGGGTGGAGTGATGCCAATTTTACGAAACTACTTGCTCTCTTGAATGAGATGCTCCCAGAAGATAATGAGCTCTCGAGCCGAACAAACGACACCAAATGAATAATACGCTCAATGGGTATGATCTCTAAAAGAATACATGCCTGCCCAAATGACTGTATACTATTTCTCAAGGACCAAAAATCACTTAAAGAATGCCTAAAGTGGGGTGCTTCTCGATACAAGAAATATGAATCCAGTCCTGCTAAAGTTGTATGGTACTTTCCAATCATTCCAAGGTTTAGGTGCCTACATGGAAGTGAGGAGACTAAAGGAAAATTGACATGGAATGCAGATACATGAATTAAAGATGGGATACTACGTCATCCGGCTGACTCTCCTCAGTGGAAGAGAATTGATCACGAGTATCCTGAATTTGGAAAAGAGTCGAGAAACCTCTTTCTTGCGTTATCTACATATGGAGTGAATCCTTTTGGTTTTCAAAGAAACAGTCACAGTACATGGATGGTTATGTTGGTAAATTATAACTTACCACCATGGTTATGCATGAAATCAAAATACATCATGTTATCTATGCTTATATCAGGACCAAAACAACCGGGTAATGATATTGATGTTTATTTAGCTCCATTGATTGAAGATTTGAAATTATTGTGGGATTCAGGTGTTACATTGTATGATGCTTACAAAAAGGAAGATTTCACTTTGAGAGCCATGTTGTACGGGACGATAAATGGCTTCCCTGCTTATAGAAATTTGTCAGGATATAGAATTAAAGGAACTCAAGGGTGTCCCATTTTCAAACAATTTACACATTCAATTAGGTTGAAACATTCATCGAAAACCATGTTTCTAGGACATCACATATTTCTACCCCGATGACATAAGTACCATTATTGGACGACATCATTCGATGGAATTTCAGAAGAATGTACAACACCGTCACCACTAACAGGCGATAATTTTTTTGAGAAAGTTAAAAATGTGGACACTACTTTTGGTAAACCGGCTTCGAAAAACCTTATGAAAATCGGTTGGAAAAAGAGATTAGTTTTTTTTGAATTAAAATAATAGAATTGTATGTATGTCAGACATTTTATTGATGTTATGCATATAGAAAAAATATATTTGATAGTGTCATCGACACGTTGCTAAATACATCTAGCAAAACAAAAGATGGAATTAAGGCTAGGTTGGACATGGTTGATATGGGAATACGAGAAGAGTTGGAACCAGTGAAGGGTGAAAAATGAACATTTCTTCCTCCTGCTGCTTACAATATTTCCAGGAAGGAGAGATATTGGTTTTGCAACTTCTTGAACAACGTAAAGGTTCCAGAGGGGTATTCTTCCAATATCAGGAACCTCATGTCAATGAGAGACTTGAAGTTAAAAGGTCTGACATCACATGACTGCCATGTTTTGATGCAAGATCTCATTCCTATTACTTTACGTTGCATTTTTCCCAAGAATTTCCACCATACATTAATGAAACTATGTTTCTTCTGGAAAGATATATGCAGCAAAGTTATAGACCTAGCGAAATTGCCAACTATGGAAATATAAATTATCGTCATATTATGTGAATTATAAATGTTCTTCCCGCCTTCATTTTTTGATATGATGGTTCATTTTATGGTCTACTTGGTGAGAGAGATTCAACTATGTGGTCCTGTATATTACAGATGGATGTACCCCATTGAACGGTATATGAAGATTTTGAAAGGGTATGTCAAAAATCGAAGTCGGCCAGAGGGTTGTATTGCAAAGCGATATATTGTTGAGGAAGCCATTGAATTCTGTAATGAATACCTATATAGTGTGGAAAGAATTGGCCTACTGAGATCTCATCACATAGGGCGGCTTGAGGGTGAAGGAATTTCTGGAAGACAGGTTGTCACAATCAACATTACAGATCGGGGGCAGGACCAACTTTATGTTTTGCATAACATTTTCGACGTTGACCTATATGTTTAAATCCACAAAGAAATTCTTAGGCATTTGAATCCATCTAGATCTAAAAATTGGATATCAGATACACATAATCGACAGTTTATAGGATGGTTTTGGGACCATATTTTTAAGAAGTCAGATGAAAATCTAGAGTCAATTTCAGAATGACTTCGATGGCTAGCCGGAGGACCAAGTGTGTATGTATTATCTTACAATTCTTATGTAGTTAATGGTTATACATTTTATACTAATGACCATGATAGAGACAGTACCAAGCAGAATAATGGGGTTACACTTGTGGATGAAGCGATGCATGTTTCCAGTGCTAAGGACAGAAATCCAATTTATGTGAATATGTCATACTTTGGCATCATCAAACAAATATGGGAGTTGGATTATACGAAATTCCAAGTTCCGATTTTTCAATGAAAGTGGGTTGATAACAGGAGTGCTGTTAAAATAGATGAATTGGGATTCGTGAAAGTTGATTTCATTAAGGAAGGGGAGAAATACGAACCGTTTATAATGGCATCGTAGGCAGTGCAAGTATTTTATATTCCAAATCCTGCAAACCAAAACTGGTAAATTGTTCTGTTATCGACCAAAACAGCTGAAGGTTCAGATGAAAATTAAATGGAGGATGACCCTTTCATTGGGACTTCACAATCATTTTGCAGTGGTACCAATGTAGACGATGTTTTGTATGTTAGAGGAGACCACAATGAAGGGATATGGATAGTCGATAGAGGGGTCAAATCCCTTCTGCCTTAAAAAAAAGAGTTTAATAATCAGGTTATTTTTTTATTGTAATATAGATTGTGTTACATTATGTTATTATCTGTTCGTTGCTGCTTTTATGTGATCTAAATTAAATGTTAAACCACTTTTGCAGATAATGACTTCTACACCTGCTGATGCACCCAATCCTGAGACACAACAGGCCTCTCAACCTGTTGCAGCTGGTCCCACTACTGAGGTACAACAGGTCTCCCAACCTATTGCAGCTGGTCCCACTGCTGAGGTACAATAGGTTTCTCGACCTGTTGCTTCTAGTCCCACTGCCGATGCTAGCGCTTCGGAGGAACATAATGATGATGCATAAACCGAGGAAATGGTAGGCAATGAAACCCCGGTGGCACAAAAAAACTAGGTGCACCATAGTTTGACAGTTTTAGCCAAAATCCTTAAGGCAAAAGAAAAAGGCATCAAATATGAGGTGGGATGGAATAAGCGAGGCCAACATGTAAACCCCAACAAAGCTATGTTTAGTAGCTACATTGGAATCATCACTCGGCAACACGTTCCGATTGATGTAGAGTCGTGGCACCATGTTGTCAGCGGGATGAAAACATTAATGTCGGAAGAGATTATGGTAACATTACGATATCATTTATTTAATTTATTAAAATAAAATAAAATAAAATAAAATAAAATAAAATAAAATACTGAAATATTGACTAACCCTTCATCATCTCTTGTAGAGTGCATTTATAGTAGACGTCTCACACAAAGAATATGTATTAAGACTGGAAGGAAGGGTTCATAGAGGCTTTCACACCATTTTAACGAAACATCATCTGAAAGATGCTGAAGGGAAAATAAAGCCGCACCCACCTCCTCTTTATGCACACTTGATATCCCAAGGAGCGTGGGATATGTTTTGCAACTGTCGTGCGGAGTAGACTTTTCAGGTACATTGTGTTTGGTTACACGTTGTTTAACGTTTCTTACATTCATCACTTTGATTGATAGTTTTTTATTTATGAAACAGCAACTGAGTGATGAAAATAAAGAACGGGTAGAAAAACCAGCGTACCCCTACCGTAAAGCAAGGTTAGGGTACGCTTCAATTGAAAAACAATTGGTACGTATTTTAAAAGTACTGTAATACTTTTATGTGACATAAAACAACACTATAACCATTTTTCTCTATTTATATGAAGATTGAAAAATAAAAATACCAAGACAATTCCATCCCACGCCATGTGCTATGGAAGGAGTCTCGTGTTAATAAAGAGGGGAAACTGGTAGATGAAAACACACAAAAAGTGTGGGAAACATGTGTAAGTATGACATAATATAAATTTGTTTTACTTTAAATCACTTTTAAATAACGATGATTACTTATTTTCCCATATTTTCTATTTGACATAGTCACAGGAATCAACAACACCCGCACCAGATGTGGATATACTTTCAGCGGCCTTGAAACAGCCAGAACAGTATGGCCACGTCAGAGGTGTGGGTTTTGGGGTGACACCCCAGAAGTATTTTCAGAAAAAAAACAAGAGGATGAACAAACTAAATAAATGAAAATGATGAGATATAGATTAACTACCCTTGAAGAAAGAATCTAAAGTCAGGTAG
This sequence comes from Viscum album, assembly GCA_963277665.1. Taxonomy (NCBI): domain Eukaryota; kingdom Viridiplantae; phylum Streptophyta; class Magnoliopsida; order Santalales; family Viscaceae; genus Viscum; species Viscum album. The sequence goes on along the minus strand of OY728161.1, from coordinate 2,115,749,624 downwards.
AGTTGATAGCAACTTTTATGGGGGAGAGTCGAAGAGAACAAACAACTCAAGAACAACCCGTGTGAGAAGATCCCGCCCCACCCCCACCAGCTTTGAGGCAAGCCATTCTCCTCAAAGACCTGACTTAACTATAAGGCCCCAGCCTTAAACCTTACTTAATCTTGAGTTATTACAAGATTACACATTGAGGATCTTTTCAGGTTTAGAGTTTTAGAGAATTAGATCATGAAACTTGCATTACATTCCACATTTAAACAAAGTGGTTACATAAAAGACAATATTCATTCTTCCCATCAACGGAAACCTATTTAAAATAAAACACGGATTCTTTCTTGACACATCCTTGACACTATCATCACATCATGTACCTTTCCCTTGACCTGTGAAAAACATTTCAAAAACTTGGGATGAGCATAAAAAGCTCAGTAAGGGTTATAAAAATATGGAAAGGAAACATGAGTTCATAAATACATAAGAATGAAATCATACTTTACCCATAAAACATAGGCATATCAAATCATGAATAAATCATAGAAAACATAAGACATAAAGGTAACTTGAGGCATTCATAACATTCTTACGTAGGGAGTAACCCTCTTGGTTACGTTTGGAATACCCATCACAGTATATTCCCTAAATCTCTTCGGAGAAACCTTAACGTTTCACTCCTTCGCGTTACCCAATGCATTGGAGAGCTATATCGGGCTCACCCGCCCTTAGTTTATCACGGAACCACCCGTTCTTCATAACAATGCCCAAGAACCATAACATAATCGTATCACATAAACATGAATAAAGGAAACATAACATTTCCACATTTCAATCACAATATAACATTTTAGGATATTGAAATAATGAATCCATTCAAAAAGAAACCATTTCCAAAACCATTTAAAACATTTAATAAAGAGATTTTTGAATCAAAGTGTCCCATACCACCTTGAAGCTTTTAACATTTTAAACCATTAATATCCATATAAATAAATCCTTAAAACCATTTTGAAAACATGGATATTAATAAGAACAAATAATTAAAACATTTAAAACGATATTTTGGTTAAAGGAGTTTTACCAAAATTAGAGACACTTGAATACAATAATCGAGGAATAACATTTAGTCAGAATTTTATAATATCATGAGAATAAAAGGATTCATGATATAATACTCCAAAGGACAGTATATACACCATATAAGAGTGAATTGGTGCATAACAACAATGAGCCCTTAATAGAAATGTCAAATGTGATGAAATCCCTTATAAAGAAGGTATCCTTAAATTAAGGACAAATAAATCTCAAAAAATATGTGTGACAAATATATATACACCCAATATAAGTGGATATTAAGTGTAAAACAATGAAAGGTCATTCACACATATTCAATGGATGACATATTCAATGACTACAAGTTGAACCCAAAGAAATCGAAATTGGGTTAAAAAGTTCCCTTGACAGCCTAACGGCATCACATCAAAATTAGTTGATGAGAGATAAAAAGTGTATCTCATCACTTGGACATAAAATTTACATCAATAAGGATGTATGAGAACATATCCCAACATAAAAATATGTAAATTAAAAGACCCAATAAAAGAAGTCTTTTAAAAAAGAGGAGGGTGAAAGGTTCCCTTACCGACTTGGGCATCTTTCAAAACATACACCCCATGAAAGAAAGACAATAGGTCATTGATGTAAATACTCATAAACGAAAGTATATTACACAAAGAGTAGAATAATGGGCATTACATACACCACTCAATTGAATTTGTGGCAAATGTAGCATAAATCTCACGGGAATAAAAGTGAGATGAAAAATCCCTCACGAAAACTCGGCAGCCTAACAGCGCCACATAAAACTTCCGAATATGGATTGATGAGATCAAATAGGGCATCTCATCACATTAAAATATAATTTACAGCAAGAGGAATATAAAAGAACATCCCCCAACATTACAAATAGGAGCTTAAAAGAAGTGACATAAAGGAGAGTACTTAAAAAGAAAGAGAGAAGTTAGATCTCTTACGAAAGTTCGTCAGCCTAACGGCGCCAATCAAAACTTCCAAAATGGATTGATGAGAGAGAATAGGGTCTCTCATCACATGAACATAAAAATTACAGTATGATTAATATAAAATATCATCCCAATAACAAGAAAGATGAGCTTTAAAAGGAATGACATAAAAGAGTGTACTTAAAAAGAAAGAGAGGAGTAAGATCCCTTACCTCGGGTCCGACTTGACTCGATCGTTCTTTAACGTCCTGAATAATAAACTTGAGTTAATTTCCACTTTATTAAGAACCTTTTTCTAGTTCATTATTCCTATTAGATCACTTATTTCCATGTTATAAACATTATGTAAACATTTAAGTTAATAATGTTTGTTTTGTCGATATTTGGTTCTTAAGTCGAAAGTGGACTTCTTACCATTACATGTTGTTCGTGTGGTCAAATGTTTATTATATACAGAATAATATTCATGATTTGGATATCATATATGTCATATATATCCAGTACATGCATGCATTTATAACATTATATAATCATTTAGAGGTAAGAAATGAAATGCACCGTTCATGGAGACGGTAAGCCGTACGTACGCATGAACGCTTCTTTCATTTCTATTTCATATTTTATAGAATGGAATAATAATGATATAAAGGTATATTATAATTACAGTATAATATCATATATAATATCATAGTTCCATCCTTTATACGTCCCACATATGGTATTTAACGAATCAAATCACTTTGAGGGGGCGGTAGTCCGCATTTCCTTAAATGAAGATATCACGTATACCCATAATGGAAGCCATAAAGGTAAGACAAAAATGAAAAATACAGAAGCTTAAATAAAACATAAACATATTATATATCATATATAAAAATAGTGACATTATAATGGCCACCTTTGAAGGTGTTAAATGAGTATTGAACAATCATCGTTTCGGGAGGCAGAATTTCACCATCCACGGAAACCGTATGTTCTTTAACCATTTGATGTAGTTGTGTGAGAGTGTAGCTCGAATAAATCTTATAACAACATCCTAGTATATTTAAGATACCGGTGTTGTTAGAAAAGAAGTAAATAAAAAGAGTTTAGGGGGTTGGAGAAGCAAAATAAAACAAATGAACATGAGAGAGTGAATTACCTTTAAAAGTGTAACTCCTTTTGATTTGAGCCTAAAGGCTTCCTTTGAAAGGATTCTTCCCAAAGGGAATCCTCTAGGATGAGGAGAGGGATGTGGAGAGAGTAAATGGGCAGGGGTTGGCCGAGACAAAGGCTTGAGGAGTGTGTTAAATGAGGTAGAGGTGGGGGCCTTTTATAAGAGGAGAGGAAGGGCACTTTTGGAAAGTAAAGGAATATTACTTTATTTGAAAATGTTTTTAGGTTTCAAAAGGTCCCACATTGATATAATTAGTGGATAAGGTGATAAGGCTTCTAAATCCACTCATCCAATAAGTTTTGGACATGTTTAGTTCATAGATTTTACATTATCTTTCCATTTTATTTAAATCGTCAAATAATGATGTCATCGCTGCATCATTATTATGTCATAAATAATTTAATTTATTTAATGTCTAAAAATTATAAAAAAAATACTATGATGTAGGAAATCTTTTTATCTTTCCAATGAATATTTATAATAAAAAAGATGACTTGTATAACCTCACTTAAAAATTGTTTTAGTAAAACATATCATGTTTGTGTCAATTTTACTTTTACATTAAATAAAATGTTATTTATGTCATTTCCCAACCAAAGTGGATCCATGGGGTCCCCAAGTTGACCCATGGCTTGTCTTGGTCGTCCATGATACAACCAATGAGGGTAAGACATGTGTCAAGCTCATCTCATTTTTTTAAAGCATTATTTTTACCTTAAACCACACTAATTACCACTAATCGCGATTAAAAACTTAATAAGTTACTATTCACCAAAAAATTATTTTAATCTCATTGAACCACATTTTACTTCTTAATGACAACCATGTATGTCGGATTTTTGAAAATCAAAACACAATGATGGCAAAATTTCATTTAAACGGAAAATCAGTTTTTATAAGTACCACTTAGTGGTTTCACTATTCATCAAAAATTGAAGTTTTTCAGAAAAATCCCAAAAATTCACCCTAAGCTATATTTGATATTATGAATTCAAAAATGAAGTCCGTTTTACAAAATTCAAAACATATAAGTCACATTAATTACTTTAATAATTAATTCCCGCTGTCATGACAAATAGCATGTTTTATGAAACAATAAGTATCAAAAGATTGACACTAGTTTAAGTCTGATTTCAAAGTGAAATTGATTCCAACGACCACTATTGGATTTAATGGTAAAAATATTTTCTAATTTCACTTTTAAACCAATTAAAAATATAATCTAATCATATAAATAAATTAGATTAAAATGTGGTTTTGAATTAAAATACAACATTTTACACTATTCATTAAAAAAAAGAACTTTATCGGAAAGATACCAAAAATTTACACAAAGTAAATTTTGATGTCCCGATTCTTAATAAGAGTTTTATTTGGTCCAAAAGAATGTTTAAGAGTGAACAAAACTATATTTAATGACGGTTCTCCATCAAAAGGTGATAAGTGAACCTTTAGTGAAAACTAGGGCATATACGCCTAAAATTGAATTCTTTCTGTATTTTAAGCCTTTATCTTTTATTGTATAAATGTAAAAATATTTAAGAACATATATAATCATATTTTAGTTATTTCTATCCATTCCCGCCATTACAACGGCTACATGTTAACTACCATTTAGAATAATATTATTTTATTATTAGAGTGCAACGTAAGATTCCCAAGAAACTCGTTGTTGCGTGTTGGGTACGCCATCGAGCATAGCGTCCCCTTTAAAGTCATATTAATATTTTATTCACAAATATGGATAAATATGAAAATGTCATATTTCTTATTTACCTGGGGTGTTACATTAACCGAGGTAATCAATGTTATAATATTTTTTTCTGTGAAATGTGAATCACATATACACTGATACCTTTCTTGTAATGATATTCTACAGGGTGAAAATGATTGTGATTTATATCTATTAACTCCCACCCATCACCTTGTAGCGAGGGCTACAGTGTTCAATATGCAGAATGACACGCTACACTCCCAACCACTTCCAACCGGTCATGTCAAAGTGTCGATTAACGTATCTCATGAGCCGAGCGCCGAGCTACCTGTTCCAAATGATGATGACGACATTCATATGGTGGAAAAAGCTATTGGAACATTCGTTGCATGGCCGTCGAATCTTGTAAAAAAACATGTCGACCAGGAGGTATTCATTTCCAATTCATTTTTCAAGCAGAACCTTTAACATTAAATTAGAAAAGGGCTGAATCGATGAATGTAATTACAGAAGGACAAAATGGAGGAGCTAAAATGAAAGAGCGGATCAAAAGGATCAACCAACCGATCAAAATGATCTACTGAGAGCACCTTCACCCCGCCCGTTCTATATCCACATTTAATATCATTGTAAGCTCATGTGGATACAAAAATGAAAGGCGGAAAAAGTCACACAAGTTTTTTTGAAAAAGATATGTATGGAGAGGAAACATTAGATTTCGTTAGTGCTGACGTTGTAGCTGAAATCATCACATATGACTAGCTAGGTGCTTCAGTTATAAATGTATACATGAGGTATGTTTTCATGATTTGATTTTACAAAAGCTGATAAACTATGATAATTATGGCTAAATACATTTCATATTTTTCATAGGCGTACATATGAAAAACAATTGAAGGGATTTTCCCATGAATACAAATTTGGACTCGTTAGTACTCACACCATTTCTACAGAACGAGAATAAATAGATTCCGTTTTTTAGGATAAATTAATGTCAAGCCTGCTCAGAACGTTTCAATGCAGAATTACGACTGACATACTATTTTTAATACCAACGTTTCAGGGGTAAAACTCTAAATTTTAATCATATCAATTATATTTTCATTTCTATCATTACTTATTCCTTTTTGTGTTTTTAGGAAACATTGGATGCTCATTGCAGTCAATTTGGATACTCCAAAGATTTATTTTCTGGATTCACTGCATGGATATCCAACAAAACGACCACACATGATGGTGATTATAAATTCTTAATACACTAGATCCAACATTTTAGAACTAAATATCTAGTTATATAATTTATATTATCTTTTAATGAGGATTATGCTATGATAGGGCGGTGTATGAATATCGTCTAAAGTCTAGAATAAATCCAGGGCCTAAGGACGACAAGGCGCACAGGATCTAAAAATAGAGAAGTATTAGGGTATATATAATTATATTTCATTATCCAAATACATATAAAAAAAGATTACTTATTTTTCTCGATGTTTCTGCAGTGTCCGAAACAAACAAACGACAAGGATTGCGGTTATTATGTTTGTAAATTTATGAAAGAGATCATATTTAATGAACAAACTAGCATCCCTGAAGAGGTATTTTTGAAAATAATTACTACTTAATTTAAAATAATTATTAACCTTTTATGTATTTATATTTTTTCAGTACTACTATGACTGTCGCAAAAACATCTATTCAGAAGATGATATAGATGTGTTTAGAAACGAATGGGCATCGTACCTAATGGAAGAATATAAACAAATAGGACAATGAAGGTGAATTCCTAAAACTTATGTTATCTTTATATGATCATTGATATCTACCTTTATTACACTTATTGAGCATCTATGATCACCCTTTATTATATTTCATATCCTTAGATTATGAAGAATGGTTTTAGAAATGATTTGAGTTTTTAGTAAAGAATAACTTAATGAGAGACTCTTATGAACTACTAATATATAGAATACTGAGAAAAAACATTCAGATTGTTTTGATACTTTAGGATAACTATCCATGAGTAATTTTTGAGGTGTACGAATCGACCACACCTCAATCCGATGCAATTTGTGACTGGTATGGCTAAAAGTTTCTGATATATGTTTCAAATTGACATTAACTTTAGAAAAGAACACAAGTGACATACAGAAAACTGAGAAAATGCATTCTGATTGTTTTGATACTTTAGGAAAACGATCCACGAGTCATTGTTGACGTGTACGAATAGACCACACCTCAATCAGATGCACGATGTGACCGGTATGGCTAAAAGTGTATGATATTAGTTTCAAATTGACATAAACTTTAGAAAACAACACTAATAACATACGGAATACCAAGAAAATGTGTTTGGATTGTTTTTATACTTTAGTAAAATGATCCATGAGTCATTTATGACATGTAAGAATCAACCGCACCTCAATCCGACGCACGGTGTGACCGGTATGGCTAAAAATGTCTGATACAGTTTCAAATTGACCTAAACTTTAGAAAATAACACAAGTAACATATGAAAAACCAATAAAAATCATTAGAATTGTTTTGATACTTTAGGAAAACGATCCATGAGTCATTTATGATGTGTAAGAATCAACCGCACCTCAATCCGATGCATGGTGTGACTGGTATGACTAAAAGTGTCTGATATTAGTTTCAAATTGACATAAACTTTAGAAAACAACACTACTGACATACGGAATACCGAAAAAACGCATTAAGATTGTTTTGATACTTTAGGAAAACGATCCATGATTCGTTTATGACGTGTACGAATTAACCGCACCTCAATCTGACGCACGTTGTGACCGGTATGGCTAAAAATGTTTGATATCAGTTTCAAATTGACATAAACTTTAGAAAACAACACAAGTAACATACGGAAAACCAAGAAAACGCATTCTGATTGTTTTGATACTTTAGGAAAACAATCCATGAGTCATTTATGATGTGTAAGAATCAACTGCACCTCAATCTGACGCACGGTGTGACCGGTAAGACTAAAAGTGTCTGATATCAGTTTCAAATTTCCATAAACTTTAGAAAACAACACAACTAACATATGAAAAAATAAGCAAACACATTCCGATTGTTTTGATACTTTAGGAAAACGATCCATGAGTCATTTATGACTTGTAAGAATCAACTGCACCTCAATCCAACACACGGTGTGACCAGTATGACTAAAAGTGTCTGATATCAGTTTCAAATTGCCATAAAATTTAGAAAACAACACAAGTGACATATGACAAACCGCGAAAACGCATTCAGATTGTTTTGATACTTTAGTAAAATTATCCATGTGTCATTTTTGAGGTTTACGAATCGACCACACCTAAATCTGACACACGGTGTGACCGATATGGCTAAAAGTGTCTGATATCTGTTTCAAATTGACATTAACTATAGAAAACAACACAAATGACATACGGAAAACTGATAAAACGTGTTCGGATTGTTTTTATACTTTAGGAAAACGATCCATGAGTCATTTTTGATGTGTACGAATTGAACGAACCTCAATACGATTCACGGTGTGACTGGTTTGGCTAAAAGTATCTGATATTAGTTTCACATTGACACAAACTTTATAAAACAACACTACTGACATACGAAATACTGAGAAAACGTGTTCGGATTGTTTTGATACTTTAGGAAAACTATACATGAGTCATTTATGATGTGTACGAATCAACCACACCTAAATCCTATGCACGGTGTGACCGGTAAGACTAAAAGTGCCTGATATCAGTTTCATATTGCCATAAACTTTACAAAACAACACAAGTGACATATGGAAAACCAAGAAAAAACGTTCAGATTGTTTTGATAATTTAGTAAAACGATTCATGAGTCATTTTTAAGGTGTACGAATCGACCGAAACTGAATTCGATGCACGGTGAGACCAGTATGACTAAAAGTGTCTGATATCAGTTTCAAATTGACATTAACTTTTGAAAACAACACAAGTGACATACGGAAAGCTGAGCAAACACATTCGGATTGTTTTGATACTTTATGAAAATGATACATGAGTCATTTTTGACATGTACGAATTGACCTCACCTCAATATGATGCACAGTGTGACCGGTATGGCTAAAAATGTCTGATATTAGTTTCAAATTGACATAAACTTTAGAAAACAACACAAGTAACATACAGAAAACCAAGAAAAAGCATTCATATTGTTTTGATACTTTTGGAAAACGATCCATGAGTCATTTATGACATGTATGAATTTACCGCACCTCAATCCGATGCACGGTGTGATAGGTATGGCTAAAAATGTCTGATATCAGTTTCAAATTGACATAAACTTTATAAAACAACACAAGTAACATAAGAAAAAACAAGAAAAAACATTTGGATTGTTTTGATACTTTATTAAAATGATCCATGAGTAATTTATGATATGTAAGAATTGATAGAACCTCAATCCGACGCACGGTGTGACCGGTATGACTAAAAGTGTTTGATATCAGTTTCAAATTTCCATAAACTTTAGAAAACAACACAAGTGACATATGGAAAACCGACAAAACACATTCGGATTGTTTTTATACTTTATGAAAACTATCCATGAGTCATTTTTGAGTTGTACGAATTGACCTCACCTCAATCTGACACACGGTGTGACTGGTATGACTAAAAGTGTCTGATATCAGTTTCAAATTGATATTAACTTTAGAAAACAACACAAGTGACATATGACAAACAAAGAAAATGAGTTTGGATTGTTTTGATAATTTAGGACAACAATACATGAGACATTTGTGACGTGTAAGAATTGACTGCACCTCAATTCGACACACGGTGTGACCGTTATGGTTAAAATGTCTGATATCAGTTTCAAATTGACATAAACTTTAGAAAACAACACAAGTAACATACGAAAAACCAAGAAAACATGTTCTGATTGTTTTGATACTTTAGTAAAATGATCCATGATTCATTTATGACGTGTAAGAATTAACCTCACCTCAATCCGACGCATGGTGTGACCGGTATGACTAAAAGTTTCTGATATCAGTTTTAAATTTCCATAAACTTTAGAAAACAACTCAAGTGACATACAGAAAATCGAGCAAACGCGTTCCGATTATTTTGATACTTTAGGACAATGATCCATGAGTCATTTGTGAGGTTTATGAATCGACTTCACCTCAATCTGATGCACGGTGTGATCAGTAAAGCTTTTCATTAGATAAAGAATCAGTATTTATTAAATGAGATAAATCATCTAAAAACATATTGATTTTATGTTATTCTCTTTCATTGTTATCAGAATGAAAACATTTGAGTTTATCATTTTCATATTTTAGTTTCACATTTCCATATTAATGTATTCTTTCATATTAATGTTTTAATTTATTTCATTATTGTATTACTAACATAATATTTTTTTTCTTATATAGGTGAATTTTTTTCCTTGAGTTCAGATGCTTTGTTCGGCAACAAATACCGTGGACGACAATTTTTGAGAGCGGATCATGAATATCAAAGGATGAAACATTAATTTTTATAACTTCTATTGAATAATTGTAATTGTAACCATGTAAAACATTATTTGAAATGTATATAACAGTGAGTTTTTATGTATTCATGATGTTAAGTAAATGTACATAGCATTGTTTGTCAAAATATTGTGTGCGGGTGCTATTTTGTGAAAGTTTGCAAAAGCAATTTTGCAGGTATGCTGGTTTGTGTAGGTTCTGGTTGTGCAGGTGCAGGGGAAGGGGCCTTTATCAGCACTTTTTTGAGCGCTGATAAAGGACATATTTAACAACGCTAAAAGAGCACTGATAAATGACCTTATTATCAGTGCTCGACATAGCACTTATAAATGCACCCCTTTATCAGCGTTAGAAAAGCATTGTTAATTCCCCCCTTTATCATCGCTCCAAAAAGCGCTGATAAATGAGACCTTTATCAGTACTTTTCGGAGCGCTGATAAAGGGGGCCCCCTTTATCTATGCCGGCATTAATAGCGCTTTTTTAGCACTGTTAATGTCAGTTTTTAGTGCTGATAAAAGGAAAAGTTGTAATAGTGCATATAGTATGATAGGAGGTAATTTGGAACGGTATTTGGATAGTTATTGGCCGAATAAAAAGGGTTTTAATCTATGAATAATAGAGGATAGTGGGTGACCTTCTATAAGTGATGTAAGTGGCACACTTGTATTTTTTGAAAAGAAAAAGGTGTACCCATGATTTTCAAATGAAAAAGGGTAAAAATATAGTATTATATATAATTAGACATTATAAGGTATAAAAATGGCCATAAAATAGGTTTTATACATGTTTTAGGTTATTTTAACCCTTATCTTTTTAGTTTAACCCCTGATAAATTAGTTTTTACCTTAACCGTGGAAAATAATATTTACTATTTTTACGATTAATTATGGTAAAAAATTAAGATGACCTTATTAGATAATATAAATTATGTTTATTACAAATATATAATCTATTTTTCCAAATTCCATTCACTGAAGGGGAAAATTTTAATTTAAAATTAATCTCACAGATGCGACGAGAAAGTGGGGTTTCAAATAAAAAACCTATAAAAGTTTACAATTTTTTTTTATCAAAATTAAATATAAAAATTATTAAAATTTTCTAAATTGTATTAATTGATATATAATTGAACTAATTTTAATTTAAAACCAATTTAAAATATAATTTAACTTTATAAATAATTTAAACAAAATGGACATTTTCAATGAAAATTAAGTATTTTCACTATTCATTAAAATATGAAACTTTTTAGAAAAATCATGAAAATTCACCCTAAGATAATTTTTAAATGTAAATTTAAAAAATTAAGTTATTTTTTAAATATTTTTTTTTAAAATTGGTAAAATTAATTATAAATTATGTGCGTAAAGAGCGACTAAACCGTCTTTTAGAGAAAATGCAGTTTTTCAAAAAACATTTATTTTTATTTTAAATGATTCTTATTTTATTTATAATAAATTGATAAATATAATTTTGATAATTTATTTATTAATATTTATGACCTCTAATTTAACATCTAGGTTATAGTGTTATACTATATTACTATTCATTTTGACTTAGGGTTGTGTGTTCTACAAGATATTAAGGAGATTAAATTTAAAGCAATATATTTCGTGGGTTGTTTAAGATCAGTGTTTCATGTCACATATAATATCAAATACAATGTTATTATTTTATAATTTTGGGGTGTTACTTTCTCCCCAAAATTAATAAATTTCTTTTTCTCAATTTAAAATTGATCTCGATAATCATGGGTTTGACATTTTGAAATACCATTGTTGAAAAAACTGACATCGTAAAAGGGTTAATAAAACTTCCTCTTAATAAGTGGGAAAGGAATTAAAAATGTTATATGAAATAACAAATTATTAGGTTTATAATCATGATAAAATTGGTTTCATGTGAAGATATGGACATGGAAGAAAAGTATAAATAATTATAGAGAGTGATAGAGGTAATTGATCACAATAAAGTGAATGATTAATGGAAAGATAAGGACCTAAAAATCATAAATCTATGATGATTCAAAAGACCATAAGTTCAATATAAATGATGGTATTAGGATAGAATTTTGTTTCAATATCCTTTTCCTAGAGTTTATAAATTCCTTTACCATCTAGACTAAGAATATATGAAAATATACTTACTTGATATGTTTCTATTTCATAAGAACAATTTCATCCTTTGGTTTTGCTTCAATCAATTTACAATTGATCAATTACTCCAAGAAATGAAAATCCAAAAATGATTTTTTATGCCCAAAGCACTAAAATTCAATTTTAATGAATCATATAATCCATAATATAATGATAATTCATCCCTTAGATCTCTAGTTATTATTATAATAAAATTGTTAGTATAAGTTATGGATTATATGATTCATTAAAATTGAATTTTAGTGCTTTGGGCATAAAAAATCATTTTTGGATATTCATTTCTTGGAGTAATTAATCAATTGTAAATTGATTGAAGCAAAACCATTATATAATGATAATTCATCCCTTAGATCTCTAGTTATTATTATAATAAAATTGTTAGTATAAGTTATCCAATATTCATAAATACTCATATATTGAAGTAATACATTAATATCTGAAACCTCATCTAAAGTTTAACTTATACCATTTCATAAATGGTTATCCTTTTGACCCTTACAAAATATTAATATCCAAATACTTATAAATAAGGTCACTAAATTTCAAAAATGAAATTATCATTAATCCCCCAAAAAAATGAAGCATCTCTTAATCATCACATACCAAACATGTGAATACCTTCATAATTTATTCTTTTAAAACATAGTAATAACCTAAATTACCATAAAAACTTATTGAAAATATGAATTCATCCTTTTTCCTTAAATAAAACATAGGTTATTGGATATATTACTTAAATAAAAAAATAATGGTTCCTCTATTAATGATAGCATAAACCACTTTGTTAACAAATAATTAATCAGTCCCAAGGTATTCACTACTATCTAATTTACTTTATCCATATCAATCATCACTTTATACCAACATCATTATATCAACATTAGGAACATATTAAGGGTCACCTTTAATTCAATCATGTGTATTCAAATAATTTCATCATGCCACTGAATCATTTTTCTTAGTTATCATTACTGTTCAACACACACTTTCAAATCCTTAATAAAAAATAATGCAATATAATCCTTATGAATTTAATAATTCTTATAACCCTAATATCATTGATAAAACACTAAAATGACATAATTATTGAATCAAAATTATCACTAACCTACCTAGGTACCCTCATAACCTGATAACCGAGCCGATCCTAACATGGACCAAAGGACATTCCTGATCCTCATGGGTTGGTGACTAGAACCTGGAATCATACAATATAAAAGTGGGAAATAATTTTCCATAAACAAAACAGAAGTAAGAAAAAAAAGTTAGTATGCATAAAAGAGAAACCCCACAGGGAGAAGTTTACTATAATTCAAACAGGTATTAAAACCCAAAGTACTACAACAAAGTACCAGAAAAATAGGATAACTACCCAAGTACCAACATAATCAACTCTTCAAGCCCAAATATCAACAACTAGAACCACCTCCAAGAGGTGCTTTTCCCCTGATCAAACCTGAAAAGAGATAATCTACAAACACTAGAAGGCACAGGTAGGGTATGAGCTAAAAGACCTATAGGGTCTCATTAAGGATTCCATAAGAGATGCCAACATTTAATTTAGCAAATAAAGCTTTCAATTTTAAATAAATAGATATGGAATTTCAAAATAATATTTAAAAAAAATAATGCTTTACATTTCAAATGATATAAATACTTTAAAAAAATAGATTCAATTTTATTTTTATATAAAATAGTTTATATAAATTCAGAAGGCATGGTAAACAGTTTACAACAACATTGGAATATATATATATATATATATATTTCAAATAAAATCAAGAAAGCAACATGGTCATATTCTTAATGGTTTGATAGATCCAGACTAAGGGACTCCACACACTCAAAGTGACATGGAAATATGTGCATACACACATCTCTTTGGTATAAAAAAGGTGAATTCATCACCATCCTGTTAGGGATGTGATGTGCTACATTTATGTTTTGGAATGTTGTAAATCATAGAGTGTTTTCCAAATAAATGACTATCTACATAAGGCTTTTATGTTCTCTAATAAGAAATCAACGATGGGAAATTTATTTTAATAATGCTTAAAATAAAATTAATCCCATTATCCATTTCAAATATTCCCATTTTCTATCTAAAAGAAAAAATATGTATTTAATCAAATCACACCTTTTTCCAAGATAAAACCAATGGGTTTCTATCAAAATCATTTTAATCCATTTTTCCCAAATATAATTTTGAAATAAATTTCATCAAATCAATCTCACAATTCAAATTACACAAATTAAATTCAACAATTTAATTTAACCAAATTCCATACAATTTCAAATTTCAAATTCAAAAATTTAAATTTCAAAAATTTCCATCAATTTCACAAATAAACTATAATTTAATGGAATTGGTGTTTTCCCCTAATTTCATGCCAAAATATCCAATTTTAAATTCAAATCCCCAATTCAATGGAATTTGGTTTTTGAATAAACTAATTGAAAACAATTTCCATTAATTGAATTTAAATTAAAAAATTGAATTTAAATCAAGCAATTTAGGGTTAATAAAATTTGGACATCATAACAAAACCACCTACCTTGGGATCTTTAGATCTTGAAACTCTAAACCCTAATCAGGATCCACCAATAAAGAACATCGAAAATAAGAATCCAAGAATCAAACCTACATTTGAGATCCAAAACAAAGGTTATTATATATTCTAATAACATGATGATCAACAAAACCCTAGGTGTGAGAAGATATATAGAGATAAAGAGAAGAAGAATGGGAAGATAAAACCTACCAGGAAGAGATCACACATCATTCTTCAAGATTTGATCCACTTACAATAGGGTTTAGAGGGGTAAAAATTATCTCTTGGGAGATCCTATGTAAGAATAAAACATTAAGTGTCAAGTTTGGTATGTTGGGCACTTAAAAAAAGGGTTTCAAGATTTTTAAAACTAATTTTAGGATTAAAAAATCACATTTGCACAGTTAGCTGGGTAAGGCCACATATTTAGACCAAACTATTCAACCTAGACATGATTCCCTTTTAAATGGGTTTCACAATTTCTCTTAAGTGGGTGCATAGTTTTCCAAATTTTGTACCAACCATGAAAAACCGCACTATCTCTATTTGCACTATTTTCTCTAGCAGGTTGCACAGTTTGGGAAAACTGTGCACCAACCATTATCATCCTAGAAACTTCCAAAATTTCAAAAATTTTCACCCAAAACAAAACTAAAGGAATACCAACTAAAGAATGGTAAAATTAGTGGTTTAGGAATAACTAAAAATAGTAATAGGATGTTACAACATCCCCATTATAAAAAATATTTGTCCCCAAAAATCCTACTTAGAAGCTTCCATGCCAAAAAGATGAGGCCACTGATCTCCCATCAATGTCTCCCTCTCCTGTGTCTCATGGGAATCAAAATCATACTGCCTTGGCACACAAACCAAAGGTATCATCCTCCCATTAAATACCTTGGTTTCATAATCAACTATCCTGGATATCCATTCAGTCACGGATAAATTAGGTTCAACCTCACGATCACTCCAGCTTAGAACATGAGATGAATCAGATAGATACTTCAATAGTTGAGATTCATGGGACATGTTATGTACCGACGCTAGATATAGTGGAAGTTCTAATTGATAAGAAACTTTACCCACCTACTCCACAACCTAAAAAGGTACCAAAAAATGAGGAATAAGTTTCCCTTGCCTCCTAAGTCATCGACGACCCAAACAGAGTGAATCTTTCAAGAACACCTCATCACTAACTGAAAATTCTAATGGTTTTAGATGATGATCAGCATAATACTTGTACCAGATCTGAGCCATAAATATTCTCTATAAAATCAACTAAATATTTTATTTCATCTCTTGCACCAAGACTAGTCCAACCAAGTAACTTTAACCAATCTCCGACCAACACAATGGAGATCTACAAGGCTGGCCATACAAGGCCTCAAAATAAGGCATTCTGATAGTTGAATAGTAACTATTATTATAAGAAAACTTAACCATCCCTATATGGTCATATCAAGATCCACTAAAGTCGAGAATGTAGGCATATATCATATCCTCAAGAATATTTATAGATATTTATGTATGGCCATCTGTCTGTGGATGGTAAGCCATACTCAAACATACATAAGATTCCAGTGCCTTCTAAAGGCCACTCTAAAAGTAATAAGTGAACCAAGGATCTTTTCAAGAAACTATGGTAGATTAAAATCCATGAAAATGAACAATCCCTATCATGTAAATATTTCCCAACTCCTCAACATTTTTTGAGTCATGAATGGGTATAAAGTGATATGATTTAGTTAGCCGATAGATCACAACCCATATCACATTATTCTTTCTCTGGGTATGTGGAAATGCAAGACCAAATTCCATAGAGATCTAATCCAACTTCCATGTTGGCACTAGAAGTGGCTGAAGAAAACCTAAATGTTTCTAGTGCTTGGTATTGACCTGTTGGAATGTATAACAATGAGAGAAAAAATCATCAATTTCCCATCTCATACATGACAACCAGAATTGTCATCGCATGTCATAGAACATCTTCATGGTTCCTAAGTGCACTTTCCACTGGGAGTTATGGAAATACCCCATTACATATTTCCTTAGCACTAACGGAACAAAAAAGCGATTTCGATAGCATAGTATTCCATAAATGGAGAATGACTAGTCTTGTATAGTATCCCCAACATAAATAGAATCTATAATTCTATGAAACTCATCATCAAGTTACTAATCCTAAAGAATCATCCTGATAAGAGC
Organism: Viscum album; assembly: GCA_963277665.1. Taxonomy (NCBI): domain Eukaryota; kingdom Viridiplantae; phylum Streptophyta; class Magnoliopsida; order Santalales; family Viscaceae; genus Viscum; species Viscum album. Next base: position 2,115,732,316 of record OY728161.1, on the reverse strand, counting down.
GTATGTTAATTAAAAACTATCCAAGGAAACCTCAGCCCATGATTCTAGAATTCCAATATGAAACAATGTAAAAAGAGCCATCAAGTTCTACTCTTATGATGATTTTTCCATTGTTTGGGTCAGAAGTTTCCTTCTAAAAGTATCCATTATGACATTCCCTTTTCCTAGGGTATAAACGATTTTAAAGTTGAAATATTGTAGGTATTACACCCAATGCTTCTAGTAGAGATTCGAATATTTTTGAGAGAAGATATGACTCAAGATCTTGTGGTTTTAAAACACAGTAAACCTTTCTCAATAAAGGTAATGCCACCAACTCTTAAGAGCATGAATTACACCTGAAAGTTCAAGTTCATGGGTCGTATAATTCTTTGCATGTGGACTAAGATAAAAAGATCCATAAGCAATGACATGATCACCTTGCATAAGAAAAAAACCAAAACCTGAACCTGATACATCAAATAAGACCACATAGCCCTACCCAACCTCTGGAAGTGTTAACACCAACATAGTAGTCAAAAGAAATTTCAGATGAAAAAATGAATTCTGACATTTTTCATACCAAGAAAACTTTACTCCTTTCTGATTAATATTATTCATGGGAGAAGCCAACTATGAGTAGTCCTTAATGAACCAGAGATAATACCCAATTAAACCCAAGAAGCTCCAAATCTAAAAAATATTTTGTGGTTGTTCCCATGTAATAATATATTTCTCCTTATCACGATGAACTGATATACCATATTATAAAACCATGTGTTCCAAGAACTTTACTTCCCAAATCCATAAATCACACTACAAAAGTTTTTCACAAAGAAGGTGATTTCTCAAAAAGTCCAGAACTACTTTCAGATAATGCACATGATCGTCCTCAGAATTAGAGTAAATCAGGATGTCATACAAAAATTCTACCATGAAAGCATCATGGTACTCATAAAAATCCTATTAATTAAATACCTAAATACTACACAAGCATTGATTAAACCAAATGGCATGACAAGGTACTCATAATGGTTGTACTTGCTTCGAAAGGTATTTTTTTGAATGTCAGATTATTTTATTCTCAATTGTTGGTAACCATATCATAGATCAATCTTTGAGAAACACATTTCACCTTTCAATTTATCAAAAAAATAATCAATCCATGGTAACTAATACTTGTTCTTTACCACGACTCTATTGAGTTTTCGGTAATCAACAAAAAGGTGAAGTGAACCATCATATTTCTCAATAAAGATAACTAGCACCACCCTAGGTGACACACTCAGGTAGATAAATCCTTTCTCTAGAAGGTCATCCAATTGAGACTTCAAATCCTTCATTTCAGCTGGTGCCATGCAGTAAGAGGGATCATGCTCTAGTTGAGTACTAGGTACTAAGTTGATAGAAAACTCCACCTCACTTTTCAGTGGGAACCCGGAGAAGTCAGAAGGAAATACATCAGGAAACTCAAAAAAAACTGGAGGTAGATCACCACTCAAATATTCTCAATCCATATCAAAAGAGAATACAAATATCACTTTCCCTAACTTTGGATAAGAAGGTCTGGCTCTACTCTACCTCAGGTCCCATTCTCCATGAATGATTCAATAAACACCATCAGGTGCAGTGAAGGAAACCCATCGAGGGTAACAATAAATTTAGGATTTATTATTAATGGTCATATCCATCTTGAATATTACATCAATAAGTTTCATGTCAATAACTATAAAACTCCAAGAAAGATAAACATATGATAGAGAGAAAACACAAGCAAGGCTATGAAGACCCTTCTCTCTCTTCATTCCAAGAGTTGTAGTAATATCCATCACATATGATAAAATATCTGTAGGAAGATTTAGTAGATTAACAATACAGGTTGAAATAAATTAATGAGATTCACCAGTATCAAATAGAGAAGTCACTAATGAAAAAATTATAGTAATGCTACCTATCATAATCATTGGACCTATATCTACTTCCTATGGAGACTCTTCCACTATGTGAAGAAGCTTCATTCTAGATGCCTATGGATGGAAAACATTTTCTCATGAAGAATCTGATTGCACTGCAATTTTAGAAGGTTTTAATGATCCCATTCTACTATGTGGAGTGGAATAAACATGGAATAACTTCTTTAAGTGACCTGAGCATCCATAGGAGACACATACCTTGGGTGCCTCAGTGAAAACCTTCTCAGTATTCCTAGGATTTACACCTTAGTAAAAAATTAAAGGGAATCTTCCAAGTAATTTAGGAGGTTTATAAAAACCCTACTATCAAGAACCACCATGAAAATCATCATGATTATTCTTTCCCTTATAGGAAAACATACTACCACTGGGAGAAGAAGAAACTCCTATCAATCCTGACTTTCCATCCAGGTTCATTTTGACCATCAATGCCCTATCCATTACATCAACATAAGAAGTCAGCTTCAGTAAGAAACCCTAATAAAAAATATCACATCATAGTCCTAACTGAAACCATATATTCTTTATCTTCTGGTTAGATAATATCTTAGGTGAAAACTGTACTAGCTCAGCAAAATGTTTTGCATACTCTATCATGATCTTGTCAGCTTGATCAAGCTTGAAAAATTATATAGACTTGGGCAACACCATTGAATCTAGATATAAATGGCCAGTTAAAATATTCTTGGATTCTTTCCACTCTAATACCTCATATGTCTTCACCATCACCATTGAGTTCCACCAACTTCTACTTGATCCTTCCAACATGAAGGTGGAACACTTCACCTTGATTTTTTCAAGAATTCCTAAGAACCCAAAAAAATGCTCAATCCTACTCAACCATTCCTCATAATTTTTAGGATCATTGGAGCCTTTGAATGCTGGTGGATTTTGGTGGATGAACTCTTGAGAATTATTCCAAATATCATCCCTTTGAGGTTCCACAATTGGAGCTTGTATGGGAACTATTGGTGGTGCCTATCTCATAGCTTGGATAGTATACACAATCACCTCAACCATGATCATGTCCACTAGAGGATTTTCTCCGTATGGTTCAACGACAACATCCTCTTGGTTGTGATCCAAATGTCTTTTCAGAGGCATGATGCTATAAAACATCAACAGAATACGGAGAAGATATTATATTTAACACTCAAACAGAGCAACTAGGGAATTAATCCCAACAGATAAAGGAAAAATATCTGGATTTCAATATATCCAAATCAAAAGTAGGGAAAAGACTAAAACTAATCCTGAAGGATTCTTTCTTAAACCACCCATGGTGACTTAAGTCTCATTGCGGTGAGAGCTGACTAGACACTCAATAAAAACTACCTTATAAGTCCTGACAAGACCACATAACTGCATAATATAAACAAGGAAAGATGCTTAACCTAACCCTCTTATACCACTTTGTGATGAACTAGCCCAGGTACCCTAATAACCTGATAACCGAGCTACTCCTAACATGGCCCAAAGGGAATTCTCGATATCCACAGGTTTGCAACTAGAACTTGGTATCATACAATATGAAAGTGGGAATTTTTTCCACAAACACAATAGAAGTAAGAAAAACAAGTCAGTATGAATACAATAGAAAATCTATAGGGATAAGTGTACCAAAATTCAAACTTGTATGAAAACCCAAAATACAATAGAAAAGTAAATGAAAAATAAGATAACTACCCTAGTCCTAACAGACACAACTCTACAAGCCCAAAGATCAACAACTAGATCCACCTCTAAGAGGTGCTTTTCCCCTACTCAAACTTGGAAGTAGATAATCTATAAACACCCAAAGGCATAGGTATGGTGTGAGCCAAAATCCCAGTTGGGTCTCACCAAGGATTCTATAACAGCTGCCAACATTTAATTAACCAAGTAAAGATTTAAATTTTAAATAAATAGATTTTGAATTTCAAAAGAATATTTAAACAAATCATGATTTACATTTCAAATAATGGAAATACTTTAAACAAATGGATTCAAAAACCTTTTATATAAAACTATTCATATAAATTCAGATGGCATGGTAAAAATTTTACAATAACATTAGAACACCCACACACACACATATTTCAAAAACAAACAAGAGAGAAATATGGTCAAATGACTAAAGGTACTATAGTTCCAGGATAAGGGACTCCACACACTCAAAGTTACATAGAAATATGTTTATACACATGTCCCTTTGGTATGACCAAAGGATACTTCATCACTATCCCTTCAGGGATATGACATACTGCATTTATGTTATGGAACATTGTAAATCATAAATTATTATTCGAATAATTGACTAACTACCTAAATATAGTATGTTCTCTAATAACAAATCAATGATGAGAAATTTAATTTTAGACTACTTAAAATACAATTCATCCCATTATTAATTTAAAATATACCAAGTTCCTTTTATAAAACAAAACAGGTTTTTAATCAAATCATTTATTTTTCCAAGATAAAACCAATGGGTTTCTATCAAAATCATTTCAATCCATTTTTCCCAAAAACCATTTTGAAATCAAGTTCATCAAATAAATTTTACAATTCTAATTCCACAAATTAAATTCAATAATTAAATTTAACCAAATTTCATCCAATTTCATAATTTAAATTCAAAAATTTAAATTTCACAAAATTCCATCAATTTCACAAATACACCCTAATTCAATAGAATTGGGGTTTTCCCCAATTTCATTCCAAAAGATCCAATTTCAAATTCAAATCCCCCAATTCAATGGAATTGAGTTTTTAAATATACTAATTGAAATCAATTTCCAGCAATTGAATTTAAATCAAACAATTAAATTTAAATCAAGAAATTTAGGGTTAATAAAATTTGGGCATAATAATAGAACCACATAACTCGGGATCTCTAGATCTTAAAAGTACAAATCCTAATAGGGATCTGATAATGAAGAATATAGACAATAGAAATCAAAGAATAAAACCTATGTTTGAGATTAAAAAAATGTTATTAGATATTCCAATAGAATGATGATCCAAAAAACCCTAGGTAAGAGAAGTGAGAGAGAGAGAGAAAGAGAAGGACAACAAGAAGAGGAAACCTACTGAGAAGAGATCAAATGTTATTATCCAAGATTTGATATAATTTCAGGAGGGTGTAGAGGGGCCAAAATCCTCTCTAGGGAGATACTATAGAAGAAGAAAATGTTAGGGGTTGAGTTTTTTCCATAAAGCACTTAAAACAAGGGTTTTGGGATTTTAAAAATAGATTTTCAGATTAAAAAATCCCATACACATAGTTAGATGGGTAGGACGCATGGTTAGACCAAACCGTGAACCATAGTTGTGCAACCACTTTAAATGGGTTGCATGGTTTCTCCTAGGTGAGCACATGGTTTTCAAAACCATTCACCAACCATGAAAAACCTCACTACCTCTATTTAAATAGTTTTCTCTAGTAGGGTGTATGGTTTGGGAAAACCATGTGCCAATAATTCTTATCCTAGAAATTTCCAAAGTTTCCAAAGTTTTTACCTGAAACATACCCAAATGAATCCCAACCAAATCATGGTAAAAATATGGGTTTAGGAATACCTAAAAATTTTAATAGGATATTACACAAATAGAGTTGCATTACTTATTCAACTTTTTCTATGGTAATAACACAATCTTTACCATGATCCATTAGGTACTTTTGAGGTATATTCCTTTGACACTTGGGGAATTATTTTACATAGTGCCTCATATACTTATAGTTCAATAATTGAACATTGGAAACATTTTTATTACCTTTGAAATCATGAGCATGCTGGCCTTTCTCTTCACACTTGTAGAAAACTCCCATTCCCTTTAAAAAAGTACCAGAGTGTTTCTTTATATAATTGTCACATATGAAAAATCCTTCTTTCCCTTATTCCCTTTATACATATTTTTATCTAACATCCTATTTTTATATTTATTCCCTTTAAAGACATAATACTTATAGAATTAATTCTCTATCTTGTTATCACATGATACTGTGTCCTCATATGATGATAATGTTTGGTAGATTATTTGCCTTCAAAATATTAACTTAGTCTAAACAAATAAATGATCATTATTACTATTTGGATTATGTACATTGATATGGTTCTCATTCCAAATGAAAGGAACTATTTATAAATTATAGAGTACACTATATTATGTTGTATCATTATAAAACATAATGTATAATCCTAATACTAGTGAAATAATTAACTTAAATTGAAACATTTATTCATAGATAATATCATAATCATAAAAATGGATTCTTTGGGGACATCATTATTTTCAAATACTTCATAATGGGTTGTAAATAAAATTTTAAATATCCTAAACATATCCCTCATAAGTGTCAATCCAGGTGCATAGTAAGGCATGCTATTGTGTACCAGGTAATTATTAGGTCAAGACCAATATTCCATTTTTAGATTTATTACCCCGAGGTACATTTGGGCTAGAACCAGGTCCACTTTTAGTATTTAAAAAGGGATGTATTTATAATAAAAGCCATATAATATCTTCCTTACCAAAACATTAGGATTTTCTTTTATACATATCCTAAAATTCCATCATAGGGTTATGTTCCCTAATCTATGTTTTCCTAAATCCAATTCCCAAGGTTTTTACTAAACTTCATCTCACATCAACTGTAGTGCCCCTAACACTAGTATGCCAGAGCTAGTGTTTACTTTATTACATTGATATAAGATACAAGGAATCACACCCCAAAGGAATGAATAGTTAAGTAGTCTTAGTAAACTAGATACATACTTGAAATTCACATTAAATTTTAAAACATAAAATACATAAAGATTTTTTTTTTGAAAATTTCATTATTCCCCCCAGCATATCCCTTTATATCAACCAGAAACTACTTCCTTGTATCTAAGAGAAAATAAAACATAATAAAGGGGTGATATCAGATGCTTAGAAAGGGTAAGAATATAATGAAAGCTATTAATAAATTAGGTATAATAAATATGGAAAGGTAAATAACTAATAAAATTCCATTTAATCAATAACATGAGAATAATATGGAAGGAATAAATGATGATAAAATAATTCCATATAAATAATCAAATGAGCATGAAACTTATCAATTCATATTATAACTAATCGAATAATCATATGAGAAATCAATAACTGAATTTATAATGATTGAATGTATAATGATAGAAATCTAAAACATACTATTGAGGAATTTTTCCAAGACATATAATATTTTCTAGGCCTGATATCAATATATCTATATAAATGGGCAAGACCTCGACCAAAAAACAGTCTAGTTTGTCTCATGAGACCTACCGATGCATCGACGGGCTATTGCAATCCCCATCCATCACTTACTAAGTCAAATTAATTCCATATATAAAAGGGGTGAAACATAATCAACATAAATATTATTATTGAAAAATAGACATATGAAATGTTAATACTTACCCTAATTAATAAACATAATCATAAACCATCCAAAGTAAAATGGTGAATGAAAATAAAATTATACATCCCCGATAAAAATTATCATAAACCATATGGGGAAATAATAAGGATGGTATCAATACAACACATCCTCAATGGATCATTAGTATAATATAGGTTTTATGTCATTTATGAATAGAAATACCATGGAAATATATTTAAAAATATTCTAGAAGAAAATATCATTTTCATTTTAAAAATAACCTTCTAAAAATAAAATTTTACAAAAAATTTTGAAAAACAATTCTTTAAAAATAACCTTTGATACTTATGAAATAAAATTTAAAACATTTACTATACTTGAAGGTAGGAAATTCCAAACATACTGAGTACGTTAAAACAAATATTCCTTTCACATTTTTTTTGTAAAAGCCAAATGGGCCATACTTTGAAAATGATATGAAGATTCCTTTTAATTTTTTTTGTAAAATGTAAAAATGGGAAAAAATTTCATTAATATATAATTTTTACAATGGTAAAAACATATTTTAATTTTCTTTACAAAACTTGGTTTTGGAAGAAAACAGATTTCTGACCGAAGAGAGAAATGAAGTCATATTTTCTTAAAAACATTTTATTAATCTTTTTAAATACCAAAGAGAGGAAAAATTGTCAAATTACTTGAAAATATCATGAAAAATAATATTTGAATAAAATATATTTATTTTAATATATAAATATCATATAATTCCCCAAATGGAGACTTAAACAAAAAAAATCCTAAATAATGATGAGATTTTGAAATAAACCCTTACCAATTTGGTAAATTTTGAATTATAAGCCCCTATGAAAGAAATAACTTTAAATGATACTTTAAATAAAATTAATATAAATTAATTAATTATATAACATAGAAAATGTATGCATATACACCACAAAAAATAAATAAGTGGAGAATATGGTGTATGTCTCATAGAAGTAAAAGTGAGACAAGAAATCCTTACACCGAGTCTGACTCACCAAGTACGTATTTTATCTTCTTTAATAATAAACTTATGTTAATTAATTACTTGATTAAATTTTTTTTTAAATTTTATTATTCATTTTATTTCACTTATTACCATGTTATATATGACCACTTAATCAATTAATTTTACATCAGATGTTTTGACAATATTTCGATTATATGTCAAAAATGAATTTTGTAGGTTGAATATGGTCAAAGTGGTCATTATTTAAAAATATAAAAAATAGTAATCATGAAATAATTATAATATTTATACATTAATTATACTTTTAAAACTAATCATGAAATACTGTTATAAAAAATGAACTATGTTACAATCATAGAGACGATAGGTCGTACGTATGCATGAGTAATGTTTCCATTTTTCAATGATCATTATAGAAAGAAGGTAAGTAATATTTTATCTTTAAATAATGATAATAATATCATATATACTATATTATTTCATTAAATATACTTATATATTTCATTCATGTGGTGTGGTAATGAAAAGAGAGTCACATCGCCTCATTCACACGTACATGAACGATGTCATCATCTTTAAGTGAGTGAAAACGTAAAAAATAAAATGATATATCATCCTTTTATAATGATAAATATGTCATGAAAATAATAATTATGTCATTTATATCACATATATTAATTAAATTTATCCTTTTCACCTTTCATGTAAAGTGTTACTGAAAGACGAATCGCATCGCTTTGCGAGGCAGTAGTCCACCATACACAAGAACGACATTATTGTATCCCCTAATTAATGGAAAGTAAAAAATTTATACATGATATAATGATTAAATATGAATGATTATATTTTAAATATAGTATATATACTTTATATCCATCATCATACCCAACCGTGAGTGGTGGTTATGGAAAAATGAATAACATTGGTTCGTGAGGCGGTAGTCCACTATACACATGAATGATGATTTTGTAACCCATTTTATGGAAGTGGGGATGGTTTTATATCATTACCTTAACATAAAAACATCTAATTATATATAATATATTGAGGTTATTTTATCATCATGGTTTAATAAGAATTGAAGGATGTGGAGGAAGAAATAAAAATCGCATAGTCGGGAATTTTACCTCCTCTTAGACCACCTCTTTAGGATTATAACTAAAGTGTTCATAGAAGGGAGGGACCCTCCATTCACTTAATATGTCAAATGAATTTATCATATGAAAGGTGTGAAACATAATCAAAATTTTAATATCCTATTTTTTCATGTCAGGTATGGATCCTTTAAATCATGGTAAACCCTTATTAAGTTGTTCTTTTGGCTTAAACTTGGAAGACGAACCTCTCAACCAGTTAGTTTATCCTAGGGAAGAAGGAAATAGAGGGATGTGTCATATCTATAGAATCAATTCATGAATTGAATTTAATTCATTACATTAATTGGTCAGGAGAGACCCCTTTCGTGATGTGCATTGGTTTTCCCCGGGGGGGGGGATTTACACGATGTAAAAGATATTCATGTCATGAATATATCATTTATTATTTTTTAAAAAGGGGAATAACACTTGTTTTTAAAAATTCTATTCCTCATCATAGTATCCCTCCTCCCATTTAGGATCCTCCAATTCTTAATCTAGGCTTTGATGTTTCTTCTCTACCTGTCATCCGTTTTTATCACCTTTGGTTATGTTGGATTCACATCAGTAAGTGCTCAAATCAACTTCCTTATTTTCCCAGTTTTTCTAACCTTATTTTGTGCTATTTTTGGTGATAGATAATATTCCATATTTTTAGGGCATTTTTCTATTTCTCTATTTCCTCTCATTCCAAACCTAATCAGAATCTGATACTGAATGAGTAATCCTCTACCGATATCAGGTAGGTGGTCTAGTAATTATCCTTTAAATCCTTATTGCTTTATATTATGTATCATGATGATACAAACCATAATTTAAGTGATCTACCTTTAAAATACATGTAACCCTTATTTAATTTGTTATCCTTGATATAAATGAAAATTTTCCTCTAATTCTTATTGGGATAGGTCCCCATCGACTATTACCACCCCCAAGGTGTGCCTGTAGAACTTCCCTTCATATATTTAATTCTTATGTGAACCAAACAACCACCTAAGTGGTTTTGGCTAGGATTTTATATGAAATTACTATAATTAATTAAAGAGAATTTGAATTGTAGGACCATGTCACATGATTTTACAAAAACAATGGTTACACCCTTATTAAAGTGGAATTTTAATAAATTATAAAGCCTATATGATTATTGATGAATTATGATACATGGACATAACATATCTTATACCTGTGATACTCAAGAATGGAGTCCCTTAAACCTGTGATAATTGGGCATGGCATCCCTTATACCTATGATACTCGGGTATGGTGCCCCTTATTCCCATGACACTCAGGCATGACATCCCATATACATGTGATAATCGGACATGGTGTCCCCTATACTTTTGATACCCGAGCATGGAACCCATTATACATTTGATACTCAGTCATGGCTTCTGTATTGATATGATACTTGGGAATGAAATCCCCTACTACTTTATGAGACTCTAGTGATTATACTTGGATGCACAAGTTATGCCTCTAGTCCTGGATAACACTACATATGTAAATATATGGCCATAAATGTCATTACATATATATAGAATTTATATACATACATACATATAGACTTATACATATATGTTTATGGTGAAATTTGTTAATAGGTTTACCTGGAATGGGTTGAAGTGGGTATTTTAAGACTGGAGTCCTTTAGGAGCCAGAGCCGACCCTTTATAGTTTATATTAATACTTACCATTATTATATTTTCACACTACTCATATTATATATAGAGTCTAGATAGTTCTATACACCATTTGTAGTGGCCTTATGAGTATATCTCACACCCTGTTTGGGACTTCGTTTGCTACTCGAAGAAACTTAAAGGATAAAGGTAAGGACAAGAGAAAGATCCTAGTTTTTAATGCTTGATATGATTGTAGAATGGGAGTGGGGAAGCATAGGATTGATCTATGAATCATTAAAATATACAAAAATAATATTTTTTTATTTTTGGGTTTTTTATAGACCTGTATGTATGAATTGATATTTCCATGTTTTACTATTCTTTTTTTGTTTAGATACATGACATTACATAATTTTTTATATGTTACTCAATGCAGCTATTGATGACTATTTATAATTTTGGGATAATTTACTTCCACTGTCCTGTCTATCACTTATTATGCTTACTCTATTTATCCATTGATTATTACTATTGTACTACTCTGATTATGAAGGTATAGACTCCCCACTATACCACCATAGACTCTCACTACTAGTTATAAACCTCTGGTGCATGGGGAGGCATCATTGAGGTCATGTGACCACCTATTCTGCTACTCTTACTAAGTGATATGGGTTATAATGTTACAAATTTCTATTAGTGGTTTTCTTTTCTTACATTATTATTTTGGGATTGTAGAAATGAGACTAGGACGTTTCATAATTTGGTAATGAGACTAGGCTTGAGAGTAGCTAACCCATGAATAGATAAAATCCAAATTAATAGTGATGGGAATTGTTATTTTGGATTTCTCTTATTAGAGATGTTTTTATTTCAACATTGGGTGAATTACATGATGTGTGATGGTTATTATTATTATTGAGGATTCCATTTTACCCTTGCCCTAGTATAGAAATGAATCATCGAATCATGTGTTATTATAGGCACATATAGATTCACATGTCAAGAATTATTCCAAGTCATATAGGTGCATCTCATTGATTATAATTTCCATGATTACTATGAGTTCCTTGAATACTATACACATAAATAGAATTTTTCTAACATTTCTTGTAGGGGAATGAGAAACATAATTGGTTACTTAAGTTTCTGACATCAAACTAACAATGTTTTCCTATATATCTTGATGATGAAACCTTAAGTGGTCAATTATGAAATGTTGAGTCATGGACCATTGGTCATAGGGGCTGAAATGTGTTTATGGTTGTGATTATATAGACACCATAGTTCAATTTATAAAGTGTACATGCCTTTATAAATTGGATGTGGTGATCTATATAATCATTTATTTAAAAATATTACTATATATAAATGAGTATGAACTTAAATGGAATTAAATTTTGAAGTAAAATAGTTATCATTAAATGGGAATTCCAATTTCAAATTAAAGGGTGTTTTCCTATTTAACATGAAATTGACACTCTGTATATCGGGACACCTAACTTATAGTATAGAACTTGAACCTGACCCGACCACAGTTGTGGGTTGTAGGCAGTATCTCTTACATTCTTATGATCTGTACATCACCCAGACCTGGATTTAGGAGTAGGCAGAGGGGTGGGAATTTTATATAGAAAGTATTTTTTCTAGTTCTGTTCTTATACCCATGGATTATACCGTTATCAAATCCTATATGTGGTGTGTACTTGTAACTTTTAGATCTATTATAAGATCCCGACTCCATGGAGGTATTTTATGTTTAAATTTTGGTTTTAATCCTTTAATTTTTGTAAACTAAATGTTCAATGGGCATATAAGGGGCCTTGGGGGGGGTGTTCTAGGGGTTTAGGACATTAAAATAATGAAAACAGAGCCAACCTATACAAGGAAAAATGTTTACGCACATTTAAAAAAACTGTGTGGAATTCCTAGGAAACCTTGAAACCTTGGGAAATGGAATTATGCCCGGTTGGTGCATGGTTAGTCAAACCGTGTGGATCTCCCTAGGTAATCGTATAACCCAAATTCCCTTAGATAGTGGCTTGAACATGGTTTGCGCATGGTTTGGAAAATAGTGCGAGTAAACCATGAGCACAATTAAAGTTGAAAATTTACAAAATTAATACTTCATGATTTTTAAGTTCCACCCAATTTTCACCCCCTTTCTCCTACCTCCAGCCCTAGTGATGATATAGAACCCTCAAGAGATTCCAAGGATCTATCTCCCTCATTTATTGACTATTTGGAGCACCACTGGTTGCAGATTAAAGATCATGCTAAGTATAATCTCCATCTTGATTTTCCTTTATGTATTAGGGATTGTATCTTGGAGAATCTTCTTTCAAAGCACACAAACCTTATTCCTCTAATGTTTTCTACATTGAGTATTAAAGGGGTTTTTGAATCTGGATCTAAGTCCACGATTAGTATTGCAACCATCAATGAATTTTAGGTAAGTGGTCGACAAGTTATATCCCATATATTTTATATGGATTTTTTCATGCAAGGTTGTGTTCTAGTTTCCCCCTTATTGTCTTCTTGGTTACATTAGTGATATTTGATATTATGGGTTTCCAAATGATAAATTGAACCCCTCATGATCCCCATGGGATTCATGGAGGATGACTTGACCAACTAAGGGCCACCCATGGGGTTCCCTAACCTTCCCAAACATGGTTAATGGAAATTTTAAGTGTGAAATAGACTCATGAATAAGTAGAGCCCAAGATAAACATGTTAATTTATTTCTTTGATATTAAGTAGGGAAATGGGTAGTTGCTCCTATATGTGGGTAATGGATAAAGGATTGATTTTCTTGACATGAAAATGGTTAAATTATATTAATGGTAATGTTCCAAATAATGTGTGATTTGTAATTTAAATGAATAAGTGGGCTAATACTTGGGAAATGTTAAATGTGTTAAATTAATTAACATATGGAAAGGGTTGGATATGTTAATTGGGTTAATATAGGGGAATTAGTGAATATTTATAGTGATTTAGGCATAAGAAATAGGAATTGGGCCTAATGGATATGTAATGAAAATAGTAAATGTGTTAATGGGTTTTGGAATAATGTTAATTCCTTGGTTGATTGTTATAGATTGTGATTTCTATTGGTATTGGTTATGTTTGGTTGTGATATGGTATATGTGTGGTGAATGGACAAATAAGAATGTTCACATGGATTGGTAGAGTGGGTAATTGAAATGAGGATCTACGCCCATGGGTCGAGTTGTACTGAGGCTATATACTCCACCCGAAAATTCATTGATTAGGGAAGTGGTTGTAGTTATATTACCCTAATGGTTGTATTCAATGAGACCACCTAGTCCGTGGATTCAAGGTGATTGTGTTTTATATGTGATGATGTGATTGTCCCTAGTGATATTTAGAACTTTATTTATTTCCCCTATTCATTGAGTTGATGAAAATTTTAACCTATTTATAACATGATGAAAGTGAACTAAGTAATGAATATGGTATAAGTATTGAAATTGGGAATCATGATAGGAATGACTTAAGTGAACTTTGTTAACTAATGGAACCCAACTTGTCTATATTTACATTGTCTTTACTTATCATTTGCATGCATTATATATTTATTGGATATTTTTTAGGCACCATTGGTGGTGGCCTATTGAGTTGTACTCACACCCTGCTCAAGTGCTTTGGGGTACCCAAGCATACTTCATGCTTGTAAGTTAGGATAAGGGAAAGTGTTCTGTGCTTGGGATTTGAGTTTGACTTGGGATTCTCATGGATGGGGTTTCAAAATTGAATTCATGAACATTTTAGGGATTCATCTGTTTGTCTTTATTTTTGTTTTTCATGCACCTTACCACTGTTAGCATAAAATAACATATTTATGGTTGGTTTTATACTACCCTATTTTGGGATATGTTGGTTACACATGTTCCTTGGTTATTACATTTTTTTTTGATATTTTTTTTATTTATCTGATGTTTCTTACTCTAGTAAAGAGGGTATAGTCTCCCCATGTGACTTATTAGACCCTTGCTGCTAGTTAGCAACCTTTGGAATATGGGGAGGCGTGCTTGAGATCATATGGTAACCCAAATCGGGGCACTGTTTAGTGGATCCTGGGTCGGGGATGTTACAAAGTGGTATAATAGCATGGTTTTATTTTCTTGGGATTGGTAGATAGGATATTAGGAAGTTTCGTTCCTTGTCAATGATCTCATACTTAAGAGTAGCTAACCCATGTATGAGGGAAAACCCAAGTTCCCTAGGATGGAAATTGTTGTTCTTGTTGTGCATTGTTACATTTGATGATATTAAACCATTAGGTGATGCACTTGTTGTATGATGTGACCATTTTATGATATTTTTCTCATGGGAGAAATGGCATGGGGATGTTCATTCATGCATCATTATAGGAACATTGGTATATAATTGTAATTCATCATGATAGGCACGCACATAATGAATGTGCGGGGTATGAAAGGTAGAATTCATTTTACTTCTTTAAAAAGTTGAAGAAAATATTATCTAATAAAATGATGTAACTGGGTAAAAAAGGAAATGAAATGAATTATTGGTTAAATAATTGGGTCTAATAAAGGGTTTAAAGTGAGTTAAAATTTTGAATGTAACAAGTTATGAGATGGGAAATGTACCTAAGAGGAAAGGTTTATGTTGTAAATGTGGAAATTTTTTTAAAATGGTGTCTAAGGTAAGGATTGTGAGTTTGTGAGTTTTTTACCCCATGTTAACCATGGCCTATGATAGGGATGTTTGAGGGTAGTGTTTGGGATGTGTTTTATGACGTTTAAGATATTTTATGCGAACGAGTTATTTATGGTTAGAAAAGAGCCTTATTTTATGAAAACTGTGAGAGCTTTATGTTATGTGTTATAAAGATCATGTTTTCATTGTAGATAAATGCTTCCATGAAGATGTGTTCCAGTTGGTCGACAAAAGGATGTTGCCAAAAATGATACTCTAGTAGTGGATCAAGAAAATGTGGTGATCCAGGAAAACAGAAAATATTATTTTTTCTAAGAACCTTGCTCACTTTATGAAAATTTTGGAATGAGACCTAGGGTAGGAAGCATCGTTTTGGGAGTTTTCATCAGAGTGGAAGTGCGCAGAGTAGTCAGAAGAAAGGGTCATACTCTTAGGGTAGAGAGCAGGTTTTCTATTATCAGTGTTGTTGGCTGGGGCACATGTGCAGTCAATGTCCCCAACCACCAGTTGAGTGTCGAGCATTCAGTAGATTGGGGCACATGAAAAGGTTCTGCAGGAAAACTCGATTGTTGGGCACTGATGAAGGTTTGAGACAGGTACCCGATGTGGTAAAGGGGTTGGCCACCCCATATCAGGTTGGAAGTTGGAGTTCTATGGGTCGTCCTGGTCGAGGAGGTGGATGCAGTACTCCAGAGCATGAGCGTCCATACTAGAAAGGTAGTGTAATGCCAGCCACTTAGGTAGGATATCAGGGCATTGGGGTAGGTTATCTTCACAATGTTCAGTCTATATCGGGGGGGGGGGGGTGGTGAGGCTGGACCATCTACAGTTAGAGGTATGATTCATATAGATTCAACCCTTTCTAGTGTGTTATTTAACATGGGTGCCACAAAATCTTTCATTTCTTCTCATTTTTTTCTATTTTGGGTTTAACAGTGGATCATGTGTGTGGGATTATGTCAATTGATGCTCAATTGGGGGTACGAGTTTAGAATACACGACAATTTAAATGTTGTTATCTAGAGTTTGGTGGGTAACATTTTTTGTGGGACTTGTTCATCCTTTAGATGTTAGTTTTTTACCTGATTCTAGATATGGATTGGCTGGTGACATATCAGGCCTACATTTACTATTACCTTCATAGGGTAACTTTCATGTTTCTTGAGGGAGACATGTATGTCCATTATAGAGAATGAGATGTTCAATCAGGCCATGTAGGTCCTGTTTTTCAGCGATTGGATGAACTCATATCCCAAGTGTATTTCCTTGTGCTTGATGATAGAGGGGTGGAGTATCTTGTCTTTCCACCTATTGTGGATTAGTTTCCAGATGTGTTTCTAAAAGAATTCTTGGGGATACCACCCAAGAGTGATGTTTAGTTTATGATCGAATTGATGCCTGGGGAGGATCCAATTTCCATTCCTTATTATCCAATGGAACTAAAAGAACTCCAAGAAATTAAGTATCAGTTGTAGGAACTGGATAATAAAGGGTTTATCTATCATAATATTTCACCTTGGGGATCTCCCATGCTGTTTTCCAAGAATGTTGATAGGTCGTTACAGTTTTGTGTTGACTATAAAAAGTTGAATCAGATGAAAATAAAAAAATAAATATCCTATTCCACAAATTGATGACCTGTTTGACAAACTAATAGGCACTTTAGTTTTTTCCAAGATTTATTTAAGGTCTAGGTAACACTAGTTAATGGTGAGGCCTTCCAATGTACCATATAAAACTTTCAGTAGAAGGTATGGGTTGTATGAGTATGAGGTAATGTCTTTTGAGTTGACTAATGCATCAATAGTATTTATGGCACTAATGAATTAAATCTTCCACACATATCTAGATCATTTTTTAGTTGTCTCCATTGATGATATCTTGGTGTACTCCAAAACTCATGATGATCATACCAAAAAAATTGAATTCATCTTGAGTACATTAAGAGATCATAAGATATATGAAAAGATATCAAAATTTCATTTCTAGATCGATAGGGTCTATTTCTTGGGTCACATTATCTCAGAGGAAGGCATGTCAGTAGATTCAGATAAAGTGAAGGTAGTGGTATCTTAGGAATCACCCAAGAATATTTCTGATATCCAAATATTTTTGGGTTTTGAAGGTGATTACCAAAGGTTTATCAAATATTTATCTCATATTGAAGTGTATCTTTCAAGTTTGACCAAGAAGGTATTTAAGTTTGGGTGGTCTTAGGCATGTGAGAATGCTTTTTAAGAGTTGAAAAGGTTTTTGATGACCACACCAATCCTGATCTTACCCGAGCTAGGTAAGAGGTACACTATATTCTATGATGCATCCGACATTGATCTTGGGACAGTGTTGATATAGGATAATTGGGTTGTAGCATATGGATCAATATAGTTGAGGCCTCATGAAATAAATTACCCTACTCGTGATCTTGAGTTGGCCGCTATGGTTTATTCCCTAAAATGTTGGAGGCATTACCGGTTGGGAGAGCGGTTCACTGTGTATACAACCATAAAATCCTTAAGTATGTATTCTTATAGAGTGATATAAATCTTCTGTAGTGAATATGGGTCGATTACTTATAATCCTTCATCTTCGAGTTGAATTACACGCTGAGAAAGTGGAATAGTGTTGTGGATGACCAGATTCAGAAGTCTTAGAATCACATGGTTCAGAAATCCAACTCTGAGTAGATAATGATGACCTTGTTTACTGAGATTCACTTGGAGGTGTAGGATGGTAATGGGAAGATGACCCTTTCATCCATAGCAGTTGATTCTATTCTTCTGAGCCAGGTCAAGGAGAGTTCGCTTGAAGATCCGGAGTGTTTTTATATGAAGGATAATCTTAAAGGTGGGGAGTCATATTCTGGTTAGACTTTTGGTGATAATGGGGATATTCATGTTCATAGCCATGCTGTGGTGCCAACAAGTATGTAATAAGAGTTGATACATGAGTCACATGCATCAATGTGGTATGTGCACCATGGTTTGAAAAATATGCATCATGATCTTCGCAGGCAGTATTGGTAACCAAGAATGAAGAAAGATTTTGCAGGTTTTGTAGCACAATGCCTCACCTGCCAGCAGGTTAAGGCCAAGAATCAGTGCCCAAGTAGATTTTTATAGATTTTTCCCATTCCATAGTGGAAGTGGGATGAGGTAAAAATTGATTTTGTAGTGGGTCTTCTGAGGATTCCTCGAAAGAATGACATAATATGGGTGGTTGTGGATTAGTTGACTAAAGTATCTCATTTATTACTAATCTAGGAGACTTTCACCATTGATCAGTTGAGTGAGTTATATGTTTGAAAGTTATTTTGGTTTCATGGAGTACCGAGGACTATAGTTTCAGATAGGGATCATTGTTTCACATCGCATTTCTAGCAGGGATTACATAAGGCACTTGGTAGCCATGCGTTTTTGAGTATGAATTTTCACCCACATATAGATGGGTAGTCAAAGTATATGATTCAAGTTCTAGAGGTAATGTTAAGGGATTTCGTCTAAGATTTCAGCAGTTCTTGGAAAAAAACACTTGTAACTTATTGAGGTTTCTTACAATAATAATTTCCATGATATGATTCAGACGGAACTATTTGAGGAACTTTATGGGAGACTGTGTAGATATCTACTGTGTTGGTTGGAAGCTGGAGAGTCTGAGCTATTAGGGCCGAGTCTCATATAGAAGATGTCATAAAATGTTCAATTGATTCAGAAATACATGGAAAAAACTCATATCAGGAAGAAGTTATGTGAAGATTAACATCATAAACATCTTGATTTTTGGTGGGTGATAGTGTATTTCTTCAGGTGTCTCTAAGGTTGGGTCATCTTTGAATTCAGAAATAGGGAAAGTTAGTTCCCAAGTACATGGGTCCATTCAATATTATAAAGAGGATCAGACCAGTGGCTTACCGATTGGACCTTACCCAACAATATAGTAGAATGAATGATGTTTTTCAAATTTCACAGGTTCAATAACAACACCCTAATCCATCACATGTGATTAATGTGAAGGAGGTAGATCTTAAGGATGATGTATCCTTTGAGTAGAATCTAGTTTGTATCATGGATCATAGTGAGAATGTATTTCAAGGTAAGATTTTTCCCTTAGTTCGAGTTTTATGGAAGCATGGTAATTTTTAGAAGTAAACATGGGAAAGGGAGTCATATGTGAAGGCTTAGTGGCCCGATATTTTTAACATGGAAGATCAGTTTGTAAGATCCCAGCTCTATGGAGGTATGTTCTATTTAAATTTTTGTTTTAATACATTAGGTTTCATTAACTAAATGTTCACTGGTTGTATGAGGGGAATTGGGCATGTTTCGGGGGGTTTGGGACATGAAAAGAAGGAAAACCAGGCCAATTTGTGCAAGGATCATGGTTTACACATGGTTAAGAAAATTGTTCGAAATTCCCAGGAAAACCATGAAACCTTGTATAGTGGCATCATGCATGGTTGGTGCATGGTTAGTCCTACTGTATAGATCTCACTAGGTAACTATGTGACCTAACTTCCCTTAGATAGTGTCTTATGCATGGTTTGCACACATTTTTGCAAACCATGCAAGTAAACCATGTTCCCCATTGAAGTTGAAAAATTTACAAAATTTCCACTTCAATATTTTTAATTTCCACTCAATTTTCTCCCCCTTTCTTTTACCTACATCCTTAGTGATGCGCTAGAACCCTCAAGTGCTTCCAAGGATCGATCTCCCTCATTTCTTGTTTGTTTGGAGCACCGTCAGTTGTGGATCAAAGCTTCGGCTAAGTCTAATCTCCCTCTTGTTTCTCTTTTTTGGATTAGGGATTGTATCTTTAGAATTATTCTTCAAAAACCCTAAAATATTCTCCCTGGTTTTTAGGTTCATACTTAAAGGGGTGTTTGAATCCAGATATAAGTCCATGATTAGGAGTGCATTCATCAACATATTCAAGGTATGTGGTCTATAAGTTATATCACATAGTTTTTATATGGATTTGTGTATGCAATTTTGTGTTCTAGTTTTCCACTTTTTGTGTTCTTGGTTTAGTTAGTGAGATTTTATATAATGGTTGTTCAAATGACCAATTTAATCCCTCATTATCCCTTTGGGATTCATGGAGGATGACTTGACCAATTTAGGGCCACCCATGGGGTGCGTCGACCTTCCCAAACATGGTTAATAGAAATGTTAAGTGCGAAATGGACTTTTGATTAAGTAGAGATCAAGATAAAAACATTAATTGATTTTTGTGATGATTAAGAAGGGAAAATAGGTTTTTGTTCTAAGATGAGGGCAATGTCTAAGGGATTTCTTTTCTTGACATGAAAATGGTTAAATGAGATTAACAATAATATGCCAAATAAAGCGTGATTTGTAATTGAAATGAATAAGTGGGATAATACATGGGAAATGTTAAATGTGTCAAATGAATTAACATAAAGAAAGGGTTGAATATGTTAATTGGGTTAATGTAGGGGAATTAGTGAATATTATTATTGAGTTAGGCATAAGAAATGGGAATCAGGACTAATGGATATATAATGTAAATGGTAAATGTGTTAATGGGTTATGGAATAATGTTAATTCCCATGTTGATTGTTATGGATTGTGATTGCTATTAGTATTGGTTATGTTTGGTTGTGATATGGTATATATATGTTTAATGAAACAAATAATAATCTGCACATGGCTTAGTAGAGTGGGGGTATTTACAAGAGGATCTATTCCCATGGGTTGAGTTAGATTGAGGCTCTAAAATCCACCCGAAAATGCATGGATTAGGAAAGGGGACATTGTTTTATTCCCCTAATGGTTGCACTCGATGAGACCACATAGACCTAGGCTTTGGGGTGAGTGTGCTGTATATGTAATGATGTTATTATCACTAATGAGATAGGAACTTTAATTATTTCCCCTATGCATTTAGATGAATAAAATGATAACCCATTGATAACGTGATAGAAGTGAGCTAAGTAATGAAGATTGTATAAGTATTGAAATTTAGAATCATTCCAGGAATGAATTAAGTGATCATTTTTAAATAATGGAGCCCAACTTGTCTATATTTAATTTTTCTTTACTTAAAAATTGCATGCATAATATATTGACTGGATACTTTGTAGACACCATTAGTGGTGGCCTACTAATCTATACTCACAACCTACTTTGGCACCGTGGGGTACCCGAGAAAACTTCATGATTACACATCAGTATAAGGGAAAGGGCCCCATGATTGGGAGTTGATTCAGGCTTGGGATGCTCATGAATGAGGTTCTGGATTTGATGTTTTGACTGTTTTGGGGATTTAGCTATTTGTCTTTTTTTGGTTTTCATGCACCTTGGAAATGTTAGCATAACATAACATATTTATGGTTGGTTGTTTCCTGTACCACATTTTGGGAGATTTTGGTTATGTATGTTCCTTGGTTATTACATGTTTTTTCCGCTATTTAATTTATTTATCTACTGTGACATACTCTGGTAAAGAGGTTATAGTCTCACCATATTATTTTTTAGACCCTCACTGCTAGTTGGAAACCTCTAGAATATTGGGAGGTGTGATTGAGGTCATATTATGAACAAGATCAGGAAACCATTTAGTGAATCTTGGGTTGAGGAAGTTACATCTATGAAACCATAAAATCCTTGAGTCGTGTACTAGGATAGTGGTGACGACCATGCTCTAGAGGTGGTGGACCCCAAGACACCAGTGTTACCCCCGGTAGTGCTAGCTATAAAACCTCCTATTATAACCAACTTGGGAACTAATACTATCAAAAATGATTCTTATGTCTTATATAGACCATATAGGGAACACCATGACCTACCCCTACCATGGTATAGTTGACATGAGAATTTCAGCAGTAACATCCGCCCATGTTTACGGGGGATGGCATTTCTTAGGATACAAAGTCATGGCTAGCGACCATCCCGGATATCTTCAAGCACCTTGAGACACCTCTTGAGAGGAGAGTTAAGATCACTATGTATATTCTTCAAGATTATACCAAGTGATGGATGGACTTTATCACCCAGGATGATTGTCATTAGGATATGGCCTGGGCTAGTTTTCATACATTTTTCTATGACTATTTCTTTCCTCAGATGTTGAGCATAGCCCTATATAAGGATTTTATGCATCTAATGTAGGGTACTATGTTTATGATGGAATATTCCACTCGATTCCAAAATATCCAATGCTTCACACCGACTCTTGATGGTGAAGAGTTAGCAATAAAGAGATGTATTGAGGATGGGATTGTATACACTATCTGATCTTTGATGAATGTTTTTGGGTTGACCAAAATTTAATAAATAGTAAACTAGGCCCTCATCACAAATCATAACTCGAGTGAAGATGATGGTGTGGGATAGTGTGGTTTAGAACCAACATAGGGATTTGGTTCAACTTACAGTCATAAATGTCACTTAGAGACTACATGTAGGGGTAGAAACAACCAGATGACACCCAATGATAGTTATGTGGTTTATCACCAATATATAAAATTTGGGCATAAGAATCCTCAGTGTCCCAGTGACCCCATTGAGTGTCAAGGTTGCGGTTGGTTGGGGAATCTTCAACGTTTTTTAGACCTTTATATATGTTCATAGTGGGAGAGGATCCATATCATATCAACCTTTAGAAGCAGGATCAGTAACACCTAGCTAGGTAGGTAGTTGGAGTACTACCATCCATTCAGGAATAGGAGGTAGTTGTTGTGATGGTATCCATGCATTAGATGTATAGAACCATTAGGGAAGACCTACCCAAGGAAGTTAGGTTGTATCTTAGGGCTACAGATCTGTCCATATCTATGCAACACAAACTTTTTTTGAGGATAAGAGCAATGATTCAACTATAGTTTAAGGTACTATTCTAGTATCCTCTACTTTAGTATCTACCTTATTCAACATAGGTGCTTCACATTCATTCATATCAGTGGAAATTTTGGAAGGTATTATACTTGAAATTTGGTACCCTGGTGGGGTGATGTCCTTTGATACTCCTTTGGGTATATTTTCAAAGAGTGTACGCTAGTTTAAGGAGTTCCCCCTTGAGATTGGTGACTATATTTTTCTATATAACCTCTTCATCCTTGAGATGGCGGGTTTTGACATCATTTTTAGGATGAAATGTTTGATTCATTACCGTACCTACGTGAACAACTATCACTATAGGGTATCATTTATATCACCATAGGCTGATATTTATCTTCACAAGGGTGAGTGGTATGTCCATGAAAGTAAATCTAGACTAGATCATCATGGGACAGGTGGAGTGATAGCCCAAATTTCTAGCCTTTTTCTAGATAATCAAGGAGTATGTTCAGATGATTTCCCTTTGGTATTTTATCACTCTAGAGTCATCTTCCCTGAATAATTTTCCATATTACCTCCTAATAAAGTGGTAGATTTAACTATCAAGATAGTTCTAGAAATTGCATAGGTATCCATTACTCCTTATAGGATGACTACTACTAAGTTTTAGGATATCAATAGATAACTATAGGACTTGGAAGCTAAGGTTTTTATACATCCTAGTACTTTACCTTGGGTTTCACAAGTCATTTTCACCAAGAATGTGGATGTTACCCTCATAATTTTCATGGATTATTGTCGGTTTAACAAAATTATGGTTAAGAACCAGAATCCACTACCTCATATTGATGACCTCTTCAAACATCTCTAAGGTGCAAGAGTTTTATCAAATATCAATTTGAGGTAAAGATATCATCAGTTGTGAGTTATAACTTTATAAATACCTCATAGAATGTTTCATAATAGGTATGGTCTTTATTAGTATCTCGTTATTCCATTTGGTCTCATAAATTCACTAATTGTTTTCATGGATTTGATGAATTTGGGTTTTCACCCTTATTTGGATTCATTTGTGGTAGTTTTTGTGGAGGGAATATTGATGTATTCTCATAATAGACAAAACCATTTCAATCATGTTGATATCATAATTAATACACTAAGAGAGAACTATTTATATGATAAGATCACTAAATACCACTTCTAGATCGATAAGGTTCACTTTTTGGGTCACATTATCTTAGAGATAGGAGTATTTGTTGACCCAGAGATGGTGAGAATGGTTGTTTCTTAGAAGTAGCCCAAGAAAATCTTTGATATATAGTTTCTTAGGGTCATATGGATATTAAAGAAGCTTTATACAAGACTTATCAAGACTTATATCACATCTTACTGGTTTGAATAAAATGGGTGTGAAGTTCTTGTGGTTTTAAGCATATGAGAAGGTCTTTCAAGAGATGAAAGGAAGACTCACTTCATTACTAATCCTCATTCTTGAAGTTCTAGGAAGAGGATATATGGTGTTTTGTGATGCATTGGTTATTAGAATAGGATTAGTTCTATTTTAGGGGTATTGATTCATTGTGCATGGGTCTCTTCAGTTGAGGCCCCACAAGAGGAATTACTTGATGCATGATCTTGAGCTAGCGACAGTCATTCATGCCTGGAATTGTTGAATATATTACTTATTAGGATGGATATTTGTGGTGTTTACAGACCAAAAAATCCTCAAATTTGTATTTACACAATGTGACTTGAACCTTATATAGAGAATTTGGGTTGAATACTTTCATTACTTTGACTTTGATCTTTCCTATTTCCTAGAAAGGGCAATGAATTTATTGATAATTTGAGATGAAAAACTTAGACACAAGTAGTTAATGAAACTAGTGATGAATAGAGGTTGACAGATCTTCTTTATAAGATATATCTAGAGGTTTAGGAGAGTCACGAGAATCATTTACTTATGAATATAGTGGAGACCTTACTACTTTTGGATATAGTGAGGAGGATATAGTTTTCTAGACCTAAGGGATTAGTCCTAAGTGAGAGCGTTTCAGGGGGGATCCACCACTGGGTAAGTTCATTGATGGAGATGAGATCCTACTTGTTCATGGGAATGTATAGGAACCTAAAGACATGTGATAAGAACTTATGTGAGAATACCATGCTACAAAGTGGGTAGTACACCTATGGATTTCTAATATGTACCAATACATGCACCACAAATATTGGTGGCCTTAAATGAAATGTTAGATATTGTATTTTATCACTAGGCGTTCCACCTGTCAGCAGGTGAAGATGGAGAACCAGTAGCCTTATAGCTTTTTATAACATATACCAGTATTGGAATGGAAATGGTAAGATTTTTATATGGATTTTTTGACTAGTTTATCAAGGTCGCCTCAAGGTAGCGGCGCAGTTTGGGTAGTCATGGAAAGGATGGTGAAGTTCACCTACTTTCATCCTATCAAGGAGACCTTCTTAGTGGATGAGCTTGGGAGACTATATGTATGTGAGACTATATTCTTACATTGTGTCCATCATACCATTATTTTAGATAAGGATTCTCATTTTATGTCGATCTTCTAGTAGGGGTTACAGAAGGCTCTTGGGATATAGGTGTTTCTAAGCATAACCTTCCACCCATAAACTGAAGACCAGTCAGAAAAGATGATACATGTATTGGAGGGCATGATCCAAGAATGTTTCCTTGACTTCAGAGGTTCTTGGGATATAAATATACCTCTCATTGAGTTTTCCTACAATAAAATCTTTCAAAGTACTATATAGATGGATCTTTATGAGGAATTATATGGTGGTCCATGTTGAACACCTCTATGCTAGATAGAGGAAAGGGATCCTATGCTATTAGGAACTCATTTCATTTAGAATACTTTAGTGTAGGTGCAAATTATTAGGAAGAATATGATTACTACTCAGTATAGATAGAAATATTATGCTGACCTCTATTAATAACCTATGGAGTTGGAGGTTGGGGATCATGTTTTCTTATATATATCACTTATATTGGGACATAGAAGGATTCAAAGATATGGAAAACTATTGCCTCATAATTTATAGACTTTAGTGATATTATAAGGAGTTGGAATGCTATCCTATTATATATATTTTACTCATAGGTATTAATCCATGCATGACATCTTCCATATATCACAGATTCAACGATATCATGTCGAACTGTCTTATACTTTTGATCCGGAGGATGTGGAATTGGAGGCTGATGCTTCCTTTTAGGATCATCAAATTCATATCATTAATCAGATAATAAAGGCTCTATAAAGAAATTTTTTACTTCTAGTATAGGTGTTATTCGACCATGATCATGTGTAGAATGAGACTTGGGAGATATGCCAACATAAATGCTTAGTGGCCAGAGTTTATCTTAGACGAACCATTACCACCCTTGAAAGGGAAACTTGAGGATGAGTTTTTTTAAGGGGTGGGGGGATACTATAAGATCCCAATTTTTCATGTTAGGTATGGATATATTAAATTTTGGTAAACCCTCATTAATTTTTTCTTTTTTTATAGACCCATAAGCTACACCTCTTAGCTGGTTGGTTTTTCCTAGGGTAGAAGACAAAGAGGGTTGGATCCTAGAAAAAAAATCAATTCATGAAATGAATAAATCGGTCTATACCCTATTCATGACATGTATTGGTTTTTAACCATGGTGGAATCAAGATTTACACAACATGAAACATATTCACTTCATGAATATCTGGTGGCCTATTTTCTTAAAAGGGGGAAACCTTTATTTTCACAGTTTCTCTTCCTCCGCAAAAAATCCCTCCCCCCATTAAAGATACTCCCATTCCTAATATACTCTTTCAATTTTATTATCTATCCATAATCTATTTTTATCATCATTAGTCATGTTGGATACGCATCAGTAATTTCATGAATCCACTTTCTTCTTTTCTCGGTTTATCTCACCTTCTTTTGTGATATTTTTGGCGTGAGCTAATATGCCCTATTTTTAGGGTGTTTTTCTATTTCTATATTTCCTTTCATTCTAGACTGAATCAAAATAAGATGCTGGATGAGTTCCCCTATACTGCCATTAGGTAGGTGGTCTAGTAATTTTCCCTCAAAGTATAGTTGCTTTATATTAAGTTTCATGATTCCATACACAAGAATTTCCATGCCTTACCTTAAAAATATAGATAACCCTTGTTTAATTTTTCATGCTTGATAAAAATGACCTTGTGTCCCCTTATTCCTATGGGATATGTCCCCATTGACTATTTCCACCACTCAAGGTGTTCCTATAGAACTTCCCTTGATATTATAAATTCTTACATTACCCAAATCACCTCATTAGTGGTTTTGGATTGGATTTTAAATGGAATGACTATAATTAATTAAATGTAAAGTGAGTGGTATGACCATATCACATGATTTTTCATAAAAAATGGTTACACCCTTGCTAAAGTGTTATGTTAATAAATCATAAATCCTGTATGACAAATGATAACTTATGATACTCAGGGATGGATTCCCTTATACCTATGATACTTGGGCATGGTGTCCCTTATACCAGTGATACTCGAGTATGGAGTTCCGCATACCTTTGATACTTTGGAATGGCATCCCATATACCCATGATACTCGGGCATGGAATCCCTTATACATGTGATACTCGATAATGGAGTCCCTTCTACCTATGAAACTTGGGTATGGAGTCCATTATACACGTGATACTGAAGTATTGTATCCATATTGATATGGTACTCAGGCATAGAATCACCCACTATTTTATAATACTCTAGTGACTATAAATAGATGCCTAAGTTATGCCTAAGTTCTTGGATATAACTATGTATATATGTATATGGATATTAACTTCAGTAGGTATATAAAACATATACATAAATACATGAATATACACTTATACATATATTTTTATGGTGACATTTGTTCAGAGGTTTACCCAGCATGAGCCGAAGCCTGTAGTTTTAGCCTGGAATTCTTCAGGAGCCAGATCCGAACTTTTATAGTTTGCATTAATCCTTAGAATTATTATATCTACTAATGGATAATATTATATTCACTAGATGGATAGTTATATACACCATTGGTGGTGGCCTACTGATTATATATCACACCCTATTCTATCCACCGTTTTCCACCCGTACAAACTTCATGGATGCATATTGGGA
This sequence comes from Viscum album, assembly GCA_963277665.1. Taxonomy (NCBI): domain Eukaryota; kingdom Viridiplantae; phylum Streptophyta; class Magnoliopsida; order Santalales; family Viscaceae; genus Viscum; species Viscum album. The sequence goes on along the minus strand of OY728161.1, from coordinate 2,115,703,516 downwards.
TAGGGAAAATCACCCAGTTGTTGATGCTTGATTTGATTATAAAATGGGATAGGGGAAAAACATGACTGATCTATGTCTCATGATTCCATATGAAGATAGTATTTTTTTTATTTTTGGTTTTTTGATATAACTTTATGTATGTGTGCCTGATTCCTTATTTTCTTGTTCTTTTTTTAGAGACATGACATTACATCATTTTGTATATGGTACTTGATGTTACTATTGATGACTGTTACTATTGGGATAATTTACTTCTGATCTCTTATCTATAACTTATTATCATTCCACTATTTATCATTTGATTATTACAATCATAATACTCTAAGTATAAGGGTATAGTCTCCCCACTACACCACCATTGACACTCACTACTTGTCAGCAGCCTTTGGCATATGAGGAAGAATGCTTGAGGCCATGTAACCACTGGTTAAACTATTATTACCAAGTGAGTAGGGTCTTGAAATTACAAAGATAAACATTAATATAGAAAAACTAACATAAGAAATGTTAAAAATTACCCTAATCAATAAAAATAAGCATAAAACTTCCAAAGTTAAATTAATTGCATAATCTTAGTGCATCCCTAGTCAAACTAATCGTAAAACATCCAGATAAATAATAAGGATTGTATCATTGAAGTATGTCCCCATTAAATCATAAGTAAGATCAAAGTATGTATTCTTATATGTAAAATTATTTTTAAACATCACTTTGAACATTATTTGAGGAAAATAACCTTTCTTGGAAAGTTTCCCTTCATAGTTTAAAACTATAAAATTTATAAAATATTGTAGAAATACTTTTCTTTGAAAATAAATGTTATGAAATAATAATTTCCAGAATATTAGGGAAAAAATTTATTTAAAAATAACCTTATAATATTAAAAAAAACTTCAAATAAATTATGGTAATGATGGTGGATAATTTCTCACATGCCATAGAAGTTAAAAAGAACATTTATTTATTACTGTAAAAAGGTTAGAAAAGTTTCTTATTTGGAAAAGGCAAAAATATTCCTTTCAAACCATTTTTTAAAGTAAAAAATGGGTAAAAATGTCTTTAATAAAAAATTTGGAGAATGATAAAACATTTTTGAAAACATTTTTAGAAAAAATAGTTTTGGAAGAAAAAATATTTTCATCCAAAGAGAGAAATAAAGTTATATTTTCTTAATTTCTTTTATCAACCACATTAAGTAACAAATAATTTGAAAATGTTACTATTACATTAAAATTCATGAAAAACTATATTATAATAAAATATATTAATTTTAAGATATAAATATCAAATAATTCACCTAATGGATACTTAAAGAAAAATAATCTTGAATAATGATGATATTTTGTAATAAATCCTTACCACTTGGGTGAATTTTTCATCATGAGCCCCCTGAAATAAATACCCTTAAATGAAACATTAAATAAAATTAAGATAAATTAATTCATGATTTAACATAAAAAGGGTAGTATATACACTACACAAATGAGACAAGTGGTGAATATGACGTATGCCTCATGGAAGTAAAAGTGAGATGATAAACCCTTACCTCACACTTCTTTTTGGTTGAACATGATTTAACCCCATGTATAATGGTTTTAAACATGATATTAACTTATTACAGAAACAAATTAAGATTTATAATATCATATATTATCCTTTTATAATATCTTACAACCCATTCATTAATAATATTTTTTTCTTTTGATCTTTTCAGGTGTTAATTGTATTGTTTTTTCATTTTCATTTTGTTATGAATGTTTCGTTTCTTTTATAACATCCCAGGTAATTATAGAATAATATTTTTTTAATATTTATGAATTATATAGTAATTTTACTTCAAAAGGGATGCTATGTCTGATAGCATACCCAATACGCAACAACGAGTTTATTCGAAATCTTATGATGCACACAAGACCGAGTTATACTGAAAAATAATATATTATTAATATTATTATTTGAAGTTGTAGTTATCACATAACTGTTAGAATAGTAGAATGAATGATATTAAATAAATTATGAAAATATGGTTTACACATGTTTATATAATGATTTATTGGTTACCAAATTAATTAGGAAATTAAATAAAAACCAATTGAATATAAAGGGTGTGTTTTTCTGAAAAAAAACTATTTAAATGAAAATAAGTGAATTTATAAAATAATAAAATCACTATAGATGAATTTTATTATTTAAATATATATGTAATATATTCAATGTAATTTTTTCTAGACATGATATAAAAAAAATTCAATGTTTCAGATAAAAGAAGTATTTTTCAAAAAATGTAGTTTTCCCACCTTTTGAAGGTGAACCCATTTTAAATATGGTTTTTGAAAATTTCATATATTATATTTAAAAAAATAAACTTATTATTTGGAAGAAGTACTTCAAAATTTACTTTTCTTTAATTTTGGTATTTTTTCTCATTAACTTTATTTTTTAATGAAAAATGAAAAACACTGTATTTTAATTCAAAACTGCCGTTTCAACTAATTTATTTATATAGATAGATTGTAATTTTAATTGGTTTTAAAGTGTAATTAGATTAATTTTTTATTATTTAATTCAATTTAGTTTATTGGAAAAAATTTCATATTGAAATTGAATAGAAATACTATGTGAACTTTTTAATGTTTTACTTAAGAAACCAGTTTTCTCATTCTGGCAATGAGATTAATTTTAAATTTTATTTTTCCACTTATATGAATTTAATTTTCAAAAAATAACTTAAATGGTTGTAATCAGTATGAAAAATTAGGTCCCATAGGATCAAAATAATTTTTGGTGAATAGTAACTTTAGTGTTTTGTTTACCACAGTTAAAGGTAAATAGGGTAATTAAAGGTAAAAATAATATTATAATAATATAAAAGCATCCTAAAACTTTTAATAATCTTACTGGATGATTTATTTTAGACCAAGATAATCCATGGGTCTAAATTAGGTCATTTCGAAGCCAATCAGGTGTGATTATGATGTTTATAACATTTAATTTAAAGTAACAACAAATATTTCACAATAATGTCTCTTATTACTAAAAAAATTTTAATATGGGGTTATATAAGTGATATATTCAACTATGAATATTACTTATAAAGATAAAAATATTACCTACATCATGGAAATTTTTTTTATAATTTTTAGGAATTAAATAAATAAATTTATTTACGACACAATGATGATGCAGTAATTGGTTTATTAAAGAAAGAATCAAATAAATGATATTAATAATATTAAAATAAATATAATTTGAAATATTTGATACCATACATGAATTTTATGGATTAATATGACATTTTTGGACTGTGTTATTGCAGTTTATGTTAAAGGAATCAAGTTGTTATGATTTTTTAAAAAATTCATGTAATGAATAGTGTCAAAATTGACATAATTCATATTTTTAAAATATAAAATTTTTAGTTAAATGATATTATATTTATAAAAATACAATATTCAACCCAAAAAGTTGATATAACTCTAAATTTTTTATTAATGACTCATTCATTGGTCATTTGGTATTTTTTGGTAATTATTTTAACTCTCAAAGTGTAAATTACTTGATAAAATGATAAGTGTTAGAAGGGGTTAAAACAAAAATATAAGGATTAAAAAAATATCCAAAAAATATCAAATTCTTATTAAATGATTATATTTCAACTTATACTCATCCTATATTCAAACTAAATGAATTTGGACCCATTTTTAATCAAAATTGTATTTATATTAATTTAATACTTTTAATAATTCCAAGAGTTCCCCTACCCTATCCTATAAAAGGCACCCATTACTCTATACTACTCACAATTCCAAATCCTTTTGGTTTGTCCAAGATCTTCCAAAAAACCTCCCTAAAATCCCTCCCCATATTTATGAGGCCTTATTTTTGGTAGAACATCCTCCTTAGAGGTGTTAAGATGTTCTTTAAAAGTGATCAATCGAAGAAGAGGAATACCAAGGTTGTACGTGATGAGTCAGACTCAAGGTAAGGGACTTCATCTCAATATTCTTTCATTGAGGAATATTTTGATTTTATACACCACCATATTTTATAAGATTTATAATTATAACTTTTTTACATTTAATTTCATTCAAATGTTTTCAAAAGAAATCCTTTTCTACAAAGTGTTTTACTAAATGAAAAAAGGAATGCTTTTTTAACAGATGTGGAGAAAAAAACTTTTCTGCCACCGTGACCATTATTTTATATTTTGATTCTTCTACACGATAAAATGTTTTTTAAAGAAAAATAAATACTATATCCCCTCCCCTTTTAAGATATTTTGGCATTGAAAATGGTTTTAAGAATGGTTTGATTATATCAATATCTTGAATTGATTCCTTGTGATTTCAAATGAAATTTTATAAGTGAAATATTGATAATTGAAATATTCTATGTGTTATGATTATATAATGGTACTTGGACATTTTACAGGCGGTTATGTGATAAAAAAAGATAGGTGGTTATGTGATCAACCAAAGACATGTGGTTTCATGATAAACCAAGGATGGGCGGTTACGTTATAACCTTCAATGTATTGGGTATAGAAGTAAGCTATATGGATATTCTATTTATAAGAGTGATATGTGTGGAATTAAACCATATGGTTATTTCATTTAAGTATGATTATGTACCAAGTTACCTTTATATGTTATATGTTGATTTCTATGGGTTATAAGGTAATATTTTTATTAAAAAAGGGTAAGAAATGAGTTTATATTCAATGTAGTGTATTTACTACTTATTAAAGGTGAAAGGTATTAATTTATGATAAAGTATTCATGGTTTACTTATTTTCACAATAATAACAGTTTTCCTCCTTTGTGTATACCTTACTAAGATTTTTATGCTCATCCCAAGTTTTGAATTTTTTTTCATAGGATTTAAAGAATAATGGAGTCAATGATGGGATCAAGGAAAAGTTATGAAGTTTAAACATGAAACAAAATCAGGTTTCTTTTTAAACATTTTTTTATTTATGAAAAAATGGATAGAGTAGAAGTTTATACTTTGTAAAGGTGAAAGGTATTACTTTATGATAAATTATTCATGGTTTACTTGTTTTCACAAGACTAACAGTTTTACTCCTTTTTGTATACCTTAATGTGATTTTTATGATCATCCCAAGTTTTGAATTTTTTTTCATAGAATTTAAAGAACAATGGACTCAATTATGGGATCAATTAAAAGTTATGAAGTTTAAACATGAAATTAAATCATGTTTCTTTTTAAACATTTTTTTATTTATGAAAAAACGGATAAAGTAGAAGTTTATACTTTTTAATATTTTATTTGTTATGTAATATTTATGGCCTAATTCTCTAAAAATCTAAACCTGAAAAATCCTCAATGTGCATTTTTTATTTAACTCAAGACTATGTAACGTTTAAGGATGGGTCCTTATAATTGGTTTCAGAGCTCGGTTTAGAAAACTTTAGCGGTTAGGGTGATATTTAAGCATAATTTACAAGTTATATATAACCACAATGGTTAGAATAATATAAAGAATCATTGTTATTTTAGATAAATTTAATTAGTTTGAGATAACATGAATATGTATATATTAGTCTTTATCTTCCTCATAAGATAGTGTATGATGATTTTATTAATATAATAACATTAAACTTTTTGGTTTTAGTAAATGGATGGTTCTGGAAAGCACCAAAGTAACAATGGATGTGAAGGAAAATGTGGTGGTTCTATGAATAAGCAACCAAATTAAATAGAAGCCACAATGAGAACTATTATGGTTATTCTAAACCAAATATCTGGAGTAATGATTAACCACTGGAACTTTGGTGAGTTTTATAATGCATCATATATGAGAGAAATTAATCCCTATGGAAGTTCAAGTAATGATCATAAAGGTAAGAATATTCATCAATATATGTGTAAAGTATGGGTAAATAAACACCTAAGAAACTGTTTTAAAGGGATGGGAAGGTGTTATAGATGTTGTAAGGAAGGTCATAAAGAAATAATCTGTGAAGGAAAAAGGAAGTGATCAGTTGACTCTAGGAAAGTGAAATATGTTCTTTCTGAGTTATGAATTGAATGTTTTAAATGTTGAGAGTATGGCCATTATGAAAATAGATGTCCTACGAAGAAGGTTTGGGAATGGGATTAGCAGGACCATAAAAATATATGTTTATCAATACCTAATTCAATTCCAATTGAAGATGAGGAAACTGAAAATGATATATGAAATGTATAGATTATTTCGTGACTAATTTTTTGATATTATTGAATCTTAGGACATAATTAATTTTTTTAGGAATGATGTATTAAGTAATAATATGGAAAAGAATGGTTAAGGAATCATGAAGAATGCCGAATGATTAAAAAGTATACATATAAAGGATTCAAGATTTACGATAGACTATTTAATGATGAAATGTTTAAACGTATTAATGTTCTTTTGATGATTGGATTAATTTGGAAGAATTTTTTTCTAGTATGTGTAACCCTAAAGTTTTTTTATGTGAAAATTTCAATCGAGTAAGAATTATCTTTTCTTGTGTGGACAAAATTATAAAAGTATGAATAAACTTTAAGGTTTATGTGATCTTTATTTTGAGGTAATTATGGGCTATTACATTTTGGGTTTGAAAATGAAAGGTATGAGATAACATTTGAGTTTAAAATATATTATGGTTATTTTTGAGGATTTTATCTCATTTTGGGATGTTATAAGAATAATATAGTTTTAGAAAAAAGGACAACCTGAAGGATGGGTGAACACCCATCCGTCCAATAAGGACACGAGAATCAAACCCACAATAGAAGGTAGACAAGGGTGCATCACCTACCACTGGCCTACTTGAAGTCCCTGGTTAGTATGAATTTTATTTTTAGTTAAAAGAGTTTATGGAATAAGAATAATACGATTTTGATAACTTTATATTATTAATGTAACATCCCAAGTAAGTAATGAATAATAGATATTTTTATCTATGTCTATTAATGATTAAGATAGTGTTATAGAGGCTTAAAATGAAAATAAATACAATCTTATGCATGGAATACACTAATATTCTTAAAAGATTGTTTTACTGCCTTTTGATGGCAAACCATTTTTGAATCTATATTTTGAAAATTTTATAAACTATGTTTGTCAAAATAAACTTATTCTTTATGATTGGGACATCAAAATTTACCTTGTGTGAATTTTTGGTATTTTTCTGACAATGTTCATTTTTTTATGAATAGTGAAAAATACTGAATTTTACATCAAAACTACTTTTTAACCTAATTTATTTATATGATTAGATTATGTTTTGAATTGGTTTTGAAGTGAAATTGGAATATATTTTTACCATTTTATCAAATGGAGGTCATTGGAATCAATTTCACTTTGAAATTAGACTTAAACTGGTGTCAATCTTTTGATACTTATTGTTTTGTAAAAACACGCTTTTTGCTCTGGCAGTGGGAATTAATTATTAAATTAATTAATGTGACCTATATGTTTTGAATTTTGTAAAATAGAATTCATTTTTGAATTCAGAATATCAAATATAGCTTAGGGTGAATTTTTGGTAATTTTCTGAAGAACTTCAATTTTTGATGAATAGTGAAACCACTAAGTGGTAATCAAGCAAACTGATTTTTCAGTTAAATGAAAGTTTACCACTAATGTGTATTGAATTTTGAAAATCCGACATACATGGTTGTTATTAAGAAGTAAAATGTGGTTCAATGAGATTATAATAATTTTTTGGTGAATAGTAACTTATTAAGTTCTTAATCGCGATTAGTGGTAATTAGTGTAGTTTAAGGTAAAAATGATATTATAGGAATGTGAAAACACCATGACACTTGTCCTACACCTATTGGGTGAGTCATGGCCGACCAAGACAAGCCATGGGCCAACTTGGGGACCCCATGGAGCCACTTTAGTAGGAAAATGACAATAATATATTTTTATTTAATGGAAAAGTAAAATTGACACAAACATGATATGTTTTACTAAAACAATTTTTAAGTAGGGTTATACAAGTAATATTTTTGATTATAAATAGTCATTGGAAAGCTGAAAAGATTTCCTACATCATAGTAATTTTTTTATAGTTTTTAGACATTAAATAATTTAAATTATTTATGACATAATAATGATGCAGCGATGACATCATTATTTGACGATTTAAATAAAATGGAAATACAATGTAAAATCTATGAACTACACATGGCCAAAACCAATTGGATGAGTGTATTTCGAACCCTTATAACCATATCCACGAATTATATCAATGTGGGACCTTTTGAAACCGAAACACATTTTCAAATAAAGTAATATTTCTTTACTTTCCAAAAGTGCCCCTCCTCTCCTCTTATAAAAGGCCCCCACCTCTACCTCATTTCACACACTTCTCAAGCCTTTGGCTCGGCCAAACCCTGACCATTTACTCTCTCCACATCCCTCTCCTCATCCTAGAGGATTCCATTTGGGCATAATACTTTCAAAGGAAGCCTTTAGGCTCAAATCCAAAGGAGTTACACTTTTAAAGGTAATTCATTCTCTCGTGTTCATTTGTTTTATTTTGCTTCTCCAACCCCCTAAACTCTTTTTATTTACTTATTTTGTAACAACACCAGTATCTTCAATATACAAGGATGTTGTTATAATATTTATTTGAGCTACACTCTCACACAACTACATCAAATGGTTAAAGAACATACGGTTTCCGTGGATGGCGAAATTCTGCCTCCCGAAATGATGATTGTTCAACACTCATTTAACACCTTCAAAGGTGGCCATTATGATGTCACTATTTTTATATATGATATATAATATGTTTGTGTTTTCCTTAAGCTTCTGTTTTTTTCATTTTTGGCATACCTTTATGGTTTCCATTATGGGTAAACACGATATCTTCATTTTAGGAAGTGCGGACTACCGCCCCCTGAAAGTGATTTGATTCGTTAATACCATATGTGGGATGTGTAAGGGATAAAGCTAATGATATTATATATGTTATTATACTAGAATTATAATATACTCTTATATCATTATGATTCCATTCCAGAAGATATGAAATAGAAATGAAAGTAGCGTTCATGCGTACGTACGACTTACCGTCTCCATGAACGGTGCATTTCATTTCTTACCTCTAAATGATTATGTAATATTATAAATGCATGTAAGTACTGGATATATATGACATATATGATATCTACATCATGAATACCATTCTGGATATAATGAACCTTTGACCAAATTAACAACATGTAAGTGTAAGAAGTCTATTTTTGACTTAAGAACCAAATACCGACAAAATGAACATTATTAACTTAACTGATTACATGATGTTCATAACATGGTATAAAAGGAATAATGAACTTGAAAAAGATTCATAATCAAGTAGAGATTAACTCAAGTTTATTATTCAGGAGATTAAATAACGGTCGGGTCAAGTTGGATACGAGGTATGGGACTTCGTCTCAATCTCCTTTCGTTGAGGCATATTTTATTTTATGCACAACTTTCTTTTATACGGTGTATAAACCCCTTTGACTTTTTCGTTTATTCAAAAGGAATCTTTTTTATACGAAGCGTTTACTAAACGACAAAAGGGAATGTTTTTGTCTTACGTATGCGGCGACAACAACTTCTCCGCTGTCGTGACCGTTATTTGAGTTTCGGCTTCCTCTACAAGCCATACCTTCTTTTTAAAAGAAAAATAAATACCACATTTTACTTTTCTTTTATTTTGGTATTAAAAATGGTTTTCATAAAGTTTTTATATCAATGTGTTGTATTGATATCTCGTGATTGGAATGTGGAAATTTTATGTTTCCTTTATGCACGTTTTATGTGATATGATTATGTTATGGTTCTTGGGAATTATTATGAAGACGGGTGGTTCCGTGATAAACTAAGGGCGGGTGAGCCTGTTATAGCTCTCCAATGAATTGGGTAACGCGAAGGAGTGAAACGTTAAGGTTTCTCCGAAGAGATTTTAGGGAATATACTGTGATGGGTATTCCAAACGTAACCAAGAGGGTTACTCCCTACGTAAGAATGTTATGAATGCCTCAAGTTACCTTTATGTCTTATGATTTCTATGTTTTATTCATGATTTTATGAGGTATGTTAAAGTGCCTATGTTTTATGGGTAAAGTATGATTTCATTCTTATGTATATATGAACTCATGTTTCCTTTCCATGTTTTTTTAACACCCATAGTGAGTTTTTATGCTCATCCCAAGTTTTTGAAATGTTTTTCACAGGTCAAGGGAAAGGTACATGATAAGATGATATAGTCAAGGATGTGTCAAGAAATAATCCATGTTTTATTTTAAATGTGTTTCCATTGATGGGAATGAAGAATACTATCTTTATGTAACCACTTTGTTTATATGTGGAATGTAATGCAAGTTTTATGATCTAATTCTCTAAAACTCTAAACCCGAAAAGATCCTCAATGTGTAATCTTGTAATAACTCAAGATTAAGTAAGGTTTAAGGCTGGGGCCTTATAGTTGGTATCAGAGGTCGGTTTAGATAACTTTAGGAGTTATAATTCTATTAAATGATTATCCAAAAATATTTTTTTGAAATGATATAGCATTTAAAGATTACCATGTTGCTTCATCTAAGACATGTTTGTTCAGAATGGTTTTCCGTAGAGGAAACAGGGAAGCAGTGCTAGGAAGGCATACAGAAGGAAATAAACTTCCGAATCAGCATCCAGAAATGGTCGGAATTGGAACTGAACAGTTTGTTGCAGTGATGGCGCAGTTGACTCAAGCGATAAATGGCGGTGGTATCCATGCACGAGATCAGCCAGATCAACCGCAGAGGAACATGTCAGTGGTGGAACATTTCATGAGGCAACATCCACCATCATTTAGAGGATCATCTGACCCTGTGCTAGCTGAAGGGTGGATTAAAGAACTAGAGAAGATTTTTGATGTCATGGGGTGTTCAGACAATCAAAAGGTTAGTCTTGCTATTTACCGTTTGGAGGGTGAAGCAGATCAGTGGTGGTCTATGGTTAAAAATATCAGGGACGCCGATGAGATTGATGCTCTTGACTGGGATGAATTCAAAGGTATGTTTCTTGAGAAGTATTTTCCTAAGGCTGTTCGACTTAGGATGGAAAATCAATTCTTGGAATTGAGGCAAGAGGAAGACTCAGTGGCTGCCTATGAAGAAAGGTTCACTCGATTGGCAAGGTATGCTCCAAATTTTATCCGGGACCTTGATAGTAAAATCAATCGTTTTTACTCAGGATTAAAGCCAAAGTATCGAAGGGCATTAGCTTCTCGTGAGTTTAAAAGTTATGAAAAGCTTGTTCGATGTGCTGAGAAGGTGGAAATGGAGTTTGCCGATGACCAAGTTTTCTATAACAACCAGCAGAAGAAGAGACCGAGGTGGCAGGAGAAAGGTAAGAATTCTTCAAAAAAGTCTGATGGTAAGAGAACTAAGTTTCCAGTTTGTGATAAATGTGGCAAAAGGCATGCTGGGGAATGTCTTCTGAATTCTGGGAAGTGCTACCGATGTGGTAAGATGGGACATAAGGCTCGTGATTGCACTGAAAAGGATCAAGGTGAAGGTAAGAACAAATTTGATTTACAGTTAGTGAAATGTTATAAGTGCAATGAGATGGGTCACTATGAAAACGAGTGTCCGACAAGGAGCTTGAGTGATGGGAAGCAGTTAGACTACAAGCAGAAAGGGGTGGTGAAATCCTTTCCAACTACTTCAGTAGATGTCAGGCCATCAAATGAAGTGGTATCAGGTACTTTGTTTGTTTTTTCAGATTATGCCAGTGTGTTGTTTGATTCAGGGTCTACACATTCTTTCATCTCTGAAACCTTTTCTAGTAAAATAGGAATACCATCTCAAGAAATGACTCCTGAACTTTTGGTAAAAACACCTGGGGGAAGTGTCGAGGCAAAAAGAATTTATAAGAATCTTCCTATCCTTATCTGTGGAAAGAACCTACTTGCAAACCTTATTGTTCTACCTCTAGTAGAGTTTGATGTTATCCTGGGTATGGATTGGCTCTCTATTTACCATGCTAAGATTGACTGTAGAGCTAAAGAAGTTTCTTTTCAGAAATACTTTCAGTTTGTTTACAAGAATGAACCCTTACTTTTGATAACATATCAAGAGGTCGAGAAACTTGTAAAAGATGGAAATGAATGTTACCTTGCACACGTCGTTGAAAATAAAGGAACTGTTCAGATTAATGATGTGCCAGTGGTAAATGAGTATCCTGATGTTTTTCCTGATGAGTTGCCTGGAATAATACCAGATCGGGAAGTTGAGTTTACTGTTGACTTAGTTCCTGATGCTAAGCCAATTTTAAAACCCCCTTATCGAATGGCACAAATTGAACTTTTAGAGTTGAAGGAGAAATTGCAAGATTTATTAGAGAAAGGTTTCATTAGACCTAGCACATCACCATGGGGTGCTCCTGTTTTATTTGTTAAAAAGAAAGATGGTTCTATGAGACTTTGCATTGATTATAGAGCCTTGAATAATATCACTGTTAAGAACAAATATCCTTTGCCTCATATCGATGATTTGTTTGATCAGCTCCAGGGAGCTCAGTTTTTTTCAAAGATTGACTTGAGATCGGGGTACCATCAGCTGAAGGTAAAGGAGGAAGATTTCCGAAGACCGCGTTCCGTACGAGATATGGCCATTATGAATTTGTAGTAATGCCTTTTGGGCTAACCAATGCACCTGCTGTATTCATGGACTTAATGAATAGAATTTTCCACGAGTTCTTGGATAAGTTTGTGGTGGTTTTCATTGATGATATTTTGGTGTTTTCTAAAAGTAAAGAAGAGCATGAAAAACATTTAAGGGTTATCTTGCAAACCTTAAAAGAAAAGAAACTGTATGGGAAATTCAGCAAGTGTGAGTTTTGGTTGCAACAAATTTATTTCCTTGGTCACATTGTTTCTAAAGATGGAATAACTGTTGATCCTGCAAAAACAAAAGTTGTGGAAGAATGGCCAAGACCCACAAATGTAACCGAGATTCGTAGCTTCCTTGGTTTGGCGGGCTATTACCGAAGGTTTGTTAGAAATTTTTCACGGTTATCTAGTCCAATGACTAAGCTAACTCGGAAGGGTGTTAAGTTTATCTGGACAAAAGAATGTGATGATTGATTTCAGGAATTGAAAAGAAGATTGGTGAATGCTCCAGTTTTGGCACTACCTTCCAGGAATGGTGAGTTTGCCATATACAGTGATGCTTCATTGAAAGGACTTGGTTGCGTCTTAATGCAGAATGATCAGGTAATTGCTTATGCTTCACGACAGTTGAAAACTCATGAGGTAAATTACCCTACACATGATTTGGAATTAGCTGCTGTTGTTTTTGCTTTAAAAATTTGGAGGCATCATTTGTATGGAGTAAAGTGTGAAATATATACCGATCACAAAAGTTTAAAGTATATATTCACTCAGAAAGAATTGAACATGAGAAAAAGGAGATGGCTGGAATTAATCAAGGATTATGATTGTACAATTCATTACCATCCGGGAAAAGCAAATAAAGTGGCTGATGCTTTGAGTCGAAAAAGTAATGCTTCATTAACAATGTTGCGGTTGGAACGTGATCCTTTGGTTAAGGATTTGATGAACTTTGGCATAGAAGTTGTTGGTGCAGGGAGTCCTTCTATTTTGTTTCAGGTATCAGTGAGATCATCTCTATCAGATAGAATCAAGAAAGCACAGAAGCAAGACAGTGAGTTGCAGAAAAGGGTAGAGCTGGTTCAGAAAGGTAAGTTGCCTGAATTCAACATTGATAATGATTGTGTTTTAAGATTTGGGAAGAGATTGTGTGTGCCTTGTGATTCACAGTTGAAGAGAGAGTTGTTATGTGAAGCTCATAGTTCTCCGTTTTCAGTTCATCTGGGCAGTACTAAGATGTATAGAGATCTGCGGGAGTATTACTGGTGGGATGGAATGAAAAGAGATATTGCTGATTTTACTGTGAAGTGTTTGACTTGTCAGCAGGTTAAAGCAGAGCGGCAGTTACCGAAAGGGATGCTTCAGCCTTTACCAGTGCCAGAGTGGAAATGGGAGAATATATCCATGGACTTTGTTGTTGGATTACCAAATACATCTCGAGGTAATAATGCAATCTGGGTTATTGTTGATCGCTTGACCAAATCTGCTCATTTCCTTGCTATACGAGATACTTTCTCTCTTGATCAACTTTCCTGTTTGTATCTTAAAGAGATAGTCAGGTTACATGGAGTTCCTCTCTCCATTGTATCGGATCGTGATCCCAGGTTTACTTCTAACTTTTGGAAAGGTCTTCAGAAGTCGTTGGTTATTGAATTAAATTTTAGTACAGCTTTTCATCCTCAATCAGATGGGCAGTCAGAACGAACAATTCAGACATTGGAGGATATGCTACGAGCTTGTTCTATGGATTATCAGGGAAGTTGGGACCAACATCTTTCTTTGGTTGAGTTTTCATATAATAACAGTTTTCATTCCAGTATACAGATGGCACCATTTCAGGCATTATATGGGAAGCGGTGTCGAACTCCAGCTTTCTGGGATGAAGTGGGTGAAAGGAAGTTGATGGGACCAGAATTGGTAGAAGAGATGGCAGAAAAAGTTCAGTTGATTCAGAAACACATGAGAACAGCTCAGAGCGGGCAGAAGAGTTATGCGGATAACCGGAGGAAGGATCTATCTTTCGAGGTAGGTGATCATGTTTTTCTCAAGGTTTCTCCTTGGAAAAGTGTGATGAGATTTGGTAAGAAAGGAAAGTTGAGTCCAAGGTTCATTGGACCATACGAAATTCTGGAGAGAGTTGGATCAGTTGCATACCGAGTGGCTTTACCTCCAAGTTTATCTCAGGTACACAATGTTTTTCACGTTTCGATGTTGAGAAAGTATATGCCAGATCCATCTCATGTTTTGAGTCCAGAGGTAGTTCAGCTGGAAGAGAACCTATCTTACGAGGAACAACTGATCCAGATTCTTGACCACAGGGAGCAAGTGTTACGGAATAAGGTGATTCATCAGGTAAAGGTTTTGTGGAAAAACCACATGATTGAAGAGGCAACATGGGAATCTGAAAATGCAATGAGGGATAAGTACCCCCATTTATTCGATAAGTAAATAAATTGCGGGGACGCAATTTTCTAAAGGGGGGAAGGATGTAACATCCCAAGTAAGTAATGAATAATAGATATTTTTATCTATGTCTATTAATGATTAAGATAGTGTTATAGAGGCTTAAAATGAAAATAAATACAATCTTATGCATGGAATACACTAATATTCTTAAAAGATTGTTTTACTGCCTTTTAATGTAAAACCATTTTTGAATCTATATTTTGACAATTTTATAAACTTTGTTTGTCAAAATAAACTTATTCTTTATGATTGGGACATCAAAATTTACCTTGTGTGAATTTTTGGTATTTTTCTGACAATGTTCATTTTTTTATGAATAGTGAAAAATACTGCATTTTACATCAAAACTACTTTTTAACCTAATTTATTTATATGATTAGATTATGTTTTGAATTGGTTTTGAAGTGAAATTGGAATATATTTTTACCATTTTATCAAATGGAGGTCATTGGAATCAATTTCACTTTGAAATTAGACTTAAACTGGTGTCAATCTTTTGATACTTATTGTTTTGTAAAAACACGCTTTTTGCTCTGGCAGCGGGAATTAATTATTAAATTAATTAATGTGACCTATATGTTTTGAATTTTGTAAAATAGACTTCATTTTTGAATTCTGAATATCAAATATAGCTTAGGGTGAATTTTTGGTAATTTTCTGAAGAACTTCAATTTTTGATGAATAGTGAAACCACTAAGTGGTAATCAAGCAAACTGATTTTTCAGTTAAATGAAAGTTTACCACTAATGTGTATTGAATTTTGAAAATCCGACATACATGGTTGTCATTAAGAAGTAAAATGTGGTTCAATGAGATTATAATAATTTTTTTGGTGAATAGTAACTTATTAAGTTCTTAATCGCGATTAGTGGTAATTAGTGTAGTTTAAGGTAAAAATGATATTATAGGAATGTGAAAACACCATGAAACTTGTCCTACACCTATTGGGTGAGTCATGGACGACCAAGACAAGCCATGGGCCAACTTGGGGACCCCATGGAACCACTTTAGTTGGAAAATGACAATAATATATTTTTATTTAATGGAAAAGTAAAATTGACACAAACATGATATGTTTTACTAAAACAATTTTTAAGTAGGGTTATACAAGTCATATTTTTTATTATAAATAGTCATTGGAAAGATAAAAAGATTTCCTACATCATAGTAATTTTTTTATAATTTTTAGACATTAAATAAATTAAATTAGTTATGACATAATAATGATGCAGCGATGACATCATTATTTGACGATTTAAATAAAATGGAAAGACAATGTAAAATCTATGAACTACACATGGCCAAAACCAATTGGATGAGTGGATTTCGAACCCTTATAACCTTATCCACGAATTATATCAATGTGGGACCTTTTGAAACCGAAAAACATTTTCAAATAAAGTAGTATTTCTTTACTTTCCAAAAGTGCCCCTCCTCTCCTCTTATAAAAGGCCCCCAACTCTACCTCATTTCACACACTTCTCAAGCCTTTGGCTCGGCCAAACCCTGCCCATTTACTCTCTCCACATCCCTCTCCTCATCCTAGAGGATTCTTTTTGGGCAGAATCCTTTCAAAGGAAGCCTTTAGGCTCAAATCAAAAGGAGTTACACTTTTAAAGGTAATTCATTCTCTCATGTTCATTTGTTTTATTTTGCTTCTCCAACCCCCTAAACTCTTTTTATTTACTTATTTTGTAACAAAACCAGTATCTTCAATATACAAGGATGTTGTTATAATATTTATTTGAGCTACACTCTCACACAACTACATCAAATGGTTAAAGAACATACGGTTTCCGTGGATGGTGAAATTCTGCCTCCCGAAACGATGATTGTTCAACACTCATTTAACACCTTCAAAGGTGGCCATTATGATGTCACTTTTTTTATATATGATATATAATATGTTTATGTTTTCCTTAAGCTTCTGTTATTTTCATTTTTGGCATACCTTTATGGTTTCCATTATGGGTAAACATGATATCTTCATTTTAGGAAGTGCGGACTACCGCCCCCTGAAAGTGATTTGATTCGTTAATACCATATGTGGGATGTGTAAGGGATAAAGTTAATTATATTATATATGTTATTATACTGGAATTATAATATACTCTTATATCATTATGATTCTATTCCAGAAGATATGAAATAGAAATGAAAGTAGCGTTCATGCGTACGTACGGCTTACCGTCTCCATGAACGGTGCATTTCATTTCTTACCTCTAAATGATTATGTAATATTATAAATTCATGTAAGTACTGGATATATATGACATATATGATATCTACATCATGAATACCATTCTGGATATAATGAACCTTTGACCAAATTAACAACATGTAAGTGTAAGAAGTCTATTTTTGACTTAAGAACCAAATACCGACAAAATGAACATTATTAACTTAACTGATTACATGATGTTCATAACATGGTATAAAAGGAATAATGAACTTGAAAAAGATTCATAATCAAGTAGAAATTAACTCAAGTTTATTATTCAGGAGATTAAAGAACGGTCGGGTCAAGTCGGATACGAGGTATGGGACTTCGTCTCAATCTCCTTTCGTTGAGGCATATTTTATTTTATACACAACTTTCTTTTATACGGTGTATAAACCCCTTTGACTTTTACGTTTATTCAAAAGGAATCTTTTTTATACGAAGCGTTTACTAAACGACAAAAGGGAATGTTTTTGTCGTACGTATGCGGCGACAACGACTTCTCCGCCGTCGTGACCGTTATTTGAGTTTCGGCTTCCTCTACAAGCCATACCTTCTTTTTAAAAGAAAAATAAATACCACATTTTACTTTTCTTTTATTTTGGTATTAAAAATGGTTTTCATAATGTTTTTATATCAATGTGTTGTATTGATATCTCGTGATTGGAATGTGGAAATTTTATGTTTCCTTTATGCACGTTTTATGTGATATGATTATGTTATGGTTCTTGGGCATTATTATGAAGACGGGTGGTTCCGTGATAAACTAAGGGCGGGTGAGCCCGTTATAGCTCTCCAATGCATTGGGTAACGTGAAGGAGTGAAACGTTAAGGTTTCTCCGAAGAGATTTTAGGGAATATACTGTGATGGGTATTCCAAACGTAACCAAGAGGGTTACTCCCTACGTAAGAATGTTATGAATGCCTCAAGTTACCTTTATGTCTTATGATTTCTATGTTTTATTCATGATTTTATGAGGTATGTTAAAGTGCCTATGTTTTATGGGTAAAGTATGATTTCATTCTTATGTATATATGAACTCATGTTTCCTTTCCATGTTTTTTTAACACCCATACTGAGTTTTTATGCTCATCCCAAGTTTTTGAAATGTTTTTCACAGGTCAAGGGAAAGGTACATGATAAGATGATATAGTCAAGGATGTGTCAAGAAATAATCCATGTTTTATTTTAAATGTGTTTCCATTGATGGGAATGAAGAATACTATCTTTATGTAACCACTTTGTTTATATGTGGAATGTAATGCAAGTTTTATGATCTAATTCTCTAAAACTCTAAACCCGAAAAGATCCTCAATGTGTAATCTTGTAATAACTCAAGATTAAGTAAGGTTTAAGGCTGGGGCCTTATAATTAATGTAAATTGAATACTATGGTATTTTAATTGAGGATTAACGGTTTATTTATATTTTTGAATAATCTATGATTTAATTGTGGACTTATAATGATCTAGGTTATTTATATAAATGATTAACCTAACTTGGATAATATGTTATTTTGAAAATTACATTTTGGTATGAGACATTAATAGTGATCGATGTTATTTGGAGATAAAAGACTATGTAGTCAAATTCTTATAAGTTTTAGGTTTCAAACTCAGTTTGGGTTATTTTAAGGTATTTTAAGGACAATTATTTGTTGATTGGTCTATGATGAACTTTTGGTATTATAGTTGAATTTTGGAGATTAAAATTAGTTTTTCATCATCTAATGGTTTATTATTTTTGGGGAATACTTTTATCTTATCCTAACCATATTGGTTTTGGTTAATGTTTCAAGATAGGAGAAATAGATAGTTCATCTTTTTTAGATTATGATATTCTCTAGAAGTTGATTCTGGGGTTTTAGGCATGAAACATTCATCTTGAAAACTCTTTATTGGAGAAAAAGATGTGTTTGTGGTAGAATTTGATTAAAGGATGAATCTATACTTTTCAAGTAAGCATATTTACTTATGTTATTTTTCTAAGTAGTAAAATAATTCCACAACTCGATGAAAAGGATCTTGGAACAAAAACCTTATCTATTTACTTTTATTTCTATGAAATCAAAGACCATTTAACATATCACATGTTTGTGGTTTTCTACTTGTTAAATTTCTTCTGATCATGTTTCTATAAACCTTCATTAGAACATGATGGTTAGTTTTTCTTCCATATCCATGTTTTCCTACATGAAATCCTATTAAGTTTTATATCGGGTGACCTTTGTACTTCACTTTCTTTATTTTAAAGTGGAAGTTTTCTTTATTCGTTTTTTTGATGTGGGATTTTAACGAAGTAATTTTGAAAAATTAAACCTTAGTTGCCAATCCCAAATTTAAGATTACGAGGACGCAATTTCCAAAAGGGGGAAAGGATGAAACATCCCAAGTAATTATAGAATAATATTTTTTCATTTATTTTAATATTTATTAATTAGATAGTAATTTTAATTTTAAAAGGGTCTCTATTTCTGATAGCATACCCGACACACAATAATAGGTTTCTTCGAAATCCTACGTTTCACACAAGACTGATTTATACTGAAAAATAATATATAATTAATAATATTATTTTAAGTTGTAGTTATCGAATAACTGTTAGAATAGTAGGAATTAATGATATTAACTGAATTATAAAAATATGGTTTACACATGTTCATATAATGATTAATTGGTTACCAAATTAATTAGGAAATTAATTAAAACCCAATTGAATATAAAGGATGCATTTTTCTGAAAAAAAATTATTTAAATGCAAATAAGTGAATTTATAAAATAATAAAATCACTATTGATGGATTTTATTAATGATATATATGTGTGTAATATATTCAATGTAATTTTTTCTAGACATAATATAAAAACAATTCAATTTTTCAGATAAAATAAGTATTTTTTTAAAAAAAATGCAGTTCTGCCGCCTTTTGACGGTGGACCCATTTTAAATATGGATTTTGACACTTATAAGTTCTATTTGAAAAATAAAACTTATTATTTGGAAGTAGGACATCAAAATTTACTTTGGTTTAAATTTAGTAATTTTTTTTGATTAAATTCATTTTTTAATGAATTGTGAAAACCACTGCATTTTAATTCCAAACTGCTTTTTCATTTAATTTATTTATATAGTTAAATTGTCCTTTTAATTGGTTTTAAAGTTTAATTATATTAAGTTTTTATCATTTAATACAATTTAGTTCATTGTATGAAATTTTATATTGAAATTGAATAGAAAAACTATGTGAACTTTTTAATGTTTTACTTAAAAAACCTGTTTTCTCATTCCGATAACGAGATTAATTTTAAATTTAATTTTTCCACTTTTGTGAATTGAATTTTTAAAAAACTCACATACATGGTTGTAATTAATATGAAAAATGTGGTCCAATAGGATCAAAATAATTTTTTTATGAATAGTAACTTTAGTATTTTATTTACCACCGTTAAAGGTAAATAGAGTAATTAAAGGTAAAAATAATATTATAATAATATAAAACTACCTGAATACTTGTACTAATATTATTGGAAAAGTTATTTTCAGACAATAAAATCCTTGGGTTGAAATTTGGGCTGTTTTAAGCCACTTGGGTGTGATTATGACATTTATAACATTTAATTTAAAGTAAAGGAAAATATGTCATAATCTTGTATCTTATTACTAAAACAATTTTAATATGGGGTTATATAAGTTATATTTTCAACTATTAAAAGAAATTATAAATCTAAACATATTACTTATATCATGGTAATTTATTTATTATTTTTCTGGATTAAATAATTAAATTTATTTATGACACAATGATGATGAAATAATTGGTTTATTAAAGAAATAATCAAATAAATGATATTAATAATATTTAAATAAATATAATTTGAAATATTTGATGCCATCCAAAAATTTTATGGATGACCATGACACGTTAGGATTGAGTTAATTTAGTTTTTTTGAAGGAATCAAGTTGTTATGATTTTTAAAAGAATTAATGTAATGAATAGTTTCAAAATTAAAAGAATTCATATTTTTAAAATACAAAATAATTAATTAAATTATATAAAATTTATAAAAATATAATATTCAAAAAAAGTTTATATGACTCTAAACGTTTTATTAATGACTCATTCATTGGTCGTTTGGATTGATTTGGTAATTATTTTAACTATCAAAGTGTAAAGTACTTTATAAAACAATAAGAGTTAAAATGGGTTAAAACAAA
Organism: Viscum album; assembly: GCA_963277665.1. Classification (NCBI taxonomy): domain Eukaryota; kingdom Viridiplantae; phylum Streptophyta; class Magnoliopsida; order Santalales; family Viscaceae; genus Viscum; species Viscum album. The sequence continues at coordinate 2,115,681,964 of OY728161.1, read as the reverse complement.
AAGATAAGGAGTAAAAACTATCCAAAACTTATATAATTATTATTTTATGGTCATATTTTGACTTATACTCATCCTATATTCTAAATAAATGAGTTTTGACCCATTTTGAATCGAAATTAAATTTATATTAATTTAATACCTTTAATATCTCCAAGGGTGACCCTCCCCTCTCCTATAAAAAGGAACCCATTCTTCTCTATTACTCACCCTTCCAAAACATTTTGGTTCAGCCAAGATCTACCCAAAAACCTTCCTAGAATCCCTACACATATTCTTTAGGCCTTTTTTAGGCATAACACCCTCGTTATAGGTGTTAAGGTGTTCTTCAAAAGTGATCAATTGAAGAAAAGGAATATAAAGGTTGTAGGTGATGAGTCAGACTCAAGGTAAGAGAATTCATCTCAATCTCCTTTCGTTGAGGCATATTTTGATGTTATACACCACCATATTTTATACGATTTATAATTAACCCTTTTTATATTTAATTTCATTCAACTATTTTTGAAAGGAATCTTTTTCTGCAAAGCGTTTTACTAAAAGAAAAAAGAAATGTTTTTTAACATACGCGATGACAACGACTTTTCCACCGCCATGACCATTATTTGATATTTGGATTCCTCTATAAGAAAAAATGGGTTTTAATGAAAAATAAATACCACATTCTCTTTTAAGGTATTTTGGTATTGAAAATTATTTTAAGAATGGTTTGATTATATCAATATCTTAAAATGATTCCTTGTAATTGCAAACAAAATTTTATGAGTGAAATGTTGATAATTAAAATATTTTATGTGTTATGATTATATAATGGTACTTGGAAGTTTTATGGGTGGTTATGTGATAAACCAAATATGGGTGGTTACGATAAACCAAATATGGGTGGTTCCGTGATAAAACAAGGATGAGTGGTTACATTATAACCTCCAATGTATTGGGTATGGAAGTCAGTCATGTGGCTATTCCATTTATAAGAGTGATATGTGTGGAAGTAGATTGTATAGTTATTAAATTTATGTATTATTATGTACCAAGTTACATTTATATGCTATATGTTCTTTTTTATGGGTTATAAGGTAATATTTTTATCACAAAAAGGGTAAGAAATGAGCTTATATTTAGCGAAGTGTATTTACTAATTCTTAAAGGTGAAAAGTATTACTTTATGATAAAGTATTCATGGTTTTATTATTTTAACAAGACTAATAGTTTTACTTATTTTTTTATCCCTTACTAATCTTTTTATGATCATCCCAAGTTTTGAATTTTTTTTCAGATGATTTAAAGAAGAATAGAGGCAGAGATGAGATCAAGGAAAAGTTATGATGTTTAAACATGAAACAAAACCATGTTCCTTTTTAAATGTATTTTTTGTTTATGAAAAAAAGGATAGTAAGTAGAAGTGTATACTTTGTAATATTTGATTTTTTATGTTATATTTATGGACTAATTCTCCAAAACTATAAACCTAAAAATATCCTCAATGTGAATTCTCGATTTAACTCATGATTATGTAACGTTTAAGGTCGGGTCCTTATATATATTGTGCATATAATATAGTTCCATAATATCTAGAATAATAATCATGTAATAATTATCATATTTACACATAAATTATACTTTTAATACTAATAATAAAATATGGTTTTGATAAATAAAGTATGTTACCATCATGGAGATGGTAGGCTGTATGTATGCATGAGTAATGTTTCCATTTTTCAATGATCATTATAGAAAGAATATAAGTAGTATTTTATCTTTAAAAAATGATAATAATATCAAAAATACCATATTATTTATTTTAATATACTTATATATATATCATCCATGTTATGTGGTGATAAAAATAGAGCCACATCACTTCGTGAAGGCGATAATCCTCACATACATAAATGACGTTATCATCTTTCAATGAGTGAAAAGGTAAGAAATAAAATGATATATATATATATATATATATTACATTTTCAGAATGATAAATAATTAATGAATATAATAATAATTTCATTTATATCACATATATTCATTAACTTTATCCTTATTATCTTCTATGTATAGCGTTGGTTAAAAATGAATTACATCTCTTTGTGAGGTGGTAGTCTGTCGTACACACGAGCGATGTTATCGAATCCCTTATAGAATGTAAATTTAAAAGGTATATTTGATATAGTTTTTCAATAGATATAATTATGTTTTAAATATAATATTTATACTTTATATCCATCATCATACCCAATCATGAGAGGTGGTAATGGAAAAATGAATGACATCAGTTCGTGAGGGCATAGTCCGCCGTACACATGAATGATGATTTCATAACCCATTTGATGGAAGTGGGGATGGTTTTAGATAATTAAATTAACTTAAAAATGTATTAGTATATTTATGATACTAATATTATTATCTAATCATGTTCTAATAATAATTTAATGAGTTGGAGAAATAAATAGAATAAAAACCCATAGTTAGGAATTTTACCCTTTCTCAGATAACCTCTTTAGGATTATACATAAAGTATTAATAGAATATATTTAAGAATAATAAAGGATTATAGAATGATGGTATAGAAGTAGAGAAGTGATTTTTATAGGTATTTTCTAAACCAAAAGGTTTTTAAAGTGTGAAGAAGAGAATAGAGTGGGTGGCCATTTATAGGTGAGGTGAGTGACAGACTTGTAATTTTTGAAAAGAAAAAGGTGTACCCATGTTTTTCACATAAAAAGGAGTAAAAATGGATTATTACCAATAATTATACATTATAAGGTCTATATATGTCCATAAAATATATTTTATACAAGTTCTTAGGTTATTTTAACCCTTATCTTTTTAGTTTAACCCTATGGTAAACCCATTTTTACCTTAACCACACTAAATATTTTTTATTGTTTTTACTATTAATTATGGTAAAAAATAAGGTGAAATTGTTAGATAAAATAAATTATTATTTTTTAAAATATTTAATCCATTTTCCAAATTCCATTCATATAATTTTTAAATTTTAATTTAAAATTAATCCCACAAACATAATGAGAAAACAAGTTTTTAAATAAACAATGTTCAAATGTTAAAAAAGTTTTTATATCCAAATTAAATCTTAAAATGATTAAAATAACCTAAATTGGATATATATATATAATTGAATTAATTTTAGTTTAAAACAAATTTAAAATATAATTCAACTTTATAAACAATTGAAACAAAAAATAAGTTTTCAATTAAAATTTATTATTATTTACTATTCATCAAAAAATGAAACTTTTTAGAAAAATATAAAAAATTAACCTTAAGTTAATTTTGATATTATGTTTTAAAAAATTAATTTTAAATTGTGTTCACAATGCACGACTAAACCACCTTTTAGAAAAATACCATTTTCAGAAAACATTTCTTTTTCTTTCAAATGGTTCTAATTTTATCTCTAAAAAATAAATATCTATTTTATTTGTTTTATAAATATGTAAAACATATAATTTTCATCATTTAGTTTGAAATATTTATACGCACCATTTTAACAACTAGTTTATAATGATAATTTTTAAGTAATAAAATTTTAATAGAGTATCATGTTTTGTTAAAAGAAGGTGTTGTGTGCATTGAAAGATATCAATGGGATTGAATTTATTTGGAAATTAAATATATCATTAAGTCTTGGAATTTTATATTACATTATATTCTTGGTGTTTAATTTCATATATTCTATCAAATATGATGTTTATATTCTAAAATCTCAGGGTGTTACATTCTACCCCACTTAAGTAAATTGTGTCCTAAAAATTTAATCTTAATCTAGAAAATCAAGTATTTTTCAATTTAAAATACCCTTCTTAAAATACCACATCATTATAAGGTTTAATAAAACATAGTCTTGATAAGAGATAAGGGAAATATAAAGTTTATATTTAGTAATATATTACTAGGTTTGGAATTAGAAGAATATTGGTGGAAAATGAATATATAGAAATAAAAAAAAGTGTTAATAATTTTAGAGAGTGATAGAGGTCATTGATGAGAATAAAGAGAAAGAAAAAATTAAATTCAAGGACCTTAAAACCATAAATATGTGATGATTTAAAATACCACCAGTTCAACATAAATGAAGGTTGTTTCAATATCCTTTTCCTAGAGATGAGAATTTTTTTAATATATATGAATATAAATAAATATACTTACTTGATATGTTTCTATTTTATAATTAAAATTTCATCCTTTGGTTGTGATTCGATCAATTTCAAATTAATCATTTAATCCAATAAATGAATATCCAAAAAATTATTATTTTTTATTCCTAAAGTACTAAAATTCAATTTTAACAGATCATAAGATCCATAATAGAATGATAAGTCATTAGTCAAATCTCTAGTAATTATTACAAAAAATGGTTAGTTCAGGTTATCCAATATGCATAAATTTGCATATAGTGAAGTAATACATTAATATCTAGAAAATTTTCCAAATCTCAACTTAAACCATTTCATAAATGGTTAACCTTTTGACCCTTCCAAAAGATTAATATAAAAAACTTTAGAAATAATGTCACTAAATTTCCAAAATGAAATTTTCATTAATCCCACAATTAACATGAAGTATCTCTTAATCATCACATATCAAACATGTGAATACCTTCATCATGTATTCTCTTGAAAAATATTAATAACATGAATTATCATAAAACCTTATTAAAAACATGCATGATTATTTATTCCTTAAATAAAACACATATTATTGGATATATTTCTTAAATTGAAAAATGATTTTAACTTCATCAATAAGTGAATAAACCAAATTTTCAAAAAGTCATCAATTAGTTTCAAGATAGTCAATACTATCAAATTTAATTTATCTATATCATTCATCTATTTATCCCAACATCATTATATCAACATCAAGAACATATTAAGGGTTATATTTCTTTAAGTCTTGTGTTTTTGAAGAATTTATACTTTCCACTGAATCATTTTTCTTGGTCATCGATACTGTTCAACATACACTTTAAATCCTTAATGAAAAAGAACTACAATACAATACTTATACATTTCATAATTGTTATAACCAGGATATATTTGATAAAATAATCAAATGAAATAATTAATGAATCCAAAAAAGAACATTAATCATTCCACTTCATTTGTGGAAATAACATAAGCTTGACCATGATCTATTAGTTAATTTTGAGGTATATTTCCTTGACGCATGGAGAATTAATTTTCATAGTTTCCTGTAATATTATAGTTTAATCATTGAATATTTTAAGCCTTATTATTTCCCTTGAAATCATGAGAATGATGACCTTTCTATCCTCAATTTTAGAAAACTCTTATTCCCTTTAAGCAAGTACCAGGGTGTTTCTTTCCACAATTATCACAAGTGTGAAAATCCTTCTTTCTATTATTAACTTTATCCATATTTTTCTTTATCATCCTCTTCTTATCTTTCTTCAATTTTAAACCATAATATTTAGATAATTTCTTATATATTTTTTTAGCACATGATACCATGTCTAGATATGATGATAATTTTTGGGATACTAGTTCTCTTCATAATATTAGAATAATCCCATCAAAGAAATGATCGTTCTTATTATTTGGATTACGTACATTGACGCAGTTCCCATTACTTTTGTTTATCACCATTTCTAAGAGATGTAATACACTAGATTATATCATATCATTATGATACATAATGTACAATAAAAAAACTATTGAAATACTTAAAATAAATTAAAACATTTATGCATAGCTAATCTCATAATCATAAACATAGTTTCTTTGGGGATATATTTATTTTTAACTCCTTTATAATCTTTTGTAATGAAAATGTGATTTATTCTAAGAATACTTCCTGGTATTTTCAAACCATGTGCAGAGTAAGACCATTTTTTTGCACCAAATGATGATTGTGTCAATCCCAATACACCCTTTTTAGAGTTATCACCCCTAGGTACATCTATTCCAGAACCAAATCCACTTGTAGTATCTAGACAAGGATCTATTGTGAGAAATACCCAGATAATCTATTTCTCACCAAAACATTAATATGTTCTTATATAATTATCCTGAAATTCTATCACAGGGTTATGTTACATAATTTATGTTTTCATAAATATAGTTTCCAAGGTTTGTACTAAACTTCCTTTGATACCAACTATAGATACCCAACCCCACTATCATAATTTCAGAGTCTACATTATTACATTTTTATAAGATACAAGGAATCACATACCAAAGGACTAAATAGTTTAGTAGTCTTGGTAAACTAGATACATGATTGAAATTATCATTACATTTGGAAACATAAAATACATAAACCGTTTTCTTCAATAATTCCATTATTTCTCATAGATTATCCTTTCATATAAATCACAAAACACTTCTTGGTATCCTAGGGTAAATAAAACCTAAGAAAGGGGTGAGATAAAATTCTCATTAAGGTTAAGCATATAGTGGAACCTATGAATAAATAGTTAATAATCGATATAGAAGGGTATATAACTGAAACACATTCCATTTAATCAATAACTTTATCATAATATGGTATGAATAAATGATGATCAAATAATTCCATATAAATAATCACATGAGCATGTATCTTAACCATACATATTCTAACTAATTGAATAATCACATGGAATATCAATAAAAAAATTCATAATAACGGAATGCATAATGATGGACATATACAACATATCATTGATGCCTTGTGCTAATACATCTATATAAATGGGTAATTACTTGACAAAAACCAAATCTAATTTATCTCATGAGACCTACTAATTCATCGAGGGGTTATAGCAGGCCCCACCCATCACTTACTAAGTCTAATGTATTCCTCATATGAAAGGGGTTAAACATAATAAACACAAACACTCATATTGAAAAACTAGCATATAAAATGTAAATAGTTACCCTAATTAATAAACATAATCATACACCATCCATGGTAAAATGAATGGTATCAACATTATATATCCCCAGTCAAACTGATCATAAACCAACCAGAGAAATAATAAGAATACTATCATTGGATTATATCCCAATTAAATTATATGTAACATCAAATTATTTATTCTTAGATGGAAAATGATACTGAAATATAACTTTCAACACTACTTTAGGAAAATAACATTTCTTTGAAAATCACCATTTTTAGTTTAAAACTATAAAATTGATAAAATATTGTCAAAATAATTTTCTTTAAAATTCAATTTTAAAAACTAAAACTTCCCAAAATATTAGGAAAAAATTTTCTTTAAAAATAAACTCATAAAATTTCAAAGGATGATTTAAATAAGTGTTGGTTTTGAGGGCAGGTAATTTATTACTTGAGGTATAAGTTAAAACAAACATTCCTTTTGGACTATAAAAGGGTTAGAAAAGTGCTTCATTCAGAAAATGATACGAAGATTACTTTAAATATTTTTTTGTAAAAAGTAAAACATGAGTAATATTGTTTTTAATAAATAATTTGGATAATGATAAAACATTTTTTAAAATATTTTTAGAAAACATGGTTTTGGAAGAAAAATGTCTTTTGTCTGAAAAGAGAAATATAGCCAATTTTTTTTTAAAAAAATTTCTCAATAATTTTAAGTACCATATAGTATAAAATGGTACTATTACTTCAAAAAATTCATAAATAACTAGATAAAAATAAAATAAATTGATTTTAATTTAAAAATATCAAATAATTTCCCCAAGGGAGACTTAAAAAACAATCCCAAATAATGATGATCTTGTGAAATAAACCCTTACTACTTTAATAGCTTTTGTATCATAATCCCCATGATATAAATTGAGTTAAATGAATAATAAATACCATGAAGATAAATTAATTCATTATATAACATAAAAAAATATTAGTATATACACCACACAAAATAAATAAGCGGTGGATATAGCGTATGTCTCACGGAAGTAAAAGTGAGATGAGAAACCCTTACCTCACACTTAATTTTAGTTGAACATGCTTTAAATTATTGTACAATGGTTTTAAACATGTTACTAACTTATTAAATAACCATATTAATATTTATAATATCATATATTATCCTTTTATAACATATTATTACTCATTAATTAATAATCTTTCTTTCCTTTTGTTGTTTTGGGTGTTAATTTCCTTGTTTTTTAATTAATGATTTATTATAAAATTTCTATTTATTGTGAATATTATATAGTTCCATCATATGTAGAATAATAAAATTTACATAATTATCATATTTATACATAAATTATACTTTTAAAACCAATCATGAAAGATAGTTTTTAGAAATTAAGTACATTTCGATAATGAAGACCATATGTCATACATATGCATGAGTAACATTTCCATTTTTCAATGAGCACTATGGAAAGGAGGTAGGTCATTTTTTATATTTATAGAATGATAATAATATCATAGATAACATATTATATATTTAAATATAGTTATATATATTATCCATGTTGTGTGGTGATGAAAAGAGAGTCACATATCTCCGTGAAGGTGGCAGTCCACACATACACGAACGATGTTATCATCTTTTAGTGAGAGAAAATGTAATAAAAAAAATTATATATATTATATTTTTAGAATGATAAATATTTCATGAATATCATAATCATTTCATTTATATCACATATATTTATTAAAATAATCCATATTATCTTCCTTGTAAATCATTAGTTAAAAAAACTTTCAATGGAAGCTTCATAGAAATGATGGCCATGATGACAAGTAATTTGGTACATGCCACATAAGTTAAAAATAATATTCATTTTTTATTATAAAATTGTTCTAAAAGTTCCTCATTTAAAAAATGTTAAGAATATTCCTTTCAAACCATTTTTTAAAAAGTAAAACATGGGTAAAAATTCCTTTAATAAATTATTTGGATAGTGCTAAATCATTTTTGATTTCTTTAGAAAACATGGTTTTGGAAGAAAAATGATTTTCGAACAAAGATAAAAATAATGTTAGATGTTCTTAAAAAATATTTCTTAATAACTTTAAGTACCAAATATAGTAAAAATTTTACTATTACTTGAAAATGTTTATAAATAAATAGAGGATAATAAAATAGATTTATTTTAGGATTGAAATATCAATTAATTTCCCCAAGTGATACTTAAACAAAAATAATCCCAAATAATGATGAGATTGTGAAGTAAACCCTTACCACTTTGGTAACTTTTGAATCATAAGTCTCATGAAATAAATAACCTTAAATTAAACTTTAAATATCATGAAGATAAATGAAATTATGATATAATATAAAAAAGGGTAGTATATACACCACAAAAAAAAATAAGTGGTGAATACGATGTATGTATCATGGAAGTAAAAGTGAGATGAGAAACCCCTACCTTGAGTCCAACTCATCACATACATTATTTATCTTACTGAATAATAAAATTATATTAATTATTTAATTTCTTAAGAAACCTTTTCAAGTTTATTATAAATTTTATTTCACTTATTACCATGTTATATATTATTACTTAATCAATTAATTTTACATCATATGTTTTCACCTTATTTGGATTATTTGTCAAAGATACTTTGGTAGGTTGACTATGGAAAAAAAGTCATTATTTAAACATATCCAGAGTAATAATCATGAAATAATTATAATAATTATACATAAATTATACTTTTAAAACAATTCATGAAAAATGGTTATAAAAAATTAACTTTGTTACAATCATGGAGACGGTAGGTCGTACATATGCATGAGTAACATTTCCATTTTTCAATGTTCATTATGGAAAGAAGTTAAGTAATATTTTATATTTCCATAATGATCATAATATTATATAAACCATATTATTTCTTTAAATATACTTATATATATCATCCATGTGGTGTGGTGATGAAAACAAATTCACATTGTTTTGTGAAGGTGATAGTCTACACATACACAAATGATGTTATCATATTTCAATGATTGAAAAGGTAAAAAATAAAATGATATATTATCTATTTAATAATGTTAAATATGTCATTAATATAATAATTATGTCATTAATATCACATATATTTACTAACTTTATCCTCATTACCTTCCATGTAAAGCGTTAGTGTAAGAAGAACCACATAACTTAGTGAGGTTGTAGTCTATTGTAAAAATGATTGAAATTATCATATCCACTATAGAATATAAAGTAAAAAGGTAATATAAAACCCTTAACCAAGAGACAATAAATTTTTCCCTAATCTAGTGGGTCACATGGCCTCAAGTGTGCCTACCTGTATGCGAGAGGCTTCCAAATAGGAGCGAGGGCCTATGTTGTGTCTGTGGGGAGACTATGCCCTCATTTCATAGTGTAATGCAGTGGTGTAAACATATAAATCAATAGAGAAATCATAATATAAATCATATAAATTCATAAATAAAAATCTAGATAGTAGGAATAATAAAATAATCCCAAGTAAATATCATATACTAGATGAGTATGTCATGTCTCTATACAAAAAGGAAGACAATACATGGCAATAGGCATTCAAATAGTACATGTATCAAAAGTAAAAAAAGACCAAAAGAACTATCTCCTAAACACTTCATGATCAATATCTCATTCCTATTATTCCATTATTCTATGAAAAATCAATCAAGCATAAAAAATAAGGTTCTTTTCGGAGTCCCTACCTATATCCATGAAGTTTTTCTAGGTACACAATAGTGTCCTGAACAAGGCATGAGATAAAAATCAGTAGGCCACCTCCAATGGTGACTATAAAAATTCTATTACATGTATATAAGATGAAGTAGTGTGGAATATATAATAAAAATAAAATGATGCATATTGATACTATGAAACTAGAAAGGCTCACTGTAAATAAGAAACCATAACATAGGCTAACTACAAGTCATGGTAAAATAGAAGTGATACTATCTAGTCTAACAATGGTAGTCAAACATCCATAACAAGGGATATATGTAAATCATGGTAAATCATCCACAATATCTTAGGCCTTGTAATCTAGTTCCATACCCAGTGGGATGAATCCAAGGTATAAAATGACCAAGGAATCCTCCACAATTAAATGGAGCATCTCCATATAGAACTTGTTAAATAATTGAGTGGAAACCAAGGAGCATGTCTAAGGAAGTCCAATCAAGCTGGATCCAAGGAGAAGAAATTTACTTGGAATCCAAAGTAATCTTGTTCCATGGAGTAGAAATTTCCAAGCATCCCAATCATAGAGATATAAGAAGTATAAATGTCTATAGCATCTAATATAATCAGGATCCATGGAGTAGAAATGTCCATAGAATCCAATATAATTATAACCATTTCATTAACCCATTTAATAATCATATAAAATCCACAATTTCATCCAAAAAAATTCACATTTTCTATTTAAATTTTTTTAACCATTTTAAAAACATGTAATCACATGGAAAAGGAGGCATAATCCCTCTTCTAATATATCCTTAAAATCATTAAATCTCCCACTAATATGGGTTTCTCACACACACCCAATAGGGTGGTAAAACAAGGGGAAGATACATAAACACACCTAATGGGTGGTCCAGGTTGAGGTTGAAAACAACCAACCATATCAGGATACTAAGTGGGAAACCAATAAAGGTTCCAATAATTTAATCAAAGTATTTAATTAATTTAGGAGAAACAACTTATAGGTATGACATGCATCACAATCATAAATAACTATAAAATACTAGACTTTACAGGAAAAGGTATAGACCACCTACCTTATTCCCATGAGAGAACACTCATCCAATATCACTCTGAAATCAACCCGGATTAAAGGAAAATGTAATAATGAATAAATTACTAGAAAATAGGGCATAAGGTAATGCACAAAAACAACTCCATTAAGTAGAAGTATAATAGTAAAATATACAATAGGAATGAAGAACTCACCAAATGGATCCAATGAGATGAAGGAATCTCAAATAGGATGTCAGATGCAGTAATTCCTTCAATCCCTTGGTAGAAGTCTTGATAACAGATCCAACATGAGAAAATGGGGCTGTCTACTGTATAAATAAGGATTAGGGATGAATGATTAAACATTCAAGGAATTAAGGAAAAATTGATCATTTATCCTCTAAAAATTGGTTGGCATGGTTTTCCCACACTGTTTTCCAAACTATATGACAACCATGAACCCTTATATGTCTAAGAAACCCCTCACATGGTCATGGTGCATGGTTAGACAAACCATTTCCTGACTATTCATTTTCCCTATGCTAAAAAATGTAGGAGGTTTGAATGGGAATGCATCCTAACTTGCATGGTTTCTTCAAACTGTGTGGATCCTGATAGAGGGATGGACCATCCCATGTGGTTAGGATAAACCATGCAGTTTGGGATTCATGGTTTCTACTAACCATGTGGTCCATCTTCCTTTTCCAAAAAACTGAGCCTCTAGGCACTGAATAATCCCCAAACACCCCTGAATCTCTCGTGATCAAATTTGGAATTCAGATTATGACAAAGATAAGGGGTTAAATAGAAATTCAAAATATCTGTGCCTCAAGGAAAAGCTTGGGATCTTAAAATCTTCCCCTCTTAAGATAAATCATTCCCTATTTTCTCTTCCTAGGGAGGTGAAGCATCTGAAAAGAGTTCTATCTACCGAGCACATATTTCTGCCTCCCTCTCCCAATTCTTTTCTTTCACATGGCCATGTTTCCATATCACAAAAACTAAAGGAACTGACTTGCCTTGGAGAGATTTCATGCTCTGACCAAAGATACATATAGTATGATCCTCAAAGGATGAATCTACTTATAACTCAAACTCATTTGGATGAAGATTTTGAGATAAGTTTGAGTGCTAATGATGTATCTAAGATACATGGATGATGTCATGCATGTCTTGGTAGCTCTTAGGTAACTGAAACCAATAGGTTACTGGCCTAAATCTATCTATAATATCAAAAGGCCTAACATATTTTGGTGAAATATTACCTTATCTTCAAATCTATCTGTGCCCTAACCTAGGTGAGATACATAAAAAGATCTTATCCCTAACCTCAAAATCTAGAGGTCATCGACGTCTATCGACATAGGATTTTTTTCTAGACTGTATAGTATCCATCTACTTTCTGATCAATTGGACCTAATCCAAAGTATCCTTCTATGGTCCAAGAAACACTGCCTCTTCTAGATTTAACCAGTACAGAGATTATCATCATGGCCTACTGTACAAATCCTCATAAGGTTCCATACATATATTCACTTTATAGATATTTTTTAGGCAAACTCAATCAGGGGTACATGCCTCTCCCAAGAACCTTCAAAGTCAAGGATGCATGCTCTAATAATGTACTATAGAACCTGTTTTGTTTTCTCTAACATTCCATCAGCCTGAGGGTGGTGTGACTTGATTATAAGCACCTGTACACCCAACAACCTCTATATGAATTTCCAAAACTGAGATGTAAATTGATCATCCCCTTTAAATACAATAGTACAAGGAACCCCATGAAGAAACCCAATATCATGGATATAAAGTCTCCCAAGATCATCTTTTGATAATGTCTCCCTGATAAGAAGGAAATATGAGACCTTTGTGAGCCTGTCTATAATAAACCATAAGGATTAAATCCTTTATGATGACATTAGTAACCTAGTCAAAAAATATATCAAACCCTTATCCTATTTTAACTAGATAATGAGAAACTGCTGTAAAATACTTAATGGTGTTCTAACTAAATATGTGATAGGTGGAACACTTCATGAAAAAACCAACTACCTCTAGTTTTATACCCATCCTCCAATACTAGTTGTGTAAATACTAATACATATTTCTTACAGTAGGATGTACTGCCCAAGACGAGGCATGAAACTCTCACATCAAATCCTCACGTATGTCTTCAGGAACCCAAAAATTACCATGTATGCATAGAATATAATCCTTGCTAATGGTCTAACCAGAATGCATGTCCTCACCTACCATGCTCTCTCAGAGGACTAGGCCCTCATAATATGATTGTTGTCACATCCTCACCCTATCCAGAATAGTGGAAGTCACTACCACGGATGGGATAAAATTCTATCTGAGACTATTTTACACATCCAGGTACATCTTAGAGAATAATTCCATCAATTTACATTCACCACTGGACTTCTATACTGCCTGCATCTAATTTTTCTTTATTAGAGTGACAACTACTGCGTTGCCTTTATGAGGTGTATAGGCTAGCTCAAAATCAAATAATTGGAGATACTCAACACACCTTCTCTACCAAAGCTTCAAGTAATGCTACGTAAATATGTATTTGAGGATCTTATGGTCCATAAACACCACAAAATGATCTTCTAGTAGGTAATTACTCCAATAATGAAAAGTATGAACCATGCCTTCCAAATCAAGATTGTGCATCGAGTAATTCTAATCATGAGGTATCAAATAGTGGGAAACATATTCCATGATTCTATCCCCCTACATTCGAAAAAATCAGAACTCGATGCTTGATGTATCACAGCGAACCATACAACTTCTTCCATGATCTGGAAGAATTAGGATTGGTGCTGAAGTCAACCTTCCCTTAAGCTCTTTAAAATTCATTTCAAATGCTTCAGACCAAATAAAATTTCCCCCCTTCTTAGTCAAGACTGTAAGAGGTATAGATAAATGTAAAAATTCTTGGTTTATATTCCTATAATAATTGTCTAATCCTAAGAAACTCTAGATATCAAAGACATTCTTGGTCTCCTCCCAAGAAATCATCACTCTCACCTTCTCTGGGTCCATATATACAACTATCTCTATGATTAAGTGACATAGTAAGTGAAATTTATCCAACTAGAACTGAAATTTTGTGATATTTTCATACAACCGATTCTCTCTCAATGTATTCAGAACAATGTCATTTTTTTGGCATGATCGTGTCGAGTTTGAGAATAGACCAATATTTCAAAAAAACTACCATGAAAGAATCCAAATACTGGTGGAAAACCCAATTCAACAAGTCCATGAAAACTTTCTTCATGGTAATGAGACCGACCTACATAACCAGATACTCATATAGGTTATACCTGCTATGGAAAGATGTACGAGTTATGTATCTTGGTCAAACACACACTTGATGATAACCTAAACTCAAACTAGTTTTTGAGAAAACTTGAGCTTCTCAAAGTTGGTAAAAGAGATCATCTATCCGGTGTAAAGGATACCGATTCTTAACCACCAATTGGTTCAATTTCTAGTAATCGAAACATAACTGAATGTTTCCATAATCCTTTTTGGTTAAAAGGATTGGTGAACCCCATGGAGAGGAATTGGGTCGTACAAACCCCTTTTCTTTTAATCCCTCTAGCTATCTATTGAGATCCCACATATTAGTAGTAACCACACTGTAATGAGGAATGGATATCAATGCATCTCCTGGAACTTGATCAATATAGAACTCTACCTCTTTCTTAGGAGGTACACCAAAAGATTCATCTAGGAAGACATCCCTGAAATGATCTACTATTAAAGGGAACTCTTCTTGATGTGGTCCCTGATCATGTAGATATAAAATAGAAATTGGGTCTATCATCCCTCCCATCCCAAGATTCTCTGGTCCATCTTTACCATCCTAGACATCCCATTCACTCTTATGAATAAAAATCCTGCCCTCTAGTGATGTGAAATTCACCCTATGATGATAGCAGTCAATGAAAGAAGGATAGGGGAATAAACAGTCTATCCTGAGAATGATGTAAAATCTGATCATATCAGGGACAAAGAGGTCCCACATGAAGTGGGACCCACCCATATCAAGGGAGAAATCCCTACTCTTTCATATATTTTATAACTAAATCCCAACAGAGTATCAAGTGTCATAATATAATTATAAAACTGAAAATAGACCCCAAGGATCTCCATAATAGGTACAGATAAGAAAGAAAGTTAAGAACCTACATCAAAATGGAAGATACAGGATTAGAAGATACTAAGATTACACCTCTCACTATAGACACCCTAGAGCTATTATCCTTAGGTATAGGATGTACTTAATATATATAGCCTAAATTGTGGTCCTAAAAAACAGCCTGAATACCCTGAGTAGACCTACTCTGCTATCAAGGTGCAACTGCTGTATGTATCTCTCATCCATGATTATTTCCTCAAACTGAATGACTAATAGTACTATATCTCCCAGCATGACGTAGAGTTATGAACCCTTATCCTCAACCTAGAGTCGAAGTTGACCCCTATCACTGACCACTAGAGGAAAGGTCCTATAAAACCACTGTATATGGCCTATCCTACTGCAAGCTCGACACTTGACGAAGTCTCTATGACACTAGTTCCTCATGTTTCCCTTACTCACACAATAATGATAGAAGACATAAATATTAACACTCACACTCTAGCTGGTATTCCCCTCATGAGAATCCTCAAAATTTCACTTTCTTCAAGCTGACGCTTAACTACTGGGTTAAGAAGCTGTACTACCTTACCATGTTCCCCCATATTCCCTTAAGTTAAGCTGTATAATCAGCACCTGATTCACTATATCAATTATAGTAATCAATTAAAACATGTTCACCTATGATCTAACGACATTCTTGAGACATTCCTCGAAGAATATCTCCCTAGATGGATCATTAGAAAGATATATTGAAACAAAGTTTTAAATCTTTGTAAAGTGATCCAAATACTCCATAATAGTCATCACACCCTGCTCTACACACATAAACTCATTGGTCCGTTCATCTCTCAAATTCTCAAGAAATAAGTAATCATAAAACATGGATTGTAAATCCCTCCAAACCATATCTCAAAGCCTCTCAGTCTAGTTCAGAACATTCCACCAGTTCTTAGAAAATCCCCACAGCATATATGTCTCAAGCTTGAATCTACTCTCTATAGGAGTCTCCAAGTTCTCATATATCGACAAAATAGTCTCAATCAACAACTTCATAGCATATAGACCACTATCCCCCCAAAAAAGTTGGTGGATGATACCGTCAAAACACATGTGTTAGATCTAACATAGATGATGTAGGCTACAAGGATCCTTGAATAGTTCGCATAAAGAGAAAGAATATCTCTCAGAACTTGGAATTAACACCCATATTAGAAACAATTAACGGTTCTTCAAGAGGAAAACTAGAGGTTCTACTTGTGTCTCAAATCCCACCACATTCAGATCATGATCATCACCACCCTACTGGCACACAATTGGAGGTTTTCATGGTGGAATATCTCTATAAATGAAAAACACACATCTTAGAAAATAATTATGTAATGAAAATATTACACATATAAAAATAGGATAGACATAAGCCTTCCTAAACCTAAGTCACACTGCTCTATATGATCCTAAAGTCAATACTGGGTAACAATAATGATCATAAATAGTATCAGAGACACTACCTACCACACACTACTAAATTATGGTATGGTTCAAGTTCTATGTTTCATAGCACAAGTCCCGATTTATAGACTGTCAATTGCAATTGGAAACTCCATTTAATGGTGACCTTTACATTTCACAATTCAAAATCATTTAAATTAATATTTATATTGAAATTTTATTTGAATGGTTGAATTATATAGATTACCATTTCCAATTTATAAGGGACCATACACCTTATAAATTGATGTGCATCATCCGTTTAATCCAAAATATAACACATTCCAGTCCATGCGAACAATGGTCCATGACTTAATGTTTCATAATTGACCGCTGAAGGTGTCTTCTATAGCCTATGAAGGAAAATACTATTTAGGTTATAGTAGGAACTCTAATTACTAATTATGTTTATCAATCATCGGTAAGAAACGTTAATCGATAACAATTATATAACACAAGGAACACATAATAAATGTCATACAGTCAAGCAATACATCCTATATGGCATGGAAAATCCATGAAACATGAATCTTGTAAGGAGCCTAAAATGATGCATGATCCATGATTCCTTTCCATATTAGGTCAAGGATAAAATGTAACTCTTAAATCATAGAAATAATAACATCACATATCATGCACATCATCCAACAATGGAATCAAATTAACTATAATGAGTATAAAATAGAATATCATATCCAATATTATAAAATTTGGATTTTTCCTGTATGTGGGTTAGCTACTCCTAGGAACAAATCATTGACAAATTCCAACACTTTCCTAATATCTTGTCTAATATTTTCAATATATAATATAAAATAAAAGAAAAAGGATCTGAAAACACTTTGTAACATCCTGATCTAAGATCCACTAAATGGTACCCCGAGCTATTGGGTCTCATGGACTCAAGAACGCCACCCCATATGCCAGAGGCCATTGACTAGCAGTGAGGGATTGGGGTCTATATGTGGGGAGACTATGCCCACATGTAAAAGTTTAATGAAGTGGTGTAAATATATTAATCAATAGATGATGAATAATATAAATTATATGCAGTAGTAAATAAAAATCCAGATAGAAAGAGTAATAAAAAAAGTCCAATTAAATATCATATACACGATGATTTTGTCATGTCTCTATACAAAATGGAATGCAATACATAGAAATAGGCATCTATACAATACATGTATCAAAAGTAAAAGAAAACTAAAAGAACTATCTCCCAATAGAATTATGATCCATATCCCAGTTATGTGTTGCCTTGATCCTATGAAAAATCAATCAACCATTGAAATGAGGGCGATTTCCCAAATCCCTACCAAAATCCATGAAATTTATTTGGGTACCCAATGATGACCCGGAAGGGTGTTAGATAACACTTAGTAGTCCACCACCAACAGTGTTTATAACATGTCCAGTACATGTGTATAATATGAAGTAGTGTGAAATATATAATATGAATAAAATGATACATGTAAAAGTGATATTGTTCAACCAATAAGGATCACTGTTAACAAGAAACTATAATAGTGGATAACTATAAATCATGGTAATACATAAGTTATACTGTACAGTCTAACAATTGTAATCAAACACCCATAATAAGGGATATTACTTGAGAATAGTAAATCATCAACAACTGCCTATGCCATGTAATCTAGTGCCATAAACAATGGGCCAGATCCAATGTTAAAAATGACCAAGTCATTATCCTTGAGTCCATGGAGCATCTCCATAGAAAACTTGGTAAATAATTGAGTGGATCCTAAGGAGCATGTCTACGATGAATGTCTAAGGCGGTCCAAGAAATCCATTTCCAAGGAGTAGAAATGTCTTTGGCACCCAAAGTAATCTAGTTCCATGGAGTATAAATGTCCACAAAATCACAATCAGCCATCTCCAAGGAGTAGAAATGTCCTTTACAACTAATATAATCAGGATCCATGGAGTAGAAATTTCCATGGAATTAAATATAATACTAACCATTTCATTAACCCATTTAATAATCACATACAATCCATAAGTTCATCCAACCCATTCCATATTTTTCATTTAAACCTTTTAAGAATTTTAATAACATGTAATTTCATGGAAAGGAGGAATAATCCATCTCCTCATATCTCATTTAATTAATTAAGTCTATCACTAAGATGGTGAGCTCACACACACCCAATGGGGTGGTAAAACATGGGGAAGATACATAAACACACCTCATATGTGGTTTAGGTTGTGGTGGAAAACCTCCAAACATATCATGGTACTAATTGGGTTACCTATCATGGTTCCAATAATTTAATCGAAGTAATTAATTAACTTAGGGGAAACACCTGAAAGGTACGATGTAACATCCTTCCCCACTTAATTGGATTGAGTCAAGGTAGAAGTGATCCTTGGACTTAAGAGATATCCCTAAGATGCTATATTCTGGTAATAAATTACAAAGGGATTCAATACACATGGGGGATGATTTTCCCTTTATTGGTAAAACAACTGACCAACAATCCATAACCAAACAAACAACTATATGATGTATGATAACAATAAAAGACAACTCAACATTTCATTTATTAAAATCAAACCAAATCCAAGTACCACAGTGGAAGAGTAAAATATCAAAGTACACAACAGAATACTATAAAACCAACAAGACTCGAAGAAAACTATAACTCTAATTCTCCACAAGATCTATGCTCTAACTTCCCGAAACAACCCAATTACCATGAGGTAGTACTAAATATTTGTGAAACCTTACCTTTTCCCATGTCTTGATAAAAAATATCTACAAAAACAAAAAATTTACAAGGTAGGGGTGATTAATTAAACTTAGTGTATTTTCCCCAATGAATTCCCTACTCATTCCACTAGGATATAACATGTTGAAAACATTTATATAAAAAAATTTATATAAAATAACTTCTAAATCACTTTATAACTATATATAAACAAGTTACAATGAAACCATTTTATCAAAAAACATCAAGTTATAAAGAAAGAAACCAAAAAATAATTTAAACTATTTCAAAAGTTCCATTTTTCATAATCCATTCCATTCCAACTATCCACACAACCAACCATGCATGCATCCTAGACTTCCCTATACTCATGAGTGGTGAGTCATACTTTCACTAAGCCATCACCTAGTGAACCATTTTGAAATGGGAGAGCCCTGAACCTTATCCATCCCAATAATTATGGGGGGGTGGACTCCTTACCCTTATCCATATTAAATTCACATGAAAACACAAAACCCTTATGTCAAACCAATTCCAAAAGTAACCATTTCAACCATTTAAAATAAAACCGTTATTTTATTAAAAACCTTCCAACAAACTAATTAAAATCAACCATTCGATTAAATTTCAATAAAACCATCCATTTTATTAAAAACATTTTGATTAATCCATTTACCACTATTCAAGAAAATCCATAGTTTAAAATCAACATTTTAAAACCACGAACCAAACACTTTCTACAAAAATGCCAAATTTTCATGTTTCCACAAACTTTCACTCAAGAGGGTTCTCAACAATCATTACATAGAAAATTAACAATAATTTTCCCCAAAAATAATCATTTTGAAATCAATACAATAATTTCTAGAAATATGAGTTGAGAGTGAATCCACCTACCTCGAGAGTTTTGGAAAAAAATGATAAATGACACAAAAAACGTCACAAAACCAGTTTGAAACTCCACAAACACACCTTAGATATCATAAACTGTTATAAAAAAGGCCAAGTGTAATAATATTTGAAATCTAGAACCCTATATCTACCCATAGTGGGCATGGATTTATGAAACCAAGAGAGAGGGAGAAGTAGATCTAAGGAAAACTACCAAAAACCAGAATGAATGAAGCCTTACTACAAGAATCAAGCTTCAATGCACCAATGAACGTCTCCAAATCCCTTATAATTCGATGGGGAGAGGTTCTAAAACCTTTGAGAGAGAAAAATTACGATTTAGGGGAATTTTGGGGAAAAACGAGGGATTTAGTGGGGAAAATGACTGAGATACACAATTTTAGGATCTCATTTTTATCCCGTGCATGGTTAGTTGAATGTTTAGGAAAACTGTGTGGTAACCATGCACTAGCTACTGCCTCAGGGGTTGAACCTCACAAGTCGGGATCTCCCAGTTTCCAAACTGTGCACCAAACTTGTAACATCCTAGGTAAATAAAGGATATTATATTTTAATATTTATTAATATTTGTGAATTAAATATTAATTTTACTTTAAATGGGATGACATGTTCGATGGCATACCCGATACACAACAATAGGTTTATTTGAAATCTTACATTGCACACAATGTTGGGTCATACTAAAAATAATAATATAATATTATTTTAAATGGTAGTTAACACCTAGCCGTTGTATTGGCGGGAATGAACAGAAATAACTAAAATATGAATATACATGTTTGTTAAATGTTTTTACATTTATCAAATAAAAGTTAGAATCTTAAAATGTGAATGAATCTGATTTTAAGAATAAATACTCTAATATTCATTTAAAGGTCGATTCACCACCTTTTGATGGAGAACCCACTTTAAATCTAGTTTTGATCACTTTTATATGTTCTATTTGACAAAATAAAATTCTTCTTTAGAATCAGGATATCAAAATTTACTTTGGGTAAATTTTTGGTATTTTTCTGATAAAATTCATTTTTAATGAATAGTGAAAAATACTGTATTTTAATTAAAAACAGTCTTTTAATCTAATATATTTATATGGTTAGATTATATTTTTAATAGGTTTTAATGTTTAATTAGATTATATTTTTTCCATGTAATCTAATGTTGGTCATTTGAAGTAATTTCCCTTTGAAATTGGATATAAACAAGTGTTAATCTTTTAGTAGTTATTATTTCTTAAAAACACGCTTTTTTATTTTGACAATGGGAACTAATTTTAAATAAATTAATTTAAATTATATGTTTTTAATTTGGTAAAATAGACAAAATTTATGAATTCGGAATATCAAATATATCTTAGGCTGAATTTTTGGTATTTTTCGGAAAACCTTTAATATTTGATGAATATTGAAAACACTGAGTCGTAGTTAAAAAACCGACATTTTCATTTAAATGAAACTTTACCGCTTCTGTGAATTGAATTTCAAAAATCTGACATACATGGTTGTTATTAGTAAGTAAAACGTGGTTCAATAAGATGAAAATAATTTTAAGTGAATAGTAACTTTTGACTTTTATTTACCGCGGTTAAAGGTAAATAGGGGAATTTAAGGTAAAAAGAATATTATAATAATAAAAAATTACCTCAGTACTTGTCCTAAACTTATTGGACGAGTCATGTCTGACCATGGGAATCCTTGGGTCGATTTTGGGACCCCATGGAGCCACTTAAGAGTGATACTGACACTTTATATTAATTAATTTAAAGTAAAGATAAAAATGACTTAAACATATATCTTTTAGTAAATAAATTTTTACATATGGTTATATAAGTAATATATTTGACTATAAATATTCATTTGAAATCTAAAAATATTTTCTATATCATGGTATTTTTTTAATAATTTTTAGACATCAAATATACAAAATTATTTATGACACAATAATGATGCATTGTTTACCTCATTAATGAATGATTTAAATAAATAAGATTATAAAGATTAAAATAATATCCAAATCCTGTCCAATTATTATGGGATGATTTTATTTCTAACATTACTTATCTTATCTTATAATTTAATAAGTTTTGGACGTTTATAAACCAAGAATAATTATATAATAAAATAATATTTTCAAACTTTCCTAAAGAGCCCCTCCTCCCCCTTATAAAAAGACCTCACGTCTAACCCATTACTCACACCTCTAAAGCCCCTTGTCTTATCCAACCTCTTCCCAATTAATCTCCCTAAATACCTCTATTCCTCCTAGAATCCTTACCGTATGCAGAAGGAACTTCAAGTAAACCTTTTGGTTCAAACCAAAGGGAGATACCCAATTTAAGGGTATCGTATTCTCTTAAGTTCTTTTTATTTTATTTTACTTCTCAAACCCCCTAAAATATTTTTATTCCTTTATTTTATAACAACAAAAGTATCTTAAATATACTAGGTTTTTTTATGAGATGTATTCAAAATACACTTACACACACCTCCATCTAATGAGTAAAGAACATACTGTTTCTGTGGACGGCGGACTACTGCCTCACGAAACGATGATTGTTCAATCTTCTATTACCACCTCTTATGGTGGCCATTAAGATGGAACTATATTTATATGTGATATATATTATATTATATTGTCTCTATGCTTCTGTATTTTTCATTTATACCATACCTTTATGGTTTCCATTATGGGTAAACATGATAATTTCATTTGAGGAAGTGCAGACTACCGCCCCTCAAAGTGATATGACTCGTTCATTCCATACGTGGAATATATAAGGGATAGAGTTACTGAGATTATATATGATATTATACTATAATTATAATATAACTATGTATCATTAAGTTTTAATTCCATTAAATATGAAATATAAATGAAAGTAGGCGTACATACGACCTACCGTCTCCATGAACGGTGCATTTCATTTCTTATCTCCAAATGTTATGTACTATTATAAATACATATATATACTGAATATATATGATATATATGGTATCTAAATCATGAATATCATTCTGGAGATAATGTACTTTTTACCACATGAACAACTTGTAATTATAAGAAGTTCATTTTTGACTCAAGTACCAAATATCGACAAAATGACCATTATTAACATAAATGATTACATAATGTTTATAACATGGTAATAAGTGATATAAAATGAATAATAAAATTGAAAAAGGTTATTAAGCAAGTATAAATTAACTTTAGTTTATTATTCAGGAGATTAAAGAATGAACGAGTCAAGTCAGGCACGAGGTAAGGGACTTCATCTCAATCTCCTTTAATTGAGGAATATTTTGTTTTATACACGGCTTTCTTTTATACGCTGTATAAACAACTTTTACATTTCATTTCATTCAGATGGAATATTTTTCAACGAGGTGTTTTACTAAATGAAAAAAATAATGTTTCTTTTAACGTAAGTGGTGACAACGACCTTTTCCTCCGCCATGATTATTATTTAATCTTTGGCTTCCTTAACAAGCCGTAATTTTTTTAAAAGGAAAATAAATACCTTATACCCTTTTTACATATTTTGGTATTGAAAATTTTTTCGATAATGGATTTGGTTATGTCAATATATTTAAATGATATATTGTGATTGAAATGTGGAAATTTTATCTTTTTTTATGTTTATTTTATGTGTTATGAATATGTTATGGTTCTTGGACATTGTTTATGTATACAAGTGGTTCCATGATAAACCTAGGGAGGGTGAGCCTGAGATAACACTCCAATGTATTGGGTAACGTGATGGAGGTAAACGTGAATGTTTCTACTAAGATATTTAGGGAATATACTGTGATGGGTATTCCAAACTTAACTCCCTATATAGCTGTGATAGCTGCAATGTAAGTATGATATGGATGCCACAAGTTACCTTTATGATTTGTGACTACTATGTGTTACTCATAAATCTTATGATTTTATAAGATATGTTAAAGAGCTTATGATATGTATGTATTTATGAACTAATGTTTTCTTTCTTTGTTTTATAACCCTTACTAGGATTTTTATTCTCATCCTAGGTTTTGAAATGTTTTTCACAGGAATTAAAGATGAATATGGTCAAGGATGGGATCAAGGAAATGTCATGATGTCTAAAACATGGGACTAGACATGAATTTTTTTCAAGAGTTTTTATTTTATGAAAAAATGGAAACTGAGTAGAAGTGTCTACTTTGTAATTTTTGATATGTAATGTAATAGATATGGACTAATTCGCTAAAAATCTAAACTTGAAAAGACCCTTAATGTGAATTATTTATTTAATTCAAGATTATGTAATGTTTAATGTTGGGACCTTATAGTTGTTATAAGAGGTTGGTTTAGACAACTTTAGAAGTTAGGATATTGTTAAATTAATGTCCATAAATTAATTTATGGCAAGATTGAAATGACATAGCATTTATAGATTACCATATTGCTTCGTCTAAGATATTTTTGTGTTCAGAATGGTTTTCCACAGAGGAAATAGGGCAACTATGATGAGATGAAATCAAGAGGAATACAACCTTCTAAATCCGCAACCTGAGATGGTTAGAGTTGGAACTGAACAATTTGTTGCAGTGATGGAACCATTGACTCAAGCTATAAATGGTGGTGGTATCCATGGATGAGATCATATATATCAGCTACAAAGTAACATGTTAGTAGTGGAGCATTTCATGAGGCAACATCCCCCATAATTCAGAGGATTATCTAACCTTGTGCTAGATGAAGGGTAGATTAAAGCATTGTATAAGATTTTTGATGTCATGGGGTGTTCAGAACATCAAAAGGTTAGTCCTACTGTTTACTGTTTTAAAGGTAAAGCCGATTAGTGGTGGTCGATGGTGAAAAATATCAAGGATAGTGAGGAGATTGATTCTCTTGATTGGGATGAATTCAAAGGTATGTTTCATGAGAAATATTTTCCTAAGGTGGTTCATCTAAGGATGGAAAAAATTCCTATAATTGAGGTAGGATGATGAATCAATGGTTTCTTATGAAGAAAAATTCACTCGACTGAAAAGGTATGCTCCAAATTTTCTATGGGATCTTGATAGTAAAATCAACCTACTCAGGATTAAAGCAAAAATATTGAATGGATTTAGCTTCTCATAAGATCAAAAGTTATGAAAAACTTGTTCGATGTGCAGAGAAGGTGGAAATGGAGTTTTCTGATGATCAAGTGTTCGTTGAAAAACAATAGAATAAGAGGTAGAGGTGGAAAATGAAAGGGAAGAACTCTTCAAAAAAGTATGATGGAAAGAAAATTAAGTTTACAGTTTGTAAAAATTGTGGTAAAAATAATGTTGGGGAATGTCTTTTAAATTCTGGTAACTGCTACTGATGTGGTAAAATGGGACATAAGGCTCATAATTGCACTAAAAAGACCAGGGTAATGGTAAAACCAAATCTGATTTATAATCAGTAAAATGTTTTTAGTGTAATGAAATGGGTCATTATGTAAATGAATGTCCATAAAAGAACTCAACTAAGGGAAATCAGCCGAACTACATGCAAAAAGGGGTAGTAAAATTCTTTGTAACTACTTCAGCAGATGTTGAGCCATCAAATGAATTAGTATTAGGTACACTATTTTTCTGTTCATATTATGAAAATGTGTTGTTTGATTTAGGGTCTACACATTCTTTCATTTCAGGGAAGTTTTCTAGTATATTGGGAATTCCATATCAAGATATGAATCCTGAACTTATAGTAAAAACACAAGGGGGAAATGTTGAGACAAAAATAAATTATAAGAACCTTCTTTTCCTTGTGTGTAGAAAGAATATACCTGCAAACATTATTGTTTTTCCTCTATTAGAGTTTGATGTTATTTTGGGTATGGATTGGATTTCTGTTTATCATGCTAATATTGACTATAGAGATAAAGAGGTTTCTTTTCAGAAAGAATTTCAGTTTGTGTACAAGAATTAACCCTTACTTTTGATAGCATATCAGGAAGCTGAGAAACTAGTAAAATATGGAATTGAATGTTACCTTGTGCATATTGTTGAAAACAATAGAAATATTATTATTAATGATTTCCCAGTGGTAAATTAGTACCTTGATGTTTTTTCTGATGATTTTCCAAGTATTATACCTGATCAGAAAGTTGAATTTATTGTTGACTTAGTTCCTGATGTTAATAAAATTTAAAAACCTCCTTATCGAATGGCTCAAATTGAACTTTTAGAGTCAAAGAAGCAATTACATGAGTTATTAGATAAAGGTTTCATTCGAACTAGCACATCACTATGGGGTGCTCTTGTCTTGTTTGTTAAGAATTAAGATGGTTCAATGAGACTTTACATTTATTATAGATCATTGAATAACATCACTGTTAAGAACAAGTATCCTTTGCCTCATATCGATGATTTGTTTGATCATCTCCAGGGAGCTCAGTATTTTTCAAAGATTGACTTGAGGTTGGGGTACCATTAGTTGAAAGTAAAGGAAGCATACATTTCAAAGACCACATTTTGTAGTAGATATGACCATTAGGAATTTGTGGTTATGCCTTTTGGATTAACCAATGCACCTACTATATTCATGGATCTTATGGATAGAATTTTCTGTGAGTTCTTGGATAAGTTTGTGGTTATATTCATTGATGATATTTTGGTTTATTCTAAAATTAAAGATGAGCATGAAATTCATTTAAGGGTGGTCTTGAAAAACTTAAAAGAAAAGAAACTATTTGAGAAATTCAGCAAGTGTGAGTTTTTGTTACAAATTTTTTTATTTCTTGGTCACATTATTTCAAATAATGGCATAACTATTGATCCTACTAAAACAAAAGTTGTTGAAAAATGGCCAAGACCCACAAATATTACCAAGATCCATAGTTTTCTTGGTTTAGTAGGTTATTATAAGATGTTTTTTGAGAATTTTGCATGGTTATCTAGTCCAATGACTAAATTAACTCGAAAAGGTGTTAAGTTCATCTGGACAAAATAATGTGATGATTGTTTTCAGAAATTGAAAAGAAGATTGGTGAATGCTCTAGTTTTGGGACTCCTTCCAGAAATGGTGAGTTTTTTATCTGCAATGATGCTTCGTTGAAAGGATTTGGTTGCGTCCTTATGAGAATGATCATGTAATTGATTATTCTTCACATCAGTTGAAACCTGATGAGTTAAATTACCATACACATGATTTGGAATTAGCTGCTATTGTTTTTGATTAAAAATGTGGAGGCATAATTTTTATGGAGTAAAGTCTGAAATATGTACTGAACACAAAAGTTTGAAGTATATATTCACTCAGAAAGAATTAAACATGAGACATAGGAGATGGCTGAAATTAATCAAGGATTATGATTTCACGATTCATTACCATCCTAGAATATAAAATAAAGTAGATGATACTTTTATTCAAAAAAGTAATACTAGATTAACTATGTTACATTTGGAACAAGATCATTTGATTAATGATTTCATGAAATTTGGCATAGAAGTTTCTCGTACAGGAAATTATTCTGTTTTTTTTAAGGTGTCAGTGAAATCATCTCTATTAGGAAGAATTAAGTAAGCTCAGAAGGAAGATATTGAGTTTCATAAAAAGGTAGAGTTGGTTCAGATGGGAAAGTTTCCTGATTTTAACGTTAATAGTGATTGTGTTTTGAGGTTTGGGAAGAGATTATGTGTGACTTGTGATTCACAGTTGAAAAATGAGTTGTTATGTGAAGCTCATAGTTCTCCATTTTTAGTTCATCTTGGTAGTATTAAGATGTACCGAGATCTTTGGGATTATTAATTGTGGGATGGTTTGAAAAGAGATATTGGTGATTTTACTGTGAAGTGTTTGACTTGTCAACAGGTTGAAGCAGAGCGACAGTTACCGAAAGGGATGCTTCAGCCTTTACCAGTGCTATAGTGGAAATAGGAAAATATATCCATGGACTTATTTGTGGGATTACCAAATACATATCGAGGTAATAATGCAATCTGGGTTATTGTTGATCGATTGACTAAATCAGCTCATTTCCTTCCTATTAGAGATACTTTTTCTGTAGATCAACATTCTTGGTTGTATGTTAAAGAGATAGCCAGGTTTCATGAATTTCCCCTCTCTATTGTATCTAATCGTAATCCATGTTTTACTTCTAACTTTTAGAAAGGCCTTTATAAGTCATTGGTTACTGAATTAAATTTTAGTACAACTTTTCATCCTCAATCAGATGGGCAGTCAGAACGAACAATTCAGACCTTGGAGGACATGTTACGTGCTTATTCAATGGATTACCAGGAAAGTTGGGACTAAAATATTTATTTGGTTGAGTTTTCTTATAATAAAAGTTTTCTTTTTAGTATACAGATGGATCCATTTTAGGAATTATATGGAAAGCGTTGTCAAACTTTAGCTTTTTGGGATGAAGTAGGTGAAAGAAAACTGATGGAAATAGAATTGGTAGAAGAGATGGACAAAAAAGTTCAGTTGATTCAAAAGAACATGAGAGTATCTCAGAGAAGGAAGAAAAGCTATGCAGATAACTAGAGGAAGGATCATTCATTTGAGGTAGGTGATCATGTCTTTATCAAAGTTTCTCCAAGTAAAAGTGTGATGCGTTTCGGTAAGAAGGGAAAGTGTAGTCTGAGGTTCATTGGACCTTATGAAATCCTAGAGAAAGTTGGATCAGTAGTTTACAGAGTGGATTTATCTCCAATTTTATCCAAGGTACACAATGATTTTCATGTTTTAATGTTGATAAAGTATATGCTAGACCCATCTCATGTTTTGAGCCCAGAGGTAGTTCAGTTGGAAGAGAATCTCTCTTATGAGAAACAACCAGTCCAGATTCTTGACCATAGAGAGAAAGTGTTGTAGAATAAGGTAATTTACCAGGTAAAGGTTTTGTTGAACAACCATATGGTTGAAGAGGCAACATGGGAATATGAAAATGCTAAGAGGGATAAATACCCCATTTATTTGATAAGTTAATAAAATTGTGAGGACACAATTTCCAAAAGGTGGGAAGGATGTAACATCCCATGTAAATAAAGGATATGATATTTTAATATTTATTAATATTTGTGAATTAAATATTAATTTTACTTTAAAGGGGATGCTATGTTCGATGGATTACCTGATACAAAACAATGAGTTTTTTTGAAATCTTACGTTGCACACAACATTGGGTCATACTAAAAATAATAATATAATATTATTTTAAATGGTACTTAACACCTAGCCGTTGTATTGGAAGGAATGAATAAAAAAACTAAAATATTAATATACATGTTTCTTAAATGTTTTTACATTTATTAAATAAAAGTTAGAATCTTAAAATGTGAATGAATCTAATTTTAAGCATAAATACTCTAGTATTCATTAAAAGGCCGATTTACTGCCTTTTGATGGAGAACCCACTTTAAATCTAGTTTTGGTCAATTTTATATGTTATATTTGACAAAATAAAATTCTTCTTTAGAATTAGGACATGAAATTTTACTTTGGGTAAATTTTTGGTATTTTTCTGATAAAATTAACTTTTTAATGAATAGTGAAAAATACTGTATTTTAATTAAAAACTGCCTTTTAATCTAATTTATTTATATGGTTATATTATCTTCTTAATTGTTTTTCTGGTGTAATTAGATTATATTTTTACCATGTAATCCAATATTGGTCATTGTAAGTAATTTCACATTGAAATTGGACATAAACAAGTGTCAATCTTTTGATAGTTATTATTTCTTAAAAACACGCTTTTTGTTTTGACAACGAGAAATAATTTTAAATTAATTAATGAAACTTCTATATTTTGAATTTGGTAAAATAGACATCATTTTTGAATTTGGAATATCAAATATATATTAGGATGAATTTTTGGTATTTTTCTGAAAACCTTCAATTTTTGATGAACAGTGAAAACACTGAGTAGTAGTTAAAAAATCGAATTTTTCATTTAAATGAAAATTTACCTCTTCTGTGAATTGAATTTATAAAATAATACATATATGGTTGTTATTAGTAAGTAAAATTTGGTTCAATAATATGAAAATAACTTTTAGTGAGTAGTAACTTTTGACTTTTATTTATCGCGGTTAAATGTAAATAGGGAAATTCAAGGTAAAAAGAATATTATAATAATACTAAATTACCTTAAAAATTATTCTAGCCTTATTGGATGAGTCATTTCCAACCATGGAAATCCGTGGGTCTATTTTTGGACCCCATGGAGCCACTTAAAAGTGATGATGACACTTTATATTAATTAATTTAAAGTAAAGACAAAAATGAATTAAACATATATCTTTTAGTAAATCAATTTTTACATGGGGTTATATAAGTTATATATTCGACTATAAATTTTAATTTTAAATATAAAAAGATTTCCTCAATAATGGTATTTTTTAATAATTTTTATACATCAAATAAATAAAATTATTTATGACACAATAATGATGCAGTGTTTACCACATTAATGAATGATTTAAATAAATAAGATTATAAAGATTAATATAATATTTAAAACCTATAAAATTCTTATTTTATGATTTTATTTATAAAATGAGTCATCTTATATTCTACTTTAATGAGTTTTAGACCTTTATAAACTGAGAATCATTACATAATAAAATAATATTTTTAAACTTTCCGAAAGAGCCCCTCCCCCTTTATAAAATCCCCTCACCTTTAACCAATTACTTACACCTCTCAAGCCCCTTGGATCATCCTACCTCTGCCTAATTAATCTCCCTAAATCCCTATATTACTCAGAGAAGCATTACCTTAGTCATAAGACACTTTAAGCAAACCTTTTGGTTCAAACCAAAGGGAGATACCCAATTTAAAGGTATTGTCTTCTCTTAAGTTCTTTTCTTTTATTTTACTTCTGCAACCACATAAACTCTTTTTATTCATTTATTTTATAACAAAACCAGTATCCTCAATATACTAGGTTGTTTTTATGAGATGTATTCAAAATAAACTTACACACACCTCCATCTAATGGGTAAAGAACATACTGTTTCTGTGGACGGCGAACTAGTGCCTCACGAAAGGATGATTGTTAAATCTTCTCCTACCACCTCTTATGGTGGCCATTAATATGGAAGTGTATTTATATGTGATATATATTATATTTATATTGTCTTTATACTTATGTATTTTTCATTAATATCATACCGTTATGGTTTCCATTATGGGTAAACACGATAATTTCATTTGAGGAAGTGCGGACTACCGTCCCCTCAAAGTGATATGACTCGTTCATGCCATACATGGAACATATAAAAGATGAAATTACTAATATTATATTTTACATTATATTGGAATTATAATATACCTATTTATCCTTAAGTTTTCATTCTATTAAATATTAAATAGAAATAAAAATAGCGTCCATGCGTACATACGGCTTACCGTCTCCATGGACGGTGCATTTCATTTCTTATCTCCAAATGTTATGTACTATTATAAATAAAAATATATACTAGATATATATGATATATAAATCATGAATACCATTCTGGATATAATGTAATTTTGACCACATGAACAACTTGTAATTATAAGAAGTTCATTTTTGAATCCAGTACCAAATATCGACAAAATGACCATTATTAACATAAATGATTACATAATGTTTATAACATGGTAATAAGTGATATAAAAGGAATAATAAACTTGAAAAAGGTTATTAACCAAGTATAAATTAACTTTAGTTTATTTTTCAGGATATTAAAGAACGAACGGGTCAAGTCAGACACAAGGTAAGGGACTTCATCTCAATCTCCTTTCATTGAGACATATTTTGTTTTATACATGACTTTCTTTTATACGCTGTATAAACACCTTTGAAATTTCATTTCATTCAAAGGGAATCTTTTTCTATGAGGCGTTTTACTAAACAAAAAAAATAATTTTTTCTTTAACGTAAGCAGTGACAACGACCTTTTTCACCGTCGCAAATATTATTTGATCTTTGGCTTCGTTAACAAGTCGTAATGTTTTTAAATGGAAAATAAATACCATATACCCTTTTTATGTATTTTGGTATTGAAAATGGTTTTGATAATGAATTTGGTTATGTAAATATATTTAAATGATATGTTGTGATTGAAATGTGGAAATTTTATCTTTCCTTTATGTTTATTTTATGTGTTATGAATATGTTGTGGTTCTTGGGAACTATTTACATATATGGGTGGTTCCGTGATAAACCTAGGGCGAGTGAGCCCGAGATAGCTCTTAAATGCATTGGGTAGAATGACAGAGGTAAATGTGAATGTTTCTCCAAAGAGATTTAGGGAATATACTATAATGGGTATTCCAAACGTAACTCCCTATGTAGCTGTGAAAGCTACAATGTAAGTATGATATGGATGCCACAAGTTACCTTTATGATTTGTGACTACTATGTGTTATTCATAAATCTTATGATTTCATGAGATATGTTAAAGAGATTATGATATGTATTTATTGATGAACTAATTTTTTCTTTCTTTGTTTTATAACCCTTACTGAGCTTTTTATGCTCATCCAAAGTTTTGAAATGCTTTTCATAGGACTTAAAGATGAATAGGGTCTAGGATGGGATCAAGGAAAAGTCATACTATCTAAAACATGGGAATAGACATGACTATTTTTTTCAAGAGTTTTTATTTTATGAAAAAATTGGAAACTGAGTAGAAGTGTTTACTTTGTAATTTTTGAGATGTAATGTAATAGTTATGGTCTAATTCTCTAAAACTCTAAACTTGAAAATATCCTTAATGTGAATTATTATTTAATTCAATATTATGTAATGTTTAAGGCTAGGTCCTTATAAACCATGCTAGATCCCACTATCTTGAGTAGAATGGTTTCTCATAGGATGCCACATGATTTAGACAAACTTTGCGCATCTCGTGCGCCTTCCCCTTTACCCCTATTTCATTGTGCACAGTTTACTATAGGGTTACATGGTTTTCCCAAACTATGCATCGACTGTGCACCTATAGAAAATCCCAAAACAATCCAAAAGTTCTTCAAACTCTCCCAAAATTCACCCATATACTTTACATAGTTAAAAATCATAAATAAAGGGTTACTTACTTGAAATTGGGTGTGCTACATTCTCCCTACCATTGACCTTTCCGTCCCCAGAAAGTAAAAAATCATCATTTCCCTGAAAGAGTTCTGGCCACTACTCTTTCATTTCCATCTCATGTTCCCAAGTCTCTTCCTAAATTTGACCATGTTTCCACAAAAATTACACCTGAACAATGATTTTTCCTTGAAATAATTTCTCTTGCCTATCTATAATCTGCACTGGAATGTGTACCAATAAAGCATCTGGATCTAGGTCAATGTGATCCCCTCAAATCACATGGTCTAGATTAGGATGATACTTTTTCAATTGAGATAAGTGAAACACATTGTGCACCGCACTGAACTGTGATGGGAATTACAAATGATATAACACCTCTCCAACCTGTTCTAGTATCTCAAAAGGGACTATATTTCAAGGAGATAACTTTCCCCACTTCCCAAAATAACAATGTTCTAGCCTTGGATAAATCCTCAAGAACACATGATCACTCACCAAGGAAAATGGCTATCGATGATGATATACATAATATTTATGAAGAATATAAGCCATCTCCATCCATTTCATAATCAACTAAATCCTCCCTATTGTTTCTTGGAAAAGGCTCATCCCAACTAATGAAGTCTAACCTGTTTCCACCCAACAAAGTGAAGAACGATAAGGATGCCTATACAAATCTTCAAAAGGATTCATATGTATCGATACCTAATAGTTTTTGTTATATGAGAACTATAATAAGGGTATGTGCACTTCCCATGAGCCACCAAAATTCATTAGACAATCTTGAAACATATCTTCCAACATTTTTTTCATCCGTTCGTATTGAAAATATATCTGAGGAAGATACTCCATACTCATTGTCAACTGAGTCCCAAGAGATTTCTGTAAGGATTTCCATAAACAAGATGTGAAACTTAGATCTCTGGATGATACGATCAAAAATGGTATTCCATGTCTCTTTACCACTTCTCAGATATAAATTTTGGATAGATCCTCCACCATATGAGTTTCACAAATAGGGATGAAATGGGATGGATTTGTGAGCTGATCCATAATCACCAATATGGAATCACATTTTTGAACTATTCTTGTGAGACCTTTAACAAAATAAATAGACATATAATCCCATTTCCACACTAGAATAGGTAAGGATTGTAACATACCTACCCATCATTGATGTTCTACCCTATCTTGCTAACAACTTAAGCATCTTGAAAAAAACTCAGCCACCTTTATTTTCACGTCGACCCACAAAAAATACGCTTTCAATGCCTTATAAATATTTTGTATTCTAGGATGGAAAACCCATATCAAATGGTGGTAAGCATGAAGAAGTTTTTCCTGAAAAGACATAGGTATAACCATCCTACCTTTGAACCACAAAACTGAACTCCCATCCAACCTTCAAATCTCAATGGTCTCCCCACCATTGAGTTTTGACCTTATAGCTATGAATTCTACATTGAATGTTTGTGCCCATTTAGCCATATTCACTAAATCAAGAACCACTAAAACTAAAAATAAAACTACAATATCACCTAATTCTTCGTATTATACATTCATGTTGTCTAGGAATGACATTAACTGACACTCAACTGAAGCCACTTTTTCCAACTGAGCATATGAATTTCTTCTCAATGCATCGAAAACCAAATTGAATTTACCTAGTGTATAAATTAATTCATAGTTGAAAATTTGGAGATACTCCATCCATCTTATTTTCCTCATATTCAAATACCATTATGAGAAAATATGTTTCAAGATTTTATGATCTGTGAACACAATAAATTTCTCACCCAAAAGATAATGATGCCAAGTCTTCAAATCATAGACTATGAAAACTCTCTCCCAATCATGTGTTGGGTAGATATTCTCATGAACCCAAAACTACCTTGAGACATAAGAAACAACATGATATACCTACATGAGAACACATACCATCCTTAATCCCAAAGCATCAAAATACACCACATAACCTTATCCTAATTCTAGAAATATCAAGATAGGTGCTGATGTAAGGAAAAATTTCAGTTCTTAAAAGGATTTATGAAATTCCTCAGTGATTTAGAATATAAAATTATTCTTTTTCAAATTTTTATTAGGCTAAGGTAGTCACA
The DNA here is from genome assembly GCA_963277665.1 of Viscum album. Taxonomy (NCBI): domain Eukaryota; kingdom Viridiplantae; phylum Streptophyta; class Magnoliopsida; order Santalales; family Viscaceae; genus Viscum; species Viscum album. The sequence continues at coordinate 2,115,645,875 of OY728161.1, read as the reverse complement.
CAAAGTAACAAATAAAGTGTCAGTAATAACCATCTAGACTAAGGAAGCTCCGTTTCTCAAAGGTGTTTTTCAGTGGCTTCCAATAGAAAACAACTTCTATCTTTTCTGGATCCATTGAAACACCTCATTTAGATATTAATTGTCCAAGAAAGTGTATCTCTTGTATCAAAAAATCACACTTAGATAATTTAACAGAAAAACAATGATCCTTCAAGATTCCTAACACTATTTCCAGGTGTTGCTCATGATCAAAATTTTTCCTTGAATATACCAATATGTCATACAAAAAAACCACCACAAAATAATCGAGATACCAATGAAATATCTTATTCATCAATTACATAAATATTACTAATGAATTCATAAGATCAAAAGGTATAACTAAACACTCATAATTTCGATATATACTGTTGAAATATGTATTTAGAATATCCTCCATCCAAACTCTCAATTGGTGATATCTTGATCGCATGAAAATTTTGGAGAACCACTAAGCTCCCATAAATATATCGAACATTTCATCAATGTGTCGAAGTGGATGCCTATTCATTATCATATTTTTTTAAGATTATTTTAATCAACATAAATATGAATAGTTCCATCTTCCTTTTTCACAAACAAGACTGGTGATGCCCATAGAGATGTGCTCAGCCAAATGAAACCCTTGATTTATAAATCTTCCAAATGTACTTTAAATGAACTTAATTTTTTTGTTCCATTAAATAAGAAGGAAGTGAGATAGGACTGGTCCCCAAGAGGAGATCAATCATAAACTCCACTTCCCTTACCGGTGGTAACCCATAGAAAATTTTGGGAAACACATCCAAAAACTAATCCACAACTACTGGAAAAATACTATTCTCTATCTCTTCCATAGATGCCAAAGTCAATTTTTCCAACTGGTGAGATATTTTCCCACTTATAACTTCAAAAAGATTATTGTACCTGTATTCACATTCCTTTATCCTTTAAATATATTCTTGATTCAATCCCTAGTCGTGAAACTAACTGTTATGCTATAAAAAATCGACTTGTTCCGTGAACATTGTCAAACAATCCACACCTATGATTAAATCAGATACATCCATGTCTTGCATAGAGAAATACCATTTCAGATCAGATCCATCAATGGTTATAGAACATGATCTATACATAAAGGCTCAACTTCTCATTGAACAAGAGTTGTTTGAAGTTTTATCACATAGGGAATCATCTCAAGTTTTAAATTCATAAAATAAATAGCATGAGAAGAAATAAAGGAATGCGATGAAAAAATATAAAAAAAACATGAATAAGGGTATAATTCAAAAGAATCATACCTCTACCCCTATATGGTCCATATTGGTCATCCAAAATCACCTAATCATCTCCATATAATTTCTCCATCGCTTTACTTTTCTCCTTGTTTCTCTATTGGTATTTCCCTTGTCAATGAGTAATGGTAATACTAGAAACACCATGGATAACCCTATTCTGATGATGAGACTTATTCTTATTCCCTCACCCCATCGAAGCATATGACGCCTGAGAAACCTGAGAAGTGTCTCAAGCACCTAACCTTGGAGCACTACGACAATAGGATTGAAGATGCCCCAACGTTTTTGAAATTATGGAATGCTCTCAGTGGTGCCATGCATTCTCACTTCATGTGGTTGAAGGAACCACATTGGAAAAATCCAAGCAGGATATTTGGATTTAGAGGAAGATTCACTGATCCAACCATTTTATTATGATTCACACTCCCACCTTAGAAATAAGTGTCCCTCTTTTTCAAGCCCTCGACATTAGAGTTCACACCATTTCTCATGGGTATCAACATACTTATTCCTCCCATATCTTCTTAGATATCCCTTTTAGTTACCATCACTCTATTGATTTTATCTATATAATTTTTTATACATACTACTACAATATTGGAGTGAGTATCAGCCCCAATTCAAAGATGCATGCCTTCAAGGAGGCACTAGCAGAAAACTTGGGTGAAAAGCATATTAAATTCATGAATTTAGCCACATACTAGGTGAAAAAGAGATTTCACCACTTCAAGATGAATAAGTCAATCATTATCTAAATCTTGAACATGTGTTGATTTTTTTTTGAACAATTTTGAAAAATACTCCCAACCAAGGACTTGATCAACTTTATCCTAGACTACTAAATCCCACCACTGGCATGAAATATCCTCAAGAATATATGTTTTCGGCTTAACTTTTATCTCCACTAGTGTGCCAATGAAATCAAATATATGATTCATCCTATTCAGCCACACCTCAACCTTCTATAGTTTTGAATCACCCTAAAATATGGGTGGATTTTGTTTCTAGAATTGGACGGAATGAACCACTTTACTTGGTTAATCCCTACAGTTCCCTATGTTCACATCCTGAAATACTTGGATGATACTATAAACCAACTGTTAGTTCACCTACTGGTTAAGTGCAAACAAATTCTCCATAGCTTCTTCCAGTTGGTTTCTATGATTCCTACCAGGTTTCATTTTCTATAACAAAAAAACAGCATAAGTCTCACTCTCTATCAAATGAATTCTTAGAATTTTAAATTTTATCACATTAACAATCAAAAAATTTCTTTCCAAAATAAATCTTTTTCCATGTTCGATAATTTTTCAAAAAAAAATCCACTTTCTTTTTGAAATCAAATTATTTTCAAAATACCATAATCATGATCTTTTCGAAGTCTTTCATTGGAAAAAAATTTCAACATTTTTCGAAAAATTTCACACAGAACCCAAATCATATATAATTAATAAAAATGAAATATGTATTCATAGTGGGAATTAATTCCTCTAATGCATGTCATACTCATCTCATTGGATAAACCAATGAAAATTAGATTTTAATTCATATAAGTGTCTCCAAAAAACTTATGTACCAAACTCCCTAGTAACTTGAAGTTCAACATAAAAAGGTTTGCTACCCGATTTTAGGATCTACATTTTAAGTTCTATCAATCCTAATAATTTCTATGATCCCAACTCAAGGAATAGACAAGAATGAAACTTAACTCCAAGACTAATAGAAATGATGACTACTTATTCCAAAAGTAAAGGACAACTTTGATACCACTTGCCTAAAATAGACGTTGGACTGAATAAAAATGAAACCATTCATAACATCCCACACCTCCTAATTAGATTTATTGGAGATAGAAGTGTTACTTGGACTTAAGTGACATCCCCAAGATGCCAAATAATGGAAAAAATGCCGAAGGGCTTCAATACACATGGGGGAATATTTTCCCTTTAAGAATAAAAAAATTAACCAATAATCCATAAATAAACAAACCATTATATGATGCATGATAACAATGAAATACAACTCATCATTTTATTTATTAATATCAAAACAAAACCAAGTACCATAGTGGAAGACTTCAATATCAAAGTACGCATCAGAATAATATAAAAACAATAAGACTCGAAGACAACTATAACTCCAAAGCTCCAAAATCTCTATGCTCCAAATTCACCAAACAACCCATGTATCATGAGGTAGTGCTAAATATGTGTGATAATTTACCTTTTCCCATGTCTCAATAAAAAGCATCTTCAAAAGAACCAAAGTTCTAAAGTAGGGGTGAGTAATGAAACTCAGTAGATTTTACCCAATGACTTCCCTCCTCATGCCACTAGGATAGAACATGTTAGCAACATTTATATGATTTTCTTATATAAAACAATTTCTAAAATAGTTTGTAACTAGATATAAAAAAGTTACAATGAAACCATTTTCTCAAAAAAACATCAATTTCTAAATAAATCATCCAAAAAATTCTTTAAACCATTTTAAAAGTTCCATTTTTTATAATCCATTTCATTCCACCTATCCACACAACCAACCATGAAAGCAACTTGGAACTCTCTATACTCACAAGTGATGAGTCATCATTTCAATAAGACTTCACCTAGTGAACCATTTTGATGAGGGAGATCCCTGAACCTTATATATCACACTAATGAAGGGAGAGACTCCTTACCCTTATCCTTACTGAATACACATGAACACACACAACCATTATGACAAACTAATGCCCAAAGTAACCATTTTAAATAAAATCATTCTTTTATTGAAAAACGTCCAAAAAACCAATTCAAATCAACCATTAAATTTCATTTCAATAAAACTAGCCCTTTTATTAAAACCATTTTGATTAATACATTTACCAAAATTTTAGAAAATCCATAGTTTAAAATTAATATATTAAAACCAAGAACCAAAGAACTTTCTAAAAAAACACCTAATTTCCATGTTTCAACAAACCATCACTCAAGAGGGTAATAAAAAATCATTACACAACAAATTCACAATCATTTTCATGTAGAATAATCAATTTAAAATCAAGACAATTAGTTCTAGAAATAGGAGTCGAGATTGAATCCACCTACCTCAAGAGTTTTGAAAAAAAAACGTTAAACATCATGGAAAACATCACAAAACTAGATTGAAACTTCATAAACCTCCTTAGATATCTTACCCTACCATAAACAAGGCCAATTATAATCATATTTGGAATCCAAAACCTTAGATATACCAACAACGAGCATAGATCTAAGAAACCGGGAGATAAGGAGAAGTATATCTAAGGAAAACTTCCAAAAACCAACATGAACAAAGTCTTATCAAAAGAATAAAGCTTCAACACACTAAGGAATGACTCTATATTATTTCCAATTCTATGGGGAGAGGTTCTCCAACATTTGAGAGAGAAAAATATAGATTTAGGACTATTTTGGGAAAAAAGAGGGAGTTAGAGGGTAAAATAAGGGAGATCCAAAATTTTGGGAGCTCACTTTTATCTTGTCTGTGGTTAGTCAGAAAGTGAGGAAAACCATGAACTAACCATGTACCAGATATCGCCTTAAGGTTTGAGCCTTACATGGTTGGATCTCATGGTTTCCAAACAGTGCACCAACTATGACAAAGAACACTGTCTCGAGTAGAAAAATTTCTCATAGGCTACTGTATGGTTTGAAAAAACTGTGCATATCCCATGCGCCTTCCCCTTTTCTCTGGATTCATTATGAATGGATTATTGTAGGTTTTTTATAGTTTTCATAAACCATGAACCAACTGTGAACCTATATAAAATATTAAAAAACAATTCCAAATTTATCCAAACTCTCCTATACTTCATCCATATACTTTACATACTTAAAAATAATAAATAAATGGTTACTTACTTAAAACTAGAGGTGCTACACCAACATGTGGCACAATGGAAACTAGATATAAAATATACAGACTTTATGGTAAAATGTATAGAACACCTAACTTACTCCCATGGTAGAACACTCATCCAGTATCATCTTCTAACTCAACCTATATTAGAATAAAATGGAAGAATAGATGAATGCCTTAAAATAGGGAATAAGATCCTACACCAAAATAACTTTGTTGAGGAGAATAGAAACAATGAAAGTTGTAAGAGAAATGAAGAACTCACTAATACGGTTCCCACAAGACAAATGGATCTTGAATCAAACGTCAGACAGAGGAATTCATTTAATTGGAATTTCCATTGGGGAAATAATGATAGATATTTAGGCTTAAACAATTAAGGCAATAAAGAAAAAAAATTCCCATTTCTCTTTTAAAAACTGGGTCGCATGGTTATCCAAACTATACGCCAACCATGCACCCTTCTCTATAAAAGAACCCACATCATAGGGCCATGGATCACGGTTAAAAAAATCATCCACCGACTATGCATTTTCCATCTTCTAAAAACAACAGCTAGTTAGAATGGGTGTGTGTCCTAAGTTGAATGGTTTCATCAAACCGTGTTGCTCCGGACAGAGGGTTGGACCACCCACACGGTTATGAAAAAATGTGTGGCATGGGATACAAGGTTTCTTATAATCTTATGGATTAACTTCATTTTCCATAAACTAATCCTCTAGGATCTGAACAATCCTTGAACACCCCTCATTAGGTGATTAAATTAGGTCAAAACCAGGGGATTAAACTAAAATTCCAAATATACGTACCGCAAGGAAAAACCCAGAATATTATAGGTATATATGATATAATGAATAAATCGGTATAATTATATTAAAAATATCATATGTATAATTTATATCCATCATCATACCCTACCGTGAGTGGTGGTAATGGAAAAATGAATGACATCGGTTCGCGAGTCGGTAGTATTCCATATACATGAATGATGATTTCGTAACCCATTTGATGGAAGTGGGGTTGCTTTTAGGTTATTAAATTAACATAAAAAGATCTTAGTATATGGAATATAAATATGGTATTATAAAGTCATAAATTAAAAATATTTTTTGTATATGGAATAATAAATAAAACAAAAGCACATAGTTTGGAATTTTACCTCTTATCAAACCACCTCTTTAGGATTATACCTAATGTATTCCTAGAATGGATTTATGAAAAAACCAATGATTATAGGATTAGGGGATGGAAGTTGGGAAGTTATTTGATTAGGTATTATCCAAAAAATGATTTTAATGTGTGAATAAGATATGAGAGGGGGTGACCATTTATGGGTGCGATGAGTAACATACTTGTAATTTTTTAAAATAGAATGGTGTAACTACATTTTTTACATGCCAAAGGGTACAAAATGGAGTATTATATAGACTTATAAATGAAAAGGTATAAATATTTCTATAAAATAGGTTTTTAAAAAGTTATTTTTGTCATTTTAACCCTTATCTTTTTAGTTTATCCCTTGATAAACCCATTTTTACTTTAACTACAATAATTTATTTTTACTATTTTCACTATTCATCGTGGTAAAAAAATTAAGTTATAATTATTAAATAATATAAATTATGATGATTGTAAATATGGAATTAATTTTTATAAATTAAATTCACATATGAGTAAAAATTTAATTTAAAATTAAACCCGCAGACGTGATGAGAAAACGGGTTTTCAAAGAGAAAATGTTCAAAATTTTACATATTTTTTATTCCAAAATTCAATATGTAAATGATTACAATGACATAAATTGGGTTAATAGATATATTATTTAACTTATTTTACTTTAAAACCAATTTAAAATATAATTTAACATTATAAATGATTTAAACCAAAAGGCATTTCTCAATTAAAATTCAGTATTTTTCACTATTCATCAAAAAATGAATATTTTCAAAAAAATCCAAAACAATAACACTAATATAATTTTGATAAGATGATTTAAAAAATGAACTTTATTTTTTCAAATAAATTTTATAAAAGAGGTAATATTAATTATAAATTATATGGGCAAAGCGTGACTAAACTGCCTTTTAGAAAATACAGTTTTCTCAAAAAACATTTTTTTCTTTCAAATGGTTCTAATTTTATATTTAGTTAATATATCTCAATTTTTATTTATTTTATACATGTGTAAAAATTTTAATTTTCATAATTTATTTATTATTACTCATACTCATCATCTTAATAGCTTGGTTATAAAAGTCATGTTTAAATAAT